>OZ004344.1:16063260-17313260 GCA_963924445.1 Philereme transversata
TTTTTTCCCCCTTCTTAGGTACGTCTTAACCCATCCATCGATTAAGCTCATATACCTACCCACAAAACTTCATAACACAAGCTATCCTACTGAATGCCGATCGAACCAACGGTCTAGTTATGTTCAGACAAATAAACATATGATACAAATATACAAAACTCGCTTCACTCCCTCGATCAAATATCCCATTTTTAGAGAAAATAGTGGTATGATATTTTTAAAAGCAGTATATAGAAGTAGTTTACCTCAAAGGAGCGGGCGATGCGGGAGTCTCAGACTCGACGGCAACACTCACAGATCGCATTTCATACGCACGACGACGGTCAGCAATAGATTGATTACCGCTGAGAAAATAAACACTAAGTTACAGCCAAACATATCACACTTTCTATTTTGGTAAGGTGTTATTAAGAATCGAGGACTCGCCCGGGATCTATTATTATTAATCAGTCTTAAGAATTATTAAGAATCTAAGACAAATTAATAATATAAATAAACAGAAAAATATACCTCTTACCGCAAGGAAAAGTCCCATCACGTGATCAGACAGGTCATGCATGAATAAATGATCAGAACCACGTGATCCGATAGGAGACTCCTTATTTTTGGTAAGGTTTTATTAAGACTCTAGCTAGGTTAGCATGTGCGCCGTAAGTTAGGTCACGCAAGACAAGAGAAATTTATTGATTTCGACTTATTTCTCGTTTAACATGCACGCCACTATTGAGAAGGTTGTCATCATTCGCCGCCATTCTTTCTATGGTCATAAAAATTCACATATTTCGGTATTTTTTTTTATACTACATGAGATGGAACAAGCTTATGGCCCATTTGATGTTTACTGGTAATCATCGCATGTAACAGAGAATTGCCTCGTAGGTCACGCACCTTAGAAATGTGCCTTACGATGCACTGCCGTGTCCATTAACTTGAGGCATACAAGTGTAAAGCCTCTTGTGCCTGTAACCATACCCTTCAAACCGAAACATAGTACTTCCCCGGGCGAGCCCTTTCACAAGGAACTCTTACTACTCTTAAAAATCTCGACCTCAAAAAGTACGTACCACGACAAAATACTCGCGCAGCAGTGTCAAAAATCGTCTAAATTATGGTGCGTATGATAGCAGAGGTAGACATAAAGAGATATAATTTTTAGCGCGAGAAAACGAGTAGAGAAAATTTTGTCTCGTTTATCCACGGGCAAGACTCAAATTGATAACTCACTCGGTGCTCTCGAACATCTTCCGTCTCTCCGCGGTGCTAGGAGTCTTTGGTCTGTACCCAGAGTCTGAAGAGTTCACTTCTTCTTCCAAACTGGTGTCGGACTTGCCGTTTGTGTACTCATCTGTCAAAACAAAGAAAATCGTTACCGGACTAACTTCGTCAAAAAAAATTACATCGAATAATTAAAATTTAGGTGAAATTTGGACGCTTTGCTTTCACATTTCACATGGAATTTGGCTGAAGTATAGGTATTTGCTTTGATTATACTTAGTATGATCGAAACGATAATACACAAAGCAATCATTTTGGTTTGTGGTTGGGATATTATCATTATCATATTATAATCTTTATGTAATTAGGTATGTTTGTTCTGTTTTGAATGGTATGCCCTGTGTGTGTGTCAAATAAATGTATTTTCTTTCTTTATTTCTTTCTTTATCATATATAGTCGTATCTACGGCTGAACATAGGCCTCTTGATTTTCAAAGCGGCTATCTTGCACCCAACGGCTTCCAGCAACCTTTATCATGTAGTATTTACATCTAGTGCGGGCCGTCCGCGCTCACCAGTGCGTCAGTGGGATGTCATATTAACTAATTTAACTATTAACTTTTTAACTAAAATTTAACCTTCGTGGTGCAGCGGGCGAATAGCTGGCTGAGACGTACGAGGTTGCGGGTTCGATTCCCCCTGCGGGACAAATGTTTGCATGGTCTACAAATATTTGTTCCGGGTTTGGGTATTTTTTTATATAATTATAAATATATGTATTCACAAAAAAATGTATATAAGTATTCTATCAGTTATCTGGTTCCCAAAGTACAAGCTTTGCTAAGTTTGGGACTAGATGGCGCTGCGTGAAATGTCCAGCATTATTAAAAAAAATATTTACAAGGTATGTAGCGATTTTCGAACATTTAGCCACAAAATTATTGTTGCATAGTCCCTTTATGTAGTAGAATCGATTAAATCTATTTTGAATATAGTCATGTGCTTTAAATATTTTTTGTTAGTTAGCGATGTTTTGTTCTAAGATGAAGCGCGAAGATCTAGGACAGGGGTCGGCAACCGGCGGCCCGCGGGCCGCATGCGGCCCGTAGACTATCTCGGTGCGGCCCGCAACCCTGAGGTCCGTAAGAAAAAAATACCGAAGCAAAAGGCCATATAAATTCACTAGAATTTATACGGCCATGCTGCTGGGCCATGAGAGTATTCTTGAAAGCTCGCTCCCACGCGGGGTGATAAAAATGTACCTCTATTTCATTTCTTAAGAACTGTTTATCAAGACTGTGATGTTATGTATTGTTTCTACCGAAAATAAATATTTGCTGTACTTATTCAATTCTTGGCAATTTCTTTTGCGTTTATCCGCCGCACGTGCGGCGGCGGGCGGCTCCTTTGAGACAATAGGCGGGGCGGCAGTCTTTGATTAGACGCAGGTGTGCGGCGGCGAAAAAATTCAAAGCGACCGGTTTTAGTTAAAATCACAGCCGCGCGCAGCTCTCGCCACATTCGGTTGTGGAAATTCGCCGGAAACTCACGTCTCATCTGGTTGCTAGCTACGCGTTTCGTTTCACCTTTCTTCCCTTCGCTGATAGCTTCTCACGCACGACGTATGAGGTAAGTTGTATGCACTCGCGAGCATTTTGTTTTATTTTATTTACTGCTTGTTAATGTGAACCTTCAGATTGATGGGTAAATGTTATAAGGACGGGGATAGTAGTTACATGACATGAAGTTAGTTACGAGTGTGTCATGTTTTAATTATTATTTGAATGTGGAGTTGAATTTGTAGGTGCTAACTGGAACATATAATTTTACAACGAATTTAATTTTTTTCATTATTGTTACAGAATAATTATATAAACATGGCTTCAAGAAAAAGGAAGATAGAAGAAGAAAAAAGAGTTTTTAACGAATTATGGACAGAATTATACTTTTTTATCGAGTTTAAAGGAAAACCGTTATGCTTGATTTGTCAAAAGAGTATTTCTGTAGTAAAGGAATATAACCTGAAGCGACATTACGACACCGAGCACAAAGCTAAATTTGACTGTCTTGAAGGAGAAATACGGAAAAGGAAAATTTCCACTTTGAAATCGTCATTACAAAATCAACAAAACATATTTAAGGTTGTGGCAGACAACAGCGAATCGAATGTTCGGGCCAGTTACAGGGTAGCAGAGATTCTTGCAAAAAGTGGACGTCCGTTTACCGATAGTGAATTAGTAAAAGAGTGTGTCTTAGCTATCGCAGAAGAAATATGCCCAGAGCAGAAAAAAATGTTTGAAAGTCTTAGTCTCTCTGCAAGAACTTGCACCCGACGTACTGAAGACTTGGGTGCTAATTTGTGTGAACAACTCAGGGATAAGGCGCAGTCTTTCGACTGCTTCTCTTTAGCGATGGATGAAAGTACGGACGTGTCGGATACAGCACAGTTACTCATATTTGTACGCGGCATTGACGAAAACTTTACTGTTTACGAAGAGCTTGTGAAAATGTGCAGTTTGAAAGGTACAACTACGGGAGAAGATTTATTTCACCATGTGGAACAAGCTCTGGATTCATTGCAATTAAGCTGGGAAAAGTTAACAAGTGTCACTACCGATGGAGGCAAGAACATGAGCGGTCAAAACAAAGGTGTTGTTGGGAGAATCATCAGCAAAGTGAAAGATTCTGGATCTACTGTGCCATTGATTTTTCACTGTATTGTCCATCAAGAGGCATTGTGCTCCAAAGTTATATCCTGGAAAGAAATAATGGATACTGTAACATCCACTGTTAATTTTATAAGAAGAAATGGGCTCACACACCGTCAGTTCCAAAAGTTTTTGGAAGATCTGGAAGCTGAACATGGTGACGTGGTTTACTACTGTGAAGTGAGGTGGCTCAGTCGAGGTGCCGTTTTGGAACGGTTTTTTGATTTGAGGAAAGAAATTGGCAACTTCATGGAGATGAAAGGAAAGCCAGTAGAAGAGCTTACTAACAAACAGTGGATTATCGATCTTGGTTTTTTGACTGATTTGACTAAGGACCTGAATCAGCTCAACAAACGCTTGCAGGGAAAAAATAAATTGATTTGCGATATGTATACAGATGTAAAGTCATTTGAAATGAAACTGAAACTGTTTATCAAGCATATTGATGAAAAAAAGCTTGACCATTTTCCTAATTGCAAGAAAGCCGTGGAAGAAGCTGGAGATAATTTTGTGTGGCAAAATATTACAATGAGAAACGTGTTAACACAACTACAAACTGAGTTTGTAAATCGATTCACCGACTTTAAAAAGAGCTCCCTTAACATGGAAATATTCCAAAACCCTTTTGCAATTGATATTAGTGAGATACCAAGCAATTTGCAAATGAACATAGTAGATTTGCAAAGTAATAGCACACTTAAAACGGCATTTAAGGAAAGCACTGACTTGATACAGTTCTACGGAGGTTTGAGTTCTGAAAACTTCAAAGAATTGAAAAAGTTTGCTCAGCAGATAATAACTATGTTTGGTAGTACATATTTGTGTGAGCAGACTTTTTCAATTCTCAACTACCGCAAAAATAAGAATTGTTCGCGGTTAACGGATGAACATTTAGACGCGATACTGCGCGTGTCTACTACTAAAATGAAAGCAGACGTTAAAAAACTTGCAAGTCAAATGCAGCCTCAAAAATCTCACTAGTTCTTACTTTTATGTTAGTATAGTAGTTCAATTAAAAAAGAGATAATTGTATGAATATATATGCGTTTTATTTCAAATATTAAAAATACATGCCCGAACATATAAATATAAGTGCGGCCCGCACTGATACTCTGGCAACATATGTGGCCCGGCTATAGCATAAGGTTGCCGACCCCTGATCTAGGAGATACCTATTCATTACCTTACCCAGATTATAGTTATCTGAGTAGAACTTTCTGTAGACAGACGATATTAATAAGTTAACTTGTGAAATGTGATGTGACACTGACCTTTATTAGGTGCTTCGACATCGCTGGTAGGTGATAAGGATTTGTCTTTCTCTTCCGACGCGTCCCTGACTAGTGGGGCAGACGTCACGGGCGTTGTTGCTTGTCGTCCTGAGATAGGCGATGTTGCTATAAACAAAATAATATTCATCATCATCATCATCATCAGCCCACATTAGTCCACTGCTGGACATAGGCCTCTCCCAATACGCGCCACTGAGCCCGGTCTTCGGCTCTTCTCATCCAGTTTCTGCCCGCCACCTTTCTTATGTCATCGCTCCACCTAGCTGGGGGGCGCCCCACACTACGTTTTCCGAGACGCGGTCTCCACTCAAGAACTCGTTTACCCCAACGGTTGTCGGTTCTCCGGCATATGTGGCCAGTCCACTGCCACTTCAGTTTGCTAATTCGCTGAGCTATGTCGGTGACCTTGGTTCTCTGTCGGATAACCTCGTTACGGATTTTATCCTTCAGAGAAACTCCAAGCATAGCCCGTTCCATAGCTCGCTGCGCAACCTTAAATTGGTGGACTAGTCCTACCGTGAGCGTCCACGTCTCAGCACCGTAGGTCATTACGGGTAGGACGCACTGATTAAACACTTTAGATTTCAGGCATTGTGGTATAGGTGACGAGAAGATTCGACCTAATTTCCCAAATGCTGCCCAACCCAACTGAATCCTCCTCTTGGCCTCCTTCTCGAAGTTGTGTCTACCCAATTGCACTATCTGGCCGAGGTATACGTAGTCTTGAACTACTTCGAGAGGATGGCCTTGTACGACGACTGGTTCCGGATGTATATGAACATTAAACATAACCTTGGTTTTGTCCAAGTTCATCCGTAAACCAATTCGTTGAGAGGAGTCAGCTAGGCCGTCCAGCATGCTCTGCAGCTCCTGCAGCGACTCCGCCATCAAGACTATGTCGTCTGCAAATCGCAAGTGTGAGATGTGCTCGCCATTTATGTTAATGCCCATGTTTTTCCAGTCCAGCGTTTTTTTTTTTTTTTAAACAAAATAATATTATGACCCGAAATGTATTAATACTACGTGTTTTGTTTGTACGACATTAATATAAAACACACATCCGAAATCATATTTACAAATTTTTTAGGAGGCTTTAATACCGGTAGCTTGAATATTTATTTAGTAATCGATACATTTCTAAATTAAAATTTTTTATGTAAATCGGCGGCGCCTTTAACTACCTACTTACATGATGAATAAATATGATTTGTTTACCTATTTTATACAGGCTGTTTCATTGATATTTTAGGATTTGATATACTACGCGTTTTGTTGTGTACGACATTAAATGAAAACACGGGTGACTAATGGCTAGTATTGTTGTAAAATAAGTTTATATCACCAAAAAAAATTAAAATTTTCAAATAACCTCATTATCAAGTCCTAAAATATCAAGGAAACAGCAATAAAAAAATATCCTACTGCGTAGTCGTGTAAAAAGCCTAAGTCCCAATCCTGGTCGGTCATAATCTATCTGTTTACAAAATTTCATCGAAATCAGACGTAGTTGTAAAAACGTAATAGACAGAGATGACCTAATCTCTCATTCCCCCTTCCACCACCGGACAAGCAAGCGTACCGAGAAGTATCACTCATACCTGGTCGGCATACCCCCTTGCCGTACCAAAACGATTTGCTTCAACTTTTCTTTTTAGCACGAGAAAGGAGTGGAACTCAATTCCAGCGTATGTTTTTTTCGGACCAGTATAATATCGGAGTCTCCAAGTCCAGAGTGAACAGGTTCTTTTTAGCGTGCTCCATCTTCGACCACACCATCAGGTGAGGTAGTGGTCAAACGTTAACCTATAATTTATACAAAAAAAATCCGACAAATTTTCGAATTTATAATATAACTAGTTGACCCACCCGCGGCTTCGCACACGTTTTTTCGTAAAACATTACCCTCCTGCGCAGTCAGGTAATCGATATTTTTAAGATATACATTTCCGGAGTACATTAATATGATCTATCTCGTAAGGTTTAGCCAGCGTTTGTGATTTAAGCGCACAAAAATATATCTTTCGGCTTTTCTGTATGTATGTATTATACATATAAACATTCCTCTTGAATCACTCTATCTATTGCTGAAACCTGCATTAAAATCCGTTGAGTAGTTTAAAAGATCTAAGCGAACAGGCAGAGGAAGCAACTTAATTTTATACTATGTAAATAAGACTATGGATTAAATTACCTGATTCAGATTTGGATAATCCTGGCACAGAAGGTACAGAAAATACTTTATCGAACGAGAACTCGTCACTGCCTTGCGTCGTTGAGAACGGCTTGGGGCCCAATCGCGGCTGGAAATATAACAATTTATCAGGTTAAAGAATTAAAATGATTTAAAAAGATTTTTTTATTTCACTTATCGAGATAAATATCTACATTAGAAGTAGCATGCAAAGTAGTGAGCAACTCATTTAGTAAGTAATAACACATTGTTAACAAGGGCCGTAAGCGAATAATTGCACTAGAGATATTTTGGCGTACGAGCGACCGAAAGCGAGCGAGGACGCTAATGAGTCGAGGGTGCTATTGGTCGTTTACACACAAATTTTCATCACGAATGCGAGCAAATTAAAGTCTTTGACCTCTTTTTTTAATAGAAATAAGGATTTGTCTTGAAGGTTGTATTTCATTAAAGCATATTATGAATAAGGCCTCGTTCATTTTTAAATAGTAATAAGTATTTGTCATGGGGGTTTTATTTAATTTTAGTATATTATGAATGCAATGAGCCTCATTCCATTTTCAAATTTACTTATGACCACAGGGGCGTAAATTACTTTTACGCACCAGGTATCGAGCTCACAATGACTAACTTTCAAAGCATCAATGATGAAAACAAATAAATTTTCAATTTTTAAGTAATTAATAAAAATGTAGTTTTAAATGGCATTCGACTCTCGCTCGCCATTGTTTCAATCTAAGCGAGTGCAGGGCCAGACTCAGATTTTTGATAAACCATCCGTTTCTGTTTTTTTTTTATATTAAAATTCGTCGAATCTCTTATATTCTTAGGAATTTAAATAAACATCTAGAGATAAAGTTATTTATGGTTAAGAATAGCTGAAGTGAACGTCCTGTGGCTGACGATGATGATGATATGCTAGCAATAATATAAATAAATCATACTGAGTCGGACACCACTTTGTGACGTCATGACTGAGAAACACTATAGAATTTATGGATAGTTTTTTTTATTAATAATTATTAATTTACATTAATTTAATAATGTGTTTTTATTTTCTTTATGTAACTTCTATGTTTTCCTGTGTCTGTCTCGCTTTTTAATCCTAATAACTCATTTGTCTTAAGAAAAAAGTCTTACAAAAATTACACAATGCTCTACAAAAAATTTATAAAAATCCTACTACGGTTTTAATTCAAAGGCTTGCAATAAGCTTGCAACGAAATCACAAAACCACTACCGAAAATACTCTTCTATATCTTACACAAACAGCAGATATTCCAGTTTTAAATTGCGCACCCCCCCAATTAGAATAGAATATAAATTTAATTCAAATTCAATTCATAAAATTTTATCACTGCAATCATAAGCATCACTCATTATTAAAAATAAGGGATTTTTCACGTACCGTTTTATCGGTGTTTCGCCCGACCATTCGTCAACCTTCATCAGGGTGAGTGCGATCCGCTCCGCACTGCGTATACGTAACGTGATAAATCCCGTATTTATAATAATGATTGAAATAAATCACGGAAACTTTCATATAAATAAATAAATTTAAACATTGCTGGACATTGCACACAGCTCTATCTAGCCTCAAACTAAGCAGAGCTTGTACTGTGGGTACCAGATAACTGATATAATAGTTATATATTTTTTTTTGTGTAAATACATTTATATGGAACAAATATCTGTCATTCTGTACATAATGCAAACATTTGTTTCGCAGCGGGAATCGAACTCGCTACCTTTCCTGCGTTTTAGCCGGCTATCCCCCCACTGTGACACGAAGGTCGTCAAGCGTCACATTTAAGCATCACTTTGTTTTACTGTTCGTAAATTTAAAGTAAAGTGGAAGGGCGCGCAACTTTAGCTTTGAATATCTCTAACAATACCTTGTAACCACTCGTGTGACTACCCGTCGTCCTAGGCTTAGGTTTTGGAGCTTCACTATCATCCACAGCTCCCCCCTCCGAGATGGACGACCTAGGCAAAGGCTTCGGCGCAGTGACCTGAGATCCATTGATAATACTGCTACTCCTAGATAGATTAGATTCAGACGAGTCTGAACTATCCGTCTTCTCTATCTTTCTTTCATCTTCTATCTTTTTTCCTTCTTCCACAGCATCATTTTCAAAATTATCAGCGTCTTCGTCGTGACCATTATCAGTTATTTTCTTGTGGAACCCGTTGGTTTCCTTTTCTTTTGGGTCTTTCTGTTTTTCCATGCCTTTGATAAGGTCTTTCACGTTGACGAAGTCGATCCGATCTTCGTCTTTTTCTGTGGGTTTCGGTTCAGTCGGTTTGGGTTTTTCTTCGGTTTGTATGGGTTTTTTGGTTTCAGTCTTTTTGGGTGGGGTCATGGTCAGGATCGTTTGGACTACTTCTTCTAAGTTCCCGCGGTGGATCTAAAATAGATATAATGTGGTTTACGAGAAAATTGAAGAATTTTAGGAAAGAATTGTAAAATATTAAGAATATCAACATACTCAATTGCTTTTTCATGCAAAACAAATTTAAATACTAATCCTAAATTAGTCAATCCGTTTATGTTTAATAAAAAATGAAGCACCTTTAAAAACTTAGTATACAGCAAAATAACACTAACAAAAGGCATAAAATAAAATGTCAAACTTACTTGTAAACCGCGTTCACCCACTAACTAACTCAAACTACACAGCACCACAACTAAAACGGCACAAACACAAACAAAACTTAAAATCTAGCAAAAGTAACACTTTAATAATACCACAAAATCAACGCCAAAAAATATAGTAATTGCATGCGAAATCCAAACAAAAATTCGACATAAAACTACTGTGGTAGCTAGTATTATTAAAACAAAAATGCTGAAAAGCCAAACAAATCGCGGTAACGATCTATTAATATTACCTACTACTTTTATTATAAACAGTAAAGTTGATGTGTTTGTCATTCGGTAACCATCAAATTTTCAAACACATATCATGGATTTACGGTTGCTCAAATGAATGAATCAAAACACTTTATTGTATACCATAAAAAGAAGATCCAAAGCAAATAGTACAAGGTTACTCCGATATATTTAAAGCGATTTCTTCCAAACAACCTTTGGATAGAGAGGATATTTGTTATAATAAGGATGATGGTTAGGGGAGCAAATTTTAAAAAACTAACTGGACCGCCCGCAGCTTAGCACGCTTGGTTTAAAATAAAAACATCAACCTTCTTTTGCCAAAATCTGTATACCAAATTTAATCGAAATCGGTCCCGCCGTTTAGTCGTGAAAAGGTAACAAACAAACAGAGTTACTTTCGCAGTTATAATATTAGTATGGATATGGATAAAATAAAAAAAAACACGTACATAATATTTCGAGATGAAAAAACGTTTTCCCTCTGCATAGAAAGGCGTTTGGAATACGGTCCTCATACTATCATTTACTAGTAGTAGTAATAAGGATTACCTGGGCAGAGTTGTTAGCATTGGGGTTCAGAGAGATGTGGGGCAGTGGGTAGTCCTGCTTGTCGAGCCACATCGGAGCGCTCAGGTACGTGACCGCGCCCGCAGTCTCGGGGTACAGGTCCGCGTGGTAGTCACGGTAGCTCTGAAACGAAACACAATATAACTACGCGTATGTACGTTTTTAGGGTTCCGTACCCAAAGGGTAAAACGGGACACTATGACTAACACTCCGCTGTCTGTCCGTCTGTCACCAGGCTGTATCTCATGCATGAACCGTGATAGTTAGACAGTTGAAATTTTCACACATGATGTATTTCTGTTGCCGCTATAATAACAAGTACTAAAACCAGGATAAAATAAATATTTAACGGGGCTCCCATACAACAAACGTGATTTTTTTGCCTTTTTTATAGATAACGGAACCCTTCGTGCGCGAGTCCGACTCGCACTTGGCTGGTTTTTAATTTTTTGCAACACAGCCGAAACGTCGGGATAACAAATAAAAAAGTTCATACGCGATAAATACCCGTTTTAATCAGTAATTATGTACAGCGACCGCGAAAGTTTGAAAAATAAATATAAGTACTTATTTCCTACAGGTTGCGTTTGGATTTGTCTGTGACTACCCCGTTGTACTGAGCAAACCCTATATTCATATGACATTTTGATTTGCTTACCGCTGCTGGTAAGGCAAAAATGGAGATAGATAGTGATAGAGATAGAATGTTTTGTTATGTACGACATAAAATTAAAACACTGATAGGGCTAATGGCTAGTATTGTTGTAAATAGATTGTTCCAAATTCATTACCTAGGATTTTTTTTCTTTTTTAAACCTCCGTAGTTTTATGTCCTAAAATATCAGTGAAACAGCCTGTATAGAATAGGTAAACAAATCATATTCATTCATTATGTAAGTAGGTACCAGTTAAACTGACTAAGCGGCATCGTCGTAAAGGCGCCGCCGATTTACGTTAAAAATTGTTTATTGGAATGTATCGATTACTGGATAAATATTCAAGCTATCTGTATTAAACCCACCTCTAAAAGCAGTTAATACGATTCCGAATTTGTGTTTTAAATTAATGTCGTACATAACAAAACAGGTTGTATAGAGTTCGGCCAGACATCCGAGTATAAATATCATGGAGATAAGTAAAGCCGTGAGCCTTTATTTAACCGACTTCAAAAAAGGAGGAGGTTCTCAATTGGATTGTATTTTTTTGTTTTTTTTTCATCAGAATTCCGTCATTTATCAACCGAAAGGTATACTTTCAGATTCGTCCCATAGAAATTTCATCAAAATCGGTTCAGTAATTTGGCTAAATAGGTTATATTTTTGTTAAAAAGTTACTTATTTACATTTACTGATTGATAACTTACTTTCCTAGGTACTTGATACATGATGGGCACGACCGTAGAGCTGGCGAGTTGCAGCACTCGATTGACCTCGCCTTCCATGACGCGGAGCGCGCGCTTCGGTACCAAGCAAGCGCCTTTCGTCTGTTCACCTGTTAACAAAGTCCTATTTGTACTATAAAGTGGATATTTACCATGATTTGAGAGTTTTTGAGTATCCCGATATTTCGAAGCAGTTGCATGAATTACAAATTAATTAAAGTCTTTGCGAATGGATGGTTATTGGCAGACATATTGATCTACCCTGATTTTCAGTCTGTTACTATTAAAGTAAAGTAAAAGACATTTATTTTGGACAGCAGTACAGCACAGACACAACAGAAGGTAATAAAATAAAACATACATTGAAAAAAGACATTAAAAACAACACTGATTATAAAAACGGTAGGTACCTATAATAAAACACAGGACAGGTATAAAAACAACAGATTAGGAACGATCATTACAGGCAGGTACCTAACAAGAGCTACATATGTACGAGGGCGCTAAAAGGTTCTGTGCTGTGTGGTGTCCCAAAAAGGATCAGTCTCAACTTTGTGTTGGTCCACGCTTAGGCGATAAGCGCACACCAACGCTGGTTTTCAGACTGAGTCTGTTACAATTACCTCACGACCAGAGAGAGAGAGAAGAAAGATGAAAAAAGAGGCATTAGTAAAATACATATAAAGTACGTACATAATTATAAATAATTAAAATAAATAAATAAAGGACGGAATTATGGAAGAAACTATTACTAACTAAGAAGACTATCAAAATTAAGAAGACCAAATAAAAACAAGTTTACGACGATCTATGAAGAGTATAGAGCAGAATACCCACCCACCAATACTCGAAGCGCATTATCCAGTGAGTGCGCTTCGCTTACTAGGAATTAATTCTCTAATATTATTACTACCACCGGTTTCATTCTCGATCTTATCTCGATTCCGACACACAACACTCACCACGGTATCAGGTAATATCCCGTTTTTAGTTAAAACAACCGTAATAGTTTCAAAAGTTATATAATAAACAAAGTTTACATCAAACCCGTCAATCGAATGAAACTGTGTCGTAGAGGTCCATGGTCCATTCTTTTTTTTTATGTATTTGGATAGTTTAGGAAGTGTAAAAGCGACGATAGACGACCCAGTTTGGCTGGACTTACCTAACCACCCCATGTGACGTCACGTACAACCATATTACATTTACTGGGTGGGTGGTCACGACGTCACGTGGGCGTGACGTCATGTCTCGACCACTCACAAGACAGGAGTGACAAGACAAACTAGGTCGTCTTTTAATGCTTTGAAACACACTTCTAGGTATATAGGAAATCCGAAAAAGAGTCATATCGATCCATGACCTCATTTAATTATGGGGTGGAAGACATCATTATTGCAGGTGCATCGCGCATTACCTCCTTTCTAAACTGACCCGAACCATCTTAACTTCAAGAAGTCCATGATCTAATTTGTCAGGACAGAATACAGGCGAAAATGTTGGGTTGATTTTAAAATTCCCTTTTCTGGGACACCAAAAAATTCCTTAACCGTTATTTCAAGAGTTTAGGATCGTTAGAGCCAGGTAGAGGGTAATGCACAACACACCCCAATATACGACCTCATTCTCTTATTCCCCCCCCCCCCTTAGAATTAGACCAAAAAAGAATCAGATATTATAAAATCTTACCGGAATGCCTCAATCCTTCAATCAAGTAAGGTTCCCGGTCAGTCAGCTCCATGTAGAGTATAGTAGTATCGCCTTTCCCCGCCAGGAACAGCATATTGGTGTCAGGGTCGAAGAGAGGCATTAGTACTCCGGTGGAACAGTCCAGTTCTAGGGTCTTCTGGGTTTGGGAGAGGTTGCGTACGTCACGGATCATGATCTGACGGAGACGGGCCGAGTCGAAACCTACAAGAAAAAACATTGGAATAACTATTGATGAAAGTAGAATTAACAAAAAAATATATATGTCATAGTACATAACAAATTACAATTCAGCCCTGCTTACCAAACTAAGTTAAGATACTTGTGTTATGGTAATTAGTGATATCCCTCTTAAATATCATTCTAATGACTTATGACTAATATTATATCAATGCGAAAGTTTGGATGTTTGTTTGTTACTCAAGCGCGTCGTAACGGCTGAACCGATTTCGATGAAATTTGGTATGTACGTAGATTATAATCTGGATTAACGCATAGGCTACTTTTTGTTGACAAACAACGCGTAGGAAGCTACTGGCGGAAGCTAGTATTTAATAAATAAAGTATAATACGTGGTAACATAACATAAGATTACTTTTTATAATTCTCTGTAAAGTCATTCAGTAGCTTAGGAAGTGAGAAATTCACTTCTATGGAAATCAGAAGATAGCGACACATCGGTCCATGATTATAGGGTGGAAGGAATAGGCATACATAATCATTTATTTACGATAATAACACACAATATCAGCAGCCTTCATACCTGTATGACAAACTTGAATTCTCTAACCGTCACGTACGGTTTGCCACTCGTATAATCTGTCCACGCCACAGAACGACTGCTTATCGTGGTAGCTTCCGATATGCTGCCACGAAATGCTGGAATAATCTACCCCCACCAATTTGAAAAGCAAAATCGGTTCACTCTTTTAAAATTTCACTTAAGAAACTTCTTTTGCTTTCACAAATTACTCCATCAGTAGGTAGTCGTTCTGGGCCTACATTTAGTTTGATTTAGTTGCAAAGGTTACTTTTGTTCTGTATGTTAAATTAATAATTCCCCAAAATATCTAATATTTTATTTATTTAATAATTTGCAGAAATTTGTTGTTTATTTTATATTCATATTCATATTCTTTATTGTACATAAATAAATTTACAGACAGAAACAGCTTACAAAATGGACATGTACAAAGACGAGCTTAACCCTAGTAAGAGTTTTCTTCCAGCAAACCTTTGAAGATAGAGATAGTTGATTATAGTGGTGGGTACGTGCACAGAAAAGGGCATTGGAGTAAAATACTAATACTAATAATATATACCATAATAAATAAAATACTTATACATATTAAAAATAATACGTATAAACTATACCTACTTATACATAATAACCTAAAAATGTACAAGGGCAGGTAATGCTCTTTGACTCTAAACTTAAAAGTGCTTAGTGATGGACTTGCGCGGATAAAGTGTGATAAAGAATTTCACAGCTTGACTCCATGGACAGTTAAAGGAGCTGCCATAGCGACTGGAGGAATGAGGAGGGGTTTTGAGAAGGAGGGACATTGATGACCTATAAAGCATCTCACGTGGGACAAGAAAATCAAAGCGCTGACGAAGGTAAGAAGGAGCCAGAGGATTGAAAAGAGTGTTGAAGAGAAAAGTCACAACATGATTCATGTTGTGACTTCATGTTGAATGGGAAGCCATTTTAGCTGAGATCTAAACATGGAAACGTGATCAAATTTGCGCAACCCGAATATGAATCGGATACACAAATTCTAAAGACGTTCCAGTTTTTTTAGAAGTGCCTCCGTGGCAACAAGAAAACAGACATCAGCATAGTCTAAAAGCGGTAACATAAGGGTTTGAGCAAGAGTAATTTTAGTTTCAAAGCGTAAAAACTTTTGGAGACGCTTAAGAAATTGAAAAGAGAAGTTAACCCTTTTACTGACATGACGCACCCAATTCAGATGATTGTCACAAATGACGCCCAGGTTCTTCACGTTGTTTTACTGTTATTTTTATTGTTTATGTAGTTTTGATCTCATAAATAGTCTTGCTTCAATAAGTTAGGTATGTGCAATGTTTAGTACTTATTGAGTAAAAATATTTTATTTTGTTTTTTGGAAATCTTGTAAACTTTTATATGTTAAATAATAAAAATAAATAAATAAATATCGCTGGACATTTCACACAGCGCTATCTAGCCCCAAACTAAGCTGAGCTTGTACTATGGGAACCAGATAACTGATAGAATACTTACATACTCTTTTTTTTGTAAATACATACTTATAATATACATATAGAAAAACACCCAGACACGGAACAAATATCTGTAGATCATGCAAACATTTGTTCCGCGGCGGGAATCGAACGCTACCTCCTGCGTTTCAGCCGGCTATACGCCCACTGCGCCACGGAGGTAGTCAAAATAATAATGTAAACGCGTGCTTCTATTTTCTGCTGCTCACACGAACTAAAGGCGTCACATAATACCAGTGCTACAGTAGCTATATGTTACAGTGGCACACTACTGAGTGACGACCTATTTTGTAGTCTTGTATTTGGTATAACTGTTGTATTCATAGAATGTAAAAATGGACACAAAATAAATATTTTTCTATTTTCTATTTCTACAATACAATTACACATTCAAACAGAGCAAAGACAGAAAACCGATACTATGAAATATGTAGATGAAAAACAAACAAAAGATAACTAGGTAAATACAGTGTGATACAGCAGTAAATCGGCCTCGACTCAGCATTATGCCCGCCGATATAGTAATCGCTGAAATAACATCTACACTCTGAAAATTCATTTACCAGTAGTAAGTATCCTGTCCTGATCCCCCAACCACACAACCCTGCTGTCCTTGATGTTCTGATGGCTGTTGGCTACGTCCAGCACCGGAGTCGGTACCCTGGGGTCCAATACTCTCAGCTTCTTGTCCTTGCACTGGGTCGCGAGCAGTTTGCCGTCTTTCTTCCACGATGTTGACTGAATCACTTCCGGGTGGTCTCGGTTTACTGAAAACATTGGGAATTAAATATTGGTAAATTTTAGCACAGTTAAGAGTCATCGCTTAATAGGATGTACCCCAACTTCCAAATCAGAGGGTGTGGGTTCGAATCCCAGCCGTATTTTAGTACTAGAAAATAATATGTGCGCATTTGCATTTGTGCATAAAACAGTTCAAAATCTAGAAAAGTTTACTACGAAGAATGAGTAAATTGACATTTTAGCGTAAAGTTTCCATTCCTACTAGAAATACCGTAGAAATATTTTTACATTATTTTCATATTACTTTATTCTTCCATACAGAGAAAATTGTCTACTAGTAATTAGTGTTGTCGATAGGTACTCGACGCATCACTAGTAAGGTCTCCAGTAAGGGCTGCAAGAGCGAGCAAGGTAGCAATAGCATTGTCGCTTGTCCCACGATTTATGACCCCGTCTGCAAGGAGCGTTGGAGTCTAGTATAGTGTTTACTCACCAAACGCTTCTTTCTGGGTGGTCAAATCCCACAGCGCGAGTTCATGGCCAGAAGCCACGTGGATGAGTCCATCAGCCACAGGATGGAAACCGACATTCTCTACTCTCCTCTGTTTGTGGTAGAGAGAGCATTCGGGGGTCGAGAGAGACTCTTTCAGGCCGTCTGATGGGATGTGCCACACTTTTACCTGGAGAGAGAAACATGTTTGAATTATCTCTATAGATAATAAGCCCATACACTACCTTGTGCATTTGTCTATGTCACTTAATGTGAAAATACGCGCAATGCGAGATAGATTAATTCGAGGAGCTAGAACCAAAACCTCAATGGCGCACCCTAGGAAAAGCCTACGTCTAGCAGTGGACTGCTATAGGGTGATGATAATAAAATAAATAATTAATATTGCTGGACATTTCACACAGCGCTATCTAGCCCCAACGTAAGCAGAGCTTGTACTATGGGAACCAGATAACTGATAGAATACTTATATACATTTTTTTTTGTAAATACATACTTAAAATATATATAGAAACAACAAGACCCGGAACAAATATCTGTAGATCATGCAAACATTTGTACCGTGGCGGGAATCGAACCCGCTACCTCCTGCATCTCAGCCGGCTATTCGCCCACTGCACCACGGAGGTCGTCAGCACCAGGTAACTGATAGAATACTTATATAGGTACTTTTTTTTGTAAATACATACTTATAATGTATAGAAAAACATCCAGACATGGAACAAATATCTGATGATGATTAATGATTTATAGCAAAACTATTGTAAATGAAAAATGATTACCAATGTGAAAAATTAAAACACATTGCACTTGCGTAATATAAATATCAATAAGTATAATAATAATAATAATAAGCCCCTCAAAGCCCATCCCCACGTCCGTGCTGAACATCTATGCCACGTGAGGGGCGGACGCCTGCAACGAAGTAACTTAGCAGGTGACTAAAAGGGCAATGGCGAACCCATCATGATGGAGAGTAATACTAAGAGTAAACGTATATGGCCGCTTCCCGGGGGTGATCGCCGGGGCACGTCTGGAGCCGATGCTGGACGTTACAGCATGCAAGCCATCGGTGGCGAGGGAAATGGGCGGCCCTTTGCCGGGGAACCGGAAAAAAGTGAGCCCAACAGAAGGTACAACCTACGACCACTGAGAAGATTAAGCCGGAGCACATCACGAGCCGGCGCCGATTGTCTCAGCAACACGAGTGCAGCTGACGTGGGAGCAACACGGCTAGGCCCTATTGTGGAGAAGGGCCCAAGCCGAACAGATTGGGCTGAAAAGGACCAGGAAGCCCAATCCATTACATCTTCACCAAAATCCCTTTTCTCTTCAATTTCTTCCTCTCCGCCCTCTTATCTTGACTCTATTACTAAACGTTCTTCTATTTCTCCTTCTTCACGAAGTTCGATATCTTCAATGGCCGAGGACGTTGTACAGGCGACAATCGTCAGTAGAACTGTACCCGCCAAAGCCAAATCACGTGCGCGCAAAAAATGGACTGAAGAAATGAACAAATTCATCCTGCGCACATATTTCATTGTAACAAAACTTGAAACGGAGACTAGAGCCTACCTAACAGAGCTCCACAATAATTTCATTCAACGATTTCCTGACATGGATGTTAGTAGACAGAGAGTGGGAGACCAGCGTAGAGCAATCATCCGTAGTAAGCTACTATCAACAACTAGTGTGAATGAGATAAGAGAGGAAGCAGAGACTTATCTGTTAACTAATCAACAAAATGCACAACCGCCACTGACTCAAATGCAACCCACCCAGCGAATGCGCTGGACAGCCGAACATAACGAAACAATAATCAGAGAATACTACAGAATCACATATTTAGAAACGAATAAAACAGCTTATAGACAACCATTGCATCAATGTTTCATTAGCACATTTCCACACCTTGCTCATATCACTGAGCAAAGAGTGGCAGACCAGAGAAGGGTCATCATAGCAAACAAGTTGATTGATGATGATAGGCTCAACGTCATAAAACAGGAAATCGCCGATGAATTAGGCACACAAACAGCTAATGCGACGGAGGAGGACCTTAACACAACCGTTTATGATGAACTTGCACATATGAATGATAATAACGATGATGATGGACGAACACTACAACCACATGCGCCATATGACACTACACAAATTAATTTAGATAACCAGAATAGAAATCAAGAGGTTGACTTAGTATTTAATCAAGCCTTAAAATACTTTAACGATGTGAACCCTGAAGAAAGACCTTTTATTCCGAAACAAAGGACGTCAAAAAAGCTGGGAAAGATTGTCAGCTACATAAATGACACAATTTTACCTGAGAAGGTAAATATCGACACTGATTTTAAAACCCTTCAAACCATTGTTTATTGTGTGGCATGGACAGCAGCCAAACTTAATGGATCCAAACTGAAAATACCACCAGAAAAAGTATCGAACCAAGGACAGCGTATTGTACACCCAATTGGCAAAAACGCCTCGAAAGGAAGTTAGAGGACTTAAGGAAAAAGATCGGAAGACTGACACAATTTATTAATGGAAATAGAAGTAGGACTCTTAATAAACAAGTCAATCTAATATTAGAAAATTATAAGACGCACACAACACATGAGCAACCAAATACAGAACCAGCTCATTACCTGGACACCTTGAAACAAAAACTCTCTGTAGTGAGTAGTCGTCTCAGACGCTACAAAGCTTGTTCCTTTCATAAAACGCAGAACAACCAGTTTAACAACAATGAAAGGAAATTTTACCAATTCTTAGCTAAAACTACAACCAACCGACCTGCGCAGCCTGAGACCGATGGTAACGAAAACCAAACCAGTAGCTTAGATCCCGTTTTGCTACATCAATTCTGGGCTAACATATGGGAAATCCCTACCGAACTAAACAGTGGAGCTGAATGGATCCAGAAAGAGTATGCAAATTCTGAAGCCGTAACTTCCATGCACTACGATAGTATACCCATAGAGACATATCACCAAGTGCTGAAAGCTACCCACAACTGGAAAACACCAGGATCTGATCATATACACAGCTATTGGTACAAAAAGCTCACATCTATTCACCCCTATATTTACAACCATATTAACCAATTCATCAAGCACCCTGAAATCATGCCCACCTACATCACAAGCGGGATTACATATGTACATGATTCCAAAAGACACAAACGACACTGCAAATCCTGCTAAGTATAGGCCGATCACTTGCCTGCAAACAATTTACAAAATTATGACAGCCTGTTTGTCCCAACTAATTTATAAACACATTGAAGAGAATAATATACTAGCAGAGCAACAAAAAGGTTGTAGAAAATTCAGTCAGGGTTGCAAAGAGCAGCTTACCATAGATGCAGTTGTCTTAAACAGGGTACAAAAATGTAAAGAAGATCTTTTTACCATTTATATAGATTATCAGAAAGCCTTTGATTCCATTCAACATAGTTGGCTCATAAAAATCCTAGAGATCTATAAAATACACCCGGAACTCGTAAAGTTCTTGCAAAACACTATGACTAAATGGACAACTAGACTACACGCACAAACATCCCATAGAACTATAGCAACTGATTTAATAAAAACAAAGCGAGGTATATTCCAAGGCGATTCCCTCAGCCCCTTATGGTTCTGCCTGGCATTAAACCCTCTATCTAACAATCTTAATTCAACTAAGATAGGCTATTCACTAAACCAAACTTACTCAAAATTTTAAACACAGGCTAAACTCAATATTAAGATCACAATTGAACTCAAAAAATATAACGATTGCCTTAAATTCTTACGCCATTCCTGTTCTTACATACTCATTTGGAATAATAAATTGGACAAAAACAGAATTAAAAAAAATACAATGCCTTATTAATGTCTCCATGACTAAACACAGAAAGCATCATCCGCGGGCTTGCATCCAAAGACAAATTTTGCCACGTTCAGAGGGAGGGAGAGGAATTATCGACATCCAAAACTTACATAACAGACAAATAACAACTTTAAGATCATATTTTTACTCTAAATCTGAAACATCTACGTTGCATAAGTCAATAGCCCAGTTAGGCCGAAAACTTACACCGCTTAACTTACAGGACCACAGTAACCAGAGCAACGAAAACATTACAGACAAAAATACCTTATTAACTGAATGGGCCCGAAAGTCACTCCACGGAAGGCACTACCACGACTTGAGTCAACCCACCGTCGACAAACAAGCATCGAACGAATGGCTCCGCCGAGGTGAACTCTTCCCCGAGACTGAAGGATTCATGATTGCAATACAAGACCAAGTCGTTGAAACGCCCAATTATCAAAAGCATATCATGAAAATACAGAATATACCAACAGAAATGTGCAGAAGGTGTAACAGCAGCTCGGAAACAATCCAGCACATAACGGGGGCCTGCAAGGCTATCGCACAAACTGACTACAAGTTTAGGCATGATCAAGTGGCCAACATAATCCACCAAAGCTTAGCAATCAAATATAAACTTGTAGGCACAACCGTAAAACCAACACCCTATTACAAATATACTCCTGAAACCGTGCTGGAGAATGCTGCTTACAAACTGTATTTTGATCGGGCCATCCTAACTGATAAAACCACACACTTCAATAGACCAGATTTGACCCTTGTAGACAAAACCAACAAAACAGCACTCCTCATTGACATCGCCATCCCCAACACTCACAATCTTCAGAGCACCATCGCGGAGAAACTATCCAAATATATTGATCTCAAAAACGAAATAACTCGCATGTGGCATCTTCAAAGGGTTTCCATTGTTCCAATAGTCTTGTCAACAACCGGTGTTATTCCTAAACAGCTATTCCAATCTTTAGAGTATTTAGACCTGCCGAAGCACACTTACATTCTGCTACAAAAAGCGGCTATTTTGAATACGTGTAGGATCGTGAGAAAGTTCCTACAGACTGAGCTTCCTAGTGAAGTTCGGCCCACTGAGGTGCACTTGGCTTAGGCCCGTGACCCCCAGTTATCACCGATTCTTAGAAAATCGAGTAGAGAAAATCTCTGAACACCATAATAATAATAATAAATTATTTATTCAACAACAAACTTCACAATTTCACAAACAAAAAATTACAATGGTTTACTAGGTATAATACAATTCAGGATGGAAAACATAGGTACCCAAACTAGGACTGACCTGTATGATGGCATACCTATACCTCCCTCCGGACTATGGTTCATAATGGAATGATCAGTAAATGTATGTGTGAGTGTGGGAATATGTTGGTTGTGAGATTTGAATGTGTGTGTGTGTGTGTGCTTGAGTGCGCGAGTGTGTATGTTTAACCATCTTATTTATTGATCGTACGAGTACTTACTGAATACTACGGGTTTATTGCAAGTTAGACGTCACTTTGGTTGGAGTTATTTTCCCTTCTCTTAGCTTACTTAGCTTAAATTTTATCCCTTTTTATCTTAAGCTTATTCCTTAAATTTTCTATTATTATCTATAATTCTACTGCAACCTTATTTGGCTGAATTGTAATTTGTTTTTTTTTTATTTAACTAGATTGGTAACTGACATTTGTAATATATATTACAATACCAATGTAATGAAATAGTGAATAAATGAATACTAAACTTTTACAATATATTTATTACAATGTAAATGATGCAGTATTACTGATAAAAATGTAGTATCATATGGAGCTATCTGAGGTAGTATGGACTATTAAGATTAGATATCGATCACAGTGACATGTAAACTGGTTGTGATATTAAAATAGTTATTTTAATATTACACTTTATTCACGTACAGAACAGTATCAAACATTCCCCACTATGTAGAGTCGGCATAACATGTTTTCTTCATCCATATCGGTCTATCAGCCGTTATCTCAGTACCCCCTCCTATCTTATCCATATCAACTTTCACACAATCTATGCATCTCTTCTTTGATCTCTCTACTTCGATATCCTTCCACATTCATAATATAGCTAAGGGCACGTTTAAGGAGACGCTGCGCGCTGCGGTACTCAGTCACATGAGTCGATTGTCTTAATAAATTAATTAGTACCTACTGTTCTTTATAATGGTTTCAAGTGTCATTTCAAAAATACATTTTTTATTATTGATTTCTTCTAGATCTTCGTGCTTCATCTTAGACCACATCATCGCTTACCAGGTGAGATTGTTGTCGAGCCTCTACCCAGTTTAAAAAAAAACTATTCTTGTGCGTCGCGTGGCGTTTCGTTCCGCGGCGGGAATCGAACCCACTACCCCCTGAGTCTCAGCAGGCAATTCGCCCACTGCGCCACGGGGGTCATCAATGTATTGTTCAGTTTGGTTCCTTAATAAAATAAATAAATAAAACATCACCAATTCACCATATCCAAATAGGGTAAACAAACAGTTCTTATCAGTGACACTTGTTTATCTATGTACTTTGACCAATTATGGAACAATATCATTCCAGTAGAACATGAGTTAAGAGTACTTGTTCATTTAAAAGGAGGCTTCTTAAATTGTATGATTTTTATCGGACACCATTTTAATGTTTTACGTGGCATCATATTTTATCTATTATTATAATAATTATTAATAAGTACCAATGTAGTAATATTTATATTTGAAGATTATTGTATTGACAATTATCTAAGTTGGTACATGTAATTTATCGAAGCATGAAATAAATTAATTAAATTAAAGCATACATCAATGTACTTAAAACTTCAGTATGTTCCTTTTCATAGTTTTTTCTTTCGACTACTTAGCCAGTTTTCCAAGTAAAATACTTTTGCACTATACCAAACCGGAATGTTTGTCTGAGGTAGACGGATTCATAAACGGCTTCGAGAGTTAAGTTTCCAGCTGATACCTACCGGGATTTATTTTAGAATTATCCTTTTGAGAAAGTAAATATCATCATCATTATCATATCATCCACAGGACGTTCACTGCTGAACATAGGCCTCCCCCATAGATTTCTAGAGCAACCGATCTTGTGCGGCCTGCACCTAACAGCTCTCAGCAACCTTTATCAGGTCGTCTTTCCATCTTATCGGAGGCCGTCCTACGCTGCTCTTTCCAGTGCGTAGTCTCCACACGAGAACCTCTCTGCCTCAACGGCCGTCGGGAATTATCCTTTAGGGAAAGTAAATATACCTTGTTTGTTACTAATAAGCAACATAAGAGGAAATACCTTTGACTGATAACATGTATGAGGCATACAACCTATATTCAATGCACACAATAGATAGGTAAGGTACAGAAGTAAAGTTCGGGCTGATTTTAATTACCTACGCTTGAGCGTAGCGCTAGGGCTGGCACCTACAATAATGTTAACAAAACGTAAACAACAACGTCTATTCATTGTCACATAAACATGTTAACAAAAATTATCACAATTAAATGCACAACCAGGTAACAAATTATGTCACACAAAAGATGATTTACGTCTCGCCAAAGCGAGGAACTCGCGGCTAGCGATTTACCTTCTTGATAAAAGGTCCTCCTACGCGCAAGTCTGTTATCGCCTAACTGGCGCACGCACAAAAATTTTTGTGCAAAGTTGCTATGCGTCACTTCTACTAACAAGGGGAGGATACGACCTTGGGGAAACGGATTTGGATAATCTTTGACGTAGTGGTAGTACACCATGTGGGTATACTACCTCTGAAATACTAAAGTGCAATACTCAAAAATGGCACTCAAAGTTTACCCAGCACTATAATATATTAAGAGGTAAATAATTGATACATTAAATAATACTTTAATAAAAATTTTTTTATTTTAAACTTCATTTCTATAAATTATCTGCGATGGTACAAACAAATAATAAGTCGAAAATTAAATGGAAAATTATACATTTTTTTAATTAATTAAAGTAATATTTTGTAATTACGTATTATGAGATATTATTACATGATCCTGAGTGATACTTATGATAAAAACATTCAAAACAAAAAGTTTTTCTACACCAGAACAACAAATAAATGTTGCTTTTTTACAATGACATGGTATTTTTAAACGGTCTAATGAGAAACACCCATCATTGACATTAGTAAAAAAATTTCTTGTGTCACAAAGCCCGCTGGCGAACCAGGCATATTCCATAATGTCTCGAAATATTGGCGCTGACAATTGGTGATGAATAATCGAATGAATTTTTATGCAATCCTCTCGGGAATTAATTTCATAATTCTTGTCTAGAAGTTCAGCGGTACTTTGCAATCGTTTGATAAAATTTTTCACTTGTCTATAGAAATAGACATCACATGTCATGGTTGAACTAACGGAACATTTTGGAGGTATAACTTTAAATGTGCATGTAGGTTTTTTTTATCATCCTGAAATATTTCATCATAATATAATTCTGGCTTATATCATCATATAATGTATCAGGAGTGTTTTCATCTCCATGAGATGAACTTGCTTCGCTTGATGACATTTTATAAATTATAAAATAATTTTCAAAGTAAATTTCACTGCACAAATACGTCTGTTCGTGTCGAAATCCAGAAACTAACTGCTATAGTTAAGCTACTCAAAAAAGTGGTGGGACTAGCATATCTGGATGCAGATTTCCTCCTCGAAAAAAAAATGGTTCAAGGACAACAGCATGACTATTCTTTCGGTGGGCCAACAGAGCTCGAATAGATGTACAGTTTACAGTAACTCGAGGAAAAGAATTATTGTACCCTAATACCATATTCGACCCTTCTTATTGTCTGGCGCAGGTATATAATTTTCAGTTAAACTTATAATGAATATGAGAGTTGAATTATTCATGAATTACAAATATCTCATGAAATACACCGTAGATAATTTATAGAAATGAAGTTGCAAATAAAAAAATATTTTATTAAAGAATAATTTAATGTATCAATTATTTACTTATTAATATTAATAATTACTTAAATAATGAAAAAAAAAAAGAAGAAAAAGAGATCAAGTGGGTAGGCTCGAACTCATGCATTCAAGAGCACGAGTCGAGAGCGTTACCACATACGCCACAGTACGTTTGATCGATTTTTACTATAATTTATATATAGTGCTGGGTAAACTTTGAGTGCGTTTTTCTCAGCCATTTTAGAGTATTGCACTTTAGTATTTTAGAGGTAGTATACCCACATGGTGTACTACCACTACGTCAAAGATTATCCATATCCGTTTCCCCAAGGTCGTATCCTCCCAAGATTAACTTCTGTAATATTCTATGTCCAATGTTTATTTACAAAGCAACTAATTAATAATAATATAATTGGTACGTATTTACCAACCAAGTAATTGATAAGGCCTGTCTATCGTAAATTTTTTGTGTAAATATTCCTCAAACACAATAGTTTATCATAAACATAATATCAACTATGACACATGCATAGCTGAATATAGCACATGTATTTTTGAATGACAATCTCTGTGGGACAGTGTCTAAGACGCAGGAGGTTGCGAGTTCGGTTCCCGCCGCAGAACAAATGTTTGCGTGATCTTTAGATATTTGACGACCTCCGTGGCGCAGTGGGCGTATAGTCGGCTGAGACGCAGGAGGTAGCGGGTTCGATTCCCGTCACGGACCAAATGTTTGCATGATCTACAGATATTTGTTCCGTGTCTGGGTGTTTTTCTATACATTATAAGTATGTATTTACAAAAAAAAGTATATACGTATTCTATCAGTTATCTGGTTCCCATAGTACAAGCTCTGCTTAGTTTGGGGCTAGATAGCGCTGTGTGAAATGTCCAGCAATATTTATTTTTATTTTTTTTTTATTTGTTTAGGGTTTGGCTCTCTATACATATAATATAAGTATGTATTTACAAAACATTTTTTTAAATCTCCTTATTTTCTAGCAATCTGCCCATTAAGAGATTAGGGCTAGAGTTTGGTGAATAGTTGGCGCTGGGCATGTATGGAATAAGTGCTATATGAGGTCTTGAGGGGCTGTCCTCTTTAATCTACGAAAGGTTGTGGTTTTTTTCATTAGCTCATTGGCAAGCTCATTTGGGTGATGCTTCATTCGTTTAGCATAAGATTCTTGTTTCACTGTTTGCACTTTTAGATTATGATGAAGTTGGAAGTTAGTGATGTTTCATTCATTTGAATTGGAAACATTGAAAGATTTCTAAGTTTGAGTTTGCTGCTTACAAAAGAAGTATATAAGTATTCTATTAGTTATCTGGTTACCATAGTAGGTACAAACTTTGCCTAGTTTGGGGCTAGAAATGTCCAGCATTGTTTTATTGTTATTATTTTGTTTTGTTGTATTTTTCTAAGATTTTGTAACTTCCACATAAATGTTAGTATTTGGTATTCATTTATTCACCATTTCATTACATTGCATAATATTGGTATGTAAATAATATATGCGAATGTAAGTCAAGTATTAATAGAAATAAACAAATTACAAATAAGCAGTATATTAGAATAAACTATTGTTCTTGTGAAGTATCTAACAGTTTTTAGCAAACTTTATTAGGTCATCTTTCTGTCTAATCAATAGTCTATGTTCAGTTGTTAGGTAAATAGTTTAACACTATACAACCAATCTATAACAATATTATAATGAGGTAAAATTTGTGGTTTATATGTTGTTGTAGGTGTAATCTTAGAAACTACTGAACCCATTATGAAAATTCTGTCACTGATAGAGCTTCACTATTGTTTGGACACAACCAAAATACTATAGAGGTCCTAAAATACTTTATATATATCATTTTGCCAATAATTCTATTCAAAATTTGTTGATTTGATCATTGTATCTTATAGAGGTGCAATATAAATGTAAATAGGAAAGAAATTCGCGTCATAAACTGAATTATGACTGCAAAAAGTTTCACGCTACAGAGAACATTTAGACCAGCATACATTAACATAGCAAATTCAATAAAATTTGTTGGTAGGTTTCTCGTTTTGATAGATACAACTATGAATTATTTTCTGTCTTAAATGTGATGAAGTCTCCATAAAAATATATTTAATTTATAGATTAGAAACATTAGAAGTCCTCAAGTTATTAAGTTTTTTTGCCATAAATAACAAATTTAGCTATCTTACAAGCTAGATACCATAATTGGTAAATTTCAGTGTATAAACTACACTGAAATTTACCTATGTTTACACACTCGTGAAGAATAAAGTAACAGTAAGGAGTTTTTCAAAATATACTTACAAGAGAATCCTGAGATCCAGTCAGCAGCAAACCATCATGAAATGGTGAAAACTCCATATCAGTTATGGTATCCGAGTGAGCATGTAGCAAAGGCATCGTCTTACTCTTCCTGCCACAGTCATCCAGCGGCAACACTGCCATACTCGACCCAACATGCTCCCAATTGAATGCCATGAATGCTGCCGATGCACAAATATTGTTTCCGTATGTCTGGTAGGATCCCACACAGATGTCTCGGACACATGATTCAGGTTTAGGCACGATTGGTGCCGCGTTTTTATACTTAGAGGCTTTGAATCGCCAAGCCATGGTAGTCCACTTGTAAAAAAGTCAGTCTTTTAGATTTGGAATGTATGAATGATGTTTATCCTGAAACAATAGTAACAATGCTTATTAGACACACTTATTGCACCTGAACAAACGATAGCGACCGACTATGTAGAGTTTGACTAAAAATTAGTTACAATAGCTGGTATAGCACCTGCCAGAAAAGAAACAAGTTTTTGAACTTATTCCCGCAGTAAGAAATAAATCTGTGACACAGAGTTTATAACACTGCTTACGCTTTGTCTGTATAAATAAATGTATAGTCCAAAATTATTCTAATCGGAAGAAAAATGTTAAAAACGTAAGCAAGTCCATTGTTTTGAATTACTTGGCCGGGTGCGACACCGGAAATGCATTCATAAGACAAAAGCGCGACAAGCAGGTTCCCGGAAGAATTAAATCTTCAATCATTTACCGCTAATAAACGAATCATTAATAATTTACTCACCCTTTCAGGTAAAAACTACTGAGAAATTATAATTTACAAAGACACTCCCCCTAAACGTCGGCCATTTCAAAGCGACATTAGGGTAGTAGTAGACCGATCGATAAATAAACAAAATGTCAGTCGATTTTTTTAACTCGACTAATGAGTTCGTTATACCAGAGAGTTCGTCTTCTTATACTCGATGTATGAAATTTCCTTACCATATACGAATTTTAAATGTCACAAATTACACAAGAATGAACTTTTAATAAATACTTTTGATATGATAATATGGAAAACTAAAAAAAAATAGCTAAATTATATAAAAGCTTCCACCCCGTGGTTTCACATGCGTGGCACGCGTTAATATGAACATTCCCCCTCTTTTGCGCAGTCTAGTAAAAACCAGCTTAATCTATCTTTAAACTAAATTTCATTAAAATCGGTTCAGTCGTTTAGTCGTAAGAGTCGTAACACAACAATATTACATACAAACAGACAGCCAGACAAACTGAGAGTCAAAGAGACAGAGTTACTTTCGAATATAAATTGTGTGGTTATATCGATTTGACTTTTTAATCGATCCAAACTGTCAAACGAGCACAACACTGAGGGCTCTTTCAACGTTTCGTTCTACGCTGATATTCACAGATCCATTTGAAAGACTCATTAAATAAACCTATTCGGTGGCAGTGAGATTATGATCGGTATTATTGATCGGTGGTTGGTTACTCAAAGATGTTTCCTGTCAATCCTCACATGATTATGATGATACAGGACGTTTTTTTTTCAGGTTTTTCCTAGTTTATGATATCAACAAGCGCTATAATATCATCTATATGTATAATAAATAGGGTCCTTCCTCGTCAAAAAGTTTTTAGTCAAACTGATTTGTCCAACAGGAATAATTAAAGATGACTAGTGCCTTCTTTCCACTAGAGTAGTAGGTTAAACAAGAAACTCTAACCAGCCTATCATACATTTAATTGGTCAGTGCAGTCTATGGGTAGAGGGAGGCTCACAGGATTTACGAAATAAAACAAATTAATATAATCCAAAGTGATATTATTTATTGCGAGTATTACAATAATCAATTTCTTTGGTGATAATTAATTTTAATAAAATAAATAATATATCTGACCTCTGAATTAAGTAAGCAGGTATTATTTAGACAAAAATATTCTCAGATCTAATAAATCTGTCAGCCACATAGGTATTAAAATATATTATAATAGGTGCATACATAAAATCAACAATATTTAATATATGTAAAAAATTCCTTATGGTGTTTGTGCACTTACACGTATTAGATTCGTGTTCGAGATTTCACGGAATCACTTTGACCAATAGAGCTCCAAAGTTTTTGCATCTATTGGTCAAAGTGATTCGTGAAATCACGAATACGAATGCGTGCACAAACGCCCTTAGCCTGCACCCTTATTTAAAAAAATCATGTTCTTTGTCAGCTTTACTTTACCAAATTAAGTACAGCGTACGTCAATAAGATAAGATTTTAAATAGTCAGCAAATAATAAGAATGCCTTAATAGTAGATTATTAAACGAGGGGATAAAGCAGTGTCTTGCTTCACGGGCGCTATATTGAATCCCGAACGTATCGATGGATTCTAGAGTTAACTCACGAGAGGAGCGAGGAAGTTACTAGATTCCTGAGTGCAGAGAGGGATATAAGCACGCCCAAGATGCAGACAGCTTTATCCATGAGGAGGATACTCTACTTTTCACTTTCTGCGAGACAATAAAAACCAAATATGGGTTGGTGCATTCTGTGCAGAGGTTAGTTCGATTTACGAATAAGTTCTTAATGTGTGGGTTTCTGGTTCAAATTTTAATAAAGATGAGGTTCCAAATTCAAATCACATTACGCCCGCGAGGGCTTAATGAAATTCAGTAAAACTTAACTCCCGGCTCAGCCGTAGGGATTGAAACACCTGATTTCGACATGGAAACCTCATTTCCATGACATATAATTTGACATTGTCGAGCAGGTGGTGTGAAACCAATATTATTTCGCTGACTAAAATCTAAAAGTTATTTTGCCGACATAATAGAAAATAAATATTGCGGCTGATAAAAATTCAACTATTGCACGTTATTATTGCATCAACACTATAAAAATTATACTATATTAACAAAGAATTCCATTACAGTGCCAAGAATTAAGTGCAGTATAAAATATAACTATATAATAAAAATACACCATTTATATAGACAAAATCAGTGGGAAGGTAAATACATCAAATGTTAAAATACAACCCAGAAATACTAATCCTCAGCCAATTCGATCTTGTCGATTAGAGGCAAAGGGCTTAAGGGCAGGTTCCCATCAAAGCAAAAGCAGAGAGTAAAATTTGATGTAAAACCTTATCCTCGTTACTAATAAATTCGAATCCTCCTTGGAATATTGAACCATGTTTTGTTACTTTAAATAAATAATGCTGGATATATCACAAAGCGCTATCTAGCCCCAAACTAAGCAAACCTTGTACTAAGAGAACAAGATAAGAGTTACATAGAAAAAGACCCAAAACCAGAACAAATATCTGTAGATTATGCAAACATTTGTTTTGCGGCAAGAATGAAACCCGCAACGTGCGTCTCAGGCGGCTCTTCGCCCACAGTGCCATGGAGGTCATCCACACATTAAAAAACAATTGTGTTATGATCGGACATGCATGGCAATGCAATAGACAAAACACAATTCTAAAGCTACAACGAGTTTATTAGTAACAGGATATGTGTAATAATTATACAATTTTAAAAACATAACTAAAAAGTTAAGGTACATAGTTCACTTATCACATAAAAATTTACAGATAGTTAAAACACTATGGTGCAGATTCAAATGGAGTTTATAATAGGTAATTTATTTTGATAATTTTACCACCAGTATTCACAAACAATACTTATAAAAAAATATTCTAGTGTCACTCTGAGTTCCGCTTCATACTTATTGTTTGTGAATATTGCTTCACTCTTATACACGGTATGAGCCAAAAGAATCTTGATACATTGATTTTATTATCGACATTTATGCTCAATATCTTGATCCTGAAATAGGTAAAAATTGCCAAAGGGGCCAAAATGGCGGGGTTCAAAATAGCTCAATAAAACGAGCTAGCAAAGGAAAAGGGAGTATGTTAAGTTATAAGTCTGCCTAGAACGTTTTCAAGCTTACCGCTCACAAAACTAGATGTCGCTACTAAATTAACATAGTTTAGGTAGGTACTGAACTCCCAGCAGACGCCTCACTCGCACTCGATCGGTCTTGCTTCGTTGGCTGTCAAAAATCTACGCTTAAGTTCTGATCACACTGTTAGAACTGTTAGAATACAAGCCTAAAATGAATGTACAAGATTATTTTTACGATAGTGTAGGTTCGATCTAAGATGTTATATATAAGTAGAATATATTAACTAACACTAGATTTAAAGTTATATTTTTTATGAATCAGTAGTCTATTAGAATAGATATCTACAAATATCTGTCCAGTATATCTGTTACTGTAAAAGCCCTAATAGTGGTAAATCTTAGGTCTTACTTGTAAATCTTGAGATTTACCAACCTGTTGAGTTGGTAAATTAAAAGATTGATATAAAAAAACTCTTAATCGGTCAAAAGTATCAAAAGTAGTTTTGACTAAAGACGTTGGTCAAAAGTAAGTTACTCCTACTGCCATCCAGAAAGCACTAAGGTATAACCTAAGATTTACCGAGTGAATGCTGGTAAAAGTCTGAATTGTACGACTATTACACAACAGTTGGTTAATCTTAGGTTTTACTATAAAACCTTAGATTTACCGTAGTTCTAGTTTTTACAGTATATATCACCTCCATGTTAGTCAAGATCGCAGCAATTTTATGAAACGAAAGAAAACTATCCTACTTGTTTTTTCGCAATTTTTTACAGAATCTTAGAAATATTATCGTATTTTATCTGATTCCATTCTCAAATTCATTTTATAGATTTCCTAAGAAAACTTTCGTGATTTATTTCATAATTATTATAAATACCTACGAGATTTATCAGCCGTTAAGGTCAGTACTCACATACGGTATTACTCGATCGAGCTAAACTGTCGAGTAAAACCCATGGCATGGGCTTTCGTCCACACATTGAGCATTGATCTATCGAGTGAGGCGCGCCGTTCAGTATTCACCGAACCGTTCGAGCCAAAGGATGTCTGTGCAACAAAGGAGACGGTGGCTGTATTTAGCAAGTCTCGCAGTGCTTTATAAGAAAATCAAAGAAAATGAAAAGAAAAAACGTAAAGGAGGTACTGGGTTAAACATAGGTTAGATCGCCGTTCTGATTACAGCCAAGTGAACTTGATTGAAGAGCTACGAGTATGTCCTGAATATATAGCGCTTTTGGAATAAACTCGCAAATCCATTTCTCTTAAAAACACGTGTTTCAATCACGATAAACAATACCAGACTGACGCTCGCCTCGCGCCACTCGCAGTAACGTACACACGTTCGAGTCAAGATTGACGGCTCGCTTCGAGTAGGTTCGAAGGAAATTACTTTCATTTAATTCCATCGAGCCGGCTCGGTGCGAGCCTTCGAGCTGTGAGTTTGGCGGTCCACACGTTGATTTTTACTCGACTTCGAGTAAAACTATCGAGTAATACCGTATGTGAGTACTGACCTTTATAGGTTTACGAATTGAACCGTAACATTGTCAGTCGTACGTAACACCCGATAACGGTACGGTGTTCGTTATAATTATAATAAAAAAAAAAGATTTTCTTCGAGAACACTTCACTGTCTGTAATAAATGGCGAAAAAACAAGCTATGTAGGTACTGTAGTTTTTGAGGCTACGAAATAAATCTAGCCCATAAATTGACAATTACATTAAAATCGGAAAATTGTTTTGCAGTCAGTATTTTAGCAATAAATACCTACAAATTCCAATTCTAACAATTCCACAACACAACGAATCTAATTACTAAAATGTAAAATGTATAACAAAAAGGGTTGCAACAGCAAATTGTATAATTCAATGATGATACAATGTTATGTCAGTTTGAAATTTCTTGATACTTTCGAGTATCATCTTTATTTAAACCTGGAGTTATTGAACAATAAATAGTATACAGAGTTTATGTGTATATCGACGGCAGAAAGCGGAAATGGCGTATCTCAAAAATTTCCGCTGTTCGATATTGAAACATCAATTGTTGTAACTAGTTAAAAATCAATGAAGCAGTAACTTTAGGACATTCCAATTAACTGTATCAAATAAAACTTAGATTGATAAAAATATATTCAAAATTTCAACGTTCTATCTTTATTAATGTACGAGTTATGATTTTTTTAAATAGTTTTTTGGCTCTGGTGTACAATGAGATATTTTGAGATACGACAAAATCGCTTTCTTCCATCGATATAGACATGTAGTAGAGATAGTAGTGTTTATGTAGACAGATACTTTATCGCACGCCAAAAAAAATAACAATATAAGAGAAGTTAAGAGAACGTAAACCTATATTATAATTAGTGTCCTCTTATAGCTTAGAAGCGATCTTTATCAGACAACCTTTGGAAGAGACGAATTTCTGACGACGAATTTGAGACGAGTTCTGTTTTACCTGTATAGATATTTTATTTAGTCCATAGGTAATGGTATGTATTGAGGGCTTCAATTTTTGATAAAAAAAAACTATGCCAACTAGCGTAATAGATGTATCTGTAGATACGCCGGCAAAAATATGGTTTATATGCCTAAATCTCAAAGAAACAATATCAAAATTTGTCTATAAACCAGATAAACAAATAAATATAATGTTTTTTATTATTTTCAAGTTCCTCGGTCTTTTCAGCGTATGAGAAAGCAACGCCATCTGTTAGCAGTTATAAAAACATGGCCGTAAAAACTTCGTACTCTTCTAATTCTTTCTTCTCTTCTCTCTTGTGTGCTGTGTGTGTTGTGTACCGTCACAAATAAATGTTTTTTCTTTCTTTCTTCTTTCTAATTTCCCATAGAGAAGATTAACAAACAAACATTTAGTGAGATATTTATCTGTGTTGTAATTGCGTTTTGTTTGCAGAATAACAATCATAATTTGACTTATCAATTAACCTACTCTGTTATGTCTTAATTTATGTTCGTATTGCGTGATCCGTCTGCAATGCTTACGATTCTTTGTGATTTGTGCTCATTTCGCGAGTTTAATTCCAAATTTGTTAAAGCCAACTTTCTTTGTGTAACGTACATATGTTAGGTACTTACTGAACACATTATTTTTTTTTAACTGTTCATTTTTATGCTTTTGTCTTACATTTTATATCTCAAATAATAATGAAAATACGCTTTGGTTACGAAATACATTAGTCTAGGGATTTATCAATGCCCTAATTTATATATATTTGTTTTCATAGACTCTATCCCTCCAAAGGTTCTCTGGAAGGGATTGCCCAGTGCACCTATGATTTAAAGTGTATTTTGTTGAAGAGAGCTTCTTTAGGCGCATTGGGCATTTTTTGAGATGGGAAAAAACCATTGAACTCGCGACACTGTTACCATTACCGACACCTCTGTATATAAGTATCTGTACTCTGTAGAGTCGTGTAGTCTGTTCAGGTTTTCACTTCTGTCGGCACTCTCGGAGTGCCACTATTTTTTTTTTGTTTATTATTAATGGTGTGCTATAAGTATAAATATTTCGTAATCGTAACCCTACACAACAGAGTAAACCACATCAAATTTTGGTATAACTTTCGTAAGCGCGCAAATTATTGAATAGAATACATATATACAAAGAATAACCGACATAGCATTGTATCAACAAACTAGCACTTACAAGCAAATGGAATGTATTTCTACAATAACTTTAAATGGTATTTTTATAAAGAGATCGCTGGCCCCTTACAACTAAGCAAAATATACAAATAACGATATAATCATTATGCAACTCTCGTAAATGGCAATATAATACAACTGGCAATACTTAGCAATTCAATACATTTATGAAATAAGTTGTCTTCATAGATAACAATACTAACGAACAAATATGAAGCACAACATTGATTAAAAATAACAGTCAGTATTTATATCTTTCATCTCTATACCTGCGCCTAGAATGAAGCTTTCCATTCTTTGTGATTTATGCAATTTTTGAAAGCGCTTTGAGCTTACGCTCAAGTGTTTCATTGTCTATACGGTGACGTTTAATAAGCAAGCGTCATACGCTTGCGCTCAGTACAAGTTTATAGAGTATTATAGCTAAACACTGTACTTAACTGTCATTTATCATCATCATATCAGCCGTAGGACGTGTGACCGCTATTGTGCGGCTTGCACCCAGTGGCTCCCAGCATCATCAGGTCTTTCCGTCTACAGGGGAGTCGACCTACGCTGCGCTATCCAGTGCGAGGTCTCTCAACAACCTTTCTGCCCCAACGGCCTAAGCAGTGTTTATCTATAAAACTTTATACACTTTTAAAACAAAAAAATACCTTGAAAACCAAGTACCATTATCTATCTACACCAGTTTGAATGCATGTTTTCGCATTGCACCAGTTAATTTAAAATATCAAAACATGGAATGAACAATAATACAAATTCATAATACTTAGATAAAAATCATGTCAAGTACTTTATGTACTTTTAAATCCCTTAAACTCAACATAGAATAGTTACAGAAATAGTGTTTAAAATACAAAATAATTATCGTCATTACTATGAGTACGAGATTGATCACGTACCGTTTTATCGGTTTTACGACCAACAATGTTTTGTTTCAATTCGTGAACCTTCATCAGGGGGAGGTTCACGAATTGAACCGAACCATTGTCGCCTTGTCGGTCGTAAACGGAACGTGAACAATCTCGTACCAAGAATGATTGAAGTAAATCACAAATTTCTTAGTAAAAATATTAACCTATTATATAAAATATTATTTTTAAATGTTATTAGAAGCAGCTAAAAGTTACAGTACTAGTTAACCAATTCCAATCACCTTAGTATTAAATTAAATTGACATAACATTTCAGAATTATCATAATATTGAAAATTCACTAACTCAGATCCTTCTTAATCCTTTATAAAAATACCAAAATAATACCCAGAGGAAAAATACTACAAAGCGCGCCTCACAAAATAACAGTAAGCACAGATTCAACTACGAACTCATTAATCAGCTGTCAAGTTGTCATTGTTACCTCAACTTCTAGACAAAATAGCGTCTCAAATTAAATAAAAAATAAATTGAATCCACGAAAACCAATAAACATTATTTTTTAACAATGTTTAAATATGACCCATAAACCTTGTCTTGAACCCGCGTGTAGATTTGTAGAATATTGGGAATAAACTACCAACGCCATTAACTTTTGGATGAACAGATAGAGCGTTTTAGTAAAGAAAAAATGTAACGCACCATATAGCGCCTGTTTGGTCCAAACATCACGGAAGACCGTCATTACTAGCATTTCTATGTATCCTTTCTCTTCTTGTATGTTACCTCCCTGTGTATTTTAGTTAATTAAATATTTTGTGGTTTCCTGTGTGTGTCAAATAAATGTATTTTCTATCAGTATTTCTCAGCTATACGACGACGCGCGCTCATTACTTGCATTTTCCGTTACTGCCGAAATCATAGCACAATATAGTATCGCTGGTTTATTTGAAAGTCGCCGGACTCGTCATTCTTTTAACTGCCTAAGGATATCGAAAGATCTAAAAGTACCTATTGTAATTTTATTAAAAAACCCGCCGTTACTTAGTTCGTAGTAAGTAGGATAATCATTTGCCGCTTATGCCCCATGTTCTTGCGCGCTGTATAGTATTTCTCTTCACTCACACACTAATATCGTTGAGATAAATTCGTAGTTAGCGCGAACAACATGTACTGTCGCCGACCGAAGTTGTCTTACCGTTGATGGGTCCTAAGCTGCCGTCGTATTTAGGCATCTCCTTGCATTTAGCTTGCTGTAAATTAAAATATTACATTTTAGAACGTAACCGGTGCCTCATCATCAGCATCATCATCATCATATAATCCAGAGGACGTCCACTGCTGAACATAGGCCTCCGCCATACATTTTCGGAGCGTCCGATGTTGTGCAGGCTGCACCCAACGGCTCCCAGCAACCTTTAACAAATATTTGCATGATATGTAAATAAGTATTCTATCAGTTATTATCCAGTTCCCGTAGAACAAGCTCTGCTCTTAGTTTGGGGCTAGATAGCGCTGTGTGAAATGACTAGCATTATATATTCTGTTATTGATTTATTGTTTATTTATTATTACTTTACTATTTATTATTATATTTATTTATTATTTATTTCTTTAATAATACAGAGTGTCAACAAGAGATAATTTTGTCAATACTAGAAATAATAGAATTCTAATGGAAGACCAGTGTGGGTTGTTATACTCGTATTAGAACCTGCATCATGCCTTTTAGCCACATATGACAGTAGATTGTTAAGTTTTAAGTTATCTTCTGTACTTTTTTTGTGTATTTACTGTGGTGTTGCAAATACATTTTTATTCCATTCTATATTTCCAAAAACTTAATACTGATATCGACAGCATGTGGTCTATTGCCTCTAACTGTGTTTATTAGGTTTTAAAAGTATACAGAGTGTACCTATAATTTAACTCACAATGACTCAAATACAAGGTGTCCTGCCCAACTAAATTTTAGTTCCGTTATACGATTCCCAATATCTTTGACCTTTGTCTAACTTCGAATCTAGTTGTGAGAAACCTTCTTCTCCCTGCCCTTTTCCCACATTACGTGGAGTCGGGTCAACGTGTATATTTCTTTCATACCTCTCTATCAGACGCCATCTCCTCCTTCCGCATGACATTCTCCGTTGTGAGGAACCTTACCTCCATCAATTCCACAGCAATCTCCATGAACAGCCGTTCCACATTCTCGGCCTCTTTAGCCGATGTCTCGAGAAAGTACATGCCGTGGCGGCCCGCGAAGTCTTCGCCGATATGTCTGGGGATCTCCCGGTCCTCCCTGTCTGTTTTGTTACCTAAAAATAAGCTCAGTCTAAAACTGGTTTCCAAAGGCCTTAAGGTACTATTTCGAGCGCCACTGCCGACTACAACTGCCAACTGCAAGTGGCACGGTTGCACGCAGTCGGCCGCACCAGCACTACTGGTTTGCATGTATTAGACGTGCAGCCGCGGCACTTGCAGTTGGCAGCGGCGCTCGAAATACTACCTGAACTGTACCTCACTGACTGGTCATAAGTCATTTAATTCCTTTTTACACATTCATACTAATATTATAAATTCTAAACTAGCTCTGTCTCTCTGTTTGTTACGTTTACGCGTTTTCGGTGAAATTTGGCAGGACAGCTTATGTATTATATTCTACTAGCTGCCGCGCGCGGATTCGCACGCGTGGTATGCCAATAAATACAAAACCCTCCTTCTGCGCAGTCGGTTAAATAGTAGCCTATGTCTCAATCCCAGCCATAATCTATCTATATACTAAATTTCATCAATATCCGTCAAGCCGTTTAGTCGTGAAAACGTAACAAACAGACAGAGACTTTCGAATTTATAATACTAGTGGTTCGCCCCGAACTGAAATCTCGCGAATCTCCCAAAATAAATATTATTCTTAGGGCGACTTGCACAACGATGCCTAAACGTATTTAGTGGCTAAATATGATTTAAGGAGTTGTCAAATCATATAAATACTTCAAATTTAAACATGTTTAGCCGCTAAATACGTTTAGTGATCTTTGCGCATGCCGGCTTTCATTTTTGACTGATAAATTGTTGCCACGAAATGCATAACCAACCTACTTGACCTACAGTTTCATTCAAATTAGATGTAACGGGGGTTCTTGTTAATTGGTTATATTTTTTTGGGGTACAAATGGCAGTTATTCTGGATTTCAGACTTTTGCCTACATTTGTGTCACTAAAGCTACACGAATACCAAATTTCAGCATAGTGGGATCACTGGTGTACCCTGTGAATTTTGTTTTGTTTTTATTATGGGTAATAACTCAAAAACTACAAACATTAAACTAAAAATAAAAACCAGGTTCAAATGCACTAATGAAGACCTTTCATTTGACGTCCCACTTGACGTAATAGTCTCATTTTCATTTTTTTACCCCTCTTGAACCCTAATATCTCAACAACCCCCCCAATATTTATAGCACATTGAGTCACACCAAAATTGTGTCATTACTACCTACTTATATACTAAATTTTATGATGATTGGATAAACGCTACGAAAGCTATCCTCGAACAAACAAACATACATACATACCTACATACAACGCCGATTCGCCCTAGCTGATTTAGAGATCTCGCTTCGCTCGATCAATTAGTAAGGCTTCTCTACACACACAGAAACACCGAACGGACATAATTAGACAAAGTAGATAGAACAAATAGAAGACACAAATAAAACAATAGAAAACAAAACTAACAGAAATAAATATAGGTACCTAACTAGTATGTATCAACCAGTTCTGCTCCATGTCAAGAGTGGCCAAACAGGTCCTGCTACAGCTTTATGCTGTTACATGCACTTTACCACGTTTACAAATTCGCTATTATAAAAGGCGCAGGCCAATGTTTTAGTAAGTAAATATTTTTTTTTTTGGGATGGAGCGCCTAACTTAATCCCTTAATTATGACATATCATGATTATTATTTTGTAAGGCCATTTTTATTTACAAATACAATCCAGTGAGTGAACAAATATTGGCTTAATAACATTTGATATTTAATATAGAATCATCTACATGAAGTACTCTTTTTTTATATCACAATTTCACACAATTCACCAGTTTGCATGTAAACCGGTAGATCTTGTTAAGGTAAAGATATATGGAAATTAATTACTCACCAACTAATATCCTAAGAACCTTATTATTAGCATATTCTTCTATTTCCCTGAGCCAGTCTGGTAGACAGTCGAATGTAGGCTGGCAAGATATGTCATACACCAAGATTAGGGCATGGGCTGATCGATAATAGCTCTGGGTTATAGATCGAAACCTTTCCTGACCCGCTGTGTCCCATATTTGGAGCTAAAAAGAATAATATTTTAGAAGAAATTTTGAGATGGTGGTGCATTTGAAAGGTATAATATATACATACTTATTTAATACTTTCACACAAAACAGAATAGTGCTAAGAAATAGCATTATCTATCAGTCATCCTGGTCGTGCTAAAATAAGGATGAAGGATTTATTGGATGACCAACAAAAGATACACTATATTTATTGGAGACCAATGAAAGTTATACATACACAGATATACAAAACTTGTAACAGACAGTGGCTTAAATCCAGTGCTACTTCAATTAAAGTCTTCTTAATAATTAATTTATAATTTAAAGCCATTCTTCAGATCTGATTTTGTTTTGTTCGAGTTATTGTTGACTTTTTGATTGGTATTTCAATGTGTGTGTCTGGTAAGGCCTCCACCAATCTTTTCCAATAATTTCTGTTTTGTATAATTTTTATGTACGTTTTTCCTGATGTTTTAAATAAGTAAAACAATGGCCAACAGAAAGGCTATTATGAGATTTGCTTGAATCCAGTCCAGGATATTAAGCATAGTTGTGTTAATCTAAAATTTAGATTCTAAATCATACTCTATCTTTCTACTTTTTTAATCATAATCATCCACAGTCCAACTTAACCCACTGATGATTTTCTATACCTACTTAGTTTCATAGAAATTGAATCAGCCATTGTGATGTGATTTAGAAACAATCATCCACACAAACTTTCCAATTTTTATTACCAATAGATGAAAATAAATAACAAAACCGAGGCGTAAAAGACACCAACAAGTATAAACGAAACATATAAAACAAGTTGTTTGCCACCAGCTGTTAAGCCTTTTACGGTCCGCAGCTTATGAATACAGTATACAGCGTATGTTTGCCGAATAAATTGGACATTTTAAAGCTGAATGATGCAATAAACTTGCCAAAAACGATCGTGTTTTATCCCACTCACCTTCACTTTTTCGCCATCAACTTCGACGGTTTTGATCATGAAATCAACTCCAATAGTAGCACCTTGACCCGGAGGGAACAGACCTTGAGTAAAACGTCTCACCAGACATGTTTTCCCAACGCCAGCGTTCCCAACTAACACAACTTTGAACAAAAACTTATAATCCTCCATCGTGATCTCAAAACATTTACCAAAAAGAAATTCGTATCGGTCACGCTTCACACTTTGCTATAACGCGTTAAATACCAAATATTTTATCGGGGCAATCATTTTACAATTTTAAATACATTATAGATAAGATAAGTGCGTGATGATCAATCGCCAAATCAAAACAATAGTAATAAAAATATGATGAGAAAAATATCGACGTCCGTCCATCAACACAACCCAACGAAGAATATTTGCAGGGTAAGCTTCTGTTTTAGAGAATTTTTATATGAGTGTGTGTATATTATTTTAATCGGGCAAAGATTAAAATCGATAAGTTCGTTAATAACAAATCTGTATAAAAAAGAAGAAATTTATAAACAACCGATGTTAAATAGTTTAATTTTTCAGACGTGAAATCATTTACAATAGAAGCTTCCTTCGAAAATGTTACGTCTAATGTCATAATCATGTTAAGCACTATAGATTTTATTGTAATAGATATAAAGTCGCTTTTCAAAGCATGAAAAGACAAAAAGAGCGAGAAGGAATGCTGTGCCTCCATTTAAATATCATCATCATCAATAGGTGCGTACTGGGTTCAGCTACAGAAGCTTTCTTGTTTTGCAGAAATACTTATAGAGGACTGCCTATATGGTGCTCTCTATGATCTTTGAGACAAACTCTACACAAATTGTTATTGAATAATGATACAAAGAATTTATTTACATTTTTATTAATAACAGCTATTTCAATCACTATCACTACTACTACTTATACTAGAATAGGATATTACTTTCCTATTAGTATTCACAAACAATTCATCATCATCATTCCTTACTTCTTGTTTATCATCATCAAACTGTTTCGGCCACACATTGTTTTCTTTATAATACTTTATAGAGTCCTTATTCATGATTTTAACAATTTCTGCTTTAACTTTATCACCCTCTGCAATTGGCTCAACAAGAATGTAGTCACCACGTTTCACCCAAATATTTTTTCTGAACTTTGTTGGCATTGATACTAGGTACTCTTCTCCAGTAGATGTGCAGACCTGTAAAAAAATTAACATGTAAAAAATATAAATAGGGCCTACTAAATTCTACACCATTTTCATGTTCCTAAATTATTTTTCCATCCTTGATACTCAGGTATGGTGGGTGTGTACTAGGTAGGGATTATTTTTTATTTAGGGATTAAGGATTTGAAAATTCTCAGTATGAAATTAAAGATCCTTTTGACTGATGAAAGCTTGTTTGGTATTAGCTAAACAATCTCTGAGTAGTGGGACTAGCAATTTAAGACTAGAAGATCTGTTTTAGACTTTTATAGACTAGATTTTTTTATTTAATAGTTTTTTGCACTACTATGCATGATACAGCCCACTGAATAGCGGCAAAATTCTATCGGCTGCAGTGTCTGTGTTTATTAAATAATGTGAAGACTCCAAGTTTAGGATAGATACACAGATTTATCGATTGTGTGTGATTGTGTAACTATAAAATTAGGTTTTTTAAGTATTTCAATAATGTGCACCGAGACAAACCTTAAGGTTTTACAGTGTTTTGTGTATTACTTTTAGTTTGTAACTTTTGTTAAATAAATAAATAAAAATAACACAAATTTCTAGCGGGATCTTTGAGAACTCACCTCGTGTAAGTTATTTCCTTTACTTTTTAGCACTTTTACGACAGTCTGGTTCTCTTTTGGGAGTTCAAAGTCGTCCCACAATGCTTCGTTCATTACATGTTTTCTTTTGGTTACTTTAGACATTTTGGGAGAAAATGTATAAAATCATAAATGTACTCAGCTTTATTGTTATTTTTAAATGAACCTGTTTAATACACAAAGCGATACAATTTAGCAAGCTTTTCTCGCAGAATTACTAACCAAAACAGGGAAATAAATGATAGAAAAAAACTATAGAAAACTAAAATCGCTAGTGGCTGGCTGGCTGGGCTGGCAGATATTCTGACAGCACATAACAATGACAGCGACAGTAACTAACAGTAAATGACGTTAAGTCACTTAAGTCAGTCCACAGACACACTCACTCAGTCAGAGGTGCGCTATTCTCGTTTCTGTTGCGCGAGCTCTTCTCAACCTTCTTCCTGATTTATTTCCTCGCCTTTTGATAAAATACCCGTCCGAATCTTCTTATACCTAAACAACAAACAGAGCTGGGCAAAATACATACTTTACGTTAAAATACAAATTACAAAATACTATCTCGCACGAATTTAAAATGTGAAATAAAAATATTTTTATGTCTTGTATTTGAAATATAAAATACAAATTACAGTAGGTATTTTAACGCTTGTATAGTCTTTTTGTTAATAAAATATTTAATTGTGTTAAAAGTGTGTAATTTTAAACACGATTATATGATTGTTTCTGAATTAATAAATGAAATGAAATATTTAAATATTTTTATTTAAAATGCAAATTACAAAATACAGTCAGGTGTTAGGTACTTGACAATTTAATTATAAGTGCAGTACAGGTGCAGTGCTGCCAACTTTAAAGATTGCCATATTTAGCGGACGCCATTTTGCTTACGAAAACTATCGAGCGATATTTCCTCTAGAACGCACCAATATTATGATCGCTAAATGTATTTATGTTCAGATGTATTTTTAAGCCACATTTATTCGAAATACTAGCTAGTACTAGCTAATACTAATATAATATATAATAATATAATATAGCTAATACTAGCGCCAGGTATTTGAAATGCCAAGTACAAATTACATTTTCACGAAGTAATTGAATTACAAATACAAAATACGTAGGTATTTGTATTTCAATTATGTAGGTACTTTAATTACAAGTCATTCAAATACTGCCCCCTCCTAAACAAAGAAATTTAACTTAGACCCTACGATCAGTATTTAAATACTCTTTGTACGATAGCAGTGGTCAGTTGCATTGTGTGCCCTGCAACAGGGTCTTTAAAACCACATTCGGTGACTATAGACATAATTACTGTTCAAATGCCATTCAGATAGTTCAAACCGCTTCTTTCGAAAAGCCACAGTCTCACCTTGGGTCTTTCGCAATAACACTGCACCGCAATATGAAATTAGAGTCAATAGCCAAATTTATGAAGCTCGCTTTCAAGCGACATTATGAGCTTGCCACCCATCACCCGAATCCTTTGGTACACTCCGCGACGATAGTATAACCTACCCCCCTAATTTTTTCATATCTACTGAAAAATGAAATATAAGTAAATATATTACTAACGCGTCAGCATTGTTCACTTAATTCTAGTATTATGGTATGTATATAGTTACGAGCCGATGCTACTTTGTTACGCAGCGGAGAGATTATTCGTTTCATAGCGCTACAAAAGTATAACCCATTCGTCTTATTGACTCAAGCAGCTCAGTGCACTGGACATGTCAGTTCATGTTTATACTTGTTTTGAGTAACTTGTGAGTTTTTACGCATAAATAAATTGATTGAGTTAATATTTTTTTTATTTTTTAATCAAAATGCCACAGGGAAAACAATTAAATGAAACTGAAATTGCTATAATTAAAAAATTGCATTCTGATAATTATTCAAAGGCCAAAATTGCAAAAATCATTAACAGAAATCATCGTGTTGTGCGACATTATTTAAAAGATCCTGAAAATTATGGTAAGAAAAAACGGACAGGTCGACCTAGGACAACTACACCAAGAGAAAGAAGGTCGATCCTAAGAGTTGCGTCCAATTCTACGCTTACCGCGAGACAAATTGCAGTGCAGGCTGGTGTTAACACTAATTTAAGAAATATTCAACGTATTATACGTGAGTGTGAACATTTAAAACGTAAGAAATTACGAAAAAAACCGCCATTGTCTGATAAACATAAATTACTTAGATTGCACTTTGCAAAAGATCATGTTCAATGGAAGAAAAAGTGGCAAAAAAATGTTTTTTCTGATGAAAAAAAATTTAAATATAGATGGACCTGATGGTTTTAATTACTATTTTCTCGATTTAAGAAAAGATAATTTTATATTGAGCCGTCGGCAAGGCGGAGGTGGTGGTGTAATGATATGGTCTGGTATTGGATACACAGGTAAAATGGATATAAAATTCTGTTCTGGAAAAATAAATAGTAAACGATATATAGAAGTGATAAATGAACAGATTACGTCTCATGCAATGCGAATTGCTGGTCCTAATTTTATTTTTCAACAAGATAAAGCCAGCATTCATCGAGCAAAGATAGTAAAAGACTACTTTACTGAAAAAAATATTCAAGTTGTTGAATGGCCAGCGTATTCCCCTGACTTGAATATAATTGAAAATTGTTGGGGACATTTATCACGAGCTGTTTATCGTGGATCAAGACAATTTACTTCTGTTGAAGAGTTGAAGAAAGTGATAATTGACGAGTGGCAAAATATAAATCAAAACGTAATCAAAAAATTATAAGTATGATAGTTTACCAGATCGAATGATCGAGGTGATAAGTAAATGTGGTGGATCTACTAAATATCAAATTATATGAATGATTGTTGATTGTTGTATGTTTCTTAAATTTTTATCTAAATTTCATTACCTGGGTTATAATTTTGTCGCACCGCAAAACCCAAAATCATTTGTAGTTGGTTAATTATGTATTCAATAAATAATGTATTGATAGTATTAAAAACTTATTAACGCCCAAATTTTTTGTATTAGTAATGTATCAATATAACTATAATTCTTTATCAGATATGGAAAATTTAGGGGGGTGGGTTATACTTTTGTCGCGGAGTGTATATACCATATCGGACTGACTATCTTCGAGATCCGCCCGCGAATAAAACCCTCCATTGACCGAGAGACGTTCTCGGAGATCCGGATGACGAAATCACCTGCACTAACACGGAGGAGATTTCCGAGTCATCTACATTAGACAGAACAAACACTACACAGATTCAAATTCGTTTGTTACTCCAGAAATAACATAACAGTTTATAAAATATATACCGATTTATTGATCTCGCCGGCGAGGTCAACGAGTCCCTTCAGTCACAGCCTATACGAGGTAGAAACATGTACCCGGGCGTTTCTCTCATATCCCCATCCTGGCAATGCCCCAAGCCCCAAGCCGAGGTTAGTACGAGTGGTGCCCATGCGCTAGTTGCCTCATCAAAACTTACTGCAGGGCTGTGCGCCATCTGCGCTCGTCAAAAGTTCGGCTGCAACGGCCTCAGAGGCCAACATCCAGAAAAGTCCATCCGAAAAAAAAAGACAGAGTCCGCGCCACGAGTAAAGTCTTACGGCAAAAGCGGGAACTAAATCTCGAATAACTTCTCGATTTCTGCGATAGCAGCGCCGCGTCTATCGGACTTCATTGGTGGCGCGGACTCTACTGTTCGCCATTGTCGGGTACCTACGACAAGGAGAGGATGACGATAAATATGACGACATCTTCAATGCAATGAATATTAAATGGATAAATCTTCCTTCTGTTACTGTTAGGGCAACACCTTTTCTTGAGCGCCAATGTTGAATTTGTGCAATGTTTTTGTTTACAAAGTTAAAGTTAAATTAAAAAATTGAAATGAAATCGCTTTCAATATATATAAAAAAGCAATTTAATGTACGATTTTGTCGTAGGTGTTACTGTGATTTATTTCCTTCAAGCGAAATCAAAATAATTAGACGTAAAGATGCTAAACAAAGTGATAACCTCAAAGAGGAAAACAAATCGCAAGAAAATACAGAAAATGTATCAAAGGAATTCAGAGTTAACGAAGTTAACATACAGATGATATCTCGTAATATTTATGATCAATTATTTAAGAACACAAGTCCTTCAGTAGATTCTCATGTTGTAAAAAGGTTTGTGAAAAATACATTTTGTTCTCAAATTATTTCTACCTTCTCCCTTAATAAATCTTACTAGACAGGGTGGAAAATGAAGGTCAGCTATTAGGCCTTTAAATTAACAAAAAACATTCATAAGATGCATTTTGATCAATTCACTTCTGCATTTACAGGTGTTTTAAATAATGCATAGTTGACAACAATGCCACTTTTGTGGCATTGTTTTTCATGCTATTTGATTCAAAGTTTCAAGGGGTCAAGATAGGTACAGAAGTAATGTTTGGGTCGAATTTGATTTTAATTACCTATGCTTGATTGTAGTGCTAGGACTGGCACAAGCAATATTCTACAAACAATTTTATAAAATGTTAATTGCTGTCATGTAAACATTTTAATGTAAATTATCACAAGTGAATACACAGCCAGCTAACAAAATATGGCACACATAACATGATTTACGTCCCGTCAAATGCGACACTCGCAACTGGCGTTCGACTTACTTGATCCGATATCCTCATACGCACGAGTCTATTTGTGCGTGCGCCTATTATTGCTAGCTGTACTAAACTTCTGTTCCAATCTATTTTGTGACTGAGGGTACTAGAAGTCTCACAAATGGCAAAAGCACTTTGTTAATATATGGGAATGTAGTTAATATAAAAAAAACCTAATTATTTTTACTGTAATTCAACTTTTGCTGTTAAGTATCATAAGTACCTATTAAGTAATAATTGCGAATAAATTAATTTTTGTTTTAGTTGCCAAAATAGCCTTCTGAATCTTGGAATTGACTATAAAAAGTGCAGTCACTTACCCGATGTAGAACTGAAACTGCCCAAACTGGAAGGGAATGATGTTTTGGAACATTTCTATAACATAGCTGAGCAACAGAGTGCTCCGTACAGACAATTACTGAAAAAACTGGCAGAATGTAATTTACCACTATTGCCAAAGGTACCTTTTAAAAAATATAGGCTGCTAATCATCCTTTGATTGTTGGCAGCAATTTTTTCCTAACCTGTACTGTCCCACTGCTGGGCAAAGGTCTCCCCCAATTCTTTCCACCCCTTTCGACCCCTGGCCAACTCTACCCAGTCACTGTTGAAGACATCTAGGCCATCACGCCAGCGTTTTCCCAGGCGACCGCGTCGTCTTCTGCCGTCTATGGGTATCCATCCTGTGAATTAATCAAATCAGAAATGAAGAGATTCATAGACAAACTAAGGTCTCTGTCATAGCTCTGAAGATAAGCAAGCTGAAGTGGCAGTGGGCGGGCAATAGCTGGAAGAACTGGTGGCCGTTGGGACAGAAAGGTTCTTGTATGGAGACCACGCAGTGAAAAGCATAGCATAGGACGGCCCCCCACTAGATGAATGATGACCTGATAAAGGTTGCTGCAAGCCGTTGGGTGCAGGCCGCACAAGATCGGTCGTTCTGGAAATCTATGGGGTTCAGCAGTGGATGTCCTATTGCTGATATGATATTAAGCGAGAACCTTTCTGCCCCAATGGCTGTCAGTTCTTCGAGCCATGTACCCACCACCTATATCACTTTATTTCAGCAATGGTCCAAAGCCGCAGGTTGGACGAAGTACTCAGGGAACACGGCAGTACCAGTACCATATCCACCTGATGATGCCCTGGTTTTTGATGTGGAAGTGCTCATGTCTGCCGGGAAACGACCCACTCTGGCCTGTGCTGTGTCTCCGGAAGCTTGGTATGATTTTATGGCTCTTAAGCTTATGACATCATCATCATCATGTCAGCCATAGGACGTACACTGCTGAACACAGGCCTTCCCCATAGATTTCCCGATTGATTTTGTGCGGCCTGAACCCAAAAGCTCCCGGCAACCTTTATCAGGTAGTCTTTCTATTTAGAGGGGGCTGTCATCAACGCAAAGTCCTTCTCAATTATATCAAAGAGTTGGGGAGGTTGTGGTCTAGTTAGAAAGGGGAAAAAATACACATATTTTAAAGCTTCCTTCTTATCTGTCTTGATATGGTTAAATATCAAATGTTGTTTTGCCAATACTTAGCCACTGCAACAGCGTTATCTATGGCGGTACAAGTATCCCTCAGGCTGTAAGAATAAGGGCACAATACAGCTTAGTAAGCTTACTTCTAAGAATAAATAAACTTGAAAATTTTCTTACCTGTATAGAAAGGTCTACCTGCACTATATACGGACAGCGTCGCTAAAACTGGTACTCGTATGTTTATATATTGAAATAAAAACATGTAAAGGATGATTTACAAAAATTTGTTTATTAAAATAATGATTTTATCTAAACACGCGAAGTGTAATAAAACTTTTTGGAAATCATTCTACAAGTTTTTATTTGAATCTTTAAACATACAAAGAATTGCCAGTTAACGCTGAGTGTTACTTACGTCTCCCATTTGAATTTTTAAAAATAACTCACTAATTTTATGCTTTAAAAAATCATTAAAGCTAGTATTTCCTACAATTTCATATATCTAAATCAAATTAAATAAAGATTTTTATTTGCACCGCTTATTAATAACTAAAAATAATACAGTAGGTATATCAAAGTCTAAAGTCAAATATTTTTATTAATTAAAATCACAAGGATCACTTTGAAACGTCAATTTTACTGCCTGTTCCTTCGCGACCAAGCGAGGAAAGATAGGCAAGAAACAAGGCTGGTTGTTTTTTTTAATGATCCTTTTGGAATACATAACAATACAGAAAATAAATTACGTCTAAATTGTAACATTTTGAACGAGTTGGAGCAAGTTCAATCCCAAGCTTCTCTTTCATCTAAATAATACGATATTTTATAGTAGGCTTTTTTATAAAGATTTTGTTTAATTACGTTTTTAAATTTGTTAATTGTCAATTTTTGTACATCCCTTGCGAGTTTGTTATAAAAGCGTACACCTTGCCATTTAAACGATTTACTAACTTTATGGAGTCGACATGTGGCAACAGCGAGTTTATCTTTATTTCTAGTATTAAAATTATGATTATCGCTATTTTTCTTAAACATGTTAATATTTTTGTGAACATACATTAGATTTTCATAGATGTATTGACAAAGGAATGTCATAATATTTATTTCTTTAAACTTATTGCGTAATGATTCTGTGGGGCCCATATTATAAATTGCACAAACAGTATAAACCCTCTTCTGCAGCACAAAAACGGTGTTTATATCTGCAGCACTCCCCCACAGCAGTATACCGTATGACATAATGCTGTGGACTGTGGAAGTAGCTGAAGTAAACTAGTCTAGCTGTGTCTACGTCTGTAAAAAGACGGATCTTTTTGACTGCGTATGCCGCAGAACTAAGTGAAAATAAAATTAATATTAATAAACTTTATAACATACATAATTTTATGTTTATAATAATAATAGTAATTGATTTATTAATTGCATTAATTGCTAACGTAAAAATTACAAAAAAATTAATGGGCCTTCACGATTTTCAGGTATGGTTGGGTAAGCAAACCTGTAGCAAACAACGAGTCTCAGAGGGTCTATGACCATTTAGATTACCATGAGCTGATACCATTGGAGACGGATGGAGACCAGCCTAGGGACTTCAGTGCTCCGAGACTGGTGGTGGGGCATAATGTCTCCTTTGACAGAGCGAAGATCAAGGAGCAATACTGGTTAGAGAGAACAGGTTAGGTTCATCATCATCATCATCATATCAGCCATAGGACGTCCACAACATAGGCCTCCCCAATAGATTCGTGCAGCACCCAACGGCTCCCAGCAACCTTTATCAGGTCTCAACAGGTTAAGTTCATATTACTATAAATAAACAAGCTACCGCACGCGGCTTCGTACGCGTGGTTTGCCAATAAAAAGTAGTCTATGTTATGTATCCATGTTATGATCTACGTACATACCAAATTTCATCGAAATCGGTTCAGCCGTTCCGACGTGAAAGAGTAACAAACATCCATCCATACATACAAACTTTAGCTTTACAATATTAGTGAGATTTTTTATACTTAAAACTTAATTACTGCGGCTATAGAAGTTAGTGCTGTTAGTTTTCTTAAGAAATAAAATAAAATAAATAAAATGGTGATTATTTCAGCCCTCTCTGTCTCACTGCCCGTTAAATCCTTTCTGTTAGTTTAGTATACAATAATAAAATCTTATAATTATTTTAGTAGTCAGGTGTCATGTAATCAATTAAACTAAAATAAATAACCTTTTCACACCACTTGCTCGACAATGTCAAATTACATGTCATGTAAACTTCACCGAATGCAAGTGATTAAATTTCTACGTCTGAGCCGGGAGTAAAGGTGTACTGAATTTCAATAAGCTCGCGTGGGCTTAATGTGATTTGAATTTGGAACCTCATCTGTATTAAAATTTGAACCAAAGAGACCCACAGAATAAGAACTTATTCGTAAATCGAACTAACATCTGCACAGAATGCACCAACCTAGATTTGTTTTTTTTTTGTCTCGCAGAAAGGGTGAAAAGTAGAGTATTCTCTTGGTGAATAAAGCTGTCTGCATCTTGGGCGTGCTGGTATCCCTCTCTGCACTCAGGATTTTAGTAACTCCCGCGCTCCGCTCGTGAGTTAACTCTAGAATCCTTCGTTACGTTCAATAGGATTGGGATTCAATATAGCGCCCGTGACGCAAGACACTGTTTTATCCCCTCGTTTAATAATCTACTATTATCTGAATTGGATTGTAATATAATGTAACTACAACCGAACACCTATTGCTTCAATGGAGAGCGCAGAAGTTCGGAAAACAAATATTTCTAAGCCGAACTTCAATAACCCCCCCCCCCCCCCCCTTCCTTTTAGTGACTTCTTTTTTAATAATCACACTCTAATATTATAAATGAGAAAGTTTAGATGTTTGTTTATTTGTTTGTTACTCAATCATATCGTAATGGCTGAACTGATTACGATGAAATTTGGTATGTTGATAGATTATGGCCTGGATTCAAACATAGGGTACTTTTTGTGGGCAAACAACGAGCGCGGAGCCGCTGGCGGAAGCTAGTATTATAATAGTTAAAAAAAAATATTTTATTTTTAGGCGTACGCTTCATGGATACTATGTCAATGCACACGTGCGTGAGTGGGGTGACCAGCTACCAGCGAACTGTCCTCAAATCTAAGAACAAGGAACCACACCCTTCAGACAGTGACTGGATCGAAATCAGCTCTTTGAACAATATTAGTGATGTAAGCGATCAAGGACCCAGTTTTACTAAACCAATTGCCTCGCTATGACAATGGTGGCGTCGCTAAATGCAGTCTTGGATCTAGGGGGGGGGGGGGCAAATTGGGGCACTTAATGTTAGCTAGCATCCAGCGCACTTTGTACTATTATTTGATTTGAGCCCCCAAAACTCCCTCTGGCTCCGCCCGATTTTTTTTTTCAGGTCCACAAATTATACTGCGGCTCGGCAATCGACAAAGCAACCCGCGACGTATTTGTCGAAGGAGAGATGGTCGACGTGCACCAACACTTCCAATCCCTCATGCATTACTGTGCCTCTGACGTCACAGCAACGCACAACGTGCTCACAGAACTGCTACCTTTGTTCTTAGAGAGATTCCCGCATCCTGTCACACTGGCCGGAATGTTAGAGATAGGTAAAACTTTATTACTTCTATTTTATAAACTAGATGGCGCTCTGATACTGTTTTTATTAGAAACCCATGCTTGGATAACTAATGGTGGCGCCTCTGTTGTTTACGCTGACCAAATAAATTTCGTAAAATACGAACGCTTATGATTGGTTCACACTGAAGATCAAATTAGAATTATTAATTAGACATTTAATGTGGCATTTCTAAAATCAAGTAATATTTATTAAGAAGGCGTGTTGACGGGTTAGTTTTGTCAGCAGTCAAATTGGTGTTGATTGAAACTGGCCCGTACACATGCAATCTTATTAAAAATACTTAATTTGGAAATAACACTTTTAAAATCATTCTAATTTGATCTTTAGGGTTAACAAAATAAGAGCATTTGTATCTTACGAAATTTTAGTAATCAGAGTAACCAACAGAATCGCCACCAATGCCTTGTTCTTAGAGAAGTGGCCGGAATATAAGAGCTAGATATAACTAAATTAGTTCTATGCTATAAACTAGATGGCGCTCTAAAACTGTTTTTACTAAAACGTGTGCTTGGAGAACTAATGCCATAGACAAGTTCCTACACCCTGTCATTAGCTGAAATGCTAGAGTTATGTAAATGTTGAATTTTATAGCTAGAATTCTGAATTAAGTTCTGTATTATAAACCAGATGGCGTGACTAAAACTCTATTATAATGGTTCCCATGCGCCTTTACACTGGCCTGAATGCTAAAGCTAGCTAAAATAAAAGCTAAATAAACAAATAAAAAAAACACTCATTAGTTCAATACTACAAATTAGACGGTGCATCAAATCAACGTCAAATATAGATAAATAAGTAATGTGTTAGTGGTTTTAATTTAAGGTATTTAATTGTTCAAGCCTTACTCAAAACTATTCCTTAATTAAAGATAATTTTCATCACAACTTGGCAATTTTTTTTTCAGGTTCCGCTTATCTTCCTGTTAATTCAAACTGGCCTCAATACATAGACTCTGCAGAAACAGTATTCGAAGACTTAAAACTAGAATCCAGACAATTATTATCTCAAAAAGCAGATGAAGCTTGCAAATTAATGGTCAACGATGCTTACAAACAAGACCTTTGGATGTGGGACCAAGACTGGTCGACGCAAACATTAAAATTAAAAAAACAAACCAAAAAGAAAAAGGAGGAAGTGACTACTTCGAAATTTATACTGGCCAGTGATAGCAAAAAAGAAAAAACAGAAGAGAAATCAAAAAAATTCAAAGAGTTCGAAATACTTTGTGCAGACTATATTACCTCTTTAGAGGATGTCAAACCTGAAATAACTAAAGAAGCTGAGGATTTGAGCAAAAAGTTTGCGTATCTATATGATTTGGGAGAACAGTTGCCTGTTAAAAGGCCGTATTTGGCCGGATATCCGGCGTGGTATAGGAAGCTTTGTAGTAAGCCCGGGAAAGACCCGGATTGGGCCCCGGGAGCGAATAGTATCACTACTAGTATGCAGGTACCTACATAATTTTAATTTTAAAGTATTTTAATGATACTTTTTGTCCACTCTATGTTCAGAGGGACTAATAAATTGGAAATGGGTCTAATTTATTTATTTATTTTGATGCAATTTTTGCAAGGTGGTGCTTAGACCGTTTGATCAGAATCAGGCCAGCCATATTCAATATGGCGTGAATATTTATTTTAAGTTGCTAAACTAAACTTGAACTTCTAAACCTTTTAAACTTTTTCTAGATAACACCAAAACTTCTTCGCCTATCCTGGGAAGGCTACCCCCTCCATCACATTAAATCCGAAGGTTGGGGGTTCCTTGTTCCTTTTAGTAGAAAACAAGGGGCTTCTGAAGACCCAAAGCTACCGTTAGAACAACTGTTAGAAGAATGCCCAATGAAGCATTGCAAGGAAGCCGTGGATACAGATCGTTATGTTCTGCCAAAGACTGTTGAGGTTAGTATTATAAAGCAAGGGATCGTAAAGGATCTCATAAGGCCTGGAATAAATGATACTAAATTGTATATAGCAAGGGGTTTCAGACAACCCATACCATATTTTTAAGTCATTATGTTGGATTCTCTATGTATTTCTAGACAAGGACTTATCAAATAAATTTTTTGTTGAAAAATAACTTTTTCAAAACAAGTTTTTATAAAATTCATAATCGGAACCGCAGGCAGATTCAAATGAGCCCAAACACTAGTAGCCTACTATAATCCATTCAGAAGTTCCGTTGTCTAGCATCCGTCTCCATCATGAGACCACCTCCATGGTATCATATTATTGCATTGTCACCGAAGTTACATAAGTATTCCAAAATTCAGCTCAATCGATTGATGGGAACGGGTTTAAAATTCAGTTGCAAGATTCCTCCCGGACAAAGATACATACATTGCAAGTTAATAAAAAGTTTGTAAAAATTAACCTACCTAAAAAGTTTAAGTAGATTCTGATCAAACTTATGAAGTCACTGAGGCTTCAAATAAAAAGCTCGGTATTCAGTAGAAGGACTGTATTTTATTACTTATTTTCTAGATGTACAATATAAATGCGCGCACTTGATGATCACAATTTTTGAACGAAAGCGACAAATCAGTTCCTTGCCCTAGCGCCTACCGAGCAAAGCGCAGTTTACAATTTTAGTCAAATTTACAAATAAAATATCTAATCGTATAAATAACCCTCCGTCGACCGAGACACGTTCTCGGAGATCCAGATGACGAAATCACCTCCGTTGACGCCGAGGAGATTTCAGAGTCATCTACATTAGACAGTAAACACTTCACAGATAAAGCGACCTCGCCGGTGAAGTCGACGAGTCCCCTCAGTTGCCCTACATAAGATACAGACATGTACCCGGCGTTTCTCTCCTATCCCCTCCCTGGCAACGGCCCAAGCCGAGGTCCGTACCTAAGTGGTGCCCTTGCGCTAGTTGCCTCATCCAAACTTACTGGACTCATCGCCCTCTGTGCTCGCCAAAAGTTCGGTTAAGCTGCATCGGCCTCGGAGGCCAGCAGCGAGTTGGCGAAAAGGAAAAAGAATCGTTCAAATTACTGTTAAATGCTAGACAGAGACATGCATATATACGATCAGCTATCTCGTTCTTGACCGTCCGTCACAAAACTATTTGAAAGTTTAGCATCATTTCAAAAAGACGTATAGGTTAATGATGATGATGATTTGTTTCCAGGAAGATCTCGGCCGAAGGGCTTACTATGCGAGGAAGAAAATAGACGAGCGAGCCGCGGCCAACCAATACCACGGGTTAGGCGTGTGGTGTGGAATACAGCTACAAGGTATTGTCTTTGGCTCGCGACCAAAAAGTGGGGTTTTATAACCACCGTGGCGCAGCGGACGAATAGCCGTCTGAGACGCGGGAGGTTGCGGGGTCGATTCCTGCCGCGGAACAAATGTTTGTACGATCTACAGATATTTGTTCTGGGTCTGGTTGTTTCTCTCTATACAAGTATATATTTTTTTAATATTACTGGAAGTGGAACAGGCCATATGGCTCACCAGATGTTAAATGGTAACCATTGCCTGTAACAAAGTATTGCCTCGTAGGCCACGCTCATTAAATACATAGTGCCCTACGATACACTGCCGAGTTCATGAACTTGAGGCATACAGGTGTAAAGCCTCATGCACCTGTAATTTCACCGGCAACCTGAGGCTGGTATGATGATGATTGATGTATGTATTTGTGTAGATTGCTGCCACTTCCTCCGTTTACCTCACAAAGACGGACCGAAGTATAAAGTCGGGAATCCACTGGCCAAAGATTTTTTGGATATGTTCAGTCAAAACGTACTCACGGCACAAGGAAATGACGCTGAAAAGGTAACAAGTATTTATTTATTTGCAAGTTTCCGCCCGGTTACTAGAAGTAGCATATGTCTCAATCCAGATCATAATCTATCTATGTACGAGAATTCAATAAAAGTCCGATGCGAGAGCGACTAACCTTGGTTTAATCGGTCTTGCGTTCCGCATGCCCTATGAACTCCGCAACTCCTCTATCCATAGGCTGCTGGGGATGAGAGATAACTACCACTTAGCCACCGACCGGCGATGGAGGGAGGGGCGTGAGGCTGGTCGGCCCGTAGACACGCATTGACAGTCACCTTGGTATGTCACTTCGCTCAGCCAATGAGGCCATATCAAAAAAATGAGGTTTTGATGTACCCTCCAAATTGTGTAATCTACTTCCAATCAATTCCGATACGGAACAATCTATTTACCAAATTTTATCGAAATTGGTCCAGCCGTTTATTCATGAAAACGTAACAAACAGACAGAAAAATAAAATGAATAAATAAATATTGCTGGACATTTCACACAGCGCTATCTAGCCTCAAACTAAGCAGAGCTTGTACTATGGGAACCAGATAACTGATAGTATACTTATATACTTTTTTTTTGTACATACATACTTATAATATATAGAAAAATACCCAGACACGGAACAAATATCTGTAGATCATGCAAACATTTGTTCCGCGGCGGGCATCGAACCCGCTACCTCCTGCGTCTCAGACAGCTATACGCCCACTGCGCCACGGAGGCAGGAGGAGTGAATAAAAATTCTTTATATATACAACCTGTTTTGTTATACACGACATTAATTTAAAACACACATCCGGATTAGTATTAACTGATTTTAGATGTGGATTTAATACCGGTAACTTGAATATTTATCCAGTAATCGATACATTTCCATATCAACAATTTTTAACGTAAATCAGCGGCGCCTTTGCGACGATGCCGCTTAGTCAGTTTAACTGGTACCTACTTACATGATGATTGAATATGATTTGTTTACCTATTTTATACAGGCTGTTTCTGTGATATTTTAGGACTTCTTTGTTTGAAAATTTTATATCTTTTATCGCAATGAATTTGAAAAAAACCTATTTTACAACAATACGAGTACTAGCCACTAGCCCTACCCGTGTTTTCATTTAATGTTGTACATAACAAAATACGCAGTAAACCTTGTAACTTGTAAGCTAAATACAACAAAATGAGAAACAAGATAATGTGCGCGTGGCAATGTATAATGGACGCTCGTATCGCTAAAAAGCGATTTCTTCCAGGCAACAGAGTTGCTTTCTAATTTATAACAAGTATGTTTTCCAGGTATTATCGTTCGGTCGAATGATGTCTTACTGGCGCAACAATAGAGAAAGGATAATGTCGCAACAGGTGGTGTGGCTGCCGCAGGACAAATCGCCGCGTGACGTGCGGCAATGCGGCGCTATTTTACCGCAAGTTGTGGTGTGCGGGACGCTAACTAGACGGTAACAATATAAGTGCTTAAAGAAAAATATCAAAAAACAACAGAAGATTGATTAGAATTTTTCAAACTTTCGCGATCACTGTACATAATTACTGATTTAAACGGGTATATACAGTGTGTTTTTTTAACTGGGACAGTACGGGGGCACCCATAACCAGAGGAGATACAGGTGCAGTTTCTGTTGAAACATCAGCTCCTTTTTGGAGAAAAATATTTTGGCATTAACATTTTTTTGGTCAAGCGTGAGTAGCGCCTTAAAGTGAATCAAGTTGGTAAATTTTTTTTTAATGCCGATCGATGCAGTTCTTTGTAAGGATCATTTTATTGTATCGAATGAAAAAAATCTGAGCAGCAGAAGTAAGTCAAAAATAATATGTTTTCACATACGATTTCTTAGTAGTTTGGTACAAAACGGTACTAAAACTATCACAATAGATGTTCGATATAGCCGCCATGTTGCTGTATGCAGGTACGGGCACGTTTCAAAACACTTTTAGTGGCCTTAGACAACCATGAGCGGTGAATCTTGTTTTAGTGAAAGTGGACTTCGTCTTTTTATTCTTGAACGGTATTGTACAGAGTTTCGTAAATACGACCCTTTAGGTAGCCCCATAAAAAAGTCCAGCGGCATCATGTCGGGTGAACGTGGTGGCCATTTAATTGGACCATATGTACCCATCCAACGGTCAGGCAAATGCTCATCTAAAAACCTTTTACTCGCTGTACTATTACGAAGAGGTGCACCATCCTGTTGGTAGATGACATGCAAATCGCTTAATGGAATGGAATCCACTTCTTCCACAGCCAGAATCAATGTATCTTGATACTTTTCACTATTTAATGGTCCATGGTAGATCTTAACAGCAATGATTTTGTTGTGTAGTATCGCACACCAACAGTTGAATGAAAACCTAATTTGGTTATGGGCCTGTGTAGTTCTTAGAGGATTCTGATCGTGATCAGTAATGGCTATTCTTTCTAATGTACATACCGTTGTTTGAAAAATTGCATTCGTCTATCCAAATAATAGTGTTCGGGAAATAAGCGTTTTCAACAAACCGTGCTACGAACCAGTGACAAAATGATAATCTTCGGTCTGTATCTCCTGGAAGCAGCGCTTGCACTGGCCGTCTTGTAACACTTGTAATGGTACATTTTCAGTACTTTACGTATGCTTGATTTGTGCACTCCGATATTTTCAGTTGGTTCTCGTAATTAAGCTCTTGGATATGCCTCGAAAAACCCCAAGATGGCAATGGTGGTCAACTTATCTATTTTTGTTGTTCTTTTTCTTTTAGGCTGAAAACAACCTTCTCAAAATCTTGCGATTCGGTACATCGCGGTCTGGGTAGCGTTCCTGGTACCACTTCAACGCATTAGTTGGGCTTCGTCGGTTGAGGAAGTATGCTTCAATTAAGTCTACTTTTTGCGTATTTGTCAATGCCATGATAGGGCAAATAAGATGATGCAATGACTGATATAAAAGTCCGACAGATGCAAGAACCATGTTTGAAATTCAAAATTGTTCTGAAATACGAAATGTTTTTGAATTGCTCATGAGAGCATGGAGTTCCTAAACTTCTTAATCGCTACAGTATTAATACTTCTTTAATGTGCAATTAGAATCTAATAAAATGTTTGTTGGAGGAATTTTGCTTTGTCCTGTTGTATGAGAATAAATTTTATCAAATTTGACTAACTTCCGCTACTCAGATTTTTTTCATTCGATACAATAAAATGATCCTTACAAAGGACTGAGTCAATTGGCATCAAAAAAAATTTTATTAACTTGATTCATTTTAAGACGCTACTCACGCTTGACCAAAAAAATTTTAATACCAAAATGTTTTTCTTCGAAAAAGAGCTGATGTTTTACAAGAGACTGCACCTGTATCTCCTCTGGTTATGGGTGCTGCCGTACTGTCCCAGTTAAAAAACCACTCTGTATATGTACCTTTTTTATTTGTTATCCCGACGTTCCGACGTCGGGGTTACGTATGAATGAATGAATGAATGATTTTTGTTATTATACCTTTCAAGCTAGACAACAAAAGAACATAAAGAAATAAAAAAACAAATAAATGTTAGCATAATGGTCGGTCTTGTAGCTTAACAAAGCGATCTCTTCCAGACAACCTTTGGGTGGTCCTGTATTTTCACCGGCACTCATACTCTTCAAAATTGAACGCAACATAACTGCTTGGCGGCAGAAATAGATACAGTGGTAGTACGTCTTTCACGGAGCTCTACTACTACTAATATTACTGTAAATTTGTAATTTCAGTGCCAGCGAGCCGACTTGGATGACAGCCAGCAACGCGCAAGAAGAAAGAATCGGCTCTGAACTACGGGCTATGGTGCAAGCACCGGTTGGATACAAGCTTGTAGGTGCAGATGTTGATTCACAGGTAAACCTTTTACGTCCTAAGCTGGTCTATGAGCATCCCTTGGCCACCTCTCTGTAATCGCCTTCGTCCAACGCCCGTATGAATGAATTTCTATATGAATTTGAATTTCCAGGAGCTATGGATAGCTGCACTCCTGGGCGACAGTACTAGTGGTATATGTGGCGGGACTCCGTTCGGGTGGTCGGTACTCGCAGGAGACAAGAGCAGGAACACGGACTTGCACTCTCTGACTGCTCGCGCCGCTGATATCAACAGGAATCACGCCAAAATCATCAACTACGCAAGGATATACGGTAAGTAACATACAACTTCCTACTATGATTCCTACTACTATCATGCTAAAATCATCAACTAAGCAAGGATATACGGTAAGTAACATACAAGTTCCTACTGTAACTCATACTTCCTACTATAATTCCTACCACTATCATGCTAAAATCATCAACTAAGCAAGGATATACGGTAAGTAACATACAACTTCCTACTGTAACTCATACTTCCTACTATAATCTTTACTTCCTACTATAATTCCTACCACTATCATGCTAAAGTCATCAACTAAGCAAGGATATACGGTAAGTAACATACAAGTTCCTACTGTAACTCATACTTCCTACTATAATTCCTACCACTATCATGCTAAAATCATCAACTAAGCAAAGATATACGGTAAGTAACATACAACTTCCTACTGTAACTCATAGATTAGATTAGATTAGACTCATACTTCCTACTATAATCTTTACTTCCTAGTATAATTCCTACCACTATCATGCTAAAATCATAAACTATGTAAGGATATGCGGTGAGTAACATAAAACTTCCTACAATAATTCTTACTTCTGTTTATAACTCCTACGTCCATTATGCTAAAATCATCAATTATGCAAGGATAACAATAACTGGCATATGCACTCGAAGTGACTATTTGTTGACAACGTATGTGGTGCAATGGACAAATAGCCGGCTGAGAAGCAGTAGGTTGAGGGTTCGATTCCCACCGCAGAATCTCCAGATATTTGTTCTGGTCTCTTAAAATTCTAGGTAGATATGTTTTTACAATAAAAATGTAAATAAATATTCTATCAGTTATCTGGTTCCTATAGTACGAGCTTTGGGGCTAGGTAGCGCTGTGTGAAATGTCCAGCAATATTTATTTATATTAATTTCGCTTTAGGTGCGGGCCAAAACTTCGCTGAGAGATTATTAAAACAATTCAATCCGACCATGACGATATCGGAAGCTAAGATTAAAGCTGCCAAAATGTTCGCTACTACTAAAGGAAAGAGAGTTTATACGCTGAAGAAACAATACATGGAAGGGTTTATGGAGGAAGATTTGGATGAACAGGTATAAACAAGTTAAATTATAAACCACTGTAATACAAGTAATAAAAACCACTGACTCATAAAAACGACCTAAAATAAATAGCTATGAACCAGCATAGCTTTGTTTAAAAAAAACTGCGTCTGAATCGGACCATCTGTTTGGTTAGGTAATCTTAGGGTAGGTTTCTTTCCTGGCTTGGTCGCGAAGGAACAGGCAGTAAAATTGAAGTTTCAAAGTGATCCTTGTGATTTTAATGAATAAAAGATTTTGACTTTGACTACAATACCACAGACAGTCATAGGCGTCATACTTATAATATCTATATATCGGATCTGGTAGTTTGTCTATTTATCACACTAATATTATAAATATGAAAGTTTGGATGTTTGTCTATTTATTTCTTTGTTTGTTACTCAATGACGTCGAAACGTCTGAACCGATTTCGATGAAATTTGGTATGTTTAGATTATAACCTGGATTAATACTTACAAATTTTGACATCCTAATTTATAATTGTGCTATATTATATTTTGTTCAACATATTTTAATTTATATTTTAGATGAAAAAAAGGGTAAAGGTTAAAAAAAAAATTTAGATTAACATTATTATGTATTATTTTCTAACTCTATCAGTTTTTATATTGTATTGTGTTTTCACTGTTATATTGTTATTAAATTAATAAATTGAAATTGATATTGTAAGTATGCATGTAAAGAGTATCACTACGTTTGGTGTCGTACCTTTTCTTTATGGAATAATTATCTACAGGTCTTTGATTAATGTCAGTGTCACCGTCTGTCAGTATTGAGGTAATTTTTAACAAGATGCGGTTAGGCTGATGATTTAGTAAAACTTGGAACAGTAGATAGTTTCCTGTATTAATAAAAGGAAGTATACAAACTAAAATAGAAGTAAAGGCTTTAAATGTTGTTTTTTGTTATTTCAGGTAAGTTACTCTGTTTGGGGTAAATTGTGTTTAAACTTTGTATTTAATTGTGTTATGAATAAAAGTAAATTTGTTATTTCAGAAAACTCAGTTACGTCTTTATTTCACGAACGCACTTTGTCATTATAAAACAACATTTTCTGCAAATATTTCAAGAAGTATGGAGAAGTTAAGATTTGACTTTTGTGTGAAAACAGCATCAGATGGAAAATCAAACATTATTTGTATAACCTCAATAGGAACACCTGACGGTCAAACCTTTGACATGCCAGCCGAATATCAACCTGCAAGTTTACATCAATTAATAACAAATACATCTAACTATGCCAAGATAAGAAAAACATTGAATAAAAGACATCAAACAAGGAAAATATGGATAACTTTAACTGATGAGATATCAAAGACATATTTAGATGGAGAACAAAATATACAGTTTAATGATTTTTACCTTGAAGAGATTATGGAAAACATAAATGATCAAAAATCCTTAACTAGAAGTTCAAATGAAACATTGGAGAAACTATTAGAGAAATTACTCGAAGAAAAACAAAAAAAATCAGAAACTCAAAATTTGGGGAAAATTTCAAAAGATTTTATGATTGAAAAATTCACTGGTAGAAATGCAAATGCTCACCAATGGATTAAGGATTTCAACAAAGAATGTGAACGTTTCCATATTGATGAAGACAGGAAAAAAATTGAAATTTTAAAACAATTTTTAGAATATTCTAGTGTGAATTGGTACAGTTGTATGTTGATGAAATTTACAGTAGAATCAGAGTGGATTAAATGGGAAAAAAACTTCTGTGAAACATTTGGAAACAAGGGTTGGTCGCCGATCAGATATGCTCTTGGATTTAAATATCAAACGGGATCATTGCTTGAGTATGCATTGAAGAAAGAAAAATTGTTATTGGAGGTGAGGAAGACGATTGATACTGGTACTCTTATAGACCTTATAGCCGCAGGCCTGCCAAATTACCTAAGTGATAAAATTGACCGAGAGACATTACAAGAAACCGAAGATCTCTACAATGAGATAGGCAAATTAGAACATTTTGTTGGGAGGAACAGATATGAAAAAAAGAACTACACATACTCTGACATAAATACAAAAAAAAATGAAGAAAAGAAACCATGCCAAATTTGTGTGACTGAGAAAAAAGGGAAACGTTTTCACCCTCAGGAAACCTGCTGGTTTAATGTGAAAAATCATAAATCAGTTGTGAAAAGTGTGAATAACTCTGAATTAGAAATTGAACTAAATGAAGAGAATCCAAAAAACTAGAAGTACCACCATTAATAAAAGTAAAGTTATTATTAAATGACACTTTAAAAGTTACCGCAATTTATGATTCGGGTTCAAATGTGTCGTTAATTAATGCAAAACTATTGAAAATACATGAAAAAGAAGAAGATGTACTTAATAAACAAACAGCAAACTTGAAAACTATTAATGGTGAGAAGAAAACAAAAGGTATGTTAACATTAAAAATTAAAATATATAACATTGAAAGAAAAATGAATATTTTTGTGATAGATAATGAAAATTTTCATTATGATTTTCTCATTGGTTTGGATTGTATCAAAAAATATAAATTAATCCAAAATGAAGAATTGAATATCATACAATGTTATAACCCACAAAAAGAGAATAAAGTCCAAAATGAAGAGGATTACAAAAATAAAGACTCAGAAACTAATATTTACAATTTAATGAATGTCGGAATTCCTGATGTACTAGGTGACAAAAATGAACAAAATGTTTCTCTATTCTCTGAGGTACAGGAACAAGAGGTGAACAATATAAACAGATGTGAAGTAAATTTCAATGAACATATTAACTACAGTGAATTTGAAATTTCAGTAAACCACCTAGATTTATGTAAACAAACTGTAATTGATAAATTAATAAAAAAATACAAACTAGTCTTTGCTAAGGACAAATACGACGTTGGTACGGTACGAGGTTATGAAGCTCACATAGACTTGATAGTAGATAAATATTGCTACAAGCGCCCATACAGATGCACAGCTGATGATAGAAAAGAAATTGAAAATCAAATATCAAAATTATTGAAGAACAACTTAATTGAGGAATCATATAGCCCTTTTGCTGCACCGGTTACCCTAGCGTATAAAAAAGAAGATGGAAAAAGATCAAGACTGTGTATAGATTTTCGGGAATTGAATAAAATTGTTGTCCCTCAATCACAGCCATTCCCCTTGATTGAAGACTTGATGGTGAAGACTGTAAACTGTGAGTATTATTCTACTTTTGATATAAATTCAGCATTTTGGTCCATTCCGTTGAAAATTCGAGATAAATATAAGACGGCATTCGTCACGCAAGAATGCCATTTCCAGTGGACATGCCTCCCATTTGGTTTAAAGACAGCTCCGGCTATTTTCCAAAGAATATTGAGAAACATAATAAGAAAATATAAACTCTCAGACTTTGCGGTGAATTTCATCGACGATATCCTTGTTTTTTCTAAAAGTTTCGAAGAACACATAATACATATATCAAAACTACTTGAGGCAATACAAACAGAAGGATTTAGACTGAAATTCTCGAAATGCACTTTTGCAAACAATCATGCCAAGTATTTGGGGCATATAATAGAAAATAATTCAGTAAGACCTCTCAAAGATTATTTAACAGCTGTCAGGAACTTCCCCATTCCAGAAACAAGGAAAAATATACGCCAGTTCCTTGGGAAAGTAAACTTTTATCATAAATTTGTACCACACATTGCAATTATCCTGGAACCATTACACAATTTATTACGGAAGGATGAAAAGTTTATTTGGACCAAAGAATGCCAGAAATCATTTGATAAAATAAAAGAATTACTATGCACGAAACCAATTTTAAAAATACTTGACCCAGAACAACCAATAAAAATTTACACTGATGCCAGTATTAAAGGAGTGGGAGCTGTGTTAAAACAGGAAGATGAAAACGGAGAAAATAAACCTGTAGCTTACTTTTCAAAAAAATTGACAGACACTCAAAAGAAAAAGAAGGCAATATATTTGGAATGCCTGGCAATTAAGGAAGCTGTAAAATATTGGCAACACTGGCTTATGAATAAAGAATTTATAGTATATTCAGATCATAAACCTTTGGAAAATCTGAACATCAAGTCTAGAACTGATGAAGAACTGGGTGATTTGACATATTATTTATCCCAATACAATTTTAAGATAAAATATAACCCGGGACAGTCAAATCAAGAAGCAGACTGCTTAAGCAGGAATCCAGTCTTAGAACCTCATGAAAATGCTGAAGATTTTCTAAAAGTTGTAAACTTAATAAGCATGGGAGATATAAAAAAGGACCAAGACACAAACCTAAATCTACAAGATGAAAAATCAAAGTTTATACTGGAGAATAACATATATTACAAAAAGAATAAAAGAAGGAAAAAAATTATACTATCAGAAGCATTTAGCAAAACACTAATTAGAGATGTCCACAATACTTACTGCCACATAGGGAGAACCCAGATGATAAATAAAATAACCCCTTTTTATACAGCAAAGAATATCATCACAAATATTAAGAAAATGTGTGATGAATGTGACATTTGTATAAAAAACAAGTCAAGAAGGAATTCAAAATTTGGTTTGATGTCCCATTTAGGCCCAGCAACACGCCCATTTGAAATTATATCAATTGATACAATTGGAGGCTTCGGAGGATCACGGTCTACGAAAAAATACTTACATCTCCTGGTTGATCATTTTACACGATATGCTTATATTTTGACATCAAAAAATCAAAACTCCAATGATTTTATCAAGTTGATAAAAAATGTGACACAAAGCAATCATATTGATATGGTATTAACAGACCAATACCCTGGAATAAATTCCAAAGAATTTAAAGACTTCCTGAAAAAGGAAAACATAACAATGGTTTTCACTGCTGTGGACGCACCTTTTTCAAATGGACTCAATGAAAGGCTAAACCAAACTTTAGTAAATAGGATAAGGTGCAAAATAAACGAAGGGGTCAAGAAAACAGCATGGACAACTATTGCACAAAAATGTGTCGAAAAATATAACGAAACAGAACATACAGTCACTAAGTTTACTCCAAAATATCTTTTGGAAGGAGAGAAAATGGATATTTTGCCTCTGGAATTGAAATCAAGATGCACAATAGAAGATCTCAAAAGAGACAGAGAACTAGCATTTGAAAATTCAATAAAATCTCACAACTATAATAAAAAAATATATGATCTGCATAGAGGAGAATATAAATTCGAAGTAGGTGATAGAGTATATGTAGAAAACGGAAACCGGCTGAATAGGAAGAAGATGGATGAATTAAGGATTGGACCATACAAAATCCTAAGGAAGATTTCAAATTCGATCTATGAAGTTGATGCTGGACATAAGAAGGCGGAGTCAAACTTCTACCATATTACAAAGTTATCTCCAGTAATGGTTAGCTCATAATCGAAAAATCATTTTGATTTGTTCTCTCCGAGGGTGGGAGATGTAAAGAGTATCACTACGTTTTGTGTCGTACCTTTTCTTTATGGAATAATTATCTACAGGTCTTTGATTAATGTCAGTGTCACCGTCTGTCAGTATTGAGGTAATTTTTAACAAGATGCGGTTAGGCTGATAATTTAGTAAAACTTGGAACAGTATAGTTTGGCAAAAATGAGTAGAAACGGAACTAATTTTTTTGTTTGCTGGCAACATTTAAAAAATGATGACGTTTGAATTGTTTGAAGTAAACAAAGTTCGGAAGTTTATACAATTTATAATTTGTGCCATAAAAGCGTGATAAAACTAACTTAAAAATGAATAAAACCATCCGAAGTGCTGGCAGACAAATTATTTATAAGGTTTATAGGCGATGTTTGGCAGAAAAAGAGGCCAAAACCATTCTTACCGATCTCAACGATGTTTACCAAAGAACCGCTGATATGACAGGTATGTAACTGTTTGTATTGTTGTTTTTAGATGAATTAAGTGTAAATTGATGAATGCTATTCTGTTTTGAATAGCTTGCATACGAAATAAGTGGAATTTTGAACAATAATCATCGAGCACATAGGTTATGTTTACATTTTGTCTAACATTACTTTGGTATAGTGCGACAGATCAGTGTTGATACTTAAGTGGCGTACTTTGCAATATGTACCTAAATTTAAATTCGATTTCTACATAACTTTATTGTTGAATGAAAATCATTACAATTAGAAATTTACCAAAAATGTATTTTTATTAATATTTTGTTTGTATATTTATTTATTCACCTCAGGTAAATCAGTAAGCACTGTAAGAAGAGTCGTGCTGGAAGGAGATCGAAACAAAGGCGTATTTTCTACACCCGGAAAAAATAGAAAAGGTCGTCCTAAAAAACAGTTGGATAACTTTGACTGATGTGCCATCAGACAAAAAGTTCAATTTTTTTACACTGTGAGAAAACAGGTACATTTATCATTATTATTATTGGTATTAAAATTTAACTGAATAAATAATACGTACTAGCAGTGTTCATTCGTTTGACACGTCACTGCAACTTTCAAATTTAAAATTTTTACATAGTTATTTTATTTTCAGGTACCAACCTTACGAAACTTACTGCCAGTAGTAAGAGAAGATTTGGGATATGACGGAAGCCGTGAGCATTTACGGAAAATACTTATCGCCCTAGGATTCAAATATAAAAGATGTCAGTCAGAAAGAAGTGCATTAATTGAACGGCCGAATATAGCAGCGAAACGGGCAGCGTATTTAAATAAAATTATCAGCAATAGAAATTTGCCCGAAGAGCTTAGAAAGCCCATAGTTTACCTCGATGAAAGCTACGTTCACCAATCGTATAAATTAAAAAAGTGCTGGCAGTCGATTGATGTAAGTGGAGTAAAGCAGAATGTTTCAAAGGGTAAACGCTATATTATTGTTCATGCTGGCAGTGAAAAAGGGTTTATTCCTAATGCTTTGCTCATATTTACTGGAACAAATAAAAATGCCGACTACCATTCGGAAATGAATAAAACCAATTTTCAAAAATGGGTTGAAGATAGGTTGATTCCAAATTTACCACCTGCATCTATTGTGGTAATGGATAATGCGCCGTATCATTCCGTGGTATTGAACAAAGCGCCTACCTCTGCTACTAAAGTAGCCGATATAAAGGAATGGTTATTCAAAAATGGAATTCCATTTGATGTGTCGTTGAAATAGCCACAGCTGTTGATGCTGGTCAAACGGCACAAGCCCGAGCCGAAATTTGAAATAGACGAGCTGTTAGGAGAACATGGACATACAGTGGTAAGACTTCCACTTTACCACTGTGATCTGAATCCTATTGAGCTGATTTGGGGAATAGCGAAACATAAAATTGCAGCCCAAAATGTAGGCTCGATCGACATAAAGGTACAGTTTGGCTTATTAAAGTATGATATTGAGAGAGATTATATTGATGTTTTACTTTTAATGTTGATAAAGGTTTAATTAAAATGTTTCGTCTTTATAGGAAGCAGCTGAGCGCGCATTCCAATCAATTACGGAGGAAGATTGGAAGAATTCATGCCAGCATGTAATCAAAATAGAAAAAGATTATTACGAGCGGGAACTAACCATGTACGAAGACATGGAGCGAATTATAATAAACCTCGAAGACGATAGTAGTTCCTCTGAATCGGAGAACGATTTAGACGAATATGCGGCTAACTCTAGCCAAGACTCGGATGAAATGGAGGGGGTGGAATATTTGGAGGAAAATATATTAGATTAATTACAATAACATTGTATCTGCGTCTTATTTTAATCCTAGAAAAAAATAGAGAGAAAATTTTAAAAACACAGTATTACCTACTAGCATAATATATTTATTTTTAGGTAATAAATTATTGTTTAATTAAATGATATTTACTGATTTTAATAAATAAACTATATGTACAAAAAAATAGTAACAAAAGTATCAAGACTATAGGTTGGTACGCGTACGCTATACGGTCACAGCGGGTTGCCATAAGAGCAGCACAGTGGCGGCCTCCGGATTTTCTACTCTTTTTTGCCAAGCTGTAGATAGTTTCCTGTATTAATAAAAGGAAGTATACAAACTAAAATAGAAGTAAAGGCTTTAAATGTTGTTTTTTGTTATTTCAGGTAAGTTACTCTGTTTGGGGTAAATTGTGTTTAAACTTTGTATTTAATTGTGTTGTGAATAAAAGTAAATTTGTTATTTCAGAAAACTCAGTTACGTCTTTATTTCACGAACGCACTTTGTCATTATATGCATTTCCAAATAAACCATACGAGTGCGAGTCGGACTCGGCCACTGAGGGTTCCGTTCACATTCGTAGGTACATATTATAAATAGTTCAGGAATCGAGTCTCGTAGTTTTTTCCGAGTTTTTCCCGAAATTCAGAATAAAGACTCTATTTTTCATGATTTTTTCTTTATACTTGTAGTATAAGACAATATTACTTGCTAAATTTCATAGTTCACGAAATCGACGGAAACTATCCTAAACATATTGATTCCCTTGAGAGTGTCGAAATATACGTTTTTTGCGGCATAAACGGCCGTATCTGTTTTTTTCGTTAACTTAGAATTTTTATTTTTACACAGCTTCAAGGGACTGTAGACCTGAGTGTATAGTTTTAATTTCAACTCGATACCTTCACGTGTTCCCGAGATAAAGCGTCTTGACAGACAGACGGACAACAAAGTGATCCTATAAGTTTTTCGTTTTTTCCTTTTGAGTACGGAACCGACATACCAGTATACAATTGGGTGGTCTTATCCCGAGTAGCGATCTCTTCCCGAGCATATGATAAACGGTTAAAATATTTTTTTGTAAATATTCCAGGTTGTAGAGATGAGTAGCTATCAAGCGATGCGGTTGGCGAAGTTAAGCGGCAAACGAGTTGAAGAAATGTTTGAACGGCCGAGATGGGTCGGCGGGACTGAATCTGATATGTTCAATAAGTTGGAGCAAATCGCAGGTAACTATCACAATTTTGCCTCATTGAGGGCAGTTAACTTTCTTTTGTAGTTAAAAGGTTTTGTTCTTAGGAAAGTATGGGACATGGGTCTTATTACAAAAAATATTAAACACTGTTTAGCGCGTGTTTAAAAAATTCCTGTACTACAATTGGTAAGTAATTTTTAAACACGCGTTGAACAGTTGTTCAATTTTTTTGTGGTATCAAGGTATAGATTTATTTTGAAGAAATAAACAACCACATAGTGTCCTACAAAAAAAAAGGTAGCCTTCAGTGAGGTAAAAGTTTGCCTCACCCTGTATAGCGGACAGTTAAATATTTTTTCACAGCACCTGCTCGACAATGTCAAATTACATGTCATGTAAACCTCACCGAAAGCAGGTGATTAAATCCCTACGACTGAGCCGGGAGTAAAGTTGTACTAAATTAAAGTATGCCCTCGCGGGTTGTAATTTGAATTTGCAAGCTCATCTGTATTAAAACTTGAACCAGTGACCCACTCAATAAAAACTTATTCAATTAAAACTTTTACTTTCTGTCAAATGTTCAAAGTTTTATTTTCTTGGATAATATTTAGATTTTATGTCATTTTGGGACTGGACTACATATTTAAACTGATATCGGGTGTAGCCAGAGGGGGTTTTAGGGGTTCTAATCAAATGAATAATCAACAGTACGACGTGCGCTGGATGTTAGCTAAGCGCTTTATGAAACAAGTTTTTTTTCAAACATGAATTTGGCGCCCCTTGAATTTGCCGCCTGGGGCCAAGCATCCCAGATCTAGGAGCGAGATAGCGCTCTGTGAAATGTCCATGATTTGTGATTGTAGATTCAGCAGCGCCATCTACCGCATTCCTGTCGTGTCGTCTATCGCGCGCGCTGGAGCACGCGGCGGGGCGCTGGGGCGGCACGCGGCTGAACTGGGCGGTGCAGAGCGCGGCCGCGGACTTCCTCCATCTTATGCTAGTCAGCATGACGCATCACGCGCCTAAAGCCAGGTATCGCTATCATTAAACATAAGTTTTAACGTGAATACGTTTTTAAATTGCTTCCATTGTGGAAGGCAATAAAACGAATGATAACAAAATCGGGGGCAGTTTGGTGTTGCAGCTACATATCTATCATCTCCATACAAAATTTAATTACACCAATGGATAGCTAAAAGCTCAAAGAATTTGTTACGCTACGTGAGGACTGTGACGCATCGCGCGCGATGGAGGGGGAAGCGCCGTCATTTTGAGGTCATAGGTCATTTCTAGGTCATTTTGCTGCGTTTCGAGATTTTCATTTAGTATGACCCGAAGGATTTCTCAGTGTTCAAACATAATTATAACATACATAAAATAGCGTATTTAATATTTTGTATTGAAAATATTATCTGTTACGTACACGTATTCACGTACAACACACGGCCGCGTCCATGACATAGCCACACCCCATTTTTTTTATAAGATGTGGTCCACGAGACCCTGCACTACCTGATAGCACGTTGACTGCTGAAAACACACACGTCTGTGTGTTTTGAACGCCATGCGCCAATGCAACGAATTACTCTCTAGCTATGCGCGCGTTACTTGTACGAATCGTAACGTACAGCAGATCCGCACTGGCGGAGGAACATTTTAACAAGTGCAATGCGAGTGCGGTTACACACAAACCTTGCGTGTGAGTTAGCACCGGTGACTAGATGAGAAAAGAAGTTCCCAGTCAAGTGTTGGGGTTTTCTTTTTTTATTCCAATTTATTATAAGAACCTTTATAAAGATACATGTCGGTCCAATCGTATATACAAATTAATTAAATCATAGGTACAAAGCAAACAAAATAAAGTTAAACAAAGCAGACAATTAACTTATTTAAATCACCTATCCGGAACCACAACCATACAACATTTTTGAATGGTTGTGGTTCCGGATAGGTGATCCTTGACGGGTTAACATAAAAAGAAAACAATGTTTAAACAAAAGTAAATTAAAATACCTATCTATGTGTATGTCACTTGTGGCGACTTACAGCACTAAATAATTCCTTAGCTGCATCTGATGTAGGGTCATCGAATCTGTTGAAGTTGTAAGTCGCCACCAGTGACTGTCTTTCTCGCTGGAAGCAGACACATTCAACCAATCAATGATGCACATCTTCCACCATGTTAAGAGGTTACCACTGCCTATAACAATTGCAATACCTCAGAGGTTAGGTCCAACTAAGACTACAGGGGACCTTTCGGGTCCGTGGGTAGTCAGAGGGAGGGCTCTGGCCAACCCGGATAGCGGACTCAGGGAGGGCAGCCGCACAATGTGGCATGTGCTGCTGTGCACGCACCGCGAGGGTGCTGGGGGCGACAGCCCCTGGGACGTGCTCTTTATGGACGTTATGTATGATGGAGGCTCTGGTGCGTTTCTTGCGAGATCCCAGAACCCTTTGACATGCATTGAGGCCGGCCACCGGGGAGGTTTTAGTGGGTCGTTGACTCCGACAACCTCACATAACCTGTATTGTACCTTGCATGCAATACGGGTATCTGGATGCAGATTACCTCCTCGAAAAGAAAAAAAAAAGAAAAGGTCCAACTAAGACTAGACCAAAACTTAGTTGGACGTCCCATGGCATTGCATTGCGCTCGTCACTCTTACTGGGTGCCGATGAAATTAAGGGCACATGAGACTTTTGGGTAAGTTTCATACTCCCCCCCCCCCCCCATCCCAAAAAGTACAGTGTGTGTGGTAGGCAGCAGGTCGTTATGTTTTTTGTTCACCCATTTAGTAATTTAGAACAAAAAACCTAACGATCTACTGCCTACCAGGCACACTGGATTTTTTAGAGTGGGGGAAGCTAGTGGGGTTTATGAGACTAATCTTAAAGTCTTATGTACATGAAATTTCACGGGCACTCATTCTTAAAGTATCTATGAAAAATGTAAAATGTAATTGTGTTTTATAGATTCTGCCTGAGCTTCCACGATGAGGTGCGGTACTTGGTTCCGGATGAGCACAGATACGAGACCGCATTGGCGCTGCAAATAACCAACCTGCTCACCAGAGCTTTCTGCTCTCAGCGGTAACCACACCAATCCAATACTGACACGACCTCCGTGGAGCAGTGGCCGAATATCTGGCTGAAACGCAGGAGGTAGCGGGTTCGATTCCCGCTGCAGGACAAATGTTTGCATAATCTATAGATATTTGTTTCTGGTCTAGATGTTTTTCTATAAATACTAAAAATACAAAAACAGTATATAAGTATTCTATCAGTTATCTGGTTCCCATAATACAAGCTCTGCTTAGTTTGGGGCTAGATAGCGCTGTGTGAAATATCCAGAAAAAAAGAACTGGTAGGAAATTAAGTTAAATGTCCAGCATTATTTATTGGTGAATAGTGGCCGAGGAATGGCTGTAGAAGGGTAGGACGTCCGGAGTCGCGAGCTGTCAGTGTAGTCTAGTCAACAAGTTCAAAAACGTGAAAAATAGAGATAAAGGTCCTAAAAATATGAGCGATGGCTCATTCGATTTGGAATCACCTCTAGAAAAATGTTTTTGAAGGATTTTGGTGCAGGTAAAAAATTGCAATTGTTATTAACAAAATAAGATGAAAAAGAATTATATTTCGTTTTTTGTTAATAACTCGAAAAATATTAACATATAAGCAATTTTGAAAAAAACTCGTTAAAGAGGAGAAAATTTACAATAAAAAAGTCCTAACTTTTGGAACTCTACCTCCATTATTTATAATTTTAATTTGACGTTGAAAATAGGGCTCCGCGCGGCTGTTACGGCATGCGCGCGCCGCCGCTAAAGAGAGTTCAACAACAAAAATAATTTTTTTATAACATAAAATGTGATTTTAAAAATTTGAAAAAAATCTGGTATCTTCTTAACACTTGAAAGAATCGAGCCCTGAAGAAAAAAAAGTTTAATCACCATTTTTCAAAAAGTTATTCAATTGTTAACTAACAATTTTTTTCCCAATCTCCATTGGCATAAACAATGGGATGAAAGGTATAAATAATTGGCCTATAAATTTGAAACTTCGTGGAGCCCTTTTGATATATGTACTTTATAAGATCCTGCGATAAATTTTTATAAAAGTATATTAATTTGTTAATTATGATTCTTTATACCTATTGAAAAATTAAAAATCTAAAAAATGTTGATAATATTATTTTTTTAAATTAATATTTAGCTATGCCTGTTTTCACATTAAACAATGGCAGTAATTAACATAGATTATGAATTTTTTACGTAATTTTTTTATAAAATTGTTTTAAACAAATAGAGAAATTCAATATTTTTGATAATTATTTTTTTGCTACTTTGTTGTCTATAAAAAATTATGATTTTTTATAAATTTTTTTTCTTAATTTTAATTTTTAATTGATTAAAAACGATTTTTATATATTTCGATTGTTTAAATAATTAGTTAAGAAAAAATGTTGCCTTTCAAAATCATAATTTACACTTTTAAATAGTTTGGCAAAAAAAATTTTTTTTTATTAAGTATTTAATTGTTTATTAGTTTAACAATTTGTTATAAACAAATATTGACCAACGTTATATTTTTTTTCTGAAGCAGAAAAAAAAAAAATTACAAAAACAGCTATATATAAAAAAGTGTAAAAAAAAAGAAATTTTTTTTTGCACAAAAATTATAAAAACAGCTATATATATAAAAAAGTACAAAAAAAAGAAATTTTAACACTTTTAATTTTTAATTTTTTTCTTAACTAATTATTTAAACAATCGAAATATTAAAAAAATCGTTTTTAGTCAATTAAAAATTAAAATTAAGAAAAAAAAATATTAAAAATCATAATTTTTTATAGACAACAAAATAGCAATAAAATAATTTTCAAAAATATTGAATTTCTCTATTTGTTTAAAACAATTTTATAAAAAAATTACGTAAAAAATTCATAACCTATGTTAATTACTGCCATTGTTTAATGTGAAAACAGGCATAGCTAAATATTAATTTAAAAAAATAATATTATCAACATTTTTTAGATTTTTAATTTTTCAATAGGTATAAAAAATCATAATTAACAAATTAATAAACTTTTATAAAAATTTATCGCAGGATCTTATAAAGTACATATATCAAAAGGGCTCCACGAAGTTTAAAATGTATAGGCCAATTATTTATACCTTTCATCCCATTGTTTATGCCAATGGAGATTGGGGAAAAAATTGTTAGTTAACAATTGAACAACTTTTTGAAAAATGGTGATTATTTTTTTTTTCTTCAGGGCTCGATTCTTTCAAGTGTTAAGAAGATACCAGATTTTTTTCAAATTTTTAAAATCACATTTTATGTTATAAAAAAATTATTTTTGTTGTTGAACTCTCTTTAGCGGCGGCGCGCGCATGCCGTAACAGCCGCGCGGAGCCCTATTTTCAACGTCAAATTAAAATTATAAATAATGGAGGTAGAGTTCCAAAAGTTAGGACTTTTTTATTGTAAATTTTCTCCTCTTTAACGAGTTTTTTTCAAAATTGCTTATATGTTAATATTTTTCGAGTTATTAACAAAAAACGAAATATAATTCTTTTTCATCTTATTTTGTTAATAACAATTGCAATTTTTTACCTGCACCAAAATCCTTCAAAAACATTTTTCTAGAGGTGATTCCAAATCGAATGAGCCATCGCTCATATTTTTAGGACCTTTATCTCTATTTTTCACGTTTTTGAACTTGTTGACTAGACTAGTGGGTGAGACTAGCGCAGGATCGTGGCGGATGGCACAAACTTGGGGAGGCCTATACCCAGCTATCGGTAAAGTCAGGCTGTGGATGATGATGATAATGATGAAATAAATAATGCTGGACATTTCACACAGCGTTATCTTAACCCAAACTAACTAAGTCAAAACTTAATCTAAGCAGAGCTTTCACTATGGGACCAAGGAAATTGATTGAATGCATATTATTGTTACACAAGGGCTGAAAGCGATCAATTACACTCGAGATATTTTGGCGTATGAGCGAGCGAATGCGAGCGAGAACACAAAGAGTTCGAGGGTAAGTAACTTACTATGCTTACCTAGACGTGTTCTCCACTCCATCCAGGACACGTTTACCCAAACGTTGATCGGTTCTGTTGCAGATATAACCGACCCACTGCCACTTCAAAACAATTGTCCAAACATTATTATAGAAATATGATTTTGTCTTAACGACCACCGTTTTTGTGGGGGGTCTTTGGGAATTCAGTTTTTTTCATGCCTATTACTGCTGAGGGTGATTGGACAAGAAACAATAAATTTGTCCTAACCACCACAAGTGGCGCCAGTTTTAGTGGGGGTCGTTGAGAATAAATCATCTGTTTTCTATTCCAGAGTGGGTATAAACGATCTGCCTTTATCAGTAGCGTTCTTCACATCAGTAGAAGTGGACCAGGTGCTTCGTAAGGAGTCTCATCAGAGCTGTGCTACGCCGTCTAACCCACACGGACTTGCGAAGGGTTATGGCATCCCCGATGGGGAGTCGCTTGATATATTCCACGTCGTAGAAAAGTGTATTAAAGACTAAGAGAATATTATCTTGTTTTTATTGTTTATTATCTAGTAGTTTCCCTTATAGAATAGAATAATCATTTATTTGGTACATACGCAATAAAACAATTATAAATTAAAGTACCTAGGTATAATTAAATTTATTAACACAGTTTGACTCATGTGTCTGCATACCAAAATAGCGCTCTACTAGATAACCTTGAATGAATGTATGAAAAATTCTTTATTGCACAAAATAAAAATCTGTACATAGGCGAACTTAATGCTAGATAGCATTATCTTCCAGTTAACCTTTGTGTAATGTGGAAAACAGTTACTAGAGGTAGTGCATATTTGGTAGAGGGAGAGCCTTAATTTAAATTAGAAAACACATAGATATAGTAGTATATTATGATACAAGTGAGCTAAGTTGCTCATTAGGTATACACGAGGGTGTTGGGTTGCGTAAATCAGCCGAGTGTCTAGTGAGCAAGTTGCTCACGAGTTTCATACGCACTTTTTCAACACATGGGTGTAATAAGGCTCACTTTACGAGCAAGTGTGTTGAAAACAAATAAATATACCTAACTAATCGTATACAAATACATGGTATTTCAAAAAACATACTTTCTAATACTTAAATATCAATAAATCCTAGTAACACAATTCATAAAGTAATAAATATCGTTATAATATTGTTTACTACATAGACTTAAACATATATGTAGATAAAATAAAAGATATAACAGAGTATAACAGGATACCGCTCATTTTGTAGGCTTCGTTCATGAGAGTGAGGTATTGTATTTGATTAGATTAAACATCATGCTGCTCATACTAAACAAATAATTAATCCTAATCGGGGTCCTGTCCAGGCGTGTCAATGGGTGTTTGAATTGTAATCTTATTAGTCCAGTAGAGAGCAACTTCCACAACCCTCTCTGTTGCCTGGTACAAGTTCTCTCGTGTGCCGGGTGGCCGGGCGTAGATGACATGAGAGAAGTTGGGCCATTGTTTGTGAGGTGGTCCCACAGTGGCACTGGCTCCGGAATGGGTTGATGTAGCCCCACTTGGCTAGATTGTCTCGGCAGTGGTCAACTTTAGTACGCAACCGGTTTAGGGACTTCCAAATTGGCCACTGCAGCTTGTAGCCGGAAGGAAGATGCTCCGCTGGTGGCATGTAATCAGGAGGGGCAGTGTGATGGGAGGGCCATAATTCAAGTCTCGCTACTGCCGGGCTTTTGTCCATTAGGTTGGTGGATCGGAGGGTCTTACGGATTTTCAGTCCGGCTGATGGTGGCTGATAGCCGTAGAGTGGGTGCCGGTCGTCAGTTTCCTGCTTACTTTTTCCAACACTGCTATCAACCTCACGGCGAACGCTTGGTGGTGCAATGCCTGCTAGTGGGTAGAGCATTTTGAGCGGGGTCGGTTTTAGGCAGCATGTCTATAACCCTGCATGTGTCGTTAAGGGCAGTGTCTACCTCCCTCGCATGGCCAGACCGGTGCCACACTGGGCAAGCAAATTCACCTGCTGAAAACGAGAGTGATAGGCCGGTTGTTCGAAACACGTGAGCTGATGCCCCCCAGACGGTAGAAGTTAGTCGCCGGAGTAAGTTGTTCCTGTTGGAAGTGGTTTTAAAAATCCTCAAATAACCTCAATGCAACATTTAAAATAGATATAGATGACATACAATGTAAAGTTGACTAAAAAGTGTGTGGAATGCAAGTCCAGCAGAAGAATACAAAATGAAAAACGAATTCAAGAAAATTAATTTATTACATAGTCAAATACAATAATACTATGATTAAATCCATTACTCTTTCTAATTAAATAATTAACAATTTGCAAAATATTCATAATAATACATAAGTGCGCACTTATCCTAAGGAATGTTATAGCTCAGTTAGTTCTCAGCTGGTAATCTCCGTTCTGGGTGATGTATCTAACCCAGGGTAAAGCTTGGTACCCACTCTTTTCAATGATCTTCAAATAACGGACCTGAATGCCGGAAGTAGTGAAGTATGGGATTTCGAATTTTACTTGAATCGGTGGCTTGCCATCGAGATCCTCGCATTCCACAGAGGGTAATCCAAAGTGGGCTCTCATTAAATACTCTTTACCTCCCGGGAATGATTTAATCGACCAAGTGATAGCATTTTGTTCTGGAGTGTACTTCACACTGCCAATAGTGGTCTTGAATTTGGGAGAGTCAGCATCAGCTGGGACGGGAATGATTATTTCCACATTATTAGCAGTAGAACGTCGCTTGAACTGAGACTTGGCTTTGATCATGTATTCAACACGAGAGTGGGCGTGGCGTTCAATTACAGACTCAATCCAAATCAGCGGCTTTACATGAGTGTTGAGCCTGTAAGACATGAGCTCAAACTCACCATCAGGTGGAATAAAGGAAATGGTCCTATCATTTTCAAATCTGGATAACCTCACACACTGATGGAACTTGACATCTTCTAATTCAACAGACTTGGATTTCCCCCTGCCCGTGCTTTCAAAGAGAACCTTATCATTTAGTCCTAAGCGTAGCTCAGGCATTCCAGATAAGTAAACTCGCATCTTTATAGCCCCAACAATCTCACTCCTTAGTACATTGCCATTTGAGTTGGCTAGCAAGTTGACAGACTCAATAACATCTAGGAATACTTCGTTTTTCCTGTACTTTATTCCCTCTGATCTCCAAGAGACAGCGTTGGTGACAGCCATGGGGATACGTGGCTGCATCTCAAGTTTATGACCTTCCTGAGTGATATACTCCTGCAGGATCTTGCTATCTGTGGTCTGAGGGTACCCAAAATCGAGCAACTCGTCCATCAGCTCGTAAATCACCACGAAATTGTCCCGAATACTCTCTTCTTCTAACTCCTTGAAGTACTCAGTCATGACCTCAACGATTTTGTACAGAAAAACGAATACTAGGGCTATGTTAGCGTTTTTCTTCGTCGTCGATACAATGTACAGATTGTTGGTCTTGATATAAGCGAAGGTACAGTCGCTTGTTTGCAGTAAGGGTGTCAGCATCCCTTCTTCCTCTTTCTCCATGAGTAAGGGCATAAACTTATCAATGATCGCCAGGTCAACATCTCCCCGGTAGTTCCTCGATATGAGGACTTTACCCTTCACATCCAATATGTAAATACCGGAACATGACATTTTTAGGCTGAAACAACGCAACGCAGAGATTAAATCGGGAAAACTGAGGACACCACCTCTATCATCACTACATCTGTGATGTACGATGTTCCAAGATTTTGCACATTTAAACACATAACAAAAATCTAGCGGATGCGATAAAGAAACTTACGTGTATTTATCACTAATGGACTATATTAATCGACATTATCTTTCAGCAACCATTTAGCAACCATAGTACGTGACAAAAAAATTGTTTTTTTACTACTTCACTCACTTTGACTTTGACGTCTTTGACTTGCTTGAGTCAGTGTTGCCATCTGGAGTATCTGAGTATTGTAACTTCACCTCAAAAAGTATAGATCAACATAATTTGAGATTATAATAACAAATGTATACCTACTATCATTTTAAAAATAAGTAGTTAAAATTTATTTTTCTTTAATTTAGCCTGTCTGAATGTTGCAAAGTGTAAATTATATACATAATGCTTGTATTTACGTATTTTTATAAAGTAAACCCAGCATTTCATTCGATCATTCATTCTTTCCACAGAACCCAACAAGGAACTTAAAGTAAAGCTAAGGCCCTTGGAACCCAAGTTTGCTTTGCTTGCTTGCCAACTTGCCACAGACCGAATAGATTGTTGCAGTCTTGCTTGCTTGCTTTGCGTTTGCTTCATTCATGAGGGGCTGTTACATTATCAATAACTAGCTGACCAATCCGCAGCTTCGCACGCGTAGTTTTTCAATAAAAACATTACCCTCATTCTGCGCATTTGGGTAAAGGGTAGCCTTTGTTACTAAGTGTTATTGTAGCATTTTTAATAGTAAAATAATTTTTAAAATCAGACCCGTAGTTTTTGAGTTTATTCGTTACAAACAAACATAAATACAAATATTTCCTCTTTTTATTATTAGTACCTATAGATAAAGACTTAACGCGTTATTACTGTGCAGTACTAAAGAAATATTGATGGTATTGACAGTATCGCGTTATTATTGAAATATTTCCGGATGTACTTAAAATCCGCGATCCTGGGGGTGTGGCAGAACTATTGATTATTTATCTGTGGCGCAGTCCAAGCTTTAGCGTTTTGTTTCCTACATAAAACATTCTACTATGTTTGCGTACCTAGGTACATACATACTTTTGGTAATAGATTGTAGACGGTAATTTGGGTGGGTAGGTTGGTTGTGTGTGATTGTGTAACTATAAAAATATGTTTAGGTAATGGTGACGGGTTTTTTAAGTATTTAAATATTGTGTAGCGGCTTGAGTGTCTCTAAGCACCGAGACAACCTTTAAAGTTTTACTATACTACTATGTATGTAACTTTGTATGTATCAGTACCTATGTAACTTTTGGAGTGTACTCCCTATGAATCGATTTTCATATTTATGTATGAAAATGTATGGGGTATAAAATCAATCATTTCAATCAATCATTTATTTTGAACATAAATACACACAGGATAGCTTTATACGTAGATGAAACACTGAAAAGTGCAATAGTTAAAACTGTGTCGCACTTTCCAATGCCCGACCTTATGACTAAGGAGACATTGACATTCCAGAGTATCTAATAAATAGTTGAAAGAGACAGAAAAATAAAAAATAAACAATGAAAATTATACTTAATTTATATTATGATATGATATAATTAATATTAATATTATGATGCAAGTTTTATAAAAAGCACTTTTATTATAAAGGTTATGTGTGTATTGTGTGTATTGGGTGTGTGTGGGCATGTGGGTGTATGCATGTGTGTGTGGGTGTGTGTGTGTATGCGTGTGGGTGTGGGGTGTGTATGTGTGGAGAGTTTTTATATGTGAAGTGAGTGATGTGGGGTGTGCTTAAATGGTGGGTGTGAGTACGGGTGGGTGGGGTGTGGGAGTATGTGTAGTGTATGCGCATGTTTAAACAGGATAAGTGTGATTATGAGTGTTCGTTATCAGTACTATTTTCTAATTTGTATTAACTTCTCCGTATCATCATAAGAAAGGGTGAAAAGCCATTTTATAATTACAGTTTTACATTTAAAGTACGTCAGTGGGAAGATATTTAATAATTTATTTATTCTATTGTAGATAATGGGGCTCAAAAAATGGTAGTGCCGGAAGGCCAACACAGTACGGCAAGGTTGGACGATGCACGCTATGTTAGTACGACGGCTAGGTACTGCACTGGACTGGTAGGGGAGGTTGCGATGCTTACGAAGGATAACAGTCAGCACAAACAGTTTCCGGACAGACAAAACTTCCGCAGTTGCATACAGCTCTTGGGTAGAATAGAGCCTAGGCTTATGGTGGATCATCTTAAGAACGGCACGTTGGGCTCTCTCTAGAGAAATGAGTGATGTCTTAGGTGCACCTCCCCAAGCAGAGATACAGTAAGACATGATGGATTGAGTGAGCGCAAAGTAAACTATTTTCAGGGTATGTTGATCAGCACTTACTCTTAATTTTTTGAAAATATAAATTAGTTTTCTAATTCTGGATGTCAGCAATGAAATTTGGGATTTCCAGTTTAGCGTATCGTCAATAAGTCACAAATCAAACTTTCTCCGTTACGTTATGCGTTATGTTCGTGCGCAACCGTGTACCGTGTGAATTTTGTGAAAATTCAGTTTTTATTTATTTTATAATAACTTAAAAACTACAATTTTTAGTTTAAAACATAAAAACGGGGTCAAACTAATTCACAAATATCATTAATTAGATGTGCTATTTGACTGGATAGTCCTATTTTGTTTTTTTTTTACTTCACTTGAAACCCAATATTTCAACCCCCCCCCCCATTTTTAACGGATTTAGTCACACCAGAATTGTGTCATCACTCCCTACCTATACACCAAATTTTACGACGATTGGATAAACGCTTCGAAAGTTATCCTCGGACAAACAAACATACTTACATACATACAACGCCAATTTGCCCAAGTTGATTTGGAGATTTTGCTTCACTTGATCAATTATTTTATACTGTGTTTTGCGTATTTTTTAAATAATTAAATAAATATTGTTATGTTATGTAAGAATACATAAGTATAACGATTTAGGTTAAGTATCTGTAATGTTATGCTTTATTTATTAAACTGTACTTTGAACTTCGAACTGCCGCGTTAATAGTACACGATACTAGGATCGCGATCAAGGTATTGATAATGTAACAGCCCCCCTAGAGTAATACAACTTTAGTAGACGCTTGCTTGCTTGCTTCGTCTGTGCTAAGTGCTTCAGTTCAGGAGTTCAGTCTGCCCAGCCGGGTAGTACTTGCAGTACTGCCAACAGCGAGGAATTTCCCTAATTAGCGGGGAATTAGTAGCTAGCGCGACGAATCACTAAAATCGGGGAATCGAGGCCGACTGCTTTTTACACTCTAGCTGAAAGCTCGAGCCTCAATAATGTTACCATCCATTGTAGCTCCATTGTTTAAAAAATATATTTTTAAAGTTGCATACATTTTGTCCTAAGCATAGGCCCCGGTTCGGTTAGAATTTTATCAGTCCCCCATGTTGGCTATCCCTTGTTAGGTATAACCTTCCTATATCCGTCGGTAACCGACTACGACTCGTATCTCCTTAAAAAAGTGTCTAACTAATGTCAAACTTTTGATACGTTTTCAAGTTTTCAACTTTTTCGTTTAACTGTTTCGTTTTCAAACTAGTCGTAGCTGGTTACCAACGGATATAGGAAGGATAAAGTGCATACCTAACAAGGGATAGCCAAAATGGGGGACTGATAAAATTCTAACCGAACCGGGGCCTTTGCTTAGGACAACATGTATGTAACTTTAAAAATATTTTGAAGTGAAACTTTTTTAGCATCGTTGTGATTTGAAAGTTGATGAAACGAAAAAGCAACCATAAAAAGAGACAGACATATAAATTCATAAGATTTAACGTGGGAGAAAATGAGATAGGAAGCATTATACAATGTTTCTTATGTTCGTGGTTCTCTTTGTGCTTTGCTTGTGTTAGTAATTATCTAACTTTGCATCAGTATGATCATTACTAAAACCTACAATTATCATCCCGAAATTTTAGATTCGTCTCATTATCTTGAAACCAAAATTTTTGAAGGTTTCACTTCTACCACGTGTGAATTGCACAGATGCTTTTTTTTATTATATCCTAAGGTTCCTATGAAAACATTTTAATTCTGATAACACTACATTTTGTATGAAACAGTGTTATAATTTATATCATCATGCGAGGAATTTTCGGGGCTGCATCACTGAAAAGCGCGGAATTCCGGGGAATCTAGAAATTGACTTTGGCAGCACTGACTTGACTGGTACTTCGACTACTTCGTTTTGTTTCTTTCTTTCTCTAGTTTTTATTTATTTCTATAATATTTTCCCTAGCGTCCAATTATAATTATGTGATTTCCCTGTTAGGTAATATCTTCATATTGAACTTATTTCGCAACATTCCATCCATGGTTATAAAATGACAACGGATATTACGGAAGGTGCTCCCCAAAGAAATCCTCTTGTATACTTGGACATAAATATCGATGGTGAACCAGGTAAGCCATTCATTGAATTGTACTTACACTAACTAATACCGAAATCGGTGACGTTAGAAATCTATAAATCATTGTTAAGTTATAACAATCTTTTGGGTGCCTAAATGGAAACGCGTTGCTACATTCCCATGTTGTTTTGGGACGTTGCATTTGATTTTTTTACTTTTTATTTTGACCCTATCAAGTCTAAGCTATCAATCCACCTTTCTCTACAAACGGATTAATCAAAGCAAATAAATGTTTCAGTTGAGTTGACAAATGGTTGAGCAATTATTAGTAGCAAGGTCAGTTACGGGCGTAACACAATACACCATTTACATGAATAAAATATATCTAAACTGACCTTGTTTACATTGTATCATGTTATTCAATGAATTCTTGCACCTATGAATATAAGAATTGAATTTTATGGTAATAACATAGGAAATGTATGTTTCAACAGTATTAAACTACTATGTAGTGTTAGCTATCTAAATCTGTTAAACTGAGGAACAGCCTCCTTAAAGTATTAACTTTAAACATGTAGGTAGATGAGATTTCAAACAAAGATTATTGATTTTCTTAGGATATTGTGTATGAATTTTACCGACAAACTTTTTTGATGATTTTTGTCGGTTCGTTTTTGAAGAGTGATCCTCAGGACCAGAGACTGAGGAGGAAATACATAATCGATTTAGACATCTTATCATCATCTTCAAAGTTAGACAACTACTCCACAGCTCGCTAGTAATCCAAAACTAATCTGTAATAATTCAATCCAATAATCAAATTTAAAACCCACCTTGACAACAGCATCTTTAGAACTCTTGTACATGCCAAGAACAGTCGCTGGGTCTACGCAAGAATTCGTGTCGTTTCTACACACAAACTGTGTACCAACATCGCTATGGCGCTGACCAAGAAAAAAATCTTGTCTGCGCTAGACACGGCGCGCTCTGTGTTGTTGCGGTGAAGGGAGGGGCGGAGTAGGTGAAGTGTAGTAATGTGTTCTCAAACTTGACTAGTGCATCCTACCATACCCTACGATGACTGCCTGAAAAAAAATCGCATCATTTACACATTCCTATTTATCTTGTCTGGAACAGACACGACAAATTATCATGATATATCATGATATATAGCTAGATCTGACAAAATTCTAATTGTGTATATGATGAATCTGCTGCCTGCAGAATTGGTGAAAATTCTTAGAGTGTACAAGGGGCCTTAGGCAGTGCGGTTTGTATGGAACAGTGGATTTTCAACATCAATATTGGATTGAAAATAATAAAGATGTTCTTGATTCAGGCCGAGCTTCAAGTCGCAAGTGAGCAGGCTTTTTCTAGGGAAGTGTGCTCCATCTTAGAAGGCATCAACTAGGTTAAACACAAGCCAAAACATTATAAAAATAAAGATTCTTTTACATTTTATTGTCAACAGTTTGCAGTTAGGACAAATAAAACGAAAAAAATGAAAATAAAAACATTTATTTGACATGACTTATGGACAAAATAAAACACAAAAGATGGTGAAATAGAGGTAATGAAAGATCTTGACTTCTGGCTCTAAGAAGTAGGTAGATGTAAATATATGGATAAGTAGGTACAAAAATGGCAGAAGTCAAAGATTACAGAGTAATAAAAATACAGGAATATCCCACCCAACTTCTATTATAATCACAAAGTTCAGAGTCGTGCCAAAATGGCGTCATATCAGCATGTGCTAAGTAGGTAGGATAGAACCTAGCTACTTAATGCTGGTGTTCTGCTGACCCCAAATAGTGTCGTACGGACGTCAGGAGCTTACACTACTCTCGGGTATTGAGTAAAAGGTGGTGGGGGGGCAGTACCTATTAAGTATATTGCAATAAAACTAGATATCTTATTGTTTCAGCTGGTCGTATCGTAATACTACTCAGGAAGGATGTTGTGCCAAAAACAGCAGAGAACTTTAGGGCTCTGTGTACCGGAGAAAAAGGCATCGGCAAACGCGGGAAACCTTTGCATTACAAAGGGGTTCGGTTCCACAAAGGTAAGAAATTCATATTAACTTTTATAAAACAGGAACAACAGGATCGTAGATAAGAACACTATTTTCACTAACATAGTTTTCACATTCTACTAAATAGCATCAAATACTTAATAAAGATGGTGGATAGCCCTGATTGTGATGCATGTGGAGTAAAAGACGACCTATACCGCCTTTTGGTGAAATGTGCCCAGAGTACATCTATAAGAGAGGAACTATTTGAAAAATGCAAAGTCAGCTTGTGATGTGTACCTATTTCAGAGCATGTTTGCTGAACACTCATCAGATTCAGGTAACATGGTATACTGGCTCACATACGAGCTGACAAATGAAAGTTTTTGAATAATTTTAATTGTAAATGTATATAGAAAGTACAATAGAGCTGAGCATCGTTGTAAAACGACACAAAGCTCCTAAAAAAATGATTTCCTGCCCCTTATTCACATTATGTGAGGTCGGCACAATATGTCTATTTCTTCCTTACCTCTATCAGCCATCATCTCAATAGTCACTTCTTTCTTAACCATATCATCTATCTATTTCTTCTTATTGTTAATTTTCATTTATTTCCACAGAATAATTAACTAATTAATTCTATGTGAATCATAGCAACAATCATCCACATTATATAATAATAATAATCTTCATTCTCCAGAAACGGGCCATTCGGGCTATATATAATCTAAGATATAGAGATTCCCTCAGAGAGGTTTTTAAAAATATTAATATAATAACCCTACCTTCGTTGTATATTTATGAGAGCATAATGTACACTCGCAAAAATATCACACCATAAAAAGTGTTGTGATGAGCACAGTTACAACACGTAATAAGGATAAATTGATAAACACTACCTTTCGATTACAAAAATCTAACAAAAGCTTTGTTGGCAATGCGCTGCGGTTTTATAATAAATTACCCAAACATGTCATAGAATTAAATGAAAGTGTATTCAAGAAATACATAAAAAATCACACGAAAAAAGCATATTATAACATCAATGATTTTATCTTAGACTCAGAAATTTAGAATGAATAGTTTTAGTTTTGACAAAGCCCTGTACAACTGCAAAATTTGTATTTTATTGGACAAGGCCTTTTTACAGCCGTTCTAGTTTAAATTATTTTTGAAGGTTTTTTTAATTTTTATAATAGTTGACAAAGCCCCTGTACAGGCTGCATCTTTCACTTTTTGCTTTTATGTTTGCATTTATTTGTAACATGACGTAACTAAGCGTTCCTAGTGATCCTAAAGTTTGAATAAATGAATGTCTAATGAAAAAACAATTCAAAATACAGACAAAATACAAAAATAAACAAAAAAAAATATATAAAAAAAGACTTGCGCAATAATGCCTAAACGTGTTTAGTGGCTATATATGATTTAAGGAGATGTCAAATCATACAAATTTGTCAAATTTAAACAAATTTAGTCGTTAACTATGCTTAGGGATTGTTGTTCAAGCTGGCCTAAATGTCTTAAATGAATAGAATTCAATAGAATGTCATTTATCTCACATGTACTTCTGTTATTTCAGCGGTATCTCAGTTCATGGTTCAAACCGGTGATATGATAAAAGGCGACGGGACTGAAGGGGAGAGCATTTATGGAGAAACATTCCCTGATGAAAACTTCAAATTAAATGTAAGTTTTTATTTTTGTCTGACTTCCACGTGAGGTTTTGGTGTACTCATGTTTATTTGCCAGCACACATTTTTTTTAACTGGATAGATCTTCTTTGACCACAATTTCACCTGATGGTAAGCGATGATGTGGTCTAAGATGAAGCATGCAGATCTAGAAGAAACCTATTTCGCTTTTACCTTAAAGATCCGGGACAGATTGTCTGGGGGTATTCTTTGGAAAAACAGACACTATATTTTCTTTATTGTTATGTATTCTAAAAGGATCATTAAAAAAAACAATACGTACCGACGACGATACCGATATTTGCGATGAAAGTGATAGCTGTGATGATAGTGTGAGTGAAAGCTCCGATGATTCAGATTTTTAAAAAAGAGTCGCAATGGCTTTAAACCGTCCAACAGCTGTCAATCGCTATCCTCGTCTGACTAGTGGCGTTACACGCTAGCTCTCTTTCACTCTACTTTCAATGTTTACTGTCTTTAACAGCCAGCAACCCTTATTTGCGGCCATATTTAATTGGGCAGCCCTATATCATAATAAACAGAAAAAAATTAGCTTTAATTTAATATATATAATTTATGAATGTACGTTATGGGTGTATAAATGTAACAAAATCATACCTGTGTACACCTGGCTGCGAAGAGGTGCGGCCAATTGCACAACGGCAGCCATGATTTTTCAGAGTCTTTATAGATGTTGCCGTGAAGTGGACGATATTTTATTGAAAAAACAAGTCAGTGAAATTTCTTACGGAATATGAATTATTAATAATTTAATTAAAAATACTAGCGGCCACATTTTTATAGGCACCCTGGTAGATATAAATTCTCCTAATCATAAATATGTGTGAAAATTTGGTTTTTAGCAAAAACTCAATGGGTACACTGATTCTGCAGCCGGATCTTATACTATGAATAGCAGAATAATTATTAAAATATCGGAAAAATTCACGCAAAAAGAAATCATGAAGAAAATTCATTTTCTCATACATTGATGCAGCTAATGATGGCCGATTGACAATTCTACCGGGGTGACGTACTTTGGCAGCCCGCGTCATATGATTGTCAAGGCGGTACGAAGTTCGGCGGGTCAGCTAGTTAATATGGGCCGTACAAATTAGTTAGGTCCGTTTTTTGTTGTTAAAAATATATTTATTTTTAAATCAAAATAAATTAATAGATTAATCAAAGTATTGTCCATCGTTGATTACTACTTTTTCCCATCTCTCAGGCAATTTTCGAATTCCATCTCGAAAAAATGATTTGTCTTTCGAGGCAATCCAACTTCCGATCCAATTTTCTATTTCTGCAAAAGAAGTGAACCGGTGACCTGCCAAGTCGTGCTGCATCCGTCGGAATAACCAGAAATCCGAAGGAGCAAGGTCCGGAGAATACGGCGGGTGTGGTAAAATATCCCACTTGAGTGTTTCTAAATATTTTTTGACGACGTTTGCGACATGAGGTCGAGCGTTGTCGTGCAAAAGAATAACTTTATCATGTCTTTGTTCGTATTCCGGCCGCTTTTCACGTAATGCACGGCTCAATCGAATTAATTGTAGCCTATACCGATCGCCCGTAATAGATTCGCCAGGTTGTAGCAACTCATAGTACACAACACCTTTTTGGTCCCACCAAATACACATCATGACTTTTGAACTCAAATTTTGCTTTGCTGTTGATGTCGAGGTCGATGGTAACGATCCACCAGGCTTAGCGTAGTATTTTTTCTTGGGATTATCGTAGAATATCCATTTCTCATCTCCAGTAACAATTCGATGTAAAAAACCCTTTCTTTTTTGCCTTTGAATCAACTGCTCGCAAGTGAAAAATCGCCTTTCAACGTCTCTTGGTTTCAATTCATGAGGAACCCAGTATCCCTGTTTTTGAATCATTCCTATGGACTTTAATCGTACAGAAACTGCTTGTTGAGTCACTCCTAAACTATCTGCAAGCTCCTCTTGTGTTTGACTTCGATCTTCATCGAGTAATGCCTCCAATTCTTCGTCCTCGAATTTTTTTGGTTGTTCGGGTCTAGGCTTATCTTCAACGCTGAAATCACCATCCTTAAAACGTCGGAACCATTCCCTACATGATTTATCAGTTGGAGCATTATCACCATAAACTTCCACAAGCATTCGATGCGCTTCCGCTGCACTTTTCTTCCAATTGAAGCAAAAAAATTAAAACTTCCCGCAGATGCTGCTTAGTTAACACAAAATTTGACATATTCAAAAAAATTAAAAACAAGTTCTTTTACGAAATTCGAAGTGATGGGAACGGAATGTTATTGATAGATGTCTAACCTCTCTGAAACCACCGAGATCAACTGTCACAATAAAACATTCATGACCATCTTTTTAAAACCATCTTTTTAAAACGGACCGAACTAATTTGTACACCAATAATATAAAAATACCACTGATTTTATACACATTTAGATACAGTTTGTCTATTCCAGCATACGCCTGGGGTACTGAGCATGGCCAACAGAGGACGGAAACACACGAATGGCTCGCAGTTCTGTATCACAACAGTTTTATGCCCACATTTGGGTATGTATACTCTTAGCCCAGCTTGCACAACGATCCTTAAACGTAATTAGCGACTAAACATGTTTAAATTTGACGTGTTTGTATGATTTGACAACTCTCTTAAACATATTTAGTCACTAAATACGATTAGGCATCGTTGCGCAAGTCGCCTTTAGTGTCAAGGATAAAGTTCATACCTCGAGAGGTAGAGTCGCGGAACAACTGTTTGCATCTGGCTGTTTCTCAATGTATATTATAAGTATGTATTTACAATGTAAAATTTTTATGAAATTATATGATAACATGACGGTTATATCAACAATGCGTACTCTGATTTGAAGATCTTTAACATATATTTATAGCTTTAAAATCAGTCAGTTAGAGGTTAGTCTCCAATTATAATCAAATCGCTTCATAACAATCTTAACCACAAAGTAGTCCTTTTTTCAAGAAACAAATAATTCACTGACCGATTCCAAAACAATCCACAGACAGAATAACATCTTTTATTTTTAAAATGGCAGTTGAATCCCTGCTCCTTTTTCAAAATCGTCCCGTTTTTAAAATCAAGAAGGTTTAATAACAAAACATACAGAGTTTCTAATACTAGAGAAAGTGCAAGATTATTTTGTACTGCTGAATTTATCCCGTTTTAAGAGTTTCGTTCTAAATGTTTGCATAGTAAAGATATCCGTGAGTTCTGTAATCAATAAACCTGAGTTAAACAAAATTAAGGAAGTGTTATTTGTAACTATTCACAAGCGGCTCTTCGCTATCAGCCTGTTGATCGAACGACAATTGATAATTGTTGAATCCACATCCCACATGGCAGTAATTTCATGAGCCAAGGCAAGATACTTGGTTAGCTGGTCCTTCCAGGCCTTCACGAGATTACCATCATTATTATTATTAATTATCATCATCATAATATCAGCGAACAGACGTCCACTGCTGTACATATAGACCCACCTGTAGATTTCCAGAGCATATACATACCTGATGGAAAGATGACATGATAAAAGTTGCTGGGAACCGATGGGTACAGGCCGGGTACAGATCGGTCGCTCTGCATTATTGTTTATATTAATATTGTTTTGTTATTTTATTTCTCAGATGGAACAAATGTGGTATTTGGCGAAGTGTTGGCCGGGATTGGTATAGTGGAGGAAATACAGCGGTACGGCGACGGAGACGACTGGCGTCCGTCGGTGGTATGTTGGTAAATTGAACTTGTATGGTTTTTTATAGATTAATGTTTTATATTTTTATATAATATAATAAAATGAAGTCGCTTCCGCTGTCTGTTCGCTTAGTTAGATCTTTTAAAGTACTCAACGAATTTTAATGCAGTTTTCAGCAATAAATAGATATTATAGTAGAGAAAAGCTGAAAAATATATTTTTGAGCGCTTAAATCGCAAACGCTGGCTAAACCTTGCGTACTTAGTATCTACATTGCACCCGTGCGAAGCCGGGGCAGGTCGCCAGTATAATAATAATAGTCATCGATTTGCCGATGATATCGTGGTCTCTGGTGTTCCGGTGTGTGTTATAAATGTTTATTGTGTGTCTATATCCAGCTAGAACATCTGTCTAAGGAGACTATCATAATTCAAGGAATGTAGCTTAAAATTGGATCTGTTTTTTTTTAATTTAATTGACGTAAGTGACCACGACTGTTGCAACACAGCCGAAACGTCGGGATAACAAATAAAAAAGGTATATACGCGATATTAATCGTTTTAATCAATAATTATGTACAGGGATCGCGAAAGTTTGAAAAACTTATGCCTATAAACCTAAAAACTCCCTAATTAGGACGGATCCAATTTTAGTTATGTTACTAAGAAAACTTTCGTGTTTTATTTGAATCATTATTATAAATACGGGATTTATTACGTACCGTCTTATCGGTGTTTCGACCGACAATGTTTCGGTTCAAATCGTGAACCTTCATCAGGGTGACACATGTCATGTATTTGTATATTGTGTGATATGTGGTAAATAAATAATCGTCTAAGTCTAATCCAATCTGCAAGTCCAACTGCCGCTAGTATTGACGTTTTATTTTGTTTTCTAGGAATGCAGAATAGAAGACTGTGGTGAAATAAATACAGATGAGTGGGACGTGTGCTGTCGCGACGGCACCGCGGATCAACTGCCAGAATACCCAGCCGACTGTAGAATACCCCTAACTGTTAGTATCATATCCACCTACTGCCATCTCACCAACACAAAATAGATTGATACAGAAGTAAAGTTCGGGTCGATTTTGATTTTAATTACGTACGCTCGAGCGTAGTGGTAGGGCTAGTCTACAGTATTCTACAACTAAATACTAGGTCTACCTATAAAATTGCCGTTTTATATGGAATAAGTGAATGTACTTATTTTTTTAAACTTTTTTATTTCTGTTATTCAAAGTAATCACCCATGCAATCGACGCATCTTTGCCAACGCATTGGCACTTTATTGATGCCCTTCTTGTAAAAATCAGCTGGACGGGAGGCAACAAACTCTTCAAAGGCATTTTGTACTGCCTCTCGGGAATTGAATTTTTTACCCACTAAAAAGTTGTCTAAATTTTGGAAAAGTAATAGTCGGTAGGTGCAAGGTCTGGTGAGTATGGCGGATGAGGGAGAGCTTCCAACCCCAGCTCTTGCAGCTTGAAGACTGTCTGTTGTGCAGTATGGGGTCGCGCGTTGTCGTGAAGGAGCAGTGGGGACGACCGATTGACCAAAGCTGGTTGCCGATGTGCAAGCTTCTCCATTGTCTACAGTTCTTCACAGTGCACATCAGCAGTAATACTCATGCCGTTTTGTAAAAAGCTGTGGTGAATCACACCCGCACTAGACCACCAAACAGTGACCATCACCTTTTTAGGGGTCATTTTTGGTTTAGGGCATTGCTTTGGTGCTGAACCAGGATCTAACCAACTTGCTGAGCGCTTTCGATTGTCGAACAGAATCCATTTTTCATCGCACGTAACAATTTGGTTCAAAATTCCTTCATTTCTTTGCCTATTTAGCAGCGCGAGGCAGGTCTCGACGCGTACGTTGCGCTGGCGGGCGACCGTTAAGTTCGTGGGGCACCCATCTATCAAGTTTTTTTACCTTGCCTATTTGTCGCAAATGGATCAAAATTGTTTAGATGCTAACATCAAAAGCTGCTGCTAGCTCAGCTTTAGATTGAGTTTCGTCAGCTTTCACAATCGCCTTTAATTCATCATTGTTGACCAAAGTCTCCAGACGACAACGAGCTTCATTTTACAAGTCAACATTTCCAGAACGGAACCGGGAAAACCAATAACGGGTTGTGCGTTCGTTTGTACAGTTTCTCCGTAAACGTTTTTGATGTTACGTGCCGTTTGTGTCGCGTTGGTGCCACGACGGAACTCATATTCCATAATTACACGAATTTTTAAAGTGTCCATTATGACGAAAAATGTTCAAATGTAATGAAAATACAACGCTAATCAATAAACAAAAGACTGAGTTTGTAAAAAGAACGTCATGTTTTTAAAACAAAATTAATTTGAATTTAGAATACAAAGCCATTCCAAACCTTTTTCTATTTGAAATGACCAGTATTCAGCACTACAGATCGGCAATTTCATAGGTAAATACCTATTATAAAATAATGTTGATTATAACGTTTTGTCATCGGCCTATGTTCAGTAGTGGAAGTCCTGTGGCTCATATGATGATGATGATTACGATTGTAACTTTCAATTTTTAACGTATGTTATCAAAATTAATTAAAATGAATTCATGAATTCACAACTATAACATTATGTCACAAAACATAGATTACAACAGAACATTTGTTTTGTTTTCACGACTAAACGGCAGGACCGATTTCGATAAAATTTAGCATACAGATAGGATTATGACCATGACCAGGATTGGGACATAGGCTAGTTTTTACCCGACTGCGCAGAAGTAGGGTAATGTTTTAATTGAAAAACCACGCGTGCGAAGCCGCGGGCAGGTCAGTAATAAGTATTAAATTAAATTGGTTGGTTTAATTTTTGTATCAGTTGATTGCAAACTGTGGATATTGCACTTAATTAGAATGATCCATATAATAATTTAATTAAAGGAATGTTTGTTCGTCTACAATACAAATATGTAGCGGGCGTTGTAGGTTTAAAGTAAACACCGCTTGTACAAATCAGTTATTTTAATGTTCGTCCACAAAACAGTCCAAATAATAATTATAACAGGTAAGTAGAATTAGGTAAACGAAAGGGGTGCGTTCCCGGCGAGTTCGTGACGGGGTACGTCACGAAACAACGCAAGGAAACGACCGCACACGGCGCGAGGTGAAGCCGGGAGAGAGCGGCTAAGCCAGTAGTACCACCCTTCCAATACTGGAAACGGCGGACGCGCTAGCACGACTGAGCTCTCGAGGCGCGTGGCTCCTTATATAGGCCAGCCGCGAGCCAAACGGCATTGTGTGCGTGCGTGGATCTCAGGTGGGGATGGCTTGCATAGCGGGGCACGATTCAAGCGCGCGCTGGGTTGCTACAGTCTCCCCCTCTGGATGCGAAGACGTCCCGACGAGTAGACAGTCAGGTTGGTTACTCTGGGCTTCGTTGCGTTGAGGACGTCCATGTCCACGTTTGGGCTGCGATGTAGTCGCAGGAGCAGGCCTAGGCTTAGGCGGACGCCCGCGTTTCTTCAACGGACGCACGGGCGGAGGAAGCGGGCTCGTCATACTGCCTTGGTAAGGAGTCAAGGCCGACGTGTGATTTCGTAAGCCTGGTTTTGCAGAGCCCATCTTGCTAATCGGCCGGTTGGAGACCGCAACGACATCAACCACCACAATGCCTGGTGGTCGGTAACAACCGTCACCGGAAGACCTTCGACGTATCCTCGGAATTTTCCAATCGCCCAAACTACAGCAAGGGCTTCCCTCTCGGTAGTGGAGTAATTGCGTTCTGCAGGGGTCATAAGCCTACTGGCGTATTCGACAGGGTGCTCATCATTTCCCTCCCCCTGCACTAAAACGGCTCCGAGAGCATAGTTACTTGCATCGGTTTTGATAACATAGGCTTTCGTCTCATCGGCTTGTCGCAGCGCGGGAGCCAATGTTAGACGTGTTTTTTAAATTCCTGGAAAGCCTGTTCTTGTTCTGCAGCCCGACTTCCATTAGCTGTACCTTCTGGGTTGCATCTAACTTTTCTGATGTGACTTCATCGACTGCGCGAAATTGATTTCTACGTCATCACTGCATTACTCTTATCGCTAGGGAAGAGTGCCTTGGAATGCGGAGATAATTCACAATTAGCTTCGTGAAGTTGCTTTTGTGCATCTCGAAACATAAAATCCACAAACCGTGGTGAATACCCATCAAACAGAACTCTGGTCCGTTTGTTTGGAGGCGAAGGCAGGTCTATAGGTACTACATGATATGGCATCTTGACGCAGGCAGTCGTCTCGGGCAGTGCTGGTTCTTTAGATAGCGAACTTCCTATCGCTGGGGCAGATGCGGTAGGTTGTGGCAGTGCAGGTTTGAAGACGTTTTGACCGGGACTTGGTTCAAGAAGGTGGCGCACGTCAACTGGTGGCGTTACTGACAAGGGTGAGATAAATTCTGTCAGTTCAACATCTCTCAACATCGTCCTTATTTGAGGCGTATAATATACTGGGGTAGCCTCCACCTGTGCCATTGATACCTCCTCAGTGTCCTCATCTTGAAGGTCATAGATGTCATCAGGGTTATCCACAAAATGCCATGTCTTCTGCGGAATATCCAGAACCATCCTGGCATCTTGGATAAATCCTATGCCCAACAGAGTCCGGGATTCTCGTGACTCTGGGAACACAATGAAAGTTGTCTTTACCATCCGGTAGCAGACACTGACTGGTGCACTTACGGTCAAGACTTCCCTCTGTGTCTTCGTGCCATCAGCCAGGGTGACCATAACATTTTGCCTTCCAAAGGCGAATCCTAGTCTCCTTAAACACTTATAGAGTGCGTATGACGCCACGCTCGTTTTCGCGCAGGTATCCACATATGCAGTCCCGACTATTTTCCCAATGGCGATTCCAATAGTCGGCCTAGGGCGAACGTCAGCCTTTATGTTTATGGAACAGAAGCTTACGTCAGCTTTTTCAATTTTCGCCGGAGATTTAGAGCAAGTTGTGCACTTCGACCTGACAACTCCTGGAGTGCCGCATCCGTAGCACGAGAACTTTGGCAGCGAAGGCGATGGCGCTTGGGTTCCCACGGCAGACATTGTAGACACTGGCTTGCTGGCAGAAGTCCCACTACCCGGTGCGGAGTTAGCATCTTTCTTCTGCTTCTTAAGACATGTCTCGATTGAGTGACCTGGCAATCTGCAAAAAGTGCATCGCTTCTTTTTAAATGTCATCGCTGCCTTTTCTGGCTCTTTATCTTTTTCCTGGCCAGGCCCGTTCTCTTCCGAATGCTCCTTTTCAATTAGCAATTGTTCGACTCCTCTGGCCGCCTTCAGAAGGGCATCGAAGGTACTAACAGATTCTCTTGCAATCTTGACGCGAATCTTGTATTTGATCTGGCCAAAGATCATGTCCAACTGTTGTGATTCTGTGTGGGATTCTGGTAGTTGTGCAAAAAGAGCCCTCTTCTTAGCCACAAACACTTCTGTCAGCTCATCCTCACCTTGCTTGATGCAGACAATATTCTGGTACAGCTGGTATGCAGGTCTTTTGGGAGCAAACGCATGGCGAACCCTTGCCTCGAAATCTGTCCATGTCATTACCTGACTCTTTACTCCATTCCACCAGATTGCTGCCTCTTCCTTTAAAATCAGAGGGACGCTTTTGATGGCATCTTCGTCAGAGATTTGTTCCACCGATTTAAATACCGTCGCTGCAGCAAGGAATGATTCCACCGTTTCGGTATCTCTAGCACCATTGAATGAGATATTACAACTGGCGAAGGAACCGCGTCGCTGCTGATTGCCAATAGCGGATAGCAGCTTCTCAAACTGCTCAGTTGTAAGGTTCATGGTGTCCGGTTCTTGTTTCATTCTTCTTGTCCTGGCTTTTGGGCTTGCTTGTTTTCGTGCCCCACGTTGGGCGCCAGTTTGTAGCGGGCGTTGTAGGTTTAAAGTAAACACCGCTTGTACAAATCAGTTATTTTAATGTTCGTCCACAAAACAGTCCAAATAATAATTATAACAGGTAAGTAGAATTAGGTAAACGAAAGGGGTGCGTTCCCGGCGAGTTCGTGACGGGGTACGTCACGAAACAACGCAAGGAAACGACCGCACACGGCGCGAGGTGAAGCCGGGAGAGAGCGGCTAAGCCAGTAGTACCACCCTTCCAATACTGGAAACGGCGGACGCGCTAGCACGACTGAGCTCTCGAGGCGCGTGGCTCCTTATATAGGCCAGCCGCGAGCCAAACGGCATTGTGTGCGTGCGTGGATCTCAGGTGGGGATGGCTTGCATAGCGGGGCACGATTCAAGCGCGCGCTGGGTTGCTACAAATATATTTTAGTCACTAATAATAAATAATTTAAATTGCATGCTTAGCTTACGCGAAAAATGTTGGACCTAAACTAAAATAAACATCTTTTTTTTAAAGATAAAGATCTGGTTCCCATAATACAAGCTCTGCTTAGTTTGGGGCTAGATAGCTCTGTGTTAAATGTCCAGCAATATTTATTATTATTTATTAATTTATTCAGAACAGAACAGTACTATTACAGCAATTTATAAAAGAACACTGGCTGGCACTAGGATATGGATCTTTAACCCCATACTAGTGTAAACCCGTGTCTTCTTTTGTAATGTAACTACATTTCAATCAACAAATATTATTTCATTTCACTAACGAAGTATGGATGTACAGTGATGGAATGCAAAGCTTCGTCACCTTAGAGTCGATTTTCGCTTGCACCAGTAATGCAAGAATCAATTCATTCTTTTTGACACGATAAATAAATAGTCAAACAACTTTGATCGGAATAATTTTGAATTTTATTAACAAATAGTTAAAAATTCTTTAGTCTAACTCAGTCTATTCTGTAAAGTTTAAAAAGGTAATATGTACTCGCGATACGTTGAACGAATCTATTTGAAAATTGATGAACCTTTTAATTCCGTCACTGTACCTATGGATTTGTTTCAGGTAGAGCAAGTAATGAGCGGTATAAATGCGGTGAAGGGCGCTGGTAACTTGTACTGGGGCGCGGGCCGGTATAAAGCTGCTAGCAGGAAGTACGTGAAGTGCCTGAGGTACCTCGACCATGCTGCCAGCCTCTTCAACAACATGAAGGACGCATGTCAATTGCATGCAAGTGAGTTTTTTATTATTTTACCAGTACACAATTATTATTATTATCAGCCCACTGTGTCTCACTGCGGGGCAAAGGCCTCCTCCCATTCTTTCCAAACACTTCTTTCAGACGCTAAGACGGTTCCACTGTTTTAACTGACAATCAGTGTTTGGTCCTCGAGCAAAATCATTTGCTGAGTTATATCACCAATTTGTCACATCGCAACACCTCTTCTATCTAATATACTAGTGGTTCGCCCCGAACTGAAAGAAAGAAAGAAAAAGAAAGAAAATACATTTATTTGACGCACACATAGGACAGACCATTCAGAACATAGCAAACATACCTACTTACATAAAGACTATAAATTATTAAAAGAAAAGAAAAAAAATTATATAAACACAGAAAAAAACACATGATAAAATTTTGCAGCTAGGTATTACATAGTTAGGTACATACAATATGGTCTTCCGTGCTGTGTGGGCCAAACGGGTCCCATCTCAGCGTATTGCTGCCAACCATCCGAGGAAGGTAAGCAGCGCTGGTTTTCAGATGGGACAGATGGGGGAACTGAGATCTCGCGAGTCTCCGATTAAAACAAAAAAATATTATTTGTAATCTTTGGCTATCAAAATAGTGCCACGAAATAAGTAACCAACAACTTGACCTACAGTTTCATTCAAATTACAGGTAACGGGAGTCATGTAATTTGGTTACTATTTTTTGGGGTACAAATTGCAGTTATTCTGGATTTCAAACTTTTGCCTATATTTTTGTCACTATAGCTACACGCATACCAAATTATAGCACTGTAGGTTCACTGGTGTATCCTGTGAATTTCTTCAAAGTTCAGTTTTTATTATGGCTAATATTTCAAAAATTATAAGGACTTTACTAAAAATAAAAACGGAGTCTAAAAATACTAATGAAGACGTCCCATTTGACCTAATAGTCTTATTTTTAATTTTTTTTAACCCTCGTGAACCCAAATATCTCAACAACCCCCCCCACATTTTCAGCTCATTTAGTCGCACCAAAATTGTGCAATCACTGTCTACCTATGTATCAAATTTCACGATGATCAAATCAACGCCTCGAAAGTTATCCTCGGACAAACAAACATACATACAACGCCGATTTGCCCAAGTTCATTTATCGATCTCGTTTTGCTCGATCAATAAAAATCTCGTATCACGATTTTAGCGGGCGCACTCTCCGAAACAGGTCGACCAATTTTGCAGCATTGCTGAGTTTTGGCATGAAAGATATGGTATCCAGTGAAATTATAGGCACATGAGGTTTAACACCTGTATGCGTCATGTTGATGGACGCAGGGCAGTGCATCTTAGGGCACGTTTCTAAGGTGCGTGATCTACGAGGCAATACTTTGCTATAGGGCGATGGTTCGTCATAAAAGGCATAATAACTCGAAAAAAACACTTTAAATGACATTTCCAATTTACATTTTTTTTTTCGTTTTTATTTATTAAAAACCGTCCCTTCAATATATTTAGTTTAAATTGCAACACGTTATTAGAGAATATTCATTTATTTACAAAAAATGTTGCCATTATTTACGTTCTTCTTAAGGTAACTTAGTTGGTAGTAGTTACTTTAATGATACAACAAGTCTGTAATACCTAAAGAGAAGAACACTGGCTTGCACTAGGCTAAGGAACTTTACCCCCCGTAATTACTGATTAAAACGGGTATTTACCGCGTGTGTACCTGTTTTATTTGTTATCCCGACGTTTATCGTTATAAATGCCCGTTTTAATCAGTAATTATGTACAGTGATCGAGAAAGTTTGAAAAATACTTTTTACCCCCTGTGCTTGTTAAACTGCGCTACGCAGGGTAACGCTCCCCACCCCTTTGCAATACCATGTGCATCTGAACATCTCTATATCAGTGAAAATTATGAATACTTAGATATTTATGAATGAAAGTTCATTTTTATTTTTTTGCCGACAGTAATAGTACGTAACTAATTCGATACGCATATGTTTAGTTTCTACTGTTCAATTAACTAGTGTTACATAATGAGCATGGCAACAAGGGACGTGGCCGTCCTAGACACCGCTAAGCCGGCCGAGGCTTCGCGCGGGAGCAAGCGCCACGTTCGGCACGCTCACTTTTTCTCGGACGGTTTCAGCGTGCGGTCGTGTTATGTGCATTCAGTTTAATTGCTGGTCGATTGTAGTGTGTTTTTGTAATTATTTTCACGGAATACTGTTGTTTTGTTGAGATTAGTTGTGTTTTTAATAAATGTTGATACTCATTTCTTAGACTAGTGAATATACATTGATTGTATAGGAATCAAACCACTCTAAATGATTAGCCTCATTGCAAAATATCTAATTATTTAGATGATAGAGAAGCTTAGGATTGAAATTGCCCAAACTCATTCAAAAATGTTACAATTTAGACGTAATTTATTTTCTTTATTGTTATATATTCCAAAAGGATCATTAAAAATAAGAACCAGCCTTGTACCTTGCCTTTTTTCCTGGCTTGTTTGCGAAGGAACAGGCAGTAAAATTAACTTTTCAAAGTGATGCTTGTGATTCTAATGAATAAAATTTTGATAATTGTATTGTTATAGTGGAAGAGACACAGGAGACCTATATACGGCAATGTCGGCTCAACCTCGCTGCGTGCTACATGAAGACTGAACAGTATAAATCCTGTGTAAAACTCTGTAATGAGGTGAGCCTAATTGTTTCATATGTCCTGGTCAGAACTTCATCGTATCAGCCACAGGACATCCACTGCTGAACATAGGCATCCCCCATAGATTTCCAGAGTGACCGATCTTGTACGGCACCCAACGGCTCCCAGCAACCTTTATCACGTCGTCTTTCCATCTAGTAGGGGGCCGTCCTACGATGCGGTTTCCACTAGAGATCCTTTCGGCCCCAACGGCCGTCGGTTCTTCGAGCGATGTGCCCCGCACACTGCCGTTTCAGTTAGGTACTTCAACGAATCTCCTTATTTGTGATTTGATCTCAGTCTGAGTCAGATCTTAGATCTTGCTAAGTCAGTAATTTTGAAGAGATATAGACAACATATCGATACTAATATTATAAATTCGAAGGTCTGTTGTCATGCTTTCACGACTAAACGTCTGGACCGATTTTGATGAAATTTGGTATACAGGTAGATTATGATCGGGATTGAGACAGGCTAATTTTTAACCGACTGTGCAGAAGGTGGGTTATGGTTTTATTGACAAACAATGCGTGCGAAGGTTTGTAATTTCATAAGTGTTAGTAAGAACTTAAGAACTATGAAAAATATAAATGAAAAGGAAAAATATGTTTATTGCTACATAAACAACTTAAAATAGGACTTATTACAAAACAAGACGAAATCGGGTTTATGTAGAGATGATTTTCAAGCGAAGCCTGTATCGTGGAATCTAAATGAAATATATATGATAAGGACGCCTATCGTATTGCCTTTTCATTCTAGCTTAGTACTTGTTTGTTTTGTTTCTCCAATATTTAATTCGACGACCTCTGTGGCACAGTGGGCAGCTGAGACGCAGGAGGTTGCGGGCTCGATTCCCGCTGCGGGACAAACGTTTGCAAGGTCTACAGATATTTGTTCTGGATAGGGTATTTTTCTAGAATATATTATAAGTAGGTATGTATTTACAAAAAAAGTATGTAAGTATTTTATCCGTTATCAGGTTACCATAGTACAAGTTTTGCTTAGTGTGGGGCTAGATAGCGCCGTGTCAAATGTCCAGCATTATTTATTTATTTAAGGTATTTATCTATCTGTTTTAACAAGTATATATTGTGTTTATAAAACAAAATGAAGTCAGTTTTAACATAAAATTTGTTGACAGGTTTTAGATATAGATTCGCGCAACGAGAAGGCGCTGTACCGGCGGGGCCAGGCTAATTTCGCCCTTAAAAACTATGATGCAGCGCTCTCGGATCTCAGGCAAGCGGACAGAGTCGCGCCCAACAACAGAGCGGTGCTCAACCTCTTAGGGCAAGTTAGGACTACCAACAAAACCTACAACGACCTTCAAAAAGAGAGATTGTCAAAGTTTTTTCGTGACCAAAAAGAGTTTGTCGCAATCGCAAATGACTAAGCTAAGGCTGAATGTAGTTATACGTAGGATTATTTGAATTTGGGATGAATTTTGAGAAATTCCATTAGGAAAATGGAATGCCAATGTGCAAAAAATCTACATGTGTGGACACTTTTAGTGTCAGTAAGGTCAGGTCTGATTGGTGCAGAAAATCTGATTGTAAAACGTCGTCAATAGCATAGACCAATATCAAGTAAACTAAAACAATATGGCGGCTCAGTTGGCCAATCAGAAACATAGCTTTCGGCGCGTTCAAGTTTTACGTAACGCAATTTTTGAAGATTTTTGACCCTCCTATTCCTAAAAGTCACAATTATGTTGCAACTTGGGAGAACAAAATAAAAATGATTAAACTCGGCGCGGCGAACCTTGATCCCTATGACACTGACAGCTAATGTCACCATATAACATTGTAGTGGCGTCACCATTAAATTGGGATCATATTGGGGGCGTCTAAAAATGCCATTTATAAATTTTACGTAGCTTTATACCATTAGTAATGATATTCCGTTGATATTTTTAACAATTCTTAACATTTACAAGAAGTTATCTCAATCTGAATTTATGTTTACGTCTTGCAAAACTTACGTCGTGTGACGTTTATCGACTAGGGCGGCAAGTATCGATAAAAAAATGTCGGTAATGGAAACGAGTGCACAATTTTTTTTCATACTCACATTTTAGTTCATATATTATGGAATGGAACAGAATATTACGATCATACCATTCATACATACACACATGATTATATTATACCCAAGAAAATTAAAATATAACAGCTATAGGACAAAACGAAATGAAACAAAATCTGTTTAACAATTATTTATTTACATACACAGGGTCAAGGGTGTAACAAAAGTAAGTGATAATACTTTAGGGTTTGCATGTGTTCCTTATATAGTTTACAATGAAAGTACTCAGCGCTGAAAGCGAAATTTTTTTTTCTGATTTGTATGGGCAAGCGCCACATGAGCTTCCCCATGCAAATCACAATTTTTTTTTTTTATTTTAGCGCTGCTACTTTGCCAGTGAACTCTATATAAGGGACACTACACACCCTAAAGTATTATCACTTACTTTTGTTACACTCTGTATTTTATTCTGAATCTGATAATGACATGAGTGTTAGCGTCTCAGACTCGGAATCTGAACTGCAACTGCTGTCACCTACATTTATCAATAATGGTTGACCTTCAAGAGTGTCGTATCGCACATCTCGATCCCAATCATCGTAGCAAAGTTTTTTGGTCTTTTCTACGACTTTCCTCCAATTATCCGGAGTCACTTCATTACAAGCTTTTTCTAATAATGTCAGCATTTTATTGGCTGTAAATGGCGGAGTGGTGTTAAGCCTGGCTGCACAACCTGAAACAATATTTATTTTGAGTATGATGCAAAGTAAAAGAGTGAGATTGAAGTAAAAGTACATATGTAATTTGTAAATAAAAGTTAAAATAAATACAAATTACCCACCTTTGATTTGCGCCCATATCATCTCAATGGCATTATATTGGCAGTGGTATGGCGGTAACCGAATCACTGTGTGACCTTTAGATTTTGCCATTTCATCCAAAAAATATGTCCGCTTTGTTTGGAGTTTTTGTAAGTTTAATAATCTGACCAACTCTTTTTTTAACAGTTGACTGTCAGCCTCCACACCATTGCGTTGCAGCCACTCTAGTATTTCACCTTTATTACTGTTGCTGGTGGGTGGTTTGTTTACTTGTACGGAATGGTATGGGGCGTTGTCCATCAAAATATGGTGGGGCTCATGCAGATTATCCAAAAGTTTTATGAACCATTGCTTGAAATTTTCAAAATTCATCTCTTCGTGATAATCTGTAGTTTTGACTGATTTGAAGGCCCACAAGCAATTAGGCACAAAACCCTTGGCTGTACCAGCGTGGCAGATAATCAAACGCTGGCCCTTGCCTTCAGGAGCTTTGATACAGGATTTCGCTGTATCGTCTGTCCATGTTTTGGAGACTGTGTGATAGGCGTTAAGCCACGTTTCGTCCAGATAGACCACATTGTCCCAATTCTCTATTTTCTTTATTTTTCGTAGAAAATCACACCTCATCAATGTTATATCCTTACGCTTCATTAACACTTTTCTTTTGTCACACTTCCCATACCGAAATCCGCATTTTTTTATGACTACTCTGAGCGAAGTCATACTGCCATTAAATAAACTGGCTGATTTCAGCGACGTCAATAACTTTTTACAAGTCGGCAGTTCACCTCGGAAGTGTAGCCGTAAATATGGTTACGTATCGCAGCCATGTCGAAGTCATCTGGACTGGTGACGGGATGTACCCTATTACATTTTTTCTTCTTTGGAGTTGAGAGTTTGTTCTCCTCCATCGATGATTCGCCGAACTTTTCCTTTGTGATTCGGGAAACGGTAGCCTTGCCAATCCCTAGAGCATCAGCAACACGGTCGCGTACGTTGTCAAGTGGCAAAAAAGGGCCGCCATTTTGTTGTTCACGAGCAAAGTAATCTCGCAAACGCACAACAAACTCCCGCGTTTCACTGTTGAGTACAGTTTTTCGTAGTCTTTTCGGCATTTTTCAATACCAGCAATAACAAAAAACAGTAATAACAAGAAAACAGTAATAACAAGTAACACTCCGATAACAAAAAACACGTGGCGCATACAAGGCGTTAGCACTCGTAATATAGAAGCGAGCGCCGGGCGCCGGCCGCCGAGCGATCGCGCGCGTCGCGTCATAGTGACCGACCAAATAGTGTGGCTATATCTAAAAATATCCTATAATATATAACCTACAATAACAAAATTTTTTCAGACAACATAAATAAATGGGGAACATTCATTTTCATGATAAAATATATACTTATATAGCAAAAACGTGTTTACCGGGTTAAACATTATTAGAAAATAACAAGGTTGGAAACTTTCGTTTTACTTACCTATTTAATCTATGCCAAAAATCTTAAATTAATACAACAACATAATGGACATTAAAAATGCTCATTATAATATTTTTTAAAACATGTTTACCAACGTGGATGAATGCAAGCCACGCCTATATCTAAAAAAAATTATACAAACGACCAAATACACGACCCATCACTAACACGAACTGTCATAGGGATCAGGGTTCGCCGCGCCGAGTATAACAATTCAATCGAGAGATTCCCCGTAAAACATAAACTAAAACTTCTTTACGCACGCTTGACTTTGGGAGTAAGCTGGTGAATGCGTGACGAGAGCGTTACAAAAAGTGTGATCGGGCGAGGCGAACGGAAGTTGAGAGAGAGATAAATTAGTGAAGATAGAAAGAGAGAGGTGCGAGCACACATTTTCTGTCTCTCTTTCTCGACACAGTGCAGGCCTATTGTCTATATCACACTGTATATGTATATATACAGAGTGTTTTTTTTAACTGGGACAGTACGGCAGCACCCATTAACCAGAGGAGATACAGGTGCAGTTTCTTTTAAGACATCAGCTCTTTTTCGAAGAAAAACATTTTGGCATTAAAATTTTTTTAGTCAAGCGTGAGTAGCGTCTTAAAATAAATCAAGGTGGTAAATTTTTTTGATGCCAATCGACTCAGTCCTTTGTAAGGATCATTTTATTGTATCAAATGAAAAAAATCTGAGCAGCGGAAGTTAGTCAAATTTGATAAAATGTATTCTCATACAACAGGTCAAAGCAAAATTCCTCCAACAAACATTTTATTAGATTCTAATTGCACATTAAAGAAGTATTAATACTGTAGCGATTAAGAAGTTTAGGAACTCCATGCTCTCATGAGCAATTCAAAAACATTTGGTATTTCAGAACAATTTTGAATTTCAAACATGGTTCTTGCAGCAGCCGGACTTTTATATCAGTCATTGCATCATCTTATTTGCCCTATCATGGCATTGACAAATACGCAAAAAGTAGACTTAATTGAAGCATACTTCCTCAACCGACGAAGCCCAACTAATGCGTTGAAGTGGTACCAGGAACGCCACCCACACCGCGATGTACCGAATCGCATTTTGAAAAAAAAAATAATAAATTTAAGGCAAGAAGGTTGTTTTCAGCCTAAAAGAAAAAGAACAACAAAAATAGATGAGTTGACCACCATTGCCATCTTGGGGATTTCGAGGCCTATCCAAGAGCTTAATTACGAGAACCAACTGAAAATATCGGAGTGCACAAATCAAGCATACGTAAAGTACTGAAAACCTACCATTACAAGCGTTACAAGACGGCCAGTGCAAGCGCTGCTTCCAGGAGATACAGACCGAAGATTATCATTTTGTCACTGGTTCGTAGCACGGTTTGTTGGAAACGCTTATTTCCCGAACACTATTATTTGGATACACAATGCAATTTTTCAAACAACGGTATGTACAATAGAAAGAATAGCCATTACTGATCACGATCAAATCCTCTAAGAATTACACAGACCCATAACCAAATTAGGTTTTCATTTAACTGTTAGTGTGCGATACTACACAATAAAATCATTGCTGTTAAGACCATTAAATAGTGAAAAGTATCAAGATACATTGATTCTGGCTGTGGAAGAAGTGGATTCCATTCCATTAAGCGATTTGCATAATGTCATCTACCAACAGGATGGTGCACCTCCTCGTAATAGTACAGCGAGTAAAAGGTTTTTAGATGAGCATTTGCCTGACCGTTGGATGGGTACATATGGTCCAATTAAATGGCCACCACGTTCACCCGATATGACGTCGATAGACTTTTTTTATGGGGCTACCTAAAGGGTCGTATTTACGAAACTCTGTACAATACCGTTCAAGAATTAAAAGACGCAGTCCACTTTCACTAAAACAAGATTCACCGCTCATGGTTGTCTAAGGCCACTAAAAGTGTTTTGAAACGTGCTCGTACCTGCATACAGCAACATGGGGGCCATATCGAACATCTATTGTGATAGTTTTAGTACCATTTTGTACCAAACTACTAAGAAATCGTATGTGAAAACATTTTATTTTTGACTTACTTCCGCTGCTCAGATTTTTTTCATTCCATACAATAAAATGATCCTTACAAAGAAGATCGGCATCAAAAAAAATTTTACCAACTTGATTCATTTTAAGGCGCTACTCACGCTTGATCAAAAAAATTTTGATGTCAAAATATTTTTCTCCATAAAGGAGCGGATGTTTCAAAAGAAACTGCACCTGTATCTCCTCTGGTTATGGGTGCCCCCGTACTGTCCCAGTTAAAAAAAACACACTATATACACACATATATATACATATATACATACATAAATACACATATATACATACATACATACACATACATACATACTTATAGATGGAGCTAAAGAAGTTTTACTTCAGTCGTGTGGTCTAAAGCACACTCGTTTTTTTAAATAGAAAAACAATGTTACGCCCCCGCCTGTAATGCATCGTAATGTTTTATAATACCGCCCTAAATTGCGATGCGTAATACTTGAACTCCCCCCTTTGTGGTGGGGTGGTATGGGCCTCCAATGACATATTAACTTGATGGGGTCTCTGCGCATACTATAGTTTTCTAGTATCAAGATCTCAATTTTGGGTGCTTTTAATTGGAAATGTGACAATTTAGCTTGATAAGAGTAAACCGACTGACAAAGTGTGTGACAACACTAAAGGTTATTAGTACAGATATCAACTCGGAAAGGGATCGTCACCGTATCATCTAGAGCCGTTCACTATTCTTTGTATGAAACTCCCCACTGCAGCGCACACCAACACACGCCGTGCGCTTACGTCTAGACGAGGCAAAAGGCAATCCCTTTCCGAGTTGATATGTCTGCTATGACCTTAAGCATGTCACGTGCTGTTAATTACCTATATAGGAAGGTGTAGCCCTTACGAAATACTGCAGATCAACCAAATTTTGTTATAAAAGTAATTGCCAGGTACGATATAAACTGCCAGGTGCGACAAAATATTGTCCGTTGTTTTTTGTTAGTTTTGTGTCGCTCCTTAGCGATACGAGACAAAAAAATCGTTAATTACCTTACGCGTCTAAAACAAAAATGGAGTCAGAATGTTGATGGGGCCATCTACCATGTTTGCTGAGGCACGGGTTTTTTATACTACCTGGAGAACATAACAAGCATATGGCCCACCTTATGTTAAGTGGTAACCATCACATATAACAAAGTACTGCCTCAGGTCACGCACCTTAGAAACGTGCCCTATGATGAACTGCCTTGCGTCTATAAATTTGAGGCATACAGGTGTAAAGCTTCTTGTACCTGTAATTTCACTGGCAACCATACCCTTCAACCCGAAACAGCAATGCTGCTTGGCGGCAGAAATAGGAACTCTACTATTCTTAAATGATGTAAATAATAATGTGTTGATGGCTTCCCTGCCATCCGTAAGAAACAAGCCTACATTGCTAAGCAGAGTATGGGCCAGCTCCAACACCATTTTGCAAGTGACATATGACCTGACATTAAAGCTTTGTTTCGGCTCCTGGTCAAATAGTCTTATGACTATTCAGTCGGGATTCCTATAAAGGTTTTAACTTATATATGTATGCATGCCCACTTAACACTAACCTAAGATATTATTTTACAAACTTTTGCGATCACTGTACATAATTACTGATTTAAACGGGTATTTATCGCGTATGTACCTTATTTATTTGGTAACCCGATGTTTCGACTGTGTTCCAACATATTTAAATTTTTAAAATACTAACGAATGGACTTATTAAATGAATTCTTATATGATTACTAGCTGACCCGGCCACGCGTTGCTGTGGCTAAAGTTTTTATTATATTACATTATAGTAAACAATCTAAGAGGAATAATAAGAGAACATCAGTCACGGAGTCCACTATGCTTTTTCACACAGATAGTATTTGTAAAAAAATATGGTGATCTCCTTATTTGACTTTCTACTACTATAACCCTTTAGTACAATGAAATTATTTACGAACAAAGACGAAAATGTTGATGTTGGTATACAAATTCACTGGATTGAGATTTGAAGGGGAAGTACGTTGAACACAATTAATTAAAATGTTCTTACACTTGATATTAAGCAGAAATCAATAGGTACAAAATAAAAATTTATCAGATTTATTATTTCCATTTAATTTTATAACAAATATAAGTATATTACAGTATAATACAGTAAATAACATGTGACGCTTAAACTCATGAATGAGGTAGGCAAGGCAGACAGTCTTAAACTTTTAAACATTAATATCTATTTTTTTGAATTATAAATACTTTCAATTTCAATTTAATTTAACACCAATCGGTGCACAATGTTTTTGGTTAACCTGTCTTTAGCTAACACAAATAGATTCGACGGTTTCCCAACACGTGAACACGCAACATATAGTTGCCCATGTGAAAAACATGGATTTTCCAAATCTAAACCACAAATGGACATTGTCTGACCTTGAGATTTATTTATAGACATGGCGAAAGCTAAACGAATTGGAAACTGTAGCCTTTTGAAGGGTATGGTAGAATCTGATGGTATCATCGGAATACGTGGTAGCAGGACCACCTTTCCTTTAAACTTCCCAGCCAAAATGGTTGCTTCAAGAATGTTTCCGGTGATCTTTTTGATGACCAAATGCGTACCGTTACATAATTGAGGTGGATTCAAATTACGGAGGAGAATAATAGGGGAACCAATCTTTAATCGAAGATTATGTGGTGGCATTCCAGGGATATCTAATGAATTTAAAAATTCAATCGGAAAATTTACACTTTCATTTTCATCAACAACAGTATCGATTGATTTAAAAGACATCAGATCGCCTGGTAACAACTGTTGTATCTGGAAGTTAATTTCGTCAACATCAACGTTTTTGGCTGCCAAAATCGCCCGTTGACTAAGCCATTCATGATTCAAATAATTATTCTGTACGAGGCATGCCTTTTAAGTTCTGTCGTTTCCATATTTTCCGGCAATTTTGAATTTGGAACTGTTCTATATTCGAATGTGTTTACATTTTGAATCTCAAAACAGTTGAAAGTATTAGGATTAATGCTATTGTTTAGTCACAGTTTCGATTTGAATCTGTCAGGTCACGTACGAAAATGAATCTTTCTAAGGAAAATGTTCGTGCAATAATTTTCTACAACTTTAGAAGAGGCCTGACACGGCTTCAGTGTTTAGAAGAGCTAACATCTGTATTCAGTGATGTAGCCCCATGTCTGCGGACTGTCGAACGCTGGTATTTAGAATTCCAGCGTGGACATACTAGTGTTAGTGACAGATTTCGCGAAGGACGCCCAAAATCCGCCTTCACTGAAGATAACATCATTGCTGTGAGACAACTAATTCTCGAAGATCGTCATGTGACGTATCGAGAGATAGAGGCTCTATTAGGCATCTCAGGGACAACCATTCAGAAGATCTTGTATGAAGCGCTTGGTGTGAGAAAGCTAGTTTGCCGTTGGATACCGCATCTGCTTTCCGACGATCACAAGGCGGCCCGCGTCAGATGGTGTAAGAAAACTCTGCAAAGGTTCAACCGAGGGGAGTCAAATCACGTCTACGACATCATAAGTGGTGACGAATCTTGGATCTATGCCTACGATCCTGATTCCAAACAACAATCTACAATCTGGGTCATTCAAGACGAGCCAAAGCCGACTAAAGTTGTTCGTTCTCGAAGCACTTCAAAGAAGATGGTGGCCACGTTCGTTGGAAAAACCGGCCATGTTGCGACTATTGCACTTGAAGATCGTAGAACGGTTAACGCAGAGTGGTATACTACAGTTTGTTTACCACAAGTCATCGCCGAACTTCGAAAATCTAACTCAAAGCGACGCATCATCCTGCACCACGACAACGCAAGCTCACACAGCGCTCGTCAAACGATTGAGTATTTGAAGCAGGAAAAAGTAGAAATTCTTGACCATCCTCCATACAGTCCTGACCTAAGCCCTAACGATTTCTTTACATTTCCTAAAATTAAGAAAAGTCTTCGTGGTCAAAGGTTCCAGTCCGGTGAAGAAGCAGTCGACGCTTTCAAGTCAGCCATTTTGAACACCCCACTTTAGAGTGGAATAAATGTTATAATAACTGGTTTGAGCGAATGGAAAAGTGTATTAAGCTACGTGGTGAATACTTTGAAAAACAATAAAAAGTACTATAAGGTTCTAGTTGTGTTTTTTTCTTCAAACGACAAAACTTAAAAGGCATGCCTCGTATATCCGGGAAAATACTCTGAATCAATTCATTTTTATCCTGAACAACAGTGCAAAAATTGTCTGGTAGTTTAATGCATTGCGTATTTGGTTGCAGTTCTATTTTACCGTTCCCAATATCTAGTAGTTGTTCGGAAAATATTTGTGCTGATGGATCATTTTGCAATTGTACTCGCATATTTATGGTCAATCGAAGTGTTTCAACACTTCGCCATAAGAATGATTGTTTCAAACATGCGTTAATCTCATCCGCGAAAGTAGAGCGAGGTATAACCGGTAAGGTCTGCCGGAAGTCACCAGACAAAAGTAAAATAGCACCACCGAAAAGTTTATTATTGCTGTTTAAATCTTGCATAGTTCTGTTTAATGCTTCAAGTGAATATTTGTGTGCCATTGTGCACTCATCCCAAATTATTATAGAACTCTTCCGCAACACTGCAGCTATTCCACTATTCTTTTTGATGTTACACATTGCATCTGGTTTATTATGAACGTCCAATGGCAGCTTGAATGTTGAATGTGCTGTTCGCCCACCATCCAGTTAAGTAGCCGCAATGCCTGACGATGCTACTGCTAATGCGATTTTTTGTTGCGACCGTATTTTGGCAAGAATCAACGATATTAAAAATGTTTTACCGGTTCCACCAGGTGCATCCAAGAAAAAAAAACCGCCTTGTTCAGCAGCAACAGTCAGCATAATCCGATCATAAATAATTTTTTGTTCTGCTTTCAGTAATGGTTCACTGTTCATGATAATTGTTGCTAAACTTCCGTGGTCATATTGATTTTCTCGTTGTAAATCGGTGCTGACTAAGTCGGTGGCTGGACGATTAGGTGATGGCATACCATAATGATTAAGTGGTAAATTTGAAATAAGAACACATAAATCCTCGATCAAGACCAATGCTTCATTGTACATCTCTGGTGTATAATCTATGTTTTGGCATTGATTTGTTTGTCTAATTCGGTGCAAGATGTCTTCTGTCATACAATTTTTATATTTTCCCCACAAAGTTTGTGCTTGCGAGGGATAGCATGTCGTCAAAATAATTGCAAACAACTGACGAATGTTATTCGGTGTTGATGTCAACGCAGCATCAGCAAGCGTTAAGTCCCAATGGTTAACGTCTTCTAGCAATTGCAGTTCACGACATGCATCCTGGTATGTATTGAATACTCGACCATTAACTGTTCGTAAAAATTCAAAAGACGTTGGTCCGGGAACATTCACCAATAACAAACGTAAATAGAAGCACTCACGTTGCTTTGGATGTACCGTGTAAAGTCTCCCCAATGTCTTAGCTTTGAATATGCCTGTAATGGAAGGATGTGGTTTTCCTTGTTTCCGTGGCTCCCATTTTTTACTGGATTTGTTCCATGTGAAATAACGTGGAACATCACCATACACCAATGTCTTCGCGAATTGGCCAAAAACATCAGGTTTTTGACACAATGTAAAAAATTCAGTTAAAGTCGTTTTCGGAGCTTCGAACGCTCTTTGGAGAACATTTTCTTCAGTGAAGTATACACGTTGACCGTTTTCAAGATGTATTGCCAGATGTTGGACAGCAGGATCTCTTTCGTGGATGGGAAAGCTGAGAATATGCCAAATAGCTTCATTGCTGCTAATAAATAAATAAATAAAAATATAATAAATATTGCTGGACATTTCACACAGCGCTATCTAGCCCCAAACTAAGCAGAGCTTGTACTATGGGAACCAAATAACTGATAGAATACTTATATAATTTGTTTTTTGTAAATACATACTTATAATATATAGAGAAACAACCAGACCCAGAACAAATATCTGTAAATCATGCAAACATTTTGTTCCGCGGCGGGAATCGAACCTAATGTATCTGCCCATTTGGTATCGTGCTATTTCGTCATTTTTATTTATGTTTTGTACTTCAAATATGGCCAAATCACTGCCTTTGTTTACATAGTTACAAATATACTTAATTGATTTAACAGAACTGCAAAGCTCAACATTGATATGAGCTTTGTAAGTTTTTGAAAGTAGTGGTGAGTATGGTACCACCCACTGATTATCAAACTCAACTTGATTTGGAAAGTTCGGCAGTCGCATTGTAAATGTGTGGCCACCATTCTCAGTACTTCTGCGGCGATACATTGGATAACCATCAATATCCGTGATCGTGTCATTCGTATGCGGCTTTGGGAAGTTTTTTTTTACATTTTCCATTTTCCATGCACGGTGACGTCATGTTGAAAGCACCGCATGGCCCATGGATCATGTGTTTGGTGACAATATCAAATAATTCTTGATCAATTAATGGGTCTGGAATTTCGGCTGAAATTATTTGATCGATTTCTTCAGGACGGATTCTATCTTTAAGCCAAACCAAAATGTGGGCATGAGGCAAACCTCGCTTTTGCCACTCTATCGTATACAGCCAACAACGTGTGATACCAAAAATTGAATATTTAACAATAAAATCAATTAAGGATTTCAATTTTTGTTTAAACACACGTGCAGTTAAATCATGACGATGAATGGCTTGTTGTCCTGGCAATAGTAAAGTTTGTATCTCTTCCCAATTCGGATTACATGTGAATGTAATAAATAAATCCGGTCGGCCGTAATGACGTACGTAAGTCATCGCATCTTGCATGTATTCCTGCATGTTCCGTGGACTGCCGATGTAGCTTGAAGGTAAAATGAAAGCATTACCGATGTCATTGGGATTTAAATTTCCATCGATGTTTCCAGCAACAGCATCTCGTAAGTGAATATATTCTTCCGATCGTAGTTTTGCCTGGTTGAATCGAAGGAATCGCAAGCGTTCGCTTTCGACCTTAGCATACATATCAACAATGTATTGATGGAACAGCTGACGATATCGAAGGATATAATTGTCTTGATGTTGTCTAACCATTATTCGGTGTGCGTAGTAGTTCATTGAGCTAACTTTATTATTTCTGTAATCACCTAAAAAAATAAAAAATAAAATTCAATACGAAATTAAAATCTATACATACACGGAAAGAACAATAACTCACTGTACATACTCATAAAGTATACTCAGTGGTATTCATAGTGAAAAAAAATTTCAAACTATAGTCAATATCTTTTAAAGTATACTGAATGAGTTTTAAACTGTACTCCGTGAAGTTTCCTATTTAACCGAGTATACTTTAAATGATATTGACTATAGTTTGAAATTTTTTTCACTATGCATATCACCCAGTGAGTTGTTGTTCTTTCCGTGTACAGTAAGAAAGTAAATAGATAATTGTCAAATTTACCGGTATTTGGATCATACTGTTTGATATTAAGGTGATATTCATCTTGTCCTTGCCAAAATATCAATGGATATTGTAATGCGTCATATGAACGGTGTAGATCCGAAATCGTACTGACAGTGTTGTCTCGCCGTGTAATTTTTATAGATCTTTTGTCAACTGGATCACCAACCATGATAACAGCAACAGTTGGAGCGGTGAATCTACCAGCATGTTCACCTAATGGTACTTTGTCGGCTTTTATGACGATTTGATAATTGTCATTTTGCAGTCGTGGCGAAACTCTTTTGATCAATTGAATTAGTTGATTGTGATCTTCTAAAAAATTTTCCAATAATATCACAATTGCTCTTTCCTCTGCTTGTTCAATAAAATTATACAGGCACCGAGTCGTCACGCGCTCTTCACAATCGCCCATAAAATAAATTTGAAGAAATTTCTGATTGTTATCAGGCATTGGCATCAGTGATCCGATTTTATGGTACACCTGGCCTTGAATTTTGAATGTAGTTTCAAAATTACGTCCATCGGATGCACGATCGCAAATTTTAGTTGCCCCAAATGACGTCATTTGGAAGCAAGAATTAAATTTGCGTATCTTACGCAAAAATAATTTGGAATCATCTGAATTGCCAGTAAGAAGGGACAATAAAGGCTCCGGCGGAGCGGGTAGAGGTGACAGCACAACTTTTCCTGATGCGCAGCACATGCCGGCTGCTTCATTCCGAAATTTCAATGCCTGACAATATTGACATACTTTATCCATTCCACCGATAGCAATTTTTGAATGCGCTGAGTAGTTAATATCTGGTGCATATTCAAAGGCAAGCCGAACGAATGATGCACGTGTTAATGAGCGGCTGATCCGTTGCCTTTGTCGATCTAGTACTCGTACTGTAGCTATGTTTCGTTCTCGTGCCGCTCTTGTTCTCGTAATATTCTGTTGCAGACGTTCGTCACGCTGTTCTTGAGATTCTTGTGCGCGACTTTCTGCAGTCCTGATTCTTTGAGCTGCATTTCTTGTTTCGATTTGTTCTGGTAATTGCTGAGCTCTTTCAACACGTTTGCGTCGTGACCCTTTGCTGCTCGCGTTGTTGAGGTTAGATTTTTTCGGTGGCATTTGACTGAAAATAATAATTTAATCGTTTAAATATTAGAAAGAGGAACTGAAAAACATGTTATCATAGCACATTGAAATAATAAGTGCAAAATAATTTTCAATGGAGGTTAAATAAAAATAATATAAAAATTATTGTACAATTATTGAAAAAGTATGGGGAGCTTTGTGCCATTTTCTCATTGATATATTAATTAACTTTTATAAAACTATATGATATTACTTACATGTATAAATTGAAATTATTGTTCCTGTGCTCCTACTGTGGCTATGTCTCGTTCTCCTGCTGCTCTTGTTCTTATGATATTCTCTTGAAGACGTTCGTTACACTGTTCTTGAGATTCTTGTGCATGACCTTCTGCTGTCCTGATTCTTTGAGCTGGATTTCTTGATTCAATTTGTTCTGCCAACTGATAGGCTCTTTTAATACGTTTGCGTCGTGCCTCTCTGGTGCTCGCGTTGTTGAGGTTAGATTTTTTCCGTGGCATTTGACTGAAAATAATAAATTAATCGTTTAAATATGAGAAAAAAAAATTGAAAATCATTCTAATTAACTTTTATAATTATGTGATAATACTGACATGTACATATTTAAATTATAGAGTTTAAATAATAATTTCAATAAGAATGGAAATACTAATTTAATCGTTTAAATATAAGAAAAAAAATCTGAAAAACTTGTTATCATAGCACATTGAAATAATAAGTGCTAAATATTTTTTAATAGAGGTTAAATAAAAACAATAAAAAAAAATATTTCTACAACTATTGAAAAAGTGTAGGAAATTGTGTATCATTTTTGCATTGACAATTTAATTGAATTTTATAATTATGTGATAATACTTACACACATATATTCAAATTAAATTATAAAGTTTTGACCAATGAAGCACAAATAAGTAAAAAACAGGATTAATTTCACTGTATTATCTTCATTATAATATGAATTCAATTTACACTTCAGTCTAAGTAACACGTGGCCGGCTATGCTAACACCAAAAATTTAAAAAGTGGAAATAATTGAATTATTTCGGTATTTCGTTCACTACAAAATAAATTTAATTAATTTTATAGCGTCAACAACACGTGGTAATTATGCTGTTAAAATGTAGCTTATATGACACGTTCGTAGATTTACCATAGCAGCGCCATCTATTGATTACTTACTCAACCCAGTCGAAAGGTATCGACATCTGTTAGAATCATTTGGAGTTAACAGATAATTGTGACTGTCAAATAATAACAGACAAATAATTAGCAATAAATTAAAATTGCGACTATAATTTGAGATTTAAACTATCCTATCTCTCAAGTTGGATCGAACTGCACATGGTGTGCGAATTTTATTATAATCGGTTAAGTGGTTTAGGAAGTCCATTGAGGACAAACATTGTGACACGAGATTTATATATATTAAGATAGTAACATATATCCAAATTTTCGTTGGAAATATTAGTGTGATTGCTTGTACTTATGTAAATTACTGGGCTTTAAAAAAAGCAATAATTCCTGGCATAATAATACGAGTTGGACTCGCGCAAAGATGTTACTTTTAATTGACATCAAATTAGGCGGTTACGTACAGTCGGATTTGCTGCCTTCGATATTCCGAAACGGAAACGGAATTCCGACTGTATGTGACTGACCTAGGAGAAGTTCTAGGAATTACTTAACCTAGTAAAAGTCCCGCGTCATAGAAAAACTTGTTGATAAGTATAAAATTATGCAGTTTACTGCATTTTTTAAGACAAAATACAATTTTTACGAATATTCGCTGTATAATTTTGTAAATTGTAATAGTTTAATAAAATTTAAGTATGTAATTTTATTATTACTTACTTACATGTACATTTTTGCAAGTACTTTTAGTACACTTTGTCCTGTTTAAATATTTTGTAAAGTTTAAATTTGTCATTAAATATATTCCTACTATAGATAGTATATTCATGTCGCATGCTTGTATTCTAAATCAAATGATTTTATTGTTAAAATTAGTCTAAGATATTATGACTAAGAATGGGGTCAGTAAAACTAGAAATAAAGTCAAATTTATTCATTATGTGATAATGAACTCATGTGATAATGAACTGTTGTTAGACGTTGTACTTTGGTGTTGATTCCCTATGGGAGTTTATATAGATTGAATATAGCTTTCCCCTTTCCATTGTTTAATAACAGTCTCTTAATAACCTCAATTTCAGAGACCTCTGGATGAGAATACTTAAAATTACTGAATTCTAATTTGGTTAAGCCGTGAGTTTCGTATTTAAGAATTTTGATTGGAAGTCCAGGGAACTTCGGAAACAACTTAACTCCGTCATGCAACAGTGGGGATATTAAGAGAGGTCTTTCAATTTTGGTTGATCCTTTTCTTGTGCTAGTCTTAGAGTTCAGATTCGGATCTTTTTCTTCCCCCTTCTTTTGAGTGTGGGTTGATTTGTTCACTCTCTTTTGATTGTCTTTGCTTTTTGTCGGTTGGATTCTGCTAGTTTCGAGGGTGTAGATACCGACTTTGTATTATTCTTATATAATTTAAGAATTATGACTTGATATTTATTTTAAATTGGTGTCATGCATGTTACTATGTAAAATCTCGTATCGATCAAAGCGAAAGCTATTTATGTGATATACATATACATATATATATATACTAGCTGACCCGACAGACTTCGTCCTGTCAAAAAGATTTGTAATGTGGCAGTTTTTGTGCCTACGTATTTTAAAAAATTCTCCTGAACAGAACCGTCACCCTGGTGATAGGGCGTTGTGAATAAAAAATAATTAAATAAAATATATATAAGGATTTAAAAGTAAGTAATCGCTTTATTGTTAATCATGTGAATCATAATTATTATTATTATCATTGTAGTGCTTTGTGGTATACGATGTTTTTTGTTTGATTACCTGGCGCATAGATAAACAAATCTGATGGTTTTCCAACACGGGAACAGGCAACATACAATTGACCATGTGAGAAACATGGGTTTTCTAGATTAATACCACAAACACTTAATGATTGCCCCTGGGACTTGTTTATAGTCATAGCAAAAGCAAGCCGCACTGGAAACTGTAGTCGTTTAAACTCAAATGGCACATCAGTCGGAATCATTGGGATGCGCGGTATGAGAACATCTTCTCCTTTATACTTTCCTTTGAGTATAGTTGCTTCTATCACATTGTTTAGTAATTTTTTTATCGCTAACCGTGTACCGTTGCAAAGACGCGGTTGGTTGATATTTCGCAACATTATAACCACCGATCCAACCTTTAATTGAAGATTGTGAGGTGGCAATCCTGGCAAATCCAGCGAGTTTAAAAATTCCGGTGGATAGTTGACTACATCATCTTGATTAGTAGCCGAATCAACTGATTTATATATCCTCAATTCGCCTGTAATTTGTTCTTGAATTTTGAAATTTAATTCATTTACATCTATGTTTTTTGCAGCCAGTATAGCTCGTTCGCTCAACCAATCATGGTTTCTGTAATTTTGAGAAACATCTGGAAACACCTTCTGAATAAGTTCATCTTTTGATCGAGTTAACTGACAAAAACTTTGAGGAAAGTTAATGCAGCCAGTCAACATGTCTATAGGAAATTTGCCATTACCAATGTCAATCAGTTGTTTAGAGAATATGTTTCCAGATTGGTCATTTTGCAACTCGACACGCATATTCTTGCTTAAATGAAGTACTTTGACATGTTTCCACAAATTGGAGGACTTTAGACATGCATTGAGTTCATCAGCTGGCGTTGATCGTGGAATCACTGGCAATGTTTGACGAAAATCTCCTGCTAATAAAATCATTGCACCACCAAATCGGTTATTATTGCTCCGTAGATCTTTTAAGGTTCTGTCTAAAGCCTCCAAAGATTTTTTATGTGCCATCGTGCATTCATCCCAAACAATCAATTTACATTGCTGCAAAACCTTTGCCATTGCAGAGTTCTTCGAAACGTTGCAGGTTGGAGTTTCATTGCTTTGCATATTTAATGGCAATTTTAGTGCTGAATGGGCTGTTCGACCACCTTCAAGCAAAGTTGCTGCGATTCCCGACGAAGCGAGTGCAAGTGCAATTTTATTTTGTGAGCGAATTGTTGCTAATATTAATGAAATCAAAAAAGTTTTTCCTGTACCACCAGGTGCATCTAAGAAGTAAATCCCTCCAGTTTCATCATTTGTTACTTTCATAAGAGTTTCAAATACATACTTCTGTTGTTCATTTAACAGTGGAAGATTTGTTTGAATTAATTCTTTCAAAGCGTTGAGATCACACAGTCTTTCTCGATGCAACTCTTGGTTAAAAGCGTCATGCATTGGACGATTGGGCGCGGTCAGGCCTAATTGAATTAATAGTTTGTTTGACATTATCAAGCACATGTCCTCAATTGAAATCAATGCTTCATTGTAAATTTCTTCACTGATTTGTATATTTGGATTTCCCATTCTATTCCGTATTTGATACAAAATATCATCACACATATAATCTTTGTACTTGATCCACAAATCAATTGGGTTTGATGGGAAGCATGTAGATATGATTATAGAAAACAATGTTCGTATTTGATGAGCGTGTGATGATATTACAGCATCATTGAGAGTTTGATCCCAATGAGCGTCATTTTCAAGCAATTGCAAACGTTGACAGGCTTCTCAGTAGGATCCACACAATTCACCATCAACAGTTTGTAACTGTTGGAATGATGTTGGGCCACGTACATTGACTAATAGCAGTCGTAAATAAAAACATTCATCATTGCTTGGATGTACTGAATAAATCCGGCCAATCGCATCGGTGGAATATACATCTGTATATCCTGGAACTGGTTTTCCTTGTTTCCGTCGTATAAATCTCCTTGAGGATTGATTCCAGGTATAATATTTTGGCATTTCAGAATATAGCAATGTTTGTGCGAAATCATCGTTTTGGCATGTCTCAAAAAAACTGGTTAATGTAGTAGATGGTGGCTGAGCAGCTCTTTGTACTGCGTTCTGTGCTGTAAAATACACTCTTTGTCCATTTTCTAAATGCACAGCTAAGTGGACAACAGAAGGGTGTCTCTCATGAATAGGAAAAGAAAATATTCGCCAAACTGCTTCATTACTACTGACATAGCGGCCCATTTGGTATTGGGTAACTTCATCATTGGAATTCTCTGCACCAATTCCCATCACAGCCATATCACTCCCTTTGGTTACATATTTGCAAATGTATTTTATAGATTTCACTGAATGGCAAGATTCAACGTTGATGTGTGCTTTGAATGTCTTTGATAAAATGGGTGAATATGGAACAATCCAACGATTATCTATTTCAATATCTTGTTGATTTAATTTGACAATTGTTGATTTTCCATTGTCTGCGGTCGATCTGCGACGATACAATGGATAACCGTCATTACCAGTAATTGTTTCCGATATTAATGTCCGTGGATATCGTTTTGAACATTTACCATCCATCATACACGGTGAATTTTGATTAAGAGTTCCACAGGGACCATGTATCATGTTTTTGATAACTACCTCATGCAATCCAGGATCTACTTGTACATTAGGGATTTCAGCTGATATCACTGCATCAACTTCATTTGGCCTTATCTTTTCAACCAACCAAATCAAAATGTGTGCATGTGGCAATCCTCGTTTCTGCCACTCCACAGAATACATCCAGCAGCGTGTCTCACCAAACACATTATGTTTTACGATGAAATCCATTAAAGATTTCAACTTTTGTCTAAAGACTCTGGCTGTAATATCATGACGATCAATGGGTGATTGCCCAGAGAATAACTCCTGCTTGATTTCTATCCATTGCGGATTGCATGTAAATGTGATGAACAAATCTGCTGTACCATAATGACGAACATACGACATGGCATCTTGAGCATATTCGTGCATATGCCGAGGGCTTCCGATGTATGTTGCTGGAAGAATAGTCATCCGACCGACATTCTGTGCATTTCCATCAGTATTAATCGCATCTCGAAGGTGAATATACTCTTCAGATCGGAGTTTGGTTTGATTCAACCTGATGAATCTTAATCTCTCCGTTTCAATTTTAACATACATGTCAACAACATATTTGTGATATAATCGCCGACATTTCAATATGTGATTATCTTCATTTTCCCGAATCATTAGGCGGTATGAATAATAGTTCATTGAACTTACTTTTTTGTTGGTTTCAGAACCTGTAAATAGATTTTGTTTTAATAACATTCAAATATAAAATTAAAATACATAATATAATGACTGAGATATTATCGCCATAGCTAAACTAATATTTTAGTTACCTGTAATGGGATTTATCATTTTTATTGAGAAATCGTAGCCATCTTCACCTTGCCAAAATATAATGGGATATTGCAGTGCATCATATGAGCGGTGTGTTTCCTTTATACGTTGTAATTGATCATTCCGACGATGTAAAACAATATCATGGGATTCCAAGTTTTCTCCAACTACAACGATAGCAACTTCATCAATAGTTGGTGCATTAAAACGTCTTGTATGTTGACCTGCAGGTGTTTTATCAGCTCTGATTACAATTTTGTGATTATCGGATGACATCAGATCCAGGGCAGTTTTAAACAATATAATCAATTGATTGTGTTGATGAAATAAAGTTTGTAATTGTTCTACAATAGACCTCTTTACTAAATTGTTATGTGCACAACGCAGATCAATTTCTTGTGGTGAATTGCCCATAAAATAAATTTGCAGGAATTTGTTGTCGCTATCTGACACTGGTAACAGTGAACCTGCTCTGTGATATATTTGCCCTTGTATCTGTAAATAAAAAAAAAATATTATGGTGTGGTATAAATTAATGGATTGTCAGTGATCAAACTTAAATAATATTTGATCTTAAAAAGTATATATTTAGTTTTAACTAATATCTATCAAATATAATAAAATATAATAAAAGTGTCACTGAAACTGAATCACCATATAATATGATGACTAAGTGATATATTTCGTAATGATTAAGAAATTGAAGATTAGTGACACATCTTAACTTTGGTGACAGAAAATTTTGTTCGCTAAAATAATTATGAGTAACTGCTATAATACATACCTTGAAAGTTGGCATAAAATTTTCCCGAACTACATTTGTTGCCCCAAATGAAGTCATTTGAAAGCAATTGTTATATTGTTGGATATGTGTAAAAAAGTGTATAGAATCTGTTCCTATTCCTGAAACCAATGAGTACAATGTTTCTGGTGGTGGATCCAATGGTATCAATTTCACTTTACCATTTGCGCAACACAATCCATTGGCTTCGTTTTTGTATTTTAATGCCTTACAGTGTGAGCAAACCGAGTTCATAGAACCAATAACAACACATTGGTAGTTACTGTAGTCAATTGACACATCGTAACTGAAAGCAGCTCGATTCAAACTTGCGCGATTATTAGTTGAATGTCGCGCTCGCGCTTCACGCGTTTGTGATATCCGAATTCTTTCACGTTCATTTCCGTCGTCACGTTCTTGTGCAGTACGATTAGATCGGTAATTAGCTTGGTTTGTAGCATTTCTGGTTCTTCTACTTAAATTGCTTCGTCTTATAGGAGGCATATCAAATATAAATTATTTTTTCACTAATCACGAACTAAACAAACACTAACTAACTAAACACTCTGCACAAAACACGATATACGAATTTGTTTCGTGTATCAGTTGACAAAAGCAAACTCAGTAGATTAGGTAACAGACAACTTTTTTTTTTTTTTAATTTGATATGACTTGAAGTCAAATCCTTTTAAGCCGTACGAATTGTTTTATTTATTTAAAATTTGTATATTAAAAATAATAAAACACTGTTGGTAACGCGATTTTTGTTTGACTGATGTAATGACGTGGAAACTGATGCATTTTATCTCGCGTGCCGAAACTAATACAAAAGAAACGCGAGTTTCGGAACGCGACATTAAACTCCTCCAACTATGTATTCTGTGCTCCAACGCACACACGCACATTGTTTTGATAGATGGGTCAATCAACTATTTTACCTACACAACGAAAGAGATACAAAGATATTTTTTGAAAAAAAAAATATCAATTTTTTTGAAAAATAATATCTGAGCCTTCTATATATTATATTGTACTATAATTTCCAAAAAAGGGAGCGTGGTTTGAAGATATTTGAAGCAGTTACAGGCAAAATTAAAACACGAACCCTCAAAATCTGTCACCAGTGTTACCGGCATTCAGTGTTAGATAAATGGTAAATGAAACATAAAAAATCTAAACTATAAGTTTTATTTTACTTTTGCATGCATAATCAACTATTTGGCATAATCAGTCATTAAACATTCTTTAGTTTTCTAACTAAAATATTAGAAGTTTTGTCTTTTGCGTTACCTCAGTACAAAATGAAGGGCTATATTCAAAATAAACGGATTATACAATAAATACAGGTTGAAATAAATAGAGTATAGTAACTTGGCTGGTATTTGAATTAATTACTGGTAACAATAAATTAATTAATTTGTAAAAAGAGGAAGTTGTGTTCGAAAATGTAGCTTAAAATTTTGGGACAAAAAGTAACTCCAGAGACAAATATGGGTAACGCCTAAGACATTGAATAAAAAATATTACTTTGACCAATGGACGACACACAAGTCAAATAATCACAAGTCACAAGTGAAATAATCATAAAAAAACAATGAAAACATCAAACATAATAAATCAACAACAGGCACATTTCAGGTAATAAATAAACTTATTTTTCGAAAATTGAAATCGGTGTTTTAAAGGTCATTGGGCATTTTGTTCGGACATATGACCCACGGCGCACAAAAACGAAACAGGGCTAGGTATGTAGTTAAATGTATATGTTACTTAATGGTATGGGTCGCATTATTGCAGGATATGGGAGAACCGCAAAAAAATTTTTTTAATTAATATTATAGCATTTTTAAAATAATTATTATAGCATTTTTAAATTATTATTATAGCATTTTTATAATGAACTAAGTAAAAACTATTGGCCTGACTGTAAAAATACTTTGTAAAACAGTTGTTTTGAACAATTTCCAGGAATACGAAAATAAAATCCATTTTGCGGTAATAATATTTTTATTCTGCATTATCAAAATCTATAGTTAATTCATCTAAAAAGGCTGCAGGCGCGTCTATCACGTCTTGATGCCTGGCCCATGACAGAAAGTATACGACGCTTACAACATGTGCACAGCTTCCGACAGTGCGACGGCCGTGTATACACGAGCAGTAATACTGTTGGATGCTATTTCTTCCAATATGGGTAGGATCTACTAAAATATAGGTGTAGTACTGCTTTGCACGGACGTGTCGTGACTGTATTCTGCCTCTTATCAATATCTTATTTTCAATCATTTCTTGGTACCGGTATAGTTCGATAGTGTATACACCATCCTCACGCATGTGCTCGTGGCAATACGATCTTGCGATTCTCAAGTGGTATGATCCCAACGTAAACAATATTAATTCGTCAAATGTAAGCCGAGGAAAGTCATCAAAATCCGGATCATTGCCATCGAGTCGCACAAACGCTACTCTCTGCCTGTTTAAATTATGGTTAATCACATATTCTGCCATCTCATTGGGTTCATTCATTCGTTCATTTATAATTCTTATGAATTGTTCCGCATACATATGGTCCTCATATGGATGGCGAGTAGCATTAATTATGGCCGCAGTTATTTTGAAGTCGACCATCATGTTTCTCATGGCAACGTTAAAATATACATGGCGGAAGATTTTAAAATCTTTCTTGAATCTGCCGTTAATGGTTTCCACTACCCACCGGATCATTGTTATTAATCTAGATTTATTAGCATCTAGTGTCGTCAGTTGTTCTCCTCTTACTCTTGTAGGCGGCATGTGAGGATTATACCCGCATTCCTCAATTTTATCAATCGAATCCCGAAATCCACGATCCAATATAAAAACATCATTAACTCTCAAGAACCCATGAATCGGAGAATCTTCTTGCATCAGGTCACGCATAATGCTTGCGTCCGAAGTAGTCGCAGTGTAAGGCCCCGTAACATCTACTATGTAGCCGTCGGTACATACTATAAGGAAGGGTTTTACTAAGTTCCGAAACTTATGAAGACTGTAAGTTTTGCGCTGGAAAAGGAAATTCGAACTCTTTTGTAGATAAATATATGTTCCATCACATACGAGAATGGCCGCCGGTTCATTATAGTTACCACCAAAAAAATGGCTTGGAATTGCAAGATTCTTGGCCACCACATCTTCCCTAGTAATATGATTTAAGCCCAAATGCTGTGGAACAAAATCATTACTTAAGCATTCTCTTGCTATCGCCAACTTCCTTTCTAGGGTTCTCCTCGACATATTGAATTTAGTGGCTAATCGCTCATCTGGTTCACCGGTTCTTATTTTTGTTAAAAAAATTCCAAGAACTGTGGCAGGATGAACTGATCGATCACCCAGTGAAGGCGTTTGGTTCAAAATAACATTAAATTGATATTTTGTTAGTCCCGTCCAAAAGTGAAATTCATTGTCCTCTATTTCTTCAATATTTTCGAAATCAAGGTTGCTTCTTTGTTCGATACCCCATTTATATAAATTCATCATACCAACAACATGAGTACTGTCAAAGTTTTCGTGGGATGTAGTGTTGAGCAAGTCTACCCAATCATTTCTCATAAAATGAGCATTGCAAACCCGAGCTAATTCTGGTATATAAAAATTGTGATTGTGTAAGAGTTGGAACTTAGCATATAGTGGAACATTATGGGCCACTACATTTCTACAGTTTGTAAAAATACAATGTCTCGCTGTATTCGATGCTCGCTTATATCCTCTAGGCGTAACAAAACTAGGCTGCAATTGTACTTGATCTTGCACTGGTTGCTCTTCAACTGGCTGATCTTGTACTGGTATATTTTGTACTTGTTCATTTTGTACGGGTTGATTCCGTAAACGACGATCTAACCTTGACCAACAAGCATGGCACATGGCCCGTGAGCCATTAAAAGTAATCTGAAACAATTGAAAAAAAAAATATATATTCCTCCATTTATCAAGAAGTAAAATGAGCCATTACATTGAGCAAAGCAACATTTGTACAATCAAGAGCACGCGACGAGTCATACACATACGATGACAGTGTAGTGTACTTACCTCACGTGGTATTATTTCTTGCAATAATAAATCTACAAGATCCCTTTGTCTTTCCAAAAAGAGAACTGTCAATATGTGTTTTCGTCGACGTAAAACAGATCGATTACACGACACGCAACTATTTTGTCTTTCCATGTTAATGTAAACCAATCGTTAAGCAAAATCAGGGGTCCATAAAACACGCTCAAGTAATCAATAAAATGCAAAAATCGGAAACACGAGTTTAAACGCACAGATCGAAACGAAGGATGACGTACGACTGCGGGGCGGTCAGAGCGGGTGGGGCGCAGGCGGCGCGTCGCACGCGCACTTCGATACCTTACTGTTATTTTCTACCTGTCGAAAGTGCGAGCGAGAGAGACATACAATCTGTTATGCGATACAAACATTTTTCTTATGCTTGTACATACATTTTCACAATGCTGACAGTAAAATCTTTAGTTTTTAGTCTAATAGAATTATAGTTAGACTCACATACATACTGTTACATAACATTTTTCCTCCAGCAGATACATAAAAAAAATTTACATATTTAGAAAAGTAGAATTGAATACTTTACTTTAAAAGTGATTTGAACACTGTGCGCGAAAAAAAAAAGTGGGTCAAAACCGCCCAATGATCTTTATATTGCTCTCTACCCAAATAGGTTGGTGATGGCAAGATTTTTATTATGTCATCATAACAGACATAACTCACATCATTAACATCTAATCTGAACGTCTGTGCAGTATTATCAACAACCCGTAGGAACATAACTTTAACTTCACCGTCTTCGTCGATTGGAGTTAGCACTTTACAAACGTAAGAATACATTTTCTTTTTTATTTTCATGACATGCACAAACACATGGAGAAAATCACCAGTGGATATTTGTCGTGGTGCTTCTTTGTTACTGGTCGTAGCTAGTGGTGCCTCTAAATCTTCTAATTGAGTATCGCGCTTTAAATTAGCTCTATGTTTTCGTTCTTTGACGTTTTCTTTGCTGCACTCTTGTTCACCATCACTATCAGAAGATCCATAAATTGCTCGATAAATACTGGGACGAGCTGGTATATTTTGAATGTCTTTCAGTACAGCAAGTGACACATCATCATCAGATAGATCTGGAGAATAATATCCTGTTACGTTTTCCAGTCTTGGCAGTTCGACGGTCTCTTCTATCTCATAGTCAATTTTTGCTTTATATGTTTTGGGGTTCAGACAATTGCAAAAACCTCTTTTCGGTGATTTACAAAAGCAAGTTAGCCACCTAAACATTAACGAATTTCGTGTTTCTGTAAACACTTGATGGACTTGTAACGTTCCGAGAAGTCGTGGGATCGCTTTTGGCAGCTTGTCTTGGATTTGTTTTATAGCTTCATCTTCCACAAGGAAAAGTTGGATTTTACTTGTGCCCTTCAATTGATTTATAAATTCTTGTGCATTAGGAATATCTGTACCTGTGGCAACAATCTTGTCAGCAGTACGCTTCAGGAACCCTCCGATCCCATCTGCTGGCCCCTTTCCGTGTCCCGCTTCAAAAAAAGACCAAGTGGCAGCAGCAAATCCATAGTCGAAGTACTTTGTGCAAAGCAAATAAAAGTTTTGCTTCTGTCGGTATTGTGTAGACGGCCCATCGGAAAAGAAATGAACTGTATCAACAGTTTTGTGTTCATTTCTTACCCATTGCAATATCGGGTGTAAGTGTGTCCAGATGGCTGCAGGCTGGTGACAATTTGACGCAGAAACTGTACAAAATGAGTTCGCTGTGTATCTTTTTTCAGGATTGTATGTATAAACCATGACAGTATGCAACGATATTTGATTTCGAGAGCCTCCAAAATGGTGGGACTGGACCTCTTCATGGTACTTGCAGTTATAGTTTTCACTAAAGTCAACTAAAATCACGCATTCATTGGGTTGCAGATCGTTTAAGCATTCTCGAAACTTTTGGAATTGGATCTTGATGTTATATACATGTTTTTTGAAGTTAATCAAATCCCTCTCAAAAACCTTCAGTAACCGTACTGTGTCTTTACACAGTTCTTCTTTCACATTCTTTATTGTTTTAATTTTTTTCCCATCTTTTTCGTAATTAGCTTCCTTCCTTATCCATTCACTGTACTTAACAATACCAGTTACTTTTTCTTGAGCATATTCTATCTTTTTGTCCTTGCATGCCTCACAATTATTATACATACAATCCTTAGATCGGTCGCTACAAACTATAGTTTTGATAATGACATTCAAGTCGTTGGTTTTGATGACACCTTGTTTTTTCAATGCTTGAGCCTTGCTCGTGATGTTGGCATGAGTTTTACACAAGCATGTTTCACGGGCGTCGACTGATGCGCTTTTGACGTAAAATGGGCGGTTCTTTGTAAAATAGTAATAGGAGCAATTTATGTCCGGGTTTTCTTCCTTAAAATCGCCATATAATTTTCGCATTGTATCCAGCAAATATCTTTTCTGTACCTTCTCTCGATTTCGAGTCACTGTTTCTTTTTTCCCAGCAGTAGCTCTGGAAACTTCATCACGCAAAAAAAACTGACGAATTTTTATTTGAAGTAGCATAGGCCGTTGTGTTGTGTTTTTCTTAGCGTATTCTCTACTTATTCCCAACACTTCTTGGAAGAATTGTTTTTTCTTACGATGTTTTTCTATAGAATCACTTATAATCAGGCTCCTGAGCAATCTTCTTTCTTTGTGGCTCTTAATCTTTTTATACCTCTCTCTAATTGAATTCGTCAATAGCGCATAATTACGATTCTCTTTCTGCTCTTGACCCTTTTTTTCCTTAATTTTGTTTCTAATGAGTCTTTTCCTGTACTTCTCACATGTTTTCTTAAGCATTTTGTTTTCCTCTTTTAATTTTTTGTTCTGTCTTTTGACTGTACTGCTATTTTTTCTTACCTGTACTGGAGATGCTGGTGGTCTTTGATTGTAGACATTGATTACGTCAAGTACCGGAGAACATGGCGGTGTTGCATCCAAGAGCGATTGTAAGTTCTTTCGTTTCTTTCTGTAATCTCTTTGTCTTAACTTCCAGATGAAGTTTGCTTGTTTCTTTTCTGTTGGTGTTAAGTCTTTCACAAGCCTTTTAACTTTGTGGTAGTGTTCACGATGCTTTTTCTTAGCTTCCTCGTATTTTTCGGGTTGTTGTTTAATTCTTTCTCTGTACCTTCTTTGTTTTTCAGCTGCTGAAAGTCGCGCCATTTTAGGCCAACTATATTATTTTCTGATAATAAAAAAATATTATTATGCTACTATAAGACCTTTGCCCAGCAGTGGGAAAGTAGGTTAAGTATAAATGCTACTATTCTATCCAAAAATTTATCTTGATGTCGATTAGATCAAAAATTGTATATTCAGTGGTTAGCCAAAACATTCTAACCAGCTGACTACAGGTAGGTATGTTAACAGGTCCACAGTCCACAGACCACATGCGGTCTGTGGACGGAAAGCACTATCAGTCCACAGACCACATGTGGTCTGTTCGTCGATACAAATTTCAAGATTTTTAGAGCTGTGGACGTAGAAAGAACTGCGTTTATTTAACATGGACTTGACAGGACATATCCTAGAGAACACAAAAAGTGCTGGGACATGGGGAAGAAAAGATTTTTTTTTCTGCAAAACACGTATATTCCTTTCCTTCCTTCCTTTCTTTACTTTACACTGATTTCACTTCATTTCACTGCTTTTTTTGTATGTTTTTATGTAATTTATCATAGGATAGGTAGAAAAAAATAAGTAACAAAGAATTTGACAATGAAAATTATTAATTTGAAAAAGAAAATGTAGCTACTGAAAAAAAAATGAAATAAAGTTTTACATGTTATGAGCTTTTTGAAAACACTGTAGGCAGTATGGTTTTGTACAAATGTTACAGATTTGGGAAACTCGTTTGGCCTTATTTGTGGAAGCAGCTGCAGTTTCACCTTTTTGACGATGATCGTCATAACACCCGGTACACCGACGTCTCGTCTTTTTTCCATCTTTTCGGTCTAGCTCTGTGAGGAAATGCTGCATCTGCGACGAGGATGGACGAACATTTCGAATTACTTGAGAGGTATTTTCTGTTGAACTTCTTAGCGGCGTAGGTATATCCCCTGACTGGACAACGTTGATACCCAATAGTTTTTTCACAATAGCCATTTGTGCTTGCAGAAGTGTACATTTACTTTGCTGGTTCAATTTGTTGTACAAATAAACCGTATTTATTATACTAACTCCAAAGAGCACGTCGACTGCAACTTTTTTATACCATGTTAGAGTCTTACGAATTGGTGAATAATAACTTGCTAACTCGTCAGAAAGATCTATACCTTTCTTGCGATTGTTATATGAGTCGTATAGTATCAAAATCAGTCAAGTCCACTTAAGGTAAATTTACAGTATGCATTTTTTTTCTTTTTGTTTTATGGCAGCATTGGAAAACATTAAGAATATTGCCAGCTTATAGTATTTTGTTATCAAAACATGATAAATCATTATAAACCTATCGTCTCATACAAATAAAGCTTAAAATCTTATTCCGAAGATTGGATTTGACCTAATTTGATAGCAAAGTGTGGATTTGTCTTAGTTTAATAGTTAGGTTTGTGGATTTAACTGCTTTTGAATGTTAGCTGAAAGGATTTGGCTTATTATGAAAATAGTGGCAAGGAAAGGCAGGGGTTGTCAAACATTTTCGTTTGAGGTACACCCCCAAGGGAAAATTATTGACATTATTGTGTTGACAAAATTTATAGGTTAAAAAAGTAAAACAAAAGTGAATATTTTTACATTATGCATTTTAATCTTAGAAGTAAATTAAGCAAATAAAGAAAAAGTTAAATAATCAGAGTTGGTAATTCAACCTCCGGCTCACATGTTTCATCTGTTTGAACGACATTGCAATCAGTTTTTTCAAAAACATTTTTGAAATAATTTAGTTCTGACAAAAGTTCCCACTCTTCCCCATAATGGGCTATTAGTAATTTCTTGACATCGTCTAATTTTTCTTTTTTAACAGCCACGTTCTTAGGCACGCCGGTTGGATTTATTTGACTGGCAGTTTTCTGCTTTTTGCAAATATTTTTAAATGCACCTAATGTGTTTCGATAGGATCCTTCTGCTCGCACTTCAACATTGTTCTTCTTTTTATTCCGTCTAATAAAAAACCTTTTGCATTCTTTTATGGAAAAATGCAACCCGCTTGTAGTTTTCAACACGTTAGCACTCGCTGTTTTCCAATCAAAGACCTCTGCATCTGTTCCTAATTTTAAAACAGTCCCGTGCTCATTAAAATATTCCAGGTAACTTTGCGGGTTCGGCATTACCTCCGTTTTCTTTATTTTTTTTTCAATTTGGGCGAATACGCGGTCTGCTGGTAAAAATGAGTGACCAACCACTGGGAACAGCAATTCTACAGTCTTTATTCGATCTGGTGCATAATCCATAATATACTTGCAGATCATTCCTAGGACTGATGTATTTTTGTTTTGTCCGCTACACCCGTCAGCAACCAATCGGATGGTAGTCACCTTCTCGTATTTTTCGACATTTGAGCACAGGCAGTGAAAAACAGCACTGGCAATTTGGTTTGATGCTTTTGGTAACTCATCTTCAGTCCATGTGTAAATAAAAACATTTTCTTTAGTCAACCTATTTTTGGAACTGCCTAACACGATTGTAAAATTATAGATATAAATTTGTCGCGAATAGTATGCAATTTGGTCAGGGACTTTCGGCATGGGTTGATTTTTTTGACAATCAAAACTTAAAGTCAGTAATTCTTCTTTTTTTTCCTTTAACAGACTGTAAAAAGCCTTAGCCCTTAAATCGTGCACTCTTTTTTGTATTATAAGCTCATTTTTCTTACTGGCGTCTTTTTCATGTTTCACTTTTTCTTTCAACGTCAAGCACGTTGAGCAAACATCTGTTGCCGGACACCCGAAACCAATATTAAATGAAGTGTTAAAAATTCTTCTGAAATAAGATGCCTTGACGCATTTGAACTGATCTCTAGCTTGCGAGATATACATTCTGTAAAGTTTATTGATGCTTAAATTTGACGCAAGGTACTGCCTACTCTTTATTTTACTCCGACAGTAGTGAACTTCAAGCGGCACCAACTTTTTAATGAAATCTTTAATCGATTTTCTTTGTCCTGCGAACGCTTTCTCTTTACGGTTTCCTCCTCTATTTTCGGTTGCTGATGCCCCATCATTCTTAGTATTGCGCAAAATCACACCATTTACTCTTCCCTTCTTCAATCCTAAAATCGTTAAAAACGTTTTTCTGCATACGGGTATCATGGAGGTTCTTCTTCGCGCATAGTAAACAACACTAACATTTTTCTTATTCCCTGTTCCAGTCTTTAAACGGCGACGCTGTATGGGAGATATTTTAGTGTATTGCAGTATGAAATTATCTTGTTGAATTTTGTTTGGGGTTTTATAAAAGGCGTTATGAAACTTTATTATGTCAGTTTTTGTCAGCGAAGTACATCTGTAGGCTTTGGTGTAATGTTGGCACGGCACTACAATATTTGGCGGTGCTTTAGGTGAATATCTGAAATGAAAACATTATTTTGAAATACTAAAAAAAAAACTAAAAAAAAACGCACCACGGAAACCCAACATGTTTTGTTTCAAACATTTCCAAAACGCTTGATGTGCTGTCGACATCACAAAAAATACCCCGTAGCATACGTAAAAACTGTTAAAAATGCCGAAATCACTACGTATTAATAACTATATCTTCAATAGGACATACATTCTTGGGTTGAGAATCCCTGATAATGAAACCAACATTGTTGTTCATAGAATTTTCACTTACCTAGAAATCTTAGTCCTGTTGCACTTCCATGAATTTTTTTGCTGCAAAGGCTTCCTGGATAAGTTTGGAGGTGTTTCGACTATTTGGTTTGGGTTTTCTTCCATTTTTACACACAATTTTAATTAAAAACTTACAGAAACCACGTTGCCTCCGGCATGGACTGAGCGACATTGATATCAACATGGCGGACTCGCCATAGAGAATACTCGAAGCTGATTGGTCGATTCGGATTTGACTAAATTTGAATGTCAGTAGTGTTGGAATTGGCTAGTTTTGATACCATAGCCATTTTTAGCAGCAATTTTTCTATAGTAAAAATGTGGATCTGACTGCTTTCGATATTTTCTATTTTTAGATCAGAGTGCGAAGAATATTGCTACATTAAAATATTAAAAATGGAACATTTTGGATTTGACCAATTTTGATACTAATCGACTCATATTCCAGTATCATATTGGGCTTTAGACGCTGGTTTCGGCCAGTAGACATTGTTTGCTCGTCTGCGTGACAAGTGGAAATCATGAGAACATCCCTTTTGTCTTTCCATTTTAGGACCGTCACGTTATTCTTCTGTGCAGCGATTTGCTCTCCTCTATTCAATTTCTTATTTTTCACCAACAATGGCAAGTTTTTTCGATTTTTCCTCAAAGTCCCACAAAGATCTGTTTTACGTTGGATTAAATATTCAGCCAACGGTAGACTTGTATACCAATTATCGGCAATTATCAATCTCCCTGTGTCTAAAAGGTCTTCACACAGTTCGACAACAACACTTCCAGGTTTATCGAGATTGGATATTTGAGGGTCCTGTCCAGTATAAACTTTATATTTCCAAACGTAACCATCGTCAGTTGTTGCCTTGTAAATTTTCAGTCCATACTTATGGGTCTTATTTGGATTGTACTGACGAATCAGTAGTCGCCCTTGAAAAGGAACCATTGACTCATCAACAGAGATCGGAGTAGGTAGAATGATTTTACGTACTTGCATCATGGTTTTATAGTATGGATATGGCTTTTTTTCCGGAAAGTTCCGATATTTACCGGATTCAGTTAAATATTATAATTAAAGTAGTAATTTAGTAACTACTACATTTGAAACTTATCGGAAGCGATTGTCAAACGTTTAAAGGTTAATTTATTTTTATTACTGTCGACTAATGATTTTTTGTTTCCGCCGTATGCGATTCCATAAAATTCATCCAATTGATTTGAAGCTTTGTTGAGTTGCTGTGTGCAACTTTGTGACGTTTTCTAAGCATTTAATCGCGGGAAACACGTTTCCCATGAGAAAATGTTCAGGACTACTTTGCTAAATAAAGTTGGCAGTTCGCTATAGTTTTGTATAATATTAATTATTCAGAGGCTTTGTGCACAAAATTACCAATGTTACGAAATTTACCAAATTCTCATGATTTTGTCTATTGGATACTTTTTCTAGATATACAACCTTTTTATGGTCTACCTAAAAAGTGTAGGTAAAAATGGATTAAAAAACAGGTTAAAAATTAAAATTTTTATTTGGTATTTCACAATTACAATAAATAATAATTAAATAAACAATGCTGGACAGTCCACACAGCAACATCTAGCCCCAAGATTAAAAATAATTGTGATTGCGAGCTCTGCTTAGAGCTCACAATCACAATAATTTTTAATCTTCATCGACATCCATTACAATTTCTACATTCTGATCTTTCTCTATACAATTAAAATAAATAACCATAAGTTTTTCAATATTTTCTATTTTTAGCCTATTTCTTTTGACGTCTAAAATCCATTTATAGATGGAAAATGATCGTTCTACATCTACTGACGTCAACGGAGAGAATTTAAAATATGAAACTACATCATTTGCCTCATTTTTTTCTATCTTTTCACTGTATTCTCTGAGTGTGTCTAAATCAGGGTTTCGTTCCATAACATTTTCAATTTTATTTTTTATATTTTCTGAATTGCAATCGTTAATATCAGCTCTGACTTGGTCCAATGCTAACAGTGAATCAGCTAAGGATAGATCATGTTTTTGTAATTCTTTAAGTGAAAGTTGAATGGTAAAGTAATTTTTTTCAATGTCATTTAAATCATTTTGTAAATTTTCCTTTTCTAAAATTGTTTTTGCATTTCGAATAGCTACTGCATCAGAGCTGCTTAGACAGGATATCACGTCTTTTATTTTTTCAAAGTGTTGAGCGTAGTATGATGCTGCTTCTAACCAAGTGCCCCATCTGGTAATGACTGGTTGTGGAGGCAGCGGTAAGTTTGGATATTTTTCTTTTAAAATTGTAACTCTGCTCGGCGCTTTCAGAAATATTTTTTTCACATTTGCTATCAAAATATCGACATCGTTATATTCTAATCTAATTTGCTCAGATACACGATGAAGCGCGTGTGCCAAACATGTCACGTGTTTCATTTCAGGCAAATAATTTTTGAGATTTCGCCCTGCAGATAGCATGTACGCTACACTATCAGTGCAGAGCATTAAAACATTGCCAACTTTAGACTCAAAAGAGTCTTGCCATAGATTTTCTAAACATTCTAACACGAATTGCGTGATTGTTTGTCCATTAACCACTGTTAGCATTTTACAAGCAATCAAATAAGGCCGGCTTAAAGTGTTAGGATGCAATGTACGTATTAAGAAATGGACTATGTATCGACCTAAAAAGTCTGTTGTTTCATCCAAAGATATCCACAGTTTCTCATTTTTTGTATTTTCATGGATCGAGTTGAGTTTATTCTTAAAAAACTTATCCAAATAAACTTTTCGCAGCTGTGATTCGTCGGGTAATTTACGATTTCCACAAACACAACAACAAATACAGCACATGTATTTCCTAAAGAACTCTTGGAACGCAGGATTTTTCATTTGAGACCACGGAATGTTGCACAGAATCAGGAACTTAATAAGATCGAAATAAAAGTCCTCCTGCGGCCGTTTCAAACTTCCTTGATGTACTGCACCTTCAATATGTCTTTTTACATTGCCTTTAAATGTAGCTTTCACGTGACTCTCACACTTTGTACAATAAATAATTCCACTAGCGTGATCGTATAGTAGCTCTGGATAATCGGATATCCACTTTTCTACTGTTTTAGCCTTGACGTTTGCCATGAATATGATTGAGCTCTTTTTATTAGATGCAACCTCGTATCACCTAAAACAACGATAAATTGTTACAGAACTGACATTCGTGAATAAAATATTGTACTAAGTGCCTACTTAATTCTTTTTCAAATAGATTTGGCCTTTTATTTTCTTAGTTGCTTAGAATTTTTTTTTTTTCTGAAATTTCTATAGGGGTATTACTTATCTGATCCTGTTTATTTATTTGTTTTTACTTTGTTAGGATTTTACTTCAAGCCTATCAATACCACAGGCTTTTAACTACTGAGTGCCGATCACCTATGCCACCCCTAGGATGTTAAAGCAAAAAATACATGGTTAAATTGATACCAGTCGCTCGACCAGCGGCGCGTTGGTCCGACAATATAGCATCCATCGCGAAAGGGACGTGGATGAGACAAGCACAACACTGTGGAGATTGACACATGCTAAGGGAGGTCTATACCCAGCAGTGAGTGAAGTTAGACTGCGAGTGATGATGATGATGATATTGATACGTTTCTCACTTTACACCTCCACGTAATATCTAAGAAATTACGGAAAAAATGGCTTCATAATTATAAAATACCGGAATTCCGGAGGCTTATCCATATTAACTTAGCATTTGAGGTCATTGGTCCTAAATCATTCTACCTACTCCGATCTCTGCTCATCAACAACAACGCAGTCTTTTGGAGACAAAAGTTTTCTACAGTTATTCATTACCATGTCTATAACTGGCTTCACTTTATACAATCGATCGTTAGCATCTCTTTCAGCAGTGTTGTCAGCAAAGTGCCAGCAACGTAAAATAGATACAAAACGATTGTAAGACATTTTTATATCATGCATCAGCGGATGGTAAAAAATAGGGTCTTTTTTCCAATAGCATTCTAATGTAGGGAATTTTATTATACCAGTTAGTAAGTAAATGCCCAAAAACTTTTCCATATCTTCCTTGTTTACAGGTTTCCAGCGATTCATACGACCACCAGCATTAGCAGCGATTAGTTGGTCAGCATATATATTGGTCTGTTCTATCATCAAGTCTAAAATATTGTCATCGACCAAAAGACGAAATATAGTTGACACATCTGCATTTTCCGGTATATGTTCAATATGTATGAAACTGGTTTCGCTAAAACTTTGCCGTCCTAATGACTGAACCTCATAACTCCAACCTTCTTCCTCATCATATTCTCTCATTTGACTCTCTGTTGTTGGTCTTATGCCAGTCCTTCTACCTGTAGTTATTGCTCTGTCGCTATTGGAATCGGGTGGTGAGGTGTCAAAAATGTCGCCATCTTGAATCGATATAGAATGTGATGGAGAATGTTGGATATTTATATTTTCATTACTGTTCATCTGATTGTCATTTGACTCACTTACGTTTTGATATTCAACTGACAGCTCACTCGGAATAAAATCAGGATCTGCAACACTGTCGTCGTCGTCAAAATGAGGCACATCACTATTCTCTTCTTCGGATGTAGAATCACCGTCATTCGATGAATTTAGCTGAGAATTATCTTCATAATCACTCTCTTCTAATATTCGCCTTAGTTCTTCGTCAGTATATTGCCGTTTCTTACTCATTTTCAAGCAAAATCAACAAATAAAAGCGGAACAAGCAAAATAAGCAACACCTGTTACAAAAACAATGCTACTATGACAGCAAAAACGATGGTATTGTCATTAATCATTTGTTTGGGAGTTTGGAATTATAAATATAGGTTAATATTTACGTCAAACGTCAATTTTTACGATTAATAACTGTCATTTAGAAATTGTCACTGACAAAATAATGCGCAGACCGTATGTGGTATGTGTAAAAAAAACTACATTTCCGTTATTTATATATAATATATATAATATATATAAATATATATATATACCTACACCCCTACAATATCGTTTTTGTTAAAAATATGAATTGGACTTGGAGGGTAGTTTGGTTTTTAAAGCTTGGACTGTGAACCTGTTAATTCAATTGCAGATATTAATTCATGAAATCGGCTTAACTTGGTAAGCCATCCATACCACAGAACAACTAATAGTACAAGAAAGCCAATATCATGATAGGTATGCGAAAAATACCTATTATTTGGACAATTGTAGCTTCAAAGCTTATAAAAGTGACTTGATGCTACTATTTACCAAAAAATATTTCCGTGTACCAGCCACCTTATGTTGTATAATTCGATCTTACAAACTAGTAGGTATATAATGTCTCTAGAGTTACCAAAAATGTATCTGGAGTTACCGACAAAGTAACTGAGCATACGGGTAACTCCGGATACAAACGGCACATTTTTATAAAAAGATCATAATCAAACTTAATTACGGTTCTTGGCGTGAACAATATCTTAAAATATATGTTAAGTACTACAAAAACATCCGATTATTATTTTTTTTTTTTTACTTACGTCAAAGATATCGCGGTCACTCAGGATACGACATAAACAGGCACGCACTCCCTCTGAACACTCGTCGCAGACTGGCGGCTCGCCGGTGCATCAAAGGATACCGCCGCGCTATTTGAGCGAACACCGATAGAATTGGAACTACTTCCGGCAAACAGAGCCATCTATGTGTCTCCGGGTGGAATTTATGTAGGTAACTCAGTACACGAAAGTAAATGCACACAAGTAGCGGACACTTTTTTAAGTTTTTTTTTTGCGAAAACTGTTTGATTTAATGCTGTTTTATATTTGGGATGCTGAGCTGTAAAGTAATATCTCGTTCTATAAAAAAAATGAACCGAACTTAGGAGGGAAAAATCAATTTAAATGACAACTGAACAGGCGAATGTGGCTCGCGGACAGCAATATTTTGTATGGCGCGAACAGTTCGTGTACTGTGTTACCATGAAATTTCATATAAATAAAAGATTTTCGAGAACGTAATTGAGTTTCCCATTGCGACTTATAATCTGAGACATCATTGTGGTATTATTTTTGTGTGCAACTACTATTAATATGTGTATTTTTATAAAAATTGGTCTGGGACAGACTTGTGTAGGTAAAATAGTTGATTCACCCAGATATGATCTTTGACGTTAGGAACACACCTACATTGCTTAGACAACAGTGAGTGCTAGTAATTTAATATGAACTTTATACCATAGCAATAAAGCTCAAATTGACTACGTTTTAGTTAGAAATCATTTGTATGGGAAAAAGAAAAGGGCTATTTTTAGGGTTTTTCCAGCAATAATTCTAATTTTTCTTGCCGTAAAAACCATCCTTGAACTTCAACGAACATTTAAAAAAAAGATTTGGCCAAATTGGTCCAGGCGTTGTTGAGTAACGATTCCACCAAAAATTTGTGCTACAAAAAAAAAATTGATTTTCGAAAATGATCACAGTGGATCTTGCATAATAAAAAAAAATTGACGTTCCAAAATGATCATGTGGATGAGGCATAAATAAAAAAAAAATGATGGTCCAAAATGATCACAGTGGATGATGCATAATAAAAAAAAATAATTGACGTTCCAAAGTGATCATTGTGGATGAGGCGTAATTAAAAAAACGATGTACCAAAATGATCACAGTGGATGTTGCATAATACAAAAAAATAATAATAATTGACGTTCCAAAGTGCTCATTGTGGATGAGGCATAATTAAAAAAAAAATTGTTCCAAAATGATCACAGTGGATGATGCATAAAAAAAATAATAGTAATTGACGTTCCAAAGTGATCATTGTGGATGAGGCATAATTAAAAAAAATTATGTACCAAAATGATCACAGTGGATGTTGCATAATAAAAAAAAATAATTGACGTTCCAAAGTGATCATTGTGGATGAGGCATAATTAAAAAAAATGATGTACCAAAATGATCACAGCGGATGTTGCATAATACAAAAAAAAATAATTGACGTTCCAAAGTGATCATTGTGGATGAGGCATAATTAAAAAAAATGATGTTCCAAAATGATCACAGTGGATGATGCATAATAAAAAAAAATTAATTGACGTTCCAAAGTGATCATTGTGGATGAGGCATAATTAAAAAAAATTATGTACCAAAATGATCACAGTGGATGTTGCATAATAAAAAAAATAATTGACGTTCCAAAGTGATCATTGTGGATGAGGCGTAATTAAAAAAATGATGTACCAAAATGATCACAGTGTATGTTTCATAATAAAAAAAAAGTAATTGACGTTCCAAAGTGATCATAGTGGATGAGGCATAATTGAAAAAAAAATGATGTTCCAAAATGATCACAGTGGATGATGCATAATTAAAAAAAAAATTGATGTTCCCAAATGAACGTGATAAACGTTGCATAATAAAAAAACAGGGGAAAAAATTGACGTTCCAAAATGATCATTGTGGATGAGGCATAATTAAAAAAAAAAATGATTTTCCAAAATGATCACAGTGGATGATGCATAATAAAAAAAATAATTGACGTTCCAAAGTGATCATTGTGGATGAGGCGTAATTAAAAAAATGATGTACCAAAATGATCACAGTGGATGTTTCATAATAAAAAAAAAGTAATTGACGTTCCAAAGTGATCATAGTGGATGAGGCATAATTGAAAAAAAAATGATGTTCCAAAATGATCACAGTGGATGATGCATAATTAAAAAAAAATTGATGTTCCCAAATGAACGTGATAAACGTTGCATAATAAAAAAACAGGGGAAAAAATTGACGTTCCAAAATGATCATTGTGGATGAGGCATAATTAAAAAAAAAATGATTTTCCAAAATGATCACAGTGGATGATGCATCATAAAAAAATAAAAAATAATTGACGTTCCAAAGTGATCATTGTGGATGAGGCGTAATTAAAAAAATGATGTACCAAAATGATCACAGTGGATGTTGCATAATAAAAAAAATAATAATAATTGACGTTCCAAACTGATCATTGTGGATGAGGCATAATTAAAAAAAATGATGTACCAAAATATCACAGTGGATGTTGCATAATAAAAAAAAATTGACGTTCCAAAGTGATCATAGTGGATGAGACATAATTGAAAAAAAATGATGTTCCAAAATGATCACAGTGGATGATGCATAATAAAAAAAATAATAATAATTGACGTTCCAAAGTGATCATTGTGGATGAGGCATAATTAAAAAAAATGATGTACCAAAATGATCACAGTGGATGTTGCATAATAAAAAAAAAATGACGTTCCAAAGTGATCATTGTGGATGAGGCATAATTAGAAATAAATGTGGATGTTCCAAAATAAACATGATGAACGTTGCATACTAAAAAAAAAAAAAATGGATGTTCCAAAATGATGATGATGACCTTTGCTAGAACTATGAAAGTTGTCTCATGCCCCTCCACAACCATTATATAGAATCAAGCAAATTTTACAGTAATTTTATAGTACACACAAGCAGTGGGCTCCCTACAAAAACAGTATGAAAATTACGGCAAACGAAATATACGGTTTACGGTATTCATACAGAAATATTTTGTATGGGACAATTTTTTTTTTGTATGAAAGACAATTTTTTTTTCATGGATCCGGATATAAAAAAATGTCCTCAGCAACATTAGTTTTTGCACCAACGCTGTAAGACCTATACTTTCCGAGATACGATGTCGATGGGAGCGAATGGGGGACAAAAGGGGTACTTTAGGATTTATTCCCAACTCATCGGAACTCCCTCTATACGATGGCACCAAACATTTTCACCCTACGAGGGGGCATCTGGGAGAACAAACATGTCAATGAGTCAGTCAGTCAGTCAGTCAGTGGTAATCGAGCTTTATATAATATAACTAGAGGTTGCGTTGTGCGCGAGCTGCTCGCAGCTCGCGTGTTTTTCTTTTAGTCGAAGAAGTAATTAAAGAGGATATCGAGCTGTTAAAAGCCATCAAACAGGATATCCATGTGTAAGAAGCAGTCAAAGACGATATCGAAGTGGAAGAAGCAATCAAATCAAAGAGGATTTCCAAGTGGAAGCAGCAATTAAAGAGGATATTGAAGTGAAAAAAGCAATCAAATAGGATATCGAAGCAGCAATCAATGAGGAAATTAAAGTTGAGTAAGCAATCAAAGAGGATACCGAGGTGGTAGAAGCGTTCTAAGAGGATGACGAAGTGAAAAAAGCAATCAAAGACGATATCGAAGTGGAAGAAACAGTCAAAGACAATATCGAAGTGGAAGAAGCAATCAAAGAGGATATCGAAGTGGAAGAAGCAATCAAAGAGGATATCGAAGTGGAAGAAGCAATCAAAGAGGGTATCGAAGTGGAAGAAGCCATCACAGAGGATATCGAAGTGAAAATGCTATCAAAAACGATATCGAAGATGAAGACGCATTCAAAGGGAATATTGCACTGCAAGAAGCAATCAAAAGGAAATCGAAGATGATATCGAATTGGTAGAAGCAATAAAAGAGGATATCAAAGTGGAAGAAGCAATCAAAGAGGATATCGAGCTGTTTAAAGTTATCGACGAGGATATCCATGTGTAAGAAGCAGTCAGAGACGATCGAAATGGAAGAAGCAATCAAATCAAAGAGGATATCCAAGTGGAAGCAGCAATCAAAGATGATATCGAAGTGGAAGAAGCAATCAAAGAGGATATTGAAGTGAAAGAAGCAATCAAATAGGATATCGAAGTAGCAGAAACACTTAAAAGGAAATTGAAATTGAGTAAAAGACGTCGAGGACAATGATAAAAATAAAAAACGGTTTCACCAAAAACTTATACTAATATTTTGTAAAAGTTTCCTCGAGCTATCTCTTCCCGTTTAAAAGATACGAGCGATTTAAGTTTTGTATGAAAACCCATAATTTTGTGGAGTGGAAATTGAAGTAAAAGAAGCAATTGAAGAAGACGTATAAGTAGAAAAAGTCATTAAAAAGGATATCAAAGTGGAAGAAGCAAAAATAGAGGATATCGAGGTGAAAGAAGCATTCAAGGAGGAAGACCAAGTGAGAGAAGCATTCAAAAAGGATGTCAATAGCAATGATAGTAATAAAAAAACTATTCGACCCAAAATTTGTACTAATATTTTGTAAAAGTTTGCTAGGCGTAACTGTTCCCGTTGAGAAGATACGAGCGATTTAAGATTTGTATTAAAACCCGTAATTTTGTAGAGTGGAAATTGTAGTAAGAGAAGCAATTGAAGAAAATATATAAGTAGAAAAAGCAATTAAAAAGGATATCAAAGTGGAAGAAGCAAAAATAGAGGATATCAAGGTGAAAGAAGCATTCAAAAAGGATTTCAAGATCAATGATGGTAATAAAAAAAATATTCGACCAAAAATTTGTACCAATATTTTGTAAAAGTTTGCTAGGCGTAACTGTTCCCGTTTAGAAGATACGAGCGATTTAAGATTTGTATTAAAGCCCATAATTTTGTAGAGTGGGAATTGAAGTAAAAGAAGCAATTGAAGAAAATATATAAGTAGATAAAGCAATTAAAAAGGATATCAAAGTGGAAGAAGCAAAAATAGAGGATATCGAGGTGAAAGAAGCATTTAAAGTGGAAGACGAAGTAAGAGAAGCATTCAAAACGGATGTCAAGGGCAATGATGGTATTAAAAAAACTATTCCACCAAAAATTAGTACCAATATTTTGTAAAAGTTTGCTAGGCGTAACTCTTCCCGTTTAGAAGATACGAGCGATTTAAGATTTGTATTAAAACCCATAATTTTGTAGAGTCGATATTGAAGTAAGAGAAGTAATTGAAGAAAATATAAAAATAGAAAAAAACAATTCAAAAGTATATTGAAGTAAAAATGCCATCAAAGAGGATTTCGAAGTTATAGAAACAATTAAAGAGGATATCAATGTGGAAGAAACATTCGAAAACGAAAAGGAAGTGAGAGAAGAATTCAAAATGATGGCAAGGGCGATGATGACCGTAAAATAACGATTCCACCAAAAATTTGTGCTACAAAAAAAAATTGATTTTCCAAAATGATCACAGTGGATGTTGCATAATAAAAAAAAATTGACGTTCCAAAATGATCATGTGGATGAGGCATAATTTAAAAAAAATGATGTTCCAAAATGATCACAGTGGATGATGCATAGTAAAAAAAAAATAATAATTGACGTTCCAAAGTGATCATTGTGGATGAGGCGTAATTAAAAAAATGATGTACCAAAATGATCACAGTGGATGTTGCATAATACAAAAAAAAAATAATCGACGTTCCAAAGTGATCATAGTGGATGAGGCATAATTGAAAAAAAAATGATGTTCCAAAATGATCACAGTGGATGATGCATAATTAAAAAAAAATTGATGTTCCCAAATGAACATGATAAACATTGCATAATAAAAAAACAGGGAAAAAAATTGACGTTCCAAAGTGATCATAGTGGATGAGGCATAATTGAAAAAAAATGATGTTCCAAAATGATCACAGTGGATGATGCATAATAAAAAAAAAAATGACGTTCCAAAATGATCATTGTGGATGAGGCATAATTTAAAAAAAATTGATTTTCCAAAATGATCACAAAGGATTTTGCATAGTAAAAAAAAATTGACGTTCCAAAGTGATCATTGTGGATGAGGCATAATTGAAAAAAAAATGATGTTCCAAAATGATCACAGTGGATGATGCATAATAAAAAAATAAAAAATAATTGACGTTCCAAAGTGATCCTTGTGGATGAGGCGTAATTAAAAAATGATGTACCAAAATGATCATAGTGGATGTTGCATAATAAAAAAAAAAAAATAATTGACGTTCCAAAGTGATCATTGTGGATGAGGCATAATTAAAAAAAATGATGTACCAAAATATCACAGTGGATGTTGCATAATAAAAAAAAAAATGACGTTCCAAAATGATCATTGTGGATGAGGCATAATTTAAAAAAAATTGATTTTCCAAAATGATCACAAAGGATTTTGCATAGTAAAAAAAAAATGACGTTCCAAAGTGATCATTGTGGATGAGGCATAATTAGAAAAAATTATGTACCAAAATATCACAGTGGATATTGCATAATTAAAAAAAAAAATGACGTTCCAAAGCGATCATAGTGGATGAGGCATAATTGAAAAAAAAAATGATGTTCCAAAATGATCACAGTGGATGATGCATAATAAAAAAATAAAAAATAATTGACGTTCCAAAGTCATCCTTGTGGATGAGGCGTAATTAAAAAATGATGTACCAAAATGATCATAGTGGATGTTGCATAATAAAAAAAAAATTGACGTTCCAAAGTGATCATTGTGGATGAGGCATAATTAAAAAAAAATTGACGTTCCAAAGTGCTCATTGTGGATGAGGCGTAATTAAAAAAATGATGTACCAAAATGATCATAGTGGATGTTGCATAATAAAAAAAAATAATAATAATTGACGTTCCAAAGTGATCATTGTGGATGAGGCATAATTAAAAAAAATGATGTACCAAAATATCACAGTGGCTGTTGCATAATAAAAAAAAAATTGACGTTCCAAAGTGATCATTGTGGATGAGGCATAATAAAAAAAAATGATGTACCAAAATATCACAGTGGATATTGCATAATAAAAAAAAATGACGTTCCAAAGTGATCATAGTGGATGAGGCATAATTGAAAAAAAATGATCTTCCAAAATTATCACAGTGGATGATGCATAATAAAAAAATAAAAAATATTTGACGTTCCAAAGTGATCATTGTGGATGAGGCGTAATTAAAAAAATGATGTACCAAAATGATCATAGTGGATGTTGCATAATAATAAAAAAAAAAATAATTGACGTTCCAAAGTGATCATTGTGGATGAGACATAATTAAAAAAAATGATGTTCCAAAATGATCACAGTGGATGATGCATAATAAAAAAAAAAAAAAATTGACGTTCCAAAGTGATCATTGTGGATGAGGCATAATTAAAAAAATGTGGATGTTCCAAAATAAACATGATGAACGTTGCATACTAAAAAAAAAAAAAAATTGGATGTTCCAAAATGATGATGATGACCTTTGCAAAAACTATGAAAGTTTTCTCATGTCCCTCCACCACCATTATATAGAATCAAGCAAATTTACAGTAATTTTATAGTACACACAAGCCGTGGGCTCCCTACAAAAACAGTATGAAAATTACGGCAAACGAAATTTACGGTTTACGGTATTCATACAGAAATATTTTGTATGGGACAATTTTTTTTTTGTATGAAAGACCATTTTTTTTTCATGGAACCGGATATAAAAAAATGTCCTCTGCAACATTAGTTTTTGCGCCAACGCTGTAAGACCTATACTTTCCGAGATACGAGGTGGATGGGAGCGAATGGGGGACAAAAGGGGTACTTTAGGATTTATTCCCAACTCATCGGAACTCCCTCTATACGATCCCACCAAACATTTTCACCCTACGAGGTGGCATCTGGGAGAACAAACATGTCAATGAGTCAGTCAGTCAGTCAGTCAGTGAGTGGTAATCGAGCTTTATATAATATAATAATATAATATATATATATATATATATATATATATATATATATATATATATATATATATATATGTATATCTACTCAAGAATTGGCCTTTGTGTCAGAAGTACCATTAATGGTACAAGTGACACAGCTTTGTATCCTTAGTACCATTAATGGTACTAGTGACAACTATTTAGGATCAGTAGTACCATCATAAAAATTGATGTATCGCTAGTACCATGAATGGTACAACTAATCATTGAAGTACTGTGGAGTGGGCCCAGGAAGTGAATTGTCGCAATTAATAAATACTACACTTACGATACGCCAAGTACTGGCCACTTATAATTTGAAGTACATTTCGGTTTACGTCAGTCTGACACTATTATACATTCATTATTTTTCATGTGTCGAACCAATTGTTACCCAACCCAATTTTGATTTTCATAATTATAAATAAAAAAATAATGTCCGAAGCGGCATCGTCGAATCATGCTTCGGAAATGAAGATAGTGCGACGTGGCCGAGGAAATGTTTTATTATTTGAAGGTTTCCAGTATTATTTTCATACCAAATATGAAAATGGTAACTGTATCTGGCGATGTAAAAATTTTAAAAAACCTGAAAAATGCACCGGAACTGTTACAGTAATGCAGGTATGTTTGTTTAATTTTATATGGAATAGGTTTGCGTTTGATCACGATCTCGATCGTTTGTGGTGTGTCTAACCCACAAGCTTCTATATATCTATAACTCAATAAATATAAGTCACAGTATGGAAAATATCGATCCCAAGTTCGTACTGAACTCTAGACCTGAGGAAGGTTTTTTAAATACGGTGGCCGTCAGATTTGTTATCTACCAATTACTATTTCAACTTTTTTATATATTTTAGGGTTCCGTTAACATGAAGAAGGTGAAATCAACCATACATTTGAAAACATGCCTGCCAAATGAAAATGAAAACACTGTCTGTTCAATTATAAGTTCCAGCATAGAAACAGCTGCTTCTTCTGTAGAGGAAACAATTCCGGCTATGTACAAAAAAACATTAGCATCTATGAGAAATAAGGGTCTCGATCTAATCCATAATCAATAACCAATACCGATGTGTAGCGTATAGAAGAAAGAGGAAATTAGCACAAGTGGAAAAAATGGCTTACTCTGATTTGAAAGAAGTTGAGGTACCACGAGATTACGACGATTTTTTACTCGCTGACTATCAACAAGATAATGATCGTATAATAGTTTTCGCATTAGAAGAAGCACGAGTAGTGCTTAACCCTTTATAAGGCATAACGAGCAGGCAGTGGTAATATAAATCTAGAAGTAGTTTTAGCTTTTGTATGAGGGTAGAAACCAAAATTGGTTTTTTTTTTATTTTTTTTTTCACTCCTTCTATGGTGGTAAATATATTCCCTTTGCCGTCCCTGAGAGGGAGGTTTTGTCGAAATAAATAATAAAACTACTTTTTTCAATCAATTATCTTAGGTATATTCCTTATTAGTTACATACTACTATTATATTAGGTATAAAAATTACGGCAATACACTTACTGCCTATGGAAGGCAGTAAAGCATGGAACTATGCACAGAGGTATGGCACATTTCTCACACATTATTTTGGTCCTCTTGTCCAGCACCTTCGTGCTGCAGAGGCGGCAACGTTTATATGCTGGCAATGGAGAAGGTAGGTGGTCTCCTACATTCGAGAAACGTATCTCATCGGCTACCACGTGGATTGCTTTTTGGCGGGTGGTGGTCAGAGACACTTTGTTCCTAACAATGTTAGGGAGCATATTAGACCGTCTTTTCCTGCTAGAATATCCACTTACTAGTCCTCTAGCCAAAGCCACACAGAATTCAAGATGCGATAGCTTTACATTGCTCTTCTTGCTCAGTAAAAAGGCATTTGTGATGCTGGCATCAAGAAGGAAGTAAAATAGGCGAAGCCACCATCTTTTGCTTCTTCGTCCAACAGTATATGTGCTCCTAAGCTGGTCGAATTTGTCTACTCCCCCCATTCGGTTGTTGTATTGCTTGATGACACGAGGACACGGAATTGGCAATTTTGTACCATCTTTTTGGGTTCTCATTGTAGTGGTTTTAGCTTTTGGGTGAAAAGCGGTACTCAAAACCAGTACATACCTCTTTGTTGTCCTGCCAAATAACGAACGCAACATTACCTCGTACTCTCCACTTGAATTCACCCTTTGATAGCTTCAGCTTCTTTGCATTTGGGCCTTTTATAAGCTGTGGCAATCCAACTCGGTGCCTTCGTACGGTCCCGGAAGCGTAGATCCCATTTTCATAAAGATACTCTAAAAGCTTGTAGTCTGTAAAGAAATTGTCGAACGTAACATGTACGTTCTTTATCTTATTCTCTATCACAGAGTTCATCAGATGTTTTACGACTTTTGATCCTAGGCCTTCTTCTACCGTGTTCGCAGTTTTACCTGTGTATACGTCAAACTCATAGAGATAGCCAGTTTCACTATCACACCGACACCAAACTTTATACCCTCGCTTTATGGGCTTCATCGGCATGTACTGTTTCAACGAGGATCTGCCTTTGAACAATACCATCGATTCGTCGATACTCTGCGAAGTGGAATCATTGGCGTTATGTTTGCAAGCTTCGTTTATTATATTCAGCAGTGGTCGCAGTTTGAACAGCTTATCATAGTCGGGGCTATTCCTCTCAGGTTGTTGTGCGTTGTCGTTCAAATGAAGACAACGCATAATTTTTTTGAATCGTTTTACGGTCATTATGTCTGCTATGTCATTTTCTCTGAACCCTGGATCAGAGGACCAATAAAGGTCAATCGAGGGCAGAACTTTATAGCCCATTATAATAAGAATACCTAAAAAGGCTTTTAGTTCTCGATGGTCCACTGGTGTCCAATCTTCAATCTTCTGTTGGTCTGCGTATAGGTTTGTTTGCAAACACATGAGCTCAAAAGCTTCGTTGGTTAAATATTTTTCAAAGAAGCATAAAGGTCTTGTTTTGCTGTTGAAGAGTTGCTTCGTAGTCATAAGAACTTCATCAAAAACTTCAGGATTGGGCCGATCAGTGGTCCAAGCAATTTTTTTCCAGGTCTCTTCGTCGGCGTCAGAATCGTCGGTATCATCTGAACTCGAAGAGTCGTTGGTAACGGGCTGCGGAACAGTTGGGCGCGATATCCTTGTGTCTGAGCTACTAGGTGAAGGTGCAGCATGATGGCGAGTTCGTGATATCTGTCGACTTTCTGATCTAACAAGAACTGGGCTATTGTCAGATTGTTGACACACAGAGCCGGGATGTTCATCAGCTGAACCAGCATGATGATCATCTATGAACATTTCTGAAGATTGTGGGCTGGGCTGGTTACCATCTAAGTGCATCGTCGATACATGGTCAGAACTATCGACATCCTCCAATATTTTCTGTAGCCTAGCTGTGCTAAACGGAACTTGTTCTTCATCAGGTTCCTGGTCATCGTCAGATTTTTCTGGATCATCAGGCAGGCCAAAAATATCTTCAAGCGCATTCTCTAATTCTAATTCAGACAAAGCTTTACGACTCATCTGCAAAAACAAACAAAAAGCCCCCATCAACCTCACAGGCAAAGGGAATATTCTTCCCACCACAACAAATTCACTTTAGGAAAAACCAAGCCGTGCGAGAATGCAAATATGTGTAAAATCCATTAGTAGTAACCCATTCAATACCAAAAAACGAAAACTTACCTTACAAAACTCGGAGATGCAAAAGATTTACACTGATAGTAAAAAAAGTACGAAAATCATCAAGTTTTTCAAATTCCGCCAACTACAGACAAATAATATGTTGTGACAGCTAACAACTTCTTTATGTCAAAAGAATGAATGATAAATAAGGAAGTTGCCAGCGCAAAAAAAACAAAAAAGTAGGAAATAATTTGGAAGTTCTAGCATCGAGAACATGGTGGGAATTATATTCCCTTTGCCTCAAAAAGGGTTAAAAAAGGAAAAGTGTTTTTCGGCGATGGTACGTTTAAACGTTGTCCTAAACCATTTACTCAATTCTGTGCCTCCTGTGACCGGTGATACAATTGAAAAATCACTACTTTACAGGACAGCCCAAACAATATTTAAAAATTCTAGTTCATGAACGAAGTGGGTTAGGTTACATTTAAGTACCTTCTTTTGTAGATCGAAACATCCACTTTCATTGTATTTTTATATTTTTGTGGTAAATATTATACTTTTGAAGTAATTCATGAAAAACTCGCAGTTGTACCCTTTTTAATTTCTAATATGTGATAAAATTACGTGATAAATGATACAAGTACAGTTAAATCATGTTGCACATTTATGTTGTCTTTGTGTAAAGTGATATACAAGAAGTGAAAAAATCCAATAACTAATAATAATATGTTCAAAACACAATGTAGCTCAAACAAATGATAAAAATAATACTCCAAAGATTCGAATTTTTTACTTATCAGTCCTCTATTTTCATATTTTACCTGAATTGTATCAGTTTGCTAAAATTCTAGTCTTTATAAAAATGTGTTAAATGATACAAGTCCAGTTATATCCTGCATTAAAATACCTATGTATGGTGGAAATGAATACAAGTTTTAGAAAAATACTTAACGTTTATTAGTCTTCAAAATTATGAAATTACTTACAAATAAGGCACAGTTTTATCAAAATTATAAGAAGTAAATAGAGATCTTTTTAAATGCAATTAGTCTTAAACTTAAATACTTAGAAATGGCACAGATCAATCTTACGCAGCTATCACAATAATCAAAGTGAACCTACTCAGTACAAAACATAACAGCACAGCCATTGTGTGAATCCTTAAAAAAATCTAGAAAAATAATAAACATCAAAATTGCTAACACTTTAAAACTTACACAGTACAGTTAACAGCTGTTAACCTATCCTATAGGCAGTAATTCGACTCTATGAGTGAGGTAAAAGAATGAAGAGAACAAAGAAGTACGTAGGTACCTACTTAAATCAAAATAAAACCTTTAATAGGTCTTGGGAGTTAGATGAACATAACTATCATATCATAAAATTACTCATCATCAGAATCATCATCATTATCCGGACCAGTGTCTTTGACATCATTCTTGCAGCTCAGACTTCTGTAAAACTCATGAGAGCTCTCATGAATAAGGCACAGCAAATCCAATAGATCCTTCTTCTTTTCGGTTGAAATAATAATCTTGGAATGGTAGGCTTTCGGTACTGTATTTATTGTAATCATATCGTAAGCTTTACCCCGCTTAGAACAATCCATGTTCATGTACTCAACATTCTTGAATTCTTTTTTGTAAGAAAAACGGGACACGTTTTCTTTGGTATACAAAACAGATCGAACGTCGCACCACAGAAATTTTTCATTGTCTGTATTGGTTTTCCTGAGAGTATAACATTGTTTTGAAAAAATGTTGAAATCGTAGAACATATCACGAGTCATCTCGATAACAGTGAACTTCGCTGTTTTGTTTGAAGCTGTACGCACTAGCTGGTACCAATCTCTTGGCAAGTGAATATCCATACTCGTGTGCTTCTTCTTACGCTCAATCAACGCATGGTCGGTGTCAGCCTCCATGTGAGTATGACCGGGTACGAGAAATTTATGTTCAATAGATTGTAATTTAGGGGATAGTTTAGCCACTAGCATCAACATTGTTGTAACAATCGAATTCTTGTTTTGACCCGGGCAACTATCTGAGTACATGATCAGCTTCTTGGCGTTTGGGTTTAAATGCGGCAGTTGATTTATGATAAAATCGTATAGACATGAAGCTATGTCGTTCGCTCCTCTATTCCCTTCACACTCCGGCCACATGTAGCAAAACGCTTTGTTTGTTTTTAGATCATGTATGGTTAGATTGTACGTCCATAGCTGTCTCTTGTAAAATACTACATTCGTTAGCAAGTGTGGGGTGGGCAAACATTGTTGCAAATCAAATGTTATTACCATTACATCATCGCATGTCTGAGCCAGGTGTTTATCTTTTTTCTTTTCTTCGTAAGCAGCCTTAAATGCTTCTTGGTGCTCTTCGAGTGCCTTCGTCAAATCTGCAGCCTGTGCCTCGGTTGTGTACTTAAGTTTCATATTTATGGAGTCACATTTAGAACAAGTATCTACTGATGGTTTTTTGAAAGACAAATTCATGGTATCAAATACCTTTTTGAAAATGGTTTTGCTGACTGGAGTTTCTGTCTTCAATTTGTACGAATTATAAAGAACTTGTAAGTTGAGTTCAGAATTCAAGAATTTCTTAGTCGTTTTGTTACGGCCGTAGTGGCTTTCTGTGCAAGGGAAACAGGCAATATGAGCTTTTATTTCCTTTAGTTTGAAATCAGGAATCGACTTACCGACTCGACGTTTACGTGGTGGAAGGTGACCGCCATTGTCCCGTAGTTTTTCGCAAATCGTTTGTAGAAATTTATGACTTTCGTCGAAAGTCTTCAAAAGACATCCTTTACAAATTTGATGTTTTGTTAGATCAGAATTTTGAACGAAGTATTTAAAGCTGACGTTGCGTTTTTTCTTTGGAGAAGACCTTGACGTTTTTTTTCGGCAAACTTCAGTGCATTTCGCCATATAATCGATCCTACTTTCATAACTTCCCAGACTCCAATATGTATCGAAAAGATTTTTCCTTACATGCAATGGTAGCCTATCTTTGCACTTCTTACGACAGTTGTCTAGATCACGTAATTCACGACTTTTCTTAGTTTTTCCTGACTTTGTTGTGTATTCCAAGCCAGTGTTACGAAAAAGTTTTCTCTTTACTCTATCATGTCTTCTTTCTTTCTCACTTTTTCTTGTTTTTTTCTTTTTTCCGCCACTATTCATACCGCTATTTTTCCAGAAGGAATCAGCGGGAGCATTCTCTGATATGCTCGCATTATTTGGAGATGGTGTTTCAGGAACCGTAATATTATTTTCTGATGTAGCCGTTTTCTTTCTTCTCTTTTTAACCGGAGTTCTTTCGTCATTAGTAGATAAGGAAGATTCATCAGTACCGCAAATGTAATCATCACTGCTAGATGATCCAAAATCACCATCGGTTGATGAACCTGCATCTGTCAAATCATCTAACAGGTTTTCGGAAGCATTTACATTTGTTTTGTTCGTCTTATCGTTGTCAATAACCATTTCTGTTGAATTATCTGAAGATATTGGATTCTGGTGTTCGTTGATAGTAGGGACTGGACTTTCAATAGACTTTTCTGGCAGTGATCCTTCAATTGGTTCTCTTACTTCGTATCCGTAGCCGCATTCATTGGTATTATTATTTTGTTCTGTTCGTTTAATTTCAGCTTCGATGGGGTATTGAGAACTCATGTTTGCTGCGTCATTAGGGTCAGTTCACACCGAGACGCGACGCGGCGCGACGCTGCGCGCACATTTTTCATAGAGCGACTCAGAATATACTTTATTCACTACACGAAAAGATACACATTACATTGTGAGAATTCAGATTACGTTGCACCACGCAGCACTGCGCCTCGAGGTGCCTCGCGGCGTAGCGCGACGTATCGTGACGCAGCGGTGCATCGCCGGTACGCGCGGCGTGCAAGAGCGGTGCTGCGTCTCACGGTGCCGCACGACGCCGCGAGGCGCAGCCTGAGGCCGCTGTGGCGACTTCTCTACTATTTCCGTTCAGACTTCGTTTAGAATTGATGCAGTTCGGTCGAGTGCTCGATTGAAAATATAATGATAGACTGGGATCTTGTTATAATCGGACTTCTTGCAGAAGATGAAGAGGAAGAAGTTTACAAAAATAAAATTAAAAAGAAGACATCACACAGGAGTATTTGGGTGCATAATTTATGGAGAAATAGAAGAATTCATGGTGAATTTCATACGTTGTCTTTTGACCACATTGCCAACTATCCAGAAAAGTTTTATGATTATTACAAAATGGACTACCAAAAGTTTCAAAACTTATTAAATGTGTTGCGGCCATATATAGAAAAACAAAAAACTAATTACAGGCCCACTATCTCGATTGAAGAGCGGTTATCTCTCTGTCTTAGGTAAGTAATCATCTACTCGACTTACCGACTCGACTCGTTTCTTCGGGTCACTATAATGCACGACAATTTATTGTACGGCACTATAATGCACACCCCAATAATCCGTGTCAAAACGGTTTCAATTATCCGGGTGTACAATATCTCGACGTGCAATATCAGCTCGTCACGTGTCAATAAAGCACAGTCTGATATTGTACGTCATTATAATGTACACCAAGATAATCAGAAGCAATGTACACGAATTATTAGGCTGTACAAATTTGGTCACCAATTATTGTGCCGTACAATATTTGGTTGTACATTATTGTCTCCCGTTTCTTCCACTTGACTCACCGGATGTTTGTATTGTCTAATGACAAAAAAGCTGTTAACGTTGTATATATATAAAGACATCCTGTAGTATATTTAGTATCAGCATTCCACCTGTGCGAAGCCGGGGCGGGTCGCTGGTTTTAGTTATAAAATAACAACATTATTGTAGATAGGCAAGCTCTTTTTTATTACACTTAATAATTTTTAGCTAAAGTAACAAAATCAGGAATGTTAAGAAACTTAAAAAAATCACATATTCTGTCGATTTCACAATTATTATTAATTAATTATTGATATATGGTGGCTTATGGCGACGGCGTTAGTTTTTCGTAATCTCGTAATCAGTGAAAGGTGCATCTGTTATTTCAGTTTCATCATTACTGACGGATGATGGCGTGTATGTGTATGGTGCTGATCTTCTGGCGGCCTGAAAGTTGCTCATGTTTGATGGCGTGTACGTGTCGTTTTTTTCGGTTTCGTAATTGGGAAGGGGTGTAGCGGTTATCTCAGTACTATTATTACTAACGGATGATGGCGTGTACGTGTATGGTGCTGATCTTCTGGCGGCCTGAAAGTTGCTCATGTTTGAAGGCATGTAGGTGGCGTTTTTTTCGGTTTCGTAATTGTGACATTGTGAATATAACAAATTAACTTCTTCTTGTTCTGTCAATTTTAATTCTGCGTCATTAACTATGTGGAAGATCTTGCGTTCAATTTCTGCCTTCATTTTATTAGGCATTCCTTTGACTTTACTTGCCATGCTTTTAAAAAAATAATCCGTAGAGTCCTCTTCCTTTTTAGCCTCAATGTAACGGGATAATATTTCCGATGCTCTAGCTAGGCTGTTGTGAAATATTTTGTGTATGTGATGGAGACCGTGATACAGAACCCGGTCGTGATACTGGTGAGTTGGCTTGTAATGGTGACTGTATAGATTGCGAATCATCATTTATAGAGTATGTAGATGAGTCATCTAGATTTGAGACTTGGGCATTTTCTTGCACAACATATTTTTTTAGAAATTCCAATTCTTTCTCAAATTTTATGGGCTTAGCATTTACTCTGGCAGAACCACTTTTACCATCTTTTCTTAAATTTAATGATCGTCTATAACTGTCACGGATTTTCTTCCAGCGCTTTTGACAGTCTGGTGCTGAAATAAAAAATAAAATTATGGCATAGGTATGTTTTTTTGTAATAATACTAGAAATCAACGTCAACCCGGAAACGACTACGTCGAATTATTATCCATGTATCCATGGAAAATCTCATGAAAAAAATTATTAAAAAATAACTGTAACATAAAGTGAAAATCTTAAAAAAAGGTGTTATAATGTCTCACTGTAGTTTAAACTATAAATTTTTTCAGGTTTTTGACTACAGCAATCAGCTTCAAGTCTGTAGCACAAAGCTATCGCATGGGTTACAGTACCGTTCTAACAATTATTCACGAAACCTGTGCTGCACTTTGGAAAGCATTGCAACCTGTGGCTATGCCAAAACCAACTCGAGAGCTATGGGAGTCGATAGAAAAAGATTTCGATAGCATCTGGCACTTTCCTAACTGCATAGGAGCTATTGACGGAAAGCACGTCAACATAAGAGCACCTTGGAATAGTGGAAGCCTATACTTCAATTACAAAAAACACTTTAGCACTGTTTTGCTGGCAATAGTAGATGCTAAATATAGATTTGTTGTTGTTGACATAGGATCTTATGGCCGAAACAGCGACGGAGGCATTTTATCTAATTCCACATTGGGAGTGAAGCTACAAAGCAATCAATTAGGAATACCTCCTAATAAATGTTTGCCGGGTACAACATGTAACGCACGTCATGTTTTTGTTGGAGATGAGGCTTTTCCACTATCTCAAAACATAATGCGACCCTTTCCCAGTGACCAAGTCTCCCATGATCGAGAAAAAAAAATGTATAATTACCGCTTGAGCAGAGCAAGGCGCATTGTGGAAAGTGCTTTTGGAATTATGCAGCAGAAATTTGAAATTTTTCAAAAAAGAATAAGAATACAGCCGAAGTATTTAAACAACATAATTTTAGCATGTACATGTCTACATAATTACATGCTAGACGACATACCCGAAAACATTTCATTACCAAGAGACAGCATTCTACAAAATTTATTAGACACCAGCCAAATTGATAATGAAGAACCTATGACTATTCGAAACCATTTTAAGACCTACTTTAATTCTGCGAATGGTTCGGTCTACTGGCAAAATGATATGATAGAAAGATGTTAAGAGTAGGTAGGTAACAATAATTTCAAAACAGACGATAGCGTCGATGTAGGTGTCGTGGCCATATCCTAGAATTGATCACTTCATGATGTGACCGACCATTTCATGAAATGGTAGAATTTCATGACATGGCCAGCTAAAACTGACTATATCGTTTAAGCATCAACGTTTAAGATATTTCCATCAACGTTTGGCCATATCATTTATGTAGGGTTTCCATGACATCAAAAGGTTTAAGGCTATGGCGCTCATTACGGGAGGCCTATGTCCAGCAGTGGACTAATATAGGCTGATGATGATGATGAAAAGGTTTAATGAAAAATTCGAATTAGGAAGGAACTTTATATTTAAAAATTGCTTAATGCAGTTGGCTTTCAGTTTAGACGTTATGCTCGTTTCTCGAGTGACTTTTATAAAATTCCTGTAGTTTCTTATCGTAACGGCTCTTTACTTCATTTTTGTCTTCTATTTCCACATTATTATTCGCTTTTTTAACTTAATAATTGTCCGCCGACATGATGCATCACAGAACAGAAACAAACAAACACTCAAAAATCACAGATGTCAAAAACAAAACAAAACAATATCAGCGCCTCTAACGGTGGATAATGTAACTATTTTATGATATTGTTTGACCTTATCATGAAGTAGCCGTGCGTTTAGTTTTTCATATCGTTAAACGCTGATTATTCATTGATCTGGCCTGACTACATCATGATATGGCCAACGCGTATTTTCCATTTCATGAAATTCTACCATTTCTTGAAATGGTCGGTCACATCATGAAGTGATCAATTCTAGGATATGGCCACGACATAGGTACTGCAAAAACCACACCATGCGATTTTATCAAAGTTTATATTATGATGATGTCCTTTATTCTATTTCTTTGACTAATTGTGTACCTACGTATGTACATTAAATGTATTTTATGATATTGACTGGTTTTATTAAAATCGATTAAGTAATATTTACAAAGTTACTTACCCGATAAACCCAATTGTTCACTAATTTTGTCCCATGCATTATTTTTAGCATTTCTGTCACTATAGTGTTTTGACGATACATTATACAAACACTCGTAGCGCTGCACAAAAAAAATTAACTTCTCCTCGATCTCCATAATGCACGCACCCGCCAAATATACGTCGTACTCGTGCGCTTGCCAGTGGTAGACTGCGGGAGGGCGCGGGCGGGGCCGCGCGGCGCCCGCGGCTGGTAGATACGTTCCGCTGCGCCTCGCGACATCTCGCTGCGCAGCGAGGCGTCGTCCTGCTACGATTTTAAGATGCGCCTCGCGACGTTGCGATGCGTCTCGCGACGACGCGCGGCGTAGCGCGAAATCATTGGCCTCTTTGAGTATCGTCGCGTCGCGTCGCGTCTCGGTGTGAATTGACCCTTAGTGGCTAAATCCATTATTTTAGCTATTCGGGATTTCGGAAACGTCAACTGAAACAAAAATAAACGTCTGTACTGTAAGAAGGTACGTACTTACCGGTTTTAATTGAGCAATAATTGTAAGAAAACTCTTTAGAATCAGAGTACGGAAAAAATAATTATGTATCTCTAAACTACTGATAGTTAGTACTGATAGATAGTAAAAAAAGATCAAAAGTAGGTTAACCAAAAAAGCGGAAAATCACTTTGAGTAGGTAGTCAATCGTGAATCAAATTAATAGGAACAAAATAGCAAAAGTAAAGATTAGTACCTTGACTATGTTTACATTACAATAGGTACCTACCTATCTATTTTGTGTCAAGTGATTTAATTCAATAATGAAACAAAAATCTAAAACTATGCAATTTCGTGTAAAATGATACATCTCACAACTTACGCGTCGATCCATGGCGAGTTCGGACGTGACCAAACTTCATAAAGGCCGCAGCGACACTAACGCCCGCGCATCTCCTACCCCGCGTCACGCCCTCACTTCGCCTCGCGCACCCCCGCCACTCTCGTCATGTTCGTACTTGTATCACATAGCACATCTAGTAATTAATAAAAAAAACCAAATCTGGTTTGAGTATTAGATACAACTCAATTTATATTCGTTTACACATAAAAAATTCTTTGTGTCGAATGATGTAAGTCGAGATGCATCACTTATCACAAATCAGGCACAACTTTAGATTCGGATTAGTAGGTACATGTTGAGTTATACCCTAATCAGTATGGAGAAAAATTGGTGCAAAGTGATATAACTCTAAATATATCAATATTCATGATAAATATACCTACTGAAAAATAAAGTGTGTAAATTAATATAATCGCTCTTATACCACGAGGCACAAAAAAAAATGTGTGAAGCAATGACCTAAAGGGGTTACGACTTGACTTATATCTAAATTCACGATATTTTTTCCGAAATTCTGTCAGTTATATCACTTGGCACCAAATTATCTCCGAAACTATAGCAGATAGAAGGACTTGAGTTGTACCAAAAAAATCGTAATTTTTTTCTGACAATTTCTATGTAAAAATCACAAAAAAGGTACAACTCGAATTAAATCACCTTTCACAGGAGGCACAGAATTATTTGTGTTGTTTTGTGATTTAGGCAGCAGCGAAGACAAAAACAATGTAGTACCTACCTGTGATTTACGCACTTATGCCAAATAAACTTCAAAAGTCGTACGTTATTTTGCTAGAACTTATAAAGTCAGCAGTCCCAGAATGGGAGCCAACTAAATTTATTACTGATTTTGAACAGGCTACTATCAGAGCTATAAAATTGGTCTTTCCCAACGTGGAACACCACGGATGTTATTTTCATTTCAAGGATACATTGATCAGAAAAGCAAAGAAGCTAAACATACAAACAAAAAACAAAAAAAAAAACAACGACACAAATTTGAATAAAATAATAGGGTTGTGCATTGTGCTACCACTTCTGCCTGAACCAGATATTGAGGAAGGCTGGAATTATGTGCTTGCAGAAAGTCAAGTTATTGGTACGCATCGAAACCTCGGACCATTCTTGTCTTATATTCAAAACTAATTAACTAATAAATAATCACATCTAAATCTTCAATACGTATGTTAGGATCAATGTCGATGTATTGAGAACTATATTCTGTTGAAATTAAGTTTACTTGCTCTTCTTGGTCACCAGATGTTTTGAAAAAATTCCAAAGATTTCGAAGTATCGTCTCGCAGTGTGTTTTTTGTGATTTTTGTTCTAAACCTTTAATTATATCCAATCCAACTATATTTGTAAATATTTTTTTAGTTATTGTTTTTTCCGGTATAGATTCTATTTCATTTTTTGTGGTATCTTTAGTAGCTGTTGATGATGATCCTAAACATTTCGAATAGTTTATTGACGTAGGATCTCAGGGGTATAATCCACAAGTTTTGAAACCATTTTTAATGGTGTCGGGTTTAATTCCTAAATTGATTGCATTTTGCAATATTGGCACAAATTCTAATTTGGTTAAAGCTTGGGAAGGATGATCTCGTCTCCAATTGAGAACACTCTTCCTGTAGGCACATTTTAATGGAAAAAAGGCAGCGACATCGGCAGGCTGAAGGATGCGAGTACTGTTCGGATACAAGGCTATCAGCACTATTCCTAATTCTGAGCACAGTTCACTTACTTGTAAGGTCATATGAGTTTTATGGCCATCCACAAAAAAAATTATAGGGAACTTTACATTTACTTCTATTAAATGTGGATAAAGAACATTTTTAACATAATCGTAAAAAACATCAGCCTTCATCCAACCGTTATCACTAAGACCTATTCCCCACTTATCTGGAACTTTCGCAGCAATATCAGTTGGGAGTCTTTTGTAGGGAAAAATTATCATGGGTGGTGTCAAAGCGCCACTTGCTGCAAAAGTAAACATAACGGTAATTGCACTTTTTGCCAGTCCTCTGTCGATTTCGTAAACATTTTTTTCTCCTTTTTCGGCCAACACTGTCCCTGTTTTGGGACATATTAAAAAATTTGTCTCATCACCATTAAACACCCTGTTTGGATCAGAGAGGACATCAAAAAGACCGTTTTGTTTGAGATATTCTTCTATTTTGAAGAACCAGCCTTTAATGTCCTTCTCTGCAACATTTGCACTAGCAGCCGTAACTGCCTCTGAAGTTCTGATACTTATTTCAGGATGCCGTTTAAGAAAGAGTTTCATCCACTTTTCCCCTGGCACATTTCCTTTGAAAGGGTTTGATCTTTTAGTGTCTTCCAAAAACTTTGATACACTATACTGTATATCTTCCTTTCTTTTGGGGAAACCTTTTTTGCTGCTTATAATTATCTATTTTACTAGATTTTCTTCCTCTTCTTTAAACAATACAGTTGCTGGACCAGGTCTTGGATCTACTTTGTCAGGATGCTTGCATCGGAATTGCAAGGTTGCACGTGGAACCTCGAAAGTTTTGGCCGCCAATTTTTTACTCATACCTTCTTGAATGGCAGCCAAGGCCTTTTGCAAATTTTCCGGATCATACTTTTTTCTTCGGCTAATTTCTTTTTTCTTCACTAACTTCTTACGTGGCTTCATATTTCCTAAAAACAGTAAACTAATAAAGGAGATGCCAACAATAGGTTTTCTATTGAAGTCCTAATTTTGGCACTAATGCCAAAAATTGGATAGTGTTAATATTTTTTATAATCGGAAATTTATAATGGATTGCACCTTTAAACCGTAAGAAATAAGAATCAAAATAAGAAAATATTATATCCAAATCACACTACCCATTTATTGGCATTGGTGACAATATTAGGACAACACCTGAAAATGAATCTATTTATTGGCACCCCCTTTATTTTCAAAAACTAAACACAAGGAGACAAAATCTAATTTGAATAAATCTAATTAAAATCTTATAGTACCTACCTATCATAAAAACATTCAAAAACAAATAGGGCATTCGGGTCTTTATGCTATCAAGGGATAATATACGTGTCTTACCTTGTGATAAAATTTACAAAATGGCCGATTGTAGACGATTACACACACACTAGATTTTAACTCGATACCAAGGAACTTTTACCCGACCTGGAATGTGCACAGGCTGCCGATGCGCGGTCCGAGTGAGATAGCTTTGCGAGAGCCCTCTGTCCCTTTCATTAGGGTGACCAAACAATGTAGTTATTTAGGACATAATTACGTGAACAAAATCATTTGATTTCATAAAATCATAATGCTATAGGTTATAGAGGATAAAATAAAATAAAACGCATGCAATGATTCATAAACATAATATTTATTGGTATTAATGTACTTACAGTCATGGTCACACATTACTAAACAAAACAGTTTTATGCAACTTCTGTCTTAAATTTGTTTTCTGACCTCTAATTTTTAATGTTTGAGTATTACCGTGGCTCATCAAACGGGCGGTAAGATAATAAGACGCAATGCTTTTAGTAAGTTGCATTTCGTGTGAATCTTCACATTGAAATGATTGAACAGGATGTGGTGGATCAAAACATTCTCTCAAAATACTATAAAAGTTTTGCAAAACAAATAATATAATTTTGTTTTTATTTACCTTTTTTAATGACTCTGAGCTATAAAATTTGAATATTTTTTCCGTATACAGAATGATTTGAAAAACAAATTTAGAAACATATTTTAATTTTCCTCTGTCTACGAATGACGTAAAGGATGAAACTGTGCATATATCAATTGAGTTCATATAGTCATGATCTTCATGTTTCTTAATAAACAAGGCAGAAAGACAATATTTGCAACTTAACTTTTCGGATATACTTTTTGCACAGCATCCAGCCATGTAGTATAGTATATTGTTTTTGTAATACGAAAATTCTTCATTGTCAACATAAAACAGTAAATTGACAAGTTGTTGGTCTTCGCTAGCCTCGTGATTGTCTATAACTGCTCGTTTAGGATGTCTGAATTCCAAAACTGGAGTCATTTCAAAGTCATCCTCACTGACACAATTAGCGTTTACACTGGGTTGTACGCTATTGCGAAACAAAAGTTTTCGCAACGTGTACCGAAATTGAAGCGAACTCGGGTTATCATTTAAGGCACCACATCGCCTAACGCATGAAAAAAATATTTCAAGATTATCTTGCGAACATTTATAAGTTAAAAAGTATTTCATTGCGTTTTCGTTATCTTTTAGTAAATCAAGACACAAGTTTGCAAAGCTGTATGTGTCAATAATAAATCCAAGAGCAGGAGTTCTGCGACGGTGTTCAAGGATATGTGTGTCATTGATTTTTAAACTCATCAAATAGTTCCTAGTTTCGGTGAGCGCATTCATCCAAATTTCAAGGTTTTCAGACGTAAGGGTGACTTAAAGCCTTTGCCAAAGGGATTTTTCGAATTCAATATATCAAATATTCTATCCAAAAATCGAATATACTCAACAGTTGCTTCGCTTCCTTCAAAACGCTTATCGCCACTTTTTGTTAGGAATTCAATTGCATCGGCAACTGAATTGCTCAACACTTGTGCTGCTAATTTGACATTCATTTTTTTACCAGAAAAATTAATGTGGTTACTAGTAAGTTTGTTGGCTAGTTTCAACCCTTCCTCTTCTTGTATTGCATCTAATTGCTTTATAAAGTTGAATTTTATGTCACCTTTCGGAGAATTGATATTAGTTTCTGCAAAAACATTTCTGGCCAGCTTGAGCATATGGGGAGTATAAAATGCAGTGGATTTGGCAGTCTTTTGTTGGGTGTTTAAAACTTGTCTTCATTTCAGGTAGTGTGAACCTACATCCCAAAAGCTCATAAGTCTTGATATTAACACAAGTTCCATCACAGGTTAAGGATCTTACTGTAATATTTCGACGGCCCCTACGTACAAAAAGACATGTCAAAAATCAAGGTTTACAGGAGAGCGTAATTTGTATTCAAACCGCTTTAGAAAAAAATCTATGTGCAATTATAAATATTTTATTTCTATAATGTCTAATTAGATTTAGGAAGTTTATAATAGTATAAATACATATTTATTTATTTTATGTTTTCCTGGAAAAAATGATAGATGACTGTTTCTACGGTGATATTAAAACAAAAGCATGTCAGACAACTATAAGATAGCTTTTTATACGCAGGAAAGAAGAAAACAGTATCTAGAATAGAATTTATATTAAATGTTTTATGAAAACGTATAATTATGTTATTGTTTTCAAATGAATACATTAAACTTCTTTAGATCGCTACCCATGGAGATTAATATACATCAACGTAGACATATCGCTTTATACGCGGTTTTATTAGGATAGGTAGGAATATATTTCTGGTAACGTAAACAAAGACATGTTCTTAAATAAAATTTTCAGGATTCTGTTTTATTAATTAAAGAAGGTTTGTAGGAATCGCGGCTAGCTCTTCCCGGGATGCTGATAGAAAAGTCGAGTTTACTGTACAAAAGCTATATTGTATATATAAAACTACGACTATTTATGAGTGCGGTATGGATGGTTGCTGCTGGTGCACTGACTTCTGTAGGCGCCCCGGCCGCGCTCGCGGCACGAGTAACCTACTTAGGTCAAACTGCTGATGATGCTAATATACCTACTCGTATCTGTGTGATCGATGCATCGAACATACTCCCGAGGGCGAGGTACGAGATGAGAATGAGATGAGGCGCTACAATTGAGGGGTTAGTATTACATAGATGATCAATATTTTCTTAGACTAGGTGATTGTTAGAACAATGCTTTAATGCTTTAATCTAAGTGATTGCTTCATTACAAAACTAATCCCTATTCTATACTAAAAACTTATTGTCCGCTGGTTGGCTGCTTGCTGATGTGTGAAGTTATTGTGTCTATATCACGTAAACTGGACCACCGCACGATCCCACAGGCACCATGCCCTAGCTCGGGCACGGGCTGCCGACGCGCACTAACACTATCTCCGCTGGAGGACGCCTCTCTCAGCGGGTGAGACGCGGGGGGTGGCACCGGCGGCGCCACCGGCTCCTTGGCGCGCGCGGAGGATGCACTGACGGCTCGTCTGCTTCGTCTCCACAGGAACACCAGGAACGCTGTTACGATCGCTGCTAATACGCTGTACGATATTGCGTATTGGTGAATATCGTGCGTTGTTAAGGTCACCTCCTGTTGTGCCGCTTCCTTCATCGCGCTGATTTGCTCGCTGAGCTGCTGTAGCGTTAAGGTGATAATCTAGACATGGTTCGATAAACGGTAACGTAGCGTTGAAAGTGTGGTGCTGTATCGGAGCTATGTTGGTAAGTACTAGGTCCGATTTGAGATTAAGTGAGCTTTGTTGTTGATAGGAATATAGTGTGACGTCACGCCCCTTTGCTGTGCATTGTTTTGTTAGGTGAATGAGCCCGGCCTTGCTGACTTGGCGGACTCGGGTTTCACGGTCACATATGATTGTAAGCGTGTAGGTATCACATGCGAAATATAAATAGAACGACGGGTCGTGTAATTGAACCCATTTATTTTGGCAGCTTTCTCTTTTGATCTTGCAGGTGTCCATCTTTTCAGTTTGACAGAACTTTTGTTCTGGACCCAGATGCTGGATGGGAGCTTGTAGCTGACAGATGTATGCTTCATCTTGATATCCACAGCCTTGAAGATCTACGATAGAAACCGGTAGATATGAGTCCCTCATCAGATTAGTTGCTATGTAATCTGTTGTTAGCTTGATGCTGATCATGTCGCTGCTGATTTGAAGAGGTACTGGTATCAAGTGGTATAGCTGGAAGTTGTCTCTGCTGATCAAAGGTAGGGTGATTTCGAATATTACATAATCTCTACTCATTCGTGCTTTTATCTTTAATATGTTATAAATTTTATATAAGTTTGACTGAATATTGTCTACAGGTAACGTTAGCTCTTTCGATATTTGGCTTGAAACTATTTGAAGTTCGTCGCTAAGCTGCTTTGGTGTCAATAAATGTAGGTTTATCTTGCCATGGTAAATATTTGTCAGGGTATCGAGGATCGTGTCCTGGATACGCTTCAAGTTTTGGATCATATTTGTGGTCGCCATTGCTGCTAGAGTAAACTCTTGTAGAATAGACATGCTTTCATACTCTTTTTGTAGCTGCTTGGTTGATTGAGTGATGTAGTTCAAATGTCTATTGAGAAGTTTATGCTGGGATTCTATTGCTTGTTCTGTTCGCTTTAGAACGTTGTACTCGGCTTCTACCACAGATGTCTGGTTCTTCCAAAGATGCAGCAGGTGCTTCTCGTTGCTGTTTACGAGTTCAATGTCTTGCTGATATTTATCCGCAAAGCTTTGGTCGAGTACTCCAAACAATGTGTTTGCTATAGAGCCTACTGCATTGATAAGGCCGCGACGTGCCCTTGACCGCTCGCCGAAATGCTGATTTAGTAACAGCTGATTGTAGTATTGTAGCTCGCTGTAATCGTGTTTCACTTGCAATAGAATCATGTTACAATGGCTCGCCTCTTTAACCTTATCACATGTTTGTTCTAGATATTTGGTAAATGAATTAACTGCTTTTTCTCCTTGCCAGTAAGGTCGCATGTCATAGTAAGATACGATTTTCCACTAGTCACGGATTAATAGCATTTTTCCTACCGGGTCGTAGTATAACGACTGATTACTAGTGAAATGAGTTATATTGGCCGATACGTTTGAACAAATGATATTCATAAAAAAGATCCATGCAAATGCAACGTTAATAAATCTAGGAAGCTGTTTTCTACCTAATTGGTTACTATATTTTGCTAAATGTGCTACATTTTGTTTGCTTTCGTCATGTTCCGTTTGTACTACTTTGCTTTGTTCTATAGGTAAAACTGATAATTTTACTATAGGACGCTTTATAATGCCGTTTTTTGTTTTAAGAGACACCACTCTTACAAAACCATCATTTCCTTTGTGCACTTCCCCGATGAGAAGTTGTCATCGTGAATAGTCACCATGTCGCCGACTTCAACGTTTCTTTTTGCTCTGAGCCACTTACTGCGGACAGATAATTGACTGAGATATTCGGCTTTCCATCTCTTCCACAGGTCTTGGAAGATCTTGTTTGTTAGGTGCCATCGGGTCCTAGCGTCATTGGCGGTTTCTATAACTGTTAGGCCCGCGTTGCTGGTTAGAAAGTGTGATGGCGTGAGGAAGTCGATGTCATCAATGTCTTCAGATATCGGACATAGAGGCCTCGAATTAAGTCTTGCCTCGATTTGCGCCAACACAGTGCTGTATTCTTCGAAGGTTAACGCTTGTTCACCTACCACTCTTTTCAGATGCTGCTTTAGGCTTCGGATGGATCGCTCCCAGATCCCTCCTGCACTTGGCCAAGAAGGGCAGTTCCAGTGCCATTCTATGTCCATCTCCGCTACTTCTCGATGGAATGACTCCTTGAAAACTTCCTCTAGCTGCTGATATTCTTCTTGAATGGCCTTGTTTGCGCCTACAAAGTTAGTTCCGTTGTCGGAGTACATATGCTTAGGTGTTCCGCGTCGTGCTGCCATTCTTCTCAATGCTGCTATGAAAGAGGCGCTGCTCAAATCGGAAACTAACTCTATATGAACTGCTTTTGTAACCATGCAGATAAACAGCGCTACGTAGCCTTTCGTTGTTTTTATTCCTCGTCCTTTGTTGGCTTTGACTGGAATAAAACCCGTTAAATCTACCCCTGTGTGATAGAACGCTGGTGCTGGATTAGTTCTAAAATCAGGATAATCGCCTATAATCTGCTGTAATTTAATGGGCTCTTGTTTTCTGCAGGTGACACATCTAAGGATCTGTTTTTTAACTGCGCGGTTGCCTTTAACTATCCAGTACCTTTGTCTCAGAAAGGACGTGGTAAGCCGAGGACCACCGTGGAAGGTGAGCTCGTGGGCTTGTTGGATGAGAAGCTCAGTTAATCTGCTGCTGTATGGAATGATACTAGGAAATTTCATTTCTGCATTGATGTTTGCATTACTGAGTCTTCCTTTGACTCTTAAAATACCGTCTTCGTCCACATATGGATTTAAGTTTGCTAATTGGCTATCAGACTTGACCTTGCTGTTATGTAATAGGTATTCTATGTCGTTATAAAACTCTTTACGCTGTACCTGTTTTATAATAATTAATTTTGCTGATCGAAGCTCGTGTAACTTGAGATACTTCGGCTGCCTTTGTTTACTAACCCTAGGGGTCAACACGCGTCGTATCCACGCTAAAATCCTTGTTATTTTATTAAACGAACTGTGACGGGTAAGTAAATCTTCGACGATGCTGCTGTTATCGGAGATGTTACTAATTACGTTCACGTGCTTTTTAACCTCTTCGTTCGTAGTAAAATTCATTCTTTGCTGTTTTGGTTTGAAATTGAGTGACGATAAGAATGTAGGTCCTTGCCACCACAACTTATGCTCTTTGAGCTGTAATGACGTCAGACCTCTGCTTGCAGCGTCAGCTGGATTCTCTTTGGTATTTATGTAATGCCAACACTCTGGTGGCAAAGTGGTGATGATTTTCGTCACCCTATTTGCTACAAAGAGCTTCCAGCGCTCCGGAGAACCTTGAATCCAGCTGAGCGTTACTTGGGAGTCGCTCCACCCATAAACTACGACTTTGAAGTTACTGATGCTTTTGACGATTTTTATCATAAGTTTTGTCAGTAGTTCAGCTGCACAAAGCTCCAAACGCGGCAAAGACACGGCCTTGCTGCTAGGTAATAACCGGGTTTTTGCTGCGGCTAGCACTACTGACACTGAGTCATGTGTTACGATTCTCGCGTATACTACACATGCGTATGCTTTTATGGATGCGTCACAGAACCCATGAAGTTCGATCACGTCACCGTTTTTGCTTTTTAACCACCGGGGTATCGTAAACTGATTTATGATGTGTAAATCTTTTTTCAGTTGAATCCACTCTTCCTTGATATTTGGCGAAACTTCATCGCTCCACTGAACGTCTGAATTTTGCCAAACTTGTTGGAATAATAGTTTCAATTTTGTTATCAACGGAGCTAACCATCCCAAAGGATCGAAAATCTTAGAGATTTCAGACAGAAGCATTCTCTTGGTCAGCTTTGTTGTGCTAGTTTCAGTTAGATCACATTGAAAAGTGAACTCGTCCTCGGTGGAGTTCCATTGTATACCTAACGTTTTTGCTGTGCTTTCTGTTTTAAAGGTAAACAATAGCGGCTGATTGTTATTGTTTTGTTCGACTTCTTCTAATAACTGTTTGTCATTTGAGGACCATTTTCTTAATGAAAAGCCTCCGCTCTTGAGGCACGCGTTCATTTCCGCTATCCTCTGTTTCCCTTCTTCAATGCTGTGGGCCCCTGATACCCAATCATCCATGTAAAGCTGCTCTTGGATGCACTTAGCTGCATTAGGGAAATTATTTTGCTCGTCTTCTGCTAACCTTCGGAGAGTCATCATGGTAAGGAACGGTGCTGATTTTGTTCCATAAGTTATCGTGCTTAAGGTGTAAGCTCTGATAGGTTGATTCTCATGATCTCTCCACAAAATTTGCTGCAGATATTGGTCCTGCTGATTGACCAATATCATGCGGAAGCATTTTTCGATATCTGCTGTGTATACAAAACGATATTGCCTCCACTTGAGAATAATCTCTAGTAGATCCTGCTGTAGGTTCGGACCCTTGTACATCAGGTCGTTGAGACTGTTTCCTGATGAAGTTTTTGCGGATGCATTAAAGACCACTCGTAGCTTTGTTGTACTCGAGTCTTCTCTTAGCACCGCATGATGAGGTAAGAAGCATTCTAGTTCCACGTTCACCTGGCTGCTTGAAGTCGCTAACTTCATGTGATTAAGCTGCTCATATTCACTTATAAAGTGCTTATATTGCTTTGCTAAATTTTCTTGTTTTCCTAACTTACGCTCTAAGTTTTTAAATTGTGCCATCGCTATCTCCTTAGACGATCCCAATTTCTCCTTTACATCCGGTTTCATTGGTAATCGAACCTCATATCGCCCGCTGTCTAAGCGTTTAGTGGTGGCGTTGAAGTAATCTAGGCAGGTTTGATCTTCTACCGACATTTCGTTTTGTTCTTGAATGTCTTCAATCTTCCAGAACTGATGTATATCCTCAATATTGTTAAGGATAACATTGCAATGAAAAGAAGTCTTTACACTGCCGCATAGAAGCCACCCTAGCTGAGTATGCTGCGCTAGGGGCTCAGATTGTGTGTGTCCGCGGATTAACCCCTCCATCAGGATGTTGGAGTACACCTCTGCACCAAGAAGAAGGTCAACCGGACGGCTGATATTAAAATCCGGGTCTGCAAGGCTGATATGTGCTATATGTTTCCATGACGGTTTTGCGAATGTCCTATTTGGCAAATGTTTAATTAGATTGTTCATTATTAAAGCGTCCGTAGTAAACATAAAATCAGTGTAAGTTGATCGACAAGTAATTTTAAGTTTACCCTTGCAGCTATTTTCTCGCTCTCCTACCCCAAAAATAGCTCCTTTGCAACTCTCGCGCTTTAACCCTAGCTGCTGTGCTGCTCTCTCAGTAATTACCGAGACCTGTGAGCCCTGGTCGATCAGTGCTCGCAAAACGTGTTGGTTGTTATCTGCTGCGGTAACTTTAACCAAAGCAGTCGCTAATAAAATCTCAGAAGTTTCCTTTCGCTGAGATGTCTGAATATTGTAGTTACCATGCTGCTGCTGTTGTTTACTATGCTTTAAGTTTAAGCTCTTAGTTGACGAACTAGATCTAGGTTGACTTGCGAAATAATCATGCAAAATTGTGTGATGCTTTGCGTTGCATTTGTGGCATCTTTTTGCTGAATAGCACTTGGCCCCTTCGTGATCATAAATGCAATTCGTACAAAAATCGAATTCATTTAGTAATTTAATTTTTTGTTCGTTTGCTAATTCCAAGAATCTGTTGCAATTTATTAACCTATGACCAGAATCGCATCGAGGACACTTATTTGCTGACGCCGACATGTGTAATGATTTCGCAATTTCATGCGCTTTGTTACTTTTACCATCACTAATAAAAGGTTTATTTTTATGGTTTTGATAGTGAGACGTTTGCTGATGAGATGATGGGCTTTTAGGTGTCCCATCTCGTCGTCGCCGAGATGACTCTAGAGTGGTAAACTTGTTCTCTAGGAAGTCCATAAAGTCTTGTAGAACCGGTAGTTCTCGCGAATTCTTCAAGGATTCTATGTACTCGGCAAAGGACTCACCAGCTAACTTCTGGGACAATATGTACACAAGAAGAGGGTCCCATGACTTTGTGTCGATACCTAGATTCTTAATGGCGTGGAGACTCTCTAAAGTAACGTCATGAAGTCGTTTGATGGCTGCATACGACTGCTGCTGTATGTTGGCTAGATTGTAGAAGGTGCTAACGTACGACGTGAAGATGTGTCTCTTGTTGTTGAACCGATGGTTCAAGATTTCCCAACAGGTTGCATAGTTGTCCGCGCTGATTGGAAGATGCTGTATCAAACGCTCCGCTTCTCCCTTGAGCTTACTCTTAAGAAACTGCATCTTCTGAGCCTTTGACAACGATGAATTTTTGTGGATAGCCTCATCAAACAGATCCTTGAACGATACCCACTGCTGAAAGCTACCTGTGAAAACGGGTATATCCATCTGAGGTGTGGTCTTGTCGCGATACGATGTCGACCACATCCTTGAGCTTAAAGCTTTCCTCAGGCCGTTGTAGGTACGCTCGTGCTTGTTGAAGTTGTACTCGTACGCTTCGTCTTCTCCCAACTCCAACATGATCTCCCAATGGTAGTTGTCCACAACTGTCCAGCGAGTTTGTAAGGCTCGCAGGGCGTCTTCGTATTCCCATTTTTCTTGGTATGACTCTATATCTATGGTATCTACCGTTTTTGAAAAGGCTTTAAAATTAATTACCTGCTTACGTAGCATAACATCTAGCTGGCTATTGGTACCTAAATCCTCGTCTCGCTGTACACGGGGGTTTGGCGGTGGTGGTGCCGGGGTCTGCGGCCGCTGCTGTCTGCCGCTGGATGGACCTACTTCCGGCTGGCTTTCTCCGGGTTCAGAGACTCCTAATTGCTGCTCTAGGTCTAAGTAATACCTATCGATCGTCGTTTTCGCTGCTAGGTACGACTTGTTAGTTCGCTCAAACTCAGAATCGGCAAAGTACTTATGACTTTTACTTTCGAAAGGCAAAAGCTTTTCGTGGTTTTGCTCATACTCTCTCCAATACGCTTCCAGAATGTCTATTTTGCGTATACCGTACTCCAAAGTCTTACGCTCGCTGCTATCCTTTTTAAAATTAATAAGGACTTTCCTAATATTCTCCGCTAAATCTTTTTGTTGAGAATAAAGGACCTCCATAACGTCGGTGAAAGTTCGAGCACGTTCGTTCGAATGAATGAAAAGGAACGCTCTTACTTGTAAGCCGTTTGTCCTACGGCTGTTGCCGGACTTTGTGTAGGCGCGAGCGGTTCGCTCACTGCTGCTGCTGGCCTGAATGGGTAGCTCCCCACCACAGTGCTGGCTGAAGATGCTGAGGGCGCGAGCGGTTCGCTCACTGCTGCTGCTGGCCTGAATGGGTAGCTCCCCACCACAGTGCTGGCTGAAGATGCTGAGGGCGCGAGCGGTTCGCTCACTGCTGCTGCTGGCCTGAATGGGTAGCTCCCCACGTCAGGTGCCGATGATAGCTTTCCAATAATCTCACTGGTAAAGCTAAGATCACTGAATCTAATGGCTGCTGGTACGTCCGAAGCACTCACGGTACGACTTGTTACGATCGCGCTATGAATCCTCGAACGGTATCTCGAAGGACCATGTAGGAATCGCGGCTAGCTCTTCCCGGGATGCTGATAGAAAAGTCGAGTTTACTGTACAAAAGCTATATTGTATATATAAAACTACGACTATTTATGAGTGCGGTATGGATGGTTGCTGCTGGTGCACTGACTTCTGTAGGCGCCCCGGCCGCGCTCGCGGCACGAGTAACCTACTTAGGTCAAACTGCTGATGATGCTAATATACCTACTCGTATCTGTGTGATCGATGCATCGAACAAGGTTTATAATAATTTGAGCATTACTTAAATCTAAACAATTGGTATTTATAGTCTCATTAGAGTAGGAACCAAACATTCAAAAATCACAGTTGTCTAGAAATATAATTTGTAATTTTTAATAATCATCACAGCTTTATTTGAGTATGCGCCTTAGTTTAATTATTTATCTAATCTACCTAATTTGTAATATTTAATAATCATCACAGCTTTATTCAGACTGATTCATCTTATTACTAACAACACTAACAACATTACTAACTAGTTTTAATAACAGGTAACAAAATAAAATTTATAGAAAAAAAAGTTTTAACTTAACAACCTTCATTATCAGTATCTTGTGCTTCAGTGCTATGCTTAAGGTTTCTATAGAAGTCATGATACTTATTTGGAATAATCAGTGTATCGCATAAACTAATCAGGTCTTTATATTTCACATCAGTGATAGGGATAGGATTTTTGTATAACTTCTCTAATATTAGTTCTTGTTCCTTCTTTTTCCTTCCTCTTGTTAATTTCAAATTATTACTACAGTTCAGTCTTCTGTAATTTTCTTCAGAAAAGTCGTACTTAAATTCAATAACGTCTGGATTATTCCCTTGTACTTTTACTTCTCTTATCTTATTCCAAGAAATTTTGTTTGAATTTGTATCTTTGATCCAGTTTTTAGTATGTAGCCAAGCTTTGAAATCCAAAACTAAGTCTTGATTCACTTCTACGACTCTATAAGGTGGGCTATTCTGTTTTGCCCAGCGAACCAGTGTGTACCATTCATCTGGCGTGTAAATAACTTTATTTTTTGCTGTTCGCTCAATTAATGCGTGAACGCTATCTGCCTCGTTCTGAGTATGGCCTTTTTCCAAGAATCTATGGCACACATCTACCTTAAATGTATTGCTTACATACAAGTACATAAAAAAACAATGCGATTGCGATTCTGACCAGCACAGTTGTCTGACCAGAATCTAAAATCTTTCACGCCATCCTTAACCTTGTCGTTAACAAAAGAAAACAAACAACTAGCCACTTCATTGGCGCCACGTCTAGCAATTGTCTCATCCCACATGTAACATGTAGCTTCCTTTAACCCAGCATCAAACACTGTAAAATTATATACTGATAATTTCCTCTTGTAATACAGTACACTAATTTCAGCGTGTGGAGTGTTATTTATTTTTTGGAAATCAAACATCGCTGTGCAAATTTCAGAAGGATTCGATTGAGCTTCAATTTTATCGGCGTTTTTAAAAGTCCTGGCAAGATTTTTATTTTCCATGTGTGCCTTATGCTTCAGTTTATCATCATTGGTAGGCGTGGTGTTATTTTTCATTGCGTGGCATAGGTCACATTGGTCTTTTTTAGGTATATAAAATGCTATATTTAATTCCTTATTGATAATATCTTTGTACTGTCTTACAGAAGTAGCTATATTTTCAGTTATATTCAGATCTTTACACCATATAATATACAGGTCGTACATCTTCTTAAAGTTCAATTCACAGTCTAAGTACTGTTTATTTGAGTCTTTGCGCGTATAATGACTTTCTATGGGTGCAAAAGATTTTACATGTTGAATTACATTTTCTTTCACTGCCGCAGTTATTATAGTTGGATGATTTTGATGAAAGCCTCTCATATCTTTAGTACAAATACCGGTATTTTTATCATGCTTATCGATGGCAGATTGTATAAAAGTGTTACTTATAGAAAACGTATTTTTAAACATAGTTTTGCAAACTATTACCTTCTCCTTGTGGCCAATATTAGACAAAAGAGGCAAAAAAAACTTGTAAACATTTAACCTCTTAGAATCTTGTGTCCATTGTTTTTTTCTTATTTCTTTTACGTGTGACGCTATAAAAGACCACTGCTGACAATGGTCACCTAGATTCCAAAAGGTTTCGAATATTTTTTGGCGAGCTACCACACCAAACTTCTCAAAACATTTTAATCGACAATTAGATGCACATGGACCCTTCATTTGTTTTGCCATTTGTTGTTTTCCGGATCGAGATGTATGAGCTTCACCTATGTTGACAAGTGCCTTCCTTTTTTCATCTAACCAGTTAGATTTATTAGTAATTCTGTTCTTTGTAATTGCTTTTTTCACATACTGACGCTTTCTTTTACGTTGACGCGGTGTTGATGTACCGGACATTTCGCTGGATCCTAGGGGGCTTGATCTTAAGGTTGCATCAGATAGGATAACCGTACTTTCGCTTAAGTAGTTACATTCATCAAGTCCATGCAAGTCGTTTGGAGACAATCCAAACGACATGCATGGACTTGGCATTGGTGTTGAAACCAAAGATTCGGAAGCTGTTGAAATAACATCACGGGCAGTTATTTCATTGATATCATTTTGAAGTGTTGGTTGTGGTGTTTCATTTTCACAGATAGAATTGTTAAGATAGTAATCTTGAATTTCATCATTCGAAATTTCCCCTACCGTATCAATTATATAATTTAAATCAGTTTGAGATAATATTATATTAGCTGATGTATGATTTTGTTCTTCATCGCTAGGTACTTCGGTAATCTGTGTTTCGTCGTTACAAACGTCCAAAGGCCGATCCTCAAGATCCCATGAAATATCTTTTCCGGAACATACTGGTGTCTCTAAAAAACAAAAGAAAGAGAAATATATTTATTTATTTAGATTTTTATATTTATTTATTTATTTAAATAGATATATTTAGTTATTAAACTATAATGAAACACACAAAACGCCGAAACGTAAATGAAAACAAATCCACGAATAAATTAATAGTTACACGTATAAACAAACATGTAGGACATGACTTCATATACCGCGATAATAATAAAAACGTTGTTTTCTTTGTAAAAAAATAGTAAGCAAATCATATTTTAAATAAGCATGCAACTTATAATAATTATTCGTAAAATAATGGTTTTCAGATGATTAACATAGTATAAGCGGATAAGTCTGAGATGACCGCTTTTACATTGATATCCTACCGCACTAGGTTAGAAAAATAATAACATAATATTTCAATCAGTTTTCAATATTATTAAACGTCTAATGAAATCTTATTTGAATTACTGCTTACCTTCATTTGCTTCATCGATGTAATTAATTAAATCTTGTGCTTCAGAAACGGTTAAAACATTGTTGCCGGTGTTTGCAATATCCACCAATAACTTAGATCTACTATTATTCATGTTTCACAGTACTATTGTAGATGTATTATGAATATTTATAACTAAAAAACACACCACTTTATCTGATATTGTATCAAAACGCTAATTATTTCACTACGCGAACAAGAATCGACACGACTTATTGGGGAGTTCCCGTGAATGAAGTTATGTCAGACAAGACCGAACTCGCACCGAGTGGCGCGCATTTTTAAACACCGTACAAAAGGATAACTACAGATATCCGCATCTACGACACTAATTTGTTGTAATTATGATAGTTATTCTCTTATACGACTTGTATTTTAAGTAAAATACATAATATTAAAGAAAAAATCTTATATAGGTATGTGTATATGGACAATCTAAAGCCATAAATGCAATAAAAAAAAATGGCCACTTTTGACATGTCTTTATGTACGTAGGGGCCGTCGATTTTCTTCTGATAACAACCTAATGGCTGTTAATATTAACTGTGATTGAAGCTCAGCTGATATTTTGTTAATAAAAAAGTAAGCTATGGAACATTTAAATCTTTTTGTGTAAGATACAACCATGAGAACAAGGGCTTCGGTAGCTAAGGTCTCAGAGTCATTGGGTATGATTCCCCCATAATCTACATAGCCCCAAAATTTATCCGTTTTCTTATCGAATTTTAGTTCTGTTCTTATTGCCATAGAATCAAAAAGAAGGGCTACATTTTTAAGAGAGGCATCCCTGGCTGCAGTTTCTTTTAAGAACATGATGACTTCCTGAATGTAACCAACACTACAGTCACGTGTAGCTAAAAGCCTTCTCAGTGTAGCTGGATGAGGGAGACACACATGTTTTCTCAAAAAAAGATACGCTTTTGGGCTGTAAAAGTGCAAAGTTAGAGCAAAAGATTTTAATTCTTCACTATATCTTCTTATCTTCCACAATGTCTTAAAACACGTCTCTATAACCAATGTGTCCTGCCAACTATGACTTATGGTGCCGAGACATGGAGGCTCACGAAGGAGGCTGTGCACAAAATAAGTGTAGCACAGAGAGCCATGGAGCGCGCCATGCTCGGCATCACACTCTTAGATCGAGTTCCCAATACCGAAATTCGCAAGCAGACTAAAGTACAAGACGTCAGCAAGCGAATATTGGGGCTCAAGTGGAGTTGGGCAGGACACTTGGCCAGACGTAGTGACGACAGGTGGACTAAGGCACTAACAGAGTGGAAGCCGAGAACTGGCCATCGAAATAGGGGACGTCCACCAGCGAGATGGGTCGACGACATCCATAAGACCGTGGGTTGTACGTGGTTCAGACTGGCACAGGATCGGGAAGAGTGGCAGAAACAAGGAGAGGCCTATGCCCAGCAGTGGGTCGACACGGGCTGAGAATGATGATGATGATGATATCTTACTTTTTTGTTACTAATAGCATGATTAAACTGCTCATGAATATGCACAAAATTACTTTTTATGACATCTTCGATTTCTTCTGGGTCATGGGTCTTTTTTTTGACTACATTTAACAACGATTTAAGACTATCGATTCTCAAGTCTCTTCTTTTAACGCGCTGCTTAAGAACTTTAACTTCTCGTTTTAAATCGTCAATTTCCTTACATTCATAGCGAATTTTTTTTGTAGGAGGTTCCTCGGAGGTGCTCGGCATAGGACTGATTTCAAGCTTTTGCTCAGGAACTACTGAAATATTCCCGGGTTTTTCAACAAACACTTCTTCATCTATTACTGGAGCAGCTTGAATAACCATATGGCTTAGAACAGCTATCTCTTTTTCTGGTGGAATAATCTTAGGAAAAATAGTTGGAACAGCATCGGATTTCAGTTTTGAAACTGAACAATGTGCTATTATATCCTGGGGCTTGAAGTGCAGACTACAAATAACAGAATATTTTTTGATATTTGAATTACTTGGTATGACATCCAGCCACTTTTTTCTCAAAGATTCTTCACTAGGAAATCTGAAATTAATTAATAATTTAAAAAAATAAAATAGGTACAATTTCTTTTTTAAAGTCAAGATTTTATTCAATCATGATTCATAAAAGACAAGGTATTTCGACAGTATTTTTTCTATTTTTTTGCTCTCGAGCTTTTATGAATCATGATTGAATAAAATCCTGACTTAAAAAAAAAATTATACTTATTTTATTTTAAAATTTTTAGAATTAATATATTTTGTCATCATCAAAAAGTTCTCATCAAGACCAATCTAACGAGCCTAAACACGGTAGGTATCAGACTACTGGGATGCAGATTCTGTGAGCACCTTCCATCTCCATCATCAGATCCTGAATATCACGTCATCATCAGAAATTACTCATCAAGACCAATCTAACGAGCCCAAACACGGTAGATATCCATCTACTAGGATGCAGATCCTGTGGCCACCTTCCGTCTCCATCATCAGACCAGCTCAATTCTCTCTGATTGCTGATTGCGAAAATAATCCTGAAAATCCGTTCATTATAGGCACACTACTTCATGAATTGAAAAATACTTACTTGAAGAAAGAAATACCGCATCCCGCATAGGATTCGCTTTTACAGCCTGGAATCGCACATTTTTTAACCATTTTTATTATGTACGAATAAAGAAATATTGCCGAATTACGGTTAAATAAATATCACCACGTTGATCACCACAATTAAGACACACAAATACACTTAAGAAAGGGACACAGGGCTCCCGAAGCGCTTTCTCTCTCGGACCGGATTTCTCTCTGACTAAATGTTAATCGGAAATAGAACTTAATTTCATATGCATAAGGTTATTTTCTTATCGAGGAAAAAATGTCGGTGCACATTCCAGGTCGGGTAAAAGTTCCTTGCTCGATACCGAATTCGCCATATTGTTTTTAATGTCATGAACAGGAAATGCCAGTGACAAAAAATAATTACTCTATGGTTTAGTTTATTTTTTAATATCCTTATGGGCATTGGAATCTTATTATTTGGCAATTAAATTACAGGTGCCAATACATGGGTGGGTGTCAATATTTGGCCTTGTTACCCTACCTGTGATTTACGCACTTATGCCAAATAAACTTCAAAAGTCGTACGTTATTTTGCTAGAACTTATACGGCCTTATTCCAAAAAAGTACATTAGTATAGGTTTAAACCAGAACTAAGAAGTCTAGGTTTGTTTCGGTATTAAAGTTGGTACCAGGATTAACATGCGTCCTTATTACAAAACGTAGATCAACCAAAGATCACTTAGGGCGCTTTTAGTGTCACGCGGATTTGCTCACGCACGCGGGATTGGACCGCATGCGTAAAATTTCACGCTGCGGATCATACGCAGCATGAGTTTCAGTTTTCTACGGGCTGCGTAACGGTATAGACGTGTTCAAAAATGATCAATGTCAGAAGAATATGTGTCGCTTACATACTTTACAAACGACGAAACAAGAAGACAAGAGTACATGTTGATCCCTTTCTTGAAAATAGGCTTCTTGCTGGGGCGTTTGTTACACACTTTGGAAAACTGCAAAATAATGAACGTAAATTTAAAAATTACTTTCGAATGTCCATTCGTTCTTTTGATGAACTGTTGTGTAAAATTGAGAATAAGCTACAAAAAAGCAGTTTACGAAGGATTACAATACAACCGATTGAGAGGCTCGCTATTACATTAAGGTAAGTTTTAAATTTTAAATATTTAATTTCCTGCTATGATTTAGTGGAAAGGGATTTGAACAGGTAGGATAAACGTTTTTTGACTTCAAATTACTGTCATGTGTAAATTTACATGTGCAAAAAAAAGATTTTGTCATGTACTCTGAAATTTCATTGTTCATAATTTCATTCAATTTCATGTTGAAATTTCATAAAATAAGATTATTTCACTCATAAAATGTCGCCATTAAAGTGGAATCATTCCTACCTTTCATCACACGCTACTTATTATAATATAGATAAAAGTTATAGGTTTGCACATGACAGTAATTTAAAGTCAAAAAAAGTCCTTAATTGGTTTGGGATTGGTACGTTCAACCTACATACACAATCCTTTTTTTTATCTGATAAAGTACACATGGCCACAGATCAAGTTACCCAAAACCAGCATAAATGGAACTCGCGCCTTGCGTATTATCATACTTAGGTAACCCGTCGGAGTCCCGCTTATACTGGATTTGAGTAACTTGATCTGTGCCGTGTGTACAACCGCACTCATATGACTAAACAAACAATTAGAGAGAAACTGGAGAAAAAAAGTTAATCGTACTCATTTTAATAAAAAGAGTTTTATTCATAAATTAAAAAATCAAATTTTACATCATTCATTTCTTTGTAAATTTGTATCCTGAGCGTTGACATTACTTTCGCCTGTAGATGATGTTGTTGCTGGGGTATAAATTACGTCATAAGACGTGATATTAAACAGGCCGCTTTCAGTCGAAATAAGAGTTTCATTGTCATTCACTGCAGCAGAACTAATAGCATTGTCGTTAAGACTCGAAGTATCCTGGATTATACTATTGGTTTGGTAATCTTGATTTATCGGTGACAAACTGTCAAGCTCAGTAAAAGCACTAGAACTTGTTGTAGGTATGGGACTGTAGTATGCAGGTTGTGTTTGACTTTCCATTTCCATAACTATATTTAACACTTTTGTTCTGAACATTAGTTTTTGATATCTAGTGAATCTTTTTAATGAAGGCTGCAGAGACTGAAAGAAAGCCAAATCCTCACTTTCTAGCTCCAGTTGATTAGACTTTAAGCATTCTAATAACTGTGCCTCAAATTCAGATGGTGCTTGCTTTTTAGATTTTACTTGTTTTTGTTTTGATGTTGGGTGAGAACTTTCTTGACGTGAAGTATCTGGTTGCGTGGACTCATTACGTGTTTCTAAATTACGTTGTGATGTTAGTTGAGAACTTTCTTGACGTGAAGTACCTGGTTGCGTGGACTCATTAGGTGTTTCTAAATTACTTTGTTCAGACATTTCTTCACAGAGTGACTCTTCTCCAGCAGTTTCCGTTGTACTGTCTAAGAAAGTCAAAATGTCATAGTAAGAATATTTCTTCTTCTTCTTACTCCCAGAGCCGGATGGCTGATTTTTTTCAGATATCTTGTCTTTCTGGTAAGTGTCCCTTGCTGTTCGCCAGCGTTGTTGTATTTTCTTGTCTGAAATGACAAAATATAATAAGTAAGTGGCAAAAGTACACACAGTTTCAGATCAAGTTACCCAAAACCAGTACCAATAAACGGAACTTGCTAGGGCCTCGCCGAGTCGTCTACGATAATAAACAACGCATGAGTCCTGTTTATACTGGTTTTGGGAAGCTTGATCTGTGGCCGTGTGTACAAATCTGATATTAGTTGGAAATTTAACTGCATTCGATTAAAGGCCCTCCTTAATTCACACATGTTGTCAACTTTACACTGTCTCATGAAGCATTAGATAAATCAAGCAATATACAGGGTTTCCCAGAAATGGTGGATAATCCTGCACGTGCGTGTGCGGGGGGGGAGGTGGGGACCCACATCCCAAAAAAAAAAATTCTATTCCCAACAGTCCGCGGTCTACGAATTTTTTTGTAAAATTTAGAAATTTCCCAGTTTTCCTCACATTTGTGGGCATCACGTCCGCTACATGAGGCCTAGTTCGGATTTTTTTCTTTTAAAGTATTCCCTAATAATGGTATTCCTAAATTACCTTAAAAAAAACGCAACTACTTAGGATAGTAGTTAACTAGTAGTCCCTAAACATAAATTTTATTTCTGAAATTTATTTTACTGCAAAGTTTGAGCACCTCTGCTGTAAAAAAAATGTATTGGAGTTTTATAGCCAACCACATAAAAAAATTACCTACATCATAAGGATTCTAAAACAGTAGCATAAGTACCTACTTTAATGGTAAAATTACTGAGCTATAGCTACTAATGTGTAAAAGTAGGCGTTTCATTACAAAATTGCAAAAGAAAAAAATAAAACAAGTAATGACCAAAAAAGTATTTATTATAAAAATAATCAAAGTAAATGTTCAAATTGGGCTCCTGATGCCCTTATGCAAGCTCTACACCTTTTTATAAAAGATTTTTGTAATCTGTTATTATAATTTTTTGATGATATAATTCTGGCTGCTTCGGCGACGCGAAGTCGAAGTTCTTCTAATGAGTTTATTGGTTTCTTGTAAACCTGCTCCTTCAAACAGCCCCAATAAAAAAAATCCAGAGGATTTAGGTCTGGGGACCGTGGTGGCCACAGTATTGGCCCCAATCGGCCGATCCATCTGTTGGGATAGGCATCATTTAGATAATTTCTTACTTGCACAGCATAATGTGCCGGACAACCGTCGTTCTGGAGCCACATTCCTTGCCGGATGGCTAGTGGCTCATCTTCTAATAATATTTGCAACTGGTTTCGAAGAAATTGTAAATAATTGTTGCCATTTAGGTTGCCCGGCAATTCATATGGGCCTATAATTTTTCCATTTAATATGCCCGTCCAGTAATTTATTTTAAATTGATACTGGGATTTATCTTCTCTCATCAAATGTGGATTTGTCAATTGCCAACTGTGCAAGTTATGAAGGTTAAGATACCCATCCCTTTTACATGTAGTCTCATCGCTCCATAAAATTTTTCTGAAAAAATCTTGATCTTCTTGAATTCTTGTTAACATTTCATTGCAGAAAACAATCCGTGCTTGGTAGTCTCGTGGTAGCAATGTTTGTACACGTGTCACGTGATAAGGATGCAGTTTAAATTTTTTCACAATACGATGTGCTGTAGATTTTGATATTCCCGTACGGCGTTCGATATCTGGCATCGAAATACTGGGATCTTCTTCCACCATGTCAAGGACAATATCTTCAGTTACAGGATTGTGGGGTCGTCCTCTGCTCCTAGGGCCACCAACGCCAGTACCAGGTATTCTGCCCTCTGAGTAAGCTTGGTGCACTCTTGTAAAAACTCGATAGTCGGGGTGACGCGCGTTCGGGTATCTCTCCCGATAAAGTGTTGCGGCAGCACTTGCGTTGCCACTACATTCTCCGTAAATGTAATGCATATTGGAATACTCTTGGGGTGTATAAATTTCTCGTGACATCACACAGTCCTGTTGATATACAGAACAAATGTCCAGTAGAATGCCGAGTCGTCGCAGTTATCACCAAACAAACAAAATCCAATCAAAATGCACAAATCGAGTCCAGTAGAATGCCAAATGTAGAATTTTGTCACCGAGAATCAGAAAAACAAGAGCACATGCGATGTCGAGAACGTCGAAATACGCACTAAAATTAAAATAGTTTTAACTACGGAGACAAAACAATAACCAAACACGAATTCTACCATACAAAGGAGATTTGTTGACCCTTTCACTCGCAATATTCCCAAGCACAGTTTTGTCTCGCTCACACAGCTTAGAATTCAACTGAATGTGCCGAGCAGGTAGTAAAGTCTAATTTTAGGGTCGACAGCGCTACTTAACTGGTAAAAACTAAAAAAAAATATCTGCAAATAATTTTGCTATTTTGTAATGAAACGCCTACTTTTACACATTAGTAGCTATAGCTCAGTAATTTTACCATTAAAGTAGGTACTTATGCTACTGTTTTAGAATCCTTATGATGTAGGTAATTTTTTTATGTGGTTGGCTATAAAACTCCAATACATTTTTTTTACAGCAGAGGTGCTCAAACTTTGCAGTAAAATAAATTTCAGAAATAAAATTTATGTTTAGGGACTACTAGTTAACTACTATCCTAAGTAGTTGCGTTTTTTTAAAGGTAATTTAGGAATACCATTATTAGGGAATACTTTAAAAGAAAAAAATCCGAAATAGGCCTCATGTAGCGGACGTGATGCCCACAAATGTGAGGAAAACTGGGAAATTTCTAAATTTTACAAAAAAATTCGTAGACCGCGGACTGTTGGGAATAGAATTTTTTTTTTGGGATGTGGGTCCCCACCTCCCCCCCCGCACACGCACGTGCAGGATTATCCACCATTTCTGGGAAACCCTGTATATATACCTATACAGAGTGGAAAAATAAGGCCGCAGTTGAAGGAAAAGTACCCTTAATATTGATGATGGCAAATTTTACTGAATAGAAATAATTCATTTTTTACAAAAATAATTAGAACTTCATTTAAGGATTTTTGGAAAAACACCGGATTGAATCGGGAAATTTGTTTATTTGTTACAGTAAAATTTGCCATCATCAAAATTAAGGTGAAAACTTCCGGAAGTCACTAGCGCTGTAAGTTTTTAATTTGTTTTAACAAAAATTTGCTTTATTTGCATCTGTCAACCTTCATGAAGGAGGACTTCTGGCCGCAGGGTGTCGTGTTTCGGAAGTTCCGAGGGCGGCTGCCCGCTGACACCGTGCACACGTCGGCGACATTACGTGTGAAATAATTAAAATAGTTTTTGTATATAAAATAATATGTATGTTAGTCTGTAAGGTATATATCTATGGGCCTCTGTTTACATTACCATCTTGTAATGTAAATATTGCCTGAAATAAACGATATTTTATTATATTATATTATATATATTTATTAGATTCCTTTCATTTGCCGGAAATTTTACCATAGGGGTTAATTTATACAGAGAAGATTTCTTATAAAATATTTACAGCATAGTTATGTGTCTCAAATCTGCTAAAAGTGGCCACTTTTAGCAGATATGAGATACATAACTATACTTCGAACTTTTCATATGAAATCATAACTGCATAAATACCCCCCTATGATAAAATTTTCGGCAAATCATAGAAATCTAACGTAGCTATAGTACTGTAGTTAAAACGAATTAAAAACTTCTAGCGCTAGCTACTTCCGTGCCCTTTCACCTTAAGGGTATTTATTTTTCTTCTGAAGTAAAATTCGAGCGGTGCATGCTGTCTTATGTCTGATGTCAGCATTATTAATATATTATGTTATCATATTATTAATATATTGTTTTTGTTTTCAGATATTTGGCAACTGGTAATACATTCACTGATCTACACTATTCCTATGTGATTGGAATTGCAACAATTAGCGAAATAGTAAGACAAGTTTGTTACATAATATGGATTGAACTAAAGTCTGAATGTATTCCACAGCTTAATGGGATCAAATGGAAAGAAATCGCAGAGGGATTTCTCACATATACAAATTTTCCTAATTGCTTGGGTGCTATTGATGGAAAACATATAAGAGTGATTCGGCCGCCGCACAGTGGATCACTATATTTTAATTATAAGAAATATTATTCTGTAGTGCTCCTCGCAATGTGTGATGCTGATTATAATTTTACATATATTAATGTCGGTACCAGTGGAAGCAACGCCGATTCAACCATCTTTAGAAGGAGTCAATTGTATACGAAACTGGAAAGTAACACGTTGGGTATCCCTGACCCGCAAGAGTTGCCTATTATTTGCCCCGAAGTAGCTTATCTAGTGTAAGAGCAAAGTTGCCGTTCGTGATAGTGGGAGACGAGGCATTTGGTTTATCATCACATGTGATGCGGCCTTATGCTCGTGATAATTTACCTTACAAAAAGAAAATATTTAATTACCGTCTGTCCAGAGCTAGAAGGTACATAGAATGCACTTTTGGAATTATGTCAAATAAATTTAGAATATTTCACAGATCCATGAATGTCAAGTTAGATCTAGCACAATTAATAGTCAAGACGGCATGTGTACTTCACAATTTCATAAGGAAACGGAATGGCTACAAGGTCAGCCATACATTTGTCACAAATGGTTTTACGGGACCACTACCCAGGCAGCAGACTGAAAGTAGTAATACGTCGGCAAGTAATATCAGAGATATATTTGCAGATTACTTTATCAATGAAGGAAAAGTCTCCTGGCAACACCGATATATAATTAATTAACTAAACTCAAAAGGTTTTAGGTTTTTGATGTTATTTGTGAATTAAATAATTATGCTTATATTAATAAAGTAATGATGCTTGTATAAATAAAATAATGAACCAAACACATACCCGCCTCTTTTCTTTCCTCTTCGCTCAAATTTTCGTAGTTAGGTGCCAATTCCTTCAAAATATCTCTCCATGCAGCCTCCCTCGCGTCCCTGTTTTTGTATAATTCATTGCGTTTATCCCACAAAACGGGCCGCAGATGAACTTCAATGATTACTCGTTCTGTATCGATTTTCATTTCGGTAGTACAATACGGCGCGTGCGCCCCGCTCGACTCTAAAATGGGCACTGAAGTTGTAGGCAGCGCTTACGCATGCGGATACCCCGCACCGGGGTGACGCCCCACACAGCGCCCCGCGTCCCGCGTGCGTTTATCACGCTTTACAATAGATACCTATATGAAATTGTTCTTTGCGGATGCTACGCATGCGGTCCAATCCCGCGTGCGTGAGCAAATCCGCGTGACACTAAAAGCGCCCTTAGTACCAGAAATAGTCCACGGTTTAACTAAATCCATAGATTATATTATAAATATTGATAATGCATCATTCATTCATTCTGCAACCATTCGATGCAACGTTCCGTTTCGATAAATGTGATATTTTCTTTAAGATATAAAAGGATTAGAAATATGTTTAATGATAGATTATTAATCTATTTGTTACTAAAATATGTTTTAATCTCTCAAACATGGGCGATTTATTGTTTGAAAGTTTTTTTAAAAGAGTTGTTATCATTTCTTGAATAACTCATGCGTGTAATGGAGTGAAGTTTCATCATGCACGCAAAATTCGAGACCATCAGTCAGGCCATGTCAATCAAAACAATATTTGTGATGGAGCTTTGTTGAGAAACCACTTGAAAGTTTTGAAGACTTTTTTAACACACGGGGGAATCCTAGGCGATTCACCTTGAGCTTGAACAAATACACCAATATATCCATTTGTACATTTTGTACATAATTGACCTAAGTTGAGATCGTGTTGGGGTAAAAAAATGGAACAAATGAAGAAGAAAAAGGGGTGAAAACTGGAGTTTTGAAGAGAAAGTAAGTCTTGTGAGCACGATTAGATAACTAATAAGTACCTATATTACTTTGTTTCCCTTCATACGTTTTTAACTAGATAATGCAATTTTCTACAATGTTTTTTATTGTTTTACAGAACTGAAGAAATGCGCCAGTACAAAGGGACTTAAAAAAAAACAGAATTGCTGGAAATGAAAAACAATTGAACTAGAAATAGCTTTATTAGAATGTAAGAAAAACACGTTATAATTTTTATTATTATGAATAAATGACTATTATTATGACTATTACACCATCATTAAAAAATTTACCTAAAATTTACCATACATAGAATAAAAATAAAATACATATTTATTTAAGACATTATATTAAAAATGAGTTTCAATAAACTGGATTCTCCTAGTATTCCCCTGTACTGTGTTATGAATATACCTTGGTATCGGTATGGGTTCCCTTGAAAAAGTCAGCTCACTGCTATCCTCACCGGGAAACAGGTCTTCTTTCATGTCAGTGGCAATATTGTGAAGGACAACGGAACTGTTGCTTCGATAGACCAAAACTTTCCACTGTGTTCCGGGTACGGATATGCCACATATTGTAGTTTTCATCTTTGGGACTTCCGGGATTCAGCAATGGTAAATAAGTACATGGATAACCACTGTATCCCTGTAATATTTCAAAGAATGCACCAGCCTCTTGATTTAATCTGCATTCCCGGAATATTCTTGAGTCATGCACACTGCCACGCTACCTGGTCACCATTTTCATAGTTTTCAGATCAGCATCACAAACTACCTGAAAAGTTAACACTTTTTAGTACTTACCTACTTATAATCTTTCCATAATGTTTTGTTTTATACCATAGTTGTAAAATTTTTAAGATTTATCTTGTCCCCTATATTCTATAGATTTGTCTAGATTAGTTTAATCCCCGTTCATGAAATAGATGTGATTGTATGTATGTTTTATTAGACAGTAACAAACTAAAATCAAAATTACCTGTACATTAATTGAAGAACATCACAATTCACTATTGTGCGGAATTTTCTTATGCTCTCCTCTTGATGGCCTAAAGTTGCAGGCATTTTTATAAATCATGTTTTGCTGACAGCTGGTTGAGATACATCATGTAAATCAGCAGTATCGTCTTGAATCTAGGATGAAAAATAATAATGTATTAGTAGGTAAATTAATTAAATTCGTTTTTATAAAACTTTGTATTACAAGGTTATAAGCACTTACTTCATGGCGAACCCAATTGTGAAGCGCGCAAATCACTTGGATTTCGGGGCTCAAGATCGTGAGACAAATCTTCACGCAATAAATCTACTAAAATCTTTATCACATAGGTAATTATAAAGGATTCACTCGGAGATGATGTCTATCAGATCACCGGAACGTTTCCAGCATGTCTATATCTTCTAAATCAATCAAGCCGATCATGTGAATACCCATTTCGGTAAATTATTTATCAAAATGTAACACAAAAATCAAAGTAAACATCAAAGTTAACCTCAAAGCAAGAAAAACCAAAGATAAACTAGGGGTCTCGGGAGTTTATCTTTAGACCATAGATGATCCATGGTTTTAGTGCTAAACTTCGTTTTGTAATAAAGTTTATTTTAGTCTCTGGTCTAAACCTGATTTAAACCTAGTACTATTTATAGTCTGCGTTTTGGAATAAGGCCGATAAAGTCAGCAGTCCCAGAATGGGAGCCAACTAAATTTATTACTGATTTTGAACAGGCTACTATCAGAGCTATAAAATTGGTCTTTCCCAACGTGGAACACCACGGATGTTATTTTCATTTCAAGGATACATTGATCAGAAAAGCAAAGAAGCTAAACATACAAACAAAAAACAAAAAAAACAACGACACAAATTTGAACAAAATAATAGGGTTGTGCATTGTGCTACCACTTCTGCCTGAACCAGATATTGAGGAAGGCTGGAGTTATGTGCTTGCAGAAAGTCAAGTTATTGGTACGCATCGAAACCTCGGACCATTCTTGTCTTATATTCAAAACTATTGGATGCCGAAGAAAGCAATGTGGTGTTGTTTTGGCAAAAGACATAGGACAAATAACGTATGCGAAGGGTGGAATGGGCAATTTAACAAAAGTTTTAAGAGAAGACCCACAACAATAAGCCATCTTTTGAAAACGCTTAAGGAAGATGCAGCATTCACCGCTGTAAGAGCGAATACAACGATGCCGTTTAAAAAACGGTCAAAATCCGTCATCGAGCGAAGTGCGTATATACAGCATGTTCAAATGCAGCTCATTAATGGTGAAATTAATGTGCCACTAGTTCTAGAAAAATTACGCCGTTAGTTGTGTAACAAAGGCTTTAAAATTTTATTTGCGTTAAGAAGTTTCGGTTATATTTTTAATTTTATATCTTTGTGACAATACAAACTAAATGCATGTAAAAAATGAATTTACGTGGAATATCTTTACTTTTCTTTAATGGTACTTGAGCTACAAAGTTGTATCACTAGTTCCATAGTTATCGGTTAACATTACGGAGGAATATCCTCATTTTTCTTTACTGGTACTAAGGATACAAAGTTGTGTCACTTGTACAATCAATGGTACAAATCAATGGTACTTCTGACACAAAGGCAAGAATTTTTATTGGAAACATCGCTAGCTTATGTCACTCGTGATAAATGACTATAAGTTCGAGATGATTCATAAAATTATTGAATAAAGGAACGATATGTGCTGCCTCTGATAGATTGACTTATTTTCCATTCACTAAGAGCCCCCGCAGACTTGATAAACAACCGATTAAACTGTCGGCCGATCAAATGTCTAGTAGTTTAATCATGAGAGGTAGCAACCCTTTCCAAAACTAAACTCAAATGAAAACATACTACGCCTAGAGGTGGATTCAGTTTGATTTAAGTTAGAATTTAGAATATCTACTGTGGATAACAACCGGACTGTGGTTTGTTTAATTTTTAAATAAATAAATAATGCTAGATGTTTCTAACACCGCCATCTACTGCAAAACTAAGCAGAGCTTATACTATGCGAACCAGACAACTGTTATGATACTTATATATTTATTTTTACTTAGTCATGTTACCTCTTATTTGCCGTTTCCTGTTGGTTATACTAGTTTGTCCTTTTTTGTACAAGTGTCCCTGCCAACCACACGTGCAAAGCCGTGGGCGGAAGCTAGTATTATGATTATGATATACGCTTTCCTTGTTCTTAATATTCTAAGTCTTTATCCTCCTTAGGCCGTTTCACCGATCGAATTGTTTTTATTCGCTAGCAGTCTTAGTCAGTGGCGTAGCGTGCCATCTCGGCGCCTGGGGCGGGAGACCCATTTTGCCGCCCCCATTCTATAGGTGCTTAATTAAAATTAAATTTCACATGCAATGAGGTACATTTTATTGAAGTTAAAATAGGATGAGCGGTTTTACAAGCGGATTCTACGGGCCTTATGAGCAGCGAAGTCAGAAATAACTTTGTCAAAATCAATATTAGCAGCCAATTCTTGTTCAATCGACAATATAGCCAAGTTTGATAGTCTATCGGAGCTCATAGTAGATCTGAGGTAATTTTTTATTAGCTTCAACTTCGAAAAACTTCTCTCACAATTTGCAACACTAATCGCCAAAGTCAAATATATACGAATCAAGATGACTATATTTGGAACCGAAATTCCGAGATTCAGTTTTTGAATGAACTGGAGGAGCTCCAGTGGTCCTTTACCACTTATATCTTCCTCTGATTCAGAACAGGCAACAACAACAAACTGCTGAAGACGCTTCCGCTCCATCTGAAACTCGTCCTTGTCGATGTCTTCTAATACATGGGAAAGATCACACTCGAACTTGCTGTCCAAAAGTTTCGCTGGCATCAAAAATCCGAACTTGTCCGATATTTCTTGAATTTGCTGGAATCGAGTCGTCATTTCTTGAATGATCTTGTCGAATGATGCGATCACCTTTCAACGGATTTCTTGTTCGTGAGACAAAGCTGCATCTTCAGAAGATTCATCGCCATGCATGCGTTTTTTCCTGCGAATTCTTTTCGTTTTGAGTTCGATTCCGAGTTTTTCGCAGAGTCTTTGCAAAGTCAATTGCTTCTTGCACGAAACGGTCTCTACTTTCCACTAAGAGTTTTCAAAGCGCAGAGTTTCTGAGCACACTTATCCACACTTAGTCCTCGTTGCTGCAGGTAAATCTGTGCGTCATCTACTTCAGGTAGCACTGCAGCCCAAAAGCCAAGAAAAGTTAGGAAGTTAAATGACTGCATGGCTGTCAGGAGAAGACTGGCTCCCGATCTTGTTTCGGAAGTTTGAGATGAATCTGTTAATTGTTCCAGTACCTCAAGAACTACCTCAAACTTATTTTTAAGCATCTTGACAGCTACATGTCTAGCGCTCCAGCGCGTTTCAGTGACTCGTTTTACTGCTTGACCTGTGACGGCAACCTCTTGAAAACTAAGACTCTTAGTTTTCAAGAGGGCTGGATTTCGGGCTCTAACATTTTGTTTAATGCTACGTGCGGCTGTGTATTATCATGCATCAACTCAAAGTTATCTTCAATATAAACAGCATAACACGTTAGCCACGTATCTAGTCCATTAGCAGTCAATGCTCGTCTGCCCATTAACACCCCGGCCTTTTTTTCTAGACTTTCCAGTCTGAGATCTCGCCTTTGTACATGCCTATTTTGTAAGCGATTTTTGTCTGTAATCTATTTGTGTACAATAAAAAATAAAAGAGATTTAGTTTATCATTTTCTTGAAAGGTCCAAATACTGCTCTATCGAGAGGCTGAAGTTTATGTGTGCAATGAGGAGGAAATGAGAGCAATACGATTCCATTTTCTTTACAGAAATCTAGAGCTTGGACAGATATATGCGATGCATGGTTGTCGAGAAGTAACAAGCATTTTTGATCAACTTTTTCCTTGACTTGTCTTTTGAAATGTTCTAAAAACAGTAAAAACTGCTTCCTGCATCCATCCACTACCATTGCCAGCGCCAGCACAACCAACAGGACCTTCACGTGTCAGACCTTCAAGTGGGCTTGGTATCGTTTCAGTGGGAATACAAAAAAAGGAGGTATGTGTCCTCCTTGAGCATTAACCGCAACAGCGACAGTTACTAACCTCCCACGCTCTGCTGAAGTTACTGCACCTACTTGTTTAATTCCTTTTTGAGCCACAATCTTGCTAGGTTTCTGTACTGTGGTCACCCCAGTCTCATCCATATTCCAGATATCTTTTGGCTCAAATTTGTACCTATCCATTACGATGGAAACGTTATCATAAAACATGTTTACATTATGTTCATTAAAACTCGAAACCCGTGCCAGACTTGTTGTTTGAGGAGACCTCAAAAAGAGACCCGGGTGTCGTTTTAAAAATCCCGTCAACCATTCTTTACTCGCCATTTGAGTGTCATACCAATTTTCAGGAATTTTTTTTCCATTTTTAATTGCCAACTCGTATGCAAATTTATTGGAGATAACCCAAAATAAACTCCCAGAGCATTCGATTAAATAATCTTGTAGTTTTTTTTCTTCATCATTGGTAAAAACTAGGGATGTAACGGAGGTAGTTTTATCGGAACCGAAATCGGAATCGGAGTTTTCAAATTTGATTTATCGGAATCGGAATCGAAATCGGAGGCAGGGTCAGTTTGTTTAAGGACAAATAAAACATGATTTACAGTCAATTCTTTTAATTTTTATTTTTTATCATAAAATAAAAAACAACTGTGAAAAATTAATATTATATTTTATTTTTTAATATTTTATTTTTATTAATAAAATATTTTTAGCTAATGTTTCATATAAATGACCACAAATATTTTCCGTAAAAAATTGTCTTCCCTTTAACTGATAATTCGGCACAGTAAACTGCATAAGTCGTCGAAATCCTATACCTTCCAGAAAATTGAAGGGTAGGTCTTGCAAAGCAATCATTTCCGAAATTAATCTGTCAATTTCCTTAGATTTAGCATCAGAAGTGCACCATTTTGTATTCTTCAGCAAAGTTTCTTTTAAAGTCATTTGTTTTTTAGCATCCTGAAGGGGCGTCGAAGTCGAAGGCTGTACAGTATCTTTTTTTTCAGTTTCTGACTTAATAAATTATTCATATTCAGTGCCATGGACAGACTTCAAATGACTTTTTAAGGACGTTGTCGTACCTCCCTTTCTTGAATACGTCTTCATACACAGTTTACACTTTGCCGAATCTGAATTAACTTCATTGAAGTAGTTCCAAATACAACTGGATTTAGGTTTCATTATCCCACACAAAAACAGATCACTTTCATTGATAATAAGCCGCAAAAATCAAAACAATTATCTATAACCTATAAACGTGTCGTGGGCGTAACAAATAATAACAAGTGAAAAAATAATTGATGATAGAGTGCACGTAGTGGGGGGTCGGGGGATTCCCCGCGCGACATGTATGAACCTGTTCGGCACAGGCCGTCGCGCGCCGCCCGCTTTGTTTCGTTCGACCTCCGATTAACATCTGATACAAAAGTATCGGAACCGAAGTCGGAACCGAAAGTGTAATAATAATCGGAAGTTCCGACTTAACGGAACCGGAATCGAAGCTCCGTTACATCTCTGGTAAAAACCATAGCTGGGCACCGTTAATCAAATAGTTAACTTCGTTAATCGTTAATCCGCTACAAAAAAAGTTAGCTTCGTTAAACGTCAAAGCGTTGCATTTCGCAAGAATTAACGCAAGTTAACGTTAATCGTTAATCCGTTAATATGTGTAAAATTGCATTTTTATATCGTTGCGTTATTACTAACGCAACGATTTAAAAATGCAATTTTACACACATTTTTACAATTTTTTGTTCACACTTATAAAACCTGTTGGTTTATGATGTTAGGAAGGAACTGGAAGTTAGGAAGAAAACAAAATACTTGTTTAATTCAAATGTGTAATTTAATCGCCGGGCATAAGGTGCATATTCCCCTTCATGAACATTAACATATTGAAGTTCTCGTCTGAAAGGGAGGCTCGCTTTGGTGTTAAAATGTCTTTACCCGTGGAAAACAGACGTTCAACTGCAGCGCTTGAGGGTACAGCAGTATTGTATTTGATGAATAGATTTATGAATATCTGGTCTCCGAGGAATGCAGCATCGTTGAACGAGTCTTTTGATTTCATGTCCAGCCACATTTTAACGAGACTGCGCTTTACTCTTTAACCCTAGAAAGATAACCTTATTTTACCATACACTAAAGATAACCTACGTCGTTTCGACGTGTGCATCTTTGGATAGTCCTAATTTCAACATTTTTGCATACCAAGGTTTATAACTGTGTTTATTTGTTTAATTTTATTAAGTATATACAGAATAAATGAAAAAAATATTGTTCGAATCATATATTTATTGAAAAATGTTTAATAAACTAAACGTGGTAATTCTTACCATAAGAAACTTAAACATTAGGTATTATCTCTACCAGTCTTATGTTTTGAGAAATAAATTTATAAAAAATAACGTTTTGTACTCTTAACAATATGAGGAACCCTAAATAATAACAATTTTTATCAATTTTGGCCTCAAAGGCAGTTAGGACAGGCGGTAGACTTGTGATCTCCACAAATGGGATTTTTGCAGTTGTTGCACATTGTCTTCGTCATCCTTCTAATTTTCGAAGGACAAAAGGCACAATATTTGCGTTTCTTTGGCTCAGGTGTTGCTTCTCCTTGTTCCAATGGTTCAGCAGGTGTTTTTGGTAGCAAGCTACGAATTTTTTCTCGAAGACACGTAGACAAAGTAGGCACTTCTTTCCTTGTCTCCATCCACGGAGTCATCAAGCTGTTACTCAACTTTTTCAAAAAATCTCTTCGTCCGAGCGGTTTTTCTTTTTTGGATAGGACATTATCACAATAAATAATATATGCATTTATAAACGCCATATTCATCATGCCATAAAACATAGCCATGGGCCATCTGTTTGTTTTACGACTGCAGGACATATTCGAGCACATTTGGTCGAATGTATCAACCCCACCTTTCGTTTCATTATAGAAATGAACCATATTTGGCTTTCCTGTCGTCGAATTAACCGTTCCCTCTTCATCGCAAGACGATAAGAGGTACACCATCTTGCTCGGTTTGGGTTTGTATGACACTAATGTCAGTGGTCCATCATAACAGAACATGGATGATCCAACGGGCCTAGATTGCAACTTCTTCATCTCTTCGGGTATTTCTCGTTTATTAGATCTTATCGTGCCAACTAAGGTCAATTTGTAAGGCTGTGTTAGCAAGTTTTTAGCCAACGGAACTGAGGTAAACCAGTTATCGCAGGTGATATTTCTGTTGCTTCCATAGACAGTCTTAGTTAGTTCTTTGACGTAGAATTCTCCAAGTGGCAAGCCATTAGTCTGAGTGCACTTACCAAGATATGGCATGGCATCGATCATGTAGCGAGAGGCGCTATCGCACATCATCACTATTTTTAATCCATATTTATTGGGTTTGTTAGGGATATACATTCTGAAAGGGCACCGACCCCTAAAACCCAAAAGCTGTTCATCGATGGTAAGATACGGTCCGGGTGTATAGTTGGAGCGGCAATGGGTTATAAAGATCTCCCAAATTTTTCTGATAGGTGCAAATGTATCTGTAGCCCTTAGCTCTGGTCGCAAAGTTTTGTCGTCCATCCGAAAGCATCTTATCAAAAAATCAAATCTGTCTCTACTCATAGCAGCAACATATCTGTTCCCTGAATAAGTGCAATCAAAAATCTCATCCGTGGTCAAATGATTGTCTTTCATAGCGGCGGTCAGTGTCAATATGCCTAAAACAGCTCGGATTTCTTCGCAACTAGATGGTTTAAAGGTTGCTTTTGCATCAGGTCTCAGTATTTTTAGTTGGATTTCAGCATTGGTCCATTTGGTTATTTCCTCCACAATCTCGTCAGTAATAAATATACTGAAGCACTCTATTGGTTCATAAAGGCATTTGTTCATCCGAGTAGGGCCTTTTGATGTCCGTATAATATTACAAGAGGATACCCTGTTACAAGTTCTTCCCTTTGTAGCCGTCCAGCGATGACCATCTTTACCTCTGAGACTTTGACGCTGTGGTACGAGTACTGAATTCGGCACACTGGACGGAGGACTTTCAGATGTCAGGGGTTCAGGATGGGCTTCCTCAGTATTTAGCAATTGTGGAAGACTCACCTCAGCATCCTCGACGTCACTTTGTACTTCGTCGTGCAATAAGTTGTCTTCACATTCGCTGTCCGACCCCAAAGGCTCTTCGTCACTTAATTCCAGCAATAACCGAGAGATTTCACTGTCATTCGCTTGTTTATATGACGCCATAATGTTGTTTTATCATATCCTAAAATGAATTAAAATAATTATAAATACAAGTACACTTTTGACATAAATAAAGCCATAACATCCCACCCACACTCTAGTCCAAAAAGTTACACTAAAGATAACCATACGTCACTTCGACGTGTGGTAAGTAGATATTGACGAAAGTATTGCACTCACCTGATTGACACGCGCATCCTCGGCTAGCTCTACGCGTCAACTGAGATGGCACGAACAATGAGAGCAGTACCGCGAAACACAATCGAGAAATAATAATTTATCAAAGTCGGACACGTCGATTCGGCGTAGGTTATCTTTCTAGGGTTAAAGAGTTGGAGCTCTTTGGTTTTTCTATAGACTGAGTGACAGAATTGAAAACGTCTTCCTCGTCATCATCATTGTCACTCGCATTGCTCCCTCCGCCACTTAAAATATCTTTCGAATTTTCCTCTGCTTCTTGTCGTAAGGCATCTTCTACCTTTTTTTCCATGCACTTTTTTACTGCATCCACTCTACTGCTGTCATACGTTTCCAGCCATATCAATCGGAACTTTGGGTGAAATGCCGCGGCAAGTTGGCACTGTTCATCATTCAGGAGTGGTCCAAACCTTTTCTCTATGCCATTTAATAAGGCATTGGCTAAAGCTGTGCAATTTACTAGGCCCTTAGATTTAATATTTTTTAATTTATAGACAGTTGCTGCAATCGTCGGTAGTAGTGATCCGAGATATGCTTGAGCTTCTCCTTGGATACGATCGAGGGTATTCGCGACAGGTGCCATAACCTGTAAATAAGTATTTAACCCTTCTTTGCATGTTTTTTTCGTTTTGACTGAAAAAAAGCATAGTGATGTAAATTGGGCTCTAAATTGTAGGAAAAATTATTTGGAAATCCTTGTAGAGTAGAAAGTAGAAAAAAAATGCAGAAAACCATATGATGTAAATTTCCATCACTATGCAAAGTCACTCCTTGAGGTCGGTACTAAATTAATAAAACAGCATAATTTGTTATAAATATTTACTATCATTTCTATTCCTTATGATATTTGAGAAAACAATTATTATTTTTATTGAGGCATAGATTTACTCTACATTTATTGCACAATATAGTAGAATACCCTTTACATCTAGGATATTTGCACCTTAGTGAACTACCTACAATAGGCCAATGTTCAAAATTATCTCTCCGGATGTCTTTTGGTGGTGGAGGTTCTTCTTTTTGCTTCCAATTCTTGTTCTAGATTACTCAAGCTAGGACGCCCTCTTTTAGCCTGTAGAGTGACCCCTTTGTTGCACAGTACAAAGGCTAATTCATTTCGAAATTGGCCCAAGGTAAGTATGTTTTTCATTGGTTCATTTCTTTCTTGTGCATTTTTTCTGTACACTATCCAAGAATTGATTACATCTAAATCAAATAAATGGAAAAATATGCGCAAGTACCATTTTTTGGACCTAACAGTAATATGATTCCTTCCCAGAAAACTATCCATGAGGTCTACCCCTCCCATGTGTTTATTGTACTCCTGTACTATATGTGGCCAAGTTATTTCAATTTTTTGTTTTTTTGCCTTGTCATACCTTTGTACCTTTGTCACAGGCAATGCTCCAACATATGTGGATAATAGGGTGACTACCTTATTGTCTTTCCAAGCAACACATGCCATTTCCACACCATCAACAGTAGAAACTCTTTCTTCAAAACTTCCTCTGGGTATGGACTTCTTCATAAATTCTTTTTTATTTGGTAATTTGGAATTTGGGATGCGGTTTTGCTGCACTGTACCTACAGAGTGTATACCTCGTTTTTCTAAGTAATATACCAATGGTGTAGAGGTATAAAAATTGTCAAAATAGACAATGTGGTTTACCATTCTTGGTACTTCTCGAAGTAAGCGAACAACAACATTCCCGGTGGCCCCCAGATCTGGTTCATCTTCCAGTGTTCCTGAATTTTCTTGTCCAGAGTATATTTCGAATTTATAGGCATATCCTAATAAGCTGCAAAGAACAAATAACTTAAAACCCCATTTATGGGGCTTATTGGGAAGATATTGTTTTAGAAAGTGTGCTACTTTTGTAGCACACATTTGTTCATCAATAGACATCCTTTGGTCGAATGGTACTGTGGAAAATCTCTCATTGAGGTGTTGAATTACTGGGCGGATTTTGAAGAGCCGGTCATGATTAGGATGGCCCACGGGCTTGTGATCTTCATTATTGTTGAAATGTAAAGATAACTTAATTTTTTCAAATTTATTGACAGGCATGGCAGTTGAAATTGGTTCATACCCAAACCTAGGTGACCAGTAAGACCTTGTGCTGGGAAATCTTTGTACCGACATGTATAACAGCACACCAAAATACTTTACCATATCAGTTTCAGTGATAACGGTAGATGTACTGGGATTGTTTTGTACAGCGTATAAATTTGATTGTTCTACTATTTGTTTCAAGAAATCTGGAGTGATGAAGTAACTAAAACACTGGTAAGGTGTTTCTAGTTGTGATACCTCAGCTGTAGTAGCAGAACAACCCAAGAAAGCTATGTTATCTTCATTGAGGTCCATACTCTTCTTTTTCCACACTAATCTTCTTTTATCAAATAAAAAGCTGGATAAATTATTTGAAGTAGCTCTTTCAGCGTTTACCTGCTCCTCTATATCTTCAACAAGGGGAGGATCATCTTGAGCAGTGTCTTCTTCATCATTTTCAGCTAAATTTTCCTCTTGCAAAACTCTCATAATTTCACCAGCGTCATGATACTCATCTTCATCAGAATCCTCGTCGTCAAGGCCATCCTCTGATAAATAGCCGTCTTGTAATTGAGACAGATAAGTCTCGATTGCCCTGTCGTCCATAGTTTCCGATCTGAAATCAACACAATTTTGAAAATCACCTGGACCCTGCTCTGTACTTTACATGTGAAGTCACTGCATGATGATGTAAATTTACATCAGACTGATTTGACTATTTTTCGATAAAACATACACAAGAAATATCAGAATATCAAAGTACAAACCTGGTTTTACCACGTTATCAGTTTTTTATCAAGGATAACTGTATGCTTTCTCCAAAAATGAACACGAAACTTGCATCTCCTTCCAAATCACAGCAAACATAGGATTGTCAACTTCAGACACAAATTTCTCTATGACGTTTTGTTGATTTTTCTGACAGATGCGTTCCGTTACACGTAGAATTCCAACATAATGTTGCCAGTAGCAGCAAAAAATAAACTACCAACTTTTTCATGATTTTATTCTCGTTCCAATAATATGATGGAAATTTCCATCAATATGCAAAGAAGGGTTAATATAAGTATTGATATGATGTGGAAAGAAAATAACTTTACTAATACGTTAATTTAAATTATATACACATAATTACCTTTGCGTACTCCTTCATTACAGTCACATCTTGGTCATTGAAAGTTGGAATTTTTAGTTGAGTCATAATCCTGTGAAGAGAAGGCCTTTTTGTTTTCAATATACCGTTCAGAAGGACAATAGCATCATACAGAGAGTTCCACCTCGTCGTATTTGGAAGGACAAGTCGTCTGCCTAATTCAGCGTGAATGCTATCTGCTGCTACCGTACTACGTGATTGCTGGTTCCAGAGAGTGCGTGCCTTGGCTAAGGCGTTTCTGTAGGGAGTCTTGAAAACAGTTATTTGTAGAGCAGCATCTGCGTCTTCGCTAGCGACCAAATTGAACGTATGTGCAGCACATCTCATGTGAACTGGCAAAGTATTAATATTAAAGTTTTCTATTTCTAATATCTGTTCATTGATTTCATTGCACTGGAGACGATCAGGAGCATTCCATGTTTTCTACTGAAATAAATTCTATGTCATCATCTTCTTCTGAGTTTGGATTTAAAAGGTTGTCAATGTCAGAATCAGACTCAGACTCTAAATCACATGGTGGCAACTCTGGAAGTATGTCGATGGGAATGGGAATCGGTCTAACCAAAATAACACTTTTATTCAACACGATGACAATGAATACACGAACTTGGTCACACGTATCACAACACACTAATTCACACCACCATTTAAAGTCACCGAAATGTTCGCACGTATAGCTTAATCCAGACTGACTCGGGAGCAACTACTGTTCACGCGAGACCCTTCCCACGTCAGTCCTCCAGGGCCTCGCTGAGACTAACTCACTCACTCAGATTGACTGAGACTGACTGTCCGACTTGAGTTTTCAACTCACTCGCCGGCGAAGCCGGCGTGTGGGGTGCAGGTTTTGGGCGGTGGCCCCTTCCTGCGGTGCTCATTTCGCACCCCGTTTATACGGGGCTGTCATTGGGTTCGGCCCGGAGGCCTTCTGTTTTTTCACCAGCGTGGACTTAGTCACAGACTTGCCCTGATGTGGGCAGTCCGGTGTTCGGACGCTTGGTGTGTGGTTTGGCGGCGTCTTCTTCTGATGAGGAGGTGGAGGGAGTTGCTGAGATGAGTAGGACATCGATGTTCTGTTCGCGGATGAGGAGCTTTAGCAGGCCTACCTTTTGCCTGATGCCCCGGGCATTCCAGTGCAGGATCCGCATTTTTAACGGACCTGCAGCAGTTTTCCCATCCCGGCTATGACTACCGGGACGGGGTCCTCCCCCGCTCTGAGGGTCTGGAGGATCTCCTGCAGGATCTGCAGCGCTGTGTCCAGCATCTGGAGGCGCTCGCTGCCTGGGTTGGAACCTACCGGTTGGTAGGTTAGCGGGGGCCATCAGTGAGGATGTCGCCGTTTCCCTTACCTCGGAGTGTAGCGAGGCTGTGGTCTGTGTCTGCAGGTGCGGCGGGTCCTGTGTCTGGGGGCTGTTGTTGCCCCCTGAGCGTGAACGTCCCCTCCGTGGGGGGACCGAGGAAGTGGCGGTGAGGGCTGCCGTGCCTGCCCTCTTGTTGCGTGCCTCCTTTCTGAAGGCTGGGCAGCTCCTGTTGTTGGCCGTATGAGGCCCCTCGCAGTTGGCGCAGGTGGGGGGCATATCTCTGGGGCGAGGGCATTCCCCCGTGTAGTGTGGTCCGCCGCATCGGACGCAGGCCAGCGGACGATGGCAGTTATGACTGCTGTGGCGGAAGGCTTGGCAACGGTGGCATTGGGCGGGGCCGCTCTTCCCCCTCCAGCTCTCGATGACGACACCGGGCATGTACAACATCTCTGTGATATTGTATATGTCCGGGGTGAGGTTTGGCGTCTGTTTTAGGATTGCAAAAAATATGCAACCCGGTCTGCCTTTTGAGGGGTGAACGGCCCGGATGGTTTCGGGTTCGAACCCCCTCTCCCGGAGATCAGCTTCGATGTCGTCGACGGGGGTATCTGCGGGGAGCCCTCGGATGGCTACCTTTAGGCTGCGGTCTTCGGGGAGCGTAATAGATTTTCACTATTTGTGGGCTTTTTAAAATAATATTCAAATTCCTTTAAATAAGTATTCATTTATTCATCAAAATCAAACTACAACTGCACAGAAAATCAAATTCTATTCTCGTTAAACCATCATGTATTTGAACTACCCGCAAGGGTAATATTTTAAAAGTACAAGGTACCTCATAGATTACAACAATACTAAAGGAATATAAAATAATAAAAATTACTTATCTCTTAGCTCAGCAGCCAACACGTGGTATTTTCCCCACTTGGAGAGTATGTATTATACTTGTACAAAAGCGCAGAGCTCCGCTCTCTCTGGCGGTCGGTCGCAAAATACCACGAGCCTTTTTATTTTATGGACTAATCTCGCTGTTGGCCTCTGAGGCCGTGACAGCTTAACCGAACTTTTGGCGAGCGCAGATGGCACTCAGCCCTGTAAGTTTTTTTAGGCAACTAGCGCAAGGGCACCACTTAGGTACGAACCTCGGCTTGGGCTGTTGCCGGGATGGGGATAGGAGAGAAACGCCCGGGTACATGTCTGTACCTCGTATAAGCGGCGACTGAAGGGACTCGTCGACCTCGCCGGCGAGGTCGGTGTTTCTGTGAAGTGTTTGCTCTGTCTGATATAGATGACTCACCTTCCGCATTAGCTGAGGTGATTTCGTCATCCGGGTCTCCGAGAACGTGTCTCGGACGACGGAGGATTTGCCAATACCACGAGCCGTCCCGAGCTCCGAGCTTTTATAGCAGCGAGTAAACAAGTCTGAGAAGCCACGTGTTTTTAGTACAAAATTCAAGCATATCGTATATACTTTGAAAATCATACTATAATTAAAATTATTATTTATCTCTATTGAATACATACTAATAAACAAGTAGGTAACAATGTACATACCTAATTAGACAAAGAAATGTGGCATGTTTAACGGAAACTTTACAAGAAATCGTTTGATAACTTTATAATAATTATATAATTCAAAAACGAATTTATTATTTAATTAGTAAGTATATAGTCATATCATATCTTAACTCATTAAATTTCACTGTAAATTACCATTTTAGACCAACATGTATTAAATTGACTTATTTTAACACATATTTTGGAAATAAATCTATCAAGCGCGTATGAAAACCAGACCACCTTCTCCGTGCGCTCCAGGGTCGTTAGGTAGTCTTGGATTGTCCTGTACTCTCCCGCGGACGTCGGGGAGAAACGGACTCCTTTGCCAAACGGGCGGGCGTTTGGCGGGTGGCCCAGGCGCTCCTTTAGGGCTTTGAAGTGCCTGGGCCAGTTGGGTAGCACTTCTACAATAAGCGGTGGGTAGCGGGTCGCTGTGCCACCTACCTGGGGTCCCTGTGGTGGTGTCGGTGCGGCGGCGGTCTGTGCGGTCGGCGTCGGTGCGGTGGTCGTTGGGCGGGCGGGGGGCGAGGCACCCCCGGTGGCTGCCGCGTAAGTTACGGCCTTTGAGGTGGAAGGCTGCGGTGAGTCGGTGGATGGTGGTTGAGGGCGTGAGGGGCTAGACACGCGTTGTAGGAGCGGCGCGAAGTGAGGCTTTGCACAGCGGCGCTTTGCTTCCTCCTCCGTATCCGACGCGCTGTCTTCCTCCCGTTTTCTTCGTGAGCCTGGTCTTGGGAGGTCCGGGATCTCCATTGTCTTGTGCCGTTCGATGATAGCACATTCCTCTGGCGTGGGCGTCATGGGGGTGGTGAGATTTTTCTCGTCTTCCTTCAAGGCTTGTTTGAGGACATCTATGTATTTAATGGGTAGGCACTTTGCCTCGCTAAGTCTTTGTAGTATGATGTAGCTCCTGTCTAGCTCGGACTTAGCGGAGAGGGGCTTATCTGCTTGCGGTTTTGGCGGCGGCGGCGGAGGCATTTTGCCTGCGGGGGTGGAGGAGGTCGAGGCCGATCCCTGGCGCGGGACGGGGGTGCGGGACTTCTTGTTGGCCCGCTTCCTCTCTAGGAAGCGGTCTATCACTTGGCCGGTTAGGATCTCTCGCTGGCGCGAGAGCGATCTTTCACGGCTAAGGCTGGAGGCTCTACTGCTGGGGATTGATGAATCCGAGGATACGGAATCCTTCCGGGAACTTCGACCGTCACGGTCGGATCCTCCGGAAGGGGCGTTTGCGTCCGACATCGCGTGGGTTTTCACAACACAGACACAAAAACACAGTTTATACGGCACTGAAACTACACAGTCACGTAGTTGAGGCACTCGCCTTCGCGCGACCGGGGACTGGCGAGACGACGCCGGCACCGCGAAACCGTAATCCCGTTCGGGTTTAGCGGCTCTCGGTACTGGGTACTACTGGCTCGCAGTCCGGAACTCAAGGGGAAGGGCGGTCCCCGCACACTTTTTAAAGCGGGTCGGACTCGGCAGACGTTTCCAGTAAAGAAAACGCTGCCGAGATCGTTCGGAGCGGAGGGTCCGTGCGCGCGCGAGACTAGTGGACGCGGTGGCGAGTGAGCCAGTCCCTGACTGTCCGGCCATCTCTCCGGCCTATTTATATCGCACACATTTCGATTGTTCGAGAACGATGTCGATCCTTCCAGGAAAGGGTCGGTCCCTCGACACAATGGCCACTCCCCATTCTGCGAAACCACAAACAATAGCAACAATAACACAGCAAGACAAAAGCGTTCGAGAAGGTTCGATTATTACTCATTGTTAAACAGCCTCGGCGTAACAATATGCTTTCATTACAGATTGCACTCTGTATCTTGTTATTTGTAATACTGTTAAAAAATAACGTTGACACACTTGCGCTTTTTTCTTTTGCGGTGTACTGTAAATGTAAAACTTTGTTTGAAAGTTTTGCTTTCCATATTTTGAATTTGTAGAACGGTGACGCAATACCGTGCAAGGTGTGCAATGTTTTAAAATGTACGCATCCTGTTTTTTTCTATCTGGTGCTGCATAAAAATTATCAAAAAATCGCTTTAGATCTTTCATAGATAGTTCCATACATCCAAACTCTTTCTTATGCTGACACAGTAACCTTCTTGGAAGAGTCTTCGCAGTATATCTAAAACAAGTAAATTACATAAATACCTAAATAAATTCTGAAATACTGACTACAATTCTGTTAATACTGTATCATATTCTAATTTTAAAAAAAAATGTTAAAATAAAACAATGTTTAAAACAACGTCGATAGAACCTAGCACCCTGATACTCTGAACCTACAAAAACTATTAACGGTAATGCCTATGTTTAACCTCAATACGTATCGCGAGTAGACCCGTTAAAATAGTAAAATGGGAAAAAATTATTTTCATAATACCTACAACTGGATTTTTAATTGAAAAGAATCATGAGATTCTTAAACGGCGAAGCCAAAATACAGTCGAATTTGAGAAACGAAAAATATCAAAACCGTTTAAACACTCTAAACTTACCGCTGCTTTTTGGCCACGTTTCTCTTCCATTTATCTGGGTCAGCTTGCTTTTTTCTACTTGACTGTTTGTCACATGGGGTAGGAAAACACTCCATAGTGTTGTTTTTCACCTTTTATTGGCAAAAATATCTTTTCTTTCTGTTTAAATTCACAAAAATATAGACAACACGCAAGGACTAGCAAACGATAATCGCCATATTAAATCGAGTGTCATGGCGGCCACATACCGACATCTGATTGGCCGAATCGGATGTTGCTGTCTTTGACACCAATCAAGTGGATAATGCTGTTTTTGCTACAAACCTAGTATTTCAAAGGTGATTTTAGACGTGACGTTGCTGGTTTTGCTTCGAACTGTTAATGTCAAACGATTAAGCTGATTTGACTTTGACAGATGGCATTCAAAGTTGCTATCATCAAAAAAGTGGATGTTGCTGCCTTTTCTTCTATATGACTCACTTGTCTGAACCTGTTTTTCGCGCCGCGTTGCGATGCCGGCCGTGCGGTAAATAGTAGCTGTACCCATTGGATTAACGATAACGGACTTCTGACTGATGTTAACGGAAGTTAACGTGTCCGTTAACATTTTTAAAAGTTAATCCGTTAATCAAAATTATTAACTTCGTTAATTAACGATTAACGGATTAACGAGTGCCCAGCTATGGTAAAAACACGGTTAGCGCAACGGTAACCAACAACTACGCCAGTATGTCCTGCTTTTAATTTTTTTATGTATCTACATATATAATGTTACATGGCAAACACTATATTTTTTTGCTAAAGCTCTAATTTTTTCACAATTTTCTACATGCTCTTGTGCAGCTTTTCGATACACTTCCATATCGGTAGTCCCTCGTGTGGTGGTTCTTATGCGTTGTCGTGGCATTCTGTTGAAATAAATACACATATAAAAATTACGTTACTAAATCAATGCGGGGACAAAAGTAACATGTTACTTGTGTACCCATATGGCAATGTTACTTTTGTACCCTACCACATTTTGGTTAGAACATGAAACATAACCTTGAAACGGAACGTGCTAGACAAAAACGGATTAAAACACTATACAATCAATTTCATCAAGAATTAATGTGCAAATATTCAGGTTAATATCATCCTTTTACCACCACTTAAACATTAAATAAGTAAACGACAAAAAACTTACTTTTGATTTGTAAAATCACGTAGCGCCCTCTCACACAACCAAGCAGTGCGTGGCGCGCGCGGAGAATGAATGCAAGGGAGGGGCGCGCCCCCGAATATCACTTGACGGAAGCGAAGCGGTGTTTTGAGAATTAGATATACCTGTAGAACATTTGTTAAGGTAGCCATTGACGATGCATCCATTTAGAAGATTTCCAAATGGACGCATTCCCAATGGATATACTCCAAATTATGGGCACATTGACTGACTTCCATTTGGACGTACGCGCCGCCGCCACTTCGAATATTGCACGCTATCAAGTAACACGTACGGAACAAAACAATGGATTTTTTAACGGTGGCAACAGCAGTGTGCATTTCGATAAAAATACAGAAAAGACGTAGGAGAAAATGGATGAAAGGGTGGTTGGAAAAAAGAAGTACATTAACACATACCAACTTATTGTCTGAATTATCATTAGAACCCAGCGATTGGAGAAATTACTTGAGGATAGACGAACAGACTTATTTCAAATTACTGCAACTTGTAACACCAATAATAAAAAAACAAGATACTAACATGAGACAAGCTATAAGTCCCCATGAGAGGCTATGTGCTACACTTCGCTTTTTAGCTTCAGGAATGACGTATGAAAATCTGAAATTTTCAACAGTAATTTCTGCACAACGCCTAGGAGTTATTATTCCTGAAACTTGTAAGGCAATAATAACTGTTTTGAAAGATTATATGAAGGTAAGTAAATGATACAATTTGTATTCAGTTTTTATTATATAAGTGTATTAAAGTAAGTAAATTATAACTTCACTCTGCAACATCAGTTATTATTATATTATTAGTGTTTTCTGGTGTTTCGCCTATAGCGGCAACAAATGCGTCATATAATATATTATGGTCACTTGTACTCTGTGTTATTTGTGAATTTCGTAGCTGATGTAACGAATTGTTGGAATTGAATTGTTGAATAATCGAATCATCGCGGTTTTGAGTTGGTGGTCTGAAAAGTACTTGTGAATTATGTACAATGCGCGAGTCCACGGTCAAATTGTTAGTTTCAGCCATAAATACCGCATCGTTAATTATTTTTTGGCAGTATATAGCCATCATAGTCGGCAAATTTCTTAACTTTTCCGCAATATGTTCTCCAAACGCATCGTATTCCAGTTTCGCCCGTTGAGGTGGAGTGGGTTCGTCCATTTTCTTAGCAATTTTTTCTAGAATATCATTCGCTTGGGCCTTGGTTTTTCGTGATTGATATCTTGATGATGAAGCCGTACTACTTTGTGATAGTGGAGATTGCACATTGGTTGATGCTGTGTCTTCACTTTCATCGTTGCTGACCTGTAAAACATTTTTTTTTGTTACAGATGCCAGATACTGAAGAAAAATGGAGGAAAATAGCAAAGGACTTTGAAGAAAGATGGCAGTTTCCTAATTGTTTAGGGGCTATTGATGGAAAGCATGTACGGATTATACCCCCTCCTGGCAGTGGTTCATATTTTTGGAATTACAAGAATTTCAATAGCATTGTGCTTATGGCGTGTGCAAATGCCAACTATGAATTTATATGGTGTGAAGTTGGTACAAATGGCCGAGTTTCAGATGGAGGCACCATTCAGAGTACGCTTTTTTACAAAAAATTGCAAACAAAGGAGCTGAACATCCCTAATGATGATAGTTGTCAAAACAGCAATACTAAATTGCCCTTTGTATTTGTAGGGGATGAAGCGTTTGCCCTCAGAACTGATTTTATGAAGCCTTTTAGTAGAGCGGCTCTGACCACAGAAAGAAAAATTTTCAATTATAGGTTGTCAAGAGCTAGGCGAATAATAGAAAATGTATTCGGTATAATGTCAAACCGATTCAGAATCTTCCATTCTGCTATAAACTTAAGTTTGGACAGAATAGATCTAGTGGTTTTAACATGCTGTCTCCTTCACAATTTTCTTCGTAAATCAAACTGCCCTTATGCAACAGACAATGCATTCGATATTGATAGTGATGAAACTACTGCTACCATCGGGCTCACTCCATTAAATGTTACAAATAGAAATGCCAGCACTAATGCAAAAAATGTAAGAGAAGCCTTCGTACAATATTTTAACGGGGAAGGCAGTGTTACTTGGCAATATGATAAAATAGCATAGTAACGTAAGTTCTGTATGTATGTACCTCAGCATCTTCAAACGGCATGTCATCAAGGATTGAATTTACTGATCTCGAGGGCCTTGGTACATCCACATCTGCCAAGAAGAGCAATTCGCTGTAGTACCACAGCTTAGGGACATGAATATCTGCTGTTCCTGCACCAGATCTGCTGGACGTTTTAACCTGTAACGCAATACAAAGTTGATTCGAATATAATAATTAAGCACCTAGTTCTCGCAGAACATAGTTATACTAAAATATATACATATTCGTAGAACCAAATAAATGAATGGGAATACTAAATATATGTACTTTCATTTGTCTCTCAGATATCTCTTAGAACAGGACACTGCCTATCATCATCATCAACAGCCCATAACAGTCCACTGTTGGACATGAGCCTCTCCCGTAGGAGGATTTTGCCGTAATCTCCACGCTTGGCAGGCGGGTTGGAGATCGCAGTAAAGGAAGACAAACAGATAACGCTGCTGCTCGTTTTCTGTTCTATGGAGGCTTTAGGTGTTCCGCCTCAGACATCAGTCGCCTTGTACGACACCCAGTCTTTGTAATGGGTTGGTGCTATTCTACTCTGCCTATAGAAAGTAAATATAAATACTAAAGTGAAATAGGTTACTATAATGAACAGAATAAAATAAATACCTTATTTAATTCCTTTTTAAAACAATTTCTCATAGAGGTTATCTTTTTTTTAACGGTATCTAAGTTGGCGTCAGGGTCCTTTGTTTTAAACAATGCCAACAAATCATTCATTGCTGCATTTCTCTTTTCCCTGTTGTGATAATCAGTATGTTTCACTTGCCATAAACATGGGTGCGATTTATATTTTTCAATTACTTCTAAAACAAAGTCACGGGCAGACGTAGACATAATTACAACACATGTATCCGCCGTCAACACAAAGCATAAACTGAGACGAAAATCACAAAAAAATGGACGCGGTTTTGCCCATTCACGGACAATCCGGACGGCTTCCAAATGGCGTGGCGCTCGTTTTTGACATTGACAGTCGGCCGTGGATGACGTCCATTTGGATTGGATGCATGGATTTCAATCCGTTTGGAAATCCAAAGCTGGAAGATATCCATTTAATTGGCATACGTTTAGCACATTCACGAAACGATTTTGGAAGACGTCCACTCCATTTGGATTGATGGACGTATCGTCAATGGCTACCTTTACTTTCAACCCGCCGTTAGATTTGTACCCGGTCTCCCCTACAGCTTGAGTTGGTTTTTTCAATTGCTGATATTCTGGTGGTAAATTCAATCCATCAGAGTCTTTTCCTAGGTAAATATAGGCATTCAAAAGATACCCCGATCTTGCGTCTGTAAGGCATTGTATTTTTATTCCATACTTGGCAGGTTTCTTCGGCATATACATTTTAAACCTGGATATTCCTCGAAATGCCAGCAACATTTCATCGATACATGCATAGCTTCCAAACGCATAAACAGCTTGGCATTGTTCAATAAATGAGCTAAAGAGCTCGACAATAGGCGCAGAAGGATCGTTTTCTCGGCGTGCTACTCTGGTCTTGGAATCATCAAACCGAATTGTTTTCAGCAATACTTCCAATCGGTTTTTGCTCATGATGCAGCTATATATTTCCCGTACAGTGCCGTCACTACTATACCATGATGTATAATGTTCGTGATTCTCTTTGAATATAGCTGTATAGAAGAGAAGTCCTATGAAAGCTTTTAATTCCATAAGATCCATGTAGTGAACACAGGTTGGTTTTTGGTAATTTGGTCTAATTTCTTGGATCTTTACATTTATGTTACGAACAATTTTTTCAAGCATTTCATCGGTGAAGATTTTCTGCCATATCGGCCCAAACTTTCTTAGGAGAGTTGAATTTGCTTTTGGTCAGCGTTTAACAAATGCGGCACTCACCTTGCGCAAAGCTTTCTCATATTCAGTTCATGATGTAAGATGTTCTGTACCCTTTCTTCTGATATGGCTACGGTCTCAGCTATCTCATACACTTTCAATCGCTGATCGTCCAATACCATATTGTGCACCTTTTTTATGTTATCGTCTGTCGTCGCAGTTTTTGGTCGTCCCTCACGAAGATCATCTTCAAAGGACTTACGCCCACGTTTAAATTCAGCCGCCCATTTTTTGATGGTTGAAAACGAAGGCGCAGACTCTTTGTAAACTTTCACCAACTTTGGATTAATTTCTGTCGGTGATAACCCGTGCAAAACGAAGAACTTAATGACGGCACGATATTCTAATTTATTAATTTAATGAAAACACAACGACACGTGTACCTATCTTAAAAATCCGTTTAAAGACAAGTGTTTGACAGACTGAAATAAAAAGTTGACAATCGTTTTCCTGACAAGTGTAGCAATGTCAAAAAATATTTATATATGTAGCAAACCTTCTTGCTAGGCCGAGAACTTTTCACCTTACCCTCGTAACTCACCAAAAAACAGAAGAAAACCATGTGTATAATAAACTTTTGTGGGCACGAAACACTTCACGTTCACTTCACACTCGTTACTCCAGTGCGACTGTGCCAATGGCGCTCGGCGGCTCACAGAGTTGGTAAAATGGCCGCCGTCACGTGTTGCTGTTTTAAAGGCCTAACTACAGCCCGCCAAGTTTGAAATAAGACCACTATGTCATTTTGTCCGTATATATTATGTCATTTTGTACATATTTCCCCTACCTTTTCACTAGTTTTATTACCCTGTCAACCATTTCATAGCAAAGCTTAACCCTTTATAAGGCATAAGGAACTAGGGATGATAGAATAAAACTTTTTATATATTCAGAAAGGATTTTTAATTGTTTTTAAAAAACATTTACTTTATGAAAAACTTAAAAAAAAAGTGGTGGGAAAAATGTTCCCTTTGCCTGTGCAGATCAAGATTTTTTGTGGAATGCACTAAAGCACGGTGTAATGCAGAGTGGAACCCCACATTTTTCGCACATGATTTTTGATCGTTTATCTTTTATCTTTGTGCTGCACATTCTGCATCGTTTATATGAAGGTAATTCAACGGGCATGTGGTCTCCAACGTTGGTATAACGAATTTCTTCAGCTATAACATGTAAAACCTTTTGGCGATTCTCCGACAAAACTGCTTTTCTTTTGCATACATAGTTAGCAGGACCAGATCGACGTTTTCTGTTTGAATAGCCACTGATCAGACCTCTAGCAATAGAGACCCAGAATTCCAGGTTACTCAATTTAGTCACATTCTCATTTTGGCAGTACAACAAATATGCATTTTTTATGCTCGTGTCAAGGAGAAAATAGAATATACGAAGTCACCATTTCCTCCTGCCAATTGAATAGGTGCTTTTGATTTGATCGAAGCGATCCACACCGCCCATCCTTTTCGTATATTCTTTTACAGCTAATGGACATTCCAGTGCCATTTTTGAGCCATCTTTTTGCGTCCGCATTATTGTGGTTTTATCCACTTTTGGGTGGAATGCATTTGTTAGTAACAACACTTCTTTGCTATCTTGCCAGACAATGAAAGCTACATTACCCTTCACTCTCCATTTGTATTGTCCTTTTGCAAGCTTCAATTTCTGTTTTACTAGTTTAGGTAGATTTTTCCTATGTCTTCTCACGGTTCCAGTAGCATAAATGCCGTTTTCATACAATAATTGCAATAAATTATAGTCGCAGAAGAAATTGTCAAATGTGACAATAATGTGATATTCTTCCAGTGCTTTATCAATTAGCTTTTCTGTCAACATCTTCACAACTTTATATCCTAAACCTTCCTCTGATGCAGTTTCTAATTTTCCTGTGTAAAGGTAGAACTCGTATAGGTACCCGGTATAGCTGTCGCAACGGCACCACACCTTGTAGCCTCTTTTGATAGGCTTCAAAGGCATGTATTGTTTCATTGAAACAATACATCTATGATTCTGTTCAAAGGCAGGTCGCCTTTGAACAGAATCATAGACTCGTCAATGCTTTGCGTAGAAGATGCCTTATTCGACAGGCAAGCCTGATTGATGGAATCTAATAATGGTCGTAGTTTATAAAGTTTGTCGGTAATATTCGCTGGTTGTCCTAAATTGGCATTGTCATTGAGATGAAAATATTGTAATATTTTCTTGAACCGCTTTATAGTCATAATTTCAGCTATCTCATCAACTCTGAAACCAGGGTCAGACGACCAATAAAGATCAATGGACGGAAGAATATTGTATCCCATAATTATTATGATCCCTAAGAAGGCTTTTAGTTCTTTTTTGTCTAAGGCTGTCCATCCTTCCGCATTGCTTTGCTCAGCGTATAAATTTGTTTGGAATACTATCGATTCGTAGACATCCTCCGTAAAGAATTTTTCAAATAAAGTTACAGGCCTTATGCGGCTGCTAAACATACATATGTGTAGGTCCCATTGGGATTTCACCATAAACAGATGGAGTGGGTCGATATGTTGTCCACCTGGTTTTATTCCATACTTCTTCTCCGTCGGAATCATCTGTTTCTGAATCTGCGTAAACATTATGTGGGGATTGTGTTCTAGGCTCTGCGGCCTCTTGATTTGAAGACTCAGGTAAAACTTGGAGTCCCTTAGCCCGTCTTGGATGATCTGTATGAGATGACTGCGTAAGAGGACTTCGCGGGAGTTCAACAGTTGCTGGACCACTACTTTCGTCGTGGAATGATTGGGGAGATAGGTTTTGATAATATTCAACAGGACTACTTGGTGGATCGGACGATTGTGGTAGAATTCCTTGGCTAGGTTTGTCTATATCCTCTAGAATCCTTTGAAGTTTCGCAGTACTGTACTGTATTTCTCCTTCATCTGACTGCAAATCATCGTCTGACTGAGCAGGATCATCAGGAAGGCCAAAAATCTTTTCTAATGCGTGGGTTATTTCCAAATTATTGAGAACTTTACTCTTACTCATATTCAAAAAAATCTGCAACAAACGGGCAAAGGGAATATATTTACCACCACAACTAAGCCTTGTATCTAAAATATCCCAAGACCCAGAATGAAAATATGTATCTCTATATGTAGAATAAACACTAATAAACAACATCTAGAACAATTTACCGTTTCAAAATTGCAAAAATGGAAGATTCATTAAGATTTGGTAAATGTTCCGATTTTCGTTTGTTTTATAACTGGCGGACGTCACAAATCAGAAAAGTAATATGGCGACCTGTCACTGTCTATGAGAAAAAAATGTTGCCATTATGAATACGAAAGTGTTGCCTTAGACAAAATCCGATAGCACTTTTTGTTTTTTTTTTACATTGACAAATATATGGTGGTAAAAATATTCCCTCTGCCTTATAAAGGGTTAAGATTGAATGCAACAACCTGAAGTTGCGTTGAAAACGAAACAATAATTTTAAAAACAGCGGCGGTTACCGTCAAAAGTAAGACAAAGTTGGATCGTTGAATAGAAGCCAGAAGACTTGACTTTTCGATAACGTAGAAGTTCTGTCAATTTCTTCAAGGAACTGTACTATAGTTGATTTTTTGATGACGGATAAGTTCTGTCTATTTCTCCAAGGAACTGTGCGATGATTGATTTTTCGACGACGGAGAAGTTCTGTCTATTCCTTTAAGGAACTGTACGATAATTGAAGATTGACATAGTTTTTCCACGGTGACTCCACATCCATCCATCACAAGCAGTGTACAGCTTGGGTCCGAAAATAGGTCGATCCAAGGGCTGAAGTTTGTGCGAACAGTGTGAGTGTGCTGAAGTTTGTGCAACCTGATGGATTTGCAGTCCCAGCCGATCCTACTAGCCCGTTCCTCACAAAATGCTCCTGATATCGCACCCGTGGAAATATAAACAAAGGAGGAGTGCCATGTTCAGCAGAAGTAAGAGCTCCCACTTGCCGTATGCATGTTTTGCTACGATTTTATCGGGCGTTTGGACCGTAGTCACCCTTGTTTCGTCAAAATTATATGTACATGTCTTGTGGCTCATAGGCGTGTCTGTTCATAACTTTTTGCAAGTTGTCATAAAATGCTTCTACGTTTGTCCGATTAAAACTTGTTGTTCTTGAAAGGCTAGTAGCCATAGCTACACAAACAGAGAGTGTGGGATTTCTATTCATAAATGATCTGAACCATTCTTCGCTAGCCATCTCATTCTCAATCCAAGTAGTAAGTCGCACTTAGTCGTAAGCTCAAAAGCTAACTTTTGTATCTTTTTTGCAGAAAGACCAAAATATATTTCCGCACAACGTTGGATAACTGCTGTTCTTGCTCCTCATTAAATACTCTATTATGGCTGACATACCCTATTCTGTCGCTGACTTCATTCTGACTTTCGCCGTCGCCGGCTGCATCACGTTTACGAATGTATCGAAACAAAAACATCCGATTAACTGTGTATTTCCGCGGCTGACCGTATAGACGTCCGTCGTTTCACTGCTTGATAATACTCTTCATATTGTTGCAGATCACACTGACCTGTTTCCATCTTCCTTACACGTTGTCAGGGCATCTATATAGTTTACTTATGTCACAATTTAACAAATTAAACAAAAGCCGATAAATCCAATTTTCGTATTTTTACAGGAAATACAAATGAATGATTTACGTAGGATTGATTATGTTGATTAATGTAATGATTATTATTAATTGACATAAGTTGCTACTCTATTGTATTAAGTGACTGTAATGATAGATGTAGGTAATGTGTGAATAAATAAACAAACAAATAAATGTTGTTGAACTAATATAAGAATCTACTAAAAGTAAAGTCAGCTATATCCACTATTGTTGTTTTATGAATAATCGAAAATAACTAGTAAAAATGTCGTACAAAATTAATATTAAATATAGCACTACCGTAATATTATTTAATTATTTTACTACGCACATTTAGAGTAATACAAGAACAGATAATTAAAGCAAAAAGAAGTAAAATGGAAATAAAGATTGGATATTGCTGTTTTTGCTACCAACTTATGGATAATGCTGTGTTTGAATCTCACGTTATTGGATATTGCTGTGTTTGTTGGAAGAATTCTGTGGGGATAGTACAACTAAACAAAATTGATACTTGAAAGTGTTTTATTGACAATTTAAATAATTAAATCTATAATGGGTTCTTGTGACTCGCACATTTGCTCCTCAGTATAATTTTCCTGAGAATCTTCTTGGGTCTCGGGGTTAATATTAGGTTGATCGGAAATTAATGGCACAAAAAAGTTTAAGCGTTCAATTGTTCCCCAGGTATTACCATAGTGGTTTGTTAGTATTTTTTTACATCTGTTGCTTTTGCTGAATTAACTCTGTTTATTGGGGCTATTTCAATTGGATTTATGTTTGATGATAGCATGTTTGGGCGGTTAACGTTTTTAAAAACACCATCGTCATTTTTGTAATGGATATTACCTTTAATCAAAATATTACCAGCCTTACTGCATTTTAGTGTAAATCTTTTAGAATTTTTAAATTGAAAATGCCATCTGCCAACTGGCTTCAAAACTTCTGCAGTAGCAGTTTTCCAGTCAAATACCTTACAGGCATTTCCTACACTTATTACAGTTGCATGTTCCTTTATTATGTCATAATACTCATTTGGATTTGCTATTATTTCCCTTTTGCGGATTATCTTTTCAATTTGTGCAAAAACTCGGTCTGGCGGAATAAAGGAATGACCTACTATTGGAAAGATAATCTCCACACTTTTTACATGCTGAGGCGCTTCAGTAAGCCACTTTGAACACATTCCTAATACTGTGGTATTCTTGTTTTGACCTGCACAGCCATCGGCAATCAAACGTAGAGTCTTGATTCCAGTGAAATCTGTATTTTTTAGTCGATGGTAAATAGCCGATGCGATTAGATTTGAGGCCTTGGGGAACATGTCTTCTGGCCAACAATACGCGAATACATTAGACGGCTCCAGTCTGCTTTTTGATGACCCTTGCACAATTGTGAAATTATAAAAATTTATTTGCCGTGAATAATACGCCGACTGGTCTGGAGTTTTAGACAAACATAGGTTTTTTGGCAGTCAAATGAAAGCGTTAATAAATCCGGAGAGCTTTCTTTGACAAATTCAAAGAAAGCTTTTGATTTTAACTTGTGCACTCTTTGCACTTTTTTTTTTTATTATCAAGTCATTTCGAATATTATTATTCTTCTCCGTTTTCAGTTTCACGTCAAATTGCAAACATACTGAGCAGACATCCGTTCGAGGCGTCCCAAAGCCTAAATCGAAGTTCCTTGTAAACACGCTGCAGAAATATGAATTCTTGACTTTTAAGTCCGGTTCAGTCTGTGCGTTATACATTCGCCATAGTTTATTTATACTTAATTCCGCGGATAAATAATATCTCTTTGTGTTACCGCGGCAGTAATGCGGTTCTTCGCAGTTTAACTTTTGGATGAAATTCATTACTGCAAGTTTTTTATTAATATTTTTGTGTGATACGTGATCGCCTCCTCTAGTCTCTTCAAGAAGTGTGCCCGTGTTATAATATGTTTTCATAACGGTTTGTACCCTGTACTTCTTTATTTGTAGAACTTTAAAAAAAAACGCTTGACACACAGGCAGTTTTTTTAATGAAAGACTACGCACATAGTACGACACTTGCATAGATTTAGGTTTGTGTTTGTTAGTGGTACGACGACGTCGTTTTACTGGTTTGGCTGTGCAGTGTTTTAGTATGTAAGCGTCTTGTTTGGTTTTATCTTTGAATTTGTAAAATCCATCATGAAATGCTTTTATATCTTGCAATGTAAGTGATCTGCATTCAAATTTTTTTTGTGGTTACATAAAGGTCTCACAAGAGCACTCTTTGATGCATATCTGAAACAATCAACAGTAAAAAAAATTAAAATAAAGCCACTGAATAATCTAATGTCTCTGTATTAAATTTCATCAAAATCGGTTTAGCCATTTAGTGACAGAGGTAACAGTTAGTAGACTACAGAAAGAGTCACTTTTGCATTTATAATACTGACTTTCCGCCCGCAACTTCGTCTGCGTGGAATTCGGTTATATAGCGTCCACCTGAGTTGAATAGTAGCATAAGTCCTTCCGGAGAGACTAATTTGATTTTTTTTCTGAAAATTAGTTTTGCAGTTTAGGCTTGAAGAGGACGGACAGACAGACAAACAGAAAGACAGATTTCACATTTATAATATTAATAGTATAGATTACGCTATGGATATTATAGTCGAATTATGTTTGCGTATCGATTCTAAATAAATAACATATTATACTGCATGACTCAACCAACCTATAATTACTGCATTTCAACTGAATTTAGTACACCATCAACAAAACGTACATTTTTAAAAAAACTTGCGAAAAATATTATAATAGAAAAATAATATAGTTTAAATTTAATAAAAGTATCAACACTGTACAATCAACGCATATGTACCTCTCCACTTTGGCTACATTTCTCTTCCATTTTTCTGGATGGGCGACACGTTTTCGGGCCAACTTATTATCCACGGGCCTAGGAGAACAATCCATCGTGCGAACTTTTCACTTTTATGACCTAAATTTATTGAAAATCACCATAACATAATTAAAAACGGACACACGCTCAACAGTTTGCAACAAATTTCGCCATATTAAATGTAGGAGAAATGGCGCGCTGTGATTGGCTGATTGGATCTTGCTTCTTGTGCACTTGACATTAGCGGATATTGCTGTTTTTACTGCCAAAGCCAATTTTGGTACCAGTTTTTCTAGTGGATAATGCTACTTTTGTACAAAAATGATTTTAAGATATTGTTACCAATTTGACGAACTATATGGCGGCAATATCGGAGTGAAGATATATAATAAGCTTCCTATTTATATAAAATCTATACACAGTTCACATCTATTTAAGATAAAACTAAAAAATTACCTGACCCAAAAAGCATATTACACAATCAATGAATATTTAAATGATACACATGCATTTGTATGATATACATACAAATGATTTCGTTGTGGTGGAATGGGCCGCAGTTCTTGCTTAAGGCCCCTATGCTCTGGCCACAGTTTCCTGTAAATGGCATTCGGGAAATTTCAAGTTTGCCAGAAATGGTAACATCCTTGCATGTGGAAACTGGTGCTGAGCCTGATAATCACATGGCTGGTTTTGCTTCAAGGTACTCTGATATGAACAAGCTACAGCGAGTGATGGCATATGTTTTACGCTTTATCAGCAAATGCCGGAAACATCTATCTAGTTGTGGACCACTAAATGCGTCCGAGTTAGATAATGCTATGAAGACTTAGTCAGCAGGTATCGTTCACTGCGGAATATGACCTACTAAAGTCCGGGCAGCCACTGCCAGGTAAAAATAAACTTTTGTCCTTATCGCCTTTCCTAGACGCGGATCATATTATTCGCGTTGGGGGCAGACTAAATAATTCGTTTTATGATTATAATGTTAAACATCCAATATTGTTATCCAGTTCTTATGATTTGTGCAGGCTTATATTTGGCAAGTTTCACCACGAACTAAAACATGCAGGGCCGCAACTGTTGCTTTCGGCGATACACCATCATTATTGGCCCATAGGCGGTAGGAACTTGGCAAAGAAAATCGTGCACCAATGCGTAAGATGTTGTAGGATCAAAGCAAATACAATTCAGCCAATCATGGGCAACCTTCCAGAGCAGCGTCTACATCTAGAATTTCCATTTCTTAACACCGGAGTAGATTATGCCGGCCCTATTATGATAGCTGATCGTAAGGGCAGAGGATGCAGGCTTATCAAGAGCTTTATTTGCGTTTTTGTGTGTCTCGCTACAAGGGCTGTTCACCTTGAACTTGTGTCAGACCTCACAAAGGAAGCCTTTCTTGCCACAACGAACTGGTTTATCGCTAGGCGGGGAAAACCATGTAATATCTTTTCAGACAATGGAACAACGTTTGTCGGTGCCTTTAATGAGCTGGCTCATCTTCTGTCTCAAGATTTGCATCTTTCTAGCATCGATCCAGCTATAAATTTTTCCTTCATTCCCGCCTATACACCCCACTTTGGGGGAATATGGGAATCGGCAGTAAAATCAACTAAACATCTTCTAAAACGTACTCTTGGCTTAACAAACTTAACCTTCGAAGAGATGGCTACATGCCTAATTCAGATTGAAGCTATACTTAATTCTAGACCCCTTACACCTCTATCCAACGACCCTTCCGACCTTACGCCTCTAACCCCAGCACATTTCCTCATTGGGCGATCTTTAATTATGCTGCCACATCCACAGATTCACAGCGCCAACGTCAACAGCTTACAACGGTTCCGCCGTATTGAATATTTAAAGCAACATTTTTGGACTCGCTTTTCTGATGAATATGTAATATGGCTTCAACAAAGGACCAAATGGCGCCAGTCTTCAGGTGAACTCAAGGAAGGAACCCTCGTCATCATCAAAGACAAAACACTTCACCCGCTAATGTGGCTGATGGGGCGTATTATCAAGGTGTTCCCTGGCAAAGATTGCGTCACTAGAGTTGCAGAGATTCGCACTCGCAAAGGCGTGATTCGAAGAGCCTTTAACACCATTTGTCCACTTCCAATCACTGCTGTTGAAGATACTTCAACCGGGGGAGTATGTCAAGTCAATGGCCTACTGCGCAATGGAGTGAATGGGGCCATGCAAGCGTCCCTCACCGCGTCGTCGCCACAGCCGCCGAGCTGAGTGAGCGGCAACGTTCGTTCGTTCCTTCACTCTCAATCATGGCGTTCTTGCGTCGTTACCTTTTGTAAAAAACAATTTATTACTTATATTTAAGCAATAAACATTTGCATGTTAACAGTCCGCTCTGCTTTTGGCTGGGCTATTGAACATGTTTTTTTTTTTTTTTGGTTTTATAAAAATGAATAAGTATATTTATATATATATTTATGAATGAATAATGAATGGAAAAATAAAGAAATTTAACTCAACCCATAGAGTTTTAAATTTAAATTTAAGTGTTGTTTATTTACCGAACATGAATTTAGAAAGTGTTTTACTATTACCGAAGGATGACTTTTTAGCCTCTTCTTTCTTTTCGTGCTCTGCGTAAACCTTAGCATTCTGAAATGATATCCGCATATAAGGAAGTGAATTCTTTGCACCTGTAGGGTACTTAACGAATTTAGTGTTTTCGTAATTGGATGACATATTATAGTTAAACTTAAACGATTGAAGAGTAATATCAGTCGACATTTAATCTCACATTATAGACTATCTTTTCCAAGGGAACTTGAAGGACGATTTCTTATCTTCTTTGAAGAGCTTCGGATTGAAATGTTTCTCCGCACCAGGTTTCGCTGAGTCGTGTCGAGCATAACCGATGGGAACATCGACATAAGCGTGGTATTCCGCTCTTCCGGTTGGATAAGGTATCGTATTCTTGTTACCTTGGTATACTGAAGAATTATTTGTATAATTATCATTTCTGTTCTGGTTTGAGTTAGACATTTTGAAATAACACGAACAATAGAAACATGAACAATATTCAATAGCCCAGGTTCCATAAAGTAAAAGCAGAGCGGACTGTTAACATGCAAATGTTTATTGCTTAAATATAAGTATGGTCAACTCGGCGAAGACCGGCATACTAAATTTAAAACGATACAAATTGTCTTGGTTTGGCTATTCTATAATTTTAAATCCAAATTTGGTTAAACTAGATGTTAGTATATTTAGTTGATCATACAATAAATATGTCAAAATGACAAAGAAACTGTCGGTTCAGAAAATAAACAGCATTTTTTAAAACACGGGAATATAGACGGATTTGGCTTCCATGTCGGGCTAGACCGTCTAGTGGCAAATTTCTCTACTTTGCGATAGTTAATGTAGCTATAGATACGCACACCTGTATGAATGAATGCGTGTGCAAATAGTAGTTCCTTCCAAATTTCATATTTGTACCCTAAACATAAAAAAATAAGGTTTCATTTCGCTTATTTCGCGAAATTCTGAATTTGTCGGGTAAGACCGGCATACAATGTAATTCCAGGGGTACAAAACCTTAAATAATAACCCACTGCTTTTTAATGAGTAAGAAAAGTTTTATTAAATGATTATATAAAGTTAAAGTCTAAATTAAAAACAAAATGTCCTTATAGTATTAGAACGATGAGATCCAAAATCGTAGGAAAGTACCAACTTTAAAATCTATTCATAAGCAGAACCTAAAATTAGTAACGAAAACTCTCTACTTTTCCTTGAGCATAATATTCTTCGTTTTATTAATGACAACGACCTTATATAAAAATTGAGATAAAAAATCTTTAAAGTTGTAACATTAAAAATAATTGACCCTAACTGTTCGGCTCTGTTTTATTCAATTTATAAACAAAAAAAGTAATTTCGTTTAAACTACAAATTTTTTATTCTATGACAATAAAACTCAAGTTAATCAAATAAATAAGAACCGGAGAGTTGGGTATTAAGCTTACGAGCTAGTCGATTTTGACATTGATAAACAATAATCATTCAAAAACTACAGTAACAAATAATACTTCAATACTTTTATAAAAAAAATGCCCTTAGGTAGGACTAGGTAGGTATATAGTCATTAAGTTTTAAAAGTAAATCAAATTTTCATCAGAACACATAAAAAAGTTATTAGGTGCTTTAGGGTCTTGTGTCAAAACAATTCTTTTTACAATATGCATTTCAGAAACGTCGTCATGATCACATGTTTTAGTCATCTTGAATACAAGTTTTGGCTTTTTTATTGTTTTATAAAATTTTATTCAATAACAGAATTCTTCGTCAATTAATTTGATATTTTCTATTATCCCTATGTAGTATGTCCACTTTTGTCGCGTATAATATCTCAACAAGACATTGTCTCCTACATTATAAATGTGTTTTTGATATTCTTCATTGCTTAAATCGGGGATTAAAACGTTTCTGTCCACATTTTCTTTGTTCAAAATTTTTGCTTTGGTATTGTGTTCAACGTCATCTATTGACGATGTATCTGATTTTATATTAATAATATCCGAATCGCTATGGCTACTGATTGAGCCCGAAACACTCGTTGAAGAATGGCTGCGACGTCGTTTTAATCTGGTCTTGCAAAGTTCTGATGGTCCAGGCTTAGGGTTCTTGAAAACATTTTTTTCCTCTATCTCTGCCTTTTTTCTAGCATATTCTACGGATTGGGGTTTTTTCACGGATAGAGCATGGCGCTCTTTGACTGCTAGGAACCAATCCTTACCGGGAATACCGTTTTTGAACAGAGTTATAAGTTTGTTTTGATTAACGTAATCGCCAACCATTTCCAAGACTTCTTTTCTACTAAGCCCAAATCCATATTTCTCCATCATATGAAGAGATGTTGCTAGTTTATATTCAATGTCAGGTGACAGAGCAGTATTTCGCCCAAGTGATGTAGATTTATCTCTTTTTCCTTTTACGTGGTCCATAATTGTCAAGCGAGGTATTTTGTATGTTTTTGATGCTTTATAGCCACTCATCCTGCCGCTTTGAACTTCACGTATTGCTTCCTTTAATTTCTCTTTCGAATACGATCCTCTTTCCGTTCTTCGAGTATATTTTCCTATGGCTAAAATAAACAAAAACTTTTAAAAATCTTACAAATTCTTTTATTTAGTACTTATTGCGGTTGCAATAATAAATGCTAAATTACATTAAGTATTAGTATTAGTATTAGAAAATTGTATATATAGGTACCTATAGAGATTTTATTATTTTATTAAAGAAAACACCAAATGTTGACAATTTCTGTGTGCGGCGAAGACCGGCATATGACGCTTATTACCCTCCAAGACCTAGACGGTCTTCGCCCCTCCATTATTTTGAGGTTAGTTTTTATGTTCTTCACTATTTGTACTATATTACAAATTATTATACTATTTGTATTTGTTTTATGTTCTTCAACCAAAACTTAGTAAAAAACGGGTATAATACCATTAGAGTCTGGCTAATGAAAGTTGATACTGAAAAAGCGCGGCAAATTTAAAAAATATCAGCATGGCAGCCCTAAAGTAAAAAGGAAAGTTGGAACAACTCACTTTGATACTTTGACATTTATTTTTATTTTACTAGTGGATGCTTGCAATTTTGTCCGCGTTATGACGAGATTAAAAGTAGCTTATTTCACTTGTTAACCCTTAAACAAACGCGAGCCCCTGGTAATGGTAATTAAAAAAAAGATGTGATTTCTAGGTAATTTGGGGTCTCTGATTAATTTTTTTTGGAAGAAACCAAAAAAAGGGGTGGAAAGGGGTGATTTTTCGGTGGTATGTATATTACCATTATCCGTTACGGTCTGTTAATAATTTTAGACTAGTTGTTTCCCCTGACTGCAGTTGGGAGCTATGATGAGTTTGAGATTCTAAAAATAATACTTTCATTACCTATAAAATAGGCATTATCTACCTAAAATTCCTACATATTTTTGTTTGTAATTATACCGCTCATTCTAACCTAGCTTAATTTTTTATTATACTTGGAAATGAAAGTTTTTGAGGTAGATAAATAAAACATTTTACATACAATGACAATATTTTATTTAGAAAAAAAACATATACCATATTCCTCTGCATTTTCCATGGAGTGGAAAAGCTTAAAGCACAATTTAGCACACAGTGGAACTTTGCACACTGTGCAACAAATTCTTGTTCTTTTTTGAACTTTTTTGTACTACAAAACCTGCACCTCCTGGGCTCAGTTTCTTCGGGTATGTGTACGCCAACGCTGAGTAGACGAATTTCTGGTGGCACACCAAAGCATCCACCTTTTTTATTTTTATATATTGTTCTGTCTCCATACAATGCATCATCTTCTTCGTCACAATCTGACAAGTCGGATAGACCATCAATGTTGTGCACGATGTCTTGTAGGCGATGGCCTCCCAAAGCCTTGTTCTCTCGAGAAACTATTTTTTTACGTTTATTTGACATGGTAAGTTACTGAAACAAAAAAATTACTAATTCAAAAATCACATAATACTTACAAAAGACTAACAGACATTTTTATGTATATAATTCGATTATGAACTTGACGTGAATGGACAATGGTCAAATAGATACCACTTATAGTGTCTACTTTGAGCGATCAAAAACTATACAAATATCGATATTTATCCCATCATTCAATGTGTAAGACCACTAAAACACAATAAAGTTTACTTTTTGTTACTCCTAGAGCACTTACCATAATTTTCGCCACACAAAAATCACAAAAGTTTGAAAGTGAAACTCAAAACTGCAACCTGCCAACAGAAACTGGTGCCAAAATGTTTTTGACATTGACTTTCACTGACAGGTGAAAGTGACAAGTAAAATGTTGCCAGCTTATAGATAGCAAAAATATCCTAAAATACTATTTGTTTACGCGGGAAATGCGAAATATAGCGAAAATGTTCGAAAATATGAGTTTGATTGTTGCGAAAGATGGAGGCTGAAAACTGTTTTAGGAATTGGATGAGAAAGAAACAGTTTCCATAAGGAAGGGTGCACAGTACCTTTATATCCTTTGGCGGCGAGTTGAAGCGATAATTCCAAAACAGAATGCACTAATTTTCACCATAGTTCAATCACAAAATTGAGTTTTTTATGCGAGACGAATTCGAAGCGGTAGCAGCGCAGCCATTGTCTTTTTCAAACTGTTTGTAGTCACGCCTTCGGATAGATGGCATCACCTTCTAGGCGCATACGATTATGTAGAGCGTATAGCGCGTACTCGCTCACACGTATAGGGATAGTTGTGCGTGGGAAAGGAACAGAGATATAGGAGTTTTGACAACAATCAAACGGTTCGTTTTATGAAGAAAGTAATGAGATGAAAATTACGATTACAATTGAGTCATATAAAATCAAACATGGCAATCTCCACTGCATCGTATTGTTGGTAAAATAGAAAAATGCAATAAAATATGGTATGAAGTTATTATTAATATAATACCTAATTATTTACATGACAGCTCTAATGTTGACTATTATTGATCACTATTTAAAGACATTTACTTGAAAAATCTGCCATAAAATGCAGAAAAGGTTTGGAGATTGCCGTCTTTGTTCTGTTTACAAGGACATTGCCGTTTTTGATCTGATTACCTGTGGAGAAAGCCTACTTTGTTATGGCTGATTGTCTGCACCTATACCTATGCTACAACTAACTAGTTTTGATATTTTATGAGTGGGAAATAAAAATATGCAAAACATTGGTTGAAATTGTTTATTAATAGTAAGTACTAACTTATATTCTAAGATTATGGTCTTCTTCTTGGGGTTCACAAACGATGTCAACCGATGTATTTATGGTATCCTCAGCAGCAGCACCTTCAGAGGTTTGAGCAAATACGGTTTTATAAAAAACCAGTCCCTCCACTTGTTGCCATTCGTCACCATAATGGGTATTAAGCAGTTTTTTGACATCATTAATTTTTTTTATATTTGTTTTTATGTGACACTTAGCAATAACATTTGGGTTTATGTCTTTGGCCAGCTTGTTTTTTCGTGTCACCTTCTTATACACTCCATCACTGATTCTGTAATTGACATCCCCTTTAATTAAAACGTTTCCTTCATTTTTAGACCGCGCTATATAAAATCTTTTACATTTTTTAAATTGAAAATGCCAAGTTCCAACATCTTTCATAATAGACGACATTGCAGTTTTAAAGTCATATACTTGACACTCAGTACCGCCCATTCTGACAACTGTACTCCACTGGCTTATAATGTCTAAGTAGTCTTCAGGTCGCACTATAGTTTCTCGTTTTCGGACTTCTTTTTCAATTTGGGCAAACACTCGATCGGGAGGGATGAAAGAATGGCCTACAACAGGGAACACAAGTTCCAGAGTTTTCACATTGCTAGGTGCAGATTCTACTAACCATTTTGAGCACATTGCTAACATAATTGAATTTTTGTTCTGCCCGCCACATCCATCTGCTATTAATCTTACTGTTTGAATTCCAGTCAAATCAGTGTTCATGAGTCTGTGATATACAATTGATGATATCTCATTTGCACCTTTGTTATATTCGTTTTCCGTCCAACAGTATGCAAAAACGTTGTTCTGTGTAAGTTGGGACTTAGAGCTCCCTTCAACGACTGTGCAGTTATACAAATATAACTGTCGGGAGTAATAAGTGCTCTGGTCGGGTATCTTCGGCAAGGGCATATTTTTTTCGCAATCAAATGACAGAGTTTTTAAATCTGGACTTTCCTCCTTCACCAATGCAAAAAATGCTTTTGCCTTGAGGCTGTGTACTCTTTTTTCGATTAGAAGTGCCTGCCGCTTTGTTGGATCTGTCTCTAATTTAATTTTTTCGAGAAGTTGTAGACATGTTGAACATACATCTGTTCTGGGACTTCCAAAACCGAGCGAATAATTTCTGTTGAAAACTCGTCTAAAAAACCCACGTTTAACTTTCAAACCTTCTTCGGTCTGTTGGGCATTGTATTGTTTGAACATTTTGTTTATGCTCAGTTCAGCTGCCAGGTAATGTCTTTGAGATTTTCCGCGACAATAATGTGCTTCATCTACGTGAAATAAGTTTATAAAAGTCATGACTGCTTCCTTTTTACGCATAAATAAGTGCGACTTATGATCTCCTCCGCTTTTTTCCTTAACGGGTTCTCCTGTTTCTAAAAATTTCCTCATAACGTACTGAATTCTATGTTTAGTTAAGTCCAAAATTTGAAGAAAGGCTTTTTGACATACCCGTACACGAGTTTTCGTTGATTTACTGTAGATAGTAAATTTTGTTTGAAATTGTTTTTCGGTGTGTTTTTTATTTTTTGGTCTTTTTCTTTTAGTGGGTTCTGCATGGCAGCACTTGAGCAAGAATGCATCTTGGGTTTCCTTGTCTTTATATTTATAAAATGATTCATGAAAAGACTGCAAATCACGCAAAGTTAGTGTGTCGCACTGATAAGCGTTTTTATTGTGTTTACAATTCGGTTTCGTCGGTAATTTCCGAGGAGAGTAACTGAAACAAAATAAGATGAGAATCCGTTAACCGTAACTACAAAACATATTTGAGAATAAAATAAAATACCAAAAATAATTATATTAAACCAAACTTAAAAAACCTATGTATTATTCCAGGTGATAATAAGTGTGTTCCAATTTTCTGCCAAATGTGTTCAGCTGTTACGGAGATAAAAGCCGAGAAACATACTAACACAAGTCAGGATTAAAAATAAGTATCAAAATGGTTTAATCATTGCTTACTTAACGGGTTGTTTTTGCCAAATTTTTCTTCCACTTTTCTGGCTCAGCTTTACGCTTTCTCGTGTGTTTGGTAGTACAGGGAGATGCTGTCTGCTCCATCATATGATATGCATACACTTATTTTATAAATAACTAGCTTAAAACAGTTCAAATCTTATGAAAATCACTACACAATGCACGACAAGACCGTCCTCGTCCACATACAAACAATACAAAAATGGCGTTAAAATGCCGTGCTCTGATTGGCTGCCTTGGAGATTGCCAACATTGAAACGCATAATAATGGAGATTGCCGTGTTTGTATTGGAATCATAACTTTAGCAGCACATTTGAATGGGACATTGCCGACTTTGTTGAGCTAAGGTGTTTTTATTAGAATCGTAAATCACAGATAAAAAATACTGCATTCATGTTTCAATTTTGACATATTATGGAGATTGCCAGGTTTGTTTTTATATGCCTCAATTGAATCAGCGCAACCACTATTACTTTGTAATTAAAGTGTTGCCAACCACAAGAAAATGTATTTTTTTGTTCTCAAACTAAGTGGTACATATATGACTTTTATTTTATTAAGGGTTAACTCTTTATTAACTCCCCGCGTCCTGTGACGAGTCAATATCGTAGTGGTGTCAATATGAGTGTTCGTGGACGTGGTGCGCGTGGTGCGTATCAGAGTGCCGGTCTGATTAGTTGTCAGAAATGCGGTGGACAGCATAAGGGATACGAATGCCCAGCGTATGGACAGCATTGTTTCAAGTGTAATCGGATGAACCATTTTTCGAGAATGTGCAGGGTGTACGTGGTACGCGAGGAGGACCATGGGGAGGCCACTGATCAGGTAATACGTTCTCATTGTCATAAAAAACATAATAGTGATGAGTGGTTTACAGAATTAACAATAAATGATGTGTCAATTAAATTCAAATTGGATACTGGAGCTGATGTGAATATAATTCCTAGGAGATTCTTAAAGGATATGAATGTTTCCGAGTGCGAATTAACTAAATCTTCAGTAAAACTGCAAAGTTACTCTGGAAGTGAAATATTAGTTATCGGTAAATGTTATTTAAAGGTAAAATATAAACAAAATTATTACTTTTTAAAATTTTTGATTGCTGATGTTGATTCGGTTCCAATTTTAAGTAAATATTCTTGTGAGGAGTTAAAGTTAATAAAAAGAATTTTGTCAGTGGATTGTAGTTCGAATAATTTACTAAATGATTTTAAAGATGTGTTTGAGGGGATAGGGTGTTTACCAGGAGAATATAAAATTCAGTTAAAAGAGAATGTTCAGCCGGTCATCCATCCACCACGGAAACTACCGATAGCTCTTAGAGAACAAGTAAAGAATAAGTTATTAGAAATGCAGAAACAAGGTATTATAGCGAAAGTAGAAGGTCCTACTGATTGGGTAAATAGTATGACGGTGGTGAAAAAACCCAGTGGTGACATTCGAATTTGTCTAGATCCTCGCGATTTAAATAATGCAATTAAGCGAGAACATTTTAAAATACCAACATTCGAGGAAGTGACTACTCGCTTATATGGAGCCACTGTTTTTAGTACATTAGATGCAAAACATTCATTTTGGCAGGTTAAGTTACAAGAAACGGATTTGTGTACATTTAATACAATTTTTGGTAGATTTAAATTTCAAAGAATGCCATTTGGAATTTGCTCAGCTTCTGAAATATTTCATAAAAAACTATACGAACATTTAGATGATCTTGAAGGTGTGATTCAATTTATTGATGATATTTTAGTTTTTGGTCCAAATAAAGAAATCCATGATAAGAGATTACGAGCAGTTTTACAAAGATGTAGGGAAATTAATATTAAATTGAATAAGCAAAAATGTAAAATAGGATTATCTGAAATTGTATATTTGGGTCATAAAATATCGAAAAATGGAATATCTCCAGATGAAAGTCACGTTGTTGCAATTAAAAATATGCCTACTCCATCTAATGTAAAAGATGTCGAGCGATTTCTAGGGTTGGTAACTTATGTAAGTAGCTTCATTCCGAATTTATCCGAGCAAACAGCCATATTACGCGAATTACTTAAAAAGGAAATCGAGTGGCACTGGGAGGAAAGACATCAAAAGTGTTTTGAAAATATAAAAAGATTACTAGCGAGCCCTCCAGTGCTTCAGTATTATTCATTAGATAAACCTATTACAATATCGGTAGATGCAAGTAAAAATGGTTTAGGGGCTTGTTTATTGCAAAACAATTTACCGGTATCATATGCGTCAAAATCATTAACAAAAACTGAACAAGCGTATGCGCAAATAGAAAAAGAATTGTATGCCTGTGTCTTTGCGTGTGAAAGGTTTTACATGCATATTTACGGGAGATCAGATATCACGATTGAGACAGATCATAAGCCACTTGTGAGTATCATAAACAAACCGTTAGCAACCGCTCCTCCTCGATTGCAAAGAATGCTAATGAGATTGCAACCGTATGCATTTAAGCTGGTTTACAAGCCAGGGAAATATTTATACATCGCCGACACATTATCCCGCGCGGTGGCACCAGCAACCCTAGGTAGTGAAGCGCAGACACAGCCGCGCGATTATCTGCATTTCCAGGCACAGGTGTGTGCGTTATCAGCTTGTAACCAGCTGACCGATTCACATCTTGTAAAAATACAGAAATGTACTAAGGATGACAGTGATTTGCAAGATTTAATTAAAATTATAAAGTCCGGTTGGCCGGTGCATAAAAAAATAATAAATAATAGTTTAAGCCCTTATTGGAATTACAGAGATGAACTTACTGTTGACTTTGGCATTGTGTGGAAGGGGTCTAGAATAGTGATTCCGACATGCTTGAGACAAGATATGTTAAAAACAATACATACAGGTCACATGGGTTTAGAAAAATGCAAACTAAGAGCACGGGAAAGTATATTTTGGCCTAACATTAATTCACAATTAGACAATTATATAAGCAATTGCCAGGCATGCCTGAACTATAAGAAGCAGAATACTAAGGAACCATTAATAAATCATGAAATACCAGAAGCACCATGGATGAAAATAGGTGCCGATATATTTCATTTTAGAAATCAGTCTTTTATTTTAGTGGTAGACTACTTCAGTAAGTTTGTTGAAATTGAAGAATTATACTCTTTACAATCAAAAGAAGTAATTGCAAAGCTAAAGCGAATATTTGTTAGACATGGTATTCCTCAAACAGTGATGACCGATAATGGTCCAGAATTTTCATCCAATTATTTTAAGATTTTTTCTGAAGAGTGGAAGTTTTTACATAAAACATCTTCTCCTGGATACGCTCAGTCAAATGGGCAAGTTGAGCGTGCCATACAAACAATAAAAAATTTAATGAAGAAATCAGATTATGAGGGTTCTGAGTTTAATTCAGCATATTTAGAATATTTAAATACGCCTATTAGTGCAGATATTCCATCTCCTGCAGAATTGTTATACAGTAGAAAATTACGCAGTAAATTGCCGAGGTTACCTAGTGCGTTTAATCCTAGATTACATATGAATATACAAAGCAAGTTAAAAGCTCGTCAAATTATTCAAAAACATTATTTCGATAGAGGATCACGGCATTTAAAACCATTGACAATAGGTGAAAAAGTAAAAGTAAGGAATAATAATATGTGGGAACCTGGTATTGTTCATGATATTATAGATTCACGATCTTATTTAATTAAAATGCAGACAGGACGTTTGTTGAGACGCAATCGGAAACATATTATTATTGATTCAGTTAATCGTATAGATCCATTACAATCGTACTCATCACGCTATGACGATATTTTGGAGAACAGTATGCACAACAATCATTCGACACAATCTCCACGCAGCTCCGGTATTGCAGTTCAACGACCTGAATCTACTAACTATCATACTCGTTCTGGCAGGGAAGTGAGACCTCCTGATCGGTGGACCTACCCAGTGGTGGTGAGTGCGCGTCGCGGCAATTGAGTCATGTACCTACCGACCTTCTCGTATCTACTTAGATAAATGAAAAGTATGTATAGAGCACTAATAACCAATCTAGTTTGTATGTCAATGATAATAATGTATAATGTAAACGCATAAAAATACACAATCCTACCTATTTTATTTAATAATATAATTTGATTTTTTTTTAGTAGGCACAAAATGATGTAAAGATTAATTCGTTTCAGTAGTGAAATACAATAACAAAGAAAAGTTAACTGATAACAATACGAATTTACATACCTTAAAAATTATAAAAAATATGAATAATAAAAAATCAATGTGTAAACACCATTCAAATTCATGTAGTACCTAGACCTTTGTAATATTTAAATCATCAATTAATTTTCTTAATATAAATTATGTACCTAATTATGAATGTGATATTGATTAATGTAAATAAATAATAGTAAAAATAGAAAATTTGTAAATTCAATGATTCAATTATTGCATGCTATATTTAATTTTTGTGTGTGTGTGTACCTGTAGCTATACATAATAAGCGAATACCTGTCAGCAGTACTATTTTTGAAGTTGTTGAAGAAGGATGATAGATAAATTATGAAATTACAACTTAGTGGAATTAGCTATTATTTTGTGTAGAAGAGAAGGATCGATTAGAAATTATCACTGATACCTACTTAATAAGTCTCAAAGATAATATTGTAATTATTATAACATTTGGTATAGGTACAGTTTTAAATTATGTTTTAATAAAGGGGTTGTGGGTATATCGAGATCTTATTGATAGTTGTGGGTAGACTTGCAATAGATCAATCATGGCTGGATCACTGTCTTTTCATTTACATGCTCTGAATATTATTATCAAATAAATACTTTAACACATACCAAACATCACACGGATACGTCACTCCATTGTGGCGTATTAAAGGAACAAACAGGCTATCAAACACTATCATGAGTATCAATATTATCATGAGTTTAAATATTTGTAAATCTATGTGAGTATGTATCAAAGAAAACAACACCATATATTTTTATACTGTTTTTTAATCACTATAATCAAAATCTGAATCTAAAAATTCAACATGGAGTGAATCGTCAGAATCACTGGAGTCGCTGCTGTCTCTTAAATTGATGATGAAGCTTTCTAAATTATTTTCAGTTATATGGTCTCTTCTTTTGTACTTGTCTTACACATGAATGACATGGTCTGTCATTTTTTTTATCATCTGCTGTAATACACTCAAAAGATTGTTTTATGAGATCCTCGAACTCTTTTGGAGTTCGGCTTACATTTTTGCTTCCCACATTTCTTTTTGCTAGACTCCATATGAGTTCTATAGCATTTAGGTCACAATGATATGGAGGAAGTCTTAGCACTTCATGTCCGTTTTGGCTTACAAGTTCATCAGCTTCATAAATAGGTTCTGGTGTGTTCTGTTTTACTAAGCAACTCTGCTTTTGAATTGCATGTTTCAAATGAAATACCATTCAATGTAAGCCAATTCCGTATCTCTAACTTTCGATTTTGAGATGTGGGCGCTTTATTTATTATGACAGAATGGTATGATGCATTGTCCATTACAATTACACTTGGTTCATTCAAATTAAGCTTTTCTTGAAGCCATTTGTTGAAGTTTGTGGAATTCATGTCATGGTGGTAGTCAGCCATTTTCGATTTGGTGCTAAATACTAACAATGAGTTTGGAACAGGGCCTTTCTCTGATCCTGCATGCACAATAATATATCGTTTTCCTGACGATATATTTTCAATTATTCCACTTGTTGATGGACCTTGCCAACATTTTTTAGGCTTATAGGTTTTGTGGACATAAGTTTCATCTAAGTAGATTATTGGCTTGCCTTCTGCACGTTTCGATGCAATGGTACGCAAAAAGCGATGTCTCCATGCAGCTATATCATACCGTTCAATTAATAATGAACGTTCATTTTTGTTTTTCTTAAATTCATAACCGTTGGCTAATAATATGCGACGGAGAGTTTCACGACATCCACCAAATTCTATACTTTCTTTTAACTCTACCAACAAAGATCTTAATGTTGGTACTTGTTTCCTCACAATGTAAAATTCGTTTACTTTATTAAGAATAACATCCATATCGAAACTATCTAAGTTCGACACTTTTGAAGGGTGAGGTCGTTTTTTACCTGGAGTCCTCCAGACCCCTTCGTTCACCGCACCTTCTTTTTTAATTATCTTCAATGTAATAACACTTACATCTGTAAAAAGAATAAAATAAAATGTCAATTATCGTGAGTCTCATAACTAAGAAATAATAGAAAATACACAAGTATTACAAAACTAGTCTAAGATTAACGTTGAGTGAAAACTTACCGGTGAGTGAAGATAGTTCTTCTAAGTACTGGTTCTGCGATTTCATCATATCTTTTTGATCTAAATCTGTGATCTTTTCAATTGCTTGTTTTACTTCAGCAGTTCGTGCATTATCCTCAAGACTATCTGTAAAAGAACAATAACATTATATAAAGTAACTAAAACTAATATGTACTTATTTAAAATAAAAAAATATCAAGACATTTTGACCGTACTAACCTAAAAAATCAGTCACAGTACGTAAACAATCCTGTTTTTCTCGCAATACGGCTTGTTTCACAAGCTTTTTCTCTTCATATTTCGAAATCATACAAAACAATAGTTTTCGCACTTCACTCTTTATAGTTTTATTCATTTTTATAGCATTAACACGGATATATCACAACAAAAGTATACGCAAGTCAACCACAACGAAACATCAACAACACGCCATCTTGTTGCGTCAGAGATAGGGATACCATACACTGATTCTGATTTTACCAAATCTTTCGGAAAACAGCCGAAAATTAATTTCTTTAAAATAAAATTGCCAAGTTTTTCTCTAGTAAATAGTGTACCTAATTAATTAAGCTATTTATTAGACCAACTTAAGGGTTAGTGTTGCTCTTGAAATGATCCAACACGTACATACGATACTTATTTTCGATGAATACAATTTTAGCACACGTACGAATTTTTAAAACTTATTTTATAAAATGTTTAAAATAAGTTTGTTTTAAAAATGCCTTTTTGGAATTAATTGTTCCTAAGTACTTTCTGCTTAAAATACCCCAATTTGTAGGGTAAATATCCGATGGTAGGAACACTTTAGTGTTGTCATATAAAAAGTTTGCAAAAAAATCCAGTATCTACTTTCGTTAGCCAGAATTAATAACTAATCATTAAAATAACTTCCTATAATTTAATAACCAAATAGATAAATTAATAAAGAATGAACTTACTTGCATCGATCTTTCAAATAATTGATATTTAAGCAGATAATTTTTTTTTTGTTAGCACGTGGTACACTCTGAATGCAAGTTGCTCACCATACTACACACATACCGCTTTTTTTTCAGTTAAACCTACATATACCGCCATCTATGTCAATAAATAAGAACTTAAATGGTATTATTGTTTCGCTGATTGTATTGCCATCTTCGTATTTCCCGTGGATTAGTTGTAATTCTTGTTGTACGATCTTTCCCGATAGACGGTCTTCGCCGAGTTGACCTTAATAAATTGTTTTTTACAAAAGATAACGACGCAAGAACGCTATGATTGAGAGTGAAGGAACGAACGAACGTTGCCGCTCACTCAGCTCGGTGGCTGTGGCGACGACGCGGTGAGGGACGCTTGCGGGGCCCCATTCACTCCATTGCGCAGTAGGCCATTGACTAGACATTATGATTAGTTGTAATTCAGGAATCCCCAAAATATGTTGAGCAACTAAATTAAGTGTATGCGCAAAGCATGGGATATGCTTTTTTTCCCAAATGCAATTTCGACAGCCTTCACCATATTTGCAGCATTATCTGTTACTACTGCTGTGACTTTATCCGTATTAAATCCCCACTCTTCACATGTTTAGTTAGCATTTGTGCAATGTATTCCGACGAATGTCTTTCATCTAATTGGTACACACCCAAAGTTACGGAAAAAAATTCAATTCCGATGCCGAAATGAGCAGTTACACCTAGGTAACTTCTCATTTGTAGATCTGACCAAATGTCACTTGTTAAGGTAAGATTTTCTACACAGTATAATTTGTTTTTCATAACTGTTGAAAATGCATCATACTTTTCATCTAACAAGCGTGTCACAGTGGATCTGCTAGGAATCTTGTAGTGAGGTGCCGTAACTTTCAAAAGATTCTTGAAACCTTCATTTTCAACTAATGAAAAAGGCTGATTGTCTTTACAGATCATGAACATTATTACATTATTAATTCTTTTAGAAAGAAAGAAAGAAAATACATTTATTTGAACACAAGGAAAAGACAACACAGTAAAAATAAGTTTCAAACTGACATAAAATGATGGTGTTGCGTGGGGACAAAATGGTCCCTGTCTCAGCATAAGCTGTTTCGTACCCTGGTGGATACGATGCAGCGCTGGTTTTCTGACAGGGCCTAGGCGACGACACGATTATTTGAGAAGATAATACTAATAGAAAATTTAAAATAAAAAATAACATGTAGACAAAATAAACGAGAAAATACCTAATACATAAAATACACGGATCGCAGAATAAATAGCTACGAACATTACATGAACATACTTTTAGTTTTGTCACCAGTAGAAGTATATTCGTATATTTCTCCAAAACTACTTTCGATTGACCTCTGGCGTTTAAAAGGCAATTCCCTATTATAATCAATCTTTTGATCAGTTTGAGAATTGTTAGTACTTATCTCGCTAGTATCCATTTGCGGCTACGTTGAAGTTGAAGGCAACAGTTGAAGTTCGTTAACGGTAGATTTCGACATCGTGATATTATCTTGTTTTGAAGAACTAGGGCTAGGGTTTGACAAATCTGAATCTTTTGTAACAGCAGCAGCAGCAGTATTTTTATTTTGAAAAACTTCCAGATAGACATCTTTATGAATATTTTTTTATATGAGCCATTGCATTGGAGATATTGCCAGCCGTTTTAACATTTTTTTGACATAGCTTGCATCTGGCTGTTTTCTCGTCATTTTTTTCGTAATATTGCCAAACAATACTTTTTTTATTAGGTGCCATGTTGAGAGAAATCGTAATTTCTGAAAAAAAGAGAACAACGTGAGAAAGACAAAGAGTAACAGTCACAAAAATAATGAAATAAAAAATAAAACCATCGAAATAATTAATCGACTATGTCCCACCCCTAATACTCTTGAAAATAAAAACAAAATGGTCAATTGACCACAAGATAATTAAAACTACATATTGGGGAATTTCATGCAAATACTAAAGCATTCAATTATTTATTGTTTCATGCTAATAAATAGTAATCTTTGATAGCAATTTAAGATCACGTTATCCTTACTGTATGAATCGTAAACTGTAGTAAACAAAACAGATAATAATTGTCACAGCTTGCTCCTTTTGTACAACCAGAGACCAGTAATATAAATAGACTGCCAGTCTCGAACAAATTAATGTAACTCGATATTTGATTACCTGTTAGGACGCGAGATGTCGCTAGGAGTTCCAAATCATTATATTTATGTGACCTCTAGCCAACATCTAGTTTACTACCGCTCACGAAAAAAACGATAAAAAATAGATGGCGCTATTTCCAATTTAACGTGCGCGATAGTATTAATGCGACGTTGTCAGTTTGCACGGTATGCGATGTTGCCGGTCTTCAGTTTCGTTAAAACTTCAGTCTTTAGTATTTTTTGAGACTTGCGCACAATTTTATCGGAATTGCCAGAACATGAAAGTTTCCTTCAAAATAGGGTTTTTTTAGGAAAGGAAAGCCTTGCTGGTGCAATAATAAATAGATATATTTAATTAATTACTTAGGTCTATGATCGTACCATTATCACCTAAATGCGGAAATACCTATTTGTAAAATACGTATTTGTAGTGATATGTACAGATATGTAGAATACTTTTTGAAACAAAATAAAATTCATTTGTAAGTACCCGGCAAATGCATACTACAAGATAATACGTTATTTACTAAAATAATAAACTTAATTACATAAGTAGGGTCGAGTGTTCAACAATGAAACACTAAAAATTCAGAGTCTCATATCATTCTCATTTTTGTAGATATGGATTCCGTTTTTTATAGGAAGAAAGTCTACATATTTAGGTATAATGTGGCATCTATAGTTTAAGCAATAAATAGATACATAACCAAAAACAAGGATTTAAAAAAAAAATGGGAATTGTTTCGTTGTGTCCACCCAGGTGTACACAATGAAACAGGCTTTGTCCTACAATGAAACACTGTTATTACTATTGACTTCTTGTATTTAGTGTGGTTATTGGAGATACTAAATGAAAAAAAAATGTTAAATTTCAATCAAACAAGCTTTTTTTTAAAGTATTGCACAAGTCAGACTTCACAAGTTACGTTTAGGTTTATCTTAGGTTTATAATTATTAAGTTACTTATATATTATTTGAGTCTCACATTTTTAAATCACAAGAATATTACTATATTAACACTTAACTAACAATTTTTTTTGGTAGGCAGGCAATTTAAGCAATAGTGATTCATAATCAACTGTTACCCTTAATAGGAAATTAACTCTTAGTTACAATTATTTAAAAACATACATAAAGATAAATGAGTATCAAAACAACAACCAATAATCAACAATTAGCCATTATTATCCAATGGGAAAGAAAATTCAACGCAACCTTATATTTGTAGTATCAAAACAACAACCAATAATAAACAATTGAGGGGTGCCAAACCATAACGTTACAAGTGCCAGAAAAATTAATTTTCAGTAGACACATAAAACAGTTTTATTTGAAAAATAAAAAACTAAATAATTATTACAATTTTTATTACAAAACTATCGTTTTAAACACATAAGCCAACACAATTTTTTTTGAAATGTTAAATTAGAGAAAATAACATTAAAAAATATTAAAAAAAAATAAAAAGAACAAAACGTTTTAAGTGCCATCATTTTATGCAAGTCATAACGTTGTAAGTGGTTGTATTACTTGCACATAATAAACTTAATTCAAACCTTCTTGATCTTTATTGTAGAAGGTTTTCGTAAAACAATTTGCTTTCTCCTGCTAAATACGGTAACATGGCTTGAATGTCTTTCTTTTTCTCGGCAGATAAAGGTATAGGTGTTTCTGCCATTTCAATTTCTAAGTCCTTAAAATTAGCCACAGTAACTCCAGGTTTCAGCACTGAAGTTTTAATCCATGGAGAAAATTCGCCGTAACTTTTCTTTGTCTGAACTACACCAAAGTTTTCAGCTGTAACTCGAATCATCGTAGCCGAAGATATCTGCAGCTTTTTAGTGTTAATCATCGCTTTAGCTATATTCATCCAATTAACCCGGCGTCATTGTGGTAGAAAACAGTTACGCGAACGTTGAGGTGGGTCAATATTACCCATATATTTTATAGATGGTATTTCCATACTTTTTAAGTAAATTAGTAACCTGTGTTATTATTTTAGTATTAGGTTATTCTGGTTTTGATAATAAATAATAAAAATAATAATTAACCAACGTTTTATTAAATTTAATCAACTTTTACATAAACTCTTAAAAATAGGAACAAAATAGAGACCTCTTAGGTTTTCATGACATTACTACACTAATAACCAGTCTTTTTGGTTACATATGGCACTTTTATAAACTTAAGTCTAATATCTTAGGAAAACAGTATAACGAAGCTAATTAGAATCTTCGTTGTAAATGCAATCACTACAGAAAGATATGATGTGTTCAGGACAAATAAATTTTTGGCAAGCTTGACAAGTATGTTTTGTTTTACGATCTTTTTTTGCAGGACACACTTGACATCTTTTGCGGGCATTGCGTATCTTTGCAGGTGGCTCCTCTGATGATTCACCAACAAATTCCCTGATTCTTTTGCGCATTTCTCGTGGCAAGCGATTCACATTCTGGCGGATTTTCAAATGCTCACTGACTAGAGCAAGACCTAAGTTTTTCAAAAAATGACGTCGCTTCTCGCTTGGTTTGTTATTATTTATGCGATGTATTATAAGACCATTAATTCCTGACATGTTCAACATGGCATAAAAAATTGTCAGGGGCCACCTTTTGGAGTTACGACTCACATCATATGTGGCGGAAAGCTCATCAGCGACATCAACCCCACATTTCGTTTTATTGTAAAAGGTGTTGATTTCGGGCTTTCGCTTTTCTCCGCTTGCATCGTCAATTTTATTATCATGGTGAAGACTTGACATCAGCAATACCACCTTATTTTTTTTTGGTACATGAGATACAAGAGTAATATCTTTTTGGAAACCAAATCGAGATGAAAACACGTCAACACCACGAGTTTTTGTGAATGCAGGAGGGATTTGTTTTTTGTTTTTACGCAGAGTACCAACCGACGTCAACTTGTGTTCATTGAGCAAATGCTGAACCAGATCATAACTGGTGAACCAATTATCAAACGTTAGATTACGGTTTGATTTTGTAATAGGTCCCACAATGCGATTCACAACATCAAATGGTTTATTACTTGCGGCAAACGGACCGGCAGGCTATTTTCCGGGATATATTTCAAGATTAAAAATGTAGAAGTTCGTGGAATCTACTAATGCAATGATCTTGATGCCATATTTTGCAGGTTTTGATGGTATGTATTGGCGAAATTTGCACCGACCTCGAAAGGCTACCAGCATTTCATCAATAGTTAGACACTCACCTGGTGAATAAGTTGTTCTACAATTTTCAACGAAAGCTTCGAATTGTTCTCTGATTGGTGCTAGGTTATCTAACTGCTTCCTTTGCTCCCGGGTAGTGTCATCATCAAAGCACAGAGAGCTCTGTATGAAGTGAAAACGTTGTTCAGACATTACTAGCCTAAATATTTCAACACCTGTGCCATCGGAAACCCACAAATCACTGAGATTCTGTCTTCCCGAGCGGTTAAGGCCAGCAATATACAAAAGACCAATAAATGCTTTGAATTCCTCCATGCTGCATTCTTTCGTGTAGGTTTGTTTCGACAAGTCTTCACAAGATTCAATTTTTCGTTTGATGCGTATATTAGTGTATCTCAAAATGTTCTGCAATATCTCATTACTGAAAAACAAGCCCCAGCATTCCAACTCGGAAGTAGCAGACTTTGCTTCTTGTGTTACACCTGGCAATTGAGTAATTATATTTTCTGCCCTAGTTCTTACATTTTGTCGAAAAGGTGTCTTTAGCCATACTGTGCCATCTTTACCAAGATATCGTGACTGTGATACTGGATGGTCTTGTTGAGTCGACGACGCGCTGTTTGTGTTAGATTGCGTTTCTCTTATGATTTCGGAGAGCGTGATATCGTCATCACTATCCAAACTGTTATCCGAACATTCTTGCTCTGTATCACTTGCTTCACTGCGCACACTAATATGATCCTCTTCTTCCACTTCATCATCATTATCAGGTAAGTCGTCCTCCGAGTCAGACTCCTCTAAAACCGCTATGATGCGTTGATCTCGGTTCATAGTATTTTATAATAAGTACCTGTTGACAAACAAAAAACATTAAATTCAAAGCGACAAGCAAAAAATAAGGTTTGCAGACACCTAGAATTAATAAACAACAGTAAAAATCGATTACTTAAGAATGGCGCGTAATTGTTACTTCAATTGTGAGGATGGGTCATATTTACCTTTTTGGAAAATACACGCGTGTAGCTCCCAGCGCATTCGTCGCTGAACTGATTTTGCCTCCGAAACGTTTAGAGTACAGTATTGGCTCCAGCTACTGCCAAGAGCGGCAACGTCGCGCACGTACCCACAAAGATATAAACAATTATAAACAAGCCGGGTCATTTTGACCCAACCGCAATGACGCCGGGTTAAAAAACGTTTTATTATCCACTACTAAGAATGGTTTTTTTTTGGCAGCATTTGCAATAAGCTCAATAAGGTCTTTTGGAATAAGTGGCTTTGCCCGCTTTTTTGCTTTTTCAATAATCGCAAAATCACGATCGCACGCGAGAAAGGTATGGCCCTTCACAGGAAATTTATGAGTAATTTCCGAAAAGAACCCTTTTGCAATTAAAACGAGTAACATAACAAGTACAGCCTGGTTCTTGTTTTGCCCGCCACAGTTATCTGACCACAGAATTAATTTCTCTTTATTTGTTTTGTCTTCTATTTCACTAAAAGTAAAAAACTTGTAAAGACAAGAAGCTATCTCGTTAGATCCCCTTTGCCCGACTGTTTCATTCCAGAGAAACATGAAACCCTTTCCTTCATCCTCTAAATGAATTCCCATATTGACGAAGGCAAGCTGACGACTATAGTACATCTGTGTATGAGTTAATGTTGGAAGATACATCTGTTGCTCGAGGTCAAATTGTACCACTCGAACATCTGAATTTGGGCACCTGGAGTCTGTTCCATCCTTACTCATTAGTTCTCTTGCCATCTTAGCTTGCTTATGGTGAAAGTCCAACTTTTGCTTAACAAGACTTTTTACTTCTTCTGTTGGTGCAGTATCTATTTCGATTTTATAAGAGTCACATGTTGGGCATGTGTCAACTCGTGGAGGCTTGAATGATAGATTGAACTCGGTCAAAAATATCTCATTAAACCATTGCCGAGACACAGGTGGCTGGGTGGATCCATCACGGTGCTTTTCTAAAAATCCTTTGTACAACTTAACCACACTAAATTCTGTTGGGAGATATTTTCTATTAGGGGCGTAATTTCGACTATAATGGCTTTCTTGAGCTGGTATTGACTTTATGTAGTCGATAATCTTTTCTTTCCACTGTGACTCCCGTCTTTGTCTTTTCCCACCCCGTTTATCTTTTACAGATTCGTCGTTGCTAATAATCTTTTCTGACAAAATCTGCACACGGCGTTGACTGACACCGAAAGTTTCGCAAAACGTCTTTTTACAAACCTGAAATAAAAAGGAACTTCAGACTACGGAAAACAAAATATTACACGAAACAATACCCTAACTGACAGACATCGAATTAAAACCCCCCAATAAATTATATTTAAGGGGTCCTAAGTTGCGTCCTCATCAGTAAAAAATTAATTACATGCACCCATACACACGTCAAATTTATAACACCTCTCTGTTTGCGTCGGGGGTTAAAAACAATAAAAATAATATAATAGTGACGCATACCTGAACTTCGGACATGCCTCTAATTACAAGAAAATATTTGAATGTGCGTTGTCGTCGGCTTTCCATTGCATCATCATAATTACCGTGTCTTCTTCTGTTTATTAAACATATACGAATGAGATATTTTGTTTTCCTTTTGGTGCCAACACTTTCTGCGGTTTTTGAACCGTTGTTGTGGCAGTCTCGTCGAGGTTATACACTCTTGTACCATCGCCAAAAGACGGATGACGATTCATAACATTTTTTAGGTTCTTAAAAAAAGTTTTTACTGTCTCTTTATTAAATGCAGTGGCACGGGCCAAACTACAGGCTTCGGGCTTCTTCATTGATAAATCTGGATGCCTCGACTTAAAAGATCGAAGCCACTCTTTCCCTGCCATTTCTTCCTTCTTCCACGTATCAGGACATTTGATGCTATTGATTATAGCCATTTGATAAGCGACGCGACGAACATCTTTACTGGATAGTCCATAAAATTTAAATGCGCAGTCTTTTATATATGTGTTTAGGTCTGCTTCTTGGTCGTCTGTAAACGTTTTATTGACCTCGTAGTTAGGCGTTAATTTTTGATCTTCCAATGATATATCACTATCGTTTTTATGTTTTTTGACGTACCGGAACAGTGTAGGATAAGTCACATCGCATTGTTTGGCGGCTTTTCGTAAGCTTATTCCTTCTCTATGGAGCCTTATAGCTTTGAGCATATTTTTAGATGAATGGTTGCCCTTTTTTCTTTCAGCTTTTTTTTTACGCGCCATCCTAAAAATATATACAAAAAATATTAAAAGTCAATCAATTAAAAAAAATAACCTAAAACAGTCAATATACCTAATTACATTTAATATAGCCTATGTCACTCTCGTGATCCGTGATCCATACTTAATGAATAAATAACATCGATTTAGCACGATATTTTAGACAACGAAACAAAGTGGTACACAATGAAACAGCGTTTCATTGTGTCCACAGTTGAACTGTGTCATTGTTGGACACCTGGGGTATTTTATAATAACCTCAAATAATAACCTATAAAAATCTAACAACCTAAGAAGTTATCTAGTTCACGTGAATCTAAAATATATGTGCAAAGTAACGTAATACAGAAAAAAATTGAATTCACTATAGTATTTAACTGAGAAATCAAATAAAAATGAAAAAAAAACTTACTTTTTCCTCTAAAAATTTAAAATAGCTCCACAGACACGTTGTTCCGCAACCGAAGTGCACGCAAACTGAGGTGTTGCGGGGGGTGTAGGAGGCGGACTGGGCTAGGCATAGAGCACCATCTGGCAACGTCGCATTTCCGAAATATGACGCTGTTTCATTGTGTACGACTGTTTCAATGTTAGACACTCGACCACTACATATAATAAGTGCAACAAAATTTCTTAGACTTGCTAGTCGTGACTTTTGAGAAGTGAGGTTTGGCAACACAGCATGCAACAAATTAGATGCAAACAGCGTGGCTGTTTGCTTGCTTGCTGGCTGTCATTCAATGTCAGTCAGTTCATGGTTCCCACTCGTTCCCGCTCATTTTCTTGTGGCTAATTGTTTTGTTTTCGGCTTTCGGGTGAATTTCTTTGCGTTTGGATTTCTCAGTACAATAATTCTGCTTGCCTACTAAGATTATGATTTTTTTTGTTTTTATTGGACACTCGCGAGATCTCAGTTCGGGGCGAACCACTAGTTATTGATCGAGAGAAGCGAGATCTCCAAATCAACAAATCGGCGTTGTATGTATGTATGTATGTTTGTTTGTCCGAGGATAACTTTCGAAGCGTTTATCCGATCATCGTGAAATTTGGTATATAGGTAGGTAATGATAGCACAATTTTGGTGTGACCAATGAGTTAAAAATTTTGGAGGGTTGTTGAGATATTGGGGTTCAAGAGGGGTAAAAAAAATAAAGATGAGACTATTAGGTCAAATGAGACGTCAAATGAAAGGTCTTCATTAGTATATTTAAACCCCTTTTTTATTTTTAGTAAAGTTTTTGTAGTTTTTGAGTTATTAGCCATAATAAAAACTAAACTTTGACAAAATTCACAGGGTACACCAGTGACCCCACAGTGCTGTAATTTGGTATGCGTGTAGCTTATGTATCACAAATATAGGCAAAAGTCTGAAATCCAGAATAACTGCAATTTGTACCCCAAAAAATGGTAACCAATTCCATGAACTCCCGTTACCTGTAATTTGAATGAAACTATAGGTCAAGTTAATTGGTTTTTATTTCGTGGCACTATTTTGATAGTCAAAGATTACGAACAATATTTTTTGGTTTTATGCTAGACTCGTGAATCTCAGTTCGGGGCGAACCACTAGTTATGTATTCTAAATTAATTAAAAGCTTACATATCCACTTGTAAGCAAGTAATTTGATAAAAAGAAGGAAAGGGAAGGTTTCACTAACGATTTGGTAAGGTGATGTTTTGATTTGAATGACATGGTGTTATTTATTTAAATAAAAATACACAATACTATAACAATATGAGTTTTTATTGCAAATTAAATCAAACTTAAATCTTCTTCTTAACTCAAAGTCAAGCTTTAATAATATTCTTTGCCTATAATCAAAAATAAACTTAAATCTTTTTGATTATTTAATAATAAAAAGTTTGATTATTTTATATTATTTATTGAATATTGTTTAATTTTTAAATCGAGCACTAGGAAATCCGCATCATTAGGTTTAGAATCGTATTGGCTTGGTCCGTAGAGCTCTGATGGTGAAAGAAAGCATAGTAATTAAAACCGTTATGCTCTAAACTAGAACAAAACAGTTTGAATTAATGTGTCTCCAATAAATAGGTAGGTACCTATATATAGCGATAGACTCGCCAACTTAAAAATCCTGCAGCGTAGGATTTTTGCTGTAGTGAGTATATAGTGGCTAAGTACCTACATTGCATTGTTTTTTTAGGCGACGATACCCTTAGAAGTAAAAAAATCTGCCATTTAATTTTGTGTTAAGCGCCATCTAGGTAAAAAACAATGCGTTTTTTTTGTATGCTACCTTTCATCCTATTCCTACGCCATCTGTGATTAAGCATACGAAAGTGGTAAATAATCAATATGAAATAAAATCGGTAAATCTTGTTGTATGGACAATATTACTTATTCTAAAAAAACTAGAAAAATTTTGGTGTGTTGTAGTGAAAATTTACTTTAATTTGTTTGGTTGCAATGGCCGCTATGAAAGTTTCCAGGCTATGAGACAGCGCCATCTAGAAATAATACGGGATTTTGAGCTTTTTGCGGATTACGTTTTTTTCAATGGACTTGACAGTCTATTTATATTACTGGTCTCTGGTACAACTGAATAGTGGCCGGTTTTATATATCTTTATGCACACTAACTGTATTTACACATTTTGTAAACTGTATTAAACAAAACAGACAACTTTTATTTATAGGTTATTTTGTACTGAGAACGAAGCGAATAATCACAAACCACAGATTAATTAAAGATATAGTACGAAGCCACAGATCATAAACTAAGTAGGTAGTAATTTATGCAGATTATAAATTACTACTAGTGCTGCCCTCACGGAGAGTAGAAGAATTTCGTGCCTTTGAGTTTTATTATTGTGAACAACTTCATTACAGACTGATACAATCATTTTATATAAAAAAAGACATGGAATGTGCTTTTAATTTCTCCCGATAATTGATATATCAAATGAAATATATCGATTGTATGTACCGACACTAGATGATTCAATAATATCGGGTTGAATTGATACATATATCGCGTACATATATCGATATTTTACTAAATATCGATTTATATCGTGCACTCCTAGCGGTGCCCGGCCGCCCTTCAGTTAGTATCAGATTCCCGAGGCGAGAGTATGCGCGTGCGCCGCCCTAATTATTAGTGGCCTTAACTGCTCAATCCTAGCGATAAGATTCGTAATTGTGTAGAGGATATTGTATTATGTGTTTACTGAATAAATATCTCTATAACTGGCAGCCTAACGTGGAGCAGAATCGTAAACTGTTGTGTTGTGCGTGAAACCTCGGGTGGTACACGTGTGTCGCGAGCGCCACGCCGTTCTGGGAAAAACTCTGTTTTTTTGGCTGTTACTACTCGACTACGGACATTGAACATTTTTGTTTGGACATAGTTTTTTGTCATGTTGTTACTTTGTTGTCATGTTGTCGTATGGCGCGTTGTTGTGATTAGGTTTTGATGCAGGTATTACGTAAATATCTGAACCTAGGGTGCTAGTACGGACACAAATACGGACAAATAACTTTCCAAATAGTGTTAAAATGTTTATTCGTTGATGCTCGTAGTGAATCTGTGCATAAACAATACCTGCCTACGGTACGGACACTGTTTGTATTTGATAAGTTCGCAGAACAAACACTACGTACGGATTACAAACAGTGTTGGTGTGTTGATAAAGTTCATAGTATTTACTTATTAAATACCGGTAGTTATGACGTGAAGACGTTTGTTTGGTGTGAACTTTGTCTGTGAACAGTTTTGTTGACGTGAAAACGTTGGTTTGGTGTGAACTTTGACGGTTATAAATACAACGTGAGAAATATTAAATAAGATGGTGCTAACGAGATCGCGCGCTGCGAGCCTGGCATCCACCGGGGTGCATAGCGAAGGGGAGGCGCCGCCCATAATGCCCGCACTGGAGTCAGCTACGCGTGGCGCCGGCGCTGATGCCGATCAGGTAGCGCGGGCGGACCTGCAGCCAGCTGTTGGTGCTGCAGCGGCTCCGGTCGTAATGACGACGGACCAACTCCTGCTGCTCATAAACAGGCTAAGTCGCAGCGATCCTGTAAGTACACCTGTGCATACTTATTCTGGAAATTTTGCCAAGTGTACGACGCGTTTTGATGGAGCAAAATCCAGCAACGTCGAAGCCTTTATTGACGCTGTTGAGACGTACAAACAATGTATCGGCGTCGATGAAAATAACGCGCTTCGTGGATTATCTATGTTGTTGACGGGGTTAGCCGCCACATGGTGGCAAGGGGTGAAGGACACGACCCTTACATGGCAAGCTACTTTAGAGTCGTTGAAGCAGACTTTTGGTCCAAGATTACCCCCGCACAAAATATACAGGGTTACAGGAAAAATGTGCTAGATCCGTTAAGGGCGTGGAGTACCCATCATTTCTGACTTATTTCACTATGAAACACCCTACCCTAAACTTAACCCTTTTCGAGATATTCGACTTTTAATTTTTTTATTGAAAATTGCCGATTTTTAGGCTACTAAATTTATTTTTGTTTATTTTGTGTATCTTATTATTATTATTATTGCATTTTTACATGTGTAATAAGATGCTTTAGGACGTCAATCATTAAAATAGTGCATAAGTTAATTGAATAGACCGTAGTAGACAAGTGAAAGTTAAGAAATAAAAAAAAATATTAGAAAGTTTATTTTTCTCTAAGGGATATCTAAAAAAAATATTATGGCAATGATTCGGCAGATGTTTTTTTAAAATCTACGTTTCATCAGCTATCTAACGAGGTATAACAATCTAGGGTTTGTATTACATTTCGTGTCTGCGCAAGCTCGCAACGAATACATAACTCGCTACCCCGGTCGTCGAGTGCCGGATGTGGCCGTTTTTGACAGAGTCTATCGAAAACTTCAAGAAACTGGCTCTGTTTTGAGACGAAATACAGACATGGGAAGACCACGAATTGATGACGAAGAACAGGACAATGAGATAGTGCAACGCTTTCGAGCGGATCTGACTACTTCCACTAATATTGTTGCCCGTGATCTGGGACTTTCGCAATGGAGAGTGTGGTTTACAGTGCATACTGCTGGCCTATACCCGTACCATTACACGCCGGTACACGTTATTGAAGAAGGAGACCCCGCGAGAAGATTGGACTTTTGCAGATTTATGCTAAATGCTGACGTAGAAGACCCAGATTTTCTAAGAAATATCTTGTGGACGGATGAGTCCAAATTTGATAAAGATGGCATAACTAACTATCACAACGCCCATTACTGGGCCCCAAAAGAGCTAAGGAATCCCAATAAGAAAAGAGTGAAGGGGTCCCAACGAAGATTCAGCGTGAATGTGTGGATGGGCATTATCTCCAATCATTTGATTGGACCTTACTTTCTCCCGGATAATCTAAATGGGGAAAGCTACGAAAATTTCCTGAGAGCAGACTTAAGTGATTTGCTGGATGATCTGCCACTCAACCTGATCAGGGACATGTGGTTCCAACACGATGGCTGCCCTGCCCATTTCAGGAGAAGTGTCAGAGACTGGCTGGACACAAATTATCCAAACAAATGGATAGGACGAGGTGGACCGTTGCCATGGCCAGCAAGAAGTCCGGACCTAACCCCCATGGATTTTCACGTGTGGGGGTGCATGAAAAGTCTTGTGTACAGCGAGCCGAATCCAGTTTCGTCTGTGGAAGACTTACGAGAAAGGATTGTGGATGCAGCCAATAAAATGAGGACCACGTTAACCACTGGAGTAGTAAAGACTGGTCTCCGTAGAAGGATGCGACAATGTATCAGAAATAGAGGCGGCCATGTTGAACATGAACTGTAGAATAAGAAAAAGTTGTGTGAAATTCTTTAATAAATGACATTTCATGCTTACCTATTATTTTATTTTACTTTTTAGAGCTAAGTATAAATTTTCTTCTCCACTGTCGCCTATAAAACTAAAATTTTTTCAATGCATTTTAATAAAACCCTAGATTGTTATACCTCGTTAGATAGCTGATGAAACGTAGATATTTTAAAAAACATCTGCCGAACAATTGCTATAATATTTTTTTTAGATATCCCTTAGAGAAAAATAAACTTTCTAATATTTTTTTTTATTTCTTAACTTTCACTTGTCTACTACGGTCTATTCAATTAACTTATGCACTATTTTAATGATAGACGTCCTAAAGCATCTTATTACACATGTAAAAATGCAATAATAATAATAATAAGATACACAAAATAAACAAAAATAAATTTAGTAGCCTAAAAATCGGCAATTTTCAATAAAAAAATTAAAAGTCGAAAAGGGTTAAGTTTAGGGTAGGGTGTTTCATAGTGAAATAAGTCAGAAATGATGGGTACTCCACGCCCTTAACGGATCTAGCACGATTTTTCCTGTAACCCTGTATAGGAAGATTTTTGAACGAGAACAACGAATGGATGAGTCAACGGATTTATTTATTTGTTGCATAAGAGCGCTTTTTGCCCAGATCCTGCTATTATCCCTGACGGAGACGGTGCAAGTAGATATGACGTATGGGCTGATGCAACGACGTCTTCGCGAGAAGGTTCCGCGCTCCAGTTTCAGCACTTTTGCGGAGTTGCGAACAGAAGCGCGCCGCGTCGAAGATATACTGCTTGAGGAAAACCACCCACGTCACATCGATGATAGTAAACCTTTGTTGCATTCATCCGCTACGGTTCCGCGGTCGCCGGCTATGCCTTCTACTTCTACAAATAAATTCAAGCCGCAATGCCATTATTGCAAACAGTACGGCCATCTGAAAGAGAACTGTCCGAGACTTGCTCATCCGAAGAAGACTACTACGGACATTCCAGTTGAGCGGGAACCTCGAGCATCTACCATCACGTGTTTTGGGTGCGGAGCGCCCACCGTCATTCGTTCGAACTGTCCTATCTGTAAAGAAAAGAAACCGGTCGTTTCTTCTGTTACTGCGTTTCAATCTGTGTCCGCGAATTCCGATCATATCGATTCGCGAGTGCGTCCAGTGTTAAATGTAGAAATCTATGGTGAAGTGGGAAACATTTTAATAGACACGGGTGCTAAGCACTGTATAGGAAGTGTTAGTCTAAGATCTCACTTAGTTAATGCTCAGTACTTTACAGAGATTATCGCAGTGTTGGCGACAAGCGACAAGCGATTGTTTATTTTATGGGTCAATCCTGATAAATAGAAGATAAATAATCTTATAAAACGACATTTTTGTTTATAAGACGCAATTGAAAATGGAAAAACTTCGTTTTGAATTTACACTATTGCCTGGAAGTGATGGAAAATCAAACGTTTTTTCAATAACCTCAATATCCACAAGTGAGGATAAAGTTTATGCAATACCCGAAGAGCTACAATCAACTCGTCATCATGAGGAACTAATAAAAACAGCGGCTTTTGATAAAGTAAAAAATAGTTTATAAAAGAAGTACCAGGTGAGAAGAGTGTAGATAACGATGACAAAAGAACTCAAGGAAACTTACATAGATGAAGATGGTAATTTACAATTTGAAAATCAATTTCTAGAAGAATTAAACCAGGAAAAAGTTGCAAGTGTACTTCAAACAGAGACAGGAATACTGGAAAAGTTGTTTGAGAAATAAGTAGAAAATACACAGGTGAGTAAACAGCAAAGTTTAAAGCATATCGCAGAGAAATTTGTGATTGAAAAATTTACAAGCAAAAATTCGAATGCGAACCAATGGATTGATATTTTTGAAAAAGAATGCATACGCTTTGATTTGACCACGGTTGAGAAGAAAATCGAAATACTGAGATTGTTTATGGATAAAAGTTGTGTAGACTGGTACGGTTCAATGGTTATAAAATTAACTATGAACTCAGAATGGTCAGCATGGAAAAACAAATTTTGTGAATCATTTGTAAACAAGGGATGGAATCCAGTCAATTATGCATTATTATTTAAATTTAAGGATGGTTCATTGCTGGATTCTGCTATGAGAAAGGAAAAACTTTTATTGGATATGAGGAGAACAATTGATACCGGTACTTTAGTGGATCTTATTGCTGCTGGTTTACCGGAATTCATACGCAACAAGATTGATAGAGAAGCATTAAAGGATACAGTGGATTTGTTTAACGAAGTGAGTAAGTATGAACATATATATAAGATAAAAGAAGTTATTTGCCTATGAGAAAACATGGAAATCTGAGAACTTATAGTAAAAATGACGATAAAAATCCATGTAAGATATGTGAAAAATTGAATAAAGGGACTCGTTATCACCCTGAGGCTACATGCTGGTTTAAAACAATAGAGGATGAAAAGGTAAAGAGAAACGTAATTAGACATGTAAACAATTCGGTGATCGAAGCAGAGTTAAATGAAACCGATAAAAAAACTAATAGTATGAGATTAGCCGAGGTAGAAGTGTAAAAGACTTGTTTCTGATAAATCCACAATTTATTGTATGGCCATCTGTCTCAGTTGCGATCACAATAATGCCGTAATCGCCATCTTGTTTTTATACCGGAAACATTATTATAATTAATTATCTATTTACATTGTTTTATACTTTAAAAATCTATTTAAATTATATGATTAATCCTCAATACATTTTAGATATTATTCCAATTATTTTAAATTAATAAATTGCAATGCAAGACTTAATTTGATGTTTTACAATTTCTATATCCTGATTCATATTAACTACTTTTATCAATTATTCAAGTTACACTTTACTGACATAGTAACCGACCATTATTATATATAAATATCTATTTAATTATATAATTCTAACAATAGTAACACCATTAATAAATGTCAAACTACTATTGAATGATAAACTAGAGATATATGGAGTTTATGATTCGGGATCAAATGTTTCTCTGATTAATTCTAAGTTATTAAAAATAAAAGGAAAAGGAAACAATTTGAATGAAGCAGATTTAGTAACGATTAATGGTGTTAAAAAGACAAGTGGTTTGACGACTTTGAAGATAAAGATTTTTAAATTGGAAAAAATAATTGATGTATACATTATCGATGAGCACAATTTCAAATATGACTTTTTAATTGGTTTGGATTTAATAAAATACTTTAAATTAATCCAAAATGAAGATTTAAGAATAACACAGAAATTGTGTATAAACAATGAAACAAGAAATAAAACTGAGGAAACTTCTACAGATATAGAAACAAATATTAATATAAAAAGCATAGAAAATAAAAATAACTCTATGGAAGAATAAAAAATAAATTTTAATGAACATGTGAAAGAGGAAGATTTTGAAATTAAAATAAATAATTTAAATGAATATCAAAAATCAGAAATAAATACACTGATTTGCAAATACAAATCAGTTTTTGCCAAAGACAAATACGATATTGGCACTGTGAATGGATATAAAGCCAAGATAGATTTATGGGTGGACAGATATTGTAGTAAAAGGCCTTACAGATGCACTATAGAGGATAAAAAAGAGATTGAAACACAGATTGCAAAGTTACTGGATAGTAAGTTGATAGAAGAATCTTACAGTCCGTTTGCTGCACCGGTCACTTTGGCATATAAAAAAGAAGAAAACAGAAAATCAAGGCTATGTATAGACTTTAGAGACTTGAATAAAATATTAGAACCCCAGGCTCAACCATTTCCCTTAATTGAAGATCTAATGATAACCAGAAACTGCAATTTTTATAGGACTCTAGACATAAACTCTGCATTTTGGTCTATACCTTTACGAGTTGAAGACAGGAAGAAGACAGGATTTGTTACACAAGAAGGGCATTTTTAGTGGACTTGTCTCCCTTTCGGACTTAAGACCTCGCCGGCCATTTTTCAGAGGATATTGAGTAATATATTGAGAAAGTATAAACTTACGGAATTTACGGTTAACTATATAGATGATATTCTTATATTTTCTAAAACTTTTGCTGAACATGTTGATCATCTCATACAGTTGCTAAGTGCAATAAAGACAGAAGGGTTCAGATTAAAAATTACAAAATGCACTTTTGCATCAGACTCAGTAAAATATCTGGGTCATATAATTCAAAATAATTCCATCAAACCAGTCAAAGATAACTTAATTTCAATTAAGGATTTCCCTGTCCCAAAAACGCAGAAGAATATAAGACAATTTCTAGGGAAAATAAACTTTTACCATGAGTTTATACCAAATAGTGCAATAATATTAGATCCATTGCATAATTTACTAAGGAAAAATCAAAAATTTGAGTGGTCCGATAAATGCCAAAATGCATTTGAGACGATAAAAAAATTGCTTTGCTCCCAACCAGTTCTGGAGATTTGTGATCAAGATTTGCCAATCAACATTTATACAGATGCCTCTATAGAGGGTATTGGAGCCATTTTGAAACAGATACAACCAGATGGAAAAGAGAAACCAGTCGCTTACTTTTCGAAAAAACTAAATGGAGGCTAGAAGAAGAAGAAAGCCTAGAATGTTTAGCTATAAAAGAAGCGGTGAGATACTGGCAATATTGGTTGATAGGTAAATCATTTATAGTTTACTCAGATCACAAACCACTAGAAAATATGAATTTAAAATCTAGAACCGATGAAGAGCTCGGTGATTTAACATATTATCTATCGCAATATGAGTTTAAAATAAAACCTGCTCCAGGAAAACAAAATATCGACCGTAGCAATTAACATAATCGTATGTGAAAAATCGATACTTTAGGGTACAGCCGTTCAGTTTCAAATATGAATAAAGTGAACAATAGTCAATGTACCCTAACCAAATTTGGTATGGCATATAAATATTATTTACCCTTCGTAGTAGTATATGCGATTTTATCTAAAATGCACAGGAAATATGAGAAACTGCACATGCAACATAGTTAACCGCTAAATCATGCAACTATTTTGTCGGATATGGTAGATTCAACATTATAATCTGAACAGCAATTTCGGAATTTGGTCAGATGTGGCACAACCCACTGTATTGCCTGGACTTTGAAATTCCATTTATGTTGGATGTGTCACTTAATACGTTATCACTTGTAAAATTTTTTTTTTTTATTATGTACTTCCGATATTATTTCGCTGTCTTGGGCAATGTCACATCTGTATGGAGATAGATGACATCAATGACATTGTTGACAGAACTTTTCACTTAAAAACAGCTTTAGGTGCATGCCATCATACATTATAATATTCCCAGAAAATAAGAAGTCACTGTGTTGTATAATTAAATTAAATCCTTTATTGGAAAACTAAACAATTATCCAAAGTTTCATAAGACAAAAACTAATTTCGATTAAAAATTAACTCAACACAAATTGAGTTACCACCTGTAACTCAACAACGAACCAAAAACAGTCTTATTATGTTACATTTGAGATCAGCCTCATTTTATATAAACGTATCTTTATTTTATTTACTTTCTATAACCACCAACCAGTAAGTCCAAAATAACATTCATGGTCTAGGTTATACTTAGTAGATAGATTACAAAGCACGTACAAATTATTTTAGTAGGAACAATAAAAATATTCAAGAAAATAGGGATTAAATCTCTCAACTATAAAAATAAGTAACAGCTAAATTTGAATTCACAACCTTTTATGGCACATTGTAAGATTCACCTACCTTATTATACTATAGTTGCTTAGATACTATTTTAGAATAAATTTGATACAACCTACTTCGTTTTAAACCTAATCGTCTTCTGAATCACTTTCTTCACGAGTAAGATTAGAAGCGTTGGTGTGAGGTAGTTTTACATAAAAGTCCTGGTAACGATCAGGAATAATTGCCGCTTTGCAGAGATCTGTCAAAGCCTTGTATTTTTCTTTACTGATTGGCAAAGGCCTTTGATACGTCTGTTTCAAGTTCATTTTCCAACCTTTTCTTGTTTCGGGTGCCCGATCGCAACACAATAAATTTCTTAGGTTCTTCGTCAAAATCGTACTTGTACTCTATTCTGTCGTTCTGTCCTGCACTTACTTTCACCTCTCTTATGGAATTCCATGCCACTTTTTCATTTGTGGTATTCTTTGTCCAATTTTTATTTACTAGCAAGGTTTTGAAATCGAAAATGTCTTCTTGTCTTATTTCTTTCACGACGTAAGGATCACCTTCAGATTTAGCCCAACGGACTAAGCAATACCATTCTTCTGGCACCCAAATCGTTTTGCGTTTGGTTGATCGTTCTACTGTCGCGTGCACACTGTCTCCCTCATTTTGTGTGTGACCTTTTTCTAGAAAACGATGGATGACAGTTACTCCAAGCTTTTTTGCTACGAACATGTAGAGTGAAAATACGATCCGGTTCCTATTTTGGCCTGCGCAGTTATCTGACCAAAAACGAAATTCCTTGACGCCAGGCTCTGCATGAAATTTGATAAAGTTGAGTAGACAACTAGATACTTCGAAAGAGCCACGCCGAGCAATTGTTTCGTGCAACATGTAGCAAGTGCCTATCTTGGATACTAGATCATAGATCGTGAAATTAAATGCAGTAAACCGCCTCTTGTAGTAAAGTATGCTTATTTCTCCGTGAGGGGTCACTAAAACTTTCTGAAAATCGAAAGTAGCAACAACAACATCTTTATTTATTTGAGCCTCTTGCTTGTCAGATTTCTTTAAGTCTCGTGCCTTTTTTTTGCGACATTGGTGTAATTCAAAAGTACCTTTCTCTTCATCTGTAGTAGTTGATTTGTTTTCAAACACGTGACAGACATCACATTTATCCTTCTTAGGTCTGTGTAGTGCCAGGTTGAAGTTGCCATTAACTATTTCTCTGTACTGTCTTTTCGTAGATGCTTTCGAAGAATGTTCGCTATCATCGAACCATTCACAATATAGCTTATTCATCCTAGAAATGCTTTGAACGCCTTCTAGGTAAAGCTTGCTTGAATTCTTACGGACGTAATGAGCCTCAACCAAAGGAAAACATTTTACGTGGTCGCATACACTTTTGACCATGTCATCGTTATAAACGCGTCTTTTATGTTCATAACGACCCCTTGTGTCGTCTTCTATCACCATGTTGCCATCAAACTTCTTCCAGGCCGTCGTCACCACGCGTTCACTTAGTGCTATAGTGTTGAGAAACATTGTCTTGCATACCTTCACTAGTTTCTTTTCTGCGTCCGGCAAAAAGTACTGATATGTGGTTTGTCTGTCGTGCTTCGTAACTTCTGTTGTTTGGCGTCGCTTGAGACTTTTCTTTGTGTATTTAATAACGAATTCCCAGTGTTTTTTCTTTTCACCTAAAAGCCAAAAATATTTAAAGACTCGCTTTCGATCATCATTAGAAATCTTTTGGGTACACTTCAATCAGCACTTATCGGTACATGGATTCTTTAATTCTTTACTTTCGACTACCTTTCCCTTTTTGTTCACGAATTCTTCGCCGCTGTTTTTCTTCAGTTTTCTTTGTACCACAAGCCAGTTGTCTTTATGCGCAAGGCGCTTCTTTCCCTTATCAGTTTTAAAAGTTTTTTTTTCTGGAACCGGTTGTAGAAGATGGCGTATGAACATGACTTGCAGAAGAGATCTCGGATCCCGGTGTACCCATGTTTTCATAAACCTCGTAGGTGTGAAGCGCGTGATTCACAGAAGAGACCAGGAACAGTGTTCCTGTGTTTACACTCTCACCATCGTTAGGAAGCCAAGAAGTGGGGCTCGGTGACGGCATGGGTGTTGTTACTGTGTAATCGAGTCGCGTGGAAACTAAATCGTCCGTAACAGGAGCGCTTGAAGTTGGTGTTTTTGGTTTAGTCACTGGATTCATATCACTCTGAAAAATATAATAAAATACAACATAACTATTTAAAATGAGTATTTAAAAAACCCCGACACTCTAGGTACCTAACTTATACGAGTAGTTAAGATCTATCTCAATTACAATATCAGCTATTAAACAAAAAAAATATCTGAATTGGTTCATCCGTTAGGGAGCTACGAGGCCACAGGCAGACACAGACGTAAAACTTATAATACCCCTCTTTTTATTCGGGGGTTTACAAACTATTCTTGCAACCACAGTTAGGTATGAGCCAAATTGTATTTCGTTAAATAAGAATAGTTGGCAAAGGATTGTTTACGTGAAACTATAGAAGTTGTTGGAATACTGAAAAAGACTTTACCGAATTTACTATGTCAGGAATGGCTTCGTCTAGGCTTTTCACACAGTCACTAAAATCGTCTCCAATCAGATCTTGCAGATGTATAAGATCCTCTTCAAATTCAGCAGGAATAGGGGACGATTCTCCTAAAATATTCTTAAGTATGTTAGCAAACAAAGCAAGCCAGTGCTGTTAGAAATTTCGGTCCAGTTATTGCGTTTAGTGAGTAGCACACGGACAGATAGCTGATTCTTAGGCACCGTAAAAAAGGAATTAATTCTTCTTTTAGAATAGAATAGAATAAAGCAACAAATATGTCTAACCAACAACAATGTCAGTAGTACCATATTTAATAGCAACATGTTATCAAAAAACACTAATTTCGGAATTTCACGAACATAACAAAAACTGAGGATATTGGTATGCCGACCAATATCCAGGATTCAATTCCAAAGAATTCAAAAAATTCTTAAATGGTAGACGCATACCAATGATTTTCACAGCAGTAAATGCACCTTTTTCGAATGGTCTTAATGAGAGGCTAAATCAAACATTAGTAAATAAAATCAGATGTAAAGTAAATGAAAAGGAAAAAACCAAAGCCTGGCTCAAGAATGCGTAAATAGATATAATGAGAGTCATCACTCAGCCATTGGTTTCACACCAAGTTATCTTCTATACGGTACAGATGCCACCATTTTACCAAGTGAATTAACACAGGCCAAGTCCAAAAGTGATTGGATTAGAGACCGAAAAACAGCACTTGAAAATACAATAAAATCATATAACTACAACAAGACACTATTTGACAGAAATCGGAAATACTGCGTATTTAACGTAGGAGCCATGGTGTACGTCGAAAACGGAAACAAGCTAAACAGGAAGAAATTAGATGAGTTGAAAATTGGACCTTATGAGATTGTTGAAAAAATTTCTAACTCCATATACAGAATAGATACAGGTCACAAAAAGACAGAATCAAACCTTTTTCATGTCACAAAACTTACTCCAGCCCCAACTTTAGAAGAGGATGAAAAGGAAGATACAGTCGAGGATGGGTTAATCTAGCGAAAATTTGTAGTAAATTTTCTATTTTTGGGGGGGAGATGTAAGGAAATCATACCTATTCCTTTGAGTTTGATTTTTGCCGCGACTGCGCTGTCGGTACAATAGTTTGTTTGTTAGTATAGAATGTCGGTAAAGGAGGTTAGGCGGGTTGAAAAAGAATATGGCGGTTTGACAAGTAAAACAGTGAACTGATTGATATAAAATTGTAATGAGATAAAATATCGAATAAGGAGTGTTAAGGATTACCTAATAATGAAGAATAAGCTTTGTTGTTTTGACGAGCTCCGTGGTGCAGTGGGCTAATAGCCGGCTGAGACGCAGGAGGTAGCGGGTTCGATTCCCGCCGCGGAACAAAATGTTTGCATGATTTACAGATGTTTGTTCTGGGTCTGGTTCTCTACATATCATATGTATATATTTACAAAAAAAATGTATATAAGTATTCTATCAGTTATTTGGTTCCCATAGTACAAGCTCTGCTTAGTTTGGGGCTAGATAGCGCTGTGTGAAATGTCCAGCAACATTTATTTATTTATTTATTAATGTCGTTTCTTTGTTTACAGGTAGGTGTTTTGGTATTGTGTGATAGTGTAGTTTTATATTAATTAGAATTATTATTAAAATAAAAATCTTTGTTTACAGAGCAACACATCATTGTTTATTTTATGGGTCAATCCTGATAAATAGAAGATAAATAATCTTATATACCTATATATTTTTTTAAATCGATTAGAAAATAAGATAAATACCTACCTAAATCGCTGTTTAAAATTACCCATCAGTATTTTTGCAAATTATGAATTTTGGGGCAATTGGAAACATGTAATTTAATGTACTGCGCAACGGATTTGTTTCTGGATACTGGCACTCGAGACATAAAAGCCCTGTGGCGACGGATTGAGGTAGAGAGGTTCGGCTTTGCAAGCCGCGCTTTGTCTGAGGTCTGCACATACGCAGCAGTAGGGAGAGTGGTCGTTTTTATGCTGCATAGAAGCAACAGCGAGAATTGGGCAGCACCCTATGCGACAAAGCAGCCCTATTTAGGGAGGCACTGCTTTCCTTGCTTAGCCGGGGAGGGAGCTAGAAAAGGTGCTCCAAAAATTGCTTGCTCCAACTTATTTGGGGGGTAGTAGCCACGGCTGCCTTTGCATCCCATTTGGCGTGGTCGAAATACAAAGAAAACAAGGAAAACTTAACAACAAACCAACAATATCTAACAAAATTTTTGGAGCGTGGAATGTACGCACCCTTCTTGACCGTGACGGTAACTCATGTCCTGAACGAAAGACAGCTGTAGTAGCAAGAGAACTACGTCGCTACAAAATAGACACAGCTGCTCTCAGCGAAACACATCTTGCTGATGAAGAGGAACTTGTAGAGCATGGAGGCGGCTACACTTTCTTTTGGAAGGGTACCGCTGCACATGAACTAAGACGCTCAGGAGTTGGCTTTGCTGTCAAAACAGAAATTGCTAGACGACCAGACGAACTTTCAACATATACACACCGCGTCACATGAATAGGACCAGCATAATTTCCTTTGCTATCTAAGATATAAGACAAAATAAATATATAATAATGGTACGTACAAACATTTTTAGGCACGTGAAGTTTAGCTAGAAACAATTGAACTTCTTAAGACTCAGCGAGTCTTTGTAACAATGCCGGTAGGTAATTATGACGCATCACTTGAATACGACCATTAAATAAAACACAGAAAATTTTGCTATTAAATAATATTTATTTAAAAAAAACATTGAATAATAATTAAGGCTTTTTCCCTTTTTTTGAATTAAATCAAAAATCCGAGATGGCATTGAACCATAGAGACTTTTTATGTATTTAATCGGCAGTTTGCTCCAACACTTCTTTATACCCTTTTCGAGTTCTTGCTTACTGTTATATTGTTTGCCGTTCTTATAAAGTTCACGTGACAACCACCCCCATACATTTTCTATTATATTTAGGTCGGGGGAGAGTGATGGCCAGTCGAGAACATCGATATTATTTTGTTGAAACCATTGACGGACATCATGTGCTCTATGAATACTGGCATTATCATGTTGAAAAATGAAACTTTTGTCATCTGTGATACTGCTAAATTTACATATTTCTTTTTTTAAAAGATTTATGTAGGTTCTAGAATTTTGTCTACCTTGTATAACTACTAAATCAATCGGCCCGTTGTATGATATTGCACCCCAGGCCATTACTGAGCCTGCATCATTTCGCCGACGCGATAAAATTATTTCATTTTTTCGTAAATCATAAAAATGGTAAGAATACCCGTCAGGGCCATCCAAATTAATTTTTTTTTCATCACTAAATATGACTTTATACCACTCTTTAGTCCAATGCATTTTGTTTCGAGCAAACTGAAGACGTTCCGTACAGTGATGCTCTTTTAAACATGGTTTTCTCTTCATTTTCAAGCATTTTAAATGTGGACAATTGCGTATAATCTTTTGAACAGTCCTCACAGATGCTTTAGTTCCAACATTATGGGCTATTTGTCTAGCTGTTAGCGTAGAATTCGATGCTTCGCGTAATATTGCTTGGCGCTCTCTTTCAGTTGTCGCGAATTTGGTTCGGCCTTTGAATTTCTTACCATAATTTTCATGATCGTCAAGAAAATTACTTATTACCTGGTGTGAACGCCCTATTCTTTTTGCAATTTTTCTTAAAGAATAGCCCTTTTCACAAAGAATTTTTATTTTTCCTATTTCCTCGAGTGTCAAACACTTTTTCCGACCCATATTAATTAAAAAAATTATTATATCGTCACGACTTGATGTTGTTCACTTAGTTATGCATAATACGTATGCACTGTGCCGTTTTTGTTTTACAACTGAGCCGCGCAGGGGGGGAAAAGTAATTGGTCGTATTCAAATGACGCGTCACGTTACCTACCTAAGTATCGTTCGCGGTCACACTGGGCGCTTAAAAAGTTCAATTGTTTCTAGCTAAACTTCACATGCCTAAAGATGTTTATTCGTACCATTACTTTATATTTATTTTGTCTCATATTTGAGATAACAAAAGAAAACATGCTGGTCCTATTCATGTGACGCAGTGTGTATAAGTCAGATCGTGTGACATTGAGACTACATCTTGCAAACAGTAACTTTTTAAATTTAATATGCGTGTATGCATCTACTTTAGATAAGTCTGATGACGTTAAGGACAAGTTTTACGAAGAGCTGACATAAACTTTGACTAAGATCCGTCCACGCGAGCAGATTCTATTGCTGGAAGACTTTAATGCTAGAGTAGCGCGTGATTTTGAAGCTTGGCCTAATGTTATTTAACTACAGAGGAGTAAGGATTTTCCAGAACACCAGCCCAGGGGAAGGAAAGGTCAAAGCGGCCATCGCAATTTATAACCGCGACTTTGATATCATGCAGTACCCGACCCTCACCACAAATAACATCGTTGTGGTGAGAATCCGAACGCTGGCCTGGGAAATCACGGTGGTATCATACTACTTTGAGCCCGATCAACCCATAGAGCCATACCTGGAGCACATAAAAAAGATCCGGCATAAGCTCGGACCTCAGAGGCTGATCATTGGTGGCGATGCTAATGCTAATATGTAGCTGGTGGGGGAGCGACAGAGCTGATCCAAGGGGCGATGACTTTTCAGGTGCGCTCGAAGAGATGTCATTGCAGGTGCTCAATGACGGAGACGCCCCGACCTTCGACACGGTCAGAGGAGGACGAAGACTGACCAGTCACGTCGACGTAACGGCCTGTTCAGCGGACATGCTCAACCTGGTGGACGACTGGAGAGTCGTCGAAGACCTGACGAGTTCGGACCACAATGGTATGGTATTTAGAATAAAATTACAAAAATCAAAAGGAATAAGCATAAATAGAACAACAAGGACTTACAACACAAAAAAGGCTAGCTGGGACCGACTCCATGAGAAATTGGCCCAGCTACTAATAGATAACAATATAAACAAGAAAAAGATAGACCAAACCCAAACCCATTAACAATTAGACTTATTGATAAAAAGATATACGCAACAAATTATTAAAACATGTAATTATTTTTTATTAAAAAACAAATCAAATGAAATACTTACCATACAATGGTGGTCCAAAGAGCTCGAAGAGTTGAAGAAGAAAGTCGCCACCAAAAAACGAAGAGTCCGATGCGCTGCGCCGATCCGGAGGTCGAGGGTCGTCGTCGAGTACCTGAAACAAAAAGAAGAGTATGAGTTAGCAGTGAAAAAGGCCCAGGTCGACAGCTGGAAAAGTTTCTGCGGCAAACAGGATAAGGAAGGCCTCTGGGAGAGTATTTATCGCGTTATCAAAAATACCACCAAACGCCAGGAAGACCTCCCACTGGTGAAAGACGGCCATCAACTGGACCAGCAGGAGTCAGCCACTATCTTGGCAGATACCTTTTTCCCGGAGGACCTTGATTGTGATGACAACACAGACCACCGTCAGACCAGAGTTCTCGCAGCAAACGCAAATAACTGGGTGCATGATGAGATACATGACCCAGTATTTACGGTCGAAGAGCTCTGGGCTGCGGCGGAGAGTTTTAATCCAAAAAAGGCTCCGGGAAAGGATGGACTCACTGCTGACATTTGCAGCCAGGTTGTCTCCAAACATCTGGAACTAAACCTGGCGCTCATGAATAAGTGCCAAGAACTTGGCCATTTTCCGACCCTCTGGAAGGAAGCAACAGTAATAGTTCTGCGGAAGCCTGGCAAAGAAGATTATACGAACCCCAAGTCCTATAGACCCAGTGGCCTATTACCGGTCATGGGGAAGATTCTGGAGAAAATGGTAGTTGGGAGACTGAAATACCACCTGCTCCCGAAAATTAGCCTCCGACAGTACGGCTTTATACCCCAGCGAAGAACCGAGAACTCCCTCTATGACATGATGCAACATCTGTACGGAAAACTAAATGACAGGCAACTTGTAACCGTAATATCATTGGACATAGAGGGAGCCTTCGATAGCGCCTGGTGGCCCGCAGTCAAGGTCAGACTTGCAGAAGAAGAGTGTCCGGTCAATCTCCGGCGACTCATGGACAGCTATTTGCAGGACCGTAAGGTCCGGGTGAGGTACGCCGGAGAAGAGTACATAAAGGACACTCAAAAAGGATGCGTGCAGGGATCAATTGGCGGGCCGATTCTCTGGAATCTTCTACTTGACCCACTCCTCAAGGGGCTTGCACGCCGGAGAGACTATTGCCAGGCTTTCGCAGATGATGTTGTTTTGGTGTTTGCCGCAGACACGGCACTTGAAGTGGAGAGACAGGCCAATGCTGCGCTCGCGTATGTTCAGGCGTGGGGTGTCAAAAACAAATTGAAGTTCGCGCCACATGAAACCCATGCGATTGTTATAACCAGAAAGTTGAAGTTTGACACACCGCGACTGAACATGGGCGGGACCAGCTTTGGTTTGTCTAATGAGATAAAGATCCTGGGGCTCACCATTGACAACAAGCTGACGTTCAACGCCCACGTTGCGAGTATCTGCAAGAAGGCGTCGAACGTCTGCAAACAGCTTTCACGAGCCGCCAGGATCAGTTGGGGACTCCACCCCGAAATTATTAGCGTTATCTACACGGCCACGGTAGAGCCCATAATAACTTATGCAGCAGCGGCCTGGGCGAAGGCAGCCAACAAGATCGGGGTCCAGAAGCAGTTGGACGCAGTTCAAAGGGGCTTTGCGCAGAAGCTGTGTGGCGCATATAGGACGGTTTCTCTGAACTCGGCGCTGATGCTGGCTGGGATACTGCCTCTCGATATCCGGATCCGCGAAGCGGCATCGTTGTATGTGGCTAAGAGAGGAGTACCCCAGCCAGCACTGGCAGATCGAGAGGTAGAGCGCAGACTGGCCTTTGCCGAAACCCAGCATCCGGCAAAACATATGCGCCTCGACTTCGTAAGTCTGGTAGACCAGGAAGAGGTGAACTCTCGTGTCAATCAAGCAGTCCGTATTTACACCGATGGCAGCAAGATTGAGGGCAAAGTCGGAGCGGCATTGTCTCTTTGGAGCAATGAAGCCGAGACCAAAATCTTCAAACATACATATATAAGATAAATATTTAAGACAACAATTTTTAGATTACTGTGTGCATATAGTTAAGATAGTAGTTAATAGAAATAGATAAATAAGTTGTTTATTAGGTATATACTCTGTGAATTATATACCATAAACATGAAATAGGATAGTAGCAAATAAATATAAGATAATAAAATAATAATAAAAACGTTTATTTTCCCATCACAAATAGGTTATACAGAAGATATAAAAGTAGGCAAGTTATGTTACAGTAGGTAGGAAGGAAGTTAACTTATTGATTACATTTAGTAAGCCTAAATGAAAACCTGTTTCGTGAGGGACTGGTACCTGAGATAGGTTTAGATAAGTGTGCAAGTAACTATAAGATATATAATAGAAAAGAAATGTAAATAAAATAGCTAGTAAGAAATGTTAGATGTATATTATAAAATATATACAGATACATTAGTGATAAGGAAGTGGAAAATATGTAAAGATAGTATAAGTTCACTGGAAAATGTATAAAGAATAAATAAATACACCCTTAAAATAAGACCCCGAAACAATAAAATAAGGAGAGTAGCATAAGTTTTGGACAATGTAATTAATAAAGAAACAAACAACCCTAAAATAAGTCCCCGTAAGAAACGTCTCTGATCATGTCAGAGGAGCAACATGTAGGATAGCTCGCGGGCCGGGCCTCTGCGCCCGGACAGGAAAAAAATAAAAATGTTATTGGCAGACACGGAATAGGAAATATAAACAGCAACGGACAGCTTTTGCTCAGTTTGTGTACTCAGTTTGACCTCTCCATCACAAACATCTTTTTTCGACTCCCGACCAAGCACAAAGCCACCTGGATGCACCTACGATCCAAGCATTGGCATCTCATCGATTACGCCATTATGCGGCGAAGAGATTTTGTTCAGGTTCATATTACACGCGTCATGCGCGGTGCCAACTGCTGGACCGATCATCAGCTTGCCATAAGCTAAGGTTGTGTCTTCGTATTCCCCGTAGGAAAAATATTGTTAAGCCTATGCGCACAAACTTTGATTACTTTCGACACATCCCAAAAAGAGAGGCCTATATCCAAGCTGTAAATAGTGCACTTGAATCCCTAGATGTTCAGAATGGTGACCTTCAGACTATCTGGCAGACTCTGTCCTCACAACTCATTGGAATGAGTACTTAACTTTGGGACCTTAAAGCCCACAAGCATGAAGACTGATTCGATGAGAACGACTTTTTATTCACTGATGGTTTTAAGAAACACCAAGAAATTCCCAATACGAAATCACCAACTCAACGAATTAAAAACACAACGCTCAAATAAGGAAGCTAACCAGAGAAGCCAAAGACAAGTGGTGGCAAGAATAGTCGCGCTATTTACAATGGCTATCGGACACAAACCTACTGGGTACTTTCTATGATGAGGTTCGAAAGCTGACACGTGTAGCAAACCGCACCTCAGTTCCTCTGAGATCATTAGATGGTATGCCACTGACAATTAAGGATGACGTTTTAAATCGTTGGTTTCAACATTTCAACAATTTACTTAAGGTCGATCGTTCAGCTGATCTACAGTTCATACTGCCTCTCCCTGATCTTGTAGAACCGCCAACACTGGAAGAGACTGTAACTGCAATAAAATAACAGCAGAACAAAAGAGCAGTAGGCGCAGATAACATCTCTGGAGAAATTCTAAAATACGGAGGAGAGAACCTATACAACACCCTATGGAAGCTATTCGTGCGCATGTGGGAAAAATAAAGAGCGCCGGAATGCTTCAAGGTTTCTCGAATATGCTCCTTATATAAGAACAAAGGTGACTGCTCCGACTGCAATTCTTATCGCGGCATATCCCTTTTATCAACTCCAGGAAAAGTATTTGCCAGAACACTCCTGAATCGTCTACTGCCTGTATCGGAAACAATACTACTTGGACCCGAGTTTGGATTCTGGCCTGAAAGAGGAACGTGCGAAGCCATTTTCTCAGTACGTCAACTAGTGGAGAAAAGTAAAGAGCAAGGTCGGCCAATGTTCCTGTGTTTTGTTGACCTTGAAAAGGCATTCGACAGTGTCCCTCGTGATGCGTTGTGGATCACGTTGACTAAATTGGGTTGCCCGCGTAAGTTTGTGAGGTTATCGCGATTGCAGAAATTCTCGTAATTGGTTCAAAGTAGGAAGTTCATCTGAGGTACTTATTTTGAACTCCCATTCCCTTCTCGAATCAGAATCCAGCTTTGAACAAATTATTTAGATATCAATCGCATCCCACGAAGTAACATCTATCCCCAAATTCTTCAAACCGTTCAACGTATCATTGGTAACATCTAGCAAATCTTTTATTGCACCGCACGATTGGTTTCCGATGTTGGGTTGATTCATAAAACGCTTCAAGAGATTGTTGGCTAAACACTTTTTACTATAGAATCTATTGTTTAGTATTAACCACGGCTCTTCATAATTAGCAGCTGTAAGTGCATTTTTTGCACTTCATGAATTAAAGAGTTGTTATGAATCAACGAAATATATAAATCTTTGAAGGCTGTCCATTCTGCGTAGGAACCCGAAAAATTAGGAATGGAAATTTTGGGTAATTTTACATTTGTTTCACCCTTTTTTGGTGCCGAATTAACAGTAATTATGCTTGCTGGTTTAAGTAAGCTTAAGGCCTCCCTTATGTCAGTTTTGTAACTACAACATCTACTACTATACATCTCCTCAGCACTTTCATACACATCTTTCATGTACTTGCATTGATCAACCTCCTCATCGCTCAATAAGATCTCTCTGTGCAGTTCCGCAAAAACTTTCAATTTTTCTTCAAACGAATCTAAGCGCGTTTGCAGGTAAGCATCCTTGCACAGACGATCCCTCGGAGAATTCTTATAATTGGCGTATGCCTTCTCAATTAAAGACTTGTAGCCTATTTGGCTTTAGATTGCAGAAGAGACCGACATTTTGATTTGAAGTTGATGGACGACAAATACACAAAAATTTACTATAGATAACAAAACACAACACTGCAATGATAACAATTTAAATAAAAAGTTTCCGCAAACCAAAATTAAAAAAAAATATATTTTTGATGAAATTTTTCTAAGTCTAGATCAAAAACTAAAAATTTCACAAGTGTTTCAGATTTATTAAATTCGCACCAAAATCCGGCATAGGTTCCCCGTAGGATCACTTTTTTCCAAACTGTACTAAGTCCAAAATGTACTCACGATTTTCACTGGCAAACCTCTTGTCACTTTACTTCCTTAGATGTCACTGCTGCGCGCTGTCTACGTCACTCCTGTGACGGTACCGTCCCGTCTCCTTCACACGTTCGGGTTGATCGTGACGTTGTCGTTACGTGTCTTCCACACGTCACGACTGTGATGTAACGTCGCGCATAGGTCTTCCACCCTGCCTCTCTTGCCGTCCACTTCTGCTCCTCGGTTGACTGCAGCCGGCGCGCACTCCAGCACGCCACCACTCTGCACAACTCAACCACCCAACACGGCTCCCTTGCACTCGGGACCGCGTGGTGCGCACCTTCAGTGGAATCCCCACCGGTTTCTAGTGCGTATCAAAAATGTAGACGTATCCCCGACTCGATAAAGACCATGTACGGATTCAAACCAAATTGGGTTGTAAATTAAACAACAGACTTGGTAGAAGTAAGCAAATATTTATTTTCAATGAACTCGATGTTGTTTTACAGCCAGAAAGCTTCGATAGCGCGATTCAGGAAATGGACAGATTTAGTAGCGACATCTAGTTCTGTTTGCCCTTACTAAACACGAGTCGATACATTTCATACTTATTTTACGTTCAACAGCTGCTCTACTTATTTTTAGACCACAAAAAATACATTTTGCACTGCTTTCTTTCTCTTCAAAATGTAGCCAAAACATGAGATATTATCCTTGGTTTTTCAATTTATTTCAATTTATTTATTCAAAGAATATATATAGGTAAACACATGTATATAAAACAAGGTATAAAAACAGTAAACACAAACAATAAAAAGTAACGTGTTATACACATGGGTGCAAATTTGGTAGTGTCCTAACCTCCACCCTAGGTTGTGTTACCTGTGTTGTGGAGGTAAGTTCTCTTCCGTTCAACAATGGTACATCTAGTTAGTGATGTGTTGTTATGATTGTTGTATTGATTGTTGTGTTTGGCATGATTGTTCTTCTTTTTAAGTAACTCTTTAACGAATGAAGTACTCAAGTCTTTAATTCAATATCAATTTTCAAATAAAATAAGTATAGAAAGAAAAAATAAAAAATCATCAACCGATGTCGAAAATCAAATTACAAATGCGTGCCGCCTACCCTAACACAAGCGTATTGATTGACCGGGAAATCCCCTACAATAATAAACTCTGGGTTATACAAAACGGGGTATTCCCCGTAAAATATGTACAAGAAAAGGGTTGCCAGCATTTAAAAATGAAAAATGAAAATACTACATCACATATACCGATATGTAGGTATGTATAACATGAAACAGATTTCTTTAACTTTATTGTTTTCTTTTCTCACAACCTTAGAAGAAATTAGAAACATTTTTAATGTGCCTTATTTATGTCGAATAGTCGATTAATCGGTATTCGACTATTCGCTACAACAACTATTCGCGCAACTCTAATTTAAAGCTTTAGAGTTGGGAATAATTGGCATATTAGGTTTTAGCTTATCAATAACATTTAAACCAGACAGATAAAGTAATGGCACATAAGAAATATTAATACTTTACAAATATTTATTAGCCTATTTGTACTAAGTTCAAAACGAAGTATTAACGAGCAAAATAGCCATAGGTTACGAATTTAAAAACTATAGATTGAGATCCATCCATCGACTTTAGAATCAAAAAATAAGGTTTTCTTATAATCTACGTAATTTAGTCTATCATTTACAAGGAAGTTACCTAAAACATTATCTAAATGTCCCAGTAAAAGTAACACTGAAAATTCCAAATATTTAAGCATCATCAGGCTCTACGTCTTCGATGTCCGAGTCTGGCAAAACATCTTTGGCGGATGCAGAATAAGGTATCTCGGTGAATTCTTTGTGGAATTGAGCAGGCATAAATTGGATTTCAACCACGCTTGACTTAGCAGATTTGTCCATGGAATACTTGACGTAAACATTTGAAATATTACTTTTTTTATGTTGCTATGCTGACTTTACCTTTTTCCTGTAAGGTTAGTCTGTTAACCTCGTTGGGAAAGGGATGCGTTCGAGCTCTGGTAAAAGAAGATTGAGATGGTGCATAAATAATTGTCCTTTTTAGATTTACTTCGATTACAGCATGAACGCTGTCGATCAGCATATAACCATTAAGTAAATAATTTATCTGTATGTTTTCTAAATGTTAATAATTTTTGGGTTAGATTGGACAACGTCAGCTTTAATCCTCCGTGCATTAGAGCACAATGCTCATTTCTAATTATTAACCTTGTGAAATTGCAGTCTTTTGGTAGTATTTTAGGATGTTTTTGATCAAAAGGTATGTTGGCTTTGTCCAATCTGCCACCCACACACGGAGTATTGCATGTAGGTGGACACGCAATACTCCTTCCTTATCTAAGAAAGAGCTTAATTTTCTTAAGTTAGACTTGAAAATATTATTCTTATTAATCAGCGAAATTTCTTCAGCGAAATGCAATGATTGTACATTTCTAATAATAATTGAAATAGATTACTTGGAGATTTAGTATATGATCAGACTGTACATAATTTTACACGAATGTCCGTACAAGAGTTCGAAAATTTGTGCTCATTGTTGTCTGATAAAATCAAAAAGTGCGATACAAAATATAGAGAAGCAATCACTGTGAATGAACGAGTGTTAATAACTTTAAGATTTTTAGCAACCGGAGATTCTTACAGCAGCTTGCAATATTTATTTCGAGTATCGAAGCAGAGTATCTCAAGAATAGTTCCAGAAGTTTGTGACGCTATTATTGAAGCCTTAAGGGATTATGTAAAGGTAAATACAAATAATTTGACAAATTTAAAAATCAATTGTTTATTTTAATTACAATTCAGTGATAGTTTCGCATCCAACATTGGCATTAGGTGATTGTGTAATGGCAGAAGACGTAGCGGTATTTGATGCTGATGATGAAGTGCCAGATGAGTCCATTGTAGAGGAATTAGTGTACTGCTGTGTATAGTATTCTGTATTAATTTGTTGTTGTGTGTATTTCCCTATATCGGCTTCAAAAATTATATTATTGATAGCGTTCTTAACATACGCTAATGTGTGCGGATCATATTTTCTTAGCTCGTTGGCTATGTGTCTTCCAAATGAAGAGTATGGATCATTGATGTCGGTCGAAGACTTTTGCAAGTATTCAAAGGCTTCTGCGAGCATGATATCTGCCGAATCTTCGTGTGGCTGCGTTTTCTTCGGATTATGTCGTTTTTTTTACGAGCAGGTTCTGATGGTGAAGGCATGCTAGCATCCGAGGTTAGGTCTTGTTGTTGTTGTGGTGGTGCTTTCTCGATGCTAGCCTCCGGCAATTGCGTCTTTGTCGGAGCGTTTTCAGTCTCTGTGTGTCTCTCTACGTCAGAAGTGTGTGAAGATTCCGGTATTGCCTCCTGAAAACATAATTTTAATTAATAGATCAATTGTGGTGCAGTGTGAATATGTATATAATGTGGCAGGACCCTACGTTTAATCTGATTGATTACGTTGAAGCTAAAGTTTAACGTTTGTAGTATTTAATACCTTCAAGTACCTTAGTAGCGATATCTTTAATATTTTTCTAGCAGGATTCTCCATTGCTTGAACGTCTTCGGACTACCACTAAAAGGGGCCAAATATGGAGTGGTGTATAGTACCTAATACAACCACTCATAGGGGCTCATAAATACGTTTAGTCTGAATACTTTCAAACAGCGGAGGGTCCTGTCATGCTCAGTACTCTATAATTTTTTTACAGATCCCATCTACAGAAGAAGAGTGGCTTTCCATATCAAAAGAATTTGAAAGTAAATGGAATTTTCCCCACGCTATTGGAGCGATGGATGGAAAACATGTTATGTTGCAGGCACCGATGAACAGTGGCACTGATTATGATAATTACAAACAATTTCCAAGCATCGTGCTTTTTGGATTAGTTGATGCTAGCTACAATTTTTTGTATGTAAATGTTGGTAGCAAAGGGCGAATCTCTGATGGTGGTGTTTTTAAAAACACAACGTTGTATAAAAAGCTAGAAAAGAAAGAATTGAACGTGCCTAAAGAGAAGATATTGAAAATACCATATGTAACAAAAGTTCCTTATTTTATTTTGTCCGATAAAGCCTTTGCACTCAACGAATATACCATGAAACCATTTGAGGGCAACCCAGAAAATGGTTCTAAAGAAAGAATATTTAATTATCGCCTTAGCCGAGCTAGACGTGTCGTTGAGAATGCGTTTGGTATATTAAGTGCCATATTTCGCGTTTTTAGAAAACCTATCTTACTAGAGCCAAATAAAGCAACAAAGGTCGTCTTAGCAGCTGTATATTTGTACAACTACATCCGAAAAAATACTTCAACTAATCTTATTTCACCGGAATTGCTTGACAGAGAACTTGATGGCGCACTGATTCCTGGCCATTGGAGAAATGAAATAAATGAAGTTACATTCGCACCAATTGCAGCGTTTCCAAGGCGTAGTTCTAATAACGCAAAAGAAATACGGTTGCACTTGGCAGAACATTTTATAACTAATGGTTCTATACCATTTCAAAATCATTATGCATAGTTAAAAAATCTTACATTCGGCATCGTTTCCTGAGTGTCACCAGTTTCATTTTTATCCTTAAGAAAATGGAAATAAGGATATCCAAACCACTTCGAATTATAAACATCTGCAGCGGCTAAAACAGAACAAAAATAAAATTAATATTTCCATAATTTTAAATATTTTATTGTATAAATAAATTTTCTTCAATTTAATTAGTATATAATAAGTAATAATAAGTATATAATAAGTAATTATTTTATCAAATAATTTGTAAGTTCATATTTTTAAGTATAAAAATGCATACCTGAACCTGTTATGCGACTTTTTTTCTCCCTGCTTTTCTCTCGACGATAGGAACCACACAAGGACACCATTTTGTTTTTCACTTCCTTGACAGCCATATTAATTTGAGCAGATATTTGCCGCCAACTGTCTTCCCGCTGATTTTTGTTCAAATATTTTGAATCTTTGGGGTCCCAAAGCGCATTGTACTTGCTGTACAGTTGTATTAAGCGAATGGACTCCTCTTGACTGCCCATAATATCACAATTATAGAAGAAATACACGGCAAGAGACAAAACTTGGTAGTAACTTCGCGCGCGAGCCAAAACATAACCGTCCCCACCTAATGCACAGCGCTCACTGAGGCACCTTTGAGCGCGTCAAGTTTACCGACAACACATGGCTCGGGGCCGAGCCGTGCTCGGCCGAGCAAACGCGCGCCCGAGGCAGGCCGAGGCACGTCCACACCAGCCGAGCGTTTGGCTCGCGAGGCTGCCGCGCGAGCCTGTGCGCTAGGTGGGTACGCGGCTAATGAGTTATGATTCTTGCTTTTGCACAATGAGCATTTGAAATGGAAATTACACCTTTTGGAATATGCATTGAGGCAAATCCTTTATAATTTTTTCTTTTCAACAAAGGTTGTTCGGTCTTGAGCACTTATCGCTTAGAACTCCTTACAACAAATATTATATGACCTGTACCTTTACAATATTTGCAAGTACTTAATTCATTGTCGGATGCATTGGTCAGATTGACAAATTTGTTATTGTTTAAATATTTATTTGAAGTTGACTTGCCAGCGGATACATGTGATTCCTCAAAACTCATTGCTCGTCTCTCCATGTAGTCCAAGAATTCATCTAGCGTTGGTAGTTTTGTGGAATCTCGATCAGAATAGTATTCCCTACAAGAAAGCACATCTAATTTTCTCAACAAAATGGGAATGAGAATTCTGTCCCAATGCTGAGTTTGTTCACCAAGATTTTTTAGCGCTCCTAAATGCTGTCTTGCTATGGAAACTAAATGCCTTAGTTCTGATGAAGTACCCTTTGGAATTAGCTGGCAGTCCAACAATGCGTTCACATGATGTGTTATATGAAGACACTTGTTATCATATATTTTAGCTAATAATTCTAACGCTGGTATTATAAGACTCATTGACCAACGGAAAACAGTCTATTAAAGATAAAGGATCACCTCTAAGATAATTACGCGGATAGCACAACTTTTGCACATTGGACAGTGTTTCCTCCTTGTCCACAACGGCCCTGAAGACGTTGATAAATGGAGTGTATCCTGTGATGTCCTTTCCATCGAAGCACGTTATGTCCAGCTGCGGGAGTTTGTTGCGGTGACTGATATCTGGCTGCTTGCACACTTCCCTTTCGGGCACTGAATAAATTGCCTTTTGAGCTACCGTCCGTAGCTTCGCCATCACGCTAAAATATTTCTCCTCGACTTCGCCATCATAGTCCTCCTCTCTGGTGGCCAGCATCACTTCCGTACTCCACTCTTTGTAGCTTTCGAGGCCTCTTTGGAGCTCCTCTATCCGGATCTTCAGGCCTTCAAAGTCTATGAGAATTTGCTTTTCTTGCTCGGCGGCAAACTTCGCGGCACGAGACATGCGGCCTTTGAATTGACTCATATTCATTCTTATTTTCTTCATTGTGGCGTCGTCACCAGTTTTTACCGATGATGCCATAGTATTTTATAGCCTCGCTTGATCACTGCAGGAGTATTGTTGCGAATAATTGACGATATGAATTCTTTTTTGGTTCGTCACACATGCTACGCACAAGATGGCCGCCTCACATGCGCACGACAGTGTTTAAAGACGACGCAGACGCAGCAATTGCAATTTGATAACAATTGAGCACCTTCCCCGGATCGTTTTTATGTTGTTTCGGCACCAATTTTGTTAAATAATTAACAAAAACTATAAATTTATAACAAATTTTATTTTCTTGCGTGCGACGTACATGGAGTTTATTTTGAGAGAGCGAGTGAACGGAAAACCACAGACAACAACTATATCTTGAAACAGACTATACGAATACATGTATTGAGTGAAGCTTTTTGTGTTTTATTTTATACAGGGGCAAGACCTTAATGGCGTTTTCCATTGTTGAGGTTCAATTCTCCAAAAAAACAACAAAGACAACGGTCACACGAAAAGTGACGCGACGCAACCTCGGACGCAATCAAATATTTTTTTTTCACGTTCGTATAAAATGTTTAGCCATCACAAGCTAGCCCCGGTTGCCATAAACAATTTAGTTTCGGAACGAACACAATCGACAATACAGATTATAAATAACAGGCGCAAACGTCGAGCGTATTGCGCATGCTCCTGGGAGGCAAGTAGCAATTAAAGGGAAAAAACTGCTTGCCTCCCAGGAGCATGAAAGCAGTTTAGAGGCGGTTGTATATCGATGGCAGCAAAGTAGATACGGACATCTACATAATCGATATTTTACAGGGGAGCACATTTCGTCAAAAATAGTGGCCATTTTGAGAGGTATGCACCGATGGGCATGAAATTTTCCATAATGTATGAAAATAACCTTCTTTATTCATTATATTTTTTTTATTTTTTATTTTATTCAAAAGACCAACAGCTACAAAAATATAACAGTTTTAAAATTATATATTTACGATAATACAGCCAATTAAAGGTCTCTCTAAATAATACAGTGATAGTTCCTACAATTAACGTATGACAGTGATAATTTAAAATATAGTGATTGTGAATTAAGTAAAGTCAATGAGTACATAAAGATATATTTTAATTAAACAAAAATAACTAAGTACTATATATACATATTATATTATGTTATATATTTGTGTAAATTAAATAAATATTATGTATTTAGTATATATAATATTAGTATTTATTAGTATGGAATGTGTCTATGTGTATAAAAATTATAAATTATAATAAACATATCTATTATAAGATTAGCAAACGGAATAAAGCAACTCATACATTTTACCATTGATACACCAAATACCTATCGTTTAGTATATCTAAGTAAATACATATTACAATACAAGCATGCATGCATTCAGTGCATCAAGATAAACTAAAAAAACCTGTGTAAGTAACGTTTAATTGCCATAAGAATTATTGGTCAACATTAAGCAGTTGACCAATTATTTTGGTGCGAAATAAAGATTTGCCAATACTCATAATATCCACGCTCGAAAAACGTTTATTGTAAGTCGAACAAATTCGATTAATAGGGGCATTTTTAGCGTAGTTTGTGCTTTGAAGAGAGGGAGAAAAGAGTAGGCCACGAGTATGACGTGTGCGCTTATAGGGTGCGTTTATGTTAATAGCAGCTAAAAGGGCCGGGGAATCAATACCACCATTTATAATATTATATAGAAGCATCATGTCCAATAATGTGCGCCTATCTTCCAATGACAACATTTTATGATAAATGCAGCCAGATTCATAGTCTCGATAGATTTTACTTCGGTAATTAAGGTGTCTTAAGAATTTACGTTGAATATTTTCTACTTTATCATTGTATATAATATAGTTTGGAAACCAAACACAACTTGCGTACTCCAATACGCTTCGGACATATGCATAGTAAACTAATTTTAAACAAGCCAGATCAGTAAAAGGTTTGCAAGTTCGGATAACAAATCCAAGATTCTTAAATGCTTTATTTGTAATAATATTAATGTGTTCTGCCATAGTTAGCTTATTATCAAAGTTAACACCGAGGTCTCTGATCATATTAACTCTCTCTATAGGTTTTCCGTTTAAAGTATACACGAATTTTATTGGATTTTGTCTCCGGGTAAAGGAGATTTGCTGGCATTTAGGGACATTAACCGTAATTTTATTACTATTATAATATTTAGAAAGCTGGTTCAGAGTGTTTTGGAGAATAGAGCAATCGTGCAGGTTAGCAACTTTAATAAATATTTTTTTGTCATCAGCATATAGTAAGTGGTTGCAAGAATCAAAACACTTATATATGTCAAAAATGTAGGCATTATAAAATAAAGGCCCTAAGTGAGATCCTTGAGGGATTCCTGAAGGAATATTGATAAAATCTGATTTGAAACCCCCAACCACTACTGCTTGAGATCTATTAGATAGATATGAGGTAATCCAGCGCAAGAGATCGCCATGTATCCCTAATTTCTCTAACTTCGCCAGCAGGATGATGTGGTCCACACGGTCGAAGGCTTTTTCGAAGTCCGTGTAGACCACATCTACTTGCCCGCTTCCCTCCATGTTTTTAAGAACAAATTGTGTGAACTCTGCTAGGTTTGAGATGGTGGATCGACATTTAAGGAAGCCGTGTTGCGATTGATATCACAGGTTTTACTGCTATATCGTTGTTTTACTGAAATAATGTAGGTACTTGTATTTTTTTACTTTAAAAAACTTCGACGTAGAAAAAGACATCTGCCTGTTATCCGTTTATACGTTGGGATCATGAAACCGCTCATTCCACCTAATATATCTAAAAAACTAAGATAATAAGTCTCCAGTAATACTTATTAAGATAGTTAAAGAAAATCTGAGCATCATGCAAACAGTACTCCCCTTTTTTTGAACAAATTTTGTAGATGTCTTTATTTACTTTGCTTTAAACATTTCACTAAACTTCATCTACGTCTATCAGTTAACTTATTTAGTTCCCAAACCACGTAAAATATTTATATTTTAAAATAAAAATGCATGATATTACTATGTTTTATTTATTATTTATTTAGAATAATTATTCCTTTCTTAAAGAAAACACTATGAAATGGTATTATTAGTTCTACACTAGATAACAATTATTATCAAAAGAAACGAAAAAACAATGTATCTCTTTATTAAAAGTATCAATCAGTCTTGAAAATTTCAGCTTATAAATTATTTTTAATTACTTATTATTTATACTTAACAATTATGTGTCTTAGGAAAAAGAGATCAAAATGTTAAAGATAAGGCACGAAAAAACTAAGTTATTCTTCGAATTCAGCATCATCAGCAGCTGTTGATTCTTCCATAGCGTTGCTGTGTAAAAATCATGGTATCTTGGTGGAATTAAATTTTGTTGACACAAAGACATCAGGTCCTTGTATTTAGCGGTAGTTATAGGTAAAGTTCCACCAAACTTTTCCAAGTTCTTGTGTATTATTACCGACTCGGAAAACGTCTGCTTGTCCTCTTGCAACGGTCAATACACATGGCTGATCTCTCATCCAAATCATACTTATAAAATATTTTATCGGGTTGCTTATATTCAACTACTATCTCGCGCACTTGATTCCATTTTACTTTGTCCCCATCTTTATTTTTTATCCAATTGTGCTGATTAAGAGTTGACTTAATATCCAAGATATCATTTTGATTTACCTCCACAACTTCATAGGGTTTGTCATTTGTTTTACTCCAGCGTACACAGGTATACCACTCTTGCGGCGAATAAATAATTTTATTTTTTGATGACCGTTCGATTAATGTACACTATCACTCTCTTGCTGGGTATGGCCCTTTTCTAAAAATCTATGGCATATGCGAACACCAAAGTTTTTGGCCACGTGTAAATACAAGGCAAAAACGATACGATTGCGGTTTTGCCCTCCGCAATTATCTGACCATAAGCGTATATCCTTTATTCCATATTGGCTTTTTCTCTTTATATAGTCGTACAGACAACTAGCAACCTCATTTGCTCCCCTTCTAGCTGTTGTCTCATCCCACATGTAGCAAATGGCTTTTTTTAGACCCATATCAAAAATAGTAAAATTGTTAACAGATAATTTTCTTTTGTAATAGCAGTGCACTGATCACACTGATCCTTTTTTGGAATAAAGAAGCCAATGTTCATATGCGAATTAACAACATCACTGTACTGTCTCAATGTTTTGACAGTTTCTGTGATGTTATTTTCGTGGGCCCATGTTATATACATTTTGTACATGATACTGAAGTTTAATGAGTTGTCTAAATACAATTTATTAGTGTCTTTGCGAGTGTAATGAGATTCTACTGGTTGATAACTGTTGACATGATTACATACACTTTGGATTACTGTTTCAGTCAGCAATTTTGTTTGTTTACAATGAGCACCACGTTGATCCTCTTCACAAAAACCTGTTGTTTTATCATACTTATCCATTGCGCTTTGAATGAACTGATTGCTAATACAAAAAGTGTTTTTAAACATAACTTTGCAAACTTTTACCACATTGTCATTCTCATTTTTTGATAATATGGGTAGGAAATAATGAACGCTCATACTCGTATTACGTTTCGATTCGTTATCAGTCGTGATTCTCTTCTTTGTGTGACGTTTTGTATATTTACCAATAAATTCCCATTGTTTAACATGATTACCTAAACTCCAAAATAAATCAAACATTTTTCCTATTATTTCATCACTTATTTTTTTGCGACATTTAAATTTGCAGTTTTCGCATGGGGGCCGCATATCTTTTTGTTTTTGTTCTTTACCATTCCGTGATAAGTGCTTTTTACCTAAATTAAGCAATAATTTTCTTCTTGTATCAATCCAATTCTCTTTTCTGCATATTCTCCTTTTCTTTGTAACGTCAACTGTAAATTTACGTCGTTTTCTACCAGACATAACTGTTGACGAAGGTGAAGAGCATTCACTGGAAGCACCACTTGCTGATGATATTGCACTAGAATCAGTGGTTAAATGGATGGTGAAGTGATTTGTAGATTGAAAGAACGTAAAACATCATCCTCAGCAATTAGTTCCGGCAACTGCGATTCTGTTTCAAACGAAATAAACTCAGGAGGCATAGGTGTCATAGAGCGTGATTGAGGGCAAATAGTTAAATTAGCTGAACTAGCATTTCGATTACAATGTATTTCAGTAGAGGTCGTAATAGATAACGCACTGTGCTGCTCGTCTTCATCACTCAACAGCTGTTCAAGTGTGGCATTTCCTAAGATCGGCAAGCTGTAAATAATATAAAACTTATGTAGTTTAAGAACATTCTAGACATAATTTAAAGTAGTTTTAACCCTTAGTTTGGCAAACAATTATTTTTTACTTTTTTAAGAAAAAACTTAAGTGCCTTTCCTTAGTGATAGCCTAGGAGCCCTATAAAACATGAAAAAAAATCTAGGTCTTTCCATTCTAGATAAAACCTATGTCCGCAGTAGCGGACATTGCCAAATACATAACAATAAACCTCTACTGTTGTATGTCCGGTGTGACGAACATTGCCAAATAAAGGGAAAACTAGAAAAGATACATTATAGATAATATATAAGAATAAATAAAACAAATTAGTTCAAAAACTTCTTATTTAATAACTACAATACAATTATTATTTTTTGTGAAAATTTAGGAAGCAGTTTCTGGTATTTTTCCCTGTTATGAAACATAGTCTCATGTTGCATTTTATGCAGTATAATACCACTGTTTTCTTTTTGCAGTATCTGCATCGTCCTTCATCCATGGTCGATGGAAAATGGCCAGTGTTATCATATTTTACAGGGCTACAAGGACGAGGTACCCTGGCCATATTGAACTCACAGTCCTGCGTTTTTTGACGCTTTTTGGTTTTGTTTTGCATGAGCAAACATTTAAATACTTCAAACCTGAAATTTTTCAAATTAAGTTGGGATTTCTTTGCATTATTTGTTCGGTGAAGAAGCCAAGCATTGTTCAGGCAGATGTCGAGCATTTGTGCAAATATACCCAAATACCATCTCCGACTTTTGAATGGGATTTTGTACAGAGATATGAGCATATCTGCCAGGTCCACACCACCCATATTTTTGTTGTACTTACGTACTATCTGGGGGCATTGTACGTCTATTTTCTTTTTAGCGTCTTTTGAATACCGTTGAATTTTTTCCACAGGTGCACTTGCGACAAATGAGCTTAGGAATGTCACTGCCTTATTGTCGTTCCAGCGGACAACTGACAAACGGTTATTGTTACACGCTACCTCTACAAACGCCCCTCTTTCTTTTTTCTTCATATCCTTTTCTGATGGCAGGACCTTCTCTGCTCCTCTGAGTCGGTTGTTTCGTATTGTGCCCAAAGCAAAGATTCCGTAATTTTGCCTCAAGATGAAAAATAGCTCCGGTGATGTGAAGAAATTATCACAGTAAATGATTGCTGGCTTCTGAATAATGCTTTTACATAAAGCCAACACTATTTGAGCACCAAAGCCGAGAGATTCTTCTTCATCGCTAAAGGTATGATACCGGAAAGTATCTTCGCCCCCATACATGATGAAATCATATATTATGCCGGAGACTCCTGCCCGCACATAGTTCTTGAAGCCCCATTTATTGGGTTTGTCCTTCATATATTGTTTTCTCTTTCCGGCCTTACTCACTTTATAAGCAATCATCATTTCATCGATGCTGAACCTATCTTCCATTCCTTGATATTTTAAACAGTTCTGTCTGATTTTCTCTAGGAGAGGTCGAATCTTATAATATCTGTCACCATCGTCCATATTATTATCAGCAAAGTGCATGAAACGCCGTATCTGTTGATACCTTTTTAACGGCATGGTTTGAGCAACTTTTGCATATTTGAATTTGTGTGACCAATAATCCAGATGTGAAGGCATTTCTACTATCCCCATTATTATGTGAATTATTATGTGAAGTCACAGAATTCATCCACGGTAAGAAGAATCGACTTCCCAGTTTCCTGTATCGAGTAAAAGTTTGTCTGGTCAACAATATCTTTTATAAGGTCTGGTGAGAAAAACAAGTAAAAGTAAGTCAAGGGTGACGACTGGGCTTCAGGCAAATCGACATAATCTCCATATTCCTTTTCTATTGTTGCAGCGTGGCGAAATAAACATTTTTTCCATTTATAGACTAGTTGTAAGCGAACTTTCTTCTTCATTTTTGCAGGTACCGCGGGCTGCTTAGATCTAGTCTTTCTTTTTGTAGGTAGTGCAGATTTTTGCCTTTGCGGGGCCAAAGGTGTCGCAGGTGAAGAGGGGAAGGAAAGAATGGCAGCGATTGATGGCACGTTGTCATACTCTTGAAGTGCCTGCGGAGTCGGTGTAAGCGGCATAGAACCTAAGGCTGCGTCATAGTTCTCCGGGTCGGTATTTATTACAGTAGGACTATGGGGTGGAGGATCGGTCAAATCTTTTTCTTCAGGACTACGGGGTGGAGGACCGGTCACATCTTCTTCTTCATCGGACCAGATGTTGAGGTTTCTTAGAGAATCAGATATAGACGGCGCCGGAGAAGAAGAATAATGAGTGTATTCATGCAACTCAGATTCTGTCTCAGACTGGTCACTGCCACTAGCATCGGACTGTGCATGCTGTCTTGGAAATAAGGCCAAAATTTGACGACCACGGCTATGCTGTAAACAAGCGCAAAAAAAAAACAAAATAAGCAGTTACCCACAACCAAATTTGTTAGTGCAAAAGCTACCCAATAATAATAGTTAGTATATACGTGCTTTGGCAATGTCCGCCTGGACGGATATAAAATCACATCACTAATTCTCTATGTTGTTGGCAAGGTCCGGTGAGGCGGACATAACATCACATCCCTAATTCTCTATGTTGTTGGCAAGGTCCGGTGGGGCGGACATTGCACTTAACATACAAAAAATAAACGAATCGGGCCATAACTAAAAATAAATATTATTCTATTATTTGACTGACATTATTTAAAACCAAAAACCACCAAAACAATCATTACTTGTGTCAAAAAACTATTAAAAATTAAGTTATTTACCTTCATCAAAACAGATGGCTTGCGTTTTGCTGACATTTTGTTGACGAATGACAGATTCAGTGTTGCCACCACCCTAGAATATTTTTCTACCAAATACCACATGTTATTAGAAGGTTTTGGTAGAAAATATTATTAAATAAATATTTCCGTAGGACGCAGGAATTTTTCAAAGTTAGTGTCCGGCACAGCATGGAGGTGCTCTAGGGGATAAATTTTCACAAAAATTCATCCAACCCTTTTTCTTTGAGAGTGAAAGAACTCTCCTAGCATTTGCAGCTGAATGTTGGTAATATATGAAATTTTCGTTAGTCATGGAAGAATTATAGGCCAACTCTGCACTTTTTCTCATTTTGACTGCTTTAGAGCAATCAGAATTCCACCATGGGGGGGAAATCTTAAAACGAGAACTGGCTTGTTTTTTAAGAGGGATATTTTTATTTGCACATACAAGAAGAGTCTCTACAAATTTTGAATAGGCCGAAAGACAACTGTCAGTATTGTCTGTCTGTATAGGTATAAGATTGACCGATAAGTTTTCTAAGTGAGAGGAGAAAGAAGCCCAATCAGCGTCAGTAAGTCGATATTTTAAACTAGGATTAAAGTTATACTCAGGGGAGACACTGTTTGGGATGGTAATAAGGATAGGGAAATGATCGCTGCCATAAGTAAGAGGCAAAGTTTGCCAGGAAAGAAGAGAGGAAAGGGAAGGTGAGCATAAAGTCAAATCAATAACATTCAATGGATCTTGTGAAGGCAAAGATCTACGGGCGATTGAACCGTCATTTATGACACAGAGATTGGCCTCGTCAAACATTTCCAATAGGAGACGACCAAATACATCACAGTGGCCAGAGCCCCACAAAGTGTGATGGGCGTTAAAATCACCTAAAATGACAATAGGAGATGGGACGGAAGAAATTACAAGAAGAATATCGGGTATTAGAGCAGAATAGGGGTGAGGGATATAAATAGAAATAAAGGATATATCAAACACTCTAACAGCTACTAGGTTGATGTCTAAGGAGTGAGAAGGGAGGGGGATTTGAGAGAAGGGCAGGGTACGCCTGACTAACAGGGCACTACCTGCATGCCCGTCAGACCTCTCATCTCGGATACAGGAGTAGCCTGGAATCCGAAAATTAGATCCAGGCTCCAGCCATGACTCCGAGATGGCAATGACTGACGGGCAGAATTTAGAAATTAAGTGTAGGAGTTCAGATTTGCGCGCTCGAAGACTTTTCACGTTTCACTGGACAATGGAGACTGGATCCATTGTTACCAGTTAATGCAAAGATCTGGGACAGTTTTTGGGCAATGTTGGACGGTAAGGATGAGTTGGTTGATGAACACAACTCGATTAAAATGTTCAATAGGGTTTCAATGAGGAAGCTTTGACGGTTGTCCGACTCTGGAGCCGGGGCTTGGGACATAATGGCATGGCCATTAGGGAGGGATGAGGATGGAGTTGAGATTATTTCTTGGTGGGATGCTTTGTCATAGGATTTACCCAAAGGTACTTTAGGACGGGGTTTGGCATAAACATTTTTAACATATCAACGGTAAATAGGAGGGTAACTTGAGGTGGAAGGATCTTGTGGATCAAGATTGGGGGTTGAGAACATAGCCTGAGCGACCTCTGTATATGCTCTTCCAACCTTAGGGAAATTAGTCGCAGCTTCCTCATAAGAGACTCCATTCTGAGACATAAACATCTTAATAGATTTTTGCCTATCCTGTTCAGGACAGAGCCTGCTAGTAGTATAATGTCGACCTGAGCAATTGAGGCAAGAAGCTTTAGACTCTTCCAAGTCACAGCTTTCACCCGTGTGTTCTTTAGAGCATTTAAAGCAACGGGGCTTGGAGCGGTACTGAGCCTTTACATGTCCAAAATGACAACAGTTAAGGCATTGAATTGTTGGGAGTTGATATGTTTCAACCGGTAGTGAGGTGTGGAATGAGAAGACTCTTTGAGGCAGAACTTGACCTCTAAATGTGAGAACTACTGATTGAGTTGGGATCCAGGTCACTTTGCCATCAACATTTGATTTTCTATTTAACTCTAACAGATAATCATTATCTATAAAATGTAAAAAACGTAATAATAAAATAAACCTATTTTTGCTCATAATCTTTCTAAAACATGGCATACCTAGCACACCAGTAGTCCAATACTTATCTAGCCTACTTCTATTACATAGGGACATGTACATTAAAATTGAGAAAAATTGATACAATTCCTCCACCGTCGTACCATCCCAGTCGTTGAGACGCGATCCCTCACTGATCCCTGCTTCACTAGCATGAGCTATAATTTGCCATGCATATTTGTTGGTTTCCTTCACTATTACTTCCATGATTTGCCGATCCCAAATCCTTTTAAATATATTAATCGGAGGAGTTTCCTGTATAGTAGGGCCCGTTTGCTCCTGATAACATTCCTCAACACCAGTAAACTCGTCGAAATTTTCGCACCAAGTTAAAACATCTGGCACTGTTTCTTCCTCTTGAAATAATTGTTCTACTGTTTCATCGTCCCTATGAGTTTCGTCCTCTAAAATCCGACGTAGATCTGAGTCATCGTAATCTTCCCATTCATCTATTTCACTAGCAGAATCTACCGCCAAGGCCTCAGCTAGTGAAGGCGGTAAATATTCGTCATCAAACTCCTTGAACAAACGGAAAATTTGAAATAAAACAGTCATATTTTTTATTAAAAATTAGTTTTACAAAAAACTGACTAACTTCAGGGAATGGATTTATATTTATTGAAGATGAGTCATTATCTTCATTGTAGTTTAGTCTCCTGGGCTCTAACTCCTCACCAATTGGACCACGCAGAGTCTAAAACAATATTGGTTCGGTATAGAATTATATTTGGAAAAAATACATGCCTTAAATTTTAAATAATGTAGAATATCGTTCAAAGTTTACCTGAATATTTCCAGAATCAGATTTATGTAATAGTACGCGATCATTTGAAACTCGAAAAGTTCCATGCGGCGACAACTGGGACATTATTATGGGGACAGCAGGTGGAGGTGGTGTCCCTGTGCAACCACGATCTAATTTTCTTTTTTTTTGTGTCCATCTAAAAGCATTCCCATGGCCAATATAAATCATGCTATATAGTTCAGAATAGATTTCATGGCAAATTCGAAATAATAACAATAGCAACACATAGTAGGGAATATACCTAAGTTGGTTTTTAATCTCAAAACTATTGCTCGTTAACAGAATATTGAATTGCTAGCAAAGTATGTTATTAGCAGGGAATACAGTATTCAAACAACTAGTAAAAATTAAAAACGATGTTTAATAAAAACAAAAAAAAAACACCAAGCGTTTGGTTAGTTAGTACACAGCACAAAACAGGCATTCATCACTTGGGTAATGATCGTAAATTGCAAACATACACCTAGGACACCCAAAAAGTTTAGTATTAAAAAGCACTTTAAAAGTATTATTTATGTCAGTGCGACGGAAAAAATGAGGCTTCAGCTTTGGATGGGTAGGCAAGCGACACACGGCACATACATTCATTTTCACGAAGTGAGTCTCCTTCCATGGCCATTTCAAATCATAAATGCATAAACGGTAGTCTTCTCTGTTGAGATAATTATCAACATTTAAGATAACCACCATTGCTTGCTTATAACCTTTAACAAATCAAAAAAATGTGTAGGTACCTATAGAAAAGTATATGTACTAGAGGATATAAAAACAAAGTGTAGCGCCGACTCGATTTCCATTTAAACAAATTGAAAACCATAATAAATAAGTACCTAAATTAGTTTTACATGGGCACTTACGTATGAAACAAAAAAGACGTGTTCCAAATCAATGCACTTTGTTCTAATACTAGGAGTCAATCTATTTTACCATATCCTGTCAGAACGTTCAAAAAGCCGGAACGCGGATCCGCGCTCAAATCGGTATGAACAAGTCTCAACTAGAATTTGGACGAAATAGTACATTTCGATGTTGATATTTATATTTCATTGATTTCTGTATAAAATGAACTCCAAAAGAACATGTAAGACTCGTATGTACTAAAATAATTATACTAATCATACAAGTAATTCAAATTTACACTTGTTGCCGCTAACGGCCAGTCCCTAAGATTACGTCGATTTATCAGGTGTTTTTAAGCACCCAGTCATAATATTTTTATTCACTACTTTTATGATATCGAAACACATAAATAAACACAAAGTTTAACTTACCTTTTCTGAAAAAATCAGCCAAAAACTTAATATTTCGTATCGGTCACGTACACCTTGGAACACGAGTAACGACGAATGATTCAAACACTCTTTCCGCGAATTTGGAACGAGACTGAATGGTTTGATTGAGTTGAGAACATAACTTCACTCAATAGCAATGCCTTTCTTCAATTTTTTACCTTATCTGTACTGTAATTTAGTTGAAAATTGCAAAAAATTGTGAGGAGTCGGTTCAGCGCAGATGTACGTTCCGGCAGGTAAAAGGTATTGCGCGGTTCCACGTTCCGGCATACGAGAGGACGTGATCGTGGTGTCGTCGACACTCGAACGAGAGGACGTTACAGCTTTACTGTAAGTATATGTCCTTGAGTGTTTGTTTATTTTGTACCAATATATTCTCCACTATGTCTCCGTCGGTGTGGTAGGATAGGACATCCCTGACGATGACCAGGGGGTTTGCTGCCCTCGCCACCTCCGCCTTCAGGCCCTTGTCCAGCCTAATCCTGCTCTGCTCTAGATTCAGGTCTTCTCTGGAGCTGCAGCTTAGGATGACTTTCCTGTTTTTCGCCTTCCTTACTCTGTCAACTTTGGCTCCCGTTTTTTTCGTGTCTAGAGCTTCCCTGATCCTGTCGATCGCATTTTCCCCGGTGTTTTGGGGGTTATCTGAGGTGATAATCAGGATGTGGTTAGGGTTCAAGGGCGGTGGTGGCTTGGCGGCGACCTTGGCGTAGGTCAGCTTACCTCTCGAGCTACCTCCTTCCTCGGCTTTGGCGAGCTCCGCTTCGAGGTTGAGGGACGGTGGTGCTGCCCTCATCTTCTCTTCCCGAAGCGTTCGGAGCTCGGACGTCACCGCTTCCATTCTCTCCGTTAGAGGATGTATGTGCTCCACCAAGTTGAGAACAATGGGCTGTGGTGGCTCGGATGGGGGCGCTCGTTCAGCTGATATCGCTTTCAGGATGCCCTTCATCTCTTCCACTTCCTGCCTCAGGCCAGGTTCTGACTGGACCGGTGGGGGTTTAGAGTCCATTTTCGCCATGGCTTTTAGGTTGGACTCCAGGATCTCGTGCGTTTGTTTGTTGATGTCTCTTCGGAGCACATCCAGCTGATTCTGGAGAGATTCTACTCCCGCCTTGAGGCTCGAGTGATCTCTCCGGATGGGGTCGTTTCTTTCCACTTTTCTCCGCTGGTTATTAGTTCTCCTATGGCTCTAACGCGCTTGTCGAGGTCCTGGACTGCTTCCGCAGTTTCATTTATAAGCCTATAGAGCTCCTGGGTCTCATACCCCTGCCAGTTGCGTATCGCTTGTGCCTCTTTAACTATTTTTTTTTAGTGTGGGCTCTCTCCACCCGTACGAGCTCCGTCGCGTGTCTCGTTCTTTCCCTCTCCAGACTGGTGATGTGTCTGGATCTTGAGTCCGACAGTGAGAGGACTATCTCGTAAAGAGTCTGCAGGCTTTCGAGTGCGATGACTTTGCACTCCCTCTTCATATTGCCTGCAGACTCCAACGCGTCCTTCCCTTTCAGTAGCGTCTCATTTGCCAGTTTTGTGGCCAAGTCCATCTCGACACCAGTTCGTCGACCCGATTGCACGACCAGCATGCTATGCCGTGCTTTGGGTCTGTTCACGGCCAGGTTCTCGCTCGGCTCTAGCGGCAGTTGTGTAGGCGACGTCCTCTTCCTCCTCGCAGGGACCTTCGGGCAGATTTCCTCCGGCTGTGCTCTTACCGATGACGCCTTCTTCGCTTCGGGTACTGATGGCCGCGTCGACTTTTCTAATTTTAGAGATTTAGTGGCCGTTTCTTTCTTCAATACCTTCTCGCGCAGCGATCGCTTTGGTTGGAGGGTCCCCTGAGGTACCACTTCCGATTTTGGGACGGATCCGGTCACGGATTTTGCAGACATTTTTGTTGGGTTGTTTTAACTACTATTTCTTATTTCTAAATTTAAATACTAAGTTGATTCTACTTAGATACTAGCTGTAAAAATTTCGAGGTAGGTGTAGAACCTCGCGTGCCTGTAATTTCACCGGCAATCAGACCCTTCTAACCGAAACACAACAATGCTGTTTGGCGGCAGAATTAGGTGTGATGGTAGTACTTCCCTGGACGAGCCCTTTCACAAGTGACTCTTCTACGCTTACTGCTAGTACTATTTATTTAAAGGTATACAAAACTAATAAAATGGTCGGAACTTTGAGTCTATTTTTTTCTACACTATATTATTGTTACGCCGAGGCTGTTAAACAATGAGTAATAATCGAACCTTCTCGAACGCTTTTGTCTTGCTGTGTTATTGTTGCTATTGTTTGTGGTTTCGCAGAATGGGGAGTGGCCATTGTGTTGAGGGACCGACCCTTTCCTGGAAGGATCGACATCGTTCTCGAACAATCGAAATGTGTGCGATATAAATAGGCCGGAGAGATGGCCGGACAGTCAGTCTCAGTTAGTGAGTGAGTCTCAGCGAGGCCCTGGAGGACTGACGTGGAGAAGGGTCTCGCGAGCCAGTTTGGATTAAGCTATACGTGCGATCATTTCGGTGACTTTAAATGGTGCAACAGTGATGTGAATTAGTGTGATGTGATACGTGTGACCAAGTTCGTGTATTCATCGTTCTAGTGTTGAATAAAAGTGTTATTTTGGTTGGATCGATTCCCATTATTTTATCCCGAACCCTCAGCTCGTAACATTATTTAATTTTTTCTTACTGAGTAAAGCCTTCGTCGCGCGCCAGCCGGTGTGATGGTGCCTGATGTGGATGGTGTTTTACAATAATCTGTGGACTTTACAAAACGAAGTAAAATGTCAACCCCCCTTATAAACATGAAAATAGATCCGTTTTCCCCCCGAAGGGTAGAAAACGAATATTTAGGTTTCAGCCGAAGCTTGACCCACTGTGAGATTAACATTGAATTTTACGCGTTTGCAGTGTGTTTTTGTATCAACTTCCGTTAAATCTTATATATGGTCGCATGACGTCACGCCCGCGCCCCTCTCTAGAGGCGAGCTGGGCAGCCATTGCCGTAACTTTTGTCAGTACTCTCACGTAAAGTAAGCCGGCAAGAAACGCCCGTTTAGTGGGTCAAGCTTCGGCTGAAACCTAAATATTCGTTTTCTACCCTTCGGGGGGAAAACGGATCTATTTAGGTGTTCGAGCCTTCGCTTGACCCACTGTGAGATGTGTTTATATTCTGTCGGCAATGGTCCGATGTACTGTGACTATAGGGAAGATGATTAAACTGTACATATTACTATTAATATGTGTGTAAAATAAAATGTGTATTCAACAACAACTTTTATTTATTTTAGTACTTAAGTTTCTTAGAACGAATCAGTCTTAAATCTGTCTTTATTTACAATAATTATTACAGCCTGTTTACTTCTCAATTTCTTATACAGGAAAAAATGATTGGGATACACTACATGTCTGTGTATTATTAGCTCTAACAGGGATTTCCTTGAAATAAAACTTAATGAAGGTATCTTTGGACCTCCAATTTCCTCACTTCATTATGTCATTCAGATTTAAGTTTCTGTTAGACCAATTGTCAGAGTTCACAGCCGCTCTGAAACTTCCAGGTGCCGCATCTATATTTGCTTCCCAAAATAAGGTGCGCAACCATCCTGCAATTACTGTTCGAGATGCTGCTTTTACTCTACCAGTTGTGGTAATGAAGAGATCATTTAAATTGGGGCAAGCCCTTCTCCTATCCCCCGTCAGACTAATGAGGCGATCGATCCATGAGACGATATCAAGTCTTTGTATATTGTTTACCGAAAATTTTCAACCAGATTGTCTAAACGTCGTAGAGTCCGTTTTTAACCCGAACTTTGGCCAAAAGATGACATGATTGCTCGTAGCTTCATAGTTTTCTGACCTTATGTCTAACAATGTTAAATCTTGCACCCTACGCCCCGTTGCTAAGAGCAGCAAAGCTGCAGCGTGACGAGACACTTGAAAAAGGCTCGTAGTGTCAACTAAATATGTTTGTAAATAGTCCACCAATTGCGAAACGTTCCATGTTGGTGATTTGTTCATAGCGGGCTTGGTAGGAGCTATTGCCTTTAATAAATGCTTTACCAGTGGGTGCGAGCTTAATGTGTCTGTGTTTTCTGGGTTAGCAAACGTAACAACTACAGATTTATTAAGAGCTATCGTTTTTGGTGCTAATTTCGCTATTTTATGTAAAAAACATAAGTATTTTGCTATCTCTTCTGCACTTGGGTCGTCTATTTTGCAGCTGTTGTCTGTAGCCCATGTCTTCCACCGTTCCCAAGCAGAGTTGTAAGTTTTTAGTGTGGACTTCCGCCAAGATGCCTCCAGCAGTTCTTGATTCTCCAGGGGCCATGTTTTTCTAGACCAGCCCAGCCCGAACCCTCCATACCTGCAAACATAGATCTTCCACTGCTGGTGGAGGGTTCATTGGTTTCAAGTCTACCAAGTGACTGCGAAGGTTCTTTATGGTTAATGGGGGGGTTCAGGGCTCGTTGCTTGAGTTCTGCTTTCCAAAATGTGCGCTCCCATCTTGGGGCAACTAGGAGGTATGTGCCGGAACTCACCGGTCTCAATCGGACCACCCTAGCGGGAGCTATCCCCGTTCAAAACAACCTAAGATGGCGTCCAAAATGGTTTGTTTTTGGACAGAGTTGGACCGTGTTTGGGCTTGTTTTTTTTTTTTTTTATAAATTATAGGCTAGCGTTTGACCACTATCTCGCCTGATGGTAAGCGATGATGCAGTCTACGATGGTACACGCTTGCCTAGAAGAAACCTATTCACTCGTGACTTGAAGATCCCAAAAGCTTGTTTTAAAGGGAACCTACACAAGAATTTGAACTCAACAAAGTATTAATAAGACCCCCCCTGGATTTAATAAGTCCAAAAAACACAAAATAATGCCCTAATTAAGCGAATATTCTCTAAAAAATTCTAAAATTCCTACATAAGGCCCTGCCTGAGAACCAGCGCTGCTTTGCATTATTTATTGCAAAGGAGCTTAAAGCTGAGGCAGGACCTGTTTGGCCATGCGTGGCATGGAGCGGGCCTAGTTAGTACACCTAGCTACTGGCTGGGTAGGTACCTGTGTTCTACCTATGTTATAATATCTCATTCTACTGTATTTTTCCTGTCTGTCTACTATTTTGTTTGTGATCCGTTCTGTGTTTCTTTGTGTGTGTCAAATAAATATATGCTATTCTATTCTATAAAATTTTGTACAAAGCTCCCTAAAAATACTAACTAATTATCCCTTAAACAATAAAATTAAGGGTACCTCGTGAACACCCAAAATATTTAAAAATCTATATCTAAAAAACTGGTTGATTGACCTAGGTCGAATTTTTATATTTTATAAAGGACCTCTAGGTCTATATAAATTAAATTTAAAAAAGGTACGTTACCGATATTTTGGCCGAGATAAAAAATTTTGGAAAATTTAAAAACATTTTAACTCTATGAAAAATTAATTTGAATCTGAAACTGCCTCCCAGATGTCCACGGCGTTGTCTCGAAGGCCCCGATGTCAGCTTTCTAATAGCAGCTCTGGATCACTGACCTCGTGGCCACGTGGTTTTTGTTTTTCTGCTTTTATTTCCGCGCGCCTGCGCTGAAAAAATCGGCAAAGGTAGCAAAACTGTAGTGTTCTCGGAGGCCCGTCAGGAGGCACTTTAAAAAATTTAGGTCACCGCTATAGATTCCGAGTAAACTCCACTTTAAACTTTTTTTAACCTCAAAATTTCACTTTTTCGTCAATAAATATGTGAATTTTCTACTTAGTACAACGTTTTCAGTCGTGTGCGCCTTGTAAATGCGCAACTTTTGGTATATCGCACTGCACTATAAAATCACTTTTCCTATTTTTTCGGAATTTTTCGCGTAGCGGTACCCGTTTTTGTGGGCGCTCCGGAGTGCGGTTGGAGCCAGACTCGACCACTTCCCGGTTTCCGTCGGTTAGTCCTTGTATTTGGAATGGGACTGTCAGTTTAGGGCTGGTTACCCTGTCGGTTAGTCCTCGGATTTAGAATAGAACCGTCAGTTTGGGGCTGGTAACCCTGTCGGTTAGTCCTTGGATTGAGTGTTTGAATGGTGCTATTTCTTACTGATTGTCTAGCGCGGCACCCTCGCAAGACAACACTTCGTTTAAATCGTTTTGGGGATCTTCATATGGAAGAGGTCCCATTTCTTCTTCTGGCATCTTGGATATAATTATGGTTCACCCTGTTATTACAAAGTTAAGGGTAAGATTCGGATGATTGTAACCTAGCGAATTGAATTTATTGTTATTGAATTCCCTCTTTTTACAGTTGCTAATGTTATGCCCGACGCCCTTGCAGTATCGGCAGAATAATGCGTTGCCGGTCTTAGGTTGGCTAGTATTTACCTGACCAGGTTGCGGATTCGAGCCTGAGACTTGGGAAGAACCTGGTTCGAACTTTGGATTAAATTTAAAGGACTTTGCTGCTAAACGTTTGTATACCTGCTGCTGCCTCCTGCTGGATCCGTTCCTCTGAAATTGCCATGTTTACGGACTCGTTCAAGGTCTTTGGAGATCTGCACCTAACAATATTAAAAATTTGAGGATGCAGCCCTATGAGGAAATGATGGAGGGCTAGATACTCCATTGCAGCGCAACGACCAGGCAGTTCCTTTGCCTTTGTGTTGGATAAGGTGATTTCAGTAAGCAAGTAGGAGAGATATGTTTCCACACGCAGTGAGAATTGGCTGACACTGTCCTGCGGGCCTTGCCTGCTCTCTTGTAGGTCAGTGAGAAGGTAAGCGTAGTATTTACGCTCACTGAATTGAGTTTCAATAAACTCTTTTAACTGATCCCAGGATGAAAACTCTTTAATTGAGCAAGCAAGCTCCGCCTTGCCACTAAGTTGACTGATAATTAATTTAAAGAGGATTGGTTTTTGGGTCTCCGAAGCAAGTTCAAATGCGTTATAACAATTAATGACGAACGAGTTTACAGTTTCGCAACTGCCATCATATTATGGTCTAATAAATTTGAACAAAATATTCAGCTCAATTTCGGCCATTGTAACAGCAGCAGCTGCTGATCTCGTAAGTCGAGGCGAACTTAGAGGTGACTTTACTTCGCTGATGCTGGGAGACTTTTGTGCCTCTTGGATATTAATTGTTAATTTACCATCCTCTGCCTTAGGAACTTTTGGCATAATAGCTCGGAATTAATTGCAAATACGAATTATATTAAATTGAATTCTTTACTGAACCATAAAAATCTGTTAACTAATGCAATGCAATGACTAAAGACTTACATTAGTGCGTAGGCGACGACTACCGCAAATTGTATGAGCGGAATTGTATGACGCGATAAAGATTCGTTGTAGTCTGGCGAGTTGGCAATCGATTCTTGAATTTTTAAATGGGAACTGGATATCAGGATAAAATGTAGAATACTTCTTGAGGATATCACGACACTTCTCTTGCAGGATACTGTTGCAGGAAACCACGTCGTACTTGATGATATTACGATAGGATGCACTACGTCACCGAGGATGCAGGATGCGAGACGCCAATGCAGGATTCTCTTACAGGATACTGTTGCAGGAAACCACGACGTACTTGTTGATATCAAGATAGGATGCACGATGTTACTGAGGATACAAGATACGAGACGCCAATGCAGGATTCTGGATGTCAACAGACAAGTGAGTAGTTTCAGGAGCTGTCTCTTGCAGCTGGAACGTGAAGTCGAAGGTAAGTAGTGTATAACTTGAACTTTGACTTTCACTTGGATAAGTTTTAATCCAGGATACTTAGGAATTTATTTGAGTCCGGTTAAGGAATTTAGACGATCTTCCGTAATTAAGAACACTGGGAAATTCGGTATCCCACCGCTGCCACCCATTTTTTTTTTTGCCGGAAGTCCGAAGGGGTTTTATAAAAGATGTTTTTACTGATTAGAGTTTAATAAAGTATTGAAATACAAATACGGATAATATTATTTTAACCCCCGGACGCAACCGCTCTTTCGGAAGATCTGACCGTGACTAAAGCCGTGTCACTGCTAAGAAATACACAGAATATACAGGCTGTCCCAAAAAATAGTGTCAAGCGGAAGTCCAGAGATAGAACATCCTTTGGGGTACCCGAATCATTCCCCAATTATGTTCCGCAATTTTTTATAGTTTTCGAGTTATGAATTTTATTCTGAATTTTTGAAAATTTTTGACTTGAACAACTTAAAAATTCTTTAAAAAAAAGTAGAAAAATTTCTTAAGATTTTATTTTGATACAGGATTTTTGTGAGTTGTTCTTTTAAGCATAAAATAATCAGCTACGTGACTTTGATCAAAACTATGAAAATGTTGGTGTTAAGTCAAAAAATTACATTCGGTGAACTATGACTTCAATTTTCAACTTTAAATTAAACATCTTAAGAAGTGATTTCATGACGTGTAGACGACGTCTTCTGTATTTTAAAGGAAAAACAACTAAAGAGGAACTTCTTTTGGCACTCCTTAACGACGTACATAGTAAAATCAGGTTTACGTACGAGAAAGAATGTGATCGTCGTTTGGCATTCTTGGACGGGGGTTCAGGTTCGAGAAAATGGTAGTTTGGGTAACCATAACCATGATAGTTTCAAAAGTTATAAAAGTCTTTCGTCTTTCTTTTTAAGTTGCACATCCACAAAAGGTGGAACCAAGCTAAGTACACCCTAGGATGATTAACCTCTCTCTTAGGCAAGAAAAGTAAAATGTTTCTTAGAAATAAGACGACCCTTTACAAAGCTTGCATTCGCCCCAACATGACATACTTCTCTGTAGTTTTTGCCCACTCTCGTCAAGTTGATGCTATCCAGATAGTACAAAATCGCTTCTTGCGAAAAGCCATAGGCTCGCCTTGGTATTTTCGCAATAACGATCTACAAATTAGAGTCAATGGCCAAGTTCATGAAGCTCGCTTGCAAGCAACATTATGAGCTTGCCATCCGAATCCTTTGCTACATACCATTCCGGATGTTACGTATCCACGCCAGCGTCAGTGTCAGTGAAGTGTCAAAACCTAATGTCAATGTCTAAATTGTAAAACTCTATCTTGTCTACGCTTTTTTTTTTAGTAATTACGCATCATCATTGTACCTCACCATTTTTTGAAATATAAAATTTACATGAAACTTTTCTGAAGAAACCTACTGTTTCCATCGCAAGAGATCCCATCACTCCAGACCAACGAGCCAGGCGTTACATTTGATCCTACGAGCCGGATCCAGATTTGAACTTCAACGACCATTACAAGAAAACGTTTGAACTTCATAGGAAATCTTGGAGCGACCAGGGATTCATTCGAAGCATCAGCTGGCAGCAACGTTCCATAATAGAAGTCCATCTACACAGGACGAAAGCGCAAATTGTGGTACGGCCTGCCATTCCACCTTACCCATCCTTTTTTAGTGTCTGTGCTAATCCTGTGGTAAACCAATTTCAGTGATTGAGACGCGGCGAGTACTTCTCCAGATTACTAGTGACTACGAGCATCGTGCCAGAGCAAGCACAAGCTCCACTACCAATCGTGAGTACTCACCTTAACCTGAATACCAAGATGAGCTCTGAAGTTAGGACTAGGTCTAAATCTCCCTACAAAATAACTGTTACTGATGATGAGAACACAAACCAGATAATTAAAGATCTCGTTAAAAAACGAGCGATTGTCAAAGGTCGGCTAACTAGGCTAACTAATTATATAGATTCCCTAGATAAAAATACTCTCTCAGCTCAAACGCGAGCAGATCTTAAGTTGAGAATGCAAGGAGCATCCAGACTTTTAACCGAGTTCAACGAGTCTCAACGAACAAAGTTAGAAGAGAATGTGCTAGAAGTTGATTTAGAACAACAATTACAACAAAGAGATTTGTTTGAGGACTGTTACTACAGTACACTGGCTCGAGTAGAATGTATGTTATGTACTGATGAGGTTTCTACGACATGTTCAAAAGGGTGTACTAGTAATTCAGTTAAGCTTCCTACTATATCCGTACCTACCTTTAACGGTTTAAGTGAGCGTTGGTTGGAATTCAGAGACACTTTTCTGTCGTTAGTTCACAACTCATATCATATCAGTAGTATTCAAAAATAGTGTTACGTCGAGGCTGTTAAACAATGAGTAATAATCGAACCTTCTCGAACGCTTTTGTCTTGCTGTGTTATTGTTGCTATTGTTTGTGGTTTCGCAGAATGGGGAGTGGCCATTGTGTCGAGGGACCGACCCTTTCCTGGAAGGATCGACATCGTTCTCGAACAATCGAAATGTGTGCGATATAAATAGGCCGGAGAGATGGCCGGACAGTTAGTTGTGAGTCAGTCAGTCTCAGTGAGTCAGTCTCAGCGAGGCCCTGGAGGACTGACGTGGAGAAGGGTCTCGCGTGAACAGTAGTTGCTCGCGAGTCAGTCTGGATTAAGCTATACGTGCGATCATTTCGGTGACTTTAAGTGGTGCAACAGTGGTGTGAATTAGTGTGTTGTGATTACGTGTGACCAAGTTCGTGTATTCATCGTTTAGTGCTGAATAAAAGTGTTATTTTGGTTAGACTGATTACCATTATTTTATCCCGAACCCTCAGCTCGTAACAATATCACTATCTGAAGTCGTCACTAAAAGACAGCGCAGCACATGTGATCAACTCAGTAGAATTTAGTGCAAACAACTACTCAGTAGCATGGGAACTTCTCCTTAATCAATATAACAATAGCCGACTTTTAATCCAGAATCACGTCTGAGCACTATTCAGTATTCAAGCGCTGACAAAAGAATCACCAGGCTTGCTACGCAATTTAATCGATATGGTTTTGAGAAACTAAAGGTGGGTCCACACTTGATCATTTTCGCGTATCAGATCTCCGTCGCGTAGCATCGACGCGTATCATGTTTGCTAGTGTGGACGCAAAATGATCGCTATTAACCTCGTATCTGATACGTGTCGTATCGGATACGCGTATCATGATCGGCAGAATGATCTAGTGTGGACGCATTTTGATACGGTGCCATGATATGTCTATGTCATTTGATAGGTGATACGCCGCGATCCATCTCGAGGCTGTTTTTCCCCGATCATCAAAAGCGATACGCAATGCCAACACATGATTAGACAAGTTTGCATTCCCGTGTGCGCAGTTGAGTGCACGGCACGCTACTCCTCCGGTACCTAGTTCCTGCGTGGATGCTTTTGTAATCATGAGTTGGGATAACGATAGTGTGATACAATTGATTGAAGCATATAAACTTTAAGAAATATTGTGGAACCCTCAGAACCGCAACTATTATAATAGATTATTGAAAAAAGATGCTTGGGATGAATTAGAGACCGAATTTCAACGCCCGTCAGAAGAAATAAAGAAAAAAGTGGATTACTTGCTTTCGGCACTTCGTCGAGAAAGACAAAAGATAGCAAAATCCAAGACAACAGGTCAAGGTTAGTAGCTATTACTGTCAACGCTTTATCCGGCGCCGCCATTATTATAAGTTACAGAAAAAAAAATTCTTATATATGGCAGTGAAAAACAAATATTGTATGATGTGCGCAAGAGCACAAAATAAAGACTTGGAAGCACTGAAACACGTTTGCTTTAAGAACTTTAACGGTTCGTCGAGCTCAATGGAATCGAACGCAATCGTAGAAGGCTTCAAAAGATCCATAGAAACACAAGGACTGATTTATTACAGACTTATAGCTGATGGAGATTCCAGCACGTACAAAAAAATCTTGGATGCCAGACCATACGGTAACATTATAGTAGAAAAAATCGAATGTAGCAACCACTTGCTCCGAAACTTAAGCACCAAACTCAACGATCTCACTCGTAACACAGCATACCCCATAGGCCAACGTAAATTGCTTACAAAAAATTTATTAAGACTGCGAAGAGCCGTAAAAGGAGCCGTGAAGCATGCCGAACAAGACTCTAAAACCTTCGACGAAAAAGTACTCGATCTAAAAGAAGACTTAAGAAATACCGCATGTCATGTTTTTGGCGACCACATATCATGCAAGCCCTACTTTTGTAACAAAAATACCACGGGTGACGCAGAAAACAATTTCGTTCTTGATATGAAAAAAAGCTTACTTTTTGAAGCTATACAGAAAATTATGTACAGACTCGTAAACAATGCCAAAAGCCTGGTCTTTAACGTCAATAGTAACATTGCCGAAGTCTTTAACAGCATTATAGCAAAATTTATAGGAAGTAAAAGAATCAACTACTCACTCCGGCAATCTTATGCAGGACGTTGTGCTGGCTCTGTAGTTTCATTTAATTCAAAACATCCGACAACTTACCTGTATAAAAAAATATTACACAAAAGTCCGACAAGTTAGTAAAGCGCCTGGAGATGAAACGAAACATAAAAAGGTTAAAATCGGCAACAGCAAGACGAACACTTTGTACATCTCAAATAAGGAAATAGTGTGCCACCAATAAAGATGTGGATTTGGACTATGGTGAAAATTGTCAACGACCTGACATGACCGCAGATGATTATGCGTTTGCTAAGAGTTAACATATACGAGGGGTGATCCAAAAGTAATGATAATCAATAATAAACACAATGAATAAAATAAAAAAATAAATTTATTTCTCAACATAGTCTCCTAGCAAGTCTATACATTTAGTCCATCTCTTTTCTAAACCTAAAATTCCCTTAGAAAAAAAATCTTTATCTTGACTCTCAAAAAAGTCCTCAACCGCGGCCATCATGTCGCTATCATCGTCAAATTTCTTGCCTCGGAGGTGTTCCTTGAGTCGTGGAAAGAGATAGAAGTCACTGGGGGCTAGATCTGGTAAATAGGGGGGTGTTCCACCAGCTCGAAGCCCGCTTCCTGAATGGCAGCCATGGCAATTGCAGCTTTGTGAACCGGTGCGTTGTCTTGATGGAACAGCACTCCAGTCCGCAGTTTGCCTCGCCTTTTCTCCTTAATAGACTCCCGCAATCTTCTTATTTGTTCTGCATAGTAGGAGCCTGTAATAGTGGCCCCCTTTTCCAAGTAGTCCACCATGATTATTCCTTTAGCGTCCCAAAAAACAGACGCCATAACCTTCCCTGCTGAGCTTGACACTTTGAATTTCTTCGGCGTCGGTTCATCGGATCGTTTCCATGTCATCGATTGTTGTTTTGTTTCAGGATCAAAATGGTGGATCCAGGTCTCGTCCATGGTCACAAAACGTGACAAAAAATTATCTTTGTCTGCCTGAAACTTTTCGAGATTTGCTCTTGACATGTCGACTCGATTCTTCTTTTGCTCGTCGTTTAACATTTTCGGTACCCAACGCGCGGAGACCTTTCTCATATGCAATTCGTTCGCAAGGATTCTTTGAATGCTGCCATATGAGATCCCTGTGACCTCAGCTACATGCCTGATAGTCACTCTTCGATCTTCCAATACAACTTCTTCAACTTTTTTCACATTTACTTCAGTGAGGGACGTCGATGGGCGTCCTTCGCGGTGTTCGTCTTCTGTCGATGTACTTCCCAGCTTAAACTCCTTAGCCCAGCGTGCAACTGTGGAATATGGAGGAGAAGAGTCCCTTAATGTTTCCACCAAGTCGCTGTGTATGTCTTTGGTACACATTTTTTTCAAGCAGAGGTATTTAATGACAGCTCTGATTTCGTGTTTTTCCATTTTTATGTTCACTCCTTGACAGTCCTTATTCAAATGAATGTAGCTCAGGACGTGTCTTCATCTCACACACCGGCGAATCCGGTGTGGGGGATGCAGTGCCGGGCTTTTTGGCCCTTTCCTGCGGAGTTCTTACCGCCCCCCGTTTCAACGGGGGGGTCATCGGGTCGGCTCGCGGAGCCTCAGGTTTGCTACTCACGCGTTACTGGCCGCCCGATGCTCACTCCGCAGGGAGGATCTTCGGACAGTCGCCGCGCAGGTACCTTCAAAGGAAGATAGGTAGGGGGAAGGGATGAGGGAGGGATACCCCTATCTGACGACGCCTGGTCGTCGTCAGTGTCTGTGGCCAGTTCCCGCGGGTACGGCTTACTCTTCGGTGGTCTTTCTGCGAGAGGGGCCAGTTCTCGCAGATGAGAGTAAGTGGAGTTATCTAGGCGCTCGAACATCCTGGTCGCTAAGCGGCCTATAAATTGATCCAGACTTTCAATTTTCAGGTCCCGCTGTATGGTGGCGTTTCGAACGTACCGTGGCGCGTTTACGATCGTCCGGAGGCATAGGCTTTGCTGACTTCGCAGTATCTTTCTGTGGCCTTTGGCTAGCAAAGCATACCACGCGGGGGCCGCGTATGTGAGACGCGGGCGGACGTACGTCTTATACAATCCAACCTTCATTCGGAGCGGAATGTTGGACTGCAGGACGGGCTTGAGTAGCGCTCGGGTTACGCTCGCTAGACCGCGGACGTCCCTTGCGTGCTTTCTCATCGTGAGGTTGCGGTCTAGAGTTACTCCCAGGTATTTCGCCGTGTGCGACCAGGCCACGGGTTGATCCTCCAGAGTGAGCTTCGGCGGCAGGGTGAGCCTCTTCGAGAATGCCACCGCCTGTGTTTTACTCACGTTGACACTCAGTCTCCATTTAGTAAGCCAGGCGGGGAGCTCTGTTAGGACCCTTTGCATTTTGGTGGCGGCGTGGTTGAGGTTCATCGACTTGGTGATGTATGCTGCGTCGTCCGCGTAAAGGGCCAACAGAGCGTCTTCGGTGATGGGAATGTCATCAGTGTATCGTGAGTAACACACAGGGGAGAGGCAGCTGCCTTGCGGTACTCCCGCCTCGATGGGTCGTCTGGAGGAGAGCGCTTGCTCCACGCGCACTGAGAAGCTGCGGCCATGTAGGAACGACGCTATTACCTTCACCACCTTCTGCGGTATTGGTGAGGTAGCCATCTTGTAGAGGAGTCCCGCGTGCCAGACTCGGTCGAACGCTTTTTCCATATCCAGGAATACTGCGACTGAGTGTTCGCGCCTGTTGTAGGCGGTGGTGAGGTGATGCAGTACCCTAGTCAATTGGAGCGTCGTGCTGTGTTCAGACCGAAATCCGTATTGTTCTGGACGCGGGGGGATATAGGGATTAATGTGGGTGAGGAGGAGTTTTTCAAACAGTTTCGATAGGCTGGGAAGAAGGGTGATAGGACGGTAGCTCTCTGGGAGCAGGATGTTTTTGCCGGGTTTCGGTATCATGATAACCCGGCCGGATTTCCAGGGGGAGGGGAAGTGACCGCTTCGCATGATCCCGTTGAAGAGCCGGGTCACGGAGGCGATTGTTTTGGGGGGGAAGTGACGGATGGCAGCGTTCGTTATATTGTCTTCGCCGGGTGCCTTCCTTGGCTTTGTCGGACGTATGGCCCGTTGGACTTGCCCGGGAGAGAAGAAAATACCTTCTTCGGTGTCTGCCTCCTGGGTATCAGCCTTGAGGTAGTTTTCGACAAAGGCTTCCACTTCTATTGTGTGTGCCGGGTCTTTGTCTGGATTGTTTTTGAACTGTGCCTCAAGGCTATCTGCGAAGATTTCCGCTCTGTCTTCAGCTCGGTATCTGGGGTTACCATCTTGGTGTCTGAGAGGTCGAATCGGGGTTGGTGTGTTCCTCAGCTGTCGACAGAGTTTGTGGAGTGATGCCCAGTCATCTGTGGCGTCATCTATCCTTCTCTCCCATTCCTTGGCTTTGTCTTCTTGTAGCTCTGCCTTCACCTCGTCGCAGAGGGCGTTCAATTTGGTTTTCAGACGTGGGTCCCTTGTTCTCTGCCACTCTTTCCTCAGCCTACGTTTCTCTGAGAGAAGTCTGGTCAGGTGTGCCGGTGTTTTGGTGAGTCTGTTTTGACGTGGTGGTAGTGAGGCTTCGGAAAGTGCCCTTTGGATTGCGCTCGTGATCTCCCCGGCCAGTTTGTCCACATCTGCGGGGTTTTTCACTGGCCTTGTGGGGGTTGCGGTGTGTAGGGCTTCTGAGAACAAGGCCCAGTCGATTCCAGGTCTTGGTGGAGGAGGTTTTAGGGCGGCCGGGCTGGTTTCCACAACCATCAGGATTGGTTGGTGGTCCGACTGCAGTTCGTCCAGGAGTACCTCCAGCTTTGGGTGTTGAGGCAGCTGTGCGTGGACTGCGAGGTCGATGACGTCTGGGAGTTGGTTGGCTATCTCTGGATAGTGGGTAGGCGTATCAGTGCCTGCGACCTCGTAGCCGTGAGTATCCGTGTATTGCTGGAGGATACCCCCGTCTCTGTTTCTGGTGTTCGAGTTCCAGTTCCTGTGCTTGCAGTTCCAGTCCCCGGCCGCTATGATTGGGCGTCCCGGTGCGGTTGGCAGCAGCTTTTGGAGGTCCATATGTGCTAGGGGCGTTCCTGGGGGGTGGTAGATGGAGTGGACTTGGATGGGTGTTCCGTCTATGCAGATCTCAACCCCCAGTGCCTTCATGGACCTCAAATCCAGCTCTGGGAGCGGCTGGTGTATCAGGCGTCTCCTCACCAGGACGAGCAGGCCCCTGATGCATCTTCCTTCCGCGTTCTGGTCATCCCTACGGTATATGTGGTAGCCCGGGAACTTAGGCTTATCTGTTGGCTTGAGGAGGGTCTCGCTTATGAGAACCACATCTATGTTCTGCTCTTTCAGTAGGGGCCTCAGTAGCAAGGTCTTGTTCCCTTTGTTCTTACTTATGAAGCCCCGAGCGTTCCAGAACAGGATTCTCAACTCCCTACCTTGAAGAGTTTCCCGATCCCGCTGAGCACTATTGGGATCGGGTCTCCCCCCGTTCGTAGGGTTTGCAGAACCTCCTGCAAGATTTGTAGGGCCGTGTCCAGCAGCTCCAACCGGTCGCTGTCGTAACGGTGAGTGGTCTTGGGCGGTAGGGGTGCAGGTCTGTGCGGTTTCCCCCCCCTGCGCTTGGGTTGTTGCGGTGGTGGTGGTTGCGGGTTGGAGTGCTGGCTCAGTGGGTGGTGTTCCTGTTCCTGGGGGGCGGGGGTCGGGGGGGCTCCTGGCCTGGGAGTCCGTTTCCCGATCACCGCTGGCTGAGCGGTCCGAGGGGGCTGCGGGGGGCCCGATGGGGGAGCGTCTGAGTCTGAGGATGAGGGGTCCTCAGTCACTCTCACCCGCTTGGTCTTCCTCCTCCTCTTCTTGGTGGCCTTCCCTGTCTGCGGGTTGTTTGCTGGGGCCATCAGCGATTGGCCCGCAGTCTCCTTCACCGTATGGTAGAGGGGTGTGTGTGGGACCGGGGGCCGAGTCTGAGTCTGGGTCTGGGGGAGTGCGGGGTTTTGAGCTCCGCTGTTCGTAGAGCGCTCCCTTCTACCTCCTCGATGGGGGGCCGCGGATGCGGTGGAATGGGCCGTGGTGCCCGCCCTCTTGTTCCTCGCCTCCTTTTTATAGACCGGGCACGTCTTGTTGTTGGCGGTGTGCGCCCCCTCGCAGTTTATGCACGTTGGGGGCATTTCGCGCGGTCGGGGGCAGTCGCCCGCGAAGTGCGGTCCTCCGCACCGTACACAGGCGAGTGGTCGGTGGCAATTATGGCTGCTATGCCGGAAGGCTTGGCAGCGGTGACACTGAGCGGGGCCCTTTTTACCCCTCCAGCTTTCTATTACCACCCCGGGCATGTTCAGTAGCTCCGTCACATTATAAATGTCCGGGGTGAGGTTAGGGGTTTTCTTCAGGTTTCCGAAGAATATGCACCCTGGGCGACCTTTGGATGGGCGGACGGCCCGTATGGCCTCCGGTTCGTAGCCTAACCGGCGGAGGTCACCCTCTATTTCTTCGGTTGGGGTGTCGGCGGGGAGTCCACGAATTGCCACCTTAAGTACCTCTTAAGCCACCTTAATGTAGCTCCCGGGAATCGTGGCCTATTTATATGATTTTTTTTTCCTGAACTAGTGGGTAACTGAGCAAGTGACTGATATTTTTTTGTATTTTTGTGTGCACTAGAAATAACTGATTATCACTACTTTTGGATCACCCCTAGTAAATAAAAAAGAGTGTGTGTACTTATGTACACGCGTTAGAAGTTATACTTCTTTGGCGTATGGAAAAAAAATAACTAAAATGCAGTAGTGATTAACGATAAATATTAAAATTAATCAAAAAGATTTTATTTAAATAAAATAAAAACACCAAAATAATATTTATTTATTCACACTGTTTAATTGTACCCTTACGAAACACGTGTTCTACATATAAAAATACTAGAATATACAACTTGAACATAGTTATCAATTTTCATACCACCTAGAACTAACTTCATGCTGTTAAATTTAGGTGTCGGTGTGCGCGCGCATCGTAAAAATTCACTCTCATCATTTTTCTCCATCGCGCCAAAAGAAGTATAACTTCAATTACTCTTACAGAGCAACAAAGGGATCAGCTGGAAAAGAAGACAATCTTACAGAGGGATTCCATTGAATGGCACCAGGAACGCCGGTTGCGTCTCACCGCATGTTTTCGGCAAAATTTACAAAAGAGGTCTCGTGAAATGTGCACCTCTTGTGAAAAACCTATTATATATTATATATGTGTATATGTATATATAATGTATATACATTACATATATACATCCGGAACTAAATTGTTATACATATACAATTATATTTAAAATCCCGCATAAGATATTAATCACCGAATCACAGTAAACGGCAATAACATAATTATAGAAATACATACAATTTCGGAATAACAATTTAGGCGTGAGATTACGCGTGGGAATCGAACCCACGTCCGTACATTTAACAGTCAGGCTAGCTAACGCCTAGATCAACAGGTAGTTTCCCCAATTGAAGGGAAAACATTTTGCCGAAGGCAACACAGTCGAACTAATGTCGAGGTTTTGTGTTTCGAGACAACCGTTTAATTATTGGGTGAATAAATAATAAAATCAATTAAATAATTTATAATTACTTGTGAAATGATATTCCATCCACTTTTTTTTGTTTTTGGGAACAACTTTTACACTGTTTAATAACACAAGACGGCATTTTTGACAGAAAATAATGAATCACTCGAGACGTTCAAGCAGTACGACGCTATCTTTAGCACTGCCGCTAGATTGTATTCGCTTTTAAATTTGTATTCGCTTGTGTGGCTTCACTCGCACGTTCGGCGCGCTCTATCTGTTTGTTTGTATAATCTGAGCATTAATCAATGAATAATATTTTTTCCTATTGAAATAGATCTTCTCATGTTCATGTGTTCTCACTATAGCCACATGAGTGTCGTCAATGCACCAGACTACTCGAAGAAGTACCATTTTTTTGTATAAATCTGCAAAAAAAACTTGTTAAAATTTTACTTTGAGGTTATGTATGGTTTGTTTACATACATTTCTCAGCTAATTTGGCTAAAATATTTAAGGAGGCTAGTCTCTACTAACTTACTCGTGTCTTACGATCTAGGTAGGTAACAGTAACTGGAAAGGCCATTATTTTTATATAAATATAATGTGTTTTATAACTATCCTTGGATAGTATGACGAACAGTAAAACTATAACCAAAATTGAGTTGCTCTGAAAAGAGATTGATTTTATTTAGTACATAAACCAGTTATTACACTTTTACAAAACATTCTTTACATAACATTAATTAATCACAAACTCACCTGAAAAGAGAAACAACATTTAAAGCTATTGCTTCACCAGTTCCTATTATTTTAATTATTCAAATTACAATATAATTTCTTACTTGTACACAACATAACCTCCTACTGTGTCATTCAGTCAATATGACAGACAGCACCATAGATTCAAATGAGTTCACATGTAAAGTATACATCAAAGTTATTACGCGGCTAATTCAAACTAAATGAAGTGTCATGCATTTCGTTTACATCTCCCCCCCCCCCATTTAAATTTCAAAGTTCTACTGTTTTACTCTACCACTGGAATAAGTTTTGTAACATGAAAGAGATTCGACTCTGACTTTTTGTAACCCGTGTTTACTTTGTAAATTGAATTGGATATTTTGTCTATAATTTTATAAGGTCCTATTTTCAATTCATCCAGTTTTTTTCGATTTAACCGATTTCCGTTTTCAACATACACAGAATCTCCGACTTTTAGTTCATAATGTTTTCTGTTTTTATCAAATCTTTGTTTATTGTATTTATGTGATTTTATACTATTTTCTAAGGCAATTTTCCGGTCTCGTAATAGATGATTTAGTGTTATGTTTTGTTTCAGTTCATCTGGTAGAATGTCAACACTTTTTCCTTCCAATAAATATTTTGGGGAGAATCCTGTTACACTATGTTCAGTTTCATTATATTTTTCCGTGCATTCGCGAGCAATATTTGTCCAAGCAATTTTATCCTTCCTTTCGTTAATCCTACAACGAATTTTATTAACCAACGTCTGGTTTAATCTTTCGTTCAATCCATTTGAAAATGGCGCATTTACTGAAGTGAAAACTATAGGTATATCTTCTTTTTCTAAAAAAAATTTGAAATCTTTTGAATTTATACCTGGGTATTGGTCTGATAGAATCAAGTTAATTTTATAATTTTGTGTTACTTTTTGGACAAGTTTTATAAAATCATTAGCACTCTGTGTTTTGGATGTCAAAATATAGGCGTAACGAGTGAAGTGATCTACTAGAAGATGTAAATATCTTTTGGTTGAACGAGAACCACCAAATCCCCCTATGGTGTCTATAGACATTATTTCGAACGGATAGGTAGCAGGACCTAAGTGAGACATTAGTCCAAACTTGTATTTTCCTCTGGATTTATTTTTTATACAGACCTCACAGTTTTCGCAAATTTGTTTAATATTTTTCACTAAATCTTTAGCTTGATAAAAGGGTTTTATTTTGTTTTCCATTTGTTGTCTTCCTATGTGACAGTAGTAGGGATGTACATGTTTTATAATATTTTTACTTAACTCCTCAGTTAGTACAATTTTTTCATGTTTTCCTATCTTTTTATAATATATATTATGTTTGAAAATCAGTTTATTTATATTTTGTTTTATATCTTCATTTTTATCTTGATCATTTTGTATGTCTTCTAATCTAACAAAATTCACTACTTTTAAACTACTATCTTGATTTTCATACGATTCTAACACAGGGTTTCTGCTTAAAGTATCTGCCTCTATATTATATTTACCCGGAGAATATAATATTTTAAAATTAAACTGCGACAAATAATATGTTAAATCTCCCAGTTCTTCGTCCGTTCTGGCTTTAATATTCATTTTTTCTAAAGGTTTGTGATCTGAAAAAACCGTGAATGTACTCCCTATAAGCCAGTGTTGCCAGTATTTTACCGCCTCTTTTATTGCTAAACACTCAAGATATATGGCTTTTTTCTTTTTTTGGGAGTCGTTTAATTTTTTTGAAAAATATGCACAAGGCTTTTCATCACCGTTGGGTTGAACTTGTTTTAAAATCGCACCTACACCTTGTATGCTAGCATCTGTGTAAATATGTATTGGCAAGTCGGGATCAAAGATGACTAGAATAGGTTTTGAGCAAAGTAGTTTTTTTATAGTATCAAAGGATTCTTGACATTTATCGGACCAAACGAATTTTTCTCCTTTTCTTAATAAATTATGTAAAGGATCCAGTATAATTGAAATATTTGGCACATATTTTCCATAGAAATTAATTTTTCCTAAAAATTGTCGGATGTTTTTTTGTGTTTTTGGAATTGGAAATTCTTTAATTGCAATCAAATTATCTTTTAGTGGAGTGACAGTATTAATTTTTATTATGTGTCCTAGATATTTTACAGAGTCCTGTGCAAAGTTACATTTCGTGAATTTTAATTTAAAACCTTCTTTTAAGATTGCTTCTAATAACAAAGATAAGTGTTCAATGTGTTTTTCGAACGTTTCGGAAAATACTAAAATATCGTCTATGTAATTGACAGTAAAATCTGACAGTTTATGCTTTCTTATAATGCTACTCAATATTCTCTGAAAAATAGCGGCCGAAGTTTTTAAGCCAAAAGGTAAACAAGTCCACTGAAAATGTGCCTCTTGAGTAACAAATGCAGTTTTTTGTCTACCTTCAATTTTAAGAGGGATGGACCAGAACGCTGAGTTTACATCTAATGTGGAAAAAAATTTACATTTTCTTGTTTTAACCATTAAATCCTCGATTAGCGGAAAAGGTTGCGATTGGGGGACTACAATTTTATTTAATTCGCGAAAATCTATACAAAGCCTTGATCTCATTCCTTCTTCTTTTTTAAATGCTAATGTTACCGGGGCGGCAAAAGGGCTATATGATTCCTCGATTAAATTATTGTCTAGTAACTTTGATACTTGATGTTCAATTTCTTTCATATCCTCAATAGAGCACCTATATGGTCTTTTACTACAGTATTTATCAATCAGCAAATCAATATGGGCTTCATAACCTTTTACAGTACCTATATCATACTTGTCTTTAGCGAAAATTGAATTATACTTGCATATCAATTGATCAATATCAGATTTTTTCTGATGATCTAAGTTATTTACTGATATATCAAAATTTTCAACTTTTATATTTTCATTAAAATTTATTTTATATTCATTATTGACAATTTCTTTTTCATTTCTCTTTGTAATATCCACACCTTCTTTTTTATAATATATAACTTGTTTATTTCCTATGTCACTACCTGAACTGTCAGGAATTTCTTTAGTGTTTATAGGTTGCTAATCTTTATTTTTTATGTAGTCTTTATTATTATTGCCGAGGATACTTTGGGTGATATTTAAATTATCAGTTTGAGTTAAATGAAATTTTTGTATACAGTCTAACCCAACTAGGAAATCATAGTCGAAGTTGTCTTCATCTATAACAAAAATATTAACACGTTTTTCAATTTCAAAAATTTTAACTTTTAAAGTTACCATTCCTATTGATTTTTTTACGCCATTAATTGTTTTTAAACCTGCATTTTTATTATAAGTAGGTATTTTTTTTAAGGATAATAACCTTGAATTTATTAAGGACACATTAGATCCTGAATCATAGATTCCTGATGTTTCCAAAGTGTCATTTATTAGCAATTTAATTTTTATTAATGGCGGCACTATTAGTTTTTTGAATCAATTTCATTTAATTCTGTCTCTAATTCAGATTTGTTCACACTCCTTATTTGATCTTTTTTTGGCCTCTCAATATTTTAAAATTTGAACCAACATTGGGATTCGGGTTTGGTAACGTATACCTTTATTTTCTTTTTCACAAATTTTACACGGACTAACAAAGGTCTTCACATTTTTCTCTTTAATTTTACTTTCGGAAGCTCCTATCTTTTTATCAAATGTTTTTTTGTTTACCATATGCTCCAAGCTTCTTATATTATTAAATAAGTCTTCAGTTTCCTTTAAACTATTCCTATCAATCTTATCCGCAATAAAATTCGGTAATCCGGTGGCAATCAGATCAATTAGAGTGAGTTTATCGATGGACTTATTTATTTCTAATATTAGTCTCTCTTTCTTTAACGCATACTCCAGTAATGAGCCCTGTTTGTATTTAAATAACATTGCATACCTGATCGGTGACCAACCCTTATCCGCATATGTTTCACAAAAGTTTTTTTTCCATGTTGCCCATTCTGAATTTATTGTATGCTTTATAAGCATGGAACTATACCAGTCTAAACAAGAATCTTCTATAAATAACCTAAAAATTTCAATTTTTTTGACATCTTCTTCTATTCCTATACGTGCACTCCTATAACAAATTTTTCTGCTATTCTCATCTTATTAAAAGGTTTTATTGAATCTTTCTTCATTTCAGCGAAGCTTTCCATGATTCTTGCCAGAGATTCTTCTGAAATTCCTGTTGTAGAAGTTTGTGGTACTGTTTGTTCCTCCAATAGGTATCCCTTAAATTGTTTATTTCCATCTTCATCACAATAACCCGCCTTCATCTCCGGGTTCATGGATATCCACACTTGTCGTTTCTCATATCGTTTTTGTAATGTAGCTTTTACTTTCTGAAATATTTCGGTCTGAACTATTGCATCATGTAGTTTTACAGGTTGTAACTTATCTGGGATCGCAAAGGTCCGACCATCTAAATCCGTGATTGTCGTTACACAAATAATATTTATTTTCACATCTTCACTGGCTTTGACCATGAACTCGAATCTTAATTTTTCCATTATTCCTGGAATTCAGCTGTAGAAATGTTGTTTTATAATGTGTTTTATAACTATCCTTGGATAGTATGACGAACAGTAAAACTATAACCAAAATTGAGTTGCTCTGAAAAGAGATTGATTTTATTTAGTACATAAACCAGTTATTACACTTTTACAAAACATTCTTTACATAACATTAATTAATCACAAACTCACCTGAAAAGAGAAACAACATTTAAAGCTATTGCTTCACCAGTTCCTATTATTTTAATTATTCAAATTACAATATAATTTCTTACTTGTACACAACATAACCTCCATCTTTATCCTACTGTGTCATTCAGTCAATATGACAGACAGCACCATAGATTCAAATGAGTTCACATGTAAAGTATACATCAAAGTTATTACGCGGCTAATTCAAACTAAATGAAGTGTCATGCATTTCGTTTACATAAATAAACAACAAAAGTTTATTTATTACATTTGAGTACTAACAAATAGATAAACAGCGTTTTGGTACATTATTGGTTATGACTTATGACAAGAAGGGTAAACCGTATAGTAATTGCCCACCATGGAGTGATTGCCCATTTTAAGCAAAAGGCCGATTTTACACTACTTCTGTCTACTTAGTTCAAATATTACTCAATAGATGGTATTACGAGTATTTTGGTAGTATTTTGAAAGAAGATACTGGCAACTTTCTGAAAAAAAAAATCTTAATGGCGGTTTTGAAAACAACAGGTGCGCGTCTCTTCCAAAAAAGTAAGTTTCTTGTGATTTTTCTTAAGGATTGCTTTTTTCTTTAACTTCAATAATATTGCTTTTCTTGTTTTTAAACGATTGTATCTAGTACACGAGTTATAAGAAGCTTTAAGGTATATTACCTATTAGTCATAATGACGCTACCTTTTCTTGTTGATTGTTAAAAGGGGGTGGCAATTACTGTATGCGAATTTGTGTCATTCACAGTTATTGCCATACCTATTTTAGTGATTGTCTATTGACAATAGGTATAGCTATTGCCCGGACAATAACTGTTTTCAGAATGTTTTTAATATTTTTTCTGACTTTCTGGGTTACCTACTAGTAAAATCTTTTCTTACAGAATGCCAAAAATACCAAAGGTAAAATATTCTGCAGAAAATCTTGAGCTAGCTCTTGCTAAACTTAATGATAATGAGGAATCCTTATCAGTCCGACAAAAAGCGGAAAGATATGGCGTCCCAAGAAGTACCCTGAGATACCACCATGATCACCCTGGCCACAAAACTAGTTTGGGACCACCACCTGTCTTAACTCCGAATGAAGAATTATCTCTCGAAGATTGGATTATAACATCAGCTCGAAGAGGATTTCCAAAAAGTAAACTTGACATTTTGGATAGCGTTCAAAAGTTTCTTGAAGAGAATCCAAGACCTAACCCGTTTACGAATAATAGGCCTGGGCCTGGATGGCTAAAGGCTTTTCTAAAGAGACATCCTAAGCTGAGCTATAGAACTTCCGAAGGAGTAACAAAAGCTAGTTCTTGCGTTTCAGAAAAAGATATCAGAGGGTGGTTTAACGAAATACAGCAGTATGCTGAACAAAACGGACTGACCGAAGTTCTTAACCAACCCAACAGAGTCTTCAACGCAGACGAGACAAATTTTCAGATCTCTCAGAGTTCGGGAGTTGTATTAGCTGAAAAAGGGGTAAAAAATGTTTACAATATTGAACATTCAAATGCCAAAGAATCTATAACAGGCTTATTTACTTTCTCAGCAGCAGGTGATATATGTTGTCCATTTATAGTCTACCCTTATCAAAGACTTCCTGAGAAAATCAGCCTTACCCTTCCAGATGGGTGGGGCATTGGGAAATCAGATAATGGATGGATGACAACCGAAGTTTTCTATGAATTCATAGCCAACGTGTTTCACCCTTATTTGGTTAGAAATTCTGTTGAGTTTCCCGTCATTTTGTATGTTGACGGCCATAAAACCCATTTAAATTACCATCTGAGCCAATTGTGCACGCATCTGAAAATAGAATTGATTGCGTTTTATCCCAACGCGACAAGGATAATTCAGCCAGCTGATGTCGCTGCGTTTAGACCCTTGAAAGTTGGATGGAGAAAGCACCTGCAGAAATGGCAGCAGGCAAATCAAACTAAAGCTATAACAAAACAAAACATTGCTCCTATCCTAAATAAAGTTTTAGCAGCAAGTTTACGGCCTGAAATCTTGATTAATGGTTTCAGAGCTTGTGGGCTCTGTCCATTCAATCCTGATGCCATCGATTTTTCCAAATGTCTGGGAAAAAATAATACAACACGACAAGAAATTTCGGAAGCAATCCCTAACACTGCAACTATTAGCTTTGAAACTTTTAAAGACGTAGTTGGATCTCCACTTTGCAAAAGGTTCGAAGAAGAGTCGTTCAGCACTAATGATATACACCTGGGCACAATCTATAAGCTCTGGAAAGAATTTCAAGTACACACTACCGATATTGAAATGACTAGAATATCTGAAACAACGCCAATCGCGAACGAACATGATGTATTACCGGATGTTAGTATACCTGGTACTTCCAAAAGTGATTTTGATGTCCACTCAGAAATAGATGTCCCAGATACTTTCGAAAACGAGCTAAACATTCGTCCTGAACTATTTTCGTCCCTAAGACCCAGTACAGAGGCATTTCAAAGTAAACTAAACATTGGGCCTGAATTATTTAACTCCCCGAGACCCAGTACATCAAAAGCTGTCATTCATTTACAAAGCCCAAAACTTCGAAAAATAAAGTCATCTTTTGGAGAATATCTAGCTTATCCTGAAACCCCAGTACGTAAGGGAAAGCGCCAAACAGAGAGACAGCCTTTTGCTATTACATCTGACAAATTCAAATTGGCTTTACAAAATAAACAGTTAGCTAAAGAAACTCAATTCAAAGAAAAAGAACAAAAAAAGCTCGATAGAGAATCGAAGAAAATTGAAAAAAGTAAGAAACAGAATGTAAAAGATCAGAGTAAAGGCAAAATAAAAACACAAACTGAAGAAAAAAGACAGAAAAAAACTCTAATTGGATGCCAAATACCAGAGCCTGATATTCTCGATTCAGAGTCTGCAAAAGAAAATGAAATTACTGCGATATTCCAAAATGAAAACAAAACAGAGACTCCATATTCAAGTAAAACTAAGGAAGAGACTGTGATCAATCACAAAATAGAAGCAACTAGCAATGTCATACCAGCGACAAAGAAAATTACCATTTTAAAGCAGGTTGTTATAAAGGCTGATGTCTGTTTAGTATGCAAGCAAGTAATCTTAAAAAACAAAATAGAATGTAGTGGCTGCCATAAATCATTTCATATGAGATGTGTCCCTAAAAACCACCAAAAGAATATCCCTGATGATGCAGATATGATGCTTTTTTGTGCCATTTTTGTTACCAAACTAATGACAATACTGATTCAGATGAAACATTATCCGATTGCGAAGATTTGTACAGAAATATCCAAAACGCAAGAAAAAATCTAGCATTTTAGATTTCGTATATCAAAGTGTTACTCAGTAGGTGTTTAGGATAAATGTATTGCTTAATATTTTAAGATTAAAGATAAATAAATGTTTAATACTAACAAAGATGTTTGTTTTTACTCACATTTTAAAGAATTAATATTTATTAAAGATAAATTAACAGGCGGTCAATAACTGTACCTAATGTATGGCCATTACTGTGTCAGCCGGGCAATCACTGTGGATTTTGATGTTTTGTATATTGATATTTTTTATAATTACATTTACAAAGTTATTAATTAAAATCACTACCGATCCTTATGATAATATATTAAACTAACAATAAAAAAAACAACTCAAGAAATAACTATAAAAATATAAGAATTATCATGAAATTACTTGAATCAGTCTCTTAAGCGGGCCATCACTATACTGTTTACCCAATATTTTGTCAAAATACGTACTTCCCTTGATTTTATAGGCAAAAAATCTACATCAAACATGGAAATATATTCTACCGATAGACAAGTTCTTTCACTTTTACATTAGACAAATTTGACATTTTTGTACCTTGTTTAAAATAATTGTGATAGCGATTATTTGTAATTACGTACTAAATTGTAGTTTTATTACTTGAGTGATATTTACTAGTTTGGTGTTCATTTTTAAATAGAGGTTGCTTTAGTAAAGCAACCCGCCGCTTTTGTGTTGGTGCGACTATTTAAGCATTGACGACTATTCGTATGACCTCATTTTTTTTTTTATTCGCGCCCCGCGCCCCGCGTTGCACTTGGCACCCGCCATTTGCTCTGTTGTGTGCGCTCGCTTGCGAGTACACCTCAGAAGAGTCCTTTATTGGTCTTTGTCCTTTTCAGGGCAAACTCTTGTTTTTACTCATTAAGCGTCCAAATCCACGTTTAGTGGTCGGTCTGGTGGTACCTTGCGGTGCTAACGAAAACCAGACTGGCCGTGGACCCGGAACGCCAGCTTTCCTCTCCTGAGGAACGCTACATCCGGCTGGGTTTGGTACCACCGGCCTTGGGGGCTTCCCTCGCCGACACCAAACATCGGTTAGGACACACCCCTCATACCCCGTAAGAGCGGTAAAGGGACACACCTTAGGTAGGACATATAGGCCTCACCCCTCCTGTCTATCCCGACGGGAGGATCACTCACCCCCTCACCTCTCCGGGTGTTCCCCCCCGGAGAGCTAAGATGGACATCGCCGGGGTCGACTCCATGGTGGTATCGGGTTCTCTACTCCGATACCTCTGCGAGAACGTTCCCGACAATGTTCTTCAACGTTTTCTGATGGAGCAACAATCGGTTGCCTCCCTCCCGCGGTTAATGGACATTGCCACGTCCACTCCGGCCCCTCTGGCCTTCCCAGCGGCTCGCAAGCCAACCCCGGCCCCTCAGGCCACTAACGAGGCCCGGAAGTCTCTGCAAGCCCCTCCGGCACCCTCGGCGGCCCGTACGCCTGCCCCGGCCCCTCAGGCCACTAACGAGGCCCGGAAGCCTCAACAAGCCCCTCAGGCACCCCCGGCGGCTCGCATGCCTGCCCCCTCCCTTCAACCTACTGCCTCTGCGCCTCCCTCTACCACCACAAAGCCCGACCCTCGAGAGGCCTCACCTCGCAGAGTCTTTTTAGACTCACCAGAGTCTCCGGACCCACCCTCCCCCGAGGTCGACATGGAAGTCGACCTCCTCCTACGCCCCGCGTCTCCCGCGGAGGCATCCGACTCTTCTGCCTCCGACTCGGAGGAAGCATTCACTTTAGTCGCGGGTGGTAAGAGGAAGAAGCTTTCTTCAACGAAGACCTCTTCGTCGAAGGTGGGACCTCCTCGGTTTTCCCCCAGCCAAAAAGGCAACCCCTCCCATGGCCTCACAGCCTGCCCGCCCCGCCTCTCCCCCCGCGGCTTCCACTGCCGTGAGGAAGGAAAGGCCTCCCCCGCCTCTTTTCATCCGCGAAAAGGGCAAATGGGACAGAGTCTCATACTTATGCAATGAGCATAAGATATCTTTTTCCAACGCCCGAAACACCAAGGACGCTATTAAAGTCCAAATCTCCACTTCCGACGATCATCGTCGCCTCACTTCCCTCCTTCGTCAGGAGCACATAGGTTATCATACCTATGCCCTAGAAGACGAAAGGCTACTTCGTGTAGTGATCCGCGGCCTCCCTGCGGAGCACTCCACAGTCTCTATTAAGTCAGATCTGCTGGCTCAATCCTTCCCAGTTAAAGAGGTCCACCGTATGCATACGGTAAGACCCAATACAACCTAGTACTCGTGGTACTAGAGCTCTCGCCGGCAGGCAAGGCCATCTTCAATCTGAAGATGGTCAATAACCTCTCCGGCCTCCGGGTTGAACCCCCCCCCCCCCCCCCCCCCCCCACCGAAATGGCACTCCTAGCTAGGGATATTCCGATACTAGTAAATACGAGTAGGTACTCGATACTTTTGATTCGATACCAAGTATTTATAGCATCGAATCAATCTTGCGATACATACTCGTATCGAAACATTAAAAAAAAATATTTTGAACGCGTCCGAAAGAATGAGAGAGCAAAAGCCCTCTTGCTCATCGCGAGACGGCGTGGGGATGGGTGACGCGTCGTGTCTCTCGCTTGCGCGCGTCAGCCAGACGACTCACTCAGGAGCCGATTGCCGAACTTGTCCGACTTCACCCGAGCCCGATCCGAAAGCGAGAGAGCCTCCTGCCCGCCATTTATGTTGTCAATTATTACAATCTTAACATTAGTTATCATGGCACCACCAAAATCTATAATATGGACACATTTTACCAAAATAAACGAAACAATTGCAAAATGTAAACAATGTTTTAAGTCTGTGAAGTATTGTGGCAATACGTCCAATTTATTTAAGCATTCTAAAACTCATGGAATTACTATGGATAATGGCAAATTACTGAAAAAAGCAAATAAAGGGAGTAACGAAAGGTAAGAGACCCAAAATTTTTCTTTTTGTCGATTGCTTTCCTAAAATATTACATAAAAAAGTAAATAACCTAGATAAAGATCCATTTTGTATATACATATAAATTAAGTTTTGTATCTAACAGTGGCACTGTGACCGTCTATATACTAATATTATATGACATAATTTGATTACGGACGATGAAATAATTCGTTTGTATGCATACGATTTATACAAAGGTTATGTGTTTGTTATTGTTAAGCGGCTGTAGTAGTGTTGGGGTTGGGATTATCGATACTTTGCAGATTATCGATCTATCGAGGATTAATTTTTGTTCTTATGTTTCATTTAAAGAAATACAATAACGTTGGCCAGCTCAAAGCATTTAATGGAAGATGATCAATCCCAACCATCTACATCAAAAAAATCAGAAGATCACGATGATGGTTCTAGAGTAACCACATTAACTAGTATGGACACGGAGAGTGACAATAAGCTTTTTCTGAGCAGTTCATTAAAGGATGCGTTTGATCGAATTTCATCTAATAAAGGTAAAGAAACAGATATTTAATAAAATATTAACAAAATAATATTGTTATTCTAACAAAAAATACATAACATAACATCACGCCTATATTACCCAGAAGGGTGTGGCAGAGGTGTATAACACCCACGTTGTTATGTTTAGGTCACATGTGATAGGGGGTGAGCCTATCGCCATCTACCGGGCACATTACCAGACTCCGTGCTGCTACTGAGAAATTTGGAAAACTTCACAAATAGCACTTTTGTCCGATCCGGGAATCGAACCCGAGACCTCTCGGTTAGCGGTATTTTGTTATTCTATATGACATAAATTACAATAACTTTATTTTTTTTTCAGCTGGTGGAATGAAATATAACAGAATTGTTCAAGCATTGATATTTTTTATCTGTAAAGATATGCGTCCATTTAATATAGTTGAAGGTGAAGGCTTTTTACGACTTGTAAAAGAATTGGAACCTACTTTTAAAGTTCCTGGTGCAAAGTATTTAAAGAAAAGGACAACCGAAAAGTACGAAGCTTGTATTACTATTTTTAAGTCCAAATTATCCAAGATAGACAATTTCTCTTTAACACTAGACACATGGACAGAGACAATGAATGAAGTAGGATTCATGGGCGTCACCATACATTTTGTAGAAAATGGTAAAATGTGTATGTATTACCTTGCAACTCGTGCATTAAGTGAGCGACATACAGCTGATTACATATCGGAAAACCTGCTTGATATTTTAAACAAATGGGATATTCCACTTAACAAAATTCGTGCAGCTGTAACAGACAATGCCAGTTCAATGTTGGCTGCCATACGAATGTCTATTGGCGAAAAAAAACATTTACCGTGTTTTGCGCATACTATAAATCTTGTAGTTGAAGAGTCACTAAAGTTACCCAGTGTTAAATCAGCTGTTATAAAAGTATGAGAAATTGTTAACTGGATAAAAAATAGTGTTGTGCAGTCGGATAAGCTACGAAAAATCCAAATGCGTAATAATGTTTCTGAAGAATCAGTTTTAAAACTTATTGCAGATGTTAGAACTAGATGGAACTCAACTTTTTTTATGTTAGAGCGATTCCTAAAGTTAAGAGTAGTAATATCAGAAATTGTAATTGAGAGTGTACTGGCTCCAAATTTGCCAAGTGCTGTGGAAATGGAAACCTTGAACGAGCTTAAAGCTGTACTGAAGCCTTTTGAATACGTAACAAGAGAATCATCGGGCCAAAAGTATGTAACAATCTCCAAAATTATACCAATGCTTAATTGCTTAACTACAGAACTGAATAGTATCACTCCAAACTCTGTTATCGTTCAAGAATGTAAGGATGTTTTATTGAGAGAGTTGAAAAAGAGGTATGGGATGATTGAATTAAACGATCATGCAGCCATTGCTACACTTTTAGACCCAAGGTTTAAAAACCTGCATTTCCAAGACGCCTCTGCATGCGGAAGGGCTATTCAAAAACTTAGAACTATGGTTGTCGGACAACTAAGTAGCCCAAGTGAGTCAGAAGATGATGTCTCATCTTCTGAACCACCTGAATACGATTTTTGGAAACATCATAAGGAATTAGCACATGGACACAAGAAGAAAAAGAACTCTCATAAGGGAGATGAAGTGTCTCTTTATTTATCAAATCCAGTAGTTTCTCTTAAAAGCAACCCATTCGCAGAATGGGATGACATGAAGTTTGTATTTCCTTGTCTGTACAACTATGCACAGCAATATTTAATTGTTGTTGCAACATCAGTTCCTAGCGAGTGCCTTTTTTCCAAAGCCGGTGCAACAATGTCTCAAACAAGGAACAGATTGTCTCCAAAATACCTCGAACAGTTACTGTTTTTGGGCAATCTTGATGTTAACGAGTTTTTCATTTAAACGTGACGCAAAACGTTTATAATAAAAGATTTTTTTTCCTTTTTTATTTTGTTTTAATTATTGTCCTTCAAAGTTAAAATTTTTACGTTAGCTTCCTTTAAATAAAAAAGTGCTAAAAGTATCGATATCAGTAAGTATCGATACTTTATGAGTATTCATTTAAGTAGAATCGAAAATTTATTAGAGTACTATCGAAATGAGTAGGTATCGATACTGTGATGGTATCGGAACATCCCTACTCCTAGCCAGTGCCACAGATGCCAACTCTATGGTCACTCGGCCAAAAACTGTCATGCCCACCCACGCTGCGTCAAGTGCCTGAGTGACCATGGCACCTCGGACTGCAACCGCACTCGAGATACCATCGAGCCGCCAAGCTGCGTGCTTTGTGGTGCCGTGGGACACACCGCAAATTATCCTGGTTGTCCTTCGGCGCCCAAGGTCAGCAGGGTGGTGATTCGTAGGAGTCAAACCCGTCCCTCCCCTCAGTATACCAAATCAACCCCAAAGTTAACCATGGTACCCTCGCAGGAGCCACAACCTCCTAAAGGCTCAGCATGGGCCAAGCCCCTGCCTTACTCCAGCCTGGCCCTCAGGGCAACGGCCCCCCCTCTGCGCTCTCCTGAGCCAGCCCCTTCTAAAATAGGCAAGTCGGACTTTGCTGCCGACTTAGCTCTCATCATGGAGTTCTCCTCCATTGATCTTGCCGAGGTTCGCGTGCTTGCACAAAAACTTAGGCAAGCAAACTCCACTATTGAAAAACTGATCGCCCTTGAGGCGCACTCAGCTCTTCTCGCAGCCGTTAAGGCAGCTTTGTCCTCCTCCAAACCCTTTTAGGTTCCAAAATGGTTGTACAAAAGGAAAGGAAAAAATCCCGTTCGTTATCACTAGCGTTCTTCAACGCTGACGGTCTTTCAAGGCAACGTTTTATCATCCAAGATTTCCTGAATAGGCACCAACTTGACATCTTGCTAGTGCAAGAGACTAATCTAAAGCCCGGTCATCGGGACCCTAAAATCCCCGTCATCGGGACCCTAAAATCCCCAACTATTGTACGCAACGACAGACTGCTAGCCCAAAAAGGCGGCACTGTCATTTACTACAAGAAGGCTCTACATTGCATGCCTCTTGACCCCCCTCCTCTGACCTACATAGAAGCCTCTGTCTGCAGGCTAGCAATGACCGGGCATTCCTCGGTCATTATTGCATCCTGCTACGTCCCTCCCGGCAAGCCTTGCTCACTTCAATTCGAGAGTGACCTGCAAGCCCTTTTCAGTCTAGGAAGCTCCGTCATATTGGCGGGTGACTTCAATGCCAAAAACGACATGTGGAATAGTACCACGACGAACTCCAAAGGCAAACAGCTAGAAAGCCTAGTTGAACCCCTTAATTTCGACATCATTGCCCCTAGGGGCATGACTCGCTTCCCTACCTCTACTCCTCCTGAGCTCCTCAAAAACATTGCTCTTCTCAAAAACGTAGCTCTCCGGCTACGCTTAATTGAAGTTATTCATGAGCTAGATTCCGATCATCCATCGGTAATGCTCATACTCGGCCCTCCCACTGACCAGCCCCCTGACACCAAGACTGTGGTAGAGTGGTATAAACTTGAGAACTCGCACTCTTTTGCGCACTCGACTGACCTAGATAGGATCCCTTCTGTCATTCTGACATCTGGTGATATCACGGTAGCGGTTGACTCCCTTACCAGACATATCACAAACTCAGTCAGAAACTCATCAAAGCAGGTGCCCGTAGTGGATGACCACCGGGGCCCCTTGCCAGATGATATCAGACGGCTGATGACTAAAGCTAATGCTGCAGTTAGACATCATAGTCGCTGCCCCACTAACGACAATAGAGACGATGTTCTTTGATGCGCCCTCTCACATCACAATCGTGAGTGGGAGAGCCTGCTCTCGGGGATCGAGCCTAGCCATCTGGCCTACTGGAAGTTAGCTCGCTCCATGAAGGCGGACGCTCTTGCTCCGATGCCCCCTCTTATCCGACCCAATCACCCTCCAGCATTCGAAGACGAGGAAAAAGCCGACTTCCTGGCCGAAACCCTCGAATCTCAATGCTCGCCCAGTCTCGAACCCGTTGACCCTGTTCACCTCCATACGGTGAACAGCGAGGTTGGCCGCTTAGCCTCCCGACCCCCTACTTCCCCACTTGATCCGATCGAGCCCTCTGAAGTCTTTGACACTATCAAGGCCCTACACCCAAAGAAAGCCTCCGGCCCCGACGGCATTTCCAACAGAGTACTCAAGCAGTTCTCTGTTCCCCTTATCCATATCCTAGTCTGCATCTTCAATGCGGCCATGGAAACTTGCACCTTCCCTGATGCTTGGAAGGAAGCCAACGTTATTAGCATCCGAAAACCCAGTAAACAGGCAAACGACCCATCTAGTTATCGTCTCATTAGTCTACTCAATAGTCTAGGCAAGATATATGAGCGTCTTCTAATGAAGCGTCTCTGGGCTCATGTCAATGAGTTCAAACTCCTACCCGATGAGCAGTTTGGCTTCCGTGCCCAACACTCATGCCCACAACAGGTGCTCCGCATAACGGAGCATGTCCTCTCCAATTGGCAAAGTACCTGGCCTTCAGATACTGGTGCCGTCTTCTTCGATGTAGCGAAAGCTTTCGACAAAGTCTGGCACAATGGCTTGATCTACAAGCTTTTCAAACTCGGAGTCCCAGACAGACTCGTGCTCATCTTACGAGACTACCTACAAGGTCGCAGCTTTAGCTAATAGAAATAACATTTCTATTAGAAAACCGGAAGCGACCAGCATAAATAGAATCACGGCCTTTAATAAAACAGAGGTAAGTCTGTTCTTTGAGCTACTTGGGCAGCTGATGGAAAAACACAGATTCGTTGCAAAAAATATTTATAATTGCGATGGTATTTCAACGGTTCAAACACCGGGAAGAATTTTAGCTGCAAAAGGACAGAAGACAGTAGGATCTATCACCAGTTGGGAGAGAGGAAAAAACATCACCTTGTTGTGTGCTATGAGCAGTGCTGGGGGATACATTCCACCCATGTTTATCTTCCCTAGAAAAAGGATGACTCCTCTACTTGAAAAGGATGGTCCAGCAGGCGCGCTTTACAAATGTTCAGACAACGGTTGGATCAACGAGCATCTCTTTCTTGAATGGTTGGCGCATTTTAAACAGCACGCTAAACCGTCTACAGATGAACCCATCCTTTTAATACTAGACAACCATGCTAGTCACATTTCTCTTTCCGTCTACGAATATTGCAAGTCCAATCACATTCATATGTTGCCTCTGCCACCACACACGTCTCATAGAATGCAGCCCCTGGACGTTTCTTTTTTTAGCCCATTCAAAATGGCCTACAAAAAAGAATGTGACTTGTTTTTAAAAAGTCATCTAGCAGAAAAGATACCCCCTTACGACGTAGCATCCTTGGTGAGGAAAGCATTTAATAATGTTGCTTCTATTAGTAAAGGAGAATCGGGGTTTAGATCAACTGGAATATTTCCACTAAATCCGGAGGTATTCACAGAAGAAGATTTTCTCGCTGCAGAAACTCTGCAATCTGAGACCGTTGTAATCCAAGACTGCAATAAATCTCTCGCAGCTACCTGTGTGATTCCCAGCACATCAAAAAAAGACTCACCAGTTCCAAGCCCGTCAACACAAATTGTTTCAGCAGATCTTATGATCTCTAACCAAGAAGTCCCACTCGATTCTGAATTAGATGTTGTACCACAAGTTCCTGGCACGCCTAACCAATATAGTATATTGCATGATTTAATAAAAATGCTAGAGAAAGCATCTGTTATTAAAACAAGACAGGGCCGAAAGAAGCAACACGCTACAATTTTAACTTCAACGCTACTCAAAGAAAATCTGCTAGAAAAGGAAATTAATAAAATGAAGAAAAAAGGAGGTAAAGGAAAAGAGAAGACATGGAAAGGCAAAGGACAAGGAAAAAAGACTAAAGTACAGAAGAAGGGTCCTGAAAAGGCAAAGCGCCAAGTATTACAAGAACAGAACGAAACTTCTGTATCAGATGTTGGCACTGACGACTTATGCCAGGACGATGAGGATGATGACGCAGAAGATGCTGGAAGCAGATGCCTAGTATGCGACGAATTCGGAAGAAACAACGAGATGTGGTACAGGTGTACCTCGCGTGGAAGTTGATTGCCAAAGTGACTGAAATTGATCTCTAATGTTAGTTACTAATTACATTATGTTTACAGGCGGTTGCAATAAATATTTTCTTTTTAATTAAAATTTTATTTGAGTTCTCGCTTAAGTGACCCCCATTACCCTCTTTTACTCTACTAACCATAATTTGGTCAAGAAGCTTTATAGCGGGTTATGATACTACACCCCTCAGTTATTGGTTTTTTGGCCTCTTGAAGAGGTGTTGAAGTCGAAGGCTGTTGTGATTGTAAATGTTTCTTTTCAGATTCTAATTTCATTAATTCTTCATATTCAGTAGCATGAAGAGATTTTAAATTACTTTTTAACCCTAAACTTGGCGCTGTGCACTGACAGATACATGTCACTTTGGAAAAATCTAATGGGTAGTCGGAAGCCTAATCGACAAAAAATACTTCTATTATAGTAGATTATTTTGTGCTATGTTGGTAAGAAAATAGTGTGATGTTGCTGGCAGCCCCGAAATGTCAGTAGAACGCAAAATGGCGGACCGGGTGTACGTGTCTACTTCACGCAAGGTAAGAATATTTGATATATACTGTAATTTCGTTGTAAATTTATGAAATGAATTATTTACCTGATAGACAATGAAATTTGCTGTACCTAAAAGCTGTTTTACTTATGAATACATCGTAAATTAGCATGCTATAAGCACGTTTTTATGCTAGTATCCACAGGTGCACATTGCCAGCTTGCCTACACATTTGATTTTTTTGTTATGTATCTGGATACACTGCCAGATATGTACCAAAATTGAAAACGAATATTATGTAGTAATAATTATTTATAAGTGATATGTTTTTGGGAAATTTTGTTTTTTTCTGTTTTTATTTGATTCACATTAATCCAAAATCATCTTCTCACCCGAATTACATCCACTGCTGGGTCACTTATTTTGAATATATTTTTAGGTACAGGCTCCAACACTAAAACAGCACCAGCAAAATAGGGCTCGCCAAATCATCGCTCTTGTCCCGAGGTCAGGTGCCAAATCTGATTTAGAAGAAAGTGAATCATCATATGACGAGTTACTGTACCACCATGAGCATGGGTTTCGAACTTACGCATCGGACAGCAGCTCGCCACCTCCATCATTACCGTCGTCGCTGATAAAGTTGAACATTCTTGATTCGGGTGATGAGGATGATGAAGAGTTGAATGTGGTTTTGGCGTCCACTTCATTGCAAACCTTCCAGTCTCCGTCAACAAACCCCGCATCTCCATCGATTTTGCCATTGGCTATATCATCACCCGTGCCATTACCACGACCTATCACTTTCGGTAACTATGAACAGCTTCCAGCACCGCGAAGCGTATCTGTGCCATCACCGCGACTCAATGCATTGACGACCTATGATCAAGTGCCTTCTCCGCTAAGCATACCGTCACCTGCAACTGCTACTCGGTCTAAAAAAGCTAAAGTTGTGGCAACGAAAAGAAAAATGACAAAAGTCACGAAATTAGAACCAAATTGGAGCTGCAAAAAGTTCAACGGTGTAGCTGAAATTGAAGATGGTTTGTTCGAACTCGAACATTGGATTTACGCTGTAGTGGGGTCATGTCTGTATAGCATGTATGTACTTAGATCAGTAATAAACCTAGCGTCTTACTAAACACTCGCGTATCAATTAATCATCACACCTTTCCCCCCACGCACCGCACCACATGGCGACCCTGCCATGCCCAGCGCGGTATGCAGAGGAGTACAAGGAGTATCGCGTTGGGATGGCGTAAAATAAAAAGAAAATGTATGTGAAAATTTAAGAACTTGAAGAAAAATGTGTCGATCAACTATCGAGACGGAGGAGGTTATCCTAAGCCAAAATGCTGTTGGTAGCAATGACGGAGTTTTGAAAAATATTGGAGGCCGATTAGATCAGATTCACATAGTTACAATTATTGTGTTATCGATTGCCCTGGGAGTTTTCTTATACGGACTGTACCGAGTGTACAAATCATACCATCTGCAGATGATCCAAGGAGACATTGGTGCACATGCAATGCGACGTATTCGTTCATCTCTCCGAGGACGTGTAGGACCACCAAATGAAGCTGATTCGTAAAAAAAAAATCGTGAGTGCATGTTTAAAATTGTAGTGCGTAAAGTGCGTGCAAAAAGTATAAAAGTGCGTGCGTTAAAGTAGTAACTATATGCATACAAAAAGGACAGCGAACGAGTGAAAAGTGCGTAGAAAATAAAATTAAATTACACCAAGGACAATGCGTGAGTAACAGGACAGTATAACTATAGTAGGTTTATTTACCATTTTATGGATAAGTTAAAAGATTTATATGAAGATCTTAAATATACGTATGAAAATATAAGAAAATTAGGACCAAAGAGACAGCAAGAAAATATTGGTAAGCTAAAGTTTGAGCATGCATTAAAATTATATAATGAATATAAGTTAATTATAGAGAATATAGATAAGAGGAATGTAGAGTTATTAGGATATTCATTAGTGTTAATTTGTGAGAGTATAGAAAATATCCACAAAAAAGTTTTAACATACAAAAATATTGAAATCGAACTTAAGATGGATAAATTTAATTTTAAAACGGCAGCAACTTCAGTGCCTTTGACGGATGGAAAAGAAGAGACGATAGAGAAAATTATAGAAGGAGTATCTATGTATAATAGTTTTCTCACAAGCAAGGAATGTAAAAAGTACTTAATAACATTCGTACTCAAAACTAGGCTCACAAGAGTTGCCAAATTAAAACTTAAACAAGATTATGCTGATTGTGAAGAACTGATTAGGGATATTAAAACATATTTGCTGACTAAACAGTCTTCCAATTCCCTACTAACATAACTAAATAGCGTTTCCCAAAAGGAAATGTCGATTGCGCAATACGCCGAAAAAATTGAAGATATTTTTGTAAATCTTTGATAGAACTATATATTAATAAACGAATATTACTATCATATATACACGTGAGACCAACACTTTGGTATGTTCTGCATAATGTATGTATGACGTTACCGTTAATATTGTTACGAGCTGAGGGTTCGGGATAAAATAATGGGAATCGATCCAACCAAAATAACACTTTTATTCAGCACTAAACGATGAATACACGAACTTGGTCACACGTAATCACAACACACTAATTCACACCACAGTTGCACTACTTAAAGTCACCGAAATGTTCACACGTATAGCTGAATCCAGACTGACTCGGGAGCAACTACTGTTCACACGAGACCCTTCTCCACGTCAGTCTTCCAGGGCCTCGCTGAGACTCACTCACAGACTAACTGAGACTGACTGTCCGGCCATCTCTCCGGCCTATTTATATCGCACACATTTCGCATGCAATCAATTTTAGTGTGAGCAAATTGCTCATAGCGCGCCTTCTCACGGGTTAAAATGGGTAGAGCTAATTATTATAAAATTACAAATAGTACTAAAATTTACTTCATTACTTAAAATCACCTAAAAACGTTAGTTTAAAATTCGGTAATGAAATAAAACGAAACAATAAATTTTAAATTCATTTAATTTATTAAATTTACTATTACAAAAGGTGTTCGAAAAGGCCACCACGTGCTCTGATGCATGCTCTGCACCTTTTGATAAAAGATCTTTTAATCCTGTTCGCAATTCTTTGCTCTGTGATTTTCTGAGCAGCTAATCGCACACGCTCCCGTAGCTGGTCCACTGTATTGATTGGGTCTTTATAAACCTTTTCTTTAAGGCATCCCCAGTAAAAAAAGTCCAATGGGTTGAGGTCTGGTGAACGAGGTGGCCACAAAATTGTCCCCAAACGACCGATCCATCGTCGACGATATGTTTCATCGAGGTATTGTCGAACATTTCGGGCGTAATGAGCGGGGCAACCATCGTGCTGCAGCCACATTCTTCTTCTATCTTCTAATGAAACATCTTCTAATAAAAGTGGAAGTTCGTGCCGTAAAAAATGTAAATACGTTTCTGCAGTCAATGTTCCAGACAATTCGAATGGTCCGATGATTTTGCCATTTATAATTCCAGTCCATAAATTAATTTTGAACTTGTACTGGGACCTGTCTTCTCTGGCCAAATGAGGGTTTGTACGCTGCCAACTGTGCAGATTGTGCATATTAAAATACCCATCTTTTTTGCACGTGGATTCGTCGCTCCACAAAATTTTATCGAAGAAATCGGGATCAGCGTTCATTTTTCTCAGCATTGTTTGGCAAAATGCAACTCGTGCAGGGTAATCTCTTGGCTGCAAACATTGCACGCGCTGGTAGTGAAAAGGATGTAATTTTTCTCTTATTAAAATTCGGTGCACTGTTCTTGCTGACATGCCAGTATTAGAGGCTATTACGCGCACAGATGTGGTCGGATCAGCAGCAATTTCATCAAGTACGTCCTCTTTATTATGTACTTGTGGTCTCCCAGAACTCGTGCCACCGATGCCACTTCCAGGAATTCGACCTTCCATGTAAGCATTGTGTACGCGAATAAACACACGATAATCGGGATGGCGTGCATTGGGAAATCTTTCCCGATACAGTGCTGCTGCTCGATTGGCGTTACCACCACACTCGCCGTAGATTAAATGCATTTGCGCATATTCAGACGCAGTGTATAGCTGAGGCATTGCAATCAATATGCAATACCAAAAAATCCAAGTTACAAAGCAAATCAAGTCCGAGATCACAGCACAAAATCGTTAGGTTCACAAAATTAAGACGTCCAAATCGCTAGGCAAAACAAAGTCCGAAATCACTGCACAAAATCGACGAGTATCAATCCAAAACAGGATAACACGTTGTTGTACGGGAGTAGTATGATAGCACACTGACTCGAAAATCATAAAAATGCGTTATGCGAAACGATAGTTCTCTTTCACTCATAGCATGAAAGAGCAAGATAGACATAGTGTCGATTGCCGCTGGGCCGGGAACCAATCTGTTCCAAGAATTACTAGTAGTTCTGAGAACAGTAGACAATTATTGCTAATAATAGTTAAAAATATTTCTTTAAATTACGCCTTGATAAGTTTGGTAGGAATTAATTTTGAATCAAGTTGTGACAATGATATGTAATATACCATTTCGGAATCTCGATGAAATAGGCTAATTTTTTTTAAATTTGGCATTCAAGTGACCATACATTTTTTTTACACCACAGAAGGGTAAAGGTCAGGAAAACAAACGAAAGCAAGTAAAATTTTAGTGAAATCTTATTTTAAAAACATAACTGTGCTTGTGTTATAAAAATAATAGTTTCCATTCGATAGCACATCTATCCAAGAATACTATCCAAAAAACAGATTTTTCTGAACCGCCACAATGGCCCCTACCCGCAGGTACCCTATTATCCACTCATTACACCACACTCTGTATATGGCCGGACATTTACCATCATGACCGACCATAAACCATTAATTTACTTATTTGGAATGAAAGATCCATCTAGTAGACTTTTAAAATTTAGATTAGCTCTAGAAGAGTATGATTTTAAAATTGTGTATGTAAGAGGTAAAGACAACGTAGTTGCGGATGCACTCTCGAGAATATTAATTACGTCAGAAGAGTTAAAAAGTATGAATGAACAGATAGTAGCTGTTACGACTAGAGCACAGAGTAGAAAGAGCGAAGAAGAGAAAAAGAAGAAGGAAAGTGGTAATACGTCTTCGATACCAAGTAATGATTTGAACAATTGGCCTGATCAACTGTAACGGGCCGGACCTGAATGGTTCCTCCACAGTAACAAATTCAGAAATAAACATTCGTTTTCGTAATATTATAAAATATTAATATTTATGAATAGCACATACTTGTTCATTCATCATTACGTATTTAAATCAATCTGGGATTTAGAAAAAGCTTCAATATATTATAACGCCTTGTGCCATCTCTTGGATTACTCATCTACGAGTATTGTATGCGGTGTTTGATCTAGATAAATTGTAAATTGACATACAATCATGACGCTAGATGACAGTGGCTGATGGATGAAGTGACGTGGAGATTGTACAAAATGATTTATCATCTATGGGAAGAGTTGCACTACTCGCCGGTAGGGGGTCGACTGACTAGCAATTTGTCAATGGGAAGAGATCCACTGCTCACCGGTAGGGGATCGACAGACTATCAAGTTCTCTATGTAATAGGTTTCAATACACGGCATTATGGGTATGCAAGTAGAAGGCGAAGCTGGATAGAACGGAATATTGTCTATGCTATCATAAATTCGGGGATGAATTAATATGAAACTTCGTGATATTACAAAATAATAATATTATTAATAGAAAATAATTGATTGTGCATTTTTTCTATGAATTACGTGAAGCCATTTGGTTACTGTTGAATAAATTTAATATTTGTATAAAATAATTTATCATCTGTGAAGATAGTTTTCGCTACTCGCCGCTAGAGGTCGGAGACGGCGGTTCGAGGGCTGAAGTACGGAGGGAAGGGACTGAACGCCTTAAATACGACGGAGCGGCGACGCTCGATCTCTTTTTTCGTGCTCTTTTTTCTCGTGAATCCCTCGGGGCTCTTTTCTCGTGCTCTGGTTCCTCGTGAACTTCTCGGGACGTTTTACCGCGGGGGGCTCTTTTCTCGTGCTCTGGTTCCTCGTGAACTTCTCGGGACGTTTTACCGCGGGATCTCTTTTTTCTCGTGAATCTCTCGGAGCTCTTTGGTCTCGTGATCTTCTCGGCTCTTGTTTTCTCGTGACCTTCTCGGGGCGCTTTCTCGGGCTCTTCTCGGGAGTGGGGATATCTCGGTATCTTCTCGTCGGGGACATTGCTCATTTTATTTTTTATTTATTTTATTTATTTATTTATTGTGAACTTTCTACATGTAACTAAAACAAAGTGAACACTGGAAACTGCATTAGTAAAATACTGTGTCGCAGTTTCCAGTGCCCGTACATACAACTAAATGAGTTTGACGTTCCTTCCTGATTACGAAGTATACCAATTAACCTAATTACAAAATTGATTTAAATAAAAAAAAAGTAAAGTATATAAAGAAAAATCAAATAAATAAACATGCTATGCCTTGGTAAGTAAGTTGTGTGTAAGTATGTGTGTGTGAGTGTGTTTCAGAGTGTTAGGGGAGTGGGTCCATGAGGGTGTAAAAGGGTGTAGTAGTGTGTATGCAGGGGTCTGCGTGTGTGAGGGTTGGAAGGTGTGTGAGTTTATGGTAGTGTGTCAATGAGTGTGTGGTGGTGTGTGTATGTGTAAGGGTGGGTGGTAGTATGCGTATGTGTAAGGGTGAGTGTTTGTGTGGGTATGTGTCTCTGGTGGGTAAGGGTGTAACTTGCGAGCGCATAACAGTAATCTAATGATATAGAGGGAAAGTTATTATTTTACCTGTATGATTTCTTCGGTTTCTTCGTATGTAAGAGTAGATAGCATTTTTTTAACTTTCTCTTTACATTTTTTGTGTGTTAAAGGGTAGATATTAAGGTTTTTATTCAATCTGTTATATAAAATGGGGCTTAAGAAATGAAAGTGGCGAAAAGCAAGAACTGTACGGCACGGTTGTGCAGTACATACACTGGCAGTTCTTCGAACTATTGTTGTACTGGCTTCATAGGACAGAGTACAATGCTTACGTAGGACTATATTTAGTATGAAAATCTTTCGTAAAGACATAACATCACTAAGGGAATAGAGCTCTTGCGTTGGGAACAGCATAGGTTTGAAATGCATAACTTTGAGGATAGCTCTTTGAGCTCGTTCTAACTTTATGAGTGAAGTCTTTGGAATTAATTTAAATATCTGGGACATTTTCTTGCCGATGACCTTAAAGACGATGAAGATATTGAGAGGGAGCGTAGGGCATTGGCGGTCCGAGGTAACATGTTGGCCCGCAGATTTTCCCGTTGTTCTGAACAAGTTAAAGTTACGCTTTTTAAAGCCTACTGTCAGAGCTTGTACACGGGAAGTCTGTGGGTCCGACATACCAAAAGATCATTGGATGTCCTACGCATCCAATATAATAACATCTTCCGGATGATGTTGCGGTTGCCCCGATACTGCAGTGCATCGGGGATGTTTGCGCATTATCACACAGATGGCTTTCACGCCATCATGCGCAAAAAAACGGCATCGCTGATGAGCAGAGTTCGGGACAGCCGCAACAGCATCCTGAGGACGGTGGCTGAGTGCTGCACATCTCCGCTCTGGAGGTGCTTTGTGCGAAGGGTGATTAATGAAGGAAGTAATTTCCTCAATTAGTCACCCTTGGCAGAAAAGAAATGGCAGATTCTATTTTCACCCGATCCCTATTTTATACTTGTTTCATTTTTGTTTCATTTATGTTTTATTTTCTGTGTTCTAGAAACCAACATAGATTTTTAAATTTAATTTCAGTTCATTTAATTTTGATATAATTTCAATTTAATTTTAGTTTAATTTTAATATAATTTTGATTTAGTTTTAAATTAACTTTAATTTTAATATCATTATAATTTAATGTAATTTTTCACTTTAATTTACTAACATAGTTTATAAGAACCTTTATACTATTAACATATGGATCATGGATATCTGAAATAAATGACTATTTAATTTAATTTAATTTAATTTGGAGCCCCTCCCCATGCCGCAACACAATAAGCCAGGACAGACTGTGCTAACGCGAAATATACTGTTTTTAAGGTGTGATAGTCTGCACTAGATCTTAGTTTTTTAAATATGTAAAGTAATTTTCTTATTTTAGTTGACGTAACAGATATTTGAGGCTTCCAGTTAAGGGTGCTATCAATCAATACCCCTAGGTACTTGATGCAGTCCGCTCGGTCTATAACACTGCAATCGTTACATAAAACAAGTGAGTCAGGATTGCACACGTGCGCCCTGAGTGCAAAGCTTTCACGAGGCTGCGACGAGCTAGTTGGGCCCAGGGTTACATATTTCGTTTTTTTGACGTTAAGGGTAAGCAAGTTATACGAAAGCCAGTGTATAACGTTACATAGGGCATTCTCAGCGTGAACCTTTACCTCGTCCCAGGTTTTTCCAGTTACCAGAAGTGCAGTGTCGTCTGCATACGCCAGAATCTTACAGTTTGTCATCGAAAGCCGGCAGAGTTCATTTACGTATATGAGAAATAAGGTAGGTCCAAGGACACTACCCTGTGGGACACCGTAAGTTAGTCGCTCATTGCTCATGGGCTCTTGGGTCGCGCTCTTTGCTCGTGGGCTTTTGCCTCGTGGTCTTTCCCCTGTGGTTCTTCTCCCGCTAGCAGCCTGCGGAGACACCCAGAGAATACCAAGGTTCGTGCTTGTTAATTTTTACTTACTGCCATTTTAATTATTGTTCTTGTGTTAATGTTTGGTAACCGGATTCGTGCAGGAATGTATTGAATTGGATCCAAACAGAGTAATTTATTTGTGTGAATTTAAATGTAATTGTTGTATATCCGAGTTATTTACATTGAGGGTTAAATGGGGTAAATTTTGGATGGAAAATGTTAGAAGCCTAGATTTATTTTATTTTGAGGGTAGGAATTTTTACTTATTGCCATTGGCAATTATTGTTCTTGTGTTAATGTTTGGTAATCAGATTCGTGCAGGAATGTATTGAAGTGGATCCAAACAGAGTAAATTATTTGTGTGAATTTAAATGTAATTATTGGATATCCGTGTTATTTACATTGAGGGTTAAATGGGGGGAATTTTGGATGGAAAATCTTAGGAGCCGAGATTTATTTTATTTTGAGGGTAGGGAAAATTAGTGACGGTTAAAGTGATTGTTCCTGAAATACAGAATGTGGAATTTGGATTCCATATATTGGTTCGGGAATAATTGTTTTCAATTGCGGGGTGCTTATTTAATAAGATAGTTAACGTTGGGGATTGACATCTTACCGTGGCATTTTCTTTTAGTTAGGAAATACTTTCCATTACGTTCTATTTATTCTAAAGATGTACGGACAGATTGGCATCAGTATTGCATTTTAAGAAATGATTGGCTCAGGATTATATTACACTAAATACAAAATAACCTTTCACGTTTGATGGTTGTATTGGCAGCGATTTGTTTAACTACTTCTATATTCTATTTTTATTTCTATAGTCATAAAAGAACGGTGGATTCATTGGAAAACATAGCTTATGTTATAACATAGACACAGGAATGTGTAACCTATTGACGGTATAATATTTCTTAGATTGAGTTATCTAGTAAAGGAAAAATGTGGGTAGGGAGATTGGATTCCTAAGTTTGATACGAGTATCTGTTGTTATTCTACGTTGGAAAAGGAAATATTTTAATGTAGCATACGGTATAAAAATATATCAGTATGTAGAACAAAATTCATGTAATAAACTAAACTTAAATGAGAGGGCAATTGTGCTTTTAAGGACGGTGGTTTCAAAAAATACACTTTGTAAGATTGAATACAATGTTGAAATTATAAGATGGACTTGTGAAGTTTGAAAATGAAATGAGCTCGGATTCAAGGAAGTAAATAATCTAAGTAAGTTGATCTGATATTGATAGAATCTTTGAAGGCTAAAGCGCTGGGTTTAATTAGAAACAGATGCGAGAAAAAGGTCTGTTTTCTATTCTACGGAGCCAAGGAAATGAAATTCCGTTAAGATTCTTCAGCATTGTTAACTGAAAAGGTACTAGAAACATGAATTGAAGTAATATTCATGGTCAAACTACAGTAAACTAAAGACTTTGATAGCCAATTAAAGCACTTATCTATTTCATGCAAACTAGCCGTTCGGAAAAGTACTAAATACGTCTAGCTTCATTATGGGGTTTTACTAAGTTCTACATTTTAGTGCATTCTGGTAGTGAATTTAAGAATGGGTTAATTGATAGGTTGCCTAGGTATGTTTAGGCTGAGTGTTTTGGCAGATAGATAGTAGGGGGCGGCTATTTTTAGGATCGGAATCGAAAAGGGTAGGGTTCTAGAATAGGCTACGAAGAACCTAAATCGAATGGGTTTAGTTCTAAAAATAAGAACTTTACTGATTCGCAAGATAACCAAAACAGAATCTACACTTTGCAAAAGATTATGACCTCTAATTCCCTTAATAACGAGTAGGAACAACAGACTACCCACATACAATTTTTATGTTGTCTCAAATATAAGGTTAAGTATACCTAATAATACTTTTAAATTGTGGAAGAGAGATGTCCAGTCTGGTAGTCGAATCTCATTGTCTTCACAGCGGTGGTGGGGTTGTAGACCTAAGATATTTAAACAAGTGTCTTAGCCAGAATTATTAATGTCGATAATCAGTTTGTAGGTAGATCAATACGTTCCCAGTGGGTAGGCTATATAACTTTAGCACCAAGCTTACAATAGGTAGATCACAATTGTCACTAACTAGAGTTCTATGGGTATGTCAATGTGTTTAGATAGGTTGAATTCTCTCATAAAGTAGGTAGCATGATCTTTGGTACTAGACTCAAATTCCTTAAAAGAAACTGAGTTATTACGGATATCGCGACGCATGGGTTCCTACCGCAATACTAGATAAATCACGAGGCCAAAATTATTAATCACAAAACACTCTTATAGCAGATGTTAATAGGGTTGAATAATTTATAAAGTAGGTAGGTCATGACTGTATGGTAGATAGGTAGATTAGATTGTTGTCTGGGTTAAACGTGTGTAAATTCATTTGGGCGTTGGGGGGGTTGATTATATTTATAGGGGGGATTCTTTGGGGGGGGGGTTTACACAATCAAGAGTTCTTGAAATACTTCGGATACCAAATGGTGCAGTAGAAATGACGTTAGCAAAAGAAAGAGAGTAGTCAGCAACAAGATCAAGGTTGCCGTTGTAAAGTGGCACGACAACAAATGCGTTACGGCTGCAAGCACCTATCTGGGCTCACGTCCTGTTCAGGTAGTTATGAGGTGCAAGAAAGAAGAGAGACGAAAAGTGCCTCTGACTTGCCCTAACATTATCAGGCAATATAATTCAAATATGGGAGGCGTGGACTTAGCCGACATGTTAATCGCTTTATACAGAACACCATTCCGAGGACATCGCTGGTATTTACCTCTCTTTTCACAAATGATCGACATCTGCATTAATAATGCCTGGCTCCTCTACAGGCGCGACCTGAAGGGCTCAAAATCAATCGCCCTGAAACAGTTCCGGATGGAAACACACGAAAGCCTGCTCAAATTTCGAAGATCGGTGCCTGTTCGAAATGGGCCAAACAATGCAGCCCAAATAATTAGGACTACGTTCGCTGAAAGGCCTCCCGATGCAGTCCGCTATGATCAAGTTGGTCATATCCCAACATATCATACAAAAGGAAGATGCAGGTATTGCACCAAAGGGCAGAGAGCAGGCTATTTTTCGAAAAATGTAAAGTGAGGCTTTGTTTAATTCCAGAACGCAACTGTTTTCTAGCGTACCACACTAAATTATTGCTAAGACAATAAGAACCTCACAAATCTCCAAAGGAGAAGACTTAAAACTGAGTTAAAAATAGATCTCGTCATAAATAGCACAAAGATAGGTCTAGGTACCTAATTAAATTAGGGTTAAAGTATAAAACTGCACGTTCATTTTAATATAATTAAAGATGAAAGACTTAATAATATAATATAATCTTTAATATTTTGTGATAAGAATGTGATCTCAACTAGTTAAATAAAGGTTAAAACAAAATTTGCGGACTTGGCAGTGTACGTAGACACTAATATTTTTTTCTTAATTTTAAGGCCAACTTGGCAATGTATCCCTGTGGACACTAGTAATAAAAACATAATTATAATTAAATGATTTTTTTATTTAGTGAAACCTGTTCTATATACACCTAGGAACACACTCAATTCAAAAAATTATAATATTTCAAGATTTTTTTTTCTTGCCAAGTATAGGGTTAAAAAAGAAGTGGTACCTCCCTTCCGTGAATACATTATTTCACAAAGTTTACATTTTGTGGTCGTCAGACATATTAAAACACGTTAGCTTTTCGTGATCGACTGACATTTATTCAATTGGTTACACAAAAGTAGATGTCTCTGCTTGCACCTGACCATAGACAATTTTAAACATTTTGTTACCTACATTCTAACACCCCTACATAACAAAATAAAGGTGAACTTTCAAACAAAATGCTTTTCTTTTATTTAGCCTTAATTCCTAGCATATGCATAAACTTATAATGCTTAGTTGACAAAAGACCTTTGGTTAACAAGTCAGCGGGCATTTCTTGAGTTGAAATGTATTCAATACCAATTAATTTATTTTTAACTGCATCTCTAACATAATGAAAACGAACATCTATATGTTTTGACCTAGTGTGTGCCTGATGACTTGTTTCTAGTTTTAATGCACTTTGATTATCACACTTCAATTTAACTGCACATTGTCTACCAGTAATTTCATACATCAGATTTCTTAAGTAAACAGCTTCTCTAGATGCCTCTGAAAGAGCAACATATTCTGCCTCAGTACTGGATAAGGAGACAGTCTTTTGTTTTCTACTTTGTCAGGAAATCACAGAACCATTCATAACAAAACAGAACCCAGTATAAGACTTCCGATCCAGACTATCGCTCGCCCAATCTGCATCAACAAAACCAGTCAGCTCTACATTTTCCTTATTATATGTTAAACAATAATGTTTTGTTTTCTGTAAGTATTTCAATACTCGTTTAGCATAATTGAAATGAGTTTCATCATAACGATTATTGAACTGACTTAGATAGCTAAGAGAATATGATAAGTCAGGCCTGGTCAAAACAGCCAAATACATAAGGCTTCCTATCAGTCTCTGATAAGGAACAGTTTCCGCACAATTCTCAGCCTTTGTTAAGTTTAATTTACTTTCAATAGGAGTATCTATAGTTCTGCAATTTGACATATCAAACTTCAATAATAATTGCTCTATATATTCCTGTTGATCTACCGTTATAGTTTTACATTCTTTGTTTACATTAATTCGCATGCCTAAGTAACGTCTAACAGGACCTAAATCTTTCAATTTGAATTCAGAATTCAGAACAGATTTCAATTTTTCAGTTTCCATATTACAATTTGAAAATATCAGAAAATCGTCAACATAAACAGCCAAAATAATCTTAACATTCTCAGATAACTTTGTAAACAAGCACGGTTCAAATTTACTTATTTTAAAACCATAGTCAACCCTACAGTGGTCGCGTACTAAAACCTGACCTGATTGGTCGCGTGGAGTACTATTGTATACCATTTATAAATTCAAATAAAAATACGTTTGAGCTTCAACTATTTTTAATTCTTATTGTAATAGTGTTATTAAGTATTGTTGTATTAAAATCAATCAGTAAAAACGAATCACAACCTCTGAATATAAAAAAAATCAACAAAACAAAAATAACCTCTAAAATGGCACAAAAAATCAAAAATACTAATTAATGTTTTCTAAACAAGACAGACAAACAACCTTCGAATGATCGCCACAAATAAACTTTTTGCACGTGTTGCATAGTTTTCGAGTGCTTTTATTGCGGCTTCTTCCGCAGTCGTGGCAGCGATCTATGGATGGAGTTGGTGTCTGTGTTGACGTTGTCGCTGTGGTTTCTGGATAATTACAAGAAAATCTCGCGCGAGGCACTGAGTGCGTTTGTCAATTATTTAACTTAAAGTACCTAGAAGCGCTCGTAATTTACGTTAGCGGTTTTTGAGAATTTTACAATTCCGTAAGTGTGGATTACATAGGTAATCCACGCGACCACTCTAGGGTTAAGCAAACAATCTTTTACTTTTTCATACCAAACCAAAGAAGACTTTTTCAATCCATAAATAGCTCTTTTAAGTTTCAAAACCTTTCCAGTGCTTTTATTTACAAAACCTTCCGGAATTCTCATGTAAATATTTTCCTTTAAATGCCCATTTAAAAATGTTGTTGTCACATCTAAATGTGTAATGTCCATGTCCCACTGAACACTTAGTTAGAGCAAACAACATTCTCAGAGTAGAATGTTTTACGACAGGCGAAAAAGTGTTCACATAATCGATGCCACGTCGTTGTGTAAAACCTTTAGCTACGAGTCTGGCACGATACCGCACTTTGTCATTTACATCAAGTTTTTTGTTTAATACCCACTTACACTGCACAATTGACCCATCACTTGGTATATCTACAATTTCCCACGCGTCATTGTCCTCGAATGATTGAAGCTCCTCTCGCATAGCCTGTCTCCACTGATCAGCTTCAGGTCCATTCAGCGCTTCTGAGAATTCTATCTGTTCGACTTCTGGACTAGAACCGGAAATACAGATATTACCATATCCATAACGTTCCGGAGCTTTCCGCGTTCTCTTGCTTTGTTCTGACAGTTCTGGAACTGGTTGTAACTCACTGCTCGAGTTATCAATGTTAGTGTATGAGGATGTAAAAGTATCATCTTCGTTTGCATTAGATGGATCAGTATATAAAGATGTATCTGAATCTGAATCATGGAGAGATTCATTCATTAAAGACTCCCCCACTGAATCTCTGCCATCTTTATTTGCTGCTAGCGGTTCATGTGTTACAATTTCAACCTTATCCTGTATCCAATCTGCCGTTTCTTCTGTTTCTAATGTTTTTATTTTTCTTCCATCACTATGACATCTCTCTTCACAGATATAACATTTTTTTCAAGGTCATACACGATATCCTTTCACTGTTTCTGAAAAGCCTACAAGGATGTTCATTCGTGCCTTTTTGTCCCATTTTAATCTCTTTTCTTTTGGTATGTGAACCATCACAGGGCTACCAAAAACACGTATGTGGCTCAAGTCTGGTTTCTTTTTATACCACGCTTCATAGGGTGTTTTATTTCCCAAAGTTGAAGTTACTGACCGGTTCTTTAGGTATACTGCTGTATTTGACGCTTCAGCCCAGAACTTCTTTTCTAGCTTAGCATCAAAAAGTAAGCATCTTGCTTTCTCTACAACAGTTTTGTTAGCCCGTTCACATACACCATTTTGTTCTGGTGTGTACGCATTTGTTTTCTGATGGATAATCCCTTCTTTGAGTAAGTAATTCTTCATTTCGCTATTACAAAACTCACCACCATTGTCTGTGCGTAGTACTTTAATTTTTTTATGCTGCTGGTTTTCGACCAATGCTTTGAAATTCTTGAATATATTGAAGATTTCACTTTTATACTTAAGGAAGTATATAAAAGTCATACGACTGTAATCATCAATGAATAAGACAAAATACTGAGCACCGGCAATGGACTTTGTTTCCATTGGACCACATACATCACTGTGTATTACCTGTAGTGTTTCTGTACTCCTTTGTCCAACATGTGGAAATGGTAACCTCATCTGTTTACCTTCGCAACAGGTTACACATTTAGCCTTTGTCATATCACTGCTATCTGGATAAAACAATCCATCCACAATGCCGTTCTTCATTCTGTTTAGATCATTGCTGTTAATATGTGCTAACCGTCTGTGCCAAAGCTCTGCACTTGCTACAGCAGGTGCTGCCAGCATACAATCTGTTACTTTAATATTGAGCTTGTACACCCCATTTGTCGACGCTGCTGTGGCAACCAATTCATTCTTTTTGTTGCGAATGAAACATTGATTTGCTTCAAAAACCACCTTGTTTCCGTTTTTGATTAACTCGCTTACTGACAACAAGTTCGTTGTTAAGCTTGGTACACATAGCACATTTTTAACGATTACCTCGTAGTTACAATCCGTCGATACCTGTACGTCCCCGGAACACAAAACTGGCACTTTCATATTGTTTGCGACGGTAATCTCTGATAAACATGGCGTAAAATTTGCATGTTTTACCCATTCTCTGTTTGCCGTCATATGTGCACTTGCGCCACTGTCTACGTACCATGCATTTGTACTATATTCTCCATTCAAAAATACCACACTAAAAGCATTTGATTGTTTTGTTTTCAGCAATAATGGACATTGGTTTCTGTAATGACCCATCTGTTTACATTTGTAGCAGGTTACGGTCTTGTCACCTGTCACTGTCACTTTAGAGTTTGAAGATGACGTCGCACCATTGAACTTCTTTTTGCTATTATTTGCAGCGAATGCAGCGCCACTGGAATCCATGTCATTCTTTGAAACTTCCATATCAATCAACTTTGATTTTATTGCATCTGTGGTAATTTTTAAGCCTGAATGCTCTATGGCCATAATCATGGGCGAAAATTTTTCAGGTAAACCTGCCAACAACAATGAACCGACCCACTCTTCGGTGATTGTAAATCCTGTGCCTTTTAATCTCTGGGCCGTTTCAACCACTTGCGTTACGTATGAAGTCATCGAATCGCAATTTTCTCGTCGTAACGAGATTAAATGTCGTAGTAGGGTTATTCTCCTTGAGAATTCAGAGTCATCAAAACATTGTTCTTAGTTTAACCCACAACTCCAAAGATGTTTTTGTTTCCTTGATATGCACGTACAATCCGGGGTCAATGGTCAAAACCATCTTTGCCTTGGCTTTTGCGTCATCTGATGATTTTGCCTCGAAACCTGCCTCTGGCTCCGATTTTACATAGTTCACTAGGTTGTCTAGCACTAACAAATTTTCGACCGCATAACTCCACTCATCATAATTTTCGCGTCCTTTCAGCTTCGGAATGCTTTGAATATAGTTCACTGCCATGTTTACACGAAAAGTCAACAACTTTCGACTGTTTTACACTGATTTAACACTGTATAAAACCGAAAAACTGGATAAAGGCCCATAACCTATTAAAACACGTTAGCTTTTCGTGATCGACTGACATTTATTCAATTGGTTACACAAAAGTAGATGTCTCTGCTTGCACCTGACCATAGACAATTTTAAACATTTTGTTACCTACATTCTAACAAGACAAACATCGTAGAAATAGTTCCAAATAAAACTCGTTTTAGTTTCATTGTCCAATTCAAATAAATATGTCACATTCCAATAATTAGACAAATACACCAACACTTATTAATAACTCTTAAGTTTACTTGAATCGCAAACGCATAAACAAAACGAATGATCCGATCCCGAACACAAAACAATAATAAATGAAAGAGTAATCTTCAAACTAAAACAAACGAAATCGTGTGAAGGGGGGTTCCCCATGTGACAAGCATAAACAAGTTTTTTCGCGTTGACTGCAGTCGCGCGGCGCCTTCGCCGCTGCATATCGATCTCCAATATACCTCCGATTCAAATGTCCCCAGTACACAATGGCCTGTGATGGGCCACGCTTTGCAATGCACAATTGTAGGCCACGATCACTTGGTGTTCACACAATGGCGCATGGCTCATTGCTGCCTAGCAAACCACTTGCGATGGACGTCGAAGTAATTACGGCTGCGGCTATTTATTTGTATACTGTTTACAAGTATTACAGAAGTGTGTACCGTCACAAAGTTATTAAAAAGAAATGGCGAAAAAGGCGATGGTGGATGCTGACCATTCATCGAAACAGGACAAGGTACGTAGATTTTTTAATGTGGTACTTAGGTTATGATATTAATATTTAGAATATGTTAACGTAACATGACTAAGAACTTTTTTACCGTTTTCAGGCAATTCATGGACAATCTGTTAAGCGACCTTGTTGCAGAACCATCAGGAGAATTCGATAACTTTGTTCGTATGTTTATGAATCTAGGGTTAATTACATTGTTAGAAAGCTAGGTCAACCAGAGATTGATTTGTTTGCGGAAGCGCGATCCAGATGCCATTAGTGTTGATACATTCACAATAACTTGGAGCAAAAAATTATTTTATGCTTTTCCGCCGTTTTCGTTGTTATTAAACTGCATACAAAAAAATTCTCAAGATGCAGCTACCGGTATTCTCGTTTTCCCTATGTGGCCGGCACAAGCTTGGTACCCACAACTAATGGATTTATTAGTTACAGATATAATTATTTTGAAACCACGCCCAAACTTAGTATTGTCGCATTTCAGACAACACCACCCGCTTCACCGGACGCTTACCATGGGAGCAGCGCTGCTCTCCGGCGCGCGTTCTGCCGCCGCGGCACGCCGGCTTCCGCCTTGCAACAAATGCTCACCTCATTGCCCGATAGTACCTTACAACAATACGGCGTCTGTTATAAGTTATGGTAGCGATATTATCCGGACAATAACATCAATGTATTTTAGGGTTCCATCCCTCACATCATAACCTTTTTGTCGGAACAATTTGATAAGTGCGCTAGCTATGGTACACTTAATAGCCACCGTTCAGCCTTATCCTTGTTCCTTGGGAACAGTTTAGCCTCAGATGACTATGTGAAACGACTTCTTAGAGGAGTGTTTAAATTGAGACCATCTTTACCCAAATATTCCTCTACTTGGGACCCACAGCTAGTGTTAGGTCATATTTCCAATTGGGTTCCTAATAGTCAACTAAAAAATTCGTCTAGAAAAAATTACTAAAAAGCTTGTCGTTTTACTGGCTTTATGTACTGCACATAGGGTGCAAACTTTCTCGTTAATTAAACTAATAAATATTAAAATTAACACAAACGGTGTAGAAATTGTAATAAAAGATATTATTAAAACTTCAGGAGTAGGGCGGGTTCAGCCGGTTTTATTTTTGCCATACTTCCGTGAAAATATTTCTATTTGTCCGGCTACAACACTTGTTGACTATATGTCTTTAACAAAAGACTTAAGGCCTTCGGGTACACATCACCTCTTAATAACTGTGAAGCGTCCATACCATAAGCTACAGCACAGTGAATAGACTGCCACCGTGGCGCAGTGGGTGTATAGCTAGCTAAGACGCAGGAGGTAGCGGGTTCAATTCCCGCCACGGAACAAATGTTTGCATGATCTACAGATATTTGTTCCGTGTCTGGGTGTTTTTCTATATATTATAAGTATGTATTTACAAAAAAAAAGTATATAGAGTCATGTGGGTCAAGTGTGCGCAGCGTCTAAGTGTGCGCGTTCAAAATATCTCGATAACTATATAGAGCTAAAGAACGGCCACCCCCCTCCCTCTCCAGTACCCCGCGCGACGTCCTGCAAAGCACTCGCATCACAGCGGCTGCTCGCGCGCCATTTTGACCTGACAGGTAAATGAAGATTTTTGCTAAAATATTTAAGATATTTTGTCACATTTGACGTGTAATCTTTTGTAGTCATGTAAACTTTTTATAAATACGCTATTTGCTATCAAGTGCAACATAATATCTAGTTTGTTATTTGCCAGTGTTTAAGTTGTTATGATGACGCAATAATCAACGACATTCATACAATTCTGTTTCGATGGTTTGGGTTAAGTGTGCGCAGAAACCTGTCGTGTAAGTGTGCGCATGCGTATCTTTGTACATGTGTTGCTATGTTTTGTTTCAGAGTACAAATATAAATTCAAAATGCCTCGAGATTATCTGAGGAAAGCTCCGGATAGATGCATTGTCACAGATGAACAGCTGGAAGCCGCCAAATTATTAATTTCGAAGGGTGCCAGTAAAAGAAAAGCTGCATCTCAAGTCGGACTTAAGGAAAGTACTCTGCGAAAACGTTTAAAAGCTGGAAAGACAGCAACCAGCATGGGAAGATTTTCTTTGACATTCACTAAGGAGCAAGAGACTGATATATACAAATATATTAAACAAAGTGATGATCTTTATTGTGGTCTCACTATGCAGAGCCTCCAGAAGTTAATTTATGAGTATGCTGAAGTAAATAAAATTACGCATAGATTCAACACATCTACCAAATTAGCTGGCCGAGACTGGGTATATGGATTTCTCAAAAGGTATCCTGAATTGAAATTGCGACAGCCAGTCCCAACTAGTATTGCCAGAGCCATGGGATTCAATAAAACTCAAGTACAAAGATTTTATGATAACTTGCAGAGCCTCTACAACAAAAACAAATTTGTACCCAGCCGAATATATAATATGAATGAAAGTGGAGTGAATACTGTACCAAAGAAAATAACAAAAGTAATATCGGTGAAAGGAAAAAAACTGGTGGGAAAAATCTTTTCTGCTGAAAGAGGCCAAACGATTACACTAGTTTGCGCAATGAGTGCAACTGGAAACTATGTTCCTCCAGCATTTATTTTTCCCAGAAAGAGAATGCAAGGTTATTCGCTTAACAATGCACCCGAAGGTAGTATTGGACTAGTTTCCGATTCAGGATTCATAAATACGGATCTGTTTTTAGAATACCCACGCCATTTTAAAGACTATGTTCAGCCAACCAAAGATAATCCTGTCTTGTCAATTTTGGACAACCATAGCAGCCATATCTCTCTGGATGCTATACTGTTTTGTCGTGATAATGGCATTCGCTCGCGAGTTGCACCTCAAAAGTCCTTTATTGGACTTTGTCCTTCTCAGGGCAAATTCTTGTTTCTTTTCATTAAGCGTCCAAATCCACGTTTAGTGGTCGGTCTGGGGTATACCTTGCGGTGCTAACGTAAATCAGACTGGGCGTGGACTCAGAACGCCAGCTTTCCTCTCCTGAGGAACGCTACATCCGGCTGGGTTTGATACCACCGGCCTTGGGGGCTTCCCTCGCCGACACCAAATATCGGTTAGGACACACCCCTCATACCCCGTAAGAGCGGTAAAGGGACACACCTTAGGTAGGACACATAGACCTCACCCCTCCTGGCTATCCCGGCGGGAGGTTCACTCACCCCCTCACCTCTCTGGGTGCTTCCCCCCGGAGAGCTAAGATGAGCATCGCCGGGGACGACTCTATGACGGTATCGGGTTCTCTAATCCGATACCTCTGTGAGAACGTTCCCGACCATGTTCGTCAACGTTTTCTGAGAGAGCAACAGTCGGTTGCGTCCCTTCCGCGTTTGATGGACATTGTTACGTCCACTCCGGCCCCTCTGGCTAAAAATGTGGCCCGGAAGCCCGTGCCGGCCCTTTTGGCCTCCCCAGCGGCTCGCAAGCCAACCCCGGCCCCTCAGGCCACTAACGAGGCCCGGAAGTCTCTGAAAGCCCCTCTGGCGCCCCCGGCGGCCCGAATGCCTGCCCCGGCCCCTCAGACCACTAACGAGGCCCGGAAGCCTCAACAAGCCCCTCAGGCACCCCTGGCGGCACGTATGCCTGCCCCCTCCTCTCAACCCTCTGCCTCTGCGCCTCCCTCTCTCACTACCTCAACAAAGCCCAACTCTCGAGAGGCTTCACCTCGTAGAGTCTTCTTAGACGCACCGGAGTCTCCGGACCCACCTTCCCCCGAGGACGATATGGAAATCGACCTCTTCCTACGCCCCACGCCTCCCGCAGAGGCATCTGACTCTTCTGCCTCCGACTTTGAGGAAGCATTCACCCTTGTCACGGGTGGTAAAAGGAAGAAGCCCTCTTCAACGAAGACCTCTTCGTCGAAGAAGGATTCCTTCATTTCTCCCCCAGCCAAAAAGGCAACCCCTCCCACGGCCTCACAGTCTACCCGCCCCACCTCTCCCCCCGCGGCTTCCACTGCCGCGAGGAAGGAAAGGCCTCCTCCGCTTCTTTTCATTCACGAAAAAGGCAAATGGGACAGGGTCTCCTATCTTTGTAATGAGCATAAGATTTCATTCACAAATGCCCGTTATACCAAGGACGCCATTAAAGTCCAAATACTCACTTCTGACGACCATCGTCGCCTCACGTCCCTCCTTCGTCAAGAGCATATAGGTTACCATACCCATGCCCTCGAAGACGAAAGACTTCTTCGTGTCGTGATCCGCGGCCTCCCTGCGGAGCACTCCACAGACTCTATTAAGTCAGATTTACTGGCTCAATCCTTCCCCGTTAAAGAGGTCCACCGTATGCACAACGGTAAGACCACCTACAACCTAGTACTGGTAGTGGTAGTGTCAATAGACAAGTCAATAGATAAAATAAAATAAAATATTTGTCAAATTTACAAATACTAGTTTTTGTGTAAAAACACCGTGCAGGTTAAGTCAAGTTGTGGTGCAATAAAAAACGCAAAAATAAAACAAAATCAAAACCAAAAACAAAGGCCGCGCAATTACCAAAGTGCCGGTCGCAGAGATACGAGTCCTCAAGATAGGACAAAGTGTCCAAAATGTTCCAATTAAGTTACACTAACTAATTCTAAAAACAAAAATTTTTCGTGGATATAATATAACTAACATATTGTATAAAAGAGTCTTAAAACTATAAATATAAATCGAAACACGTTATCCGAAAATTTTTCTAGCAATTAACACAGTCTTAGTTCGTTTTGTTGACCTAGATTTGCCTACTCGAGGCTCCCTGAATGTAGGTCAGTGGGTCAAATCGGTGGATCTTAAAAACTATTAAGCCGAAAAATGTGAAAATTTAGAGGGAGGGTGATTTCGATAGGCTTGATATTATAGCTTTGTCAGAAAAATCAAATCACCTCTCACTCTTCTAAAAATAATTAATTTTAAAAATGAAAAATTTTTAAAATGTCAGAAAAAGGTCAAAATTTTGTTTTTTCAAAAATTTAAACATGCAGAATTATTAAGGATAGTGAATACCACCCGATTGGCTTTTAAACACTTTTCCTACTTTTGATTTTCAGGGTACCCCAATGTAGGTCAAATGGGCAACACTGATTTTTTCAAAAACTATCAGTCAGAAAATTATGAAATTTTTAGGGTATGAGGAGGACCCTATTCTTGACACTATGGTAATTTAAAAACAACACCCAAAAGATTTCGTTTCTGAGTTAATTGCATTTCTAGAAATGCGATTTTTTAAAATGCCTAAAAGTGTCCAAAAACTTCTTTTTTCGAAAAGTTTTTCAGTGCCGCCGAGCTCTGTGCTGCAAGGTCCTGGTGTCCCCGTTCTCCAATTTGTCCTGAAGGCCCTGAGTCCAGACCTCGTGGCCACGTGGTTTTGGGTTTTTCCGGATTATCTTCCGTGCGCCTGCACGAAAAAAATCCGGAAAAAGTCCAGCGTGTAGAGTTCCGAGGTGCCCTCCTCCGAGCAGTGTCAGTTGCAGAGGTCACCGCTCAAAAACGTGTGGCGTTTCACTTTAAAGTTTGAAAATTTTTGTGAAAATCACTTTTCCAGCGATAACTTTGCGCACACTTCACTTCAGGCAACACCGATTTCACGATCGTGTGCACCTTCACTTCCCGCAAATTTTAACGTATCGCACGTCACTTTTGGACAACTTTTCCAATTTTTCAGATTTATTTGTGCGGACTGAGGCTCTTTCGTGGTGCTCAAGACTGGCGTTCGAGCGCGACTGGTAAGAAATATATTGGATCCACTGCTATTATTTGAACAATTCATGACTAATCAAATACTAGAAGAAATTTTGAAATGGACGAACTCAGAGATTGGGATAAAAAGGCAAAACTATGACCAAAGTACGTCTACGCAGAATGACACTAGCAAAGAAGAGATCAGAGCTCTTATTGGTATGCTGGTCCTAACTGCAGCTCTGAAAGATAATCATCTGACCCTTGATGAATTGTTCAACACGGAGTACTCTGGTACGAGATATATTTCATGTATGAGCAAAGAGAGATGCGACTTCCTTCTGCGATGCCTGCGTTTCGATGACAAAACATTTCGCTTACAACGACAAAAGGACGATCCCTTTAGGCTGATTTTAGTCTCACGCTCACCGTCAGCGCTCATAGCTCAGCCCGTAGTTTTTCAGCGCTGAGGCTCAGCGTGGCTCGTTTTAGTATCGTACTGACCGCCTTACTGTACAGACGACGACCAAAATGCGGAGTGTATTAATTATTCCTGCTTTGTACTATCTATCCCAAAAAAATAAAAACCGCGATTTGCCATGATTGTACGCCCTGACGACGTCCGCTCCGCTCGACACAAGAACGCTCACTGAACGCAGAGGCGCTCGTGCGATCGTCAGCGCCGACAGCTACGCGAGGCCGACGCGCGACGCGTACGGCCGCGTAGCTATCAGCGCTGACCACCGTGCGCGCTGATAGCTACGCGTTATTTAAAAACGCTTCCTAGAAGTCCATATATCTCGGACATCAGCGCTGACGGTACGCGTGCCGTCGGCGTAAGACTAAAATCAGCCTTACACCTATAAGAGACATATCGCTCATTTGGTGCAACAATGACGTAATTACACTTTTAGAAATTTTACAGGAGAGCCAATCAAAGATTTCTGTTAAAGGTATGGGATGTTTAAGGGACTTTTTACAAACGTCGTGATTTTAAAAGTAAGTTCAATAGTGTAGTTTCTATTATAGTCCCAATCTACTCGGTACATTGTACATAACCTAGATTATAGACATAAATAAATAAAGGTACCTGTAAATACGTCACTGTTGCTTCAGAATTCTAAATAAAAAATAACGCGTTCTCTAGGAAATTTTGCATTTGTGACAAAATAAAACTAAATAATTGAATAAATCAACGTAAACATTTGTTTGTGAATGTTAATTAAATATTTTAAAACTCAAAAACACTTCTAAACTTAAAAAATAGAAAAAAAAAACATTTAAAAAATACTTTCATAAAAAGCTGAGTAATAGCGAGGAATAATGTTTTTTTGTAGCAGTTCCTTTAGATCAATTTTCTTGTTAGCAGAAATTTCTCGTTTTGAAGTATATGCTCGAACCAAATTGATATCTTCTATAGCCTTAGTTATTCGTTGACTAGTAGATCTTTGTTTCTTTTTTTTTATTTCAGCTTCACTCCAGTTATCGTCGAATTTGAGTTTGTACTTGTATACTGCATCGTTGTCTTTCGTAAATTCTATTGCTTTAATATCTGAGGTTTTAATGGTGTTCCCATCCACATCTTTGACAGTATTAAGTTAGATTTCGTCAGATAATTTTTTCAAATCATAAAAATCATCGAAATTTAGTTCTTCAATATTAAACTGGTTGCCTTTTACCTTTGCAGATCTTATTATTTGGACATACTGATCTGGTACGTAAATAGCGCCCGACTTTTTGGCTCTTTTTATAGCCTTTTCAATAATGGAGTGGGCTGCATCTCCCTCATTTTGAGTATGTCCCCTTATTAAAAATTTGTGTGTGATTTTATTAATTCGTAGAGTTTTGACTGCATACAAGTACATGGAAAAAATAAATCTGAAAAAAAATACAAATATTAGACACGTCACAAAACTACAAAAACCATTCTTAACAAATAAAACGAACCTGTTTTTTTGCTGCCCGCCACAATTGTCACTATAAAATATGATGTTACAACCAGGGCGATTATTAGCTACACGTTGCAGGTACTTAAGGACACAGGAACCAATCTCAACTGGTCCTCTACCTCCTAGAGCCTCATGCCAAAAGTAACAATAGGTTTGTTGGTCCTTTACATCTGAGACCTATAAAACAAGACAGTTTTCAAATTATTGACAAAAAAACGAGTATAAATGAATAATTTGAGCTATAATTGGTACGTACTGTAAAGTTTAAGCAGTTCAATTTTGATTTATAGTAAAAAGACGAGGACTCGCCGACTGGCACTGGCATAACTGCTTGAAGATCATAAATTGCGACTGTTTCGTTACAATCTGTATTCTTACACATTTCTATGTCCGTCTTCTTTTCCATTCGACTAAGTACTTTCTGCCGGCAATGTTCTGTGTATTCAGTCTCTAGGTTTTCTTTTTCCTCTCCAACAGCATTTTTAAATTGTTCACAGATATCGCATTGGTCTTTTTTTGGCACAAAAAACGAAATATTAAATTCCGTATTAAATATGCGAAAGTATGAATCGTAATTTGCAGCCTCTTTGTTTTCGGATTCTCTTAATCTCTTATAATCGCGATGCAGATGTGCTATTGTTAGGCCACCATCAATATATTCTCTAGTGGTGTTTGCCCGGAGGTAATGGCTCTCAATTATACTAATTGAATTTATATGATTCCGGACAGATTCTTGTAGCTCAGAACTAGTCTTTCTATGATTTCCATGGCAGCCACGTTTGTCAGTTGGTGCTACGCCGTTAGATTCATTTCTTGTCTTGGCCTCGATTACGGTACGTAAAGTACGTTCGGAAATCCCCAATGTATTTAACAAAAATAATTTGCATACCCTAAAACTCCTACCATTACACATCAAGGAACAATAAGTATTAGGTTTTCTGTTCTTTTCTACACCAGTTTTCAAACGACGTTGTGCCAATTGTAGCACAGTAATTGATGAATTCAAAAAATCACGCTGTCTTTGAAGAGACGATAAACCCCAATACATTTTGAAAATATCATATCTTTGCTCCTCTGAGATGAGTTCTGAACATTTATGTTTGCATTTGTTAGAACAAGGGGGCTTAATCTCTTTTGCAGGAATGATCTTGCCCGTCCGAGATGTATACTCATGACCTGAATTCTTCAGCTGAGCACGTTGATTTTTCTTCCAAGCCGCTGGATTTCTTAACCTTTTTTTTGTTTTCTTATTAGTTGATTCTAGATTTTGATCAATGTCAGTAGATTCATGGTTTTGAATACTATTGTCTTCCGGCGGATCTTGACCATCGTTAACTGCATTGGGGTTGTTGTCTTGGTTTGAAAATAAAGGTTGATTCTGCGATAAAATTGAAACACTTTGTTTAGAACTGTTACTAGATGATGAAGAGCTTGATGATGAGGAAGAGCTCGATGATGAGGAAGAGCTTGAAGAAGATGAAGAACTTGATGATAATGATCTTCGTCTACTACCTATTACTGGACATATACGTTTAACTTTTTCAGGACAATATTCGTCTCCACTGTCGTCTGGAGAAAAATCTGCATCATCAGGTGTATTCATTTCCGGTACATCATCATAAGTCAATGACTTTGACTTTGTTTCCAATTGGTTAACAGAAGTTGGTGGCTTAATTGGAGCTTGAAAGTTTGATGTATGTATGTCTAATTCCAGCACATCATTTTGTGGCATATTATTATTAACTTTTTCAGGACAGTATTCATCTCCACCGTCGTGGGGAGAAAAATCTGCATCATTTCGTGTATTCATTTCCGATACATCATGATAAGTCAGTGACTTTGACTTTGTTTCCAATGTCATAATATCAGAATCCATAGCTTGGTTAACAGAAGTTGGTGACTCAATTGGAGCTTGAAAGTTTGATGTATGTATGTCTAAGTCAGGCACATCATTTTGTGGCATATTATTTTCACAACGAATTACTTTATTTTTTGGTGTAAATGTATCTTTATCATTTCCTGTAACTAAAATATATAATAATACTTATGTGTTTAATAAATCATAATCGAAAGTATGGTCTATCTCAACCGATTACTACTTATTTTTAATATGTGAATGAGGTAGGTACTTTTAATTGTAATTTATTAAATAAGAATTAAGTTACATACTACATACTTACCATCTTTGCATCGTTTACTAGCTTCGGAAGCATTCGGTTTTGCAAATGGTGGTACTTTCCTTTCCATTGTACAATAATTCACCAATCTCCGTGCACGGTTATCCATCATTAATAATAATCTCTGAAAGTTTAAATTAATATAGTCCCAGATGTATTGGCTATTATAGGCATACATTATTTAATGTATTTAACTAGATAGTTAAATACATTATGTAGATGTATTGGCAATTATATGCATAACTATCTAGTTTAATACATTAAATAATTTATGCCATATAATAGCCAAATACATCTGGGACTGTAATAATAATAATTTTTATGAGTGAGAAAAATGTTGACTAGAATATCCTAGTCATGATTTTTCTCACTCATATAAATTATAATTATTTAAACACATACTACACGTAAAAGAACTGTAGTAACAATGACACAGTTCTGTAATTCCGTCTATTTAAAAAAAGAACATACTTTATTTGCAGCAATAACGACGTAATTACACAATTCTGACATCATTTCAACAGATTAATAATTTATCTGGGGAAAAAACGACGTAATTACTCAATTTTGTCACTGAACTATCAAAAAATACTATTTTTGGAGCTACAACGACATATTTACAAAAAATCCATCGTTGTTTCACCAGCAAGATACTTTACTTGGACAAATCGCACCTTCGGTAGAACAAGGGCCTAATTGCCAAGTTTGTGATTTTACAGGAGAGACATTTTAAGATTTTTTTGTGATCAGAGTCAATTTATCTTCTTTTTCTTCTTCTACCTTGAGGTCATTTCCTTAGTGTGAAATATACCTTATAGTTTTGTGAATAATGGCGTGCTCTCTACAATGCTTAAATATTTATAGTTTTAATTATTTTCATATAAATATAAAAATTTACCCACACTTAGGCCTTTGTTCCACCAACATTCTTAAAAAATAGTAATAATGTCCGTATTTCTCTTCATTTTTATGGGATGTTTTTCAATAAAAATAGCAATTATTTAACTTTTAAATTATTTACTATTAAAGTTTTAATAGGAACCAACAGAGTCAATTACACTTAGTAGTTAACAACATTAAATTCTAAAGTCTTTGTTCTTAACTTAATACAGTCTTTGCAATGTTAAATATTTAGAGAATCAATACTTTTAAAGTTATATAAAATATAGAGACAAAAACAAGACTATAGTAAATTTTCACTCAGATTTAATGGCAATCGAACTTATCTGAGTGGAAAATTCTAACAAAACAAAAATTTCTAAAATCAAAACAAGGTAAGCACAGTAATTACAGCTGCACTCAACGACGTTAATGTTTACTAAAACTACCACTAAGTTTTTTTTATCCTTACTTAGTAATCGTTTAAGCAATCATAAACATCTCTGAGTGCGGCTGTTAAATAATGTACCTTTTTATACGAAAAGTGTGATCGTTCTCATCTTGATTAAAATTACAAATAAAAGTTTCAAAAATCTTAGGTATGCGGTCCCTAACTGTACCTACTCATTCAAATATGGAATCGTTTCTTATTTATTAAACTAGTTGAGCAATTAACGTTTGCCATCGAATCACAATTAAAATAATCCACTATAATACTGTTCATAAAATCTTGGAACAATGTTCGAGGCAATTAACTGCCGAATGTCATCTCTCTTCCGATCGGGGATTGGTAACTTTTCGGTGTACAGCACATTCACCTTTAAATCTTTTATATCTTTTTTGTTACCGGTGCGGCTTATTTTCACATTAGCTTCTGTCCAGATATCTGATTGATAGCTATATCTGAATTGGTACGTCTCTGAACTTTTAGCGAACTTAATGACTTTTAGCTCAGATAGTTTTATATTATTTCGATCAACGTCTTTGTTTAGGTTTAAATTCACTTCAACCGACAACGATTTCAGATCAAAGAATGAATCAAAGTTCATTTCATTGACAATAAAGCCGTTGCCTGTTTTTTTGGCGTTTCTTATTAGGCTTATGTATTCTGCTGGGCAGTAAATTGGTCCAGCTTTCTTTGCCCTTTTAATGTTCTTTTCGATTACAGAATGAACAGAGTCAGCTTTATTTTGCGTATGTCCTCTAATAAGGAACTTATGTGTGATTGATTTGATTGCCAGTGTATTTACAGCGTAAAAGAACATTGCAAACACGAACCTGAATGAAAAAAGAAAGAAGTTAGTAAATTGTGACCACCAAAGAATTAAACAACTTCTGATTAAAAACAACTACAATCTACATACTTGTTTTTTTGCTGCCCGCAGCAATTGTCGGAATAGAATATTATATCTTTATCGGGTTGGTTGGTAGAAAGTTCCTCCAAAAACTTATAAACGCACGTTCCTATTTCATTGGCACCACGCTTTGCCAGACCTTCGTGCCAAAAAAAGCAAAATGTTTTATTTTCATTCAAATTTGAAACCTGAAACAATGATTAAAATTAAAAAATATAATAGAATTGAACCTGTAAGCTTACCATCAATCAGTACTTTATTTAATGCGTATAAGCTACTAGCTTCTGCCCGTGGTTTTGCTCATGTGGTACCTGGATAAAACATAGCCTATAGCACGCCAGGAGTCAGTGAAATAATCTTTGGATGTTTGTCGTGGCTAATCTCCGCCTAATCTCGCCGCCCGGAGATTAGCCACGACAAACATACAAAAATTTATAATATTAGTGTAGATTTAAGAAAGTAAGTACCTAAGCTATCTTTACCTACCGTAAAATTGTAGCAGTTTAGCTTCGACTTGTAAAAAAAGGCTGACGACTGGCCAATTGGACATGGAAGGACAGCTTGTAGATCGAATATGGCTACTATGGTATTTGAATCTGGTTGTTTACTCTGTTGTATATCCTTTTCAAGTTCTGATCGGGCCAAACGTTTTTCCTCCATGTGTAAATTATGCTTATCCAATAGTGGTTCCTTGTCTATAGCGTTTTTGAATGCCTCACACTCATCGCATTGATCTTTACGAGGTGCGTATAAGCCAATGTTGAAATCGCTGTTAAAAATTCGGTGGTAAGCGTCATAATTGACGGCTTGTCTGCCAGCTGCTTGTCTAAGGGCTTGGTAGTTGCGATGGAGCTCCGCTACAGTCAGGCTTCCATCTATATATTCTCTGATGGTATTTGCTCTCAAATAATGGCTTTCTGTTCGTGGAATTGAATTAATATGGTCATACACTGATTGTAGAACCTCGTCACTTAATTTACAATGTGAACTGTGCTTTCCACGTTTATCGGTAGCACTCAAACTCAAAACATTATCGAATGTATTGTTTATAACATTGCGTAGCGTTTTTTCACCGACAACCAAAGTATTTAGCAAAAATGTCTTGCATACTCTAACTTCTTTTCCATCTACAACAAAATAGTAGCTCGAGTTCGGTTTTCTAATAGGCTTATTCCTGGGGATGTTAACTGTGAAATGGTACATTACCCCGTACTTAATAAATAACCGTTAAGTTTCGAGAGACGAATAGATAATGTTCCGTGATGCATTTCAGATAAAAATAATGTCGAGGGTTTAAAAAAAAAATAAAATAAAACACTTGAGTCGAGTTTTAAAATCAATGCTGCAAAGATAAAACTAATATATATGACCCTTCAAATTTGCTGATATTACGAAATTGGATATTTTAAAACAAGTGTTAGAGCTTACATGTGAAACCCATAAAAATAAGGATTTATGATCGTTTGTCCATGGAGTTGACAGTTTGAAGCATTCACTTTTACTCTTAAATCCATTTGTCTCAAGTATGTAGATTTTGTTAGATAAACATGGGACCTTTAATTTTTTATACAGTTGGGGAACGCTACTATCAAAGAGGGCGTGGTTTCAGAAAATTAACCAATAGTAGGAGATTACGCATTGAGGTGGGTGTCAAATTCACTCCGTGAAAAAAATATGATGGGTTTGGCAGATTCTATTAAGGGACGTGGGAGAATTTCAGTTCTCTAAAACAGCGCGCGCGCAACAGTCCACAGATACTTGGGCCTTGAATTAAATCAAGTTATAATATATATGTAGAATCAGTGTTTGTCTTTGTCTGTTCATAAAGAAAAAAAAAAAGGAAAAGTGTTAAATATAAAATTAAATTCAGTGCTTCGTCCGAGCGGGTCAGCGTTTCTGAAAGCTAAGTAATTTAGAGCGATAATTCCGAATATCTAAGTAATTTAGAGTGAGAATTTCGAATGACTAAGTATCTTAGAGCGAGAATTCCGAATATCTAGTATATTAGGGCATAGTTTTGATACTAAGTATTTTAGTGCATAGTTGTGAGCCTAATTATTATTTAGGGCAAGAATTCCAAATAACTTAGTACTTTGGAGCAATGAGTCCTTTACTTAAGTAATTCTTAGGTAAAAGATTACGGATAATTATGTTCCACAACTTTACATCGCAGATTAGTGTTTCTGGTTTGAATCCAGACATATTTGACTTCTACAAGTTACAGGCTAAGCCGTTAATTCATCTCAATTATTAATTTATTCCACCTTGTTATTTTGTGGACTTAATATAGATGATTCGATTCAATACATTTACAGTGCTCTTTGAAAATAATAATTATGAATACGTATTAAGAGATTAATTGATCTATTGATTAATAATCATACTTTCAACTTTCACCGTTGGGATTAAAATATAATAATGAATATATCTGTATTTAATGCATTAGTAAATGCTAAAATACCACCATAATTTAGGCTTCAACTCTAAGAACACTTTAGTTTGATTTCTTTAATTGGTTACAATGATTAAACAATTTACTACGAGAATCTACCGACCCTGATGGTTATTTTAAAATGACTGCAAATACAAAATGACGTAATTAAAATGACTGGACTTGACCATTATGTACTTGAATTACAAATATCCACTATTCAATGGAATAGAAATAATTAAATTCCAATTGGCAATAATGACAAAGTTTCATTTTGAAAATGGGAAATGAGGATTTTATTTGTCTATATTGAACTGCAATCTGCGTAACTTATGTTAAAACCATTTATTATCATATTTGAAAGGCAAGAAGATTCACAAACCATACACACCCATCATTAACTTGATGAAACATAAAAACACAACTACAGAGATGAATAAATGAATCCTGAGGGATTACATAATACACTGTAAATTATATATGTTATCTATGTATTCTCGTTAAGTGCGTAGAGCGGGTTTGCGACTTGGTCTTAGGGGTCCCGTTAATTGTCTGAAATTTTCGGTTGAAATGCAGGTCCAAGCAGCGCGTATTCACCTGACGAATCATATCTATATATGTACAAATGAAATACCAAGCCAGATCCCATAATAACAATGGTTGGCTCTGACGAACTGAATAAACATCTCTGCACATCTATTGGTAAAACCAACTATAAAAAAATGTATCATAAATTACACACACTTGCCGAATTATATTGTCAGGGATACACATGTCAACGGCGTGATATTCCTATCATACACGACACCCCATTTATCTTCAAAATGCTAAATGCATTCGCAAAAATTGCGCAACGTGGGAGAAGTCCAAAGCGACTGATTTATCTTGGGTCATGTTGTTGTTAATGGATGAAAAAGGTCACTAGCCTGCGATAACTGAGAATTTGCAAACATCTATTCACACATTACACACCTTACAATTGCACGCATGCATGCATGTTGAGTTATGTTAGCTATAAGACGTGAATCTTCTTGACTGCCAAGCGTAATAATTTATCATATGCAAATGCGTAATTTTAGGGATAGAAACGAACAATTGATCTAGCATAATTACTATGCTAAAGAACTGCGTAATTACCACAGGACTACATAAGCTTATGAACTCCGTATACATTGGGCCTTTGAAATCAACATTTCCTGAAGCATAAATATACACTCAATACATACTAAAAGTACTTGACTTTGACAGTTGTCTTAATGTTAAGAAAATTTACCAGACAGATTAACTAATAACTCGAGATATTTATTTAAAAATGAAATGAAAATAGCATCCTTTATTAATTAGAGTTACTACGTGTTTAAGCTTAGTTAGACGGAATTTTTGCATTGTTTTTTTTAACCCAACAGGATTTGCAACAGTATCGTGGAATTCGAGAAATGCATCCAATAATCTGCGTGTATGGGGTAAGTTGTAGATATATAGATCAGTACCTTTATGACGTCAGCACAATGTCCATTGTTGTTTTTTTTTGGGGTATTTACAGGAATTTTCTTCCAGGAAATTACGTTAACTTTTACAAATTATATCTAGACGATCACATGCCATTATTCAATCACGAGCCAAAATATCGTACTATCTACTATCAATTTTAAATACTTTATTTTATTCATCGCTATATTATTAACAACACGGCTATTAATTACACAATTACCATTATACATTACTACTATTTACCACTTATTAATTATCAATCAATCAACACAAGAACAATCAACAAACAAACTGAGAATAGGGGGGGGGGGGGGGTCGTTACATCTGGTGCCCGTGTCCGAGGATTTCGTTTATAAGACATTGAAATAATTCAATGACACGAAACAAAAGAACCGAATTAGGCCTTGAGATCAGTTTAAAATTAGACTTATTTTAAGAAACGAATTAGTTTATTGATAATATCTTCTAAATAGAACACAACGTAGGTCATAAAATTATATTTTAACTTCATTTTACAAGTCGGTTTAAAAGTAATTTATAGTGTACAGAATATTGAGAAACAATCGAAACACGAAAAACAATAACTTTAACGGACATTTGGCAACGAACTTTCGGCCTTAAATGGATAAGAAAGTTCCAACTTTACAAGATAATTAGTTTCGGGTGTGCTTTAAAATATTATTAGTTTTGTTAAAAGAATGTGCAACTGTGATTTATTGCCCACTGGGACGGTAACCAGCTATTTTCAAACAAAGGATCATCCTAGGGTCGAATTGCTAAAAAGATTGAGTTAAATGAAAAGAACAATGGACATTAAGTGAAGGCGCGGGAAGGCATTTGATTTTGTTTCTACAACTGTTTCCTAGGATTGCGTCGTAATTTATTACCCAGATGTTGAAACAGTTGCAGTTTTAAATAAATGAAATAATTTATCTATTTTACTATGACGTACTCTTATGAAAGCCCTATGAGCAGATGTGTGATGTTTAAATTAGAAAAATAATATTCGATATTTCTTTGATTCAAATAGTGAACAATAACTTTAATAAGACAATTGGAAAATTATACAAATATAAACTAAAAGTGTAGTGAGTGAAAAGAAATAAACTTAAGTTTTAGTGGAAAATATATATATATATATTATAAAAAAAAAATGGAGAGTCGCAAGAGAGGTGCTTCTACAAGCAAAGGGAAGGCTAAAAGACTTAGGTCAGATCGTAATGCAAGTGGGGATGATACTCAATTGATGCAGTATTTGGATCTGAAATTGGGCGAATTAATGCAAAGAATGGATAGAATCGAAAGTAATTCATCTATTGCTAGCTCATCAGCTAGAGAAGTATCGGCGATAGTAGAGCCTGGAGAATCGTTGATTAGAAGTAATGAGTCTGGTACTAACATGGTGCCCGTAGACACCTTGAGGACCACCAATGTTTACGTAATGAAGCCCGTTATCGAACAGCCTAAATTTAGTACGTCAGGAAACCTGAGTCCGGTACGATTTGTGGATAAATTACGCCGGTACATTAATTATGTAAATGCAGGAGATAAAGCGTTAGAGATTGCTTTAGAGTGCCTGTCGGGGCCTTCGCAGAAAGTGTTGGAATTGCATAAGCAAAATTGGCTAACCTTGGATGATTTTATTAGAGATTTTCTTGCTATCTACTGGGATCAAAATGAACAAGAAAATGCGAAACTTAAATTAATGAATACTAAATGGGAGCAGAACAAAGGACTTAGCATGCACGAACATTTTGCAGAACAGATGGAAAGTGTTAGGCAACTCACGATTCCGTTAAGCGAAACCGAGATTGTAAAATGCATTATGCGTCACTTTCCTGAGGAAATACAACGCCTGTGGTTTACAAGAATGGGGCCATCGACTACTTTACAAGCAGTGGAGTTTTTAAGAGGTATCGAAAAGAATGTTATCAACCATAAGGTTCACAATCAAATACCTAGGGAAAGGGTTGAAAATCGAGTACAACAAAGGGAGTATAATAGGCCGCCATTTCAAGGTCAGCGTAGAATGACCACACCCGCAAATGTTATGCATACGAATGCGTGGAGAGGCCGAGGCAGAGATACCTTGAGAGGACAATCGCGTTATTCCCTGGGAGGAAGGTTACATTACGCGAAGGGCGTTAATTGGGTCAATGGTGGAGTCATAAACTCAACCAGCGGTGTGTCAAAGAATAACGAGAAGGAACTAATAGAAGAGGACAAAAATACCGGAACATCGCTTTCGGAAAACTAAGCCAGGTTGATTGTTTAGGTCCCACGCAGTCAACAAAGGTCTTTCCAAACAATGGGGACAATATTGTTAGTTTAGTAATTAGCCCAACTTTAGTTAATAGCAAAATTAATAAAACAAGCAGTTTTGATCAAAATGCAGGAGAGGCAAGAGTTTGTCTTTTAGTATATAACCAATTATGTAATCTAGGTTGGGAAGCAGGTAAAGGATTAGGATGTAATGAAAAGGGTCGTTTAATTCCAATAAGAATACAGGCGAAAGGTCTATTAGAATCAAATATTAAACGAGACTTTAAAAGGGATGTAAGGGTATTAATTCAAACAATAGAGATAAGACAGAATAAAGAAAAATTTACATGTCCGGGTAGAATAAGCGAGTGTCAAACTTGTACATTAACGTTACGGCACAGGGAAATAGCTACAGTATTCGGTAATGATCTAGTAGAATGTGAGGAGCAATTAATTACAACTTTAACGGAGTTACCTGAAATAACAGCTAGAATAGGGGACATTGAAATAAAAGCTCTAATTGATACGGGATGTCAGGTTACATGTTTATCGTTGGGGTTATATGACAATATAGTAAAACAAATAGGAAATTTAAGTGAGATGCCGGTACCAGCCATTCAAATACAAGGGGCGGTAGGCAAAAAGAGCGAAAAGGTAGATAAAATGTGTTTGATTACATTAAAAATTTAAGAAATTGACCATACCATGTTTAATAATAAAAAGATTGACACGACCTTTGATACTAGGAATGGATTGGTTAGAAAGGGTTAAAGCTCAAATCGATTGTTCAGCAAAAAGAATATTACAAATAGAGCATTTAGATCAACAATTGCAATTAAAAATGAATCCGATTTCTGTTGGTAAGGCTAACAATAGTCTGGGAGGGGAGAGCAGGTTACAAAATGTAAATTTAATTAATCAAATAAATCAAAACACGATAGATCTCGAGTATATTACTGAGGATAAAATTCAAATTTATCTGCAGGAGCAAGATTTGCCATTTAAATATAAAAAGGTTTTACTACCTGTGTTGATGAACAATAGAAAGGCTTTTGCTAGAAAAGCGGGGAGAACTGACAAATACGAACACGTAATAAAGATGTTAGATTCGACACCTTTTGTAAAGCGTTCATATCCGGTACCGTATGAGTATAGGGAGAAGATTAAAAATAAAATCATAGAGTTTGAACAGTTAGGAATCATAAAACGGGAGAGTACGCCTTATAGCAGTCCGTTGACCTATACTTTAAAACGTGATGGTTCTGTAAGAATTTTATTGGATGCCAGAGAATTAAATAAGAAGATGGAAGGAGAGACAGAGTCACCGCCATTAACATCAGAAATTTTACAGTCGTTTCATGGAGTGAAATTCATGACGATTTTAGATTTAAATGACGCGTATTTCCAGATACCGTTGCAAAAGGCATCCACTAAATACACGGGGTTCACATTTGATGGGAAAAGCTATACTTATAATGTTCTACCGCAAGGGCTGAAGACGTCAGTAGGTAGTTTTTCTAGAGCGATAGATATAATCCTGGGCCCTGAAATAAAAGAGTTTTGTGTGGCATATTTAGATGATTTGTGCGTTTATACAAAGGGGAAGGATGATAAAGAAATAGAGTTACATGCGGAACATATTAGCAAAGTGTTAGAAAGGTTGCGCGAGGCGGGATTAACGTGTAAGCTAGAAAAATGCAAATTTTTAAAGAAAGAAGTAAAATTGCTAGGGCATATTGTCTCAACTGAAGGGTTACGAATGGATCCGGAAAAGGTTGAAGCCATAAAAAACTTTCCGGCACCTACAAATGTTAAGCATTTACGATCGTTCCTCGGTTTGCTTAATTATTACCGTAAATTCATTGAAAAATATGGGGAAATAACTAAGCCATTGAATGAATTATTGTGTAAGGGGTGTGCATTTATTTGGACGGAAAAGGAACGATTTTGTTTTGAAGAAATAAAAAACAAATTTTTAGATACAGTGCTCTTAACACATCCTAAGTTAGGGGAACCATTCTTTTTGCAAACGGATAGTAGTTCAATCGGAATTGCGGGTTGCCTCTATCAGGAAGATACAAACAAGGACCATAAAGTGATTGGTTATTGTAGTAAAGCTTTAACAAATGCCGAGAGGAATTGGAGTATAAGTGAGCAGGAGTTATGGGCTATAATATACAGCTTAAAGAAGTTTGAAACTTATCTACGGGGAACACAGTTTACAATACGAACGGACCACAAAAGCTTATTGTTCTTACAAAATTGGAAATTGTGTAGTGCACGTGTTGTTAGATGGGTAATATTTTTAAGTCAGTTTCAATATAAACTTGAACATGTGCCGGGAAAACAAAACACTGTCGTCGACGTATTATCTAGATATTTGCCTGGGCAAGCTGGTATTCAGGATACAAAGGTAGTCTGTCCAGAGATAGCAACGTTTAAATGCGTAAAACAAAAGGAGTTATTGGATAGGATTTCCAAGATAAAAGAAGCACAAAATAAGGATGAGCAAATAAATAGTATAATTGATTCATTAAACGGGAGGAATTTGCACGATAACTTAGGTCAACAGCATTATTACTTCGAAGATGGCGTATTAAAGTACAAGGGTTGGGAAGATGGAAAAAAAGTATTGGTCGTACCTAAATTAATGCAAAATGAGTTAATAACGGGGATTCATGAGGAATTAGGTCATTTTGGAAAACACAAGGTTTTTGCAGCAATGAGAACTAGGTTTTATTTCACAAATATGAGAAAGGAGATAGGAAAAGTCGTAAGGAGCTGTGAAATATGTCAAAAGGCTAAAAATGACTTAAGAAAATATGTAGGTAAATGTAAAGCTGTGCGATCAAACGATGTAGGGGAATTAGTATTTTCAGATTTATATGGGCCATTACCAGCTAGCAAGTTTGGATGCAAATATATATGTGTCATACAGGATAGCTTTAGTAAGTACATTAAGCTATATGCAATGAGAAAAGCAACCGGGAGTACTGTAGTAAAAAGCGTGAAAGCATATCATCAGCTAATACCAATCAAACATATTGTTACGGATAACGGATCACAATTTACGTCAAGAGAATGGGAAAATCGACTAAATGAAATTGGCATTAAATTTTCACATACATCGGTTCGCAACCCTAGGCCAAATTCAGTAGAAAGAGTCAATAGAGAATTAGGACGTTTCTTTAGAACGTATTGTTCCAGCAATCACAAAGGCTGGTTAAGTATTATTGACAAGATAGAAGAATGTTATAATAACGCGGCACATGAAAGTACAGGGTACACGCCAAACCAAGTTGTTTTTGGGAAAAATGTAACGTTGAATGTTGACAAAGTATTATCAAAGTATAACGTAGAAGAAAAACAAAATGTTGATAATTTAAATTATATACGTGCAAAGGTAAGGGAAAACTTAATGGAAGCTATTAAGAGAAGGGAAAATTGTTTTTCAAAAAGACATAAGATTAGGATTTATCAGATAGGAGATTGGGTTAAATTGAGCAATTTAAATAAGTCAGACGCTAAACAAAAGATAACAAAAAAATTTTCTTTGTTGTATGACGGACCGTATAAAATAGGAGCTGTACCATATGATAATGTATATACATTAATCTGTCCGAAATCAAGAAAAGTAATAGGAAATTACAATGCGATCCATTTATCGCGATTTTACATAAATGAAGAGAAACAATAGTTGCCATATAATTTGTGAATATATAATAAAGAAATGATTGTGTCGAAATTTAATATACACCAGTAGGAACGAGAAGTTGTTTTAGATGATATACCTCTCTTGGAAATAAAAAAAAAAAATAGTATAAAACTATTAGTATTAGGTATAGTTAAGAATTAATAATAAAAAGAAAAAAAAAATAGATATTGTTTAAAATTAAAATTAAAATTAAAAGATATTGTTAAGATTTCGAAATATATTGTTAATAATAAATAGAATAAGATTGAGTTTAGATTAGATAGAGAATAGGTTAATGTTTAGCTTATTAGATATTAAATGATAGTAATAAAACAGTAAGGAAGTTTGATTTCATCCTAATAGCATATTAATTAAATAAAGAAAGCATATTATTTGATCGTGACCAAAAATCTTCAACACATTTTCGCCCACGACCAGGGAGGGGAATGAAATGGTACATTACCCCGTACTTAATAAATAACCGTTAAGTTTCGAGAGACGAATAGATAATGTTCCGTGATGCATTTCAGATAAAAATAATGTCGAGGGTTTAAAAAAAAAATAAAACACTTGAGTCGAGTTTTAAAATCAATGCTGAAAAGATAAAACTAATATACCTAGTCAGGTCATAAATTCTGTCACATGTTTAATATAAAATAATTGAAACAAGTTTATTCATTATGTAACCATTTATATACCAAAATGAACTTAACAAAACATAGATTTTTATGACACTAAAGTTTATTCAAAATGACCTCCGTGATTTTGAATACAGGCCTTCAATCTGCGCGGCCAGTCGTCTATCGCAGCACGAACGAGGTCCATGTCAATATCGGCGGCTGCCTTAATCAAGGATGTCTTGAGTGACTCCAAATTGGGATGAGGCTTTGAGCACGCCTTTTCCTCCAAGTGTTGCCATATCTTGTAATCTAACGGATTCAAATCTGGACTGGAGGAGAGCCAGTCTTCGTGCCGGATGAAGTCGATTTCACGCGCCGCCAGCCAGTCTTGTGTGCTCTTCGCTCTATGAGCTGGCGCCGAATCTTGTTGGAATACCCAGTGCCTGTTATTGAACATGGTATGAGAAACAGGTTCCACAAGGTTCATCAGGACTGTATTTTGATACACAACTGTATTCGTTTTAACACCTTTCTCACAAAAATGTACCTCTGTTAAGCCCCAATAAGAAACTCCCAACCATACCTTGAGCGAGAATGGAAAATGACCTCGTTGGACACGCGGAATACGGTTGCTCGCTTCTTCACTACTGTGTGCGTGCACCTTATCATTTTGTTAGTTGTAGCTCTCTTCTACAATAAAAATTTTTTCATCCGAAAAAATAATTTCCCGATATTTTTTTTCCGCGTACCGCTTCAACAAAGCGCGGCATCTCTTCAGTCTCAGGTCCATTAGACGAGCATTCAAACGATGTCCTGTTTTTCTTCGATATGCCCGAAGTCCTAAGTCTTCATTTAACACCCTTTTCACCGTGGTTCTGCTTAACCCCATCTGAAGGGCCAACAGTTTCTGCTTACGTTTGGGATTTCTTTGAATTCGCGCCTTCACAGCTTTTATCACTGCTGGAGTCCTAACAGACCGAGGGCGACCACTTCTTGACCTGTCATCTAACCTAGAGTCTTCATTGTATCGTTTGATGGTGCGATAAATGAATCTTTTGGTTATATTCAAATTTTTCAGTATGTCAAAAACTTGAATTGGCGCGTAACCGCAACGATGCAACGCAATAACTGCAACACGGTCTTCTTTAAGCGTCCACTCCATATTTAAAAATGAGTAAAATTCTAAAAAGTATTCATTTTTATTTTCATGAACAATGCGAAATTCGAATTCTATAAACTTTTTTGTGGCCAGCATTCTAAAAGAAAAGTTTTTACTGTGTGACAATACTTATGACCTGACTAGGTATATGACCCTTCAAATTTGCTGATATTACGAAATTGGATATTTTAAAACAAGTGTTAGAGCTTACATGTGAAACCCATAAAAATAAGGATTTATGATCGTTTGTCCATGGAGTTGACAGTTCGAAGCATTCACTTTTACTCTTAAATCCATTTGTCTCAAGTATGTAGATTTTGTTAGATAAACATGGGACCTTTAATTTTTTATACAGTTGGGGAACGCTACTATCAAAGAGGGCGTGGTTTCAGAAAATTAACCAATAGTAGGAGATTACGCATTGAGGTGGGTGTCAAATTCACTCCGTGAAAAAAATATGATGGGTTTGGCAGATTCTATTAAGGGACGTGGGAGAATTTCAGTTCTCTAAAACAGCGCGCGCGCAACAGTCCACAGATACTTGGGCCTTGAATTAAATCAAGTTATAATATATATGTAGAATCAGTGTTTGTCTTTGTCTGTTCATAAAGAAAAAAAAAAGGAAAAGTGTTAAATATAAAATTAAATTCAGTGCTTCGTCCGAGCGGGTCAGCGTTTCTGAAAGCTAAGTAATTTAGAGCGATAATTCCGAATATCTAAGTAATTTAGAGTGAGAATTTCGAATGACTAAGTATCTTAGAGCGAGAATTCCGAATATCTAGTATATTAGGGCATAGTTTTGATACTAAGTATTTTAGTGCATAGTTGTGAGCCTAATTATTATTTAGGGCAAGAATTCCAAATAACTTAGTACTTTGGAGCAATGAGTCCTTTACTTAAGTAATTCTTAGGTAAAAGATTACGGATAATTATGTTCCACAACTTTACATCGCAGATTAGTGTTTCTGGTTTGAATCCAGACATATTTGACTTCTACAAGTTACAGGCTAAGCCGTTAATTCATCTCAATTATTAATTTATTCCACCTTGTTATTTTGTGGACTTAATATAGATGATTCGATTCAATACATTTACAGTGCTCTTTGAAAATAATAATTATGAATACGTATTAAGAGATTAATTGATCTATTGATTAATAATCATACTTTCAACTTTCACCGTTGGGATTAAAATATAATAATGAATATATCTGTATTTAATGCATTAGTAAATGCTAAAATACCACCATAATTTAGGCTTCAACTCTAAGAACACTTTAGTTTGATTTCTTTAATTGGTTACAATGATTAAACAATTTACTACGAGAATCTACCGACCCTGATGGTTATTTTAAAATGACTGCAAATACAAAATGACGTAATTAAAATGACTGGACTTGACCATTATGTACTTGAATTACAAATATCCACTATTCAATGGAATAGAAATAATTAAATTCCAATTGGCAATAATGACAAAGTTTCATTTTGAAAATGGGAAATGAGGATTTTATTTGTCTATATTGAACTGCAATCTGCGTAACTTATGTTAAAACCATTTATTATCATATTTGAAAGGCAAGAAGATTCACAAACCATACACACCCATCATTAACTTGATGAAACATAAAAACACAACTACAGAGATGAATAAATGAATCCTGAGGGATTACATAATACACTGTAAATTATATATGTTATCTATGTATTCTCGTTAAGTGCGTAGAGCGGGTTTGCGACTTGGTCTTAGGGGTCCCGTTAATTGTCTGAAATTTTCGGTTGAAATGCAGGTCCAAGCAGCGCGTATTCACCTGACGAATCATATCTATATATGTACAAATGAAATACCAAGCCAGATCCCATAATAACAATGGTTGGCTCTGACGAACTGAATAAACATCTCTGCACATCTATTGGTAAAACCAACTATAAAAAAATGTATCATAAATTACACACACTTGCCGAATTATATTGTCAGGGATACACATGTCAACGGCGTGATATTCCTATCATACACGACACCCCATTTATCTTCAAAATGCTAAATGCATTCGCAAAAATTGCGCAACGTGGGAGAAGTCCAAAGCGACTGATTTATCTTGGGTCATGTTGTTGTTAATGGATGAAAAAGGTCACTAGCCTGCGATAACTGAGAATTTGCAAACATCTATTCACACATTACACACCTTACAATTGCACGCATGCATGCATGTTGAGTTATGTTAGCTATAAGACGTGAATCTTCTTGACTGCCAAGCGTAATAATTTATCATATGCAAATGCGTAATTTTAGGGATAGAAACGAACAATTGATCTAGCATAATTACTATGCTAAAGAACTGCGTAATTACCACAGGACTACATAAGCTTATGAACTCCGTATACATTGGGCCTTTGAAATCAACATTTCCTGAAGCATAAATATACACTCAATACATACTAAAAGTACTTGACTTTGACAGTTGTCTTAATGTTAAGAAAATTTACCAGACAGATTAACTAATAACTCGAGATATTTATTTAAAAATGAAATGAAAATAGCATCCTTTATTAATTAGAGTTACTACGTGTTTAAGCTTAGTTAGACGGAATTTTTGCATTGTTTTTTTTAACCCAACAGGATTTGCAACAGTATCGTGGAATTCGAGAAATGCATCCAATAATCTGCGTGTATGGGGTAAGTTGTAGATATATAGATCAGTACCTTTATGACGTCAGCACAATGTCCATTGTTGTTTTTTTTTGGGGTATTTACAGGAATTTTCTTCCAGGAAATTACGTTAACTTTTACAAATTATATCTAGACGATCACATGCCATTATTCAATCACGAGCCAAAATATCGTACTATCTACTATCAATTTTAAATACTTTATTTTATTCATCGCTATATTATTAACAACACGGCTATTAATTACACAATTACCATTATACATTACTACTATTTACCACTTATTAATTATCAATCAATCAACACAAGAACAATCAACAAACAAACTGAGAATAGGGGTTGGGGGGGTCGTTACAACTGGAACTATGATTTTTCGAGTTGCTGGCTGAATTTGTTTCACACAAGATGCAAGAAAATCTCTTTGTCTTTGATGATCTCCCAGTTCCCAGTAGGATTTGAAAATGTTTTTCCTATTTTCAAAAGAAACTTTAGTCGAACACGAAAGTCTGCATTTGTCATTGCATGGAGGAAGTATGGATTTCGCTGGCACAACTTTTCCTCTCTTCGATGTGTATTCTTGCCCACTGTTCTTCAAACGCTTCGATACAGCTTGTTTCCACGCATGCGTATTTCTTTGACGTTTCCTAGACTGCCTATTAGATTCTGGTGGAACACTTTCATCATTCATGGGCAAAGCAGGTACTTGTTCAATATTACCTGCATCATTTCCCAAACCTGCCGTATTATTTAGGGGCACAGGAGCGCTGCTACTGGAACTAGAGCTGCTACTTGAACTAGAGCTGCTACTGGTACTGCTGCTGCTGCAACTAGTCCTACTTGACGGACTAGGTACAATCTTGCGTCTTGTTTGGCGTGGGGGCTCATAATCAGATCCTTCCGACGGTGAAAAATCTTCGTTCTGGTTATCTTAAAAAATAAATTATAATATAAAACTTTATTATTATAAACTTGCTATACCCGCGCGCGAATCCGTTGGCGATTGCCATAGCTGCAGACTAATTATTCACACTATTTGACCGTAGTTTCTCTCGTTTATTATGTATATCAGTAATCTAGTTAATATCCATAACACAAGGTTTTCTTAGCTTGGGGTAGATAATTATGTGTGAATTGTACATTGCTTATTTATTCATACCTGAGATTGCATTTATATTATGCTTTGAGGGTGCGTTTACTGTTTCCGAAATGTTATCATCCACACTTGTAGGGTTTTGATTTTCAATGACATTGCTTTCAGTCAAAGGCTCAGCAATTGTATCCTTGCCCGAGCTTGCATTCATCATTGGTGAGTTTCCTGCTTCCGGAATCGTACTATCCAAAGACATAGTACGCTGATTTTCAAAATCATTACTGTCTATCCATTTTTGAACTATTGTTGAAGGACTAGGCGGGTAATCTGAAAACAAAATATTACTTATACAGGTTAATTTTGTCATTTTAGTTACATTATAATATTACTATCTATAAAAATATATAATGTAATTGACTTATAATTACCTGTTGATGAATCAATGTTTAAAGTATGAATTGGCTTATCTATCTGAAGGTCAACTGTCTGCCTATTAGTTTGGTCATCATTAAGCATCATCAATATTTTTCTGCTACGTGTGTCCCGGGTTCCCATTTTTATCTTAAATAATAAAATAACAAATCAGTAAGTCATAAAACTTAAACAATTTTGCTCAGTATCGTTAATTAATTGGAATGATAATGTCATAACAGTAGTAATATTTATGTAATTATGGAAGCAGTTGGAATGACAAAGGCATACCAGTATTTATGTTCACCAACTAAATTTTTGTTCGGAATTATAAAGTGACATTTGTTTTTAAAACTACGAAATTGTTTACATTTTGGAATAACATGGTCATATTTGATTTTACGACTGCGAGATTATTTACATTTTGGACATACAAAAGCACAACTGATCGAACGACTTTGTACCTCCAAATTATCTTCTAAGAAATGGGCATAAGTAAAGAAAGTGAGACTTTGTTCCTCCAAAACTCTGAAATTAAAAGGGCATATTTACCTTAACGACTTGTACGCTCCAGCTGACAACCACTCTGCGCGCCGGCAGCGCCGCAACTGACCAATAGGATTTTGTCGCGCCAATACGTTTGAAAAAACGCTTCAATGTGACAAAGGCACTGTCGCCCTCTGGCGAAATTAGATGGAATTGAACGAGTGTCTTTGTTCCTCCGGGTAAAAATACGTTTTAAAAGCACTTTGGCATACTTAAGTCATTTTTCGAAAATTTGTTAGTTCGGCCCTTGTTCTACCGAAGGTGCGAAATATTGACGTAATTACGTAATTTTGTCATTATTTTACCAATAACTTAATATTATTTGGAGCAACAACGCCGCAATTGCTCAATTACGGCATTGTTGCACCAAAAAGTATCGGATTAAATGTCATAAATACCTTTACGTCGTTGTAGCTCCAAAACACAATCACACTCAGCGGGGCACCCCGCGCAACTGGCCATTCAGACGTTGTAGCAACAGAAATGGCGCCATTTTACTCAATCCTACAATGACACTCGCGCCATCTCGCGGCAAATCGCTACAAATTCAATTCTGTCGATGTTTCTCCCGACGCAAATAGTCTTTCCGAACATTTTGACATATTCAACTTGTTTTTGAAAAAAAGTGTATTTACGTCATTGTTGCACCAAATGAGCGATATGGGAAATGCTTATGGTTCAGTGCCGCCAAAACTACACTTGAGAGCAATAAAATCGCACATCCGCACATTTTTACTTAAAAGTTAAATTTTTTTTTATTTGGAGCTTACAGCAAATTAAAATCAAATTAAATTAAAGTGCATAATCTAGGCATTCGCAGAACTGATAAAGGGTTGACATTTACCTTTAAAAACAACTCATTAGCAACAAAACAATAGACCCCCTTATGTCGCTCGATCCAGGTAAGGCCGGCGGCGGGATTTATCGCAGGTATAAAAGAGTGCATATTGAGGGAATGGTCATCATTTAAATCATCCGAACCCTTTGGTACACACCATTCCGGTTTACCCGTTGGATCCGCCCGCCAACAAAATCCTCCGTCGTCCGAGACACGTTCTCGGAGACCCGGATGACGAAATCACCTCTGCTAATGCGGAAGGTGAGTCATCTATATCAGACAGAGCAAACACTTCACAGAAACACCGACCTCGCCGGCGAGGTCGACGAGTCCCTTCAGTCACCGCCTATACGAGGTACAGACATGTACCCGGGCGTTTCTCTCCTATCCCCACCCCGGCAACAGCCCAAGCCGAGGCTCGTTCCTAAGTGGTGCCCTTGCGCTAGTTGCCTAAAAAACTTACTGGGCTGAGCGCCATCTGCGCTCGCCAAAAGTTCGGTTAAGCTGTCACGGCCTCAGAGGCCAACAGCGAGATTAGTCATTTCGAAAAAAAAACAAAATGGTCATCATTTGCATACCAACGTACAGTGTGAAAGGTTCTCTATTGATATTGGCTTCAAACGGAACACGAAAATGGATACTACACCAGAAGTAGCCGCTCAAGTGGTTGCCCTTGTTGAATCGGGGCTTAAGCAAAGTCAAGTGGCTCGACAATTGAGTTTGAGCCGATTTACCGTTCGGCGTGTATACCAGAGGTATCAAGAGACTGGTGGCTACCAACGGCGACAAGGATCGGGCCGTCCCCGTGCTACAACAGAGCGTGATAACCGCTTTCTTATAACGACAGCTTTAAGAAATCGTCGTTTGAACGCAGTTCAACTGGGCCAACGACTTCAAGAAGTTCGTGAAGTAGAAGTTAGCCGGTGGACAGTCAGAAGACGATTGAGAGAAGGTGGCCTGACTGCACACAGGCCAGCAAACGGGCCGAAATTGACCCCAGCCCACCGAGAAGCCCGCCTTCAGTTCGCTCGAGACCATTTGAATTGGACCGAAGAGCAGTGGAGTGCAGTCCTGTTCTCTGATGAGTGCAGGATGTGCTTGCATGGCAACGACGGACGGGGGAAGGTGTATAGAAGATCGGGAGAGCGATTTGCCCAATGCTGCATAACAGAACGTGTCGCCTATGGCGGTGGATCAATCATGTTTTGGGGAGGCATGTCTATGGAAGCAAAAACCGAGCTTGCCTTCATCACCGGACCGAATACTGGTCGCCAATCAAGAGGATTGACTTCCATACGATACATTGAGGAAGTACTCGAGAGCCACGTCGTACCTTTTGCTGGGTTTATCGGCGAAAACTTTCTGTTTATGCAAGATAATGCAAGACCGCATACTGCTGGCATAGTGATCGAGTACCTTCAAGAGGTGGATGTGACCGTTATGGAGTGGCCAGCTCGAAGCCCAGACCTCAATCCCATCGAACATCTATGGGACGAGCTGAAAAGAAGAGTTCGAGGCCGAGATGCTCCTCCATCGACTCTACAGGAGCTGCAACAGGCGATCGCAGAGGAATGGGAGGCTATTCCTCAAGACTTTATCAAAAGTCTAGTAACATCAATGAAAACACGGATGGAGTCAGTGATTCAGGCTAGGGGAGGGAACACTCGGTATTAATAACAAACTTTAAATTAATTTTATCTTTTAATTTCATAACTTTGACACCAATACTTGAATAAAGAATTTTTATTTAATACTAAACATGCATTTTTGTTATTGATCCACAAAAGCATTTTTATGTAATGATTGAAAGACAAATCAGATACCACTGGATAGGTATTAAAATAGACTATGAATCTGCATTACAGAAACATAATATTTTTTGTTTTTTTTTTAGTTATGTCAAAAAATCATGAATGTGCGATTTTTTTGCTCTCAAGTTTATGTCCCTGGAACAAATGTAACCATTGACGAACAGTTAGCATTCCGAGGGAGGTGTAAATTTAGGATGTATATTCCAAATAAACCTGCAAAATATGGGGTCAAATTGGAAATGATGTATGATAGTGGCACAAGATATACGATCGACAGTATGCCATATCTTGGAAAAGGGACCAACACAGGAGGTGAGCCTTTGGGGAAGTACTTCGTAAAGGAACTTACTCGCAGTAAACATGGTACAAATAGAAACGTTACCATGGATAATTGGTTCACGTCAGTACCCCTAGCTAAACAATTACTGCAGCAGCCTTATAAATTGACGCTTGTAGGGACTCTGCGAGCTAATAAAAGGGAAATCCCAGATGAAATGAAGAATTATCGATCCCGAAACGTCAATACATCGATGTTTTGTTATGATGGCCCCCTCACACTTCTGTCATACAAGCAAAAACCCTCAAAAATGTTATATTTACTATCTTCTTGCGACGAGGAGGGCTCAGTCAACCCCGAAACAAAAAACCACGCATGATTGAGTTCTATAATAGCACAAAAGGTGGCGTGGACACGTTTGACCAAATGTGCTCAGTGATGTCATGCAGTAGAAAAACTAATCGGTAGCCAATGTGTGTCTTCTACGGCATGATAAATATATAGTGTATAAACAGCTACGTAATTTACTGCCACAATGCTTCTGTGATGGGTCAGAAAATAATAATTCGACGTGATTTTATGAAGAAGATGCATACGCAGTTAGTAGAGCCCTGGCTCAAAATCCGACTGGAAATTCGTACTATGCCCACACGTAAAAAATAAAATCAAAGAAATATTTGAAGCAAAGTCTGATGAGGGCCAAGGTGAAGGTCAAGTTGATGGTCAAGGTGAAGGTCAGTCATCATCCAGCAACCTCCAACCAGTCGAGGCTCCAAATGTGAGAAAAAGAAAAGTCTGTGGTCTCTGTTCCTATAAAATAAATAAATAAAATAAATAAATAAATAAAATAAATAAATAAATAAAAAAGGCGCATGACAAAGTCATATTGCTCAAAATGTAACACCGCAATTTGTGGTGAACACAAAGTTGATTATTGCGTAAAATACGCCTCCAAATAATAGTTTATATATTTTTTACTCAATTATAAGACTGTTATTATTAATGTTCGCCTAAGAAAAAAAGGCTATTTTGTGTTGTCATTTTTTATTTTAATTTGTATAGGTGTACATCTTATCTTATTTCATCTTTAAAACTTAGTGCCATATAATATAAGGTATTAAATTCATATTTCTATCGCAAAACATAATTTTATCGTTTTATTTACTAAAGTAATACGAGGTTTATATATTTAAGTAATAAAAATAACGAAAACATTTATAATTAGATAAATTAATAAGGGCTAAAAATTGCTCGTCGATTCGACGTATGGTTAGGTTTAAAGGAGTATATGCGAAGGTTAGGTGGCTAGGGTTAAATAAGCCTTGGCACTTCTTGTAGTTATCTATGTATATTGTATAGTTATCTAGTATACGCATACTATTTCTTATTTCGGAAAGGCACACAGTACCGGCTGCAAGTAAGTCCTACTGATCCCAAAGTATGTATGTTTATGTAAACAACCTATTATATAATAGTCATTTATGCAGACCAAACCTTTGGCATGTAATACACTCATGGACAAATTTAGAGGAACGCAACAAAATTTTTGTTTTTTTTTTTTTATTATGCTTATATAACACACTGGCCACATATCAGGGGTGAAGAATCAAAACTGGATACGTCCATCGAGACTTATTTTACAGGAAGTAAAAAAAACTTCTAGTTTTTATTCCTAACAACTGAACTTAAGCAACTACTCTTGACCTACGCAAAAAAAACACTCTTTCTAATGATATTACATTTAAACTACGCGTAAACCAAAAAATTACGATAAATTGTAAAAAACTATTGGACGTAACCAGTTTTGATCCCAAGCTGTGGACAAAACCATGTTTGATCCCAACTTCTCAGGACCTAACCAAGATTAATCCCAACCTAATCTCAGGGCTGGATTTAGTAACTAGACCTGAAGTTATTGAAATTAAAAAAAACTGATTGCTTATTTTTGGAACCTAATAATTTTGTAAGTAGTACATGAACAAAAACTAACTTAACTAACTTATCAAGAGTTTTTAGTCAATCCTAGTAATATTATATTTATTATTTATAGTACTTAGAGGTAGGGACTCATTTTGAAATATGCTAGGTATCTACATACTCAAACGGTTAAATTAAAAAAAATTGACATCACTTTTTTATTTTTACATTATCTAGTCATAATAACTAACTTAAACAATCAAAAGCGGTGGTTCATCTCTAGGTTCACATTCCAATTCTTCGGCGTCGTCGTTTTCGTTCTCCGGTAAAATGTGAACGGCGTTTATCACGTTTGAATAAAAACTTAATTCTTCCAAACTTTCCCAGTCATCTCCAAAATGTTTTAATAACAGGTTTCTGACATCCCTTATTTTTAATGATTTTACAGGTATGTTTGGTGTTATTTCGGCAGGAGCAATCATATTTGTAATTTTATTTTTTCGGCTAACATTCTCATATTTACCCATTTGCGTTTTATAAAACTTTTCCGACTGGACCAGCACATTTCCGATCCGTTTCGATCGTTTTATATAAAATCTTTTGCATTGTGCAAACTGCACTTTCCATTGTCCAGGCGGTTTCAAAATTGTTTCGGCCTCCTTTTTGAAATCGTACACAGTAAAATCTTCACCTACTTTCACAATAGTTGCCTGCTGTGAAATTATATCCATATACTGGTTCGGAGTTATTATTGTGTCCATTTTACGAAATACTTTTTCACTGTTTCCGAATACTCGGTCTGCTGGAAGATGACTGAAGACACTGAAGAAGAGTGACTGGAAACACGAGTTCTACTCTTTTGATGGAGGGATGTTCCAAAAGCCATTTGCAGCACATAGTAATTATGGTGGAATTTTTATTTTGACCTCCGCAACCATCTGATATGAGTCTAATGACAGTAATATTGATGAGATCAGTTTTGTTTAAATGGTTATACACAGCAGACGCTATTGTGTTTGAATTTTTCAAGAAAGTGTTTTCTGTCCAGACATTTGCGAAGACGTTGCTCCTATTGAGTGGTGCCTTTGAAGTTCCTTCTACAATAGTGAAATTGAAAAGGTATAGCTGCCTGCTGTAGTAGCACGATTGGTCAGGCACTTTAGGAAGGTTCATGTTTTTTTGACAGTCATAAGAAATCATTTTCACACCCTCTTCTTCCGTCTTCAGCAGCGAATAAAAAGCTTTTGCTCTTAAGCTATGAACTCTTTTTTCTACTCTGTACTGATTCTTCTTTCTCTCATCTTTCTCATTTTTTATCTTCTCTAGCAGCTGTATGCACGTAGAGCACATATCCGTATGAGGACTGCCAAATCCTAAATTGTATTTAGTGTTAAAAATGTGCCTAAAGTAGGACTCCTTTGCTGGCGCTACACATTCTGATTTATAAAGTCTATACAATTTTCGAACGTTTAAATCACTTGCCAAATACTTGCGGGTTGAAGTTTGGCTTCGGCAGTAGTGTGGTTCTGAACACTGAAGTTTCAGTATAAATGCATGTATTGATGCCTTTGTATCTTTGAAAAGATTTTTCTTACGGTCTCCTCCCCTTTTTTCTAATGGAAACTCGCCACTTACAAAAGACTTATGCACCAAGTTTGAGACACGTCCTTTTTTTAAACAAAGCGCTGCTAAAAACAATTTTTGGCATACAGTTATAGATTGTTTATTTACCTTTACATGGTATTTTATAGTGTACTGCTTGCTGGCTTTTGAAGGTGCCTGGACTCCAGAAGCAGGATCCAGTCTCAGTGTCCTTGGCCTTTTTCTGATAATGGGTACAGCTTGACAACATTTTAATATAATTGCATCCTGACTTGACTTTACAGGGTGCTTATAAAAAGCTGTATGAAATTTTCTTAATAAAGCCCCCGTTACTTTACTACATTGTAATATTTGGCTTTTATGCTCGCATCGACGTATTCTAGGTAAAGACTTTGCAGAATACCTAAAACAAAAAAAAATCAGTAACTAGATAGTTAAACAAAATTATTTAATGAAATTAGTAATTTTATGTAATCCCTTTTAGCTTTATTGGGCACGTTTAGTCAAACCATAACGTTAGTAGTGGTACCTTACTGCAACTTGCTCTTGGTTCACTGAGCTCCACTTGCCTGCGGTGCGGCCCTGGCAAAATACAAACTTACCTCATTTTTTTCGCCTGGTTTGCCTTCCAATTTTCTGGCTGCGCAGTCCGTTTTCGTGCCTGGTTTGTATTAACAGGCAAAGGAAAACTATCCATCTTGGTAAAAAACGATAGCTAGCGCATGAAAACGCAGGAATTCTTATTTAAATAGCTAAAAACAGAAGAGTAATTATCAAATAAATCGTATGGGCAGCCATTACTGTTTTGATTCGAATGGAGCGCTCCTATTGGCTGGCGCGGACGTAACTATTTTTGATACAATTTTTTTGTGGACGTAACCAAGTTTGATAGTAACCCCATTTTTTGAATCAAAATAACTCAGGACGTAGCCAAGTTTGATGCCATATTTTGATCTTGGGTAAAATGTAGTCTCGAAACGAATATATTGCCATTAAAAAGTCGATTTCAGAAAATTGTGGACGTAACTAGTTTTGATACTACACCCCTGATATACAGGTGCATGTAATTTAAAAAAAGAAGGATTTTTATTGTCATTTGTTTCAGAGTTGCATTTGTTTTTTTCGGCTTTGTGTTAATTTCATTGATTTGTACTGCAATAATTTTCCCCCGCGTTTGTGTTTTTTAACAAATTACAGTTTGTTATTAACTTTTTTATCAAAAAAACTTTGTGGTCGTCTTATGTACACCTCATTTAAATGAATTAAGTTATAATGCCGGATCTCAGTGTGGCTCAAGTCTCTAGAGCCGTGACTTTGATTGAAAATGGGAACACTTACAATCACGTGGCTCAAACGTTACGAGTATCCAAGTCTGTAATTTTTCGAATTGTGAAACGATACCGCCAGACTGGAGAGTATACGAGACGCAAAGGACAAGGTCGTAAAAAAATAACAACTGCGAGAGACGACAGGTTTATTGTCAGCAGTGTGCTAAGAAATCGCACTTCGACTTCTTCCGAGGTCAAAACTAAGCTCCAGGATGTACGGCAAGTAGCAGTTAGCATCAAAACCATAAGAAGAAGACTTAATGCGGCAGGAATAGAGGCATACTTGCCTGCCAGGAGCCCATTACTAACCACAGGTCATCGAGTAGCTCGGACCAACTTTGCTCGTTCACACCGCAACTGGGATGATGATGCTTGGAGTAAGGTATTGTTCACTGACGAGTCCTGGTTTTGTCTTAAGCCAGATGATGTAAGGGTCAAAGTATGGAGACGACCTGGAAAAAGATACGCTCAGTGTAACATTGTCGGAAGAGAGTCTTATGGTGGAGGGTCAGTAATGGTTTGGGGTGGCATTTGTATAGGGGCTCGTACGGAGCTACACATCGTGGAAACGGATCCCTGACTACTTCAAGATACGTAACGGACATCTTGGAACCAATTGGGATGCCTTTTGCTCCATATGTTGCAAATAATTTTCTTTTAATGCACGATAATGCACGGCCCCACACCGCAGCGATAGTTTTGGAGTATCTAAGAGAGGTGGAAATTGAAGTTTTGGGGTGGCCAGCCCGCTCGCCAGACCTAAACCCGATAGAACACGTTTGGGATAAGCTGAGAAGACAAGTTAAACAGAGAAATCCAGCACCAGCTAACTATAGAGATCTCAAAACCGCATTGGTAGAAGAATGTAATCTCATCCCACAAACTTCTATTGACGATTTAATAAAAAGTATCAAATCAAATCAAATCAAATCTTTATTATAAATATACCCAGACGTATGCAGGCAGCTTTGAAAGCAAGAGGGAAAACACTAAATACTGAGTGTGCCACACATAAAAAAATAATCATCCGTTTGTACACTATTCAATTTGCGATATGATAGGATACAAGTGTTAATTTTCCTTACAACTACTGCAATAAGATAATTGTCACTAAATTGTTTTTTTTATCGAGATAGTTTTAGTTTTGTTTACAAATTTTCATCAAACCCTATTGAAAGTCAAATAAACACAAACACCACGATTTTTATGCTAATTTGTCTTTTTTATGTTGCGTTCCTCTAAATTTGTCCATGAGTGTATGTGTAATATATGTTTATTAACAAAAACAACCTTACCTCTCCTCTCCCATCCTACATTTTTACTTTTTTTAATTTTGTTATTTTAGTTTGTCCACTTAGATTCCCTCCACAAGCTTCACTTGTCTTTTTTATGTCTATTGGGGCGCATTGTACTGTCTGATTTCTTAGTCAGTGCAATGCCACGTCAGAATTTTTTTTCTTTTTCTCTTTCGATTAAAACTTTGGTTGCGCTTCATAATTTATAATTATTATATTTTATTATATATTGAGAGGCATTGATTTAATAGTCTTAATTTATTACATAAATGCTATCATATCGTTGGTTGAGTGATGTTCTGCGAGTTTTCGCCGCTGTCAGCGTTTTAGAACCGTTGATAATTGCCGGCGTGAGTCTCATCTATGTCGTTGGATCGTGCGCACGCGCTTTCGCACTGTGTTGATCCATACTTTCGCTCGGACGCACATCGTCTTAAAAAACCCTGAACTGAACCTGCATCAAGTGTTATCTGTGTTCTGGACTGTGTTGTGTTTACCGCTGGCCAGCAGAGTGCACCTAGACTGAGCTTTTAAGCTAGAACGCTGCATTGCCCTATATCTACGTGGAGATTGCTGGGTCAAAGGTATGTGGCATATCGCTAATGAATTGGACTTTAATTCGTTGCCTACTCGCATCTTTTGTTTTTTCGCCTTAAAGTTAGCACCGCTGAATCAGCAATTATAGCCTAGATTGCTCTAATAATCTAGGTTGACGCGCGTGTGAATTTACTAGTAATTTTGAGTCAATATATTCAAATTATAGAGTTTATACGCACCATTTTGGTCCTTCGAGCCGGATAAATTAATTTTGGGCCTATTCATGGTCCTATTTTTGAGTTCTAAAAGCCTAACTTTAAGCAAAAAGTTCGAGTATTTTCCATATCAGTTGCATATCATCACACAACTCTCACCTCTATTGCATTAGAAATAAGGGTCAGACTACCTTGCATTCAATTGTTACCGGCAAATTAATTGTTAATTTAAATCTTAAGTTTCGCTAATTAAACATCTGTAATATACATATAATTGAATATCAACGTTGATTCATATCGCTAAATAAGTTAATTTAATAAATCAATTGATTTTCGGCGTAATTACATTTTTTTTTGTTCGTATATGAAAATTGTGGGTAGTTGTATGACTTTGAGTTGGCCTTCGTGACGTGTGGAATATTCCAGGTCATTGTTCTCGTACGGCAAATTTTTATTTACGCATTAGAAGCTGTTGTAGTTTTTGTTCCTAATCGAGATTTGCTGACTAAATGATATCGATTGTTATTGTATGATACATTTTGTACTGTGGGTTCGTTAGGTATATGCCTACAATATTCGTATTGCACGAGTAGGTATTTTTTTTAATATGGAGACTCCATTTGTTTAATTATTGCAATTAATCATCTTACATCGCATTTGTTTAATTATTGCAATTGAACATCTTATACCGCGTCGCTTGTTATTTTATTTGAAAAGAAGCTGGATCTTTGGATCTTTCTTCACGTAAAATAACAGATGTGTATAAGCTTTACGTGTTTGTTCGCCTGATAGGAAATAGCCGTATAATTACACATATCACCTCCGCACCTAACTTGGTAAACGTAGCACTTACTAGATAAGTTATTTCGAATGGTCGTCTACGCATTACTTGTTGGGTATTTTATTATTTTGTACGAAAGGATTTCGTATTATATGTTTTAAACCTTACAATTTGTTACTGTTAGGGTTCGCGCGCACGGATAAGTGGGTCCGTACTATTATATTTCATTTATAAAATCGCTCACTGAGTTATTATTTTGGTTTGTCCCCTAATTTTACTTACGCATTTTAGGGTTCCGTAGAAATAATTAAGAATTCGGTTGATTATTTTTTGTCAGGGTTTTACTTCTGTTCACAATGAGTGACAAGATTAAACTTAGATTGTTCGAAAGTAAACGCGACTCGTATTTCGCACGGGTTCAAAGTATTTTTGATTCAACAAAATCTTTAACAACCGAAAGATTACGTAAGACCTTTATTGCTCAGGCTAAACAAATTGATGCATTACGTAGCGAATTCAATGAGATTATGGACGAGATAAATATGTTAAATTTGACATTAGATCCTACGTGCGAAGTAAGCTATAGTGTTTTAACTTCCTTTGATGAATTGGTCTGCGAGATAAAAAATACTTTGGCTTCATTGACTGAATCAAATACATCCAAGGAACCCGCTCCTGCGGCTTCGACTAGCACGAAATCGAGCCCTAATGCCTATCATATTAAGGTACCTAAAATCGAGTTGCCCACCTTTGACGGTGATATCCAGAACTTTCCGTTCTTTTATGAAACTTTCAAACGTGTTATACATACTAACTCAGATTTATCAGATTCTGATCGCATTCATTATTTGCTGAGTTGTTTAAAGGGAAAGGCTGGGAATGTGGCAGTAGGTATTGTGCCGTCTGGCGATAATTACCGCGTGGTCTGGGATGCGCTTATCGCAAAGTACCTGGATACTCGCGCGCTCGCCACTAATTATCTAAATCAGCTGTTCTCATTGAAATCGTTCGGGTCAACGCCCGCTAACATTGAAAAGGGTTTCGATAAGTTAACTGCTACGGTTGCGGGACTCAAACAATTGAAAATAGATAACTTGGCTGATTTTATATTTATTCATTTGGGTCTTAAGTTAATAGACTCAGATATCGCAAAACAGTTTGAAATGTCGCTTCGTAATCAACAAGAGTTAGATTATGATTATTTCGTAAAGTTTGTTCGTGAACAAGTCAAAATCTTGTTTCGCACCTCTCCTGCGGCAACTAAGCCCTCCCCCGCAGGTGGCTCCAGCACCTCATCTAAGGTATCGCAGGTGTTTGTAGCTACTGAATCTGAATGCTCACTTTGTCATTCCACGCATAAAAACTTGTTTACGTGCAATGCGTTTCAAAAGTTGAGCGTAAATGATAGATTTAAGTTCGTAAAAGACAATAAAAGATGTGGTAACTGCCTAAGCAGCCAACATACCGTATCTAAGTGTCTATCTAAGTCCACATGTAGGAAATGCAACGGCAAACATCATTCTTTATTGCATTTTGAGCAATCGACGCAAGCCACTGCGCTTGCCCCCACGTTCGCCCCCCCCCTCAACTTCGGCGGCTGACCCGGCTACTCCTGATCGTGTGGCTTTGTGTACGCATTCTTCTGCCCAAGTTCAGGCCACACGCAGTACCGAAGTGCTGGCGACGGCCAAGGTTTTAGTGGCAGGTAGGAAGGGTAAGGACGTGGTGATTAGATGTCTCTTGGACCCTGGGTCACAAAAGAATTATATTACAACGCGTTGCTGCCGTATGCTCGGTCTAACTATACAGGCGGACTCGATAAATACCGTTCGTGGTATTGGTGGCACGTCGCAGCCTGTTCGCGGCTCGGTGAACCTTACGTTCGGCTCACGGCTTCGCCCGCAGCCTAGGTATGAAATTGACGCTTTAGTTTTGGATCAAATAACCGGCCAGCTTCCTCTGTGTGCTATAAATATTGCCGAATTGAATCATATTGATCCTAAACTACTCGCGGATGACACCTGGGGTGTGCCAGGTAATATTGACATGTTACTTGGGGTCAAGTTGTTCGCTAAGTTATTGCGACCAGGTCACGTGACCAGCGTACCCGGCTGCCCCGATACATTGGAGACTGTGCTCGGCTACATACTTCTAGGAGAAGCACCTATTGTCGAACCTCCAACTGACACTCTGTCTTTCTTTGCGAGTTCGTTCGATAACTTCGATCTTCGTAAGTTTTGGGAGATTGAAGATGTTACTGCTCCGTCCATTGATAGTGTGGATGATAAACACTGTGAACAGTTTTATTGTACCACTATTACCCGCGCTCAAAATGGCAAGTATGTGGCAGCCTTACCACTGAAAACAGACGCGTCAGCGTTAGGAAATTCTTTTGATATAGCTCGCAAGAGATTTTTTAGCCTCGAACGTAAACTTAACTCGCTTCCTAACGTCAAGCTTCTTTATGATGACGTCATACGGGATTATCTACAGAATAATTACATTTCTTTGGTGCAGAATATCGTACCTGAATGTGTGTTGCCCAAACGAAATTGTAAAGAGCGAGAAATGGAATACTATATTCCTCACCATGCTGTTATTCGAGAGGATAAAGTGACCACTAAGTTGCGCGTGGTCCTAGATGCCAGTGCATGTACAGACAATGGTACCTCACTCAATGATATCCTGTACGCAGGTCCAGTCCTTCAGGCTGACCTTTTTAACATCTTGGTAAATTTTAGGCTTTTCAGTGTCGCTATTTCCGCCGATGTTAAATCTATGTACCTACGTATAGGTATACGCCCACAAGATCGTTCGCTTCAACGAATCTTATATCGGATTAATGAAGAAGAAGAACTTAAAATCTATCAGTTTTCAGTGCTTCCATTTGGATTAAAGTGTAGTCCTTTTATAGCTATTCGCACTATCCAACAGCTATGTCAGGATGAAGGAACACAGTTACCTCTCGCCAGGGACATTTTACAACGAGATATTTACATGGACGACATAGTGAGTTCTATACCTAGCACTGCGCTAGCTATCGACTCGGCTCGTGAACTGATAAAAATATTCTCTCTCGGTGATTTTCAGCTGACGAAGTGGTCTAGCAACAGTGTGGATGTTCTTCAGACTATCCCAGAGTCATTACGACTTTCACAGAGCGTGGACTTAAGTAAAGATCCAACACAGAAAATACTGGGACTTCGTTGGTTTCCTGATGAGGATTGTTTTGCTTTCCAGGTTAATCCTAATGATCGCCCTTGCACGAAACGGAATATTCTTTCCTCCATCGCACGTCTGTTCGACGTTCTAGGCCTCGTGGCACCGATGATTTCATACGCCAAGCTTCTTATCAAAGAGCTTTGGCTGGTCAAACTTGGATGGGATGACGTCCCCCCATCTCGCATTGTGCGTCAGTGGGATCAATTTCAAGCTGAACTGCCACTTATCTCTGAATTGAGATTTTTGCGACATGTTGGCGTCGTGGAACGCTGTAAGCTCTCACTCGTCGGTTTCGCCGACGCTAGTGAGAAGGCTTACGGTGGTTCGGTCTACGCCCACGTTGTCAAACCCGACGGTAGTATCGTCGTTTCGCTGGTGTGTGCGAAATCTAAAGTCGCACCACTGAAAGTCGTTTCTCTAGCTCGTCTCGAGCTATGCGCGGCACTCCTATTATCAACTGTGATAAAGCGAGTATATAATCTTTTTGCAGCTCGTCACGCCATTGAGGTAGTAGTAGCTTTTTCGGATTCAACTGTAACTTTGAGTTGGATTCACTCCGCACCGCATCGCTGGCACACCTTCGTAGCCAATCGTATCGCGAAGATTCAAGAGAATCTTTCGGCAGATCACTTCTTCCACGTGAAAGGGTCTGAAAATCCCAGTGATTGTCTCTCTCGCGGCTTAACGCCTGCCCAATTAGTCCATCATCCACTATGGCTAAATGGACCGCCATGGCTTAAGCTTCCCCGCTCTGAATGGCCAATAAAACCATTCGTTTCAGGCGAGTCGCAAGAGCTTCCGGAAATGAAGCCCGTGGCTCTTCCTGTGATCTCGCACGAATGCTCGGATGGAAGTCCTCCTTCCGACGACATTTTATACGCTCGTTCTACCAGGTTCTCGTCCTGGCTGAAATACTTAAAAACGATTTGCTTCGTTTATAAGTTCATCAAACGGCTCCCTAGAGGGCCCGTTACCGCGTCCGACCTAGAGTTTGCTGAATTCATTGTACTACGATCGGTGCAGAGGATTCATTTTGAAGCTGATCTCGATCGCTTAGCCCGCAATGAATTGTGCTCTAAGCCAGTACAGCGGCTAAGTCCCTTTCTCCACAAAGGACTTCTCCACGTTGGAGGTCGTCTAGCAAACTCTGAGCTAGATTTTGACTCGCGTCATCCGATCCTCCTTCCGCGTCAAGATCATATAGTGGAACTTTTAGTTTCCCATTATCATGTGAAAAATTTCCACACAGGACCAAACTTGCTCGTATCTCTCTTACGACAGAAGTTTTGGATCCTGTCTGCGCGACGTATTGCACGTCACATTACCTTTAATTGTAACATTTGCTTTCGAGCAAAACCGCGACCTACATTTCCTATAATGGCGGATTTGCCACGTTCTCGCGTTGAGTCTGCTCCTAAGGCTTTCTCTGAAACAGGTTGCGACTATGCGGGACCTCTCTTGATCACGTCGGTACGTGCTCGAGGCCAAAAAACTAGGAAAGCGTACATCTGTCTTTTTACATGCCTGACAACTCGTGCTCTGCATCTTGAAATTGCTTCAGATCTTAGCACTGCAAGCTTTCTGTCAGCTTTTAAACGCTTCCTGGCGCGTCGAGGTCCGGTTCAGTGTCTTTACACAGATAACGCTACCAATTTTATTGGGGCCAAGTCCTATCTCAGAGACCTCTACCAATTCTTGGCTATAGAGTATCACCCCTTATGGGAAAGAGAACTTGCAGAGCATCGAATCACACTTAAAAACATCCCCTGTAGAGCTCCACATTTTGGTGGTTGTTGGGAAAGTGAAGTTAAAAGTGTCAAAACGCATCTCTTCAAGGTCATCGGTCAGCAAATTCTTAGTTTTGATGAGCTTAACACTATCCTCACTCAAGTAGAAGCTTTATTAAACTCGAGGCCTCTGTATGCGATCAGCTCGGATCCGTCAGAGCCTGCTTCGTTATCGCCGGCGCATTTCTTGCATACGAAACCTCTTTTATTTCTTCCCGCTCGCGAAGTCAATGAAACGCGGTTACATCTTATTTCGCGATATGAATTGACTGATAAACTGGTCCAATCTTTCTGGAAGCGGTGGCGCCAAGAGTACTTGCATACCCTACAATCCAAACAGAAATGGAACACCCCTGCCAATCCAGTACGGGTCGGTATGGTTGTCGTCTCCATGCAGGACAATGTGATGCCTCTGCATTGGCCGTTAGGAGTAATCACCGAAATATTTCCAGATAAAAACGGAGTTTGTAGAGTCGCATCCGTAAAGACTAAAGGCGGGATCTATCAGAGTCGCCCGGTGGTAAAATTGTGCCCTTTACCAACTCAATAAGTTTTCGTTTTATTAGACTAAGTTGTATCGTGCACCAATGTGCAGTATTAGATTTAGTTACCGCGTAGAATAATTAATTAAGTATTCTTAATTGTAATATAGTCATAACTTTAGAGTTCTTATAACTTTTGGTAGAGTTGTGATGATATGCAATTTTATTTACTTTTCCTTTATGTTTCGAAAGTAGGAACTTTCAAGCCGGGGAAAATGGTTGCGCTTCATAATTTATAATTATTATATTTTATTATATATTGAGAGGCATTGATTTAATAGTCTTAATTTATTACATAAATGCTATCATATCGTTGGTTGAGTGATGTTCTGCGAGTTTTCGCCGCTGTCAGCGTTTTAGAACCGTTGATAATTGCCGGCGTGAGTCTCATCTATGTCGTTGGATCGTGCGCACGCGCTTTCGCACTGTGTTGATCCATACTTTCGCTCGGACGCACATCGTCTTAAAAAACCCTGAACTGAACCTGCATCAAGTGTTATCTGTGTTCTGGACTGTGTTGTGTTTACCGCTGGCCCGCAGAGTGCACCTAGACTGAGCTTTTAAGCTAGAACGCTGCATTGCCCTATATCTACGTGGAGATTGCTGGGTCAAAGGTATGTGGCATATCGCTAATGAATTGGACTTTAATTCGTTGCCTACTCGCATCTTTTGTTTCTTTCGCCTTAAAGTTAGCACCGCTGAATCAGCAATTATAGCCTAGATTGCTCTAATAATCTAGGTTGACGCGCGTGTGAATTTACTAGTAATTTTGAGTCAATATATTCAAATTATAGAGTTTATACGCACCAAACTTTTTTTTTCTTTTTCCTCAACTAGGGAGGTATTGTAACGTGTATGATTTTACATCACGGTACACTCTTAATAATTAGTAAAACATTTCACATTGCAAACAAGCCTAACACAGCATAACACGACATCTGGCGACATGGCGGCGTATTAACAGGACAACTTAACACTTGGGATCTCGTTTCCAATATACTTTAATCCAAACGTAGTTCTTGTAATAGTTCGCCATGATTACGGCAGATGGCGTTGTACTATACCTCACATACTATAGTCCATATCTTTGTTTATCTAAACTTGAGAGCAAAAAAATCGCACATTCATGATTTTTTGACATAACTAAAAAAAAAAACAAAAAATATTATGTTTCTGTAATGCAGATTCATAGTCTATTTTAATACCTATCCAGTGGTATCTGATTTGTCTTTCAATCATTACATAAAAATGCTTTTGTGGATCAATAACAAAAATGCATGTTTAGTATTAAATAAAAATTCTTTATTCAAGTATTGGTGTCAAAGTTATGAAATTAAAAGATAAAATTAATTTAAAGTTTGTTATTAATACCGAGTGTTCCCTCCCCTAGCCTGAATCACTGACTCCATCCGTGTTTTCATTGATGTTACTAGACTTTTGATAAAGTCTTGAGGAATAGCCTCCCATTCCTCTGCGATCGCCTGTTGCAGCTCCTGTAGAGTCGATGGAGGAGCATCTCGGCCTCGAACTCTTCTTTTCAGCTCGTCCCATAGATGTTCGGTGGGATTGAGGTCTGGGCTTCGAGCTGGCCACTCCATAACGGTCACATCCACCTCTTGAAGGTACTCGATCACTATGCCAGCAGTATGCGGTCTTGCATTATCTTGCATAAACAGAAAGTTTTCGCCGATAAACCCAGCAAAAGGTACGACGTGGCTCTCGAGTACTTCCTCAATGTATCGTATGGAAGTCAATCCTCTTGATTGGTGACCAGTATTCGGTCCGGTGATGAAGGCAAGCTCGGTTTTTGCTTCCATAGACATGCCTCCCCAAAACATGATTGATCCACCGCCATAGGCGACACGTTCTGTTATGCAGCATTGGGCAAATCGCTCTCCCGATCTTCTATACACCTTCCCCCGTCCGTCGTTGCCATGCAAGCACATCCTGCACTCATCAGAGAACAGGACTGCACTCCACTGCTCTTCGGTCCAATTCAAATGGTCTCGAGCGAACTGAAGGCGGGCTTCTCGGTGGGCTGGGGTCAATTTCGGCCCGTTTGCTGGCCTGTGTGCAGTCAGGCCACCTTCTCTCAATCGTCTTCTGACTGTCCACCGGCTAACTTCTACTTCACGAACTTCTTGAAGTCGTTGGCCCAGTTGAACTGCGTTCAAACGACGATTTCTTAAAGATGTCGTTATAAGAAAGCGGTTATCACGCTCTGTTGTAGCACGGGGACGGCCCGATCCTTGTCGCCGTTGGTAGCCACCAGTCTCTTGATACCTCTGGTATACACGCCGAACGGTAAATCGGCTCAAACTCAATTGTCGAGCCACTTGACTTTGCTTAAGCCCCGATTCAACAAGGGCAACCACTTGAGCGGCTACTTCTGGTGTAGTATCCATTTTCGTGTTCCGTTTGAAGCCAATATCAATAGAGAACCTTTCACACAGTACGTTGGTATGCAAATGATGACCATTCCCTCAATATGCACTCTTTTATACCTGCGATAAATCCCGCCGCCGGCCTTACCTGGATCGAGCGACATAAGGGGGTCTATTGTTTTGTTGCTAATGAGTTGTTTTTAAAGGTAAATGTCAACCCTTTATCATTTCTGCGAATGCCTAGGTTATGCACTTTAATTTAATTTGATTTTAATTTGCTGTAAGCTCCAAATAAAAAAAAATTTAACTTTTAAGTAAAAATGTGCGGATGTGCGATTTTATTGCTCTCAAGTGTATATTAGTTTTTATTATCTGTATCTGAACATTTCGCGAATTTAATTTAAATAATCTCTTTGCTTACTAAAATAAATATCTCATTGTCCATTCTTGTAAAATAAATACAAATACAAAGGGCTATGTGTAAAAGTGGCGTTGTTTTTGATGATCCACGACCAGGTAAAAAACTATTGCCATTAATTAGTACTCTCAAAATTGAACAACTTTCATTACTACAGCCACTACCTAAAATATATCGGAAGCGAGATATCGAATTGCAAAAAATCAAGATCGTCTAGCTAGATAAACAATTAACAAGACTTCCCTACAGTTTTTAGTAAACAATAGAAGTAGGTAGAATGAAATTCAACATAACGTGCTTCTTTGTAAACCTGCTCGGAGCTCGGTTCAGTCAGTTACGCCAACCAATCACAGCGCTCTATTCGTTTACCTGCGTGAGAGTACGGGACTTGACCAATATGACGCTATTCAATCGACCCTTTGTTTTCTTTACTCACCATCTGACTTTCGTGTTGTTTGCGTGCGTACTGTGTTCCCTGATTTTATTATATTATATATAACTGCATTACCACTGACTGACTCACTGACATGTTTGTTCTCCCAGATGCCCCCTCGTAGGGTCAAAATGTTTGGTGGGATCGTATAGAGGGAGTTCCGGTGAGTTGGGGAAAAATCCCAAAGTCCCCCTTTTGTCCCCCATTCGCTCCCATCCACCTCGTATCTCGGAAAGTATAGGTCTTACAGCGTTGGTGCAAAAACTAATGTTGCAGAGGACATTTTTTTATATCCGGTTCCATGAAAAAAAAATTGACTTTCATACAAAAAAAATTGGTCACATACAAAATATTTCTGTAATTACTACCACGCAAAAGAAAGTCTTAAACTCAGTTTATAAAAGCTTAGGTATATTCCAATAACTTGAGTGACTCATTTACGACGATTTGTCTCCAATTATCAGGAACGTGCAGATCACACCGCTCACCCCCCCCCCCCCCCCCCCCGCACCCACCCGGGTAAAAGAGACAGTTGCATTTTTTTCTATATTCGCACCTGTGCGTGCCGTCCGATATAGATAGTGCAATCCACGCCCCCGCGGGAGTTTGCTCTGAGCGTCAGTCGCTAACCGTCAGCGGTTCGATGCACACGAGTAATACATCTTATGTTGCGAAAATCCAGAATCGTCACGAAAGTTGCTCTACTTTATATTTTTTTAAATGTCGAATAATTTAATTTTGATAATTAATTTAATTTAATTTTGAAAATAGCGTTTTCATTTCATCTTTAAAAATAAGTAAAATTTTTTTTCACCAGAGGGCGCTGAAACGTAAACATAGGCTCTAACGACCTCCAGACATTATTTTCAATCTTTCCATAAAAACGAAGTGATTTTATCAGTTAAATGTGAAATAAGACCTAAGAACAGAAGGTGCAAGTGTGACAGCGTTTGCAACGATTGAACAAACAGTTTACTGAAGTTATAAAGCAGAAAAACATTACACCGTGTTTGTTCGAGTGAGTGACATTTCTGGGACAAAAAGTGATTCAAAATAAAAACAAGTGCATAATACCATCAGTGCAGATCTGTTAGCAGTAAAACAACATCTCCCGTGCTTGTCGAATATTTTCTTAGCGTAAATATAACCTACAACAAATTTGCGTGAGTCATCACCACCCATCGTTGAATATTCTTACCAAAAGCGCCATTTAACGACGAGTGCATGACACAGTTGCCAGAAACAATCACTAGAGTGCGCTTGCGCAAGTTCCAGACAACGCCATCTATCGCTGAGTAGAAAACATAAAAAAGCTGTAGTTCTCTCAGAAGCCGTCTATAGGTAGAGCTTTAGAGAAACGACGTTGCTAGCCGCAATATCAATCAAAATTACACTTCGATTATGTCAATTTTAAATGAAGCATTTGATCGAGTAAATAAAGATGTCTGGTTCAATACTTGTCAGCACGTGGAAAAAATTGAAGACGAATACATGAGACAGTGTGATCTTGATTTTAGTTTTATTATAAATGTCGGTGATATACATCAGACTCTGAATCAGATATTTCTGAAAAGAGTGATTGACGATTTTCATTTCTCAATAAAGTTCAATAAAACTTTTTCACGTATTTCATTTATGTCTATAATTACCCCCTATTATAAAAATGGTAATATTATCGTATATTAACTAATAATAAAAAATAATAATAAAAAAAATAATAATAATCTAAAAAATGTATATAAGTATTCTATCAGTTATCTAGTTCCCATAGTACAAGCTCCGCTTAATTTGGGGCTAGATAGCGCTGTGTGAAATGTCCAGCAATATTTTTATTTATTTTATTTTAATCACATAAAATATCCACAACTAAAAATTAAAAAAAAACATAACGGTTTCCTTGCAGTCGGGTAAAAAAATAATATTGAAGTAGAGCATCTTTCACTTTGACCATGACGCTCTCTCCTGATTAGTCTATTCATTGTAGTGTGCGTGTGCACTCATAGGTAATTAGTGTGTACCGATAACACTCAAACATTGACGGAAGCTTGCACACATATACTATAAACGGTTAGGAGGAATAGTGGGGCGCGTCTTCCTGGGTACTAATTTTTTTTAAGTATGCAACATCCTTTGTGATCATTTTGGAAAATCAATTTTTTTTTAATTATGCCTCATCCACAATGATTATTTTGAACGTCAATTTTTTTTTTATTATGCAACATCCACTGTGATCATTTTGGAATATCATTTTTTTTAATTATTCCTCATCCACAATGATCACTTTTGGAACGTCAATTTTTTTTTATTATGCAACATCCTATGTGATCATTTTGGAAAATCATTTTTTTTAAATTATGCCTCATCCACAATGATCATTTTGGAACGTCAATTTTTTTTTATAATGTAACATCCACTATGATCATTTTAACATCCACTATGATTATTTTGGAACATCATTTTATTTTAATTATGCTTCATCCACTATGATCATTTTGGAACGTCGAAATACTTTTTAATTGCTTCTTCTACTTCGATATCCTATTTGATTGCTTCTTTTACTTCAATATCCTCTTTGATTGCTTTTTCCACTTCGATATCATCTTTGATTGCTGCTTCCATTTGGATATCCTCTTTGATTTGATTGCTTCTTCCATTTCGATATCGTCTTTGACTGCTTCTTACACATAAATAATAAAAATAAAAATAAATAATAAATATCGCTGGACATTTCACACAGCGCTATCTAGCCCCAAACTAAGCAGAGCTTGTACTATGGGAACCAGATAACTGATAGAATACTTATATACTTTTTTTTTTGTAAATACATACTTATATTATATAGAAAAACACCCAGACACGGAACAAATATCTGTAGATCATGCAAACATTTGTTCCGCGGCGGGAATCGAACCCGCTACTTCCTGCGTCTCAGCCGGTTATACGCCCACTGCGCCACGGAGGCAGTGAATTTTTAGGAGGAGGATATCCTTTTTGATGGCTTTTAACAGCTCGATATCCTCTTTAATTACCTCTTCGACTAAAAGAAAAACACGCGAGCTGCGAGCAGCTCGCGCACAACGCAACCTCTAGTCATTATCTACAATTCGACTTGGCTTGGTGTTAATGGACTTTGGAAATAATGAACGAATCGGATATTCCACCATGCATTTGTTGCGGAAGAAGTGTAAGGCGTATTGGTGGCTATCGTCGGAGATCATATAATGTGACGGAAGAGTTTGTGCAAAATCATCCGTATGTTATGGCATACTTCGTTGAAGTTTTGGGTGTACGAGAGGTGAGTTGTTTCTTTTCTTTGTATGAATAATTGTTTAAAATAAGGAATTTTACAATATCTCACACTACCTGAGCCTCGCGGTTGCACCCGCGTGAATCTGATTAACAATATAGCCTATGTTACTCAGTGATAATGTAGCATTCTAATGGTGAAAGAAGTATTGAAATCGGTCCAGTAGTTTTTGAGTGATTCAATAACAAACATACAAAAAATACAAATGTTTCCTCTTCATAATATTTCTATAGATAGGCATGTAATAACTGAATACGAATGTTGTATTTGTGTTCATGTATATTTATGTTATTTACAAAGAAAAATAATTATATTTTCAGTTTCATGGAGAAGACAGACTGTGCAGGCCGTGTTTAAACGTGCTCGACGTCACAGTTAAGAATATGTGCCAGTTCAAGATATAGATGTCGCTGTGGTTCAAGAACAACCCCAAAACGTTGCAGAAGTTCAACAAGACCTCGTTCCACAAGTGCAGATAGAACCAGAAGATGTTATTGTTGGAAATGTACGAGATCAATCCGTGCAAGTAAACAGAATGCAAATGATAGCATTGCCGGGTTATATGAGAGCACCGTATAACACTCATGTGTGCATATTTGCAGAATGCTTTAACAGAGATTTACAACGCATCCACGTGGATTTGAGAGCTACTGTTCTTAAAAAAAAAAGTTTTTATATCCCACGTGGCAATCGTGTATGCTCTACACATCTGTTGGATTTAAACTGGCATAATATTGAAGAAAGCACTCGTCGGGTTCTGAGCGAATTTTCAGCAGCTCATATAAAAGATATGATGGACATTTTAAGAACACGCAAGGTGTACTTAGACTTTGATAGAGTGTCTGCTATTAACGATGCTGTTTTTCACTATAATATCGGTTTTTCGAAGTCTCAATTTACCGAAATACTAGAGAGCACGCCGAGTATTGCTCAAAGACACAAGAAAAAAGCTGGTACAGCGCTTGCAACAGTGCTAACAAAGCTACACACTGGCGACTCAAATGAAAGATTGGCAGCAATATTCAACATGACAAGAAAAACTTTAGAAAAAACCATGCGTTTGGTGAGACAAGATTTGTTGGCAGAATTTGTGCCAAAGCATTTGGGCTATGACCACATGACACGCGAAGATGTGATTTCTCGTTGTTTGGCGATTCCGAATGCACTTTTTGGTAATCAAGCAGAACACAGAGCAGAGCACAAGCAATGGCAGAGATGCCATTGTCATCATAGATGGGACATATATATACCTACAAAAAAGTTCAAACTATTATTTTCAAAGAAAATCATACAGTTTACACAAGTTTCGTCAGTAGTGAAACCTTTTTTTATAGTTTGCCCAGATGGGCATATCCTGGATATATACGGACTGTATGAAGCAACTAAGTCCGACTCAAATATTCTATTGGATATAATAAAAAACGTAAGTGACACATTTCACTGGTTTTTCAGACAAAACGATGTCTTTATCTTAGACAGAGGATTCAGAGACTCTATAGAAGAAGTAGAAGCATGTGGATACCGCACATACATGCCAGCTACGAAGCATGAGAATGAACCTCAGTTAACAACACGACAAGCTAACAACTCTCGTAAAGTTACATTGTGCCGATGGGTCGTTGATACTGTGAATGGGAGGTTAAAAAACCAGTTCCGAAAATTGCGTTCCCAAACCTTCAACAGAGCGGCTACTCATTTATTTGACGAGATCAGAATTGCGGGTGCCTTACTCAATGCGTTTGGAAAACCATTGCAAGACCACAGGCTTGTAGACGATATTATAAGAGAGATTGATCCGAGATCTGGTGACACGAACCCGTTATGTGACTTCATAATCGCAAACAATCTAAACAGAAGACGAACCGATTTTCAATCAATCACAGCGAATGCACCTGGATTGGACGAATTTCCACAAATAAGTGCTGATGATCTGATAATATTCGCCCTTGGTACATACCAAATAGCCCAAGTACGAAGTTATTATGGGGAACATATCAAGCAAGGCACTTATATAATTGAAGTATGTAAGGACTTGAATACAAACCAACTACGTCGTCGGAACCCTGGTGGCATCAATCCATGGTTGTTACGAGGTAGGATCCAATCACGACATACAAACAAACGAACTTATTTGATTTACATATCGATGGTCCCTATTAACAATGTCGGTTCTGCAAAATGGCTACTTTTGAGTAGAGCGGGTCAAAGTTAGTTTGTACGATAAAAAAAAAGTTAAGAAACCGGTAATGTTGAAATTTGTACTGATCGTTTTTCGTATTGTTTACTAAGTAATGATATAGAAAAATCATAAAATTTCTTGATATTATAGGAAATAAGGTATTACCGACACTTTCACATGGACTATTTTCAGGGTGAATTGTAGGTTATGACACTTACGACAGTTTTTTTTGGATATTTAAAAGTAATTTATGTAGATAGTGGTATATTCGACATTTTCAACTGGAGATTTAAAAATAAATGTGTCGTATGTGTTTGGTGTACAAACGAAAATAATAATTATACTTAATAAAAAACTTTTTATTGAAAAACCATTTATTGAACATTAAACATTTGAACAGTTTCATCAACACAAATTAAAATAAGGAAATCACACTTTGAGATCAATGTACTTAATGCTGAAATAAAATTAGGAAAGTAAAAGCAATCAACACACAATAAAAACATATCAGTTAAAATACCTTTAGAATGGCAGGTAAGTATCACAAAGTTTTATGAAATGTATTTAAGCTTAAAAATTTTATATCTTGGCACCTTTAGGAACTTTCTGTGAACAAAACTTACATAATTATTACAACCAATGTACAGTCTTAGTTTGTACTTTAAAAGTCAGTCTACACCTTATTCTAAAGCAACGTACTTATCATACTTATAAATAACTGTACCTATAATAAATCAGGAAATGCAAAATCACAATAGAATCAAAAATAAATTTTCTGAAAAAACATTATCACAGCCGTCCATTCAGTCAGAGTCACTTTCTTGTGCTACTGCATTACTAAGAACGTGTGGCAGGTCTCTATAAAAACTATGATATTTTTCCGGGATGACACCAGATCTGCACATATCATTAAGATCTTTGTTCTTTCCATATGGAAGAAGAACAGGGCCATCATAAGCTTGGGATATTTTAAAATCATTGTTGCGTTGGGTGCTTCTTTTGGTGGATCTGAGAACCACTAAAGTCTTCGGCTCGTCATCAAAATCATATTTGTATTCAATTCGATCAAAAACGTTACCCTTAACTTTAACCTCTTTAATTTGTGTCCACTTCATTTTTTCATTTTCTACATCTTTCACCCAGTTTTTGTTTGCTAACAAATCTTTGAAATTGTAGAAGTCTCGTGAGGCCATTTCTTTTACATTGTACGGCGTGCCTTCTGTTTTTGCCCAACGCACCAAGCAGTACCATTCATCAGGAACGTATATCATTCTTCGCTCACTCTCTCTTTCTATAAGCGCGTGAACACTGTCCCCTTCATTTTGGGTGTGTCCTTTCTCCATAAACCTATGCGTTATAGTTACTCCAAACTCCTTCGCAACAAGCAAATATAAAGCAAAGACAATACGGTTCCGATTTTGGCCAGCGCAATTGTCCGACCAAAATCTAAATTCCTTCACTCCTTTTTCGGCATTCACTTTTATGAAATCGTACAAGCAACTTGAGACTTCATTAGCCCCTCTTTTGGCAATACGAGTACATTCATGCCACATGTAGCAAGTCGCAGTTTTATTTCCAAGCTCAGTGTAAAGTTGAAAGAGTTCAGTTTCCTTTTGTAATAGAATATGCTTACCTCACCGTGCGGAGTCTGTAACACCTTTTGAAAATCGAAAGTAGCCACAACAATTTCAGGATTTTCACTTGCTTCTGTTTTATCAGCTTGTTTAAGTGATCGAGCCACTTTTTTTCGTGTCTGATGTTCCAAGAATCTCTGTTTTTCTTCTTCTGTGGGAAATTGGTTATTCGCAAAGATATGGCAAACTTCACACAAGTCTTTCTTGGGTTTGTGAAATGCCAAGTTGAAATTAGCATTCACAATGTCACGGTACTCGTATTGACGTTTGTTGGCTTGATTAGTGTATTTGTTAGGATCGTACCATTCAACATACAGTTTGTACATCTGCGAGGTACTTTTTATGTTATTCAAGTACAGTTTCTTAGAATCTTTGCGTGCATAGTGCGAATCGACCCGATCTAAGCAATTCACATGGTCTTTTACACTTTGTACCATTTCTTCATTAATAACTCTAAACTTATGCTCATATTTTCCTCTCTTGTCCTCTTCTACAGCCGATATGCCATTAAACTTCTTCCAAGCCGTTGTTATTATCCGCTCCCCAGAAGATATTGTACTCAAAAACATCTGCTTACAGACTCTTTTTATTTTTCTTATTGCAGTTGGGAGATGGTAAACATAGGTATACTCACGTTTGTGTTTAGTTATTTCTGTGGTTTTTCGTCCTTTAGTTATTTTTTTTGTGTATTTTATAACAAACTCCCATTGCTTATTACGATCGCCCAGTTTCCAAAACTTTGAAAATATGTCCTCTCTTTGTTGTAAATCGTAATTTTCAGTACACTTGTAGCGACATTTATTTCCACACGGCTGCCCTAATACCTTTTCTCCAATTTGTTTTCCTTTTTTATTTGTATATGGTTTTCCTTCATTTTTCATTTTCTTCCTTTGAACTACACTCCAATTTTTTTTGTGTACAAGTCTCTTCTTTCCTAGATCTGTTTTATAAGTTTTCTTCCTGGAACTTTTATGTGTAGTCGGTGTTACATTAGTGGAAGTGTCTGTTATAGTTGTAGGTGTTGGAATATTTAAATAGACTTCTTCGGGCCTAACGGCATACGCTTCCAAGCATATGGCACAGAATTCATTTCCACATCCGTCTTCGTGAACTGCAGCTGGTGACGGTATTGGCGTTGAATTGTTAGTGGGCGTTGATGCGCCTTCAGAGATTACCTGCGTTTCTTCTGTTACGGAATCAAGGATACCCCTCTCAGGTATTGCCTCTTCAGGAATTCTCTTTTCAGCTAAAGAAGTATTTACAGGCTCGTCGCTATCACTGAATACATCATGCATCAAATCTTGAAGACACTGTGTCAATTCCTCATCAGAATGCGCACGTACTGGTGAAGACTCTCGATCTGCAAATATAAATAATTTCTAGAATTAAAATGCTAGGTGACAGTGATAGGTAGGCACCAACTTACTGATAAGTCAGGAAGGGAAGTATTCGTATAATGAAGAATATTTATCAATAATAAAAAAAACTTAGAAAAATCCAAATGGCCGGGATTCGAACTCCCGACCTTCGGACCAAAATTCGAGCACTATCCCACTTAGCCAACACGGCTCTTAGGTAAAGAAACTAGGAAATGACACATCCAACCGACTGACTAACTTTGGATTACGTGTAATAATGTCGAAAGTGTCACATCCGACAAAACATCTGCTTTTAGGTTACATGTAAAAATGTTGGAAGTGACACATACGACAAAATCATTGTATTTGCCTCCATGTAATAGTGTTGGAAGTGGTACATCCGACAAAATGATCTAATAAATTTTCATGTAATAATGTAGGAAGTGGTACATCCGACTACATTGTCTACTTGAAGTCCAATGAAAATAGTTGTATCTACCGGAACCTACTTTGTTGACCGGAATATACCTATATTAAGCAAAATACGAATGTTTCATGAAAAGTGGTAGGTAGTCTTTAAATTAATGAAATTGCTGTAAAAACTCCAATCACTATCGACTAATTATAGTAATATAAAGGATGCTTACCTGGATCTGTAGTTATAGGATTATGTTGACAGTCACTTATTGCCTCTTTCGGCTGATAAAGAGGATCTTGTTTATGAGAATTTACTAGATCTAAAATCCGCTTAGAACGTTTCGACATGATGGGATCTTCACTTTTTAACACGCACAAAAACAAAACATTTCTTTTAATTTCGGCCGCGCGTGCGCTCCCCCAGTGACAAAGAGCGATGTGGCAGATCCGCGCGCATCCGCGCTCCCCCCGCCCCGCAAACAACGGCGGTTCCGTCACTACCAACACTGTTGCGTGGACAAAGTTATTACTACTGACAATATTAGCCTACAAACTGACTAAATACCATGATTTTCAATCAAATAAAATAGTACATACAATGTAACTTTTTATTGTGATTCTATTTATATAAATAAGTAAAAATTGGCAAAAATGTATATCCGACATTGTTAATAGGGACCATCGATATTAGTCGAACGAGAAGTTCAAGGGCGACAAGCCATATTAGGACACTATTGTACGTGTATAGTGGGGAAACGCACGTTAGGGTGTTGTGCTCACATAATGTCTTGTATATGGTACCTGGGGTGGGGGCGATACCAAGAGAATCTATTTTCCGAATCTATTAATCTCCCCCGGCACAATTTCTAGACCTTATAATCCGAAACGAAGTGAAATCGAAGCTTATGACGAATTGGAGGAATGATTGAAGGAAAGAAGATTAGATTAATAATAAGTTATCCGAGTGCTCTAGAATTCTAAACACCTAGAGTAGTATTAGAAATAAAGTATTATTAATGGGATCCATGTTTTTTATTCTTAACTTACTCATTTCATAGGTAAAATAAAAGTATTTTTTAAATAAAAATGCATTTTATCATTTACTTAGACGATAACTATTCTTGACTTCAAAGTCGAATATTTTAGCTCCGATATAAGTTACAGCGTATTTTGTTTTTTTAAATGAAGATACAGGTGTAGTACTTAAATTCAACACATATTGCATCAGTGGTCGCATAAAAAAAATAAGGCCAATAATATATTTACAAATATTAAAGGTCTAAACAATATTTTGTTTTGACTCACGCATGGTGATTCGTTTTTCGATAGGGCAGTCCTACGTAATATGTCGTCTCACTGAATCCAAGAACGATATTATTTAAATTAACGGTTGCACTAATTGCTAATTGAACGATAACTTGGCTGCCTATATAAGCCTGCGCCCGACTTTTCTCGTTCTTTCCCACCAGAAGATCACAGCGACAACTTGCATTCTACATTGTACAAACTTAATCTCAAAGTTTGCTTCGACAGTGCATCTTTTTACTTTTTATTTAAATTCTGTGCTACATACTTCTAATCTGGTAAGTAATAGTGCCTCGCCTTCTCAAGGATTATATGTAATCCCCGTCTAATCCCGTTCTCTTTAACTAATTTGCATTTTTCTGTTCCCAACCAGGAAGTCGGTTTCTTTCTTTTACTTCAGACTCCATTACGGTTCTACCTACCCAATATCGGTTCACGTTCAACGGCTTCCCCTTTCTCGAATAATACAAGCCTGAAACGGTTCCCCATCGACGCCTCGAAGCCGTAAGAGGCGTGACTGCTCTCCGTCCGCCCGACCCCTGCGTGACCTTGCACGTGGCAGCGGCTGCCCGACCAGGTACTCCGACGCACTCCGGGAGCCTGAGTTCCTGCGACGCCTTCTCGCCGCAGTTCAGTCCACTTTTTCTCTCCGAGCAGTCGCCAGGAGCGGTCGTCGGAACATCACACTAGGTGTATCTCATCTATATTTTAACCCGGGGAAAACCCCTAGGAACCATCCTTTAATTCTGACGCAACTTGTCATCAGATGGCGCCCATTCTACTTTACTGAACTGTAACTATAGTACTTGCCGTGCTCACCACGTTGTCAACTGCTGTGCTGATAGGCCATAAGCCTCAGGATTCTGTGCTCCTCCAGCTCACGTCCTTTTACCAACTTCTCTATTGTATACCATATTGTAGCCTCTTATTTTAAGTGTGTACCATCGGTAGACCAAGTAAATATTTGTCAAGCTCTGTTGTCTGCCACAAGTATAAGAAGGTTAATATAAGAATCCACCCCGCTCTACCGATTTCTTATACGTACAATATACGTCTTAAACTAGTTGCCTTGTTTTATTTCTTAGCTGTTACAACCTTATGAAAAAAGTTGATCCACCTAACTGTGAGGTATGTGGTTCATTAGATGATGTGAACCACCTCTTGATGGATTAAGCACACGTTTATAATTACCATGGTAGACGGAAAGGTCTGCAATGCAGCCACAGGCACAAGGTCTACAAGTAAGTGCTACATATGTGGAACAACCTCGAAAGATTTTAATAAATTGGACTATACAAGAGAAGTGAATTTTGAAGCCCTTGAATTCGGCATATCGGTGTTACACGCCAGAATTCGAATTTTTGAATTTATCCTTCATTTAGCCTACAAACTTCAAGTGAAAAAATTCAGTGCAAGAAAATCGAAAGAGGAGAAAGACCTGGAAGATCAAACCTAAAGAGATACAAAAAAGGTTTCGCACTGAAACAGCTTTAATAGTAGATATGCCTAAATCCAATTTCGGGAATACAAATTATAGAAATACAAGCAAAAGGTTCTGGCATTAAAGGTTCTGCAATAACTGGCATCAGTTATTAGCTAATTTACAGACTTAAAGTGATATTGGAAGCAATTTCAAGCGGGTTTAAAATTGATCCTCTAAAATATGAGAGATATGCTTGAGAAACTGCTAGTGTTTATGTGAACCTATATGATTGGCATCCTATGATGCCAACAATGCACAAGCTTTTAGTCCGTGGCGCAATCATCATCGAAAAGGCATTATTACCAATCGGACAGCTTTTCGAGGAAGCAGCTAAGGCTCGCAAGAAGCATTTTAGATCATACCGCCAAGATTTTGCGAGTAAATTTTCCAGGGAATGTTGTAATCAGGATATTTTTAACCGCCTTCTGCTTAGTTGATCCCGTGCTAAGTAGCATACGAACTATAAAAAAAAGGAAGCAAACACATTTTTGCCTGAAACCTTGGCCATGTTTGTATCTGCAGAATCCAATATATCAGAAAATTCATCATAGAGCGACGAAGAAAGTCCAAAACCTTAGTAATATTGTGTTTTTTTCCTTTGGACCGATCTAAAATTTAGTAGTTCTTGTTTTTTTGTAAATATATATATATCTATATATATGTATATCTATATATATTTGGAGAACATATAATTTTGTTGTAAAAATAAGTTTTTTTTCATTTACGTTATTTAGATACCAAATCGTAGTAATACGCACGGTTGTTTCAGAGCTGCCTTTTCGTTTTCGTAAAATTCATAATTTTTTTTATTTATACTATGGAGATGGAACAAGCCTATGACCCACCTGATGTTAAGTGGTAACCATCGCCTATAACAAAGTTTGCCTCGTAGGTCACGCTCCTTAGAAATGTGCCCTACGATGCACTTCCCTGCGTCCATCAACTTGAGGCATACGGTTGTAAAGCCTCATGTGTCGTTATTTCACTGGCAACCATTCCCTTCAATATTATGGACATAATTTAGCTGTTGCGTTTGTTTCTTGAATTCACAATTCATAGAAGTTAATGTAAGTACATAATAGGTATTTACCTTTACTTATGAAATTGCCGTTCTTCAGTACTGGTCAATTCAAATAGAAAAAAAGTTTGGAATGGCTTTGTATTCTAAATTCAAATTAATTTTGTTTTTAAAACATGACATTCTTTTTACAAACTCAGTCTTTTGTTTATTGATAAGCGTTGTATTTTCATTACATTTGAACATTTTTCGTCATAATGGATAGTGTTACGCCGAGGCTGTTAAACAATGAGTAATAATCGAACCTTCTCGAACGCTTTTGTCTTGCTGTGTTATTGTTGCTATTGTTTGTGGTTTCGCAGAATGGGGAGTGGCCATTGTGTCGAGGGACCGACCCTTTCCTGGAAGGATCGACATCGTTCTCGAACAATCGAAATGTGTGCGATATAAATAGGCCGGAGAGATGGTCAGTTAGTCTCGAGTCTCAGTCAGTCTCAGTTGAGTGAGTTAGTCTCAGCGAGGCTCTGGAGGACTGACGTGGGAAGGGTCTCGCGTGAACAGTAGTTGTTCCCGAGTCAGTCTGGATTCAGCTATACGTGTGAACATTTCGGTGACTTTAAGTGGTGCAACTGTGGTGTGAATTAGTGTGTTGTGATTACGTGTGACCAAGTTCGTGTATTCATCGTTTAGTGCTGAATAAAAGTGTTATTTTGGTTGGATCGATTCCCATTATTTTATCCCGAACCCTCAGCTTGTAACAATACTTTAAAAATTCGTGTAATTATGGAATATGAGTTCCGTCGTGGCACCAACGCGACACAAACGGCACGTAACATCAAAAACGTTTACAGAGAGAACTGTACAAACGAACGCACAACCCGTTATTGGTTTTCCCGGTTCCGTTCTGGAAATTTTGACTTGAAAAATGAAGCTCGTGGTCGTCCGGAGACTTTGGTCAACAATGATGAATTAAAGGCGATTGTAGAAGCTGACGAAACTCAATCAACAGCTGAGCTAGCAGTGATAATTTTTTGGCCGCTAAATACCAAAATTATGATAGAATATATACGGACGGTTCCAAAGGGACTGATATGTCAGGGCTGGCCATATTCAATCCTCAAACGAACGGTGCAATAAAAATTAAAATAAAGTCGAACATATCTATAATGTACACGGAACTCATTGCTATTGCAGAAGCGGTATCTTATATCGATTCCTTTAAAAATGGATTTGGTGTTATTCTGACGGACTTTAAAAGTGCCCTCCATCATCTCGCTCTATGCACCACAAGTTTTCGTGGCGCACCAATAGCGTACGACATATTAAAGTCCATTGATAAGTTGTCGAATAAAAACAAACATGTCACGTTGCAATGGGTGCCATCACACGTCGGTTTGTCCGGCAATGAGGAGGCCGATCGTCTCGCTAAGGCCCGGCGCCCATTATCGGCATCGGTACGACTGAGGATTTTAGGTGGCAAATAGCAATATACTATAACATAATGGCAATAAAGTAGAAAGTTCCGTGATATGTGGTCGTAATAACAAAAATACCGCTTCGGTATGCTTGAGGCTGGTGTATCAGCAGCCTTGAGAATGCTTCGGCATCCTTCGGCAACCTTCGGTACGCCGCCGGCGCCGAGGCAACACTCGGGGGATTGTTTGCCCTGCGGGGCGAGGGGAGGCATCCGCCATTTGCATCATTTGACTCACACAACACAATCGAGGTAATCGCTGTGTGTAACGGTTGTTTGCTGTCACATCGAATGTCATGGCGGAAGAAAAGCTTATTAATTTAGTTCGTCTACATGAGTGTTTATACAATATAAAATCGCGTCACTACAGTGACTAACACATGAAACATAATGCGTGGGAGCAAATCGCCAAAGAATTCAATAAAACACGTAAGTAAGCATCATAAACATTTTATTTTTATTGAGTTATAATAAGTACCATCAATATGATAATGATCAATTACATTGACTTATAGATCGTTAGTATTTTATGATCTATTGACAATATTATTCTGCCAACTAACTGACCCATGTTCAGAGTTAAAAAATTGTTTGAATTGATCTCTAACGACCATACCCTCGCACATGATAATATCGTTCTCGCCTACTACATTGTTATCCACGGAACCTTCTAAAATATCGCTTTCCTGTAGTGGGTTTGGAAGTTCCGTCGTTGCATTGTTAATGATATAATTATGTAAAGAACAGCAGACTAAAATGATGTTATCTATATATTTTGCTTGTAATTGCATTCTCCTCTGAAATATTTCAAACCTTGATTGAAGAATGCCAAAAGCACTCTCCACGATACGCCTTGCTCGACTTAGTCTGTAATTAAAAACTCTTTTCTCTATATTTGCCAATTGATTCGCAGGGTACGGTCTAGTTATATTTTTCGTTAGTGGAAATGCTTCATCAGCAACAAAAACATAGGGTAATTCTTCAGTTATTCCTCGTAAGCTCACATTTTGAGGAATATTTAATGTGTCGTTTTGCAATTTTAAACCCAATTTTGAATGATCTAATATACCACCGTCGCTATTTCTACCATAAGCACCTACATCGACAATGACAAATCTGTATTTAGCATCTGCTACAGCCAGCAGAACGATACTAAAATTTTTTTTATAATTAAAATACATACTTCCACTATTATTTGGAGCTCGTATCTTGAAGTGCTTGCCATCCATGGCACCAATACAATTTGGAAAATTCCATATTTCATCAAAGTCTTTCGCAATTATCTTCCATTGTGCTGTTGTTGGTTTTGGCAGAACGACACGGCCAAGAATATTCCAGATTACACGGCAGGTTTCATGGACTATACAACGAACTGTACTAAATCCCATTCGGTAATTGAACGCTAAAGTTTTGAAACTGACTCCTGTTATTAAAAACCTGAAAAGAAACATTATATTTTTAAATATAGCTTAGGTACCTATTAATATTATTAAAAATATTTAAATAATACCAATTTTAAAAAAATATTATAATTTTGAAAATTTAGAATAAATATACCTAGGCACTTTTGATAATCATATTTTAAATCATACAATACGGATTACGAAACATTATACATAATATCACCTGTGTTGCGGGTGCCGGACACATACGTTTAACTAACAAACCATTCATTTATATGTTTATTATATTATTTTCAGCTCAAGAATATCTCAAGATGTGGATGAATATCAGAAACAACTATCGAAAAGCGATGAAAAATAGAATAAGCAAAAGTGGTGATTCTGCAAAGCCACAAAGGCCTATAAAACACGAAAGAAAACTCCAATTCTTGAATACATTTTTACAAAATAGAGCGCAGGTATCTAATTTAAATTCTTCTTCCGAGGAGACACAAGATTCTTTCTTGGATTCTCCTCAATCACGACCACAATCACAAATGTCACATTCAGATTCTCAAAAGTCGCGTCCTCGATCACAAAACATAACCACAGCTGAGATATTAAAAGAATATATAGATTCTAAAAATAACGAAGATGAACATCCTATAGATATATTTTTTAAATCAATGTCTGCTACGGTAAAATCTTTACCGAAAAAGTTGCAACTTCAAGTAAAAAGAGATGTATTGCTTCTTGTTAATAAGGCAGAAATCGAATATTCAGAACTATCAGAAACATCACAGAATATTGAAACTACAAGATCTATTTATGAACCATCCACATCGAAACAAAAACCTCCTGTGAATCAATCAAACTACACCATGGACGATTTTTCTTATTACACACCCCAAGCAACATCCGTAAATAACGAGGACAACATACAATCAACATTGACACATACTCCGACACCCATACTTAGATGCCAAGACGAAAACCTGGTCCTTAGCAGTCATCTCATCGTGCAGCCTGTGCCCAAAAAAGGTAGTCGTGCCGACCCGTCAAACTACCGCCCTATCTCGGTCACCTCCTTACTGTGTAAATGTATGGAGCGTGTGCTGAATAGGAAGCTCCTCGCATACCTTGAAGACAATGACCTCCTTAGTGACCGTCAATATGGGTTTCGCCAGAAACGGTCTACTGGGGATCTTCTTGCGTATACTACACACATCTGGAGTGAAGCCATCGAGAAGTATGGTGAAGCACTGGCTGTTTCACTAGATATCTCCAAGGCTTTTGACAGGGTTTGGCATGCCAGCCTTATTGGCAAGCTCCCTTCATACGGACTTCCAGCTCAGTTCTCCTCTTGGCTTGCAGACTTTCTGAGGGAACGATCCATTCGGGTAGTCATTGATGACCGCTCGTCTGATCAATTGGCTATTAACGCCGGGGTACCTCAGGGGTCAGTACTCTCTGCCACGCTGTTTCTGCTGCATATCAATGATCTGCTCATGCCCGGTATCATTGGGTACGCAGACGACAGTACAGTTGTGGAGAGGTACACTTTTAATGCTCGAGCCAGCAGAGCTGAAAATCAGAGGCAGAGAGACGAGATGTTGCAGCGTTTGAATTTGACACTCAAGGCCGTCTCTGACTGGGGCGATGCCAATCTTGTCAAATTCAATGCTTCAAAAACGCAAGCATGTCTCTTCTCGGCGAAAAAGAGTCAGTTTACCCAAGTTCCAATTTTCCAAAATGTACCGTTATCTGTAAAAGATCACCTCGAGCTCCTAGGGGTCTCGCTCACGCCTACTCTCAACTTTAGCTCATACATCGAGTCTAAGGCTAAAACAGCTGCCATGAAGCTGGGCATCCTCAACAGGGTCAGGAGATACTTCACACCAGGACAGCTTCTTAGTCTTTATAAAGCTCAAGTCCGGTCTGGTATGGAGTACTGCTGCCACCTTTGGGATGGTTCGGCCAAATACCAGCTCGCTACCTTAGACTCGATAGAACGTAGGGCTTTTAGGCTTATAGGTGAGCAATATAGTATGGCGGTGACTAAGATCCAAAGTCTCGAACACCGCCGTAAAGTTGCAAGCCTATCGATCTTTTACAGAATACATTTTGGGGAATGTGCCCAGGAACTATACGATCTGATCCCGCCATCTCCTTTCCATCAAAGGACAAGCAGGCGCAGGGCTCAGTACCACCCGTACCTAGTCAATATACCACCCATTCGCACACACCGTTTTGGTTCTACGTTCTTGATGCGTACAGCTAAGGTATGGAACACTTTGCCGTCGTCTGTTTTTCCTAAAGAATACAATCCGGGCCTCTTTAAGGTGAGAGTAAATAGGTTTCTTCTAGATCTTCGTGCTACATCTTAGACCACATCATCACTTACCATCAGGTGAGATTGTGGTCAAACGAAGTTCTATCCAATTAAAAAAAAAAAAAATCTGAAGTTGAACGATGCTCAATTTGGCTTTAGACCAGGGCTGTCTACGGAGACTGCGATATTGTGCCTCAAGCAAACTGTCCGGTACTACACCAACAGAAAGACTCCGGTTTACGCATGCTTCCTAGACCTGTCGAAGGCCTTCGATTTGGTGTCCTATGATGTACTCTGGCAGAAAATGGAAACAGAAACTAGTCTGTCCAGTGACGTGATTAGACTTTTTGATTATTGGTACAACAACCAAATCAATGTTGTGCGATGGGCGGGAGCAGTTTCTGATGAATACAGGTTGAAGTGTGGGGTCAGACAAGGTGGATTAACATCCCCCAGACTTTTTAACATGTATATCAACGGACTTGTCGAGGAACTCAGCAACACCGGAGTCGGCTGTTCCATAGATGGTAAATTTGTTAACAACATCAGCTACGCTGACGATATGGTGTTGCTGGGTCCCTCGATAAGTGCCATCAGAAAACTCCTGCAGCGGTGTGAAGCGTACACCGAGGCTCATGGGCTCAGGTACAACGTGAATAAAAGTGAACTGCTGGTATTCCAATCGCGGGGTCACAAGATCACCGATGTACCACCCGTCTTTCTTGATGGTGTCACCTTACCCAGAGTTTCACGTTTCAAGTACCTGGGCCACTGCGTCACGGAGGACCTCACGGACAATGAGGACATTGAGAGGGAGCGTCGGGCGTTGGCTGTCCGAAGCAATATGTTGGCTCGTAGATTTGCACGGTGCACGGGAACAGTAAAGGTAACTCTCTTTAAGGCCTTCTGCCAGTCTTTTTACACATGCAGTCTATGGACCAACTATACGCAGAAGACAATCAATGCCCTACGCGTTCAGTATAATAACGCGTTTAGGATACTGTTGGGGCTGCCGAGGTACTGCAGTGCATCAGGCATGTTTGCAGATGCTCACACGGATGGTTTTCATGCCATTCTACGCAAGAGAGCCGCCTCGATGCTGTGCCGTGCCCGCGGCAGCGGTAACACTATCCTACGCGTTTTATCTGATAAAGCTGACTGCCCAATATTGTGGCACCTAGTGCAGCTGCATGTTAGTAAATAAGTATTTCATTTTTTATTTATTCATTATCTGACATGTGTTTTTAATTTATTTTATTATGATCTTAAATTTGATTTGTAATTTGTTTTGATTTAGTTATTATTATTATTTGTCTTGTATCCTTATTTATTTTATATTTGTATTACTAACATAGTTTGTAAACAAGTGTAGTACTAACAATATATGGACTTAATACGTCTGAAATAAATTTTAAAGAATGAATGAATGAAAACATTGAAACCAGTGATTATCAGAATATTGAAACCAATAATTATCAGAATTTGTAATTTTTTTTTCACATTTTATTTTTTACCTGCAGCAAAGCTAATGTGATTAAAAATAAAGATATGATTCGAATGTCAACAACAATCGCTCCACGACGACAGTCCTATGACCGGCGCAGCAAGAAATATAGATTCAGACGAAATAGTAATGCAGTCTGCGATCTGAAGTCACCATTCGAATCATACCTGTACGAGTATATGTGAACTAAAAAATAATAAATATGATTAAACTTATTAAAGTATTTTTTATTACTCACCTCAAGCACACAGACAATCTTTCTTCAACAGGTATAGGTGAGCGAAATCTTGATTGTTTTTTCTCCATGTAAGGTCGAAGCAAATGAACCAGACTTTCAAAATTTTCATAACTCATTCTATAATAATCATAAAATTTTCGAACGTCATAACGCAATTCATTGAATAAATTGTTGAATTCACCGGACATATATCGTTGCTTCCAAAGGTTGTTCACCCAAAATCTTCTTGATTGATTAGATTTCTCTTCTTGTTCAGCAAGAGTTGCTATGAACACTAGATCCCAGTCCACCATATTAAATACAATTCAGACAACTAGCTTGTAACAACTCTGAGACTGTTATGATGGGAAATACGATATTGAGACGCTTCGGCAAGCTACAGGACGGTGCGGCATCCTTAAGGACGCTTCGTCATCCCTAAGAACGTTGCAGCATGCCAAAGCATAATTGCTGATAGTGTGCGCTTGCATGTAGGATGCCGAAGGATCCTTTTCCTTGCCGATGCCGATAATGAGCGCCGGGCCTAAGGAAGCTATCGTGGACGGCATCGTTATGAACTTTTTACCCGTTATGAACAATTTGCATGGGGAGTTTATGACATTACCCAACACAATATCTGACTGGGAATATATCGCCAATGGATTTAATACTAGAGCGAACTTTCCCCATTGCATTGGTGCAGTGGACGGTAAGCATATTAGAATAAAAAAGCCAAACAACAGTGGTTCCATGTTTATGAATTACAAAGATTTCTTTTCCATCGTATTATTAGCAGTGGTTGATTCATATTATAAATTTGCATACATCAGTGTGGGCTCGTATGGAAAAGAATGTGTGGCACAGGCAGTGAGCAACGGTTAGTCAGATCAGATATTCCACGGGTAGAAAACGTATCTACTGTAGTGGTTCACGATGTTAAAACACCTTTAGTTGGCGAAAAGAAAAAGCAATTACTAAAACTCATAGAAAGATTTTCAAATTCTTTTATCAGTCGGACGGCAACCTCTACCGTAAATACGGGTAGTATGGAAATTAGATTAAAATCTGATACCCCGGTTAATCAGCGACCTTACAGGCTTTCAGTTGACGAAAAGAATAGGGTTCGTGGTATTATTAACGATCTGCTTGAGAAAGGCATTATACGCGAATCACAGTCAGAATACGCTATCCCTATTATCTTGGTAAAGAAAAAGGATGGTAGTGACCGAATGTGCGTCGACTACCGTGCGCTCAATTCCATAACTGTTAAAGAAAGGTTTCCCTTACCACGGACCGATGATCACATCGACAAGCTAGGCAAATACACATTTTTCACAAGCCTTGACATGGCTACCGGTTTTCACCAATTGCCCTTAAAAGACGATGCTTCCATCAGCAAGACGGCTTTCGTAACTCCCGACGGGCATTACGAATATTTGAAAATGCCCTACGGGCTTGCTAACGCGCCTATAGTCTATCAACGGGTTATTACAGTTTTTTAGTAAACTTAAAAAAATGCACATTTTTAGCAACGGAAGTCGAGTACTTGGGTAGACTGATTGGACGAGGTCAAGTACGGCCAAGCCCAGCTAAGATCGAGGCTTTGATTAACTCTCCGAAGCCAACAAATGTGAGGGAAGTTCGCCAGTTTTTGGGTTTGGCGGGGTATTTTCAGCGATATATTGCTGGGTACTCCTCCAAAACAGCCTGCATTGCTAAACTTCTTAGAAAAGATATCCCTTTTGAGTGGGATGCTGAACAGGATGCTTCTCGTGAGTACATCTTGAAATGTTTAACTACGGAACCAGTTTTAGCGATATTTGACCCGGAGTTGCCTACTGAGCTGCATACCGATGCTAGTGCTGTGGGACTTGATGCGATTCTGCTACAAGAGCATACCGGTAAGAGAAAAAGAGTCGTGGCTTACTTTAGTAAATCCACTCAGGGTGCAAAGTCGAGGTACCACAGTTACGAGCTCGAAACGTTGGCGGTAGTCCGAACATTGCAATACTTTCGTCACTACTTGGTTGGTATTAACTTCAAAATTATTACAGACTGTAACTCGCTCAAGCACACTGAAAAGAAGAAAGACTTGGTGCATCGGGTCGCGCGCTGGTGGGTTTACATGCAAGATTTTCAATTCACGCTTGAATATAGAAAAGGTGTTCTTATGCAACACGCAGACTTCTTGAGCCGGCATCCTCCTGTCGCGGTGTCGCATATTCGCAGCCCTGCTAACTGGGCAAAGATCGCTCAGACTGCTGACGAGGAGACACAAGATTTGATGAGTAAGTTAAGAGACGGTTTACTTGATTCTGGTAGATACGAAATCAAAAACGATTTGTTGTATTATAGATACACCCCTACTGGGGCTAATTCACGTCTGTTATGTTTCGTGCCTAAGGGTCACAAACTTAGCTTGTTAAGATTATACCACGATGAACATAGTCACATCGGTGTTGATAGGACTACTGATTTAATATTAAGAAACTTTTGGTTTCCGGGTTTACGCCAATTTGTTAGAAAATATATTGGTCATTGCCTAGTCTGTTTGTCATGTAAAAAGGTACCTTCAGGGCCTACTCAGCCGATTGAATCTTGGACTAAGCCCGAAAACCCGTTTGTGGTTATTCACACTGATGTACTAGGACCCCTTACGGATAGTAACGGTTACAAATATGTTCAGATTGTAGTAGACGCATTTTCTAAATACTGTTTACTATATCCAATGTATAGACAAGATTCGGATGAATTAAAGCGAATATTTTCAAATGTTGTCTGATTGTTCGGTACACCGACCACTATTGTCTGCGATCGTGGTAGAATGTTTGAGAGTTCTACGTTTAAAAAATGTGCTAGCGAGTTAGGTTGTTCGATTCATTACATAACACCAGGAATGCATCGTGAGAACGGACAGGCTGAACGCTACTGCAGAACTGTCTTGAATCTGTTACGTGTGGAGGTCGGGAACAAAGGTTCCCAGTGGTCAGAAGTCCTGTGGAAGGTACAACTGACTCTGAACATCACCAGACAAGCAACGACGCAGTCATCACCACTTCAGCTGCTTGTTGGCATAGAGGCAGCCACACCAGTCATCAGATCTCTTGTGCGCGATGTCGCGCTAGACCACGCTAACTCTAATCGAGAAGCTTTACTAACCCTCAGTCGACAGAGAGCATCCGAATTACTGGCGTCCAACCAGCGACGGCAGGACGAGCGCATCAATGAACGTCTGCGGCAGCCCGCCACGTTTGCCGTTGGCGACTATGTGTTCGTCAACAAGACGAAGCAGTCAACAGGGAAGCTCAACTCCGGGATGCGCGGGCCTTACAAGGTTCTGCGTCAGCTTTCGCACCACCGCTACGAGCTGGAGCTCCTCGCTGGGTCTTATGGCAAAAAGACCCAGGCGGCGGCTAAACACATGGTGCTATGACGTGGCGAGTGGACCCCGGATACGTGCAGTTCTTTCTTTGAGACTGGTACATTATGGTTGAGGTGGGCACTCTGTGCTTTTTCTTCCCATTTTACAGTATGGTAGAGGTGGGCTCTGCAGGGCTTTTTCTTCCCATACTGTGTAGGCGCTTTTATCGTTGACGTTCGTTATCTGTATCGTCGAATGTTAGCCATAGAAGCGTGCTACTTTGTTAGACGTTCTTAACGGAATGGGCTAGCTCTGATAAAGGTGTCGTATTGGTAGCTGAAATTGCGCAGTTTTGGTTACACGTACGGTATTTATTTTTGTATTTGTTCATATGCCTTGAAGTTGTTTTCTGTTTTCAATCATTTTGATTTTCAACTTATTTAAGTAAAATTTTATTCCTTTTTTATAAATTTCACTTTTGAGTTCTTTCTGCTGATGTTTGATCTGTAGTTGGAGCTTAAATTTCAGTTTTGTTTAATAAATTGTAGGAGATTTGAACCTTAAGTCTTACCTAGTCACCTCCAGTGTATTTTTCCAAAATACAGAAGGTGAAAGCTTTGATTCTGGTGTAGCTGGGAGAGACATGCCACTACTGCACGAGGAAGCGGTCGAGGACGCCTCGCAAGCAGGAACGGCCGTATTATCGAAAACGGGTTTCCCCAGACCCAGGATTAGTCGGGCTCAATAAAAGCGAGCTTCGAGCAAGACTCTTTTTTCACTCTGCACGTGGCGTTCGACCGTAGCGGTTCTCATTCTAAAGTTATTTCCAAGTGTTGTTGTAATTTTCGTGAATTGTTTACTATGTTGGTTATTTCTTGTTACGTACAAATAGTGTGTTATAACGATTATTTTGTGGTTAGTTCATTAGTTAATTATAGATAAGTACGAATTGTTTATTTCTCTTTTTAAAAACCTAATTCCACTTCTGTTCGATAAGAGTAGACATTTTACTCAACTTTTGTGTTCATAATATCGTTTTTACGGCCGATATTAAACACATGTACAGAAATATAGCAGTTCGTGAATCCGATTGGGAATATCATCGTATTGTTTGGCGGTCGTCTCCGGACTCACCTATTCTAGATTATAGGATACGAGTGGTCGTTTTTGGTATTAGTGCATCCCCCTATTTGGCATTACGTGTGATAAGTCAGCTTGCACAAAATGAAGCTGAGAGGTTTCCCCTTGCGTCGGCAGTTTTGAAATCTCAAGTCTTTGTTGATGACGTCATTACCGGGGAGTCCAATGAAGCCAGAGCACTCGCTCTGCAGAAACAGTTGATAGGAATTTGTGCGAAAGCGGGATTCGAACTGCGTAAATGGCATAATAATTCGCCGGTGATTCGCGCCGCAGCTCCCTCTGATTCACATGGTGGGCGGACTGAGACCTTATCCTTTTCGGAAGTAGAAAAGGATCCTTCGATTAAGGTACTCTGGCTCCACTGGAACCCTATTTCGGATGATTTCTCATTCAAGGTTCAATTATCCAACTCCACTTGCACAAAACGGGCAATTCTGTCAGAAATTGCAAAAATATACGATCCAGTTAGTTTCCTATCACCAGTAATATTGCACGCGACGTATTTGATGCAATTACTTTGGATTGCAGGCACGGGGTGGGACGAAGCACCTCCCGTAGATATAGTAAACGAGTCATTTATGAAAGCAAAAAAGTGCCTTTGTATAAATGCAGGGCAAATACTGGTGTCGTTGGACTGCTCGTTTGTATAAGCAGCTTAGAATACTTGTATGCCACTTTAATTCAGACCAAAGAAATGTCATTTTTGACCACCTATAAATTTAGTCAGGACCACGTGAAATTATTTTTTGTGAAAGTCAGAAGCCTCGGCGGCCATAATAATAACCCGAACACGCGCCAGTTCAAATCTGCATACAAAAAGTTGCTAGCTCATTTAGAGCCAAGCAAAAAATTCAGCGGTAATTGTATACCGTTGGAAAATATTCCCATACTAAACGGTGAATCAACTACTAACATAAATAATTCCAGTCGTGGAATACGCCACGAGAAAGAGGACGAAGAAAATATTTCAAAATCTTTTTTTAAAGAACCGCAGGAATCTCGAAACAGTTGAAGAAAACTATAACACCAATTGTGAGCATCTGGCTGATTTATTAAGTGGAGAATCAAATAAAATAACCAACCAAATCGTGGGATATATATCCGGGTTCGTGGTGTACCATTTGTTAAAAAAAAAATCAATTGCGATGATTGCAGAAACCATTTACTTGCAACTGAAAAAAATGGTTCCATAAATTCATAATTGTGATCACAAAGATGTTGGCGGGCTGTGTTACGCATCCAAAGATATTTTCGTGATATGTAGCCAAGCAGAAAACAAAATTAGGCACTTTATCAAAATAAGTGGTGGGAAAACAATTAAGAGGGAATTCAGCGGCAAAGTCTTGACTATGGAGATATTCAGGTCACTACTAAATACAAAGTTATTTGCAAACACAGATGCCCACACGAATGACGAGTTCCACCACCTTTATGATTTAACTAAGGCGGCGGTTGAAAAATATGTAGATATTCGTCTACACTATATTTGCAAAAAAGAAAAGATTGAAAAAAAGTACACATCGAAAAGACAAGTTTATAATAAATTGAACTTATTCCAGGGGACATAAATAAAAAAATAGCTCTAATAACATTGTTTCATTAATCTTTAAGCAAGCGATCTGTTCCAGATAACCTTTATCAAAGTTACAATGGCAACTACTCGTTACCAATTACAAAATATAAATTTTCCCGATACTGGACCGTTAACTGCTGAGGAGTTCTCTTTATATTGCTCCACCAGCGCCACCAAGCCCCTTTATCTGAAGTGCAATGTCAACTGCTCGTTATCTGTTACAAAATACACAATTAACAGCAAAAGAGAAATTGAAACTCTTAGCTAGGCTTACAGCACTCTATATCTTCTTGCAATATTTACTTTTTGCTGATTTCTGCCTATACTGTTAAAGTTCTAGTACTAAACATGGTTCTGCAATATTGTATACAATACAAAATTAGATTTTATTCAAAACTAGAGGTTGCCCGGGAACTTCGTACTGTTATAGATAACTAATGCACCCTTTACTACTTAATAGACACCCTCCTTTTGCAGACTCAGCACTCTCCACTCACAGCCCATAATCCCTTCCATTCAACCATCAGTCTCATTCCAATATCCAACTTAGGCGGTTGTCTCATCCAACAAATAAACATTCTTTTTTTTTTTAACCTAAATCCGTCGAGGCTCATAACATTTGGTGGCAGCGTAAAGGGATTCAGTAAAGAGTCTCTCGACGCGTGTGTGTGTGTGTGTGTTCGAGTGTAAGTGCCAACTCCATTGTGTGAACCTTCACTACCACACCGAGTCTGGCCCGGCCCAAGATATTCCAGCGTTTGTGACAAAGTTCCTGAAAGGCCCACTGCTGCGTATCACCCGTACTGCAGCCGGTCTTTATCGAGAACAGCTGTTGCCCACTGTTGCGCACGAGTTCGTGCTGCGACCGGTAAACGAGCTATCTAGCAACGCAACGGAGCGAGGCTTATCTTCACGCAGACATTTCGCCGAGAGCAGCGCAAATTCCAAGAATGATCGTCCTTATCGCGCTATCCGCATTCCAGTGAGTAACTTGGTCATTGCTATCGTCCGATTGTAACCACATTGTAATTATTCTTATCGTGTGTTTTATTAGATCATCCTATAAGTTAGTTAGAGTTCAAGCCAGGGTCCTATTACGTAGTATAATAATTAGTGAATCTCGTTTTCGTGTTTGTTAATTTAATTATACAAAATGGCTGAAAGACCAAACAGCCCTAAGCCCGAAATCGTTTTGACTGACGTAGAGGAGGAAGGCCAAGATCAGTGTTTACCCCCTCCTGGACTTTCTACCAGGGCCCAAACAAATAGGAAAGCGGCAGTAGTAAAATCAATCGAAGTCGAATTATCAACATTATTAAAATTCATTAAGCCATACGACGGCTGTCGTGAGAAATTAAATTCATTTTTAGTAAATTGCACCAATGCATATGACTTAGCATCAGAATCCCAGAAAGATATCCTTTTCAAATATATTCTTTGCCAACTGCAGGGCAAGGCTGAGACAGCCTGCTCCATCAAAGAGTTCACCAACTGGCAACAACTAAAAGAGTTCTTAAAGACTCAGTTCAGCGAGAGGAAGCATTACGCGCACCTCCTCACAGAACTGCAGGACTGTAAACAACGACCGACGGAGCCAGTAAGCCAGTTTGCTCTAAGAATCGAAACGTGTCTGTCTCAGTTGCTAACAGAAATTTCTATATCTCACAGCTACAAAAGCAAGGAAACCATAGGGAAAACTGCGGCTATGGAGGAACTTGCCCTCCATCATTTCCAGATGGGTCTGTCGCCCCGTCTTTCAAATTTCGTTAGGTGTAAATCAGCAAATTCCTTAAATGACGCTATTAATATTGCAATCTCAGAGGAGAAAATCCAATAAGCGTTATTCAAATCAAATCCAAGTCAGTCAAGCAATCAATATTCACGTCAAGATAGGTCCAACACGCCAAGGGCAAATAACCAATTTAACCGTCGTAACCAAGGCTACTCTAACGAATCGAATCCAAGACCGAATTTCGTCTCCAACCGATCTAATAATAACATTCCCAACAGCAATCCTTCCACTTCGTTCTGTAGGTATTGTAAAAACCCAGGAGATACCCTCGAGCAATGTCGCAAAAGGGAATTCAATAACAATCGTTTCAAAAATTTCGATCGAAACCAACCCGGAACGTCTCAACGGGTTCATTTTCTATCTGATGAGTCATCGGAACCCATCGATGATGAATATCCAGCCGATCCAGTAGACGGATACGATACCGTCGATACTAATCCAAAAAACGAATAATCGTCTCGTCCCAGTGTCGTGCGGGACCTTACGACATAAAAATCGACACCGCAAATTCACTCAGGGAATCCAAAGCAAAGAAATCCATGTACAAACCTGAGTTATCACAAACATCATTACAAAATCCAAAATCTACAAAATCCTCTGTATCCGTGCAGCAACTTAACAAGGTTGACCTGCCAAAACCTACAAAATCCACTGTATCCGTGCAGCAACCTAACAAGGTTGACCTGCCAAAACCTACAAAATCCACTGTATCCGTGCAGCGACCTAACAAGGTTGACCTGCCAAAACCTACAAAATCTACTGTATCCGCGCAGCAACCTAACAGGGTTGACCTGCCAAAACATACAAAATCAACTGTATCCGTGCAGCGACCTAACAAGGTTGACCTGCCAAAACCTACAAAATCCACTGTATCCGTGCAGCGACCTAACAAGGTTGACCTGCCAAATCCTACAAAATCCACTGTATCCGTGCAGCGACCTAGCAAGGTTGATCTGCCAAATCCTACAAAATCCACTGTATCCGTGCAGCGACCTAGCAAGGTTGATCTGCCAAATCCTACGAAATCCACTGTATCCGTGCAGCGACCTAGCAAGGTTGATCTGCCAAATCATACGAAATCCACTGTATCCGTGCAGCGACCTAGCAAGGTTGATCTACCAAACCCTACGAAATCCACTGTATCCATGCAGCAACCTAGCAAGGTTGATCTACCAAATCCTACGAAATCCACTGTATCCATTCAGCAACCTAGTAAGGTTGACCTGTCAAGACCTGCTAAATCCAATATATTCGAGATAATTAATAATCCTGCAAAGACATTGCTACCTCAAGTCGTAGTAAAATCCTCTGTATCCAATATCCCACTATCATTGCTAGTCGACTCGGGATCCTCTGTGTGTCTGTTACAACATTCGTGCATCGAAACCCATCCTAAACTCATCAAAGAAATCATCCAATTAAAAGGCATTGACCCTGCTGAAGAAATAATCCGCACTAGAGGTCACTTCCAATTGAAATTACAATTTCCCAAATTAAATGTGTCACATCCATTCCACGTAATAGACGCAGTACATTTACCATATGATGGAATAATCGGTTCAGACATGCTCATAATTGCAGCATTGATTATAACAATAACCTTCTTCACATCGGTAAAACATCCGTAAAACTACATTTCCATCATCCTGCTTACATTATCCCTCCTAGAACCGAGACCATTATTGAGTGCTCAGTATCAAATCCTGAAATGAAAGAGGGATTAATCCTCGATCAAAAACTTTCCGAAAATCTATTGATTGCAAATTGCCTAGTAGTTGTAAAACAAAATAACCGAATAAACTTATCCGTAGTTAATACATCCGAAATTCCTATCACCCTGAAATCCGATTTAAATCTCAAACTTAGTCCTTTTCATTCTTCCAATTTCACAGAACAACCTTCCGTCTCAATAAATCACATAAACGTTTCAACGGATTGCCACAAAAGAACTGAGGAAGTATTAAAACAACTACGTGTTTCACATCTCAATCACGAAGAGAGAGAGTCACTCCTTCAATTATGTTCCGAGTTTTCCGATATCTTCCATCTTCCTGGAGAAAACCTAACCTATACTAACACCCTGAAACACGAAATCAAAACTACCACAGATGTCCCAATACATACCAAATCCTATAGATTTCCTGAGGTCCACAAAGCCGAAGTACGCAAACAAATTGACAAAATGTTGGAACAAAATATCATAGAGCCCTCTGATTCTCCTTGGTCGTCACCTATTTGGGTTGTCCCTAAGAAGCTGGACGCTTCTAACATACAAAAGTGGCGCGTAGTGATCGACTACCGAAACTTGAACGACGTCACTATCGGCGATACCTATCCTATCCCACAGATTACCGAGATATTAGACCAACTCGGTAGCAGCTCCTACTTCTCCACCATAGACCTAGCATCTGGATTTCATCAAATTAAGCTGAATGAAGCCGATAAACCCAAAACAGCTTTCACAGTTCCTGAGGGGCACTACCAGTTCACCTGCATGCCTTTTGGCCTTAAAAACGCCCCGCCAACGTTTCAGAGACTTATGAATTCTGCCTTGTCAGGTCTCCAGGACATCCAATGCTTTGTCTACTTGGACGATGTCGTTTCATATGGATACGATCTGAATTCCTGTATCAACAATTTAAGAGCCATCTTCCAGAGAATCCGAGATTTCAATTTAAAACTTCAGCCCGACAAATGCGAGTTTTTAAGACGCGAAGTCTGTTATTTAGGGCACGTAATCACCGAACAAGGTGTCAAGCCAAATCCTGAAAAGATCAAGGCCGTAACTGCATTCCCGATTCCTAAAACTCCAAAGGATATTAAATCATTCCTTGGCCTTGTATCATACTATCGCCTTTCATATGGCAGAATCAACAACAACTAGCTTTCGACACGTTAAAGCATAAGCTGACAACTGCTCCGCTCCTTATATATCCAGACTTCTCAAAGCCATTGATTCTCACCTGTGACGCCTCAAACCATGCTGTTGGTGCCGTCCTTTCCCAGGGTCCTGTTGGCAAAGATCAACAAGTCGCTTTTGCTTCACGAACCCTCAACAGAAGCGAATCCAATTACAGCACCACTGAAAAAGAATTGCTGTCTATCCTATACGGTTGCAAAACCTTTCGTCCTTATCTGTATGGGCGTAAATTCCTCATCATTACCGACCATCGTCCCTTGAAATGGTTATTTAACCACAAAGATCCCAGTAGCAAGCTCCAAAGATGGAGATTAAAATTGGAAGAGTATGATTACGAGATAACCTATCGTAAAGGCAAATTAAATTCCGTCGCAGACGCACTATATAGATATCCGGTAAACCCTGTAATTCCTACTAACCCTTCGGACCAAATGAACAAACCTAACTCTCCTGGTCCGTCGCCAGTACAAAATCCGAATTCTTCTCTTGCTGTAGGCGATGAACTCCCTTTCAGCCCCTTAACTCTTGAAGACCTGGGTGTACAACTTCCTGCTCCATCCGAAGAGGACGACAGCATACCCTGCATCGACCTCTTGGAAGGCGACGATGAAATCGATCTTCAATATAGCCCTACTGAATATAAAAATCCAGAGGCATCTGCCTTAATTCCACATCCTAACAACAACTTACCTCCATTATTGCCCTCTGCTTCAAGTCCTAATCCTGAAACGCAACCAAACTTACCTTCTTCTAGTTCACCTCGTTACGATGCTCCTTCTCCATCAGCTGAAACCTTACCCGTGTCCGACGAAACCTATAGTAAATTCTTAAAGTCACCCACGAAATCACATGATACTCAAATCATGGAACATAACGAAACCCTCCTAAAGGGAACCCAGAAGTTGATCATTGTACCTACCTCAATAGACATGGACGACTCCATGCCTTATGTCCAAGAAATTATTAATAATTGTCCAGAATCTGAACGCGACGAATTCCTGAAGTCAGATAGAACATTAAACACCTTTTTACCTCTTACAATCGAGAACAAAACTTACCTGTTCTTATTTACGAAAGTGCACCAATTTGATGATTACTCTTACTCCGACATTTTCAAATCCCTAAAATATGCACGTGATCAAATAATGATGTCATGCCCCACAATAAACGAAATTAGTACGTCTGACTTTAAAAATCCGTTTGATAGGCATTCCTTTGTAAAAATATATAATATGTTCAGTTATCTATTCGATGGAACAAATATACACATCCATATCTACCATGATTCTATTATATATCGATCACTGAGTGAAATTCCCAAGATCCTTAGAGAAAATCACGACATCCCTATCGCCGGACATTTAGGAGCTATCAGAATGTTAAATCGTATAAAAGAAAGGTTTTACTGGAAAAACATGCGAGGCGATATAGAAAATTACATTAAAAAATGCACATCGTGTCAAACAAATAAAGCCCTACGTAAAGTTAACAGAGCGCCCATGATAATAACATCCACTTCAACAACTCCATTAGAGAGATTATCCATTGACATAGTTGGACCTTTACCCGAATCCAGCGCAGCTAAACTTAAGTACATCTTGACTATGCAAGATGACCTCACCAAATTCTCGATAGCATACCCAATTCGCAGTTATACTGCTGAGGAATCGTGCGAATGCCTCCTTCATTTTATTTCGATATTTGGAATTCCAAAGTATATACTTACTGACCAAGGCACCAACTTCACCGCCGAGGTATTCAAGAAGACATGCGATTTCTTGAAAACAAAACAGTTGTGGTCCGCTCCTTACCATCCGCAAACGCAAGGTGCCTTAGAAAGATCCCATTCGACCTTAAAAGAATATTTAAAATCATATGTCAACGAAAATCAGGATAATTGGCCCCGATATGTTTATACAGCGATGCTCGCATATAATACCGCTGTACATTCGACAACACATTACTCACCATTTGAATTATTATTTGGATATAAATCTCGCATACCAGACTCAGTGTATGATGACAGTTCTAACACGACGTATCCAGAATACGTTAAAATGCTTCAACATCGGTTGAAGCATACTAGAGATAAAGCCATAGAATTCATCCAAAAATCTAAAAATACCTCAAAAACGTACTATGATTCCCGTACTCGTCCTGTACAGTACAAAGTAGGCCAGTATGTCATGTTAAAAAATCATCTAAGAATGCGCAAAGCTTTGTCCCCTGTATGGAAGGGCCCATACAAAATTGTCAAAGTACATGGGAACCATACATTGTCATTATTAATAAACAGGCGATATGTAAAACACCATTTCGACGAGGTCAAACATGTAGAAAGCCAAGACAATTAATTTTTTTTTATTATTGTAGGTTAACATTAATTCTAAGCAACAAGATTGTCTTCGTATTAAGAATACCTTTGGTTTCTCCAAGAGAGTTCAGTTTGTATCATAGTATAGCGTTACCTACACCTCACAATAAAATGAAACCAAATTCTTTTACTTATATTATACCTAGCAATAGATATATAGCAATGACCAAATACAGATCGGAATACTGTAACCTTGACTCACTGAAGGAATGCATTGCGATAAGCCCGCGCGAATACATCTGTGACGTCATGACCGTGTTTTCCGTCAGTGCAAGTACAAATTGTGAAAGTGTGTTAATGACCAATGTTATAAAAGCTATGCCAGTGCAGTGTCAAACCGATTTTGTACACGGAAATATTGATTTATGGACACCACTCTATGATAATAATTTGATCTATGTTCAATCCCAAAATAATAAACTGTATATTGAATGCCCAAATCAAAAAATCCTAGAACTAAGTATTATTGGCACAGGAATACTTACGGTACCAAATAACTGTATCGCTTATTGCAAAAGTACAAAGTTAATACCGAAATTTAATAATGTAAGAATCAACGCTACTGTAATCCACCCCGATTTTAATATTGTAAATCAATCTTGTTGTACTTTAGATAAGTTTAATAAGGTAATCAGTAATGAGGCTCCCATGAAACTACAAAATATTCATTTAGATGTTTTTACTTTAGAATCAAAATCAAAATTAAGATCTATATCTGATCAAACCGATAAAATTTTAAATCAACATCCGATAATTAAATACGAGGCTCATTACTCAGTTACATTCATAGTTATAATATGTTTAGTTTTAATATTTTGTATTTTAAAGATTTATACATTAGGTTTTATACATTAAATCACACAACCGTCTGATTTACCCTTTCCCGAGATCCTCTCGTGCCAATCCTGTAAATTTACCTGTAAACTTACCCGTAGAACAAACTCCAGCTTCCGAACCAGCTATTCCTTTGAAGGTCCTTAAGCGTCATCCTAATGCAGAAGAACTCCCATCTCCTAGTATTCGCCGAAATGTGTAATACCTACCCTTTCCCATTTTTCCCAAACATCGCTCATTTCACCCCGATGTTTAGTCTACCCCCGGGAGGTGTTATAGATAACTAATGCACCCTTTACTACTTAATAGACACCCTCCTTTTGCAGACTCAGCACTCTCCACTCACAGCCCATAATCCCTTCCATTCAACCATCAGTCTCATTCCAATATCCAACTTAGGCGGTTGTCTCATCCAACAAATAAACATTCTTTTTTTTTTAAAACCTAAATCCGTCGAGGCTCATAACAGTACGCGAGGATGAAAATGTTATGACCCTCCTTTTTGCATCATGGCAGTCGGATAAAAAGTATCCTATAATCTTCCTGGGTTTCTAGCTACCCGTGACACCCCTGTACCAAAATTGCTCTAAATCTATTGAACCAGTACTTGAATTTTCCAAGGATGGCGCTGTCTGTAAGATACAAGCCCCTATCGTTTGTTCATCCCAGAATCATGACCTCGGTCTCATACATTGAAGGGAGTTTTACGATTTTATTATTGTAGAGAAGAGAATTCATCTATGACCCGAGTAGTCGGCAAGACAAATTAACCGAGGTCAAAAACTCGATGAGGTGGCATCGTTTAATCACAGTTCCCATAGCCATCTTCTGGCTCCATCGTCAGACCCTGGATATCATCTAGGTACAGAATACTCTTTAAACACTAATCGAATGAGCCCACACTCGATGTAACTATGTCATTTTATTACAGAGTTCCCATAGCCTGGCTCCGTCATTAAACCCTGACCTGGATATCATTTAGGATCCGAATACTAGTTAAGACAGATCAAATGAACCTAAAGTCGATGTTGTTGTATAGTTTAGTTTAAGCATCTGATGATGCACCATCTTCTTACTGCATCATGAGATCAGCTTCATGTCGCATATGCATGCAAAATTTCAACTCAATCAGAAACCGGGCAGGTCTAATATCGCAATATTTTATTACCTATAAACGATAGATAAGACAACGAGGCACATTAAACTAAATAGGAGCCTGTAAAAATAAAAGATTTTATCAAACTATCCGATTATTAAAAAATCCAACTTTTGAATTTGGTTGACAAATGATTTATCTCAACGTAATGGATTCGAAATTTCATTTCTCAACAAAAAAATATTGTGTACGTTCTACTCCTCCACACTTCTGTTCCGAATGGAGTAATTTTACGATCTTCGATTATTCGATTTTTCGAGCACATTTTGAATCCGACCTTATTGCCATACCGTTAAAAACAACAGTTTTTTAAAGGACAAAAGAAGACAATAAATTTTTACGACGTAACAGCTGCTTCATTTCATAACGTCATATCTCCAAAATGCGAATGCTTGAAATGAAACTTTTAAACTGCGGAATAAAGTCGAGTTTAGACTATTTAACTTTTGGTATTAATAATGTTAGGCATTTTCGGCACTCACACAAATGCAAGGTCTCGCTCGCCGCGTTTCAGCGGTGAGTTTGTTATAGCTGGGTTACACTCTCGCACGAGCCACGAGACGATCCGCGAGACGCGCCGCAACCGAGAATGTAAACACTAGCTCGCAGCCTGGCTCGCGGCGCGTCTCGCGTCTCGCGGCGCTCGCGTCGGTAGCAGTTTTTTGGGCGCGACTCAAAGGAGCTCGCGGGGTACGCGAGCGGGGTGTTTACACTCACGTTCGCGTTTCATTCAATTACAAACGTTTGGACCGTTCGGTTGTGTTGCGATTGTAGCAAGTGATCTCGATTGTTTGTGCTTATAAGCTATTGCAATGGATTGGTCTCAAGACGACACATTACGGTTCATTGAACTGTTTCAAAGGGAGAAGATCATATGGAATCCGAAGCATAAATTGCACAAAAATAATCAAAAAATTAACGATGCATGGACTAGAATAAGTGATGAAGTGCATCGACCCGTGGTAGATCTTAAAGCCAAAAAAAATTCACTTATGGCAACATTTCGGAAGCATCTGCGGATGAAAAAACAGTCCATGAAATCTGGCGCAGGAGCAGATGACATTTACCAGCCAATATGGCCGTATTACGAGATTATGGAAGTGTTCTTGGCGTCAGTATATCTGTGTGACAAAACTGCAAACACGGAAGAAGGACTAGTAAGTAAAACAGCATTATTCATTTACCTACTTATTTATATTTTTAATGACATGTTACAACTTATAAATTATAATTATTATAATACAGTAGGTATTTTGAAAAAAAGTAGTAAATTCAATTCTTATATCTTTGGCGGTCCTTGGTGCTCGTCTGCCTAGCATTTTAAAGGTCTTATTGCAGAATCTATTGACTGATTACGTCTCCAAGATCCTTCCTGAGTTATTACATTATTAATAATCGTATCAAAAGTTCCAGGAGGTGTGTAATTGTTTCTAGATGATCGACTATTTCTAAGAAAATTATGTAACAAAATACAAGTCATGGTAATTAATACAGCTCAGTCTTTTTCAATTTCCATAGGATTTTTAAATATTCTAAAAACTGTTGTTAGGACCCCAAATACGTTTTCAACGATAACACGGGAACTGGACAATCGTTGATTAAAAGTCCGCTGTAGTGAACCAAGAGCATGGTTCCCTCGAAAAGGTTTCATTACATGGTTATTTAATGCAAATGCCCCATCGCCTAGAAAAGCATATGGTACACTGTATTGCCTACCAGGAAGTGGCCTATCACGTGGTAAATTAATAATGTCGTTGATAATTTTTTCAAAAAGTAAACTATTTTGAAATATGCCTCCATCGCTAATTCTACCCTGAGCGCCAATGTCTGCAAATATAAAGCGGTAATCGCTGTCTACCAAGGCTAGAAGCACGAAACTAAATGTTCCTTTATGATTATAGTACTCAGAGCCACTTTTGATAGGACATCGCACCACGACATGTTTACCATCAATACAGCCCACACAATGTGGAAATTTTCTTCTGAAGCCCATTTCTATAGCTAACCATTCGTCTGCATTCTGTGGCATCTGAAACAAAAACAAGAAAGTTATTTCTAAGTACTTACACAAATTTACAAGAGAGATTTTTACAAATAAATTAAGTGATTAAATTTATTCTGTCCTAGATAACATCGCCGCCAGCACCGCCAGACGAGGATGAAGAAATTAGCCAGGAAAATAATAGGGAACAAAACAACAACGACCAAAACCATGACGAAATTCGCCTGCAAAACAAGCTGGTTAATGATAAAAAGAAATTTAAGCCACCCATGTCACAAGAGAGGAAGCGCCCTCATCCTGAAGAAGATATTCATAAAAATATAAGTAACACTGTGTCAAATTTAAACAATATAATTATGAATAGAAAGGAAATGATGAGTGCGATATCTATGCGCAATTATTGGCCACAAGGTTGCGGGAATATTCTAAACAAGAACGGCGCTCAATTATGCATCAAATTGATGGATTTATTTTGGCCAATCCACCTCAACAAACCTTATCAAGATATACACCATCGCCAACATCTTCCTCATCATCTAACTCTACTATTTACATACATCCTCCGTATAGATGTCATTCTCAAAAAAGTTACATCCAGCATCCTCAGCAACCTCCTGTTCAAAATTTTGTTTCAGACCGTCCTTCTTCTCAGAATAGTTACATCCAGCACCCTCAGCAATCCCCTGTTCAGAATTCGGTTTCAGACCGTCCTTTTTCTCAGAATAGTTACATCCAGAATCCTCAGCAATCTCCTGTTCAGAATTCTGTTTCAGACCGTCTTTCTTCTCAGAATAGTTACATCCAGCATCCTCAGCAATCTCCTGTTCAGAATTATGTTTTAGACCGTCCTTCTTCTCAAAATAGTTACATGCAGCATTCTCAACAATCCCCTATACTGATTTCTATTCCAGACTACTCGTCTGCAAGAAATACGTCTACACAATCCACAACCGTTGGTTCCCACATCACTGTTCATTCCCAGGAAGCTATACATCCATCTAACTCTATAAACATCATTCCGCCTACTACTGAAAACATCATCGAGCAAGCGTATTATACTGCGCTAAATGAAGAATGAATAGCATAGTTGTTCATTTACTTAAATAAGTTGAAAAACGACAGCTACTTTTTTTTATTTACTTACTTAATACTTATGTTTTTTATTTCGTTGACGTTATCAGCGTACAGGGACCTTATTCGTTGACATAACATACATACTAATAAACTATATATTCGTCACAGAATCGTATGTAGAATTCGAAAATACTTTTATCTCAAAATCGATAATAAGATCGCTTTACGCCGATAACATCACATATTTTCATTTGGATAATTTGTATGGTTGAAATATTTCTGAATGAGAAGTTAATATTGTTACGCCGAGGCTGTTAAACAATGAGTAATAATCGTAACTTCTCGAACGCTTTTGTCTTGCTGTGTTATTGTTGTTATTATCTGCGATTGCGCACAATGGGGATTGACCATTCTGTCGAAACACCGACCTTTTCGTGGGACGATCGAGATCGTTCTCGAACAATCGAAATGTGTGCGATATAAATAGGCCCGAGAGATGGCCGGACAGTCAGTCTGAGTGAGTGAGTGAGTGAGTCTCAGCGAGGCCCTGGAGGACTGACGTGGAGAAGGGTCTCGCGTGAACAATAGTTGCTCAATCAATCAGTCTGGATTTTGCTATATGTGCGAACATTTTGGTGACTTTAAGTGGTACAACAGTTGTGTGAATTAGTGTGTTGTGATTACGTGTGACCAAGTTCGTTTATTCATCGTTTAGTGCTGAATAAAAGTGTTATTTTGGTTAAATCGATTCCTATTATTTTATCTCGAACCCTCAGCTCGTAACAATGTTTCAAAATATTTATGTTGATGAGCGTATCTATGTATAAGATATACTTAACTATAAGTGAATAAATAGTAATTACGTGATACCTACATTAATTTTAACTAATTTAATTTCTTACCTTTATCTGATCCTTCAATACTGTGTTAATAGCCTTGCACACTTCGTGTACAATTAAAGAGATAGAGTCTGGCTAATGAAAGTTGATACTGAAAAAGCGCGGCAAATTTAAAAAATATCAGCATGGCAGCCCTAAAGTAAAAAGGAAAGTTGGAACAACTCACTTTGATACTTCGACATTTATTTTTATTTTACTAGTGGATGCTTGCAATTTTGTCCTTAGTTATGACGAGATTAAAAGTAGCTTATATCACTTGTTAAGTCTTTATTAACTCCATACCAAACATCACACGGATACGTCACTCCATTGTGGCGTATTAAAGGAACAAACAGGCTATCAAACACTATCATGAGTATCAATATTATCATGAGTTTAAATTTTGTGTTATTTGTAAATCTATGTGAGTATGTATCAAAGAAAACAACACCATATATTTTTATACTGTTTTTTAATCACTATAATCAAAATCTGAATCTAAAAATTCAACATGGAGTGAATCGTCAGAATCACTGGAGTCGCTGCTGTCTCTTAAATTGATGATGAAGCTTTCTAAATTATTTTCAGTTATATGGTCTCTTCTTTTGTACTTGTCTTCCACGTGAATGACATGGTCTGTCATTTTTTTCCAATCATCTGCTGTATATCACAACAAAACTATACGCAAGTCAACAACAATGAAACATCAACAACACGCCATCTTGTTGCGTCAGAGATAGGGATACCATACACTGATTCTGATTTTACCAAATCTTTCGGAAAACAGCCGAAAATTAATTAAGTTTTTCTCTAGTAAATAGTGTACCTAATTAATTAAGCTATTTATTAGACCAACTTAAGGCTTAGTGTTGCTCTTGAAATGATCCAACACGTACATACGATACTTATTTTCGATGAATACAATTTTAGCACACGTACGAATTTTTAAAACTCATTTTATAAAATGTTTAAAATAAGTTGTTTTAAAAATGCCTTTTTGGAATTAATTGTTCCTAAGTACTTTCTGCTTAAAATACCCCAATTTGTAGGGTAAATATCCGATGGTAGGAACACTTTAGTGTTGTCATATAAAAAGTTTGCAAAAAAATCCAGTATCTACTTTCGTTAGCCAGACTCTAGCCGCACTTGAAATCTTGAATAAGTAGTGAAAGCTTCGGTAGCTGTCGCCTGTAGCTAGAAATCGTAAAGTAATAGCCAATCGTACTTTTGTTGGAATAGGTTCTCTCAGCCTAGTAATTTTTTTTTTTATTAAAAGTTCAATTTTGCTTAATAAAAACTCAAAATCAGTCGACGACATTCTACAAAAATTAATAAATTCTCCAGAATCCTCATTCAACATTTCTTGAAACATATTTTCCATTATTTGTCTAAAAGTAGAAAGAAATAGTATAATAAAACAATAACAAAAATTACAATATTTTAACAAAGTAGGTACACAGACAGATAATACTTACTGGGTTCTGTTGCGATGAATAGATAACATCTACCATCTTCTAGGGCGACGACGACGTCGTTTTTTTAGCTTTTGGTTTTGTGAATGGCTTACGTAGTAGTAAAAGCTCACTAAACTTAGAGTTGCTGCTGTTAATATTTCGATGTCCGCCATCGTAGAAAGATCAAAAACAAGTGAGCACACCGCGAGAGTGTAAACATAAGCTCGTCTCGTGATCGGCTCGCGCGAGGATGGAGCCAATCCACGAGACGAGCCGCGAGACGCGAGTGTAAATAAGCCATTAGGGACAGTGGTTCCTGAGATTATAATTTCTTTGTTTTTACCATATCAAAGCGATCTTTTATATGTAGTAAAAACAAGATGTAGACTAGACTGGAAAGAATATTTTGGTGAGAGATCACTGAGTAAGGGTATATGGTACAGGACAGTGCAACCAGGCCTAGCTAGATCGCCGTGGTTTGATGATTCGGATATGACTAGAAGCTCAATTCTGCTGTTTTATAAGAAAAACGACTATGGCGCCATACAATTAAGATTACGATTAAAATTGTTGTTCCTTTCGTATTCTGCTAAATTTTCATTTGAATGATTATGGTATCGTTTTACAGTGATATGGTAGTGTAGCCATTAAAAATCATGAATTAAAATTACCATGATAGATCAAAAATTTTTGAAACCTTAAAACTCTTAATTGCGAGATTTTCCGCAACTAAAATTTAAAAGTATTACTGCATTAGCAGAAAAGTCTATTGACACAGCTCTCAAACACGTAAAACGCAACTGAAACACAATTTTATTGAACAGAAGTGTGCGGTTGGTCTTACAAAAGAGACACTGATACTGACAAAAGACTAAGTTGTCAACGTTGACACGTGACAGGTGCAAGTCAAATGGTATTTTTCGATATTTTTATAATTGCGATAGGCAAAGTTATCATAAACCTTAAAAAATGGTAGGGTAAGGTAACCTATTGTTGGCACTCTACCAATTTATTGGCACGTTGCAGTTATTTATCAATAATAAGGTTACCAGTATCCGAACACAGTATTTTTTCTGGTAACAAAATAGTAGGATTTACCTTCTTTACTACTGGCAACACTGAAATTCTTCCTTTTTAAAGATAGCGTCGCAATGAAAACGTGTTTTGACGTGCTCGGATCTGTTATTTTACTTTGTAAAACGAACTTTGTGTTGTGTTCGAAAACAGGACTCGTTTTGAGTTCAAAATGAGAAAGAAATGTCTATGAAGCCAAGCCCAAGCCAAAACTTCGCTGACTGTTATGTTTACTTTTTGTGCAGATGGTAGTCTTACTCCACCGATGGTAATTTTTCCAAATAAAAGATTACCTGCAGAAATAACTAGTAAAATTCCTGAAGATTGGGGTGTGGGTCTTAGTGAGAATGGGTGGATGAATTCAGATATTTTTTACGAATATTATTAAGAACGTTTTACATCCCCATCTGTACAAAACAGGAAAAATATTTCCAATCATACTTTTTGTAGACGGTCACAAGTCTCACCTAACTTACGCCGTGAGTGAACTTTGTTCAAATTTGGCAGATAGTTCTGATTGCACTTTACCCTAATTGTACAAGGGTTTTACAGCCTGCTGACGTTGCCGCATTCAAGCCTCTAAAAACAGAATGACAAAAAACTGTCTTAGAATAGCGGAGAACAAATCCATCCCAAGGACTAACTAAGAACCAATTTGTGGCATTGCTTAAAGTCACAATAGAAAAAAGTATAAGGCCCGAATTCCTCTGTCGCTGATGTCGGTCGCGCGTACGAATATACGTTGTGTTCTATGAAGCACTACACTGTAAAGCTGACATCAGCGGCGCGCGAGTTGCTACGCGCCGCTGATGACGCGCGTCGGTCTCGCTCTTCAGCGCCGCGTTCGTCGGTCGACTGACGCGCTATAGAACGCTATGAGCATCCTCACTCTGTTCCCGACCGTCGGCACGGGCGCATACAGTCGCCCGCCACCATGAACATTGATACCGAACGTGTGATTGCCGAGGTGCGCCAACGTCCTGCCTTGTGGGATTTATCGAATGAACTTTACAAAGATCGCGATGCCAGAGCAAAATTTTGGTTACAAGTTTATGAAGCACTTTTTCCCGAATTTAATAATGAGGGCGATGATAAAAAAAAGGAGATCGGTAAGTAAAAGATAATTGTGTTTATAATAATTTTAAAATAATCTATCTGTTATTATAATCTATGTGTTTAAAATAATCTAGTCTAATGGAATAACATGCTGTCAATTTCAGAACAAAGCATGGCATATTATAAAGCTAACTGCATCGGATTTCCAGGAAATTGGTCCCGCTGTTTAGACCGATCGCAATACGTTATTTGGAGGGTCTAACCTTCAAAAATTCTAAAGTTCATGAAATCTTGCCTGTAGATACATTTGCATATATAAAGTTTATTTTTGCGTTTTGTGTCACATCTAGCCGGTGCATTTTTAGAAATTCGATTATTTGTGGTGGTTTTAAATAATTGAACTCAAAGCTGTCAAAATTGATTTAAAGTTAAAAAAATAATTTTACTAATGCCCATTTGCACTGAACTTACTAACTTTAAGCCATTCCTAACTCCACTTACTTAGGTGAATCCTTACTTTATGAGCTCGAATAGAAAGCGCCCAACGCGTAAGGTGATACCTAAGTAGTATTTTTTGTGTTACAGCATGGAGGTTTTCTTAGCCTGTCCTACTTCGGTTGACAAATTAATAATAAAATAAAAAAGTATTTTTATGTAATTTTCTGTCATTTGTCAAATATGTTGATAAATACAATCAGATTTTGTTTTTTTAAATAATAGGATTTAATATCATTGGAAATAATAGGATTGGATGGTGATGAAAAATACACACAAACACTAATTGTACCTACACGTTTAATAATGTCCATACACAAAAGTTTTATGTAGAAACGACAATTTAAAACAAGAGACCACACGAATTACAATAAAATCAGTCGTTGTCCGTTCCACGTCGTTGGCGGGAATGCGCAATTAGCGTGGGATGTGTAGATGCTGTTTCTTAGTAAATATACTCGTTTTGCCATGGCAAAGAACCTTCCGGTGAAATGAAGTAGTTAGCGAATAAGTCTCTTAAAGTATCGCCTGTCCGATTCATAATGTTATAGCTGTTTAGAGGAACATTTTCTAAACCAACAATTGACATAGTATCAATAACATCATATCCATCACGAACTCTTATAAAGTTATGTAATACACAACATGCTTTGACTATTTTGATGCTGTTAATCAATGAAGTCCTCATAAGCCTGTGAAATACTTCAAATTTATTAGACATAATACCAAAAGTAGATTCTATGTAGCGTCTTGCCCTACTAAGACGGTAGTTGAATATTTTTTTCTTGTGAGTCATATTACTACGAGCGTATGGTCTTAAAATATGACGTGATATTCCAAACGCTGCATCCCCTAGAATCATGTATGGAAACGGTGTCCGGCTGTTATCTACTTGTCTTGGTTCTGGTAGGTTTATTTCGCCGCTTTGTAATTTTGCATACAAGTTACTGTCCCTAAATATTATTGAGTCAGAATCTGTTCCACAAGCACCCACATTAATATACTTAAAACAGTAATTAGCGTCACACATAGCCAACAGAACGATTGAATAATATTTTTTATAATTACTGAATAAACTTCCACTGATTGCAGGGCAAATAATACGGACGTGCTTGCCATCTATCGCTCCAACACAATTCGGAAAATTTGCTCGTGATTCGAAACCCTCAGCGATTCTCAGCCAATCTTCATGTGACGAAGGCAGTCTTAAAGTTTCGTCGTGCAGAACATCCCAAATTTTTGTACACACTTCTGTGACGGTTTTGCCAATAGTTGATTCTCCAAGCCGATAGTGGTAATGTAGATCTATGTAGGTATTGCCGGTCGCAAGGAATCTGTAAAGTGTAATAATAGGTATTAAATTTACTCTTTTTTCTTATTTTTTATTGTTTCAGAAAAAAATGTGCAGCAACGATGGAAGACTGCAAGAGATGCATATATGCGTTGCAAAAATGTCTTAAAAAATACTCCCTCCGGATCAGGAGGAAGTAAAAAAAAGGTGTACATATATTTAAAGATATGAAATTTCTTGATAAAAAACACCAAGCTGAAGTTGAGGACTCCATCGAAAGTAATCAGGCTACACCGAGCGCAATTAATCAGGATATCCCAAGCATATCTAATCAAGATGTGCCAAGTACGTCCAGTCAGGACATACCAAGGAGCACAGGACTTGAAGTAAATACAGAATTACAGAAAAGTGTTGCGCAAGAAAATTCTACAGACTCTAATTTTCGTAATAAACATTCTAATAAAAATCAGCGAAAAAGAAAACAGACGGACACTGATGAATTCGATAAAGAGATGCTAAAGATGTTCAAAGATAATGCAAAACTTTTTAAAAATGATGACATGAATTTTTTCATGTCTTTCCTGCCAATAACAGAAAAGTTTACAACGCATCAAAAACTGATTTTCCGTACAGAAATGCTCAAAAAAGCAATGGAAATTAGTAATATGCACAATATGACATAACCAGTAGACCGAATTCTTCAGATTCTTATTTTTCTCAACAGTCAGAATCGATTTTACGCAGTCAAGATCCGATCAACGTACATGAATATGAAACTTTCCCTGATATGTCAAATACCGTTTCACAATTGTACGAAGTACCTCCCACTACTTCTTATACATTAAACTCCGGATCCCAAATTATTTCTCAAGGATACCAAACCATCCATGCCATTACTAGGAAAGCCAACGAGGACAAGTAAAATGTGTCCTTCAACCAAATAAATAACAATTTTATTCTTTTTTGCAAAAAATAATAAAAAACTAATACAAAAATGTATTGTTTTCTTTCTTATTATGTATTATGTTCCAATAATAGATTGATATTATGTAACTCACCTCAATGTAACAGCAAGTCGTTCCACTGGAGGTATAATTTCTCGATACATGGAGCAGTGTTTCAGGTGATTTTCTAACTTTGATAACAGTTCATCAAAAGTTTTTACTTTCATTCTAAAATAATTAAAAAACTTTTCCTCGTCCTGACGTAGCTTTTCAAATAAAGTAGAAAATTCACCATTCGTCACCCTATCAGCAACAATTGGGTGAATGTGATATCTTTTTTTTCTATATTGACGCCGTCTCCGCTTACGTAAGTATGCTGCAGCAACTAAACAATTTATAAACGGGTTCATAATAATATCCCAAATTCAAACTCCGCTTCACAAATCCACAACAAATCCACTTGGAGACGCCTGTACCGTGGAGCGGTCAGTATCGCACTACGGATGTTTTCATTGGCGCTGATGGTCAGCGCGCTACGCGACTGACGGTACGCGACCGACGTCAGCGACAGAGGAATCCGGGCCTAAAGCCGCAAACTATTATCAACGGGTTTAGAGCAACAGGGATTTGTCCATGGAACGAAGATGCAGTAGACTACAGTAAATGCCTCGGAGCTAAAGGCACAAAATAACCAATTCATCTCACATCCCTCTAGAAAAAGAGAAATTACTCACAAAAGAAGACTTTATTAAATTAGTAGGCAATAATAATATTAATTGCATAGAAAAAAGAGAGTTAGCACCAGAAGAGTCCATTGAATTGATAAAGAAAATCTGGCATTTTTTCGGCACATCATCAAACATTTCTCAACAGCAAAATCTAGGCATAGAACCAGAAATCATAAAGTAAGTGGAAGACTTAAATAATTTTGACATCGAAAATATGCCAATATTAATTAACGATTGTCCAACCGAAGAATCAAGGTTACTCCCTATCTCAGAAGAAATAGTTTTTGAAGAAATCGTAGAGTGCTCACATGAAGGAAACATGACAATTGAAGATTTATCACAAGAACCTCATTTTGAATTAAAAACCCACAGTGTTCAAATTCATAATACTCCTGAAGACCAGAATATAGATATATCAAAAGCACAGTCAATACAAATTATTTCAGATCAATGTAATCCATCTCTCACAGCTTAAACCACCATGAAAAATCTTACTCCCGTTATGATAAATGACATTTTGATGTTACCTAAAACACCGATAAGAAAAGGAGTTAGAAACTCTGTTAAAACACCGTTTGTACTTACTTCAGAACAGTGGAATGCACAAGAAAGGGAAAAAATCAGAATAAAAAAAGAGAAAGTAGAAGGGATTAAAAAAATATAAGAAGAAAGGGAACGAAAAAAAATAGAGAAAGAGGCGTCAAAAAAACAAATTAAAAATAAAAAGAAGCTTAAAGACTAAATATCAAAGACTTTATTTTCTGAGAAATTTTATAAATTTGATGCTGAAGAACCACCTACCACTGTTGAAAATAAAGAAAATGATAAGGAGTTAATTGATATAAACAGAATGCATAGAGGAAGTAAAGCATACATCACGGACGAAACAGAAAAAATGTTGACTGAATTAGATGATTAGTATACAAATAAAACGATCTCAGTTGATTACATTGTTATGTAGCTATAAGTACAGAAGTTAGTTAAGTTTTGTTAATGTTTATTTGATTTTTATGACATTTTGTAAGAATTAATACTTAGTTAGAAAAAGTTCCTGTTCCTTGATAAAAATATATATTTTTTATTATTCTTCCTGGATTTTTTTTGCAACATAAATGCCTAAATTAAATAATCCATTACATGGAAACTACCTACCTATGTTATGCACATACCTAGGTACTTAATGTAAGATACAGGTGAGCCAATAATAGGTTACGTTCACTGCCAATAAAGGGATTTTCTATGCCAATGACTGGTCTTTATGCTCAACATCATTAAATTAAAAAAATGTTAAATAATACTGCTTAATCTAATATAAAGTCCACTGAAATACATTCTCTAATAATAATGAAAGAGTTTAAATCCATTTTCTTTGATTAACTTTATATTAGAATGAGCAATATTAAAACTTTTTATGGGATAACCACTTAAAGTGCCATTAAATGGATGTGTTACCCTACTTGTGGAACAAATTGATGCACTTCTTGACTACCTGGAGTGCCACAGCGAGTTGGCGTTCGGCCACTTCAACAAGAGCAGGGAGGGCTGCAGTCTTTCCAGAAGACTTTGGGTAGGCTGTGCAAAGATTCTGAACTGCATAGGTGCATAGGACGAGTGGAGACTGGTAAATATCGCAACAATGCTTTTATAATACCTAACATCACAATGTACCTATACCTAAGTGAGCACAACTTTAATCTATACTAATTCTTATGTTTAGTACTACAATGAAATAAAATACAAATATAAAAAAAGCCCTAAAGGCGGAGCAGAGTGCTATTGGTAAGTGCGGCATTATCCCGTATTGTATCTATTACGAGCTTTGTGCTTACTAGTTGCAAAAGTAGGTACCTACTTACTATTATTGGTTTTAAGGTGGAGGTGTTTCAAAACAAATAATATTATCTTCCACACAAGAGCGCTTATATAACATCTTGGGGCGGGACCTTGGGAGCCCATTTCCTGGAATTCGGCATAACCCACTCTCTGTAAGTGACCATCTATTATATATTTTATGAAATGCCTTATCAGCTTTGCATGTGTTCACCAGTCTAGATAAGTTGTCAGAGAGCTTTGTCTTACATCTATGAGAAAGGAACTATTTGGAGCATGCAAAGTCAACCAGCTCGATGTGGGCCTATTTCAGAGGATGTAAGCTGAACAATCATCACATACAGCTAACATGCTCTACCGGTTCACACATGAGCGGTAAATGAAAGTGCTTGAGTAATTGAAATTTTATTGTTTTTAATAGAGCAGACATCGTTGTTAAACGACGCAAAGCTCCTTAGAAAAAATAGATAAAAAAAATAAAGCTTACTCTTATAAATGGGACGCCGGATTTTTTTGTAACTTGAATTTTGTTTTTGTTGCATAGCAAGAAGTAGCATTATACACTAACAGCCCAAATTATGATATGTGAGTGGCACTAACAACTTCTTTTATGCATGCCTATAATTTATAGAATAATAACACTAACAGCCCAAATTATGATATGTGAGTGGCACTAACAACTACTTTTATGCATGCCTATAATTTATTGATGTTAATTAAATGTTTATGAAATGCACGTTGATGTAAGTTGTAAGGCTCTTCACTTGCTAGGTATTTGATTATTTGTACTAATGAGTGTTACTATAATTAATAATAATATTGCAGCAACATTTCCCCCTCACCACATCCGGCGTCACCGCCACCGCCTTTACCTTCACAACCACCACCATCACCACAAGCACACATTGTTGCTAACTCCTTTACTGGTGGCTTTCAAGAACCTCCGGAGCCTCTGCAGCGTTGACGGCGCCAACGACGCTTAAGGCGGCAACAAACACCAGGTAAATAATAGGTTGGGGAAAAAGTCTTTTCGCATTATAGTATGTATGAACTTGTAATAAAATCTCTTTGGACCTGGCTGGTTTTGGTATCATTCAAAGTTTAAATTTTAAATGTGAAATTGAAAATGTGTGATTTTTATTTGTTTTTCGTACTGTAAAGATGAGTGAATCTAATGAAGAAATTCGATACATTTTAAAATTGTACTACAAAACAGGTAAAAATGCAACGCAAGCTGCGAAAAAAATTTGCGATGTTTATGGACCTAGTGCAGTGTCTGTGAGAGTAGCACAAATTTCGTTTAAGCGTTTTCAATCCGGAAATTTTGATGTCAAAGATGCACGTCGCTCTGGTCGCCCTATTACGGATAAAATTGATGCCATTTTTGAAAAAGTGGAGCAAGATCGGCATATCAGTATTTACGACGTAGCTGAAGAACTGGAAATTGACCACAAAGTAGTTATGTTGCCAACGTCAACCAGTCAGGCCATATTCAATGCTTAAACCGCGCATTCGTAGTTGTTTTGCACGTGCACAGTCTCACGGTTGGATTTGCTGACGTTGAATTTATTTCATGATAGATGTAAGCTTTAGAGCGGGCAGTCGCGATTAAGTTGTCACCTAATTAAGACATTTTGTAATTCAAAAATCAATTATATTTAAACTTAAAATTTTTTACTTTTTTAAAAACATTTTCACGGTTTCCCCGTACAAGTCTGGCGCAGCCTATGTGATTTTCCCGAAATCTGCACTCGTGGAAACACCAAAATCGGTTTTTCGAGAAAGTAGATTTTCGTACGAAAACCGACTCTACGCGGACGCGGAAAAAAAGAACCAAATAAATACGACTCTAGCGGTAAAAGCGTGTGAAAGTGACAACAACGTCTGATTCAAGGAGGACATGGGATCGAGCAGCTTGTGACTACACCTTTTCACTTCCTGTTTTTCATATTCCTGTGTCTTTTCCGATTTCCTCTTGAACAAAAATCGTCGAGATTATTAATTGCGTTTATCTGATTTTGTTTGCACAAAAATAGGCAAATCCATCATTCTCGCAGTTAATTTGTGTAATTTTAAGTAGCAGTAGTTTAACTGATTTACACTAAATCGGTAAATTAATATAGTATAAGTAAAAGTAGATTAAATAAAATGGAATTCAAAGCAGTGCCAAAGGACACATTAAATATCATCCCTAAATATGATGGGGAGGAAAACCTTTTAAATTTGTTTATTTCAAAATGTGATTATGTCGTCTAGTAGACTTACTGGTAGAGCTGCGACTCTACTTAGTGACCACCCAAATATAAAATCAGTGGATGAGTTGAAGGACATCCTTACGCAACATTTCGATGATCCTCGATCGGAAGAGTGTATTGCAATCGAACTCGAGACCCTAAAGCTTAAACAAAGTGAAACATACATACAGTTTTGTCATAGAATTCAGAATGTTAAAAGTTCATTATTTGCAAAAGTAAACATGCTTACTGATGAAGGAATCAAGGCAGCGAAAATGATCGTATACAACAATACAGCTTTGAACGTGTTCTTATATAACTTGCCAGAAGATATGATTAGAATAGTGAGATTAAAAGTTTGCTCTACCCTGGAAAATGCCTTAAGCATTGTTACAGAGGAAGTAAACTTTAAGTTTCAGTATGATGCGAAGAATAAATTATTAAAACAAACATCAGTGCAAATTCCAAACTCACAAAATTCAGTGCGACTCTTACCAGCAACCCAAGGTCAAGGTTTAAGCCAGTATTTAATTCGGCACCAAATAATTTTAGATTTGGTGTTCCGCAAAACAATTTCAAGTTCGCCATACCACAAAATCACGGTGGGTTCCGTCCAAATTTTATTCAGCAAAGTAAATTCACGCTACCCACTCAAGGTCTAAATAGATTTGGGGCACCACAAAACTTGCCTCAACATAATTTTGGTCAGCCTCCCGCGCAACGCGCGTCCTTCCATTATGGAGGATATAAATTTGGTATCCCACAACAACAATCGAACCAATACAAGTTCGGTATTCCAAAACAGCAGGTACAGGCTCCTAGGTTGCAGGACACGGATGTCACAATGCGCACAGCCCCGGTTCGTCAAAATATGTTAGTGAACGATTTATATTATATGGAGGAACCATCCCCTCAGGAATACAACCCTGTATGCGACTATGGTTATGATATGTATGGCAATAACTGTAATTACATGGAAAATAATGATGAAATTAATTCTGCACATCCAGAAAACATCAGTATGGAAACCGTACTTCCGGAAAATTTTCAGGAAACAGCCTCGAATGATGTAGTGAGGTGATAAATCTTAATTATTGCGACAGTATTCTAAAATTACCACATGTTGAGATTCCAGAAATAAATTCTAAATTTCTCATCGACACCGAAAGTAGTAGATCTTTTATTAGTCCTACTAAGGCTGATGAATTTTTCAGTGATTTCAAATACTGCAAGACGTTCACAGTGATTAGCACCCATGCTCAGAGCATGCACAATGAAATTATATATATACCATTATTGAAAACCTTTAAAAGTACACTTCCTCATAAGTTTTATGTTTATGATGTTGATGGACGATTTGACGGCTTGATAGGATCTGATCTTCTGTAAAAATTTAGGAGCGAACATTGACATGAGAAATCAAATGTTATTGACACACAATGAAGCCATTCCCATACTTTACAATCCGCCATACTAGGTTAATGTAGCGCCACGATCTGAAACACGAGTTAAGATTCCAACAAATTTACAATATAGTGATGCAATATTAGATTTCCTACAATTTCGTGAAGGTGTTCGTGTGCCTACCGCCCTTGTTAGGTGTGAGAACTACTTTGCGGAAACAGTAATTCAAATTTTTACAGATGAAAAAACCGTTATCACGTTCAAGGAACCATTTGATGTAACTGTATTTGAAAATGAAGAATGTGAGGTAAATTTTATGAAAGATGATTGCATGATTGATAGAGACCTAAAAGAAAATTTGAGAAAATTGCGCTTAGAACATATGAATGAAGAGGAGCGTGATAGTGTTTACAGCCTATGCCATGAATATCGTGATATATTATTGCGATAAAATACTCCTTTCTTTCACAAATCAAGTAAAGCATAACATCAGAACAACAAACGAAGATCCGATTTATATTCGACCTTATCGACATCCGCCTATGTTAAATCAGGAAATTCAGAAACAAGTAGATAAACTTTTAGCAGACAACGTAATACAAAACTCCTACTCACCTTGGAGTGCACCGGTCCACCTGGTACCAAAGAAATTAGACGCATCCGGAGAAAACAAATTCAGAATTATGATTGATTATCGGCGTTTAAACGAGATTACAGTAGACGATAAATACCCTTTGCCCAATATAACTGATCTCTTTGACAAAATAGGTAAAGCTCAGTATTTTAGCACAATAGATCTGGCAAGCGGTTATCATCAAATTGAGGTAAATGAAGCGGATAGAGCAAAAACAGCGTTTACCACACAATCGGGCCACTATCAGTTTAAACGAATGCCGTTTGGTTTAAAAACAGCTCCAGCAACGTTCCAAAGAGCCATGGATAATGTCCTACGTGGTCTTCAGGGTATCCATTGTTTGGTTTATCTCAATGATATCATAGTATATTCATCTTGTAACGTGTATGATTTTACATCACGTTACATTCTCAAAATTAGCTAACATTTCACATTGTATACAAGCACAAAACCACATAACATGACATCTAGCGACATGGCGGCGCACTGACAAGACATCATGATCTCAGTTTTTCAATCGTGTTTCTTATCGTAGTCCGCCATGTGTACGGTAGATGGCGCTGTACCACACTTTACATACTTTGTTTATCAATGTGAGTTTTTATTATCTGTATGTGTACATCTTACGAATTTATTTTAATAAATCTTTTTGCTTATTAAATTAAGATATCATTGTTATTCTTGTAAAATAAAAACAAATAGAAATCATAAAAATTATATTGACATTACATAGTGTAGCCATAATCAATATTTGGTCAAAAATATTTAATAATATTTTTGACTAACGCATGGTGTTTCGTTTCTTGCTGAGGGCATCCCCAGATTTTTGTCGTGTCATTGAATCAAAGAACGATATCGTTTAATTCAACGGTTACTATTTATCGAGGGTTGGCTTGTCTGCCTATATATAAGCCTGCGCCGATTTTTCATCGTCCTTTTTATCACCAGAAGATCACAGCAACACAATGTAATGGTTTATAAATAAAAGAAGGATATGGTTTAATACGTATATTAAAATATAAGAAGTCGGTAGAGCGGATAGGATTCTTACAATATTTTTCTTATACTTGTGGCAAGGCAACAGAGGTTGACAATATTTCCTTGGTTTATCGATGGTACACAGTTAAGATTAGAGATTACAATTATAGTATATAATAAAGAGGTAGACAAAAGAATGTGAGCTGGAGGAGCACAGAATCCTGAGGCTTATGGCCATACAGCATAGCAGTAGGTATACAACGTGGTAAGCACAGCAGGTATAATTGAAGGGCACAGGAAAAAAAGGAGCTCATTAACATTTTCATTGTTTCAAGTACTCAAAGAGTTAAATCTAAAATTTCAGTATCTACACTTACACCTGAACTGGAATTTGATCTGTGCCTATATAATAAAGGAACGGTGTTTATTTTACATAATAGATTGTAATTTTATGATATAGGATTTGTAAATTATGTTCCCAAATTTCTACTAGATGGCGCTTTTTGTAATTTATGACCACTCGAAGTCACGAATCTACCAGAACCGGTTTGTGTAGTTAGCGCGCGACTTTCATTACTGTTTTTGTGTGGTTAAATTGGAAATATCGACGTGAAACTGCTATCGAGTAACGGTAAGTTATTGATTTTCACTAATAACATGTAATTCAAAGGTTTTATCAAGTTTTTACAGAGATAGTTTAGATTTTTGTTTTGAAGCAGTAATGCATCATTGCGCTAAACTGTTATATTTTATTTCTTTTTTGCTCATACGAATACTTTCATATTTCAGGCCCAATATGAGTTTGACGTTTCCACGTTCGGGTCCTAGGCTTAGGCAAATTTGTCGGCCGAGGACTTGGAAAACGTTCTTGACCAATGGCAAGGTAGTGAGGATGGCTTGGACTTTTCAGACGACGACGATGTAGGTGATCCATCGTACGTGTTGGAATTGAATAATCAGAATTTATGTCAAGACTCGGATGAGGAGACGGAAGTACCCTACCCAGAAGATCAGGATAATAACATCTTACGAACAAACTCTGAGACTAATACCAGCGCTTCAGTTCATCCATGTGAGTCACCGCCTGCTGTTCCTGTACCCAGTATCAGTTCCGAGATTGAAACCAAATCACGAAGCACATGTGCTCCTAAAACGAATACCATATGGAATACTAAAAACCTAGAGCTGAATGAAGACCAGATGAGGTTTAGGGGATCTTCCAAGTTACCAAATGAAACACTAGAATTGCAGACGCCTTATCAGGTTTTTTTATTTATTCACTATAAATAAATAAATAAATAAATATTGCTGGACATTTCACACAGCGCTATCTAGCCCTAATTAAGCAGAGCTTGTACTATGGGAACCAGATAACTGATAGAATACTTATATACACTTTTTTTTGTAAATACATACTTATAATATATATAGAAACAACCAGACCCGGAACAAATATCTGTAGATCATGCAAACATTTGTTCCGCAGCGGGGATCGAACCCGCTACCTCCTGCGTCTGAGCCGGCTATTCGCCCACTGCACCACGGAGGTTGTCTATTCACTGATGACATTGTGGATCTCATAAGAGACGAAACAAACCTGTACAGCGTCCAAAAAGATGCCAGTAAACCAATAAACGTCACAAGCCAGGAAATAAGACAGTTTATTGGAATCACTTACTTCATGTCCATAGTTCATCTGCCTAATGTGCGAATGTACTGGTCAGAAAAGTACGGCTATGCCAACGTACGTGAGACGATGTCGCTAAAACGGTTCGAGTTTCTGAGGCAAGTACTACACTTCGATGATAACTCTAAAATGTTACCATATGGTCAGCCAAATTCTGAGCGACTGTATAAAATTAGACCCATGATTGAAAAACTGAACCATAACTTTGGAAAAGTGCCATTAGAACAACATTTGTCTGTTGATGAACAAATGTGTTCCACCAAAGCACGAAGTGCTCTAAAGCAATATTTGCCAGACAAACCCCACAAGTGGGGCTTCAAGCTGTTCGTGATTTGTGGTGTGAGTGGATATGGTTACAAGTTTGAAGTTTATAGTGGCCAGGAGAATATATGCGCAGATGGCGAGCCTCAATTAGGTGCCTCATCCAATGTAGTTGTCCGACTTGCCAGAGAGATTCCTGTCAACCAAAACTATAGACTGTTTTTTGACAACTACTATACATCCCTACCCTTGACGCAGTTCTTATCGCACCGTGGCATATTAGCTTTAGGTACCGTTAGAAGAAACCGTATCACTAATTGTAAACTCCCAGATGAAAAACAGCTGAAAAAGGGACCTAGAGGCACGTCAGTCGAACAAGTTGCAAGCTATAACGGTATCGACATATCAGTGGTGGCCTGGAGGGACAATACAATTGTGAACCTTCTTTCTAACTTTGCTGGCCAAAATCCCACGTCTGTCGTAAGTAGATTCGATAAGTCGCAAAAGAAACACATCAATGTGGAACGACCTTTTATTGTGGCCGAATATAATCGTCACATGGGAGGTGTAGACCTCATGGACTGTGTAATGGGTCATTATAAAATCAGACTTCGCAGCAAACGTTGGTTTATTAGACTCTTTTATCATTTCCTGGACATGACCATGACTAATTCTTGGCTATTATATAGAAGAATTCATGATGACCGAATATACTGGTAAATTGCTAAATTCTGCTGATTTTCGACTAGAAATTGCTGAAACTTTAGTCAAATATAAAAAGGCGAACCGGCTGAAGCGCACTAGCGTCGTGGAAGCACTCATCCAGGACAAAAAGAAAAAAGGGCCCTGTCAGCATATCCCACCAAAAGACGTAAGACTGAATCAGTTAGGGCACTGGCCTGTTTGGACCGACAAAAGGCTTCGGTGCAAATATCCAGGATGTACTGGAACAGCCCAAACAGAATGTGAAAAGTGTGGCGTAGCATTATGTTTCAACCGAAATAACAACTGTTCCCGTTCCTTCCACAAGTCGTATTTTTTATGTTTTCACACCATGATGCACATCTGCATCGTCTAGTTTTTTTTCAAAAATAAATTCTTTTTCGTACATATAATTTTTTTTATTATTTTTCCCAATATTAAATAGGTCGTCTTAACCTATTTTCACCAAAAATAATCTACAACGAACAGGAACAACGAGACATTGTACTTAAATATCATGTAGGTAAAAATAGTCACAGAGGAATTAAAAAAACATTAGTTCATCTTAAACGTACTTTTTATTGGAATAACATGGACCAAACGGTGGCCAGCATCATAAATGCGTGCGAACTCTGTAAGAAAATGAAGTATGATCGAAAACCATTTAAACCAGAATTACAGTTATCACAAACCCAAAGTAAACCATTCCAGGAATTGTTTATTGATACATTTTCAATTGACGGAAAACATTATCTCACGATTGTAGACGCCTTCAGCAAGTTAGGTCAGGCATTCGAAATTAACACAAAATCTACCCCTGAAGCAGTTAGAGCCTTAATAAAGTATTTCTCTTTGTATGGATCTCCGAATAGAATTAGTTCAGACCCTGGTACGGAATTCAACAACGAACTAATGAAAGAGATGCTGTCATTTTATAAGATCGACCTTCATATTGGTAATCCTCACAATCCCAACTCTATGGGGTTAGTTGAAAGATTTCATTCGACCATTATAGAAATTTACTGAATAGCAAAGTATGAACAAAAGATAACGGACGCTGCTTCTGTCATGGCTTACGCGGTGATGTTATACAACCATACGATTCACTCTACTACAGGCCTTACTCCTTTCGAAGTAGTATTCGGTCATACTGATTCAAACAGCGCTTTTTTTGTAGATTTTAATAAACAGTTTACGCAACAATTTATTAAAGAACATGTAAGAAGGGCAACATTTTTGTACGAATATTTGACAGACAAAATTACTGAAAAAAAGAGAGGTGTAATAGAGAAACGTGGTGGAGAGAAAGAGTTTGACATAGATGTAGGCGATACGGTCTTTATAAAAGGTGTGAACATTAGGCGTAGTAAGGATAAACCACGATACCAAAAAGCTCAGGTTACCGGATCAATAGAACGAAATGTTGTACCAGCCAGAACGCTTAATCGGAATACTAAAGTCCCCATTAAAGACATCAAGCGTCCTCCACAGGTTAATCTTTCTGTTTGCCAATGAATCTTTCTAAGGAAAATGTTCGTGCAATAATTTTCTACAACTTTAGAAGAGGCCTGACACGGCTTCAGTGTTTAAAAGAGCTAACATCTGTGTTCAGTGATGTAGCCCCATGTCTGCGGACTGTCGAACGCTGGTATTTAGAATTCCAGCGTGGACATACTAGTGTTAGTGACAGATTTCGCGAAGGACGCCCAAAATCCGCCTTCACTGAAGATAACATCATTGCTGTGAGACAACTAATTCTCGAAGATCGTCATGTGACGTATCGAGAGATAGAGGCTCTATTAGGCATCTCAGGGACAACCATTCAGAAGATCTTGCATGAAGCGCTTGGTGTGAGAAAGCTAGTTTGCCGTTGGATACCGCATCTGCTTTCCGACGATCACAAGGCGGCCCGCGTCAGATGGTGTAAGAAAACTCTGCAAAGGTTCAACCGAGGGGAGTCAAATCACGTCTACGACATCATAAGTGGTGACGAATCTTGGATCTATGCCTACGATCCTGATACCAAACAACAATCTACAATCTGGGTCTTTCAAGACGAGCCAAAGCCGACTAAAGTTGTTCGTTCTCGAAGCACTTCAAAGAAGATGGTGGCCACGTTCGTTGGAAAAACCGGCCATGTTGCGACTATTGCACTTGAAGATCGTAGAACGGTTAACGCAGAGTGGTATACTACAGTTTGTTTACCACAAGTCATCGCCGAACTTCGAAAATCTAACTCAAAGCGACGCATCATCCTGCACCACGACAACGCAAGCTCACACAGCGCTCGTCAAACGATTGAGTATTTGAAGCAGGAAAAAGTAGAAATTCTTGACCATCCTCCATACAGTCCTGACCTAAGCCCTAACGATTTCTTTACATTTCCTAAAATTAAGAAAAGTCTTCGTGGTCAAAGGTTCCAGTCCGGTGAAGAAGCAGTCGACGCTTTCAAGACAACCATTTTGAACACCCCACTTTAGAGTGGAATAAATGTTATAATAACTGGTTTGAGCGAATGGAAAAGTGTTTTAAGCTACGTTGTGAATACTTTGAAAAACAATAAAAAGTACTATAAGGTTCTAGATGTGTTTTTTTCTTCAAACGACAAAACTTAAAAGGCATGCCTCGTATGTCGCATTTCTTGACATGGAGAAGGCGTTTGATCGGGTGCCGAGAGACACGATATGGTGGAGCCTTCGCAAGAAAAATGTCCCCGAACAATATGTCAACATCATCGCCGATATGTATGGGGGAGCGAGGTCAATGGTACGGACGGTAGTGGGTGAGACAAAACCGATAGCGGTCACAGAAGGCGTTCACCAAGGCTCAGTACTGAGTCCTTTTTTGTTTTGCTTGGTTTTAGATTCACTCACAGAGGCCGCGCAGACCTCAGCGTTGTGGACTTTTATATACGCTGACGACGTGGTCATTTGCACTGAGAGCCGTGCCGAGTTACAACAGGCACTTTTGTCGTGGAAGCATCAGTTACAGACCGGTGGCCTAATGCTGAGTATATCAAAAACCCAGTTCATGTCGTTCAATGAATCAGACCCAAGCAACAATAGCCCGATCAACATCGATGGGCAATTGGTCACCTTGTGCGATCAATATAACTATCTGGGTAGTATGATGCATAATTCTGGGAACGTGGAATGTAATATTCAGCACCGAATAGCCGCAGCGTGGTTAAAATGGCGAGAAGTAACCGGTGTCACCTGTGACAAAAGAATGCCAGTGAAACTTAAAGGTCTTATTTATAAGACTATCATAAGACCAGTCTTAATGTATGGAAGCGAAACGTGGGCCGTAACGCAGAAGAACGTAAATACTGTTACGAGCTGAGGGTTCGGGATAAAATAATGGGAATCGATCCAACCAAAATAACACTTTTATTCAACACTAGAACGATGAATACACGAACTTGGTCACACGTAATCACAACACACTAATTCACACCACTTAAAGTCACCGAAATGATCGCACGTATAGCTTAATCCAGACTGACTCGCGAGCAACTACTGTTCACGCGAGGCCCTTCTCACGTCAGTCCTCCAGGGCCTCGCTGAGACTAACTCACTCACTAACTGACTCAGACTGACTGTCCGGCCATCTCTCCGGCCTATTTATATCGCACACATTTCGATTGTTCGAGAACGATGTCGATCCTTCCAGGAAAGGGTCGGTCCCTCGACACAATGGCCACTCCCCATTCTGCGAAACCACAAACAATAGCAACAATAACACAGCAAGACAAAAGCGTTCGAGAAGGTTCGATTATTACTCATTGTTTAACAGCCTCGGCGTAACAATACCATCCAAGTCGCCGAAATGAAAATGCTAAGGTGGATGTGCGGCGTCACCAGGCTCGATAAAATCCGTAACGAATACGTGCGAGGAAGCCTGGGCGTGCGCGACATCGCTGACAAGATGCAGGAGAGTCGGCTGCGTTGGTACGGTCACGTGAAGAGGAGGCCACCTGACTACGTAGGGAATTTGGCACTACAACTTTCCATCCCCGGTCGAAGATCTAGAGGTAGACCCAAGACAGGGTGGAAAGATGTAGTGTCAAAAGACATGAGAGAGTGCCAAGTTTCTGATGACGACGTCGAGGATAGAGCGAAGTGGAGAAGAACAACTAGGAAAGCTGACCCCACCACCATGTGGGATACATAGCTGGGAAGAGAGAGAGAGAGAGTTCTATTTTTCGGTTTCAGTAAAAAATTGTAAAAATGAAAAGATCAAACAGAGTAGATAAGGAGCATCTACTCAGAAAGATCAGAAAATTGGAAACAAAGATACAAAAGCTTCCAGTTTCGGATGAAGGTAAATCGTTACAAACGACGCCATAATTTAAAATTTTCAAAAAGAGTTTTTTCTTGTTTGTGTGTGTTCTTGGGAGTAAGGATCCCTTTCCAGGCATCTACCAGTATACTACAAACGATCTGGGGGCGTCCTGTAGGGACGAACGTGATCGATCAAGACTTTTAATGGCATACCTGTGGGGTTTTGCGCCAAAAGTTCTTGCGTTTGTACTTGTCTGTAGATCCCTTTCCAGGCATCTACCGGTATACTACAAACGATCTGGGGGCGTCCTGTAGGGACGAACGTGATCAATCAAGACTTTTAATGGCATACCTGTGGGGTTTTGCGCCAAAAGTTCTTGCGTTTGTTTTTGTCTGTACTTATACCTTTTTTACAAGTAATGGTCAAGGGCCGTCCGGAAGGGGCGAACACGACCAAACAAAGACTTTTATTGGCTTATCTGTGGGATTTTGCACCAAAAGTTCTTTATCGCCTTGCTGGGGCGAACATGTCCAATCCTGTCACAGAGTAAATGATCTAACCTTACATTTTATTTTTGTTGTGACTAACTGTGCTGTGATCTTCTTTTCTCATGACAATACCTACTAAAAATATTCTGCTCTTACAGAAGATGATGAGGTTGATCAAGATCTCCTTCTCTCACCTGAGAGGCTGGATCATGAGGATGAAATGCTTCCATTGGAATCTCCTACAGAGCAAATTGAATTAATCAATGAGAAATCTGATGATAATCCAATGCTAGATGAAAGCATATTAGAAATATTAGGAGAAGTTCAGACAGAACAGAAAGGTGCAATGTTGCACAAAGAAATAGCAAACAGGTGGATTGAGATTATTACTAATGGCCTGAAAAAAGAGGAGAAAGAGGAAATAAGGAAAAACAACCTTCCTTTTGAAAATTGCAAAGAGTTAATTGCACCAAAATTGAACCCGGAGGTGAAAGCGGCATTACCAGAATCTTCCAAGAAAAGGGACCAGATTATTGAAAACAGGCAGAGACTGATTTCAACTGCCCTGTCATGCCTTGGTTCTGCCTTGCAAGGATGTATCAACAGTACAGATCATAAAGAAATTTTAAAAAAGATTAGCCAGGCATCTCGCTCCTTTGTGAGACCTTCTATCACGATTGCAAGGGCCGAAGGTCATTGATTCTTTGCTGTATCAATAAGGATATGAAAGAATCATTATTACAAACCAAACCTCAAGAATATTTGTTCGGAAATGATCTCTCAGAACAGATCAAAAGTGCAAAGAATGTACAAAAGTCAGTTCAAGATTTAAAAGTACCGCAGAAGAAAAACAATATGGGAAACCGTAATGCAGAGAATGCAGGGAAAAACAATAATACAAGAGCTTTAAACTGGCGGGGCCCTCGTCAGGGTGCATACCCCAGAGCACAAAAACCAGTGGCTGCAGGGGGACCAACACACAGCGGGCGAGGGCAGAAAAAGAACGGGAGATAACAGGAGCGGCTACCACATCGCAATGCAAGGAGATAAGTGAGGTAGGCAGATTAAAGTTTTTTTATGATAATTGGGAGCTTATCACAAAGGATGATACCATTCTTGAATGGGTGAAAGGGTATAAAATACCTATACACAGGGTACCGTACCAATCATCAATCCGGATTAATAATAACTTTACTGATTCAGAACTCTGCCAAATTAGATTGGAGATTAATAATTTGTTAAATAAGCAGGCTATTGAATTATGTCATACTGAAAATAATCAGTTATGTTCACCTATTTTTTTTGGTGAAGAAACCTAATGGTACTTTCAGGTTCATATTGAATTTGAAAACATTAAATAAATTCATTGACACAGAGCATTTCAAATTAGAAGATTATAGGACAGCATGCAAGCTTATACAACAGAATGATTTCTTAGTATCTTTAGATCTCAGAGATGCATATTATATGATAAATATACATAAAGACAATAAAATATTCTTAAAATTCTATTTTGTAGGAAAATATTATCAATTTAGAGTCCTTGCTTTTGGATTATGCACAGCACCTTTGACAGTTACAAAAATCATGAAACCTGTGGTTGCTCACTTGAGAAAACAGAGTTTTGTATCAGTGTTGTACCTGGATGATTTTCTTTGCATAGATAGTTCTTTGTCTGGTTGTAAACAAAATATGAATGCCACAATTGAATTGCTGTCCAAGTTAGGGTTTGTAATTAATAAGGATAAATGCAATCTGGTACCATCAAAAATATGTACATTTTTAGGTTTTATTTTTAATTCTGCTAATATGACCATCAACATTTCTGAAGAAAAGAGGTTAAAATGTTACTAGTACAAATTAGTTAAGGAATTATTATACAAGGAGATGGTTCAAATAAGGATATTGGCTCAGACGGTGGGAACATTAGTATCGGTTTGCCCTGCTATTAAGTATGGGATTCTTTATACAAAAAATCTTGAAAGAACAAAATACTTGGCATTAAAACATAATAACGATAATTATGATGGTCATACTTCAATAAATAACCAATGCAAAGGAGATCTGCAATGGTGGGCCACTAATACAAGACATACGGTTGCCCCATTAGGAAAAACAATTACAAAATATAAATTTTTACAGATGCCTCATCAAAAGGCTGGGGGGTGTCATGTGGGGCCGAAACAGCTAATGGTCTGTGGACAGAAGATGAAGTTAAGCTTCATATAAATTCATTAGAGTTGTTGGCAGCATATTTTGGCTGAAAATGTTTTGCTAAAGATCTGAAAGACTGTAACATATTGCTGCACATAGATAATACTACAGCTATTTCATACATAAATAGATTAGGTGGGGTTCAATATCCTCATCTACATAATATTGCCAAAAAGATATGGCAATGGTGCGAAACTAGGAATGTTTGGATCTTTGCTACATATATTAATACCAAAGAAAATGTAGTAGCAGATTTTAAATCTAGAAAAGAGTTAGGTCACACAGAATAGGAATTAGCATTCAAGAGCACGAGTCGAGAGCGTTACCACATACGCCACAGTACGTTTGATCGATTTTTACTATAACTTATTAGTGCTGGGTAAACTTTGAGTGCGTTTTTCTCAGCCATTTTTGAGTATTGCACTTTAGTATTTTAGAGGTAGTATACCCACATGGTGTACTACCACTACGTCAAAGATTATCCAAATCCGTTTCCCCAAGGTCGTATCCTCCCCTTGTAAGTAATTAGGTTTAATGTAAGCACTTTAATACTTAGTCATATTTCCGTTAGCATCTATAACGGCATCGCATCTTCTTCGCATGGAATTTACGAGGCTTTCGCAAAGATCTGAGCCCCTAAACGAGTCCCACATCTGGTCAACATGTGCGACCAATGCTTCTTTTGTTCTCTTCGACCTTGAATCCCAACGTTGGACCATTATGCCCCATACATTTTCTATGGGATTCAGGTCTAGAGAACGTGAAGGCCACTGCACGGTTTTGATGTCGGGTTGTTGTTGAATCCAATGTTGAACTAAGTGACAGCGGTGTATCGGACAATTGTCTTGTATAAACATGAACTCCGGGACTTCGTTTTGTGGATGTGTATCCACTCACACTCACTGTGGGCAACGTTGTGAGCATCCGTTAATTCAATTTAACGGCTGGCTTTCTGTTTCGAATGCCAGCCCTACGCAGTGAATTTCTCACTGTTTGAACCGTGCAGTCGAATTCTTCAGCGAATATTCGCGTTGAAGTGAATGATTGTTGTTGATATGTAGCAACTACACGGTTCAAATTTGTCCCATCAATTATCCTTGGGCGCGGAGAGCGCGCCTTGTCCATCGTGTGCCCTTCTTCTTCATGTCGTCGTACCCAACGGCGAACAGTTTCTCTCTGTAAATAAAATTATAATTAAGAATCATGAATATTTTAATATGAGAGCACTGGTAGTCTAATGGTACTGACCCCGCCTTTTTGAGGTCATAAGTTAGAATCTGGTCGCTAGTTTGACTGTATCAAGTTCACTTATTGAGCCTTCACGAGACGCACTTATGTAGGTAGTAATTATGAAGTGGCCTCCAAACAAAGATTTCAATCGTAGATATGCCCCGTTACCGAAAACTGTTTCATTCTATTTGAATGTGTGCGTTAACAAAATACCAACGCACGCACACTAATTAATAGTTAAAAATCGTTACCCATTATGCCAATAAACTTAAATGTTGATATAAACATTTATTTAGCAATCATATGGCACGAACTTTTGTGAAAAAATAAACGTCCTATGAAATCGAAAATCCAAAAGAGCGAGCTAGTGGAAATATTTCGCCGCGGTCACACAACGTTATCGGCATAAATACGATTGAAATATTTGCTTTCAAAGTATTTAAAAAAACTTATTCACTCGACGTTCTGACGTTATTTATTATTAAATTTACTTACCGATAAAAATAGTTCTTCTGATATTTGGGACATGTTTCTTCCCTGGTTCCATAGCAACACAATTGATCTCTTTTTCTTCTTTTTTTCATTTTTTTTATTAATATTAATAAGTAAATAATTGATACATTAAATTATTCTTTAATAAAATATTTTTTTATTTGCAACTTCATTTCTATAAATTATCTACGGTGTATTTCATAAGATATTTGTAATTCATGAATAATTCTTATAACTCTCATATTCATTATAAGTTTAACTGAAAAATATATACCTGCGCCAGACAATAAGAAGGGTCGAATATGGTATGAGGGTACAATAATTCTTGCCATCGAGTTATTGTAAACTGTACATCTATTCGAGCTCTGTTGGCCCACCGAAAGAATAGTCATGCTGTTGTCCTTAAACCTTTTTTTTATTTTTTTTTCGAGGAGGATATCTGCATACAGATATGCTAGTCCCACCACTTTTTCAGTAGCTTGACTATAGCAGTTAGTTTCTGAATTTCGACACGAACAGACGTATTTGTGCAGTGAAATTTACTTTGAAAATTGTTTTATAATTTATAAAATGTCATCAAGCAAAGCAAGTTCTTCTCATGGAGATGAAAACATTCCTGATACATTATACCTACACATCTTTGTCTACAATACACAAAGGTTATCTGGAAGAGAATGCTCTTTAGCATTAAGTTCGCCTTTGTACTAGTTTTATAAGTGCAATAAAGTATTTTTAATCAATCAATCAATTATATGATGATATAAGTTATATGATGAAATATTTCAGGATGATAAAAAAATGCCTACATGCACATTTAAAGTTATACCTACAAAATGTACTCCGTTAGTTCAACCATGTGATGTCTATTTCTATAGACAAGTGAAAAATTTTATCAAACGATTGCAAAGTACCGCTGAACTTCTAGACAAGAATTATGAAATTAATTCCCGAGAGGATTGCATAACAATTCATTCGATTATTCATCACCAATTGTCAGCGCCAATATTTCGAGACATGATATGCAATATGCCTGGTTCGCCAGCGGGCTTTGTGACACAAGAAATTTTTTTACTAATGTCAATGATGGGTGTTTCTCATTAGACTGTCTAAAAATACCGTGTCATTGTAAAAAAGCAACATTTATTTGTTGTTCTTGGTGTAGAAAAACTTTTTGTTTTGAATGTTTTTATCATAAGTATCACTCAGGATCATGTAATAATATCTCATAATACGTAATTATAAAATATTACTTTAATTAATTAAAAAAATGTATAATTTTCCATTTAATTTTCGACTTATTATTTGTTTGTACTACCGCAGATAATTTATAGAAATGAAGTTTAAAATAAAAAATGTTTTTATTACAGAATAATTTAATGTATCAATTATTTACCTATTAATATACCTAGTGCTGGGTAAACTTTGAGTGCGTTTTTCTCAGCCATTTTTGAGTATTGCACTTTAGTATTTCAGAGGTAGTATACCCACATGGTGTACTACCACTACTCGTACGTCAAAGATTATCCAAATCTGTTTCCCCAAGGTCGTATCCTCCCCTTGTTAGTAATATTTCTGTTTTATTTTTTATTGTATGGTTATATGTAAGTTTTTTTTGTCTCTTTTTAGTAAATTCTGTTATAGATTTTATTTCTTAATAGTTATGTATTAACACTTGGTTGAAACTATGTAAATAATAAAAAAATATGTTATAGGTATGCTTCTATTTATTTCCTGTGACGTAAATGTATAAAAATCAACATTTGGCAACATTAGGCATCAAAGAGAACAAATAGAGACATAAGAGATGACCCCCGGGGCGCAGTAGGCGAATAGTCGGCTGAGACGCAGGAGTAGCGGGTTCGATTCCCGCCGCGGAACAAATGTTTGCACGATCTACAGATATTTGTTACGGGTCTGGTTGTTTCTCTATATATTATAAGTATGTATTTACAAGAAAAAAGTATTTAAGTATTCTATCAGTTATCTGGTTCCCATAGTACAAGCTTTGCTTAGTTTGGGGCTAGATAGCGCTGTGTGATATATATATATATATCAGACCACTCAAATAACGCAACGTAATGGTGATCTAAGATTGCTCGGTTCTCGTACTACTCTTATGCCTCGGCTGCACCTGTGGCTTAACGCATAAATTAGCACGTTAGTTAACGCGTTACGTAGATGTGGCCAACATTTTAACGTATTAACCCTAGAGTGGTCGCGTGGATTACCTATGTAATCCACACTTACGAAATTATTACAATTACGGTTGTGATTCGTTTTTATTGATTGCTTTTAATACAACAATACTTAATAACACTATTACAATAAGAATTAAACATAGTTGAAGCTCAAATGTATTTTTATTTGAATTTATAAATGGTATACAATAGTACTCCACGCGACCAATCAGGTCCGGTTTTAGTACGGGACCACTGTAGGGTTAATTTACAAATAAAATACACTTTAATTATTTTACTTATGAAAGACGTTAAATAAAGTCTAAAAGTTCTATGTTTGTCATACATAGCTATTGCGTTTTTAATTTATAAGTTGATGTCAGAACTTGATTATCTACATTAGTTGTCTTAGAAGTAAGTGCGTGCTACTTGTAAAATTATTAATATTGTGTAAATAAACAAATTTTCTTTGTTTTTTTATTTCTTTACCTATACGTATTCAGATTCGTTTCAAAATGTATTTAGCTACACACTTAAAACGTAGGCTAGTCAAATGTTATATTTGTTCAGTGCAACACGCAGAATATATACATATCTATATTCTATCCTACCACTAATTATATTCTTATTAGGTTCTCTTATTTTCGTTCAAAAAAACTTTATGACACAGCCCCGAAATACTTTGCTGCTATTGGTGGTCAAAAGATAGCAAGGCGGGGGTAACTGCTAGTCGCTTCACAGAAAATTCACCCTTAAGATGGCAGAGCGGAATTTTTGGTGATGGTACCTACTTATTTACAAAATATTTTTCAACAGAAATTTATCGTTAATTTCAGAATGGGCCGAGAAATAAAAGGGAAGGCAGGTAGAAAAATAGGGGCCACCTCCCAAGAGGATATGAAAAAAGCCGTAGATCTCCATATCAAAAATGGTGTCAGCATTAGAAAAGCAGCGAGAGAATGCCAAACAGCGTATCCGACAATACGCACATACGTAAAAAAGTATTTACAGGATAGCTCATCAGCTTTAGAGCCAAATTATGCTGTAAATAAAATATTAACCTCTGAGCAAGAAGATGCACTACACGAGTGTGTTGTGGATTGTTCCAATAAATTTTATGGACTTTCTACCAAAGATTGCCGCCGAATAGCTTATCAGATGGCCGAAATCAACAATATTTCTATGCCTTCAACATGGGTAACAAACAAAATACTGGTAAGGACTGGTTACGAAATTTTCGAAGAAGACATCCTGATCTTTCGATAAGGAAACCAGAAGCTTGCAGTGCAGCTAGGGCAACTGCCTTCAATCTTGTAAATGTTAATAAAAATATTAAACCTCAAAGATGTTCTTCAGCGTGATCCAACTTTTGTAGATGGAACCAGGGTGTACAACTTGGACGAAACATCAACAACAACCGTTCAACGCCCTGGAAAAGTACTGGCACCAAAAGGGAGAAATGCTTGTAAAATAACAAACGGGGAGCGTGGAGTAGGTACTTGTCACAACGTGCTGCATAGTTAATGCGATTGGGCAAGCTCTGCCACCTGTAATGGTGTTTCCCAGGAAACATTATAAAGATCATATTGTGTATGGCGCGCCCCCTGGTACTTTGGGCGTTGCTGCACCTTCAGGATAGATGAATGGAGAACTATTCGTACAAGTTATTACTCACTTCATCAAACACACTGCAGCGTCAAAGTACCACCCGGCATTACTAATAATGGATAACCATGAAAGCCATCTTTCCTTGCAAGCACTTGACTTAGCAAAGGCGTCGGGGGTAATAAACTTGAGAGCAAAAAAATCGCACATTCATGATTTTTTGACATAACTAAAAAAAAAACAAAAAATATTATGTTTCTGTAATGCAGATTCATAGTCTATTTTAATACCTATCTATTGGTATCTGATTTGTCTTTCAATCATTACATAAAAATGCTTTTGTGGATCAATAACAAAAATGCATGTTTAGTAAAAAGTTCTTTATTCAAGTACGAGTATTGGTGTCAAAGTTATGAAATTAAAAGTTAAAATTAATTTAAAGTTTGTTATTAATACCGAGTGTTCCCTCCCCTAGCCTGAATCACTGACTCCATCCGTGTTTTCATTGATGTTACTAGACTTTTGATAAAGTCTTGAGGAATAGCCTCCCATTCCTCTGCGATCGCCTGTTGCAGCTCCTGTAGAGTCGATGGAGGAGCATCTCGGCCTCGAACTCTTCTTTTCAGCTCGTCCCATAGATGTTCGATGGGATTGAGGTCTGGGCTTCGAGCTGGCCACTCCATAACGGTCACATCCACCTCTTGAAGGTACTCGATCACTATGCCAGCAGTATGCGGTCTTGCATTATCTTGCATAAACAGAAAGTTTTCGCCGATAAACCCAGCAAAAGGTACGACGTGGCTCTCGAGTACTTCCTCAATGTATCGTATGGAAGTCAATCCTCTTGATTGGCGACCAGTATTCGGTCCGGTGATGAAGGCAAGCTCGGTTTTTGCTTCCATAGACATGCCTCCCCAAAACATGATTGATCCACCGCCATAGGCGACACGTTCTGTTATGCAGCATTGGGCAAATCGCTCTCCCGATCTTCTATACACCTTCCCCCGTCCGTCGTTGCCATGCAAGCACATCCTGCACTCATCAGAGAACAGGACTGCACTCCACTGCTCTTCGGTCCAATTCAAATGGTCTCGAGCGAACTGAAGGCGGGCTTCTCGGTGGGCTGGGGTCAATTTCGGCCCGTTTGCTGGCCTGTGTGCAGTCAGGCCACCTTCTCTCAATCGTCTTCTGACTGTCCACCGGCTAACTTCTACTTCACGAACTTCTTGAAGTCGTTGGCCCAGTTGAACTGCGTTCAAACGACGATTTCTTAAAGATGTCGTTATAAGAAAGCGGTTATCACGCTCTGTTGTAGCACGGGGACGGCCCGATCCTTGTCGCCGTTGGTAGCCACCAGTCTCTTGATACCTCTGGTATACACGCCGAACGGTAAATCGGCTCAAACTCAATTGTCGAGCCACTTGACTTTGCTTAAGCCCCGATTCAACAAGGGCAACCACTTGAGCGGCTACTTCTGGTGTAGTATCCATTTTCGTGTTCCGTTTGAAGCCAATATCAATAGAGAACCTTTCACACTGTACGTTGGTATGCAAATGATGACCATTCCCTCAATATGCACTCTTTTATACCTGCGATAAATTCCGCCGCCGGCCTTACCTGGATCGAGCGACATAAGGGGGTCTATTGTTTTGTTGCTAATGAGTTGTTTTTAAAGGTAAATGTCAACCCTTTATCAGTTCTGCGAATGCCTAGATTATGCACTTTAATTTAATTTGATTTTAATTTGCTGTAAGCTCCAAATAAAAAAAAATTTAACTTTTAAGTAAAAATGTGCGGATGTGCGATTTTATTGCTCTCAAGTGTAGTTCTAACGCACTTCTAACTCTCTTCTAACTCGAAGCACAAATTTAGTTTGACTCCTTTAATTAGTAATAATTTTAATAACTTGCGTATTTGTAACTAATCTACCGACCCTGTTGACTATTTTAAATGACTGAGAATACACAATGACAAAATTGAAGTGACTGGTACTTGACCATAATCTACTTGAGTTACAGAAACTGACTTTTCGATAGAATAGAAATAATTATTTATTATTGTCATTATGTCTTTTTAAATTTATTGGAATTAATTTAAATGGGCATAAGGACAAAGATTCATTTTAAAATAGGAAATAAGGATTTTATGTGTCTGTATTGAAATGCAAACTGCGTAAATTATGTCAAAACTGTTTATCATTATTATATTTGATAAGGCAAGAAGATTCACAAGCCCTACAAATTCATCAGTAGCTTGATGAAACATTAAATCCAACAACAGAGATGGATAAATTAATCTTAAGGCACACCATAATACACTGTAAATTTTATATTATCTAAGTATCCTCGTAAAGTGTTTATAGGGGATTTGAGTCATATAGTTCCAATATCCGCTAACTCCACTTTTTCAAAAAAGCGGGTCTCGACATTTGTACATAGGCTGTGAAGTATCGAATCGTTTATTCAAATAAATTTTACGCCAAATACCGCTAAATCCCGTATAAATATGACATAAACCTTTTAGTTGCTTTCAATATCCGCCAACTCCAATAGACAATTTGTTTCAATAGTCGCCAAGTCCGTTTTCGACCAATCACGATGCGCTATCCTGTGGTGTCCAAGATGGCGATTTTGTGTGAAAGCTGTGATTGTTGTTGTGTTTAAAATAGCGTATTTTTATTAAAATTATGGAAGAATTGACAAAAAAAGTTGAAAAAATTGCTCATAATAAAGGAAGAAAACGAAAAAGTCAACCATATTTATGGAAAAAGAATAAACTGAAGAAACAAAGGTACGTTAAAAGTGTGGTCAGTGTGGACTATGGCTATATGGGTTTACTGTAGAGAATACAGAGTGTTACTTTTTTTAAAACTCTTGAGCTGGAGTGAAAGCTGTAAATGATAGTCAATATGGTGGCAAGGGATGCTACATACATACGCTGCAATTAGCCGTAAAAGCTTCGTTGAAAAAACAAAATGTAATCGACGTTATTGCCTCAGCTAGAAAAATTGTAGGCCACTTTAACCATTCTGCAGCGGCACAAGAAAACTGACCCTGATACAAAAAGAACTTAAACTGCCAGAGCACAAACTCGTGGAAGATGTTACCGCAAGATTGAATAGTACTTTTTATATGATAAACAGATTGTTAGAGCAAAAAAGGGCAATATCTCTCTACATTTCGGACAACCCAAATACAGCCAATTTACAACAACTAACTGAACGTCAATGGGAGATCCTACGAGAGTGCATAACATTACTCAAACCATTCGAAGAAATTACTAAAATTACCAGCTCCACATTAGCATCAATTTCTGAAGTGATACCCCACACCAATGCCCTATTAAAATATTTATCAAAACCTGAAGTCTGCCAGACTTGCCCAAATATAGCAGATATGAAACAAAAGCTTGAAGGTGAAGTTCAGGGCGCTTTCAAGGGTTAGAAAATGACAAATATTATAGTTTGGCAACTTCGCTAGACCCCAGATTCAGGATGCGATTTTTTCATCCAGAGAACTATGAACTGATAAGGAATATGCTATTTTTAGAATCAGTAAAAAGAAGTGACATTTCAGAGAGTACTAGCAGCAGTGAAGAAAACTAATCTGAATGATTACGACAATCACAAGATCCTCATGCATATTTCTGGAATTGCTTTGAAGAATTAGCTTCCAGCCAGCCTTTAGAGCGCGATGATCCTAAACGCCTATTGCTTTAAAATTAGATCGCTATTTAAAAGAAAAGAAAATTTGTTGGCAAAAGACAAAAGTCCATTCGAGTGGTGGGCAGGGCACCAAACAAGGTATCCAGAGCTGACACGTTTAGCGCGAGTTTTCTATGTGCTCCTGCAAGCACCGTGTACAGCGAGCGATTATTTTCGGAGGCTGGTAACGTCTACGAAGAAAAAAGGAATAGGCTGTTACCAGAACGCGCAGAGAGCCTTGTGTTCCTGCATCATATTTACCTTTGTTAAATTTTAAATATTGATTTTTTTCATTAACGTTCTCCTAATTTTGTCTCATTACTACTCATTCATTATCATAATTGAGATTGTCAAAGATTTCCAAATTAGTAATAAATACTTTTTGATTAACACTGTTGTTTTAATTATATCTACCTAAATATATTGCTTTACTTAAACCCAGTATACTCGGCATTAAAACCGAGTTATTCGGCCGAGTACGAGTAACAAAAAACCCGCCGAGTACGCCGAGTACCGAGTATTAACCGAGTACTCGGCCCATCTCTAGATAAAATACACCAAGATAACTTTATTTTGAGAAACTGTGTGACAAAACATGTTCAAAGGCATCGACCTAAAAATGGTACCCGGGGATTGAAAAATATGAGTATAAAATACTATCTTTACAAAAAATCTGACAATAAGAATGTCCGTGTCTGTAAAGCATTTATGTCTATTCTAAATATAAAAAAGGACAGAATTTTGGGAGTCTTACAAAGATCGCATAGATCTGCTGGCGCATTAGCACAAGAGAATAGAGGTGGGGATCACCGATCTCAGAAAAATGAAAGCAAACGTGTAGCTATAAACGCATTCATACAGTCATTCGAATGTAGAGAATCGCATTATTGTCGAGGAAAATCTGCAGAGAGACCTAAGTAGTGATCTTAATATTAACAAATGTGGCGCTTATACTATAATAGCAGTATAATATAATATAATCTCCTGAACATAAAGGAATCTTTTTTCAGAAAAGAATTACATTTAAACTACAACATTGGTTTTGGAAACCCTCGGACCGATATGTGTTCTCGTTGTACTGAACTATTAGAGAATATAAAGGTGGCTAAGACTAATGAACAAAACAATCTCTAATGGTCACTAAAATAGTTCATAATTTGAAAGCTAAAGCTTTTTACGCCTTACTGAAGGATGAAGACAGTCAAGTGATGACACCGTTATTTGATTGTCAGAAAAACCATTGTCTCCCAAAACTTCCTGATCAGTCAGCATATTTTAGTAGGCAGTATAATTTTTATAATTTCATAATAGTGATTGGCACCCCTAAAAGTAAGTAGACAAATGAAAATGTTACTATTGGTACGAGACAGAAAGGCCAAAAGGCTCTAATGAAATTTCTAGTGCAGTATACCATACTTATAACCTGAATATACCTAAAAATGTTAAAAAGTTAGACTGTTTGCAGATGGCTGTGGTGGCCAGAACAAAAATTCAATTTTAATTGGGATGTGTTCCAAGTGGCTATATTCGCATGCAACAACCCAATTAAAAAAAAATTAAATAATTTTTCCAATAGTTGGTCATTCTTTTCTCCCAGTCGATAGAGTTTTCGCCAAAATAGAAAAGGACATTCGGAGAAAAGAAGTGATCATGAAACCACAGGAATATGTACAAATATTAACTACATATGCGAAAACATTTCACTTGTCGGAAGAAGTGCCTGTTTTAGAGTGGAAAACTCAAACAAATGCTGTTCTTAAACCTCCAGGTAGCTGGCATTTCGGCTTTAACATTTCGAAAAGATTTTTGTTATTTAGGGGAAAAACTAATATGACTGTTCAAGGAGAGGAAAATTACAGAAGTGAAAGAAACGACAAAAAATTAATTACCAAAAAAGGTAAATCTGTGTATAACATAACACCTATAGCTCTACCTGTAGGAGTAAACTTGAAAAAGGAGAAAGTCAATGATGTTTGTAAATTGCTGTAAAAGCATTGTGGAGAAAAATGGCGGGACTTACCAGAGTTAAATTTTTATTATACTGCTGAGCAGGCCTTTCTTAATAACAGCAATGAAGATCAAAACGATGACAATGATTATGCATGCGAAAGAATAATAGAGAGTGAACAATTTATTTAACTATTTCCTTTATCATACATTTTTGTGTTTGTTAGACTATACTACTTATTATAGCTTACTTTACTACTACAAAATAAATAAAGTGAAAATAAGCACTAAGGTTTTTTTACATCCTGTATCTAAATATAATGTTGGTTAGGTACAAATCCCGCTATATCCATTAGTAGTTTAAACCAAAATCCGCTAACTCCAACAATTATTTACAAATTCCGCCAACTCCATTACTGAAATACAAAAATATCTCTGTATTTTGTTAGGATCACGTAAGAAAGAGTTATAAAAAAAATTAAATATTACTATTGAATAAAATAACTAATGTTCCTTATGAAAAACTTACCATGGACTAAGAACCCGGTTTTGGTTTGTACTGAAAACTCGTTTCGCATGGAGTTAGCGGATATTGGAATTATATGACTCATTTACATTTGGTCCTAGTGTCGCGTTAATCGTCTGAGATTTCCAGTAGAAATGCAAACTTAACAGCGCACATTCACCGAGCGAACTATATCTATATAATGTACAAATGAAATATCAAGCCAAATTCCAAAATAACAATGGTTGGCTCTGACGAACTGAATGATCATTTCTGAACTTCTATTGGTATAACCAATAATAAAATGTAACATAAATTATACACATTTGCCTGAATGATATTGCCAGGGATACATGTCGAAGGCCAACGCCTAGCATGCACGACACTCCTTATCACCAAATGCTATATGCATTCGCAAAAATCTGCAGAAGCCAGACTTGCCATTTGAATATAAAAAGGTTCTGTTACCTGTGATATTAAACAATAGGAGGGATTTTGCTGAAAAAGCGGGAAGAACAAACAAGTACGAAAACATAATAAACTTAGTAGTAACGCGTTCATTCATATCCAGTACTGTATGAATATAGAGGAAAGATTATAAATAAAATTATAGAGTTCGAACGGTTATGGATCATAAAACTTGAAAACACCCCTTTATAGCAGCCCATTGACTTATACTCTAAAACGTGATGGCTCAGTAAGAATCGTATTGAACGCCAGAGAATTAAATAAGAAAATGGAAGTTGACACTGGAATTCAGTGACTGAATCGCCACCTTTAACTTCAGAGATTTTACAGTCGTATCATGGGGTGAAATTCATGACGATTTTAGATTTAAATGACGCGTATTTCCATATACCGTTACAAAAGCATCCACAAAGTACACGTGGTTCACATTTGCTGGGAAAAGCTATACTTATAATGTTCTACCGCAAGGACTAAAAATTGGAAGTTTCTCTAGAGCAATAGATATAATCCTGGGGCCTGAAATAAAAGATTTTTGTATGGCATATTTAGACGATTTGTGAGTTTATATAAAGGGGAGGGGTTATTTCAAGACTTGAGTAGAACAGCAGGCTATAGAAAAGCAGTTCAGCTATACGACGTTCCACAGACCACATTGGAGCGTCACGTGGCTTAAATAAAGAATGGTGAGATTTTTACTGGTGCAACTGCAGGTAGTTTTAATCCTATGTTTTCTATACAAGAAGAGAAAGAACTTGTAAAATATATAAAGGACATGGAAAAACGTATTTTCGGATTGTTAACCCTTTCAACGAAAGTTAGCATACCAGCTAGCGGTTAAAAACCGTAAGACACAATTTTAACCCTGATAAAAAATGGCTGGCTTAGAATGGGTCAAATTGTTATTGAAGTGGCACCAAGATTTGTCCATCCGCAAGCCAGAAACTACATCGGCAGCTCGGGCGTTGGGCTTAACCAAAGTTGCAACAGATAAGTTCTATTAATTGCTTGGGGATGTGTATGATAAGTATAAATTGACGCCAGACAGCATATATAACTGTGACGAGACTGGCATATCAAGTATGTCTAAAACCAAAAGCAAAATTATTGCACAAAAAGGAAGAAAACAAGTGGGATCTCTGTCTTCAGCAAGACGAGGGCAGACTGTCACGGTTGAAGCATGCTTTATGTTCCGAACGACCGGACATAGAATCGAATTTGAATTGTATAAATTAGTTGTAGGTATTTTTTGAGGCAAAAATAAATAAAAATAAAGTAGAATCAAATAGATATTAAGTTACAATATACGAGAGATTAGGCTAATATACACTCACCGGCTCAAAAAGTAGCACAAACGCTTATCGCAAATTTGTAAACAAACTAAGCATTGTTTATGGGGTTGTAACGAACTTTTATTTGAGGCCTGATATAATACGCTGTAAATTATTATCTTGCTAATATTTTAAAGTAACATCTGATAACGATTAAGTATTACACTTGAGAGAGGACTTGTGAACTTAATTCTTTAGTTTAGAATGATTAAAAATACAGAGTTGAGAATATAGTTCTTTCTGTACTCGCTGAAAGGTTGAGATTTACGTGTTTCTTATTTTAAAACGAAAACACTTGAAGATAGAAATTAGAGAATGCTTTTAAAATTCTCAACGCAATAAATTAGTATTTTTTTTATGATGTCAGTCAATAAATTTTAGCTAAAATGGGTTTGAAACATGTGGGCGCCTCTCTTCTAGAAATTCTAACACTTAACTTTTTTTGTACGTCTGTGCTAACGTGGGAAAGACACACCTTTTAATGAATTTCAAAATATTGAATATTTATTGGTTGTTTGTAGAAATAGAGGCGTGACCACCCTTAAATGGAAAGTAGGGATTATTCGTAAGAGATTTGAAATGCGGAATCGCTCTGGACAGACAGTCGGGGGTCGAGTCAGGGGGAGGCCGAAAGGTATTCAAAGGGAGCGGATATCGTGAGATTTGATAATCCTAGTAGAATCAGTGTTGAATTAGAGTTAATTGTATCAAGTTAGACTTACTGTTATTATTTACATTAAATTCAGTGTGTATATTGGTAACGTATCTAGTTATAGAGGTATAGGATTGCAATATTTTAGGTACTTAGGTATTTATAATTTGAAATTCTTGAAATAAGCAGAGAATAGATATTTATATGTGAGGTGTATTTATGCAGAGGTGCTGTTGATGAACACGTTAGATATAATTAATTCATTTTCTGTTAAATTAGGAGATGTAGTTTTAACCTTATTTTTCAGCATTCACAGGTTCATACAGACTTACTATAATGATAAAAATGTAATCTATGTTTAGTACTAAGTATTGCGATAATTATCAAATTCTCCCAAATAGATTGTACGAGGGAAGCGGTTTGAACGTGAAACCTGTCTAAACAATTTATGCATGTTATTTTTTATAGTCATTCACAGTTTAGCCGAGAAGGAGTCGTTTTTGCCGTCATAACCAATCAAACTTCCTTTCCATGTTCCTATAATTATTTCGAGATAGTTCTATTATTTTATTCAACAAAGGACTATACTACGAACACATTTTCAATTCATCTACTTTATATTCTGAAATCAACCGATCTAATAAAAATTAGTAGCATCTCCTGTGTCATTGGTTGCCGTCCGCGGGAGGGTACAGTCCGTCTAAAAAGAGTAGACAAAAAATGAGGGCGCCACTGTCGTTTAACTGGTATACCCCATACTATACAATAACTGGTTTTGATACTTGCTAATTATTTATTGTATTATTGGCATTCATATTTTATGATTCTAAGCTAACTTAGTACTTCACATAACCACTTTACATCACAAGTTGTGGTTAAATTCTACTAATACATATTATTATAAATACGGAAGATTGGGAGGATGGATTGAACTTGGCACAGGAATAGATTATTATCTGGAATAACTAGAGGGCGCAGCTAGTAAAATAATAAAACAAGAGTTAAGTGTTATTAATAAAATATTTATTCATAAAATTAGTCGTTCAACATATCCAAATCTAAATATTCGACACCAGACATGTTGTCATCTATTGCCCCAGGAGAACTAGGCAGACAGGAATCTTCTGATTTTGCTTCAGACTCACTGCTGCTGCTGCTATCCTCACCAACTCTTATAATTAATTCTTCTATATTTTGATACAGCCTGGGGCCTCTTTCAATGTACTCCATTTCAATTTTTTTGACATGGTCACAACATGATTTCCAATCTACTGGAGTTACAGAAGCAAAAGCCTCTTCGGTTAATTGTTTTATATCTCTGGATCCAACATTTTGTGCTGCCACTTTTCTTTTTGCCAAAGACCATATAAGTTCAATCGGGTTCAGGTCGCAGTGATAGGGTGGCAGCCTTACGACTGTATGTCCATGCTCGCTCAGTAACTCGTCAATTTCATAAACTGGTGCTGGTTTATTTTTTTCACCAAATCATAAAGCATAGGTTTTCGTAGGGTCGGATCAAAATTAATATTATTCTCTTCGATAATTTGATTTCGGCAATCGTGCTGGATGTTGTGGGCGCCTTATTTTTCACAATCGAGTGATGTGGGGCGTTGTCCATTACAATAATGGAAGGATATTCAAGGTTTGGGATGAGCTTTTCGGTTACCCACTTATTAAAGTTTGTTCTATTCATTTCAGAATGATAGTCTTCCTGTTTGTTATTTCCACTAAAAATAAGAAGAGAGTTCGGTACAAATCCTTTTTCACTTCCTGCATTGATGAGAATCCATCTTTTCCCTTTTGAGATATCTTGAATAACTCCTTTGGTTTCAATAGATTGCCAACATTTTTTTAATTTGTATGATGAGTGAATATAACTTTCATCTAGATATATAATATCTTTTTGCAACTCTTCAGGTAAGTTACGGTTGTCCATAATAACTTTTAAATATTTTTCCCTTTTAATACAAATATTAGTATTTTCCATCAAAGCTTTTCTGTTTGATTTACATTTTTTGTATTTAAAACCAATAGATTTTAAAATTTTGTGTAAATGGGCTCGACTTCCATTGAAACCAAGGTCTTCCCTTACCATGGTTAGTATTTTATTAAGTGTAGGGACTTCTTTTTTTACACTATAGAAATAATGCACTTTTTGTCGGATTGCTTGCACACTGGTCAAAATCGTCTAATTCTTTTCTTGGTCGCCCCTTTCTATGTTTAGCAGGAGTACTGAATTTTCCTTTAGTTTTGGATCCTTCCGAAACTATTCGTCGCACTGTACTCTCGGATATACCTGAAAATAATAAATTATATTGTTAAGTATCAAAACCAGTCACACGCACTATAAATATGTGTTTTATTTTCATAACCTCAACTGTACATATAAAAGCAAATATTTCATGATAAGACCACTCTTGGATAAGACATTACTATTTAAAGGAGTGTAAAGTGACTAAAAGTACTACATTAATTGAGGGGTGTAAAAGCAAAGTCGACTCTGTCCACTTTTCGTCTATTTTGATCCTTAAATGCAGTTTTACTCTATGGTTGTTTCTCTATGGTATGGTAAAATATGTAAGCAGCAAATTCGACTCAATCGTACTATAAATTGAGTTTAAAAAATGCATTTAGAAGCAAAACCAACTCTGTCCATAGTTACATTACAAGCAAAGTTGACTCTGTCCTTTTCGACCAATCAGACGTCGGTATTTGATTGAAAACTGTCATGGCGATCACAAGTTCTTTGGCAAGTTTCATGGTGGATTTCGTGTTTTATAATAGTGATTTTACGCGATAATATCAACTTTTCCAAGCAGAAACTATAAAATAATGGAAGTTAACGTAGAAGAGGTTGCACAAAACAAAGCAAGGAAGAGAAAACGTGACCCTAAACGGTGGAAAAGAGCTGTTGAAAAAATGGCACGGTGAGTACCGATAGCAGAAAGATGCTACTTGAGTTTATTGTGGGTTGCAGAAATTTATATAAAGTACTAGTGATTACCCGCGGCTTCGCCCGCGTGGAATTCGTTTAATAATATGACGTGTTTATTAGTTTCCGGGACAAAAAGTATACATACGCTACTTGAGTTTATTGTGGGTTGCAGAAATTTATATAAAGTACTAGTGATTACCCGCGGCTTCGCCCGCGTGGAATTCGTTTAATAATATGACGTGTTTATTAGTTTCCGGGACAAAAAGTATACATACGCTACTTGAGTTTATTGTGGGTTGCAGAAATTTATATAAAGTACTAGTGATTACCCGCGGCTTCGCCCGCGTGGAATTCGTTTAATAATATGACATGTGTTTATTAGTTTCCGGGACAAAAATTATACATACTTTCTAACCTCGTTGAAATATTTTTTTAATTACATTGTGTATGTTGATAGGCTATTGTTTAACATTTTAAATTTTGTTTTAGGTACGAAGCAAAAATGTTGCCTACACTGCCTAGATGCAATCATAACTCACAAAGTTACAAATGTGCAACATTAACTATGGCAGATATAATGAAATTTTTTAGAGCTTTCTACGCATTAAAAACTAAACCAGAACAAGATGCATATTTATTGAAATTTTGCAAAGTAAATGATATTAAGCGGCGACGTGCCCGAGGCGAGCGTACAAGAAAAGCTGTCCAATATTCAACAAAATTGTTTGTCAAGCAATGCGATAAAAATAGGTTAATTCCCGTATGCCAAAAGACGTTCATAAACATTTTGCACATTACAGTGAACAGGATTCGTAGTGTGGCCAAAACATTTAAAATAACTGGAAGCATTATAAAAGAAAATAGGGGTGGGGATCATTCTTCGCAGAATAATGCCATGAAACTTATAGCAGTAAAAAGATTCATCAAATCGTTTCAGTGTTTAGAATCACACTACTGCCGATCCTCAGTTGAACGGAAATATTTACCGGCGACACTGAATATTCGCAAGATGTGGAAGATGTTTAGTAACCAGACAGCGTTAAGGGTAAAAGAATGTTACTTTCGGCGAGTATTTAACTCTTGCTTTAATATTGGTTTCGGCTCGCCAAGGACTGACACATGCTCAAAATGTACTGAATTATTGGAAAAAATTAAAAATGAGACCGATACAAACCAGAAAAATAGACTGATCATAGAAAAAAGAGTACACAATTTAAAGGCAAAAGCATTCTATCACCTCTTGAAAGAACAAAAAGATGGCATGATAACATTTAGCTTTGATTGCCAAAAGAATCAGCCTCTACCTAAGGTGCCTGATCAGGCTGCCTACTACAGTAGGCAGTTATATATTTATAATTTTGCAATAGTACAATCAGTCCCATCTGGTAAATTAAACGAAGAAACAGTATTTTTGTATTGTTGGACAGAGGACCAATATAAAAAAGGAGCAAATGAAATTGCATCAGCGGTTTTTCATAGACTGAATGCTCTTAATATCCCAAGTGATATTAATACCATAAGACTAGTTGCAGATGGGTGTGGGGCACAAAACAAAAATTCTATAATGGTGGGTATGTGTGCCACCTGGCTCGCTGCAGCTCCAACACATGTTAAATCAATAGAATTTGTGTTCCCCATCCCAGGACATTCATTCCTTCCCGCAGACAGAGTTTTTGGTATCATAGAAAAGGAACTTAAAAAAAAGGAAGAAATCTTAACTCCAGAAGAGTATGAAGAGGTATTTAAAACTCGCGGAAATATGGTTAAGTTCAGTACAAATTTAGATTGGAAGACAGCTCTTAATGACATTATAAAACCACCTGGAAACTGGCACTTCCAGTTTTCATCATGTAAACGTTACTTTTTATTGAGGACAGAAAATAATAAAGTTTTGGTGAGAGGAGAACAACATTACCACCATGAAAATGGTGTGTACAAATCTGTATTAAAACAAAGAAAATCGTTTCACAATATTGAACCCAATGAGATTGAGAAGGACAAAGTGATTATTAAAGATGCCAAATTAAAGGATGTTGATAATCTTTTAAAAAAACATTTTGGACAAAACTGGAAGTCTCTATCCAATTTAAATTTCTATAAGAAATTGATAGACAATCCTTCGAGGCGTGCAGAAGACGCCGATGATACTATCGAAATGTGTGACGCAGCTCCTCCAGAGTCTGATTTATGTATTTAACTATTCTAAGATTAAAGTTAATAAACTTTGTACTTAAACAGGTTGTACTTTTTTTGCAGTCATTACCTAAGTCCTATTAAATGCAAAAGCAGCTCTATCCTGACAGGTCAAAAGCAAAAACGCCTATGTCCAAAGGTTAAAAGCAAATTCGCCTATGTCCAAACTTTTGTTCTAAAATTAGCATAATAATCCTGCAATATTCACATTTACTTTTATTGTGTGCATACCATACACGTTATTGATTAATATATATTCTTAAAACTTTTCATAAAAACCACCATTGGATTTAAACTGGTTTTTGGCACTTAAGTCAGTTTGACACTTCATGGACAGAGTCGACTTTGCTTTTACACCCCTCAATTCATAACTTACCAGTCAGATCCGCTGTTCGTTTATAAACGTGTTCCATCTGCGTGAGCAATCTGCCGGCTTGAAATTCGGCTAAACATCGCATAAACACTTTGTATAATTACTTCACGAGTGCCGCTGCGGATTGTTTTATTCATTTTTCAAATGTTTATAATAAGTTTTTGGATAAAAACTAGAATTGAAGCAAGAATTCAAATGAAAGCAAACAATGTTTACATTACAATGACAAGCAAGTGACAAGATTGACTTTTAATGAAGTGTTGCCAGCCACAGAATATAGTTAGTTCCTTAAACATTAATTTCTACTCTTTTTAGACGGACTGTACCAGCCCTGCCACAAATTGTCTATCAGGTTCTGTAAGACGAGGCTTGTGTCTGACCCCTTCCAACCCGTACGCTCGACCTCTGTCCTGGATGTTTGATACTGCTTTTTATTATTCTATATTATTATTAAATCACGTAGCTTAGCTAGTTTAGTTATCATGGGGTAGCTTAGCTAGAGATCTATTGAATTCATTGTAATATTCTAGATTTATCTTGAGTATTCCTTTGAATTTAATAAATCTATGTTAGAAATATGTCTGAAATCAATAGGATTTCAACATATTGGGGTTTGAGGGTAAATAGGCGCATTTCCCATTCCTTACCTACCTTATCCCTCCTGCTTCGCAAGACTGGGAATTTTCCCCATCTCTAAGTTCTCTCCTAGAATAAGACATTTCTAGCCATACATCGCATGCAAAATGTATGTGAGTAGGGGCCCTTCACAAAATAAATCAAAATATCATAATTTACTCTTACACAAAACTAACATAAACCTTTTGTTTTCTTTTCAGTTATTTCGAGACCTTATTCCCGGGGCTTAGCTTTAAGATAATATTAAGAACAGTACTTATTTAGAATTATTAATGCATTGCAGTCTTGTCATAATTAAATCCGTTTTATTCTAAATGTTTATAAGCACTCTTGCGATATTTAAATTCAATTCACTATAACATTTAATTCGTGTTATTTTATGTGTATCGTTTATTAAAGCCAAATCATATCAGTATTACTATTTCATTTATTTCTCCAAATCAATTTACACAACGTAGAATAAATTCGATTCTAGACGATCACACTTAGGATGGCCAAAATCACAGATAGGTTTATTTTCGATTCAAGATAGCTTTAAGCTCTAGACCATAGGCTCAGGTAGACGTATATTTTATAGGGAGGTCAGGTTTTGTTACAGGGTGTTTAAATGAAGGTAGGAGTCAAGTGGATTGTTTAATTTATTGAAGTAGTTAATTTGAGATAGGGATGTTTGAATAGAATAGAATACTCTTTATTGCACACCAACAAAATTAAAAATACACAAAAATAAAGGTAAGTACAATGGGCGGTCTTATCGCTAAAAGCGATCTCTTCCATATTTTATATGTTTGATATCTGATTTTTTTGAAAATTAAGAACACAACAGTTCCGAACGCTAACCAGCAAGGTAAGTAAACATTTTTTTCGAAGTGTTTCCCTGGTAATCATTTCACTTTAAATTTTTTTTTTATTTTTTCATTGCGTTTCCAGAAAAGATTAGGAGGTGCCACTAACAGCTGTTCAGGTTGTTGAGGGGGTTGTTAACGGACCAAGGACGAACTCAACATGATGTGGCTTCAATTCTTAATTTGCCTCGTACCAGCTTACGATTTGGTCTCAAGAGGCACCAAAAGACTGGTCTACACACCTGGCGGCCAGAAAGTGGCAGAGTAAGGTGCACCTCAGTCCGCGATGATCGGTTTATTACATTGATTATACTGAGAAATCGATTCCTCACCGCTGTTGAGGTCAAACAGTGGCTACAAGCGGCACGAGGTGTCATTGTAAGCTAGAGAACAATAAGACGAAAGATGAAGGAAAGTGATTTACGTGCCAGAAGACCAGCACGAGGACCTGAACTTCACAGACACCACAGAGTTTCGAGACGATTTGGCTATGAACATGCTAATTGGATGACCCATCAATAGAGGAGTCTTATTCACAGACTAAAGCAGAGTAGTCTAACGAGCACCGGATGGTCGTGACAGAGTGTGTAGATGACGAGGAAAACGTTTTCTTTCCATCACGACACGCCAAACCGTTAGCTACCAAGGCGGGTCTATCATGGTATAGGGTGGGGTGTGCTCGAACGCTTGTACGAAGCTGGTCATCGTGGATCAGCGCCTAACAGCAGCCAGGTACATTGAATAAATCATTCAAAATCATGCTGAGGACTTCATTGTCAAGAGGATTTTCTGCTAATACATAATATCGCCACAGTTCATGTCGCTGGCATCGTTGAATCGTACCTGGCTGATGTTTGTATTCGAAAACTGACATGGCCTGCTCGCAACGCAGACATGAATCAAATAGAACATGTCTGGGACATGCTTAAGAGGTACGTCTACTACATTTATTTATTACTATTTATTTTACAAGAATAGACAATGATATATTTAATTTAGTAAGCAAAGAGACTTATTAAATTAAATTCGTAAGATCTTCAGATACAGATAATAAAAACTAATACAGATAAACAAAGATATGGTCCATGGTATGTGAAGTATATTACAACGCCATCTGTCGTAATCATGGCGAACTATTACAAGAAACTCCGTTTGGATTAAAGTATATTGGAAATGAGATCCCAAGCGTTGAGTTGTCTTGTCAATGCGCCGCCATGTCGCCAGATGTCGTGTTATGCGGTGTTAGGCTTGTATGCTGTTAACGCACAAATACGGACAGCGCCGTCACCCCCCCGCGCGCCCGCGCACTGCAGTCACTTGGCCATCGAGAGCAACCGACGATTAAATCACAAAATATTACACAAAGAATATGTACCTTTCCCGTTCAATAAAGGACTGTTATAAACAATATTAGGGCTTCTTATTTCAAGAAGCCCCTATACTCAACATATGCAATGTGAAATGTTTTACTGATTTTAAGACTGTAACGTGATGTAAAATCATACACGTTACAGCCCCTATTCTGCCCTCTAGGGATACTTTAACTGTAGGCAATGACCCCAAACTGAAAACCTTAGGAACGGTTACTATCCCCATCGTTTTCGCGGGAAAACTCAAACTTTTTGGCCTGCGGGTTTGCGCCGACATAAACACCCCTCTGATACTAGGTGTGGACTTTCTTAGGGCATTTGACTTGTGTCAAGACATATTAAACACTGACACTTCAATCGCCTCAAACTCTGTCAACTCTCTCATGGACAACACTACACATTTACACTCTTATGTGGACCTGTCTCCTCGCGAAAAATCAGCATTAGACTCTGTAGTAAATAACTTTAAAGCAATTTCGGCCACTTCTGAAAAGCTAAGTCTCTCCACTCTGGAAGAACATGTCATCAATACAGGAGATCACGCCCCCATTAGACAAAAATACTACCCTATACCAGTCCATTATAAAAAACAAGTAGAGATTCAAATCAATGACATGTTAAAACTAGGAATAATAGAGAAGAGCAACTCACCTTGGAACTCCTTTCGTTAGTTGTTCCAAAGGCAAATGGAGACTTAAAGCTATGTCTAGACAGTAGAAAACTGAACAGCATAACCAAAATTGATACCTATCCTATGCCTCGAATACAAGACATACTAGACTCACTCAACAACGCGAAATTCCTGTCTACAATTGACTAAAAAAATGCATTTTTTCAATTGAATCTGAATGTAGAGTCACGGGAAAAAACGAGTTTCTCCATCCCGAGCCTGGGAGCGTTTTATTTCTGTAGAATGTCATTCTACAGGGAAAATTAAACCAGATTGTAGAGGCAAACATAACAATCATACACATCAATTACCTGAAGCGACCAAAAAAGCTGTTATAGCGTGTATTTTATGTATTGAGTATTTTCTCGTTTATTTTGTCTACATGTTATTTTTATTTTAAATTTTCTATTAGTATTATCTTCTCAAATGATCGTGTCGTCACCTAGGCCCTGTCAGAAAACCAGCGCTGCATCGTATCCACCGTGGTACGAAACAGCTTATGCTGAGATAGGGACCATTTTGTCCCCACGCAACACCATCATTTTCTGTCAGTGTGAAACTTATTTTTACTGTGTTTTTTTGTCTTTCCCTTTGTTGTTATTGTGTGTGATATCATGTGGGTTCAAATAAATGTATTTTCTTTCTTTCTTTCTTTATAGAATCCATTTCACGAAAGAAGTCCCGCGGACAATTGTGTAACTAAATTTGACAGATGGGGAGATCGGCCATGTTGTCGTTTCTCGATGTTATCAAGGTGTGTTTGTTGTGGTAGATATTTTGTGAGTTTATTGTTGGATTAGTGCGTTATAAGGTCTATTTACGATGCCAAAAGTTGTAAAAAGTGCAGGTCGAGAAATTATATTAAAGGTGAAGGAGTTCTGTGAAGCAGAACACAAGAATCACGGTGTTATAATACCAATAAACAATGTTCGCAAGAGAGTCGCCGCCATGACAGGTAAATTTTGGGGCTGCCATATACAGATTTTTTCCCGATTTTGATTTCTTACAGATTGGAATTAAGTTTTTATAATGCATGTTTTTTATTAAGGAATATTTTAAAAGGAATTAACGCAACACAATAAAAAAATGTAAAGTTATATTAAAAAATAATGTAATTAAATACGAAAATAATCATTCAAACTTTTTCATTTTATTGCAGGTGTGTCAGAGAAAACTGTAACGAGAGTTACAAAAGAAGGCGCAACAGCGGCGAGTACTTCTAAAGTTATCGTCACCCCAGGGAAGAGTCGCCCGCATGCCAAAAAGTTCGACTTGGATGGATTTGATTTGTGCGCTATACGGCAAAAAATTCACAGTTTTTATGTTGTGAGGAAGGAGTTACCAACATTGGTTATATTACGTGCAGATTTGAGAGAAGACATAAATTTTCAAGGAAGTATCGCAACATTGCACCGTATATTGCAAAGTAACGGTTTCAAGTATAAGCGATGCCAATCGAAACGTAAATTACTTATGGAACGTTATGATATTACCGCATGGCGTTCAAGATATTTGGAAAGAATCCGAACAAATCGCAATGTGGAGAAAAAACTTGTAGTATATTTAGACGAGACCTATATACACAACACTTATCATGCCAAAAGTTGCTGGCAAAGTGAGGAGGAGCCTGGGATGTTCGTGTCAGAGTCATCAGGGAGTCGTTGGATAATTTCTCATGCAGGAACTGAAAATGGTTTTGTTAATGGTGCATTGTTAATGTTCAAATCCCAATCCAAATCCTCAGATTACCACGATGACATGAACTCAACTAATTTTTTGAAATGGATGAATGAAAAAGTAATTCCTAACCTACCTGAAAGGTCACTTGTAGTAATGGACAACGCTCCGTATCACTGCACTCAAATAAATAAAGCGCCTACAATGTCAAGTATTAAACGTGACATGCAGGAATGGCTGCGAGAAAAGGGAGTATATTTTGAAGATACTTGGACAAAAGCTGTATTATTTGAATTAATTAAACAAAACAAAGGTCCACCTACATATGCCGTGGATGCATTATTAAAATCTCACAATCATGAATTGCTAAAATTGCCGCCTTACCACTGCGATCTCAATCCGATCGAAAAAATGTGGAGCCTTGTAAAGAGACGGGTAGCGGATAAAAACGTGGGCCAAGATCCAAAAGAAATTGTACGCCTAACAGAAGAGGCTTTTGAGACTGTTACAGCGTAAAATTGGGCAGCTCAATGTAAACATGTACAGCATTTGGAAGAACAATATTTAAAAAATATGGTCTTATGGATGATGAAATGGATCGTTTTATTATATCTAAGGCTAGTGATAGTGAAACAGAATCTGATTCTGTTTCTATTCACTCTTCTGACAGTGATCATAGTATGACCGATCATAATTGTTCAATAAAACTTTGAATAAAACTTTTAAATGTTATTTTATTTTTCTAATGGTTGTTGGTTAATATTTCTAATAGTTGGACGAACATCTCCATTTTATATTTTAGAAATTACAGAAAGATTTATTTTTCACTAATCTGAACTGAGCAGTATGGACATCAAAGAGGGAACTAAATTAAAAAAAAATCTTATCTAAATATTCGAATTATGAAAGTAAATGAACTATAAATTATTTCCCCTGATTTCCCCAATTTCACCCTGGCAACATTATGTCGCACGAATACAGCGCTGCGTCTGCGGGACTTCTTTCGTGAAATGGACTTTACAACACATATCTTATTCAAGGGAATAAAATCACATTACAGTATACACGACTCGGACAGAATTTATTTACCCGAAGATTTAAATGTTAAAAAAAATGTTCGACATGTTTATCGAAGCTCATCCGTCCATTAATATAAGTTATGAAAGTTACCGTATTATCTTCTTGACCAAATTCAGTATTTCTTTTGGTTACCCTAGGACTGATGCCTGTTATTTTTGTGATGAAATGAAGGTAAAAATAGAAGCGTTGGAAAGATCTAGTTGCGATGAGCAACAAACAGAACTTTCCAATCTCAAAATACAATATAAACTTCATCTACATAAAGCAGATAAATTCTATGAGCTAAAAAGAAAAGCTAGATTGAAGGCACAACATAATCCGAAATTTGAAGCTTTTGCGTTTGATTACCAAAAAAACCTTCCAGTACCTAATGTACCAATGATGTGTATTTTAAAAGACAAATTTCCTTGTATACATGTACATCCATTTCATTGTACAATCCTTTAATATAGTGGAATCGCATTCCTTGCCATACGAGCCCACACTGATAAAAATAAATCGGTACTCTGAATCGACAACTGCCATTAATACAAAAGAATAATATTCCTCGTAATTAAAGAACATAGAACCACTCTTGGCTGGCTTCAAAATTCTAATATGTTTGCCATCTACTGCTCCAATACAGTGAGGAAAGTTGGCTTTTCTTTCGAATCTTAAAGCGATGTCCTCCCATTCTCTCTCAATTGAGAGGTCAATCCTAGTTTGGGTACCTATGTTTTCCATCCTGAATTGTATTATACCTAGTAAACCATTGTAATTTTTTGTTTGTGAAATTTTGAAGTTTGTTGTTGAATAAATAATTTAATTATGCTTATGCTTATGCTCTCAGTATCAGGCAGCTTAAGGAAATCTGTCTGTAGGCTTTCCCAAATGACGTTGCTCATTTCTTTTATTATTTTACTTATTGTCGAAACGCCCACTTTGTATGTGTAATGTATTTCTTTGAATGAACATCCTGAAGCTAAATATCTGAAAAAAAGTATCTTATGTTACTACATATTACATTATACGTCAGTAATAATCAAATTCTATTGTGATATTTTTTTATTTATTTCAGGAAAACTGGTTTCAACTAAATGGAATAATGTACGAGATTCGTGGCTTAAGACGATGAAAAAACAAAAAGATGAACCTAAATCTGGATCTTCGGCCAAAAAGACACGAAATTATTTATATCACGAGCAATTAATGTTTTTGAAAAAGATCTCCGAACCTCGACCTCCTCATGAGTCGGGTTCGAAAAAAGCAAGAACCAAGACTGAAGAGAGTATGAAATCAGATTTTCGTTCACCTTTAAATAAAGATAAAAGAACAATTGATAATAAAGCAGTAAATGAGAAGATGTCAAAGTTTTTGGATTCCAGAATGAACCCAGAAAAAGAAAACCATCATCTTTCTTTTTTCAAAGGCATTATACCAGTCTTGAATACTTTAACTATCGAAGAGACTTTAGAATTTCAAGCTAGCGTCCTGACAATGTTGCAAAAAATTAAAAGTAGGAATTATGAGAGAGAGAATTACGGACATTGGCGTCATTATAATCAGATGACCGGACCAGATCACTATACTCACTCTGGATACTACACACATCTTAATCAACAGGCGACACCTACGCAAGATCACTCTGGATACTCTACACAATATAATAGTAGCAACCAACAGGCAACAACACCTATACCATCAACTTCTTCCCACTCATCCAATCCGAATCCAGTGAATCCAGTTTCGCCAACAGCATTTAGTACTCATTCCATAAATTCCAGGAATCAGAATATTTAGATTTTGAAGGGTTTTAAATTTGAGTACAAATAAAAACTTAAATGACTAATTTGCATATTTAATTAATAATTATTGTCAAAAGAACACACACACACACTCTCTTACCTTAAACAAATGGCCAATCTTTGTTCTGGGCAAATACATTCTCTAAAACTTGTATTTCGTACTATGCCTGGTGAAAGTCATCCCAGTAAATCGTCAAAAGTGGTTGTTGTCATTCGAAAATAATTGAAGAACTTTGATCCGTCACTTCTAAGTTCACCCATCAATGTTTCAAATGTCCCAAGTGTAAATCTTTCCCGTAAAATAGGATGTACCCAATACTTTCTTCTTTTATTTTGCCTTCTGTACCACCACCACCACAACACAACAATTTCGTCGTCCATTGTGGGCACAGGTCCAAATTCAACTGAGGTGCTTGTCCGATTTTCTTGTTGGATCCGGTGTAATGTGAACACTCTGTCCGGTGTCCGGTTTCCGGCAGATCTACTGGTCTGGCAAGTGGGAACCCGCACTTACTCTTTCGATTAAATTTTTTTCTTTTTTCCTCAACTAGGGCGGTATTGTAACGAGTATGATTTTTTCAACATTTTGAAACATTTCACATTGCATACAAGCCTAACACCGCATAACACGACATCTGGCGATATAGCGGCGCATTGACAAGACAACTCAACGCTTGGGATCTCATTTCCAATATACTTTAATCCAAACGGAGTTTCTTGTAATAGTTCACCATGATTACGGCAGATGGCGGTGTACTATACTTCACATACCATCGATCATATCTTTGTTTATCTGTATTAGTTTTTATTATCTATATCTGAACATCTTACGAATTTAATTTAACAAATCTCTTTGCTTACTAAATTAAATATATCATTGTCTATTCTTGTAAAATAAATACAAATAGAAATCATAAATAACATATTTACAAATATTAAAGCCCTAAACAATATTTTGTTTTGACTCACGCATCGTGATTCGTTTTTTTATAGGGCATCCCCAAGTTATTGTCGTGTCATTGAATCCAAGAACGATATTGTTTAAATTAACGGTTGCACTAATTGCTAATTGAGGGATAACTCGGCTGCCTATATAAGCCTACGGCGATTTTTCTCGTCCTTTCCCACCAGAAGATCACAGCAACAACTTGCATTCTACATTCTACAAACTTAACCTCAAAGTTTGCTGCGACAGTGCATCTTTTTACTTTTTATTTAAATTCTGTGCAACACACTTCTAAATCTGGTAAGTAATAGTGCCTCGCCTACTCAATGATTATGTGTAATCCCCGTCTTATTCCATTCTCTTTAATTAAATCGCATTTTTCTGTTCCCAAACAGGAAGTCGGTTTCTTTTCCTTTTCTTTTGATTTCTTTCCTTCACTTCAAACTCCGTCAACGGTTCTACCTACCCAATATCCAAGCCGTAAGAGTCGTGATTGCTCTCCGTCCGCCCGACCAGCTACTCCGACGCACTCCGGGAGCCTGATTTTCCTACAACGCCTACCCGCCGCAGCTCAGCCCACATCTTCTCTACGAGCAGTCGCCAGGAGCGGTCGACGGAACATCACACTAGGTGTATCTCATCTATATTGTTGCCCGGGTTGAACCCCTAGGAACCATACTCTATTTTCTGACGCACCTTGTCGTCAGATGGCGTCCATTCTACTTTACTGAACTGTAACAATTGTACTTGCCGTGCTCACCACGTTGTAAACTGCTACGCTGATAGGCCATAAGCCTCAGGATTCTGTGCTCCTACAGCTCACGTCCTTTTACCAACTTCTTTATTGTATACTAGAATTGTAACCTCTAATTTTAAGTGTCAACCTCTGTTGCCTTACCACAAGTATACGAAAATTAATGTAAGAATCCTACCCGCTCTACCGATTTCACATACTTACAATATACGTCTCAAATTATTCACCTTGTTTCATTTTTAAATTGTTACAAGAGCACAGCCAAACCCGCCAGAGACTCTCCATGAGCTGAAGTGTGCTCTAAAGACAGCTTGGAAAGAAATTCCTCAAGTTGACGTAAAAACATACTGCGAAGCATGCCAGAACGCATGCAGACCGTTATTGCAGCTAGGGGGGGGGGGGGGGGGCGCAATACGCGTTATTAGGTTTCAAGTTGATTAAGTTACAGTTTTACGTTTTTATAAGTGTTTTTAAATGAAATAAGTTTTGGGAATTACTTGTTTTTGATTAATATGCCATAATTTTATCAAAATCCAAGCCTTTTAGACGAATTTGTAACTAAACATGTGAAAAAACCATTTTGTAATATACCCTATTGAAACTGGCACATACAGCATTAAAAATATAGAAAAATTTACATTTTAAATTTTGGGCCATATTTTCTGCCAGTGAGTGTTATTAATAATAACACAAAAATAAATTTTATTCAGAATTTTCTGCTTATTCTTTCATGCCTATACCGAGATTACATTGAACTCCCCTCGTATGTGTTTTTGTTTCTGACGCTGCACCTTATATGGTGAAAGCTGGTCAAGCTCTGAAAGTGTTCTACCCGAAATTGCTTCACATCACCTGTCTAGCCCATGGATTACATCGAGTTCCGGAAGAGATTAGAAACGAGTTCGGGATGGTCAATAAATTGATTTCTTCTACAAAAAAAGTGTTTTTAAAAGCACCATCGCAAGTACAAGCGTATACAGAGCAACTACCAAACGTAGCATTACACCAGGAACCAATATTAATACGGTGGGGAACTTGGTTGAAAGCCGTATTGTTTTATGCTGAAAATTTGGAAGCTATAAAAGAAGTTGTCGGAAAATATGACAGATCAGACGCCATTGCAATCAATTCAAGCCAGTTGTATTCTTCCTCTTACCAAAGTAGTCAAAAACTAAATATAAAATAGCATGGTTAGTATTTTTCCCGTTGCCGTATTCAAATAAAAAAAAAACTTTGTTGTGTTTTTATAATTTTAGGGATTCGCAAATAAAATGTTTTGTGCCTTACTATTTTTCGTTTTTCAGAACTTCAAGTCTAGAGGACAACGCTTAGTAGCATTGGTGCCGCCTGAAAATGCTCCTTCTGATATTGATACATGTTCTGAACCTGAGAATGAAGAGGAATTTGCAGTCAATAGAACTGAAGAGTTCTCCTCACCTTGCCCTTCCATCGATTCATGCCTAGAGCGCATGAATATATTAGACAGCTCTGAAAATGATACACAAGACAATATTTCAACTGATAGTGATAAGACTAACGTTGAAGATGATACTTTCATGGTCACAGGAAACGAAAATCTTCAAACAGAGGACCATCCTAGCGTCAGTAGCAGTGAGAACAACCCTGTGTTAGAAGTCGAAGACAACTTGAACGATGAGCGAACTCCATTGACCCCTATTATTAACAACGTACTACCACCTACTGGCGAAGTAAATTACAACGCAATACCAAGTTTTGCTTCGTTATTGTCGGTTCCGTCATCAGATGCTTCGTCTATTGCTAGTCCATTAATATCGAGAACAACCAGGCGTAAAAGAAAAATAACAATACGAGCTGTGCCAAATGTCCGAGCAAAAAAGAGCAAGAAAACACTCATTGTGAGCTATAAATGGAAAAAGGGAGAATTCAGACATAAGGCTGACATTCCGTCAGACGACTTTGTATTTGATATACTGACTCTCCGGTTGACTTTTTTTACCGGTTCTTCTTCCCAGATATACTCGTTGATATCGTCGACAACATGAACTTGTACTCAACCCAAAGAACGGGCAAATGCATCCAAATGACAATCGAGGAGTTGAAAGACTTTCTCGTGATTCTTCTTATCATGGGTACAGTAAACATGCCTTCCTATCTAGACTATTGGTCTAGAGAGTTCAGATATGTCCAAGTGGCTGACGTCATGCCATTGAAACGATTCGAGCTGATTCGACGCAACATTCAGTTTGTGGACAACGCCTATTCGGATGAGGACAGATGTTGCAAGATACGACCATTCATTGAAAAAATAAGGAGAAACTGCCTCGCAACGGAAGAAGAGACGAAATTTGGCATCGATGAGATGACAATACCGTATAAAGGGACGAAAGCAGGTAACCGGAAACAGTATAACCCAATGAAACCTAACAAATGGGGATTCAAGAACGTAGTACGCGCTGGTGCATCTGGAATCGTCTATGATTTTCTATTGTACGGCGGCGATGACACTTTCCGGTATATCGATTTCAGTGAGGAGGAAGAGCAGATGACCCTAGGTGCTAAATTGGTATTAGCTCTTTGCAAGACGATTCAGACTGCAGGATGTGCTGTTTATTTCGACAATTATTTTACAACGCTCGACTTGATCTGGTACTTCAGTATGCTAATCCTATAGAAGTTTTCCCAAATATTAAAACAAAGGCTTTGAGTGTATCCTTCAGATGCACTCTCTCCGTCGCCGCCACTTTGAGTTCTAAGTATAAATCCGGAATGTATTCGGTTAATAACATCGTAAACGAATGTAGTAATAAGAAGTTCCTCGGATTCACTGATGTGACAAAATTGAAAGAAAATGTTGTATACCTTACCTTTAAACAATCGGAGAAGGATGAGCTAGTGAAAAAGGTGTTTTCTCCGACCTTCACGATTCATGAATTTCAGGGCAAGCAGGAAGACAACGTGGTGGTCATTAGAACGAGTACAAATATTTATAATATTTAAAAACCATAAATAAGCACCGAAAGAATCTGATGTAGCCGTTGAAGTCACCGGTCTGGATGTAGCGGCAGCCGTCATGTCCTTCCGGAGTGGTTCCGCCGGCGGTTTGGATGCCTTAACACCGCAACATTTAAAACATTTAATTTGCGGTGGAAACAGCGAAGCTGGCGAATCTCTTCTGAGGGACCTGACGGACCTCGTCAATTTCATGCTTTCCGGGCACATCAACGACAGCATCACTTATATTCTTTACGGTGCCAACCTTTGCGCTTTGAAAAAGAAGGACGGCGGCATTAGACCGATAGCTGTCGGAACAACATATCGCCGGCTCGCAGCCAAAATATGCTGTACCAAATCGGCGGCTCAGCTGTGCAATCTTTTCCAACCCGTACAGCTGGGTTTTGGCTCGCGAGGCGGCTGTGAAGCCGCTGTTCACTCCGTAAGGACATTTTTAGATAAAAATTGTGGTGATGTGCTGCTGAAGGTTGATGTGAAAAATGCTTTCAATTCGGTAGATAGAGGAACCCTCTTATCACAAGTAAAAGATAAAATTCCATATTTATATAATTTTCTTTGGCAATGTTATGGGTCTCCTTCAAAATTAACTTATCTCGACAACGAAATTTCATCTGCTGATGGATGTCAACAAGGTGACCCACTCGGTCCTGCAATTTTCAGTCTTGCCATACATCCGGTCATCCAACACCTTCAGTCGAAACTGAATGTTTGGTATTTGGATGATGGTACTCTGGGTGGTGATGTAACTACAGTTTTGCAGGATATTCGTGTTTTAATTGATGATTTAGGTCTGGACCTAAATTTTTCAAAATGTGAACTATTTCTTTCAGAAAAATTACCTGCAAGAGATTTGATTATTCAAAAATTTAATATGTTGGCACCTAATATTAAAATAGTAGATAAATCATCACTTCATCTATTGGGTTCCCCTATTTTAGACGAGTCTTTCCCTTCCTTTTTCGAAGATAAAATTCAAAATTTTATAAAATGTTCGGATCGTTTGCTAAAAATTAACACACACATGGCTTTCACTATTATAAAATTTTGTCTTTTTGTCCCAAAATTTACTCATACAGTTCGATGTTGTCAGCTCTGGAAACATAATGATATTTTACAGAGTTTAGACAGCATCGTCAAAAATACTTTGGCGTCTGTTTTGAACATAAATTTGGATGAGAGGGCATAGGTGCAGGCTTCATTACCGGTGCGTTTAGGAGGTCTGGGTATCCGATCAGTTTCGAGTGTGGCTCTCCCCGCATTTCTGTCATCCGTTTATAGCACCCTAAATTTAACACGTAAGATCCTTTTGGCCTCGATTCCTGATGATCGAGATTTTGAAATATCGCAAATGAACGAAGCCAGAGATGCGTGGTCCTCAGCCTGCCCCAGTTCTGATTTCCCAAAGATATTGAAATCTCAGAGGTTATGGGACGGGCCGATTTGCGAGCAAACACGGAATCAACTATTTCAAACGTGTACCAGCTCGTCAGATCGTGCCCGCCTTCTAGCAGTTTCTGAGTGGGAATCAGGACTGTGGTTACAGGCTCTCCCTTCACGCAATATAGGTACGTTAATTGACTGTTCAGCTCTTCGCATTGCAGCAGATGGAGCAAAGAACAAAAAAGAAAAGTTAGTGTCACGTGTCCGCAGTTAGTTAGACACTATAATCAACATATGGGAGGCGTTGACCTGTGCGACATGTTGATAGCTCTCTACAGAACATCTTTCAAGAGCCGTCGTTGGTACATGAACATCTTTGGCGAAATGTTAGATATATCGGTTAACAATGCTTGGCTGCTCTACAGGAGAAAATGCAACATGAGGAGCCTGAAAAATCTTAGCCTGAAAAAGTTTAGGCATAGGTTGGCAGTCGAATTGAGGCAAAAAGGAAGATCGATTGAAACGGAACCACCAAATCCTGTACCGAAAAAAGCGCTGATCCAAAACCCAAGTGCACCGAGGCCCCCAGTTTATGTGCGCTATGATGGATACAACCACTGGCCTGAATATACGGCATATGGACGTTGCAAGTTCTGTAAGAACAATAAAACGAACATACATTGTTCCAAATGCAAGCAGAGGTTGTGCTTAGTGGCTAAAAGAAATTGCTTTTATAATTTCCACAATAAGTAGGGCTAGTGACTAAAACAATAAAAGATTTTATACATCAATCCACATTGATATCTTTGACCTTTATAAAAAGTATAACACTATTTTTGAATAAGCTAAATGTTGATTATTATGAAGACTTTACAGATACTTATAATATTTCAGAGTTACTATTAGTATTGTAAGCATAAACCAATGTAACTATGAGACTAATTTACCAAAATATAATGAATATTTTCCTACAAAATCACTAGTTTCTTATTCTTTCTCTTTGACAGAGGGAAATATACTGCACATGGTTGAGTTCCATTAATTTCTTATGAACTTGACAATGTCCAGTATAATGGACGTAGGTTTTTCAGGAAACTGAAAGAAGTAGATTTTTTTAGGTATTTTTCCTAGGGTCCCATTTAAGCTAAGAACCGAAATCTCAAATTTAAATTCAAATTTATTTATTTGGAACATAAATAAAGTATAATATACAAATGAAAACGTTGACAACTACAAAAGTTAAGAAAAACTGAGTAGCAGTGTCAGCGCCTGTAACTATTTTACATATTTATTTTAAATAAACCGTCAAATTAAGGGTTAATAAAAAAAAATATTACTATTATTGCAACACATTTTAGCAATACACCCGATGCAATTGAGAAACTAGAAACTAAAAACCTTCCTCTGTGCCAGTCCTTGGAAATAATAGAAAATATGATTGAACAGAGTAACGCCCTTCAGAGTTCACTATCGCAGAAGGTTCGTGGCAAATTAAATGTAGTTTTGTATAAAAACTCCGGTTTTGAAAGCATAAAGAAAATTGGCGCGTTCATCAACGGCACCGGACTAACTCTGCCTGAAGAGGTCTCTGCAGAAATGGCGCCAAATTTTAAATTCTGTCCGGTAACGTCAGTAGACGTTGAAAGGTCATTTTCAGCCTATAAATTAATATTAAGTGACAAACGTCACAAGATTGCTACAGAAAACCTGGAAAAATATATTATTGTTTACTGTCACAAGAATTATAATACAGTAGGACCTCTTTAATCCGAACCCCTTCTAATCCGAACACCTCTGTAATCCGAACGCCCCTATCCCCGCCCGCTTTCACGCGCCGTCTCGCCAGTTGCTTGCCGAGTGTAGAGTAGGTGTCACGCGCATTTGTTATTGTTACTCGTCAGCCATTTTGTGTTGCTATTGCGTCTCTCGTGCATCTCGAAAGTTACATAGTTGTGTTTTTACATCATGGCTTCGACGTCAAAGAAAAAGAAACACGTTACCCTGACATTTCTCAGAAATGCGAAATTTTGGATAAACTCAAGGAAGGTATTTCTTTTAATTTTTTTGCGCAGAAATATGATGTGGGCAAATCTACCATTTTTGATATTAAGAAAAAGGAAGAACAGATACGATCTTATGTTGTGAGAACTGAAAAGGGTCCAGGAGCTCGAAAGACGTTAAAAACGCAGGAAAATCCGCAACTTGAAGATGCATTGTTCACGTGGTTTATAGAACAACGACGAAAAAATGTTCCCTTGTCAGGAGATATTTTGATGGAAAAGGCGAAATACTTCAATGAAAGGCTTGGGCGAGGAGAATTTTCGGCCAGTAAAGGTTGGCTGGAAAAATTTAAAAAGAGACACGGAATACGTCAACTAAAAATAACCGGGGTGGTGGATATTCATCCAGTTATTTTGTATTACTCGCCAAGATGCATTTGTAACGACTTATCCTATCCCTTTTCTCCTTTCCGCATGCACGCGCACCTTATAGGCCGTCCCACTCTGACGTCCGACCGCCAACGCCACTCTTCAAATTCATTGGCCGCTGCCAATGAGAGACGCCTTTGAACCTCCGTGAGAATCGCAACGATGCGCGCGCGTGCGACTCATTTTCTTATATTTTGGTGGAATCCTACAAATTTCCACTAGAACTCGCTATTTATGTGTTGTTGAACTAAACGTGTGAACTTTCCGTGAAAAACAAGTGCTGGAAGTGTCGATACGACCTTCGCGGCTGCACGTGGCGCTAGGGTCACCCCGTTGACCTTGGCGTGGTGTCCCCAGGACACTGGCTCCTGGTATCCAGAGATCTACAGGTACGTGCATGTTCCGTTCCCCTAACGCTGCTGTATTCTATTCCTGTGATTCTTCCATTTGCAGCAGTGTGGTCGTCCTATCATTAGAAGAACGTTACAAATGCTATTGGTTTTGAGTATTCTAGGCATAGGTAAATTTCGGTCTAATTCGCAAACATACAGTCCACTTAAATCCAACCCTTGTCAGCTATCGACTCTCTAAAACAAACCCCAACGTGGAGTGAAAGATTTGAACGAGCTAGTAATTTCCTCCATAGTTTGGTCCTACGAGCCAGGATATTCCAAAAATATCCGTCTATTTTTACGCTAAGTTTAATATACTGCCGGACAATTGAGCTCATCTCAGTCCGTCTTACGACACGATCCATTAGTACTTGTATTCACAACTTATTTAATTATTCCCGCCTATATATTTTACGTTAAATCCTACTGATAAAAAGAATAAGTTGATCATATTCTCTTGTTATTCGCACCCCGCAGGATCAACTCGTTCAATTCGCTATTTCTCGCCCCACTTTAATCAGTTTAGGACCTACGTAAAATCATCGCATTCCGCTATCACACGTTTTACAAACATATAACTAAGTTTCTATAACCGCACCGCTAACATTGTATTACTTACATTTAATATGAGTCAAAGCATAGAAGTATTCGCTCGCTCTTTATACATCTACCCGCATTTTTCATTATTTGAACGTTCTCCGCTCGCTCCAACTCGTATTTAACTTATCGCTGCACGCCGCCATACTAACTACTAGTCAAACTGACTACCACAAAATAATATTTCATCAGTTTGTACTCAAACGCTAAACTCACGCCTACTATTTAATTAACTGTGTCATACTGGTCAATACAGAATATTGAATAGTTTGTACTGTCTCAACATACTTTCATAGTAACTATTTCGCAATGATACCAGATTGCAATGATCGCGGCTACATACTTGAAGTAGACCTCGAATATCCCACAATAGTTCATGATAATCACTCAGATTTGCCATTTGCACCCGAAAAATGTGTTCCACCCAGCGGAAAATGTAAAAAGCTTATCGCGAACTTACATAATAAATATAAATATGTAATACATTATACACATCTTAAAGAATGTATAAAAAATGGACTCGTGCTATTAAAAATTCATCGTGTTTTAGCGTTTGATCAGAAACAATTCTTAAAACCTTATATTAAATTGAACACAAATCTGAGACAAAATGCAACATCTGAGTTTGAAAAAGATTTTTTTACAAAACAAAATAATAGCATATTTGGCAAAACTATAGAAAACAAGAGAAATCAGATTGATGTTAAGTTGGTTAATATATGGAAAGATATTTCAAACAAAACTAATAAATTTCCTGTTATAATGCTCCAAATTTTAAAAATTTGTCAATTTTTTCTGAAAATTTGGTAGCTATTCAATTACAAAAAACAAAAATTATTTTAGATAGACCAATATACATATGTTGGCTTTACAGTCCTAAAGCTCGCGAAAACTCATTTATATAGATTTCATTACTCTATAATGAAAAGAATTTACAAGGAAGATATATCCCTTTGCTACACAGATACTGATAGTCTCTTATATTTGATAAAAACTGACGATTTCTACAAAGATATGAAACAAAACCTTCAATACTTTCATACTAGTAATTTTAAAGAAGATAATGTATATAACATACCTCATGTTAACATGAAATTACCCGGTTATTTTAAAGATGAAATGGGTGGTGAATTAATTTCAGAATTTACAGGACTACGTGCAAAACTTTATTATATAAATACAGAAACATATTCACTTAAAAAGGCTAAGGGAGCAAAAAAATGCATTACGAAAAAACTAGACATGGCAAAATACAAACAATGTTTGTTTAAGAATGTTGATTTTAGAGATGATATCGACGCAAAAAAGCATAATTGCTGTAACCCACACCAAACTCAATTTTTTTTTATTGCAGATTCGTAATCAGAATTTTTTTCTGCGTCGAAGGGTGCGATTCTAGTGGCTCTACGATTAATAGAAAATTTTGTACAGCGTTATGATTTACCCTAATAATTTAAAATATTGCTCCAACATTTGCTGTAAATAGCGTAAAAACAGCATTATTTCGATAATTTTCCATTTACACCAATTTTACTTTTGCCAATAATAAGACCGCGGTAGTTACAGCGCTGTTGAAATGTCGAACACTGTGGGTAACAGCGTTTTTGCTAATCGACATTTTGTGACGCACCACATTTACTACATTTTAGAGCTATGAAATTGATAGTCATCGTGATTTACTACAGTTCATACATACACTATAATATAGACAATGAATAGTTACGCTAGTTTAAAATGTGTTTGATATTCGAATTTTCCCATTTACGCCCTTTGTAACTATTTGTCAAATGTTGATCAAGCAGACTTACTGCTGTTGCTACCCGCGCTCGCGCCTATTTGGCTTGCGGCTTACCGCGTCGATCAGTTACTGCGCAACTGTCGAGAGAGAGTGTGTGTTTGTGTAAAACATAAAAGTAAAGACATCAAGGAAATACATACAATACGATAAATCGTACCTTGATTAGATGTCAGAAGAAGATCGTGATCAATTATTATTAGATGAAGCATTTCCTTCCGAAGCTTCTAGTGAAGAAGATTTTACTGAAGAAAGCTCAGACACATCGAGTGATAAATATTCAGGATGATAATACTATCATCTATTTTCGCGAAAAATTCATCATCATCATTACTTATAACAGCCTTTTTATTTTCGACAAGACAAGGCCTCTCCTCATCATAGAATAGTTTTGGGCTGTAGTCCACTAGTATCAAGTCTTATAATACCTAATTATTAAATTACATCAATGTTTTACTTCCAGATAAGAAAACCAAGAAAAACAGAAAACAAAGCAAGAAAAAGAAAAAAACGTGAAAATTAAAGGAAACAATGAAACTAACGATCATCATAATATCAATCGATATTATATATATATAGATATTATATATCGAGAAAACTACAATCAGCACGTAAATCTTATTTAGGGATGTCATGATTTTTCTTAGATAATGCAAGTTTTTTTATTGGTTACTAACTCAGCCCGTGACTGTTAAGAGTGTAAATTGAAAAAAAAAATCCTATGTTATTGTTTCTGTACTAAATAGGTACCTATTATTGTTTCTAGGAATCCGGTGTTAGGCGGCAAAAACGGTACTTTTATAATTTTCATCAGCCCGTCTGTCTGTCCGTGGATCTGTTATACCATCATGTGGGTATTTATTGAATAGGTCTCATAAAATGCAGGTTATTTTAGACTTTATTTATTTTTACAGATACTCTGCAAAAATGCCACCAGGTTTGCCACGCTGTAATCATGATGCGGAAAATAAAGTTTAAATGTTGCAAATTGACGATGCTTGATGTACAAAATTCCATGAAGAATTTTACAGGACAAGAAATAAAAAGGACCAAGATGCTTCAATAAAAATTTATTGAAGCACTGCATAGTGTCGAGGGTGAAAAGACGCCGGCCAACACAAAATACGACAAAATTATTTGTTCGAAAGAGAAATTCAGTGAAATTAATGAGAGTTTGCCAAAAAACTTTCATAACTATTCTGGGGATTACCGAGCACAGAATAAGAAAAGTATCTTGAACATTCGCTAGCACAGGATCCACAGTTCAAGAAAAAAGGGGTGGAGATCATAGATCGGCCAAAAATATCCATAAATTGAGAGAAGTCAAAAGCTTTATAGAGTCATTTAAGTGCTTAGAGTCACATTATTGCAGATCTACCGTTTTGAGAAAATATTTGCCATTTACTCTAAACATTCGGAAAATGTGGAGGAGAATGTATATTCAGAGCAAAGAAGTCCAAGTACGTGAATGTTACTTTAGATCAGTTTTCAACACATGCTACAATCTAGGATTTGGAAGCCCTCGTACAGACAATTGTTCCAAGTGCAATGAGCTACTTGAACTTATAAAAAGATCAACAGATCCAACTGAAAAAGTAAATTTAACGACGGAGAAATGGGTACAAATGTTGAAGGCCAAAGCATTTTATCGACTGCTAAAAGAAAAATGGGGCGATTTAGTTGTGTTTTCTTTTGATTGGTAAAAAATCAGGTATTACCTAAAATATCTGATCAGGCAGCATATTACAGTCGCCAATTATGTATATACAGGGGGTCCAAAAAGAGTATCGGGTATTTGTTTTCGCGCCATATTCGAAACGGGGCGTCTATAGGGAGCGGGGAGGGGTTAGTGGCGTCCGCCATTTTGTGGAGTTTTAGTCACGATGGAACAGTACTCGGGAACGCATCGCGCATTTTGCGTACGAGCGTACTATCGTAATGGTGATTCAATAGTGACTGCTAAACGTCTCTATCGTGCGGAATATCGTACACGCCACGCGCCAAGTGACGATAGCATTAGGAAATGGATCAGAATGTTCGAGAATACAGGTGCGACAGTTAAAATTCAAAACTCTGGTCGTCCTCGTTCAGTTCGCGATGAAGAAACAATTGAAGAAATTGAGGCGTCGGTTCGTCAAAATCCGTCTTTATCCATCCGAAAGCGAAGCCAAGCGTTGAACATCAAAAAATCGTCTTTACATTCGATTTTAAAGAAAGACTTACATCTAAACCGTATGATATCGCGACGCCCCGGATACCTGAGAGAGTAAAGGCCGATTTTTTGATTAACGCAAACTATTATGTGCCACCAAGTGCTAGAGTATGTGACGAACATATGCAATCAAATAATTGGGAGGAGTTATTTGAAGCCCCAAACATATCGCATGATTTTTCGAGTGCACATATAATGGACATCATACCCATTTTAAAAAATGTCATAACAAATACAATACACATGGATTTTGAACATGTTGAAAATATGTCAGCAGACGAATCGCATTACTGGACCGGGCGGACTCTCGAAGAATTCAACATTATTCTAGCTGAAACACCATCTTTCAGTAGAAGGAGTACCCAGCCAAAGAAAATATTAGGAATGTACCTATCAAAACTCAGAAGTGGAGAATCGGACGACAGGCTAGCGACTCTGTATGGCATAATCCGAAGACACTTTGAGAGGCTCGTACATTTGGCACAAGAGTGTCTATTAGAAGACTTTGTGCCTCAACATTTGGGTTTTGACCATTTAACCAGACAACAAGCAGAAAACAGGAATCTAGTAATACCTGCTGCATTGTTCGGCAACCCAAATGAACCCGAAAACAAAATGCCTGCTATCACCATTATTGATGGTACTTACCAAAATATCCAAAAAAGCGCGAATTTTTTATTTCAGAGGGATACATATAGCCCTCATAAGTACAGGAATTTAATAAAACCACTGGTACTGACATGTTCGGATGGATACGTAATAGATATTTACGGGCCATATAAAGCGACCAAATCAGATGCAAATATAATGCAAGATGTTATTCACGATGAACAAGACGTCTTCCATTACTTTTTTCGACTAGGTGACATTTTTATTTTGGATAAAGGATTTAGGGAAGCCTTGCCATATTTTAGAAGTTTCGGCTACATAACTCATACGCCTGAGTCTTTACATCCCGGAGAAACTCAACTAACCACCATGCAGGCTAATAAGTCCAGAAAAGTAACCATGGTCCGCTGGGCTGTGGAGATTGTTTTCGGACGCATCAAGCGTGACTTTAAACTACTAAGGCAAGAATATGTCAACGTTGCCCTGAAACACCTATTCCCGAATTTTAGAATAGCTGCTGCGTTGTTGAATGCTTTCCACATGCCAGTGCATGACAGCGTATATGCTGACCCGTTTATTGAAATCATTAACCAGCGTATGAATATGCCTAATACACCAGACACAAAACACCAGACATATTACGTACCGCTCCCCATTCATCCGCAATGGCACCCAAAGCTCCTTCTCCCATCTACAAGTGCATTGAGATTTGTCTAATTGAGCTTAAAGAACAGTTGGAGTCAGAATGTTCTTTTGATGACCCAAAGCTTGCCCTAATAAATACTATCACTGCCGAGCAGATATATAATTCAGGCATCGTCAAGTCCACTTACACCAAGTCCAAGATCAAGAAGGTCGTGAGCGAATACGTCCACACTTATCTAACATCCAAATCACATAAGAAAACTGACACAAATATACTATCTTCGCTGAGAAAGGACGCAGGAGTCGATTCAGGAGAAGTTCATAAGCCTCGGAACATTTCTCCTCTTCCAGGAACATCTAAGGAGAGTCCTCATGATCCGGTAGTAGTTGTAGAGCCAATGACATCTGGAAATGAAGCAGAGGATGGTGATGAATTAATTCCCGATCCTCTAGCTCGAGATCAGTCAAATATGTTCCCAGCGCTTCCGCGAACTCCTTGTCCTCAAACTTTATTCGTCAGTACCCTCCGTCAAAAATATCTTAACAGCCTATACACTACAGATAGGGAGTCATATCCGAGATACTGGAACAGGCTAAAGAATACAGACCCCGAACAAGCCTGGCACTCGTTAAACCAAACAATGGTACCTTTTATTAATAGGAGATGGCAAAAACATGGGGTATTGCTAGGAACTACAGAGACCCCAGTTGAATATTTGAGTTATCATGATCTTAAAGCATCTATCATACAAACCATCCGAGAAGCTCAACGAGACAAAAATGAATCAACCCCTGAAAATCTTTCTATGCTCCAAACTAACCCAACATCAGACTTAGGAATAAGACTAGAAAGAAACATTGGAAGGTTAGAAGAATCAATTAGGATTATAACTTCACACGCCACCAAGACAACGGGAAGAGAGGTTTCAACTCCCGCCGCTCCCAGTATTACACAACCTCACTTGTCAGGAATGTCGGGCTCAGCTATGCGATCGCAGAGGTCTGTTTCCTCTGACAGTGACATTGACATGATCATTGAATAAAGAATTGATTGGCGATAAATCTAGCAGAATATATAACGGCTAGTAATATGAACCGACGGCGTGCAGCTTTCACAGCGATTTCTGGGGATCTTCCAGAATTGAGAGGGTTCCCACGGTTGTCAGAAGAAGATTTAATAATATTCGCCCTCGGAACTTATCAACTAGCTAGCGCGTAGCTACTATAGTGAGCACGTCCGTGGTGGTATATACAGTATAGATATATATCGTGACGGTGCACCCTCCGCAGGATTGGAGCGACATAATATTACGGAACCAAACTTAACACTGTTACGAGGGCGGATACAGTCACGCCACACCAGGTCGAGAACCTATTACACATACATAATGTATGGAGAAGAAGCTGCAGGATTGGATTCCATGCGGCATTATTATTGTAGCTGTATAACGGGGAAGAGGACTTTAGGGGTTTGTGCCCATATTATGACCATAGTATGGTATTTAGGGTGGGCTCGCTACCAAGACCAAATACGCCATCCTGCAGAATTTTTGAACCACATTTTAATATAATAAATACATATTAATCGTTCATGTTTCTTTTATTTTAACCTTTATTATATATAAAACACATAATTATTACTATAATAGGTATACGTCTTAAGCCTTCGGGGGTTATGTTATGTTGTTATTTGTGCTCTAACGAATACCTGTAATATATATGTATGTGGTAGTGGGTTCAATTCCCGCCGCGGAACAAATGTTTGCATGATCTACAGATATTTGTTCCGTTTCTGGGTGTTTTTCTGTATATTATAAGTATGTATTTACAAAAAAAAAGTATATAAGTATTCTATCAGTTATCTGGTTCCCATAGTACAAGCTCTGCTTAGTTTGGGGCTAGATAGCGCTGTGTGTAATGTCCAGCAATATTTATTTATTTTATATCGTATTTTTCTAAAAATCTGCATATAAATAGAAAAAAAAAATATATTACAATAACTCCTTAATATACTAATGGGTGATATACCTATGTGTCAATTACTTTTTTCTCCATGTGTCGATTTATTTGCGGGTATAGTAAGCGTTATAATATTAAATTATCAAGTAAATAAAGCAGTCCTCATCATCCGACGCCACTTGGACCAAAGTCCATACAAAAATGTCCGATCTCCTTTGTTCTCATATTTTTGGAAACTAAGTCACCAAAGAAGAAAAGATTGGATAACTTACTGTGCTGTCAAAAAATCGCGTGAAAGACACAGATGAAGAAGATGTGATTGAAGAGAAAGGTGATTGCGAAATTGTGAACTGAACCTAATTAATTATTTCTTAATAAATATCATTCCATGATTACATCGTTTTAATTTTACTATACCATCTAACCTTTTGTCAGTAAAGTCAATTCAATGCTCTTGTACACATGGATGTTTTGTATTTATGCTAATATATTGCATATTAATTGAATCTTTTAAGTAGTTACATCAATTTCGCTTTACAGGAAAACATTTGATTTGGATTCGTCCATACATTTTTATGTTTCATTTATAGCGTTTTATCGTTCCAAAAAAATAAGTGACATTGCTGTAACCCACAAAATTATAGATCAAAAGTAACTTTTAGTAAATTTTAGGTATCTGTCTTGATAGATAATACAAAAATATATTTAGTTCTAAAAATTACGTCTGGGGATTTAACAATTAAAATGTTATTGATTTTTTTCTGAATTCTCAAAAGTTATTTGGCTCTCCTGAACATTTTCCTATTTGTGGGTTACAGCAATTATGCTTTTTTGCGTCGATATGTACATAATAAAATCAAAAAATCATAAAATCTTTACTCAGAGATTGAACAAATTAATTTTAAATAAATCAGATGATAAGAGACAGGTTCTGACAGGTACTGTAACTACCTTACCTTGGGGTCACTATAGCAATATATTATAAAATAAAAGCAATATTTTATAAGAAAATTATATTGTCACTTTATTGCATAGATACAAATGTTATAAGTGTAAATTTATAAGTGTAATATGTTAACAATAAGAAATATACGTAAGAGGTTATTCTATATGTACCTACCAATTTAAGTAATCTTAAAAATATTATTGTTTTAATAACTTTAAATATAATGTGTAATTAGTGTGTGACCATCTAATTTTGCAATATTCAATATATTTATACTTAATTTTATAACATTGTGTTTGCATTTATTACCTCTTCCTACTGACCTGTCTAAATAATTAGTGATAGGATGAGAAATAACTGAAATCAAACAACCAAAGTACAGGAAATTAGTTTATTTATTAATAATTGATGAATATTTAATATAAATTTGGTGATAAAGGTATTTATCAAAAGTCTAGTCACAATCATAAAGTTTTTTTCCTATCTGTCTTATGAGTGCGTTCGCTGCGTCCATTATCACATCATGGATATAGTTTTCTTCTATAACATACTGAGCACTTACACTTGAGTTTTCGCTATCACTATAGTAACTGTTATCATCTTCTTGATCCTTGACATCATAAATACAGATCTTGATTAACTGTTGGGCTTTCTTCAAGTGAGTGCGACGTACAATGTTTGTTGTTATTGAAGATGATGTAGATATGAAAGATTTTCTCTTTCGCAACGGCTTTCTTGGTTTTACTAACGGTTCTTCCTTATGTTTGTTGGTATTTGCAGGATCTTTAATTTGATGAGCCTCCATGTTTTCAAAGTACCTATCCGTATCTTGTGCATAGTAAAATGGGTTAATGATAAAATCTTCGTTGTCGTGAGACATATTCATCTGCAAAGAGAAAAATTGATTAAGTAATTATTATGTGATACACACGGTACTTAATTATTTTTAATCGAGTTAGTAATATTATTGATTAAAAACAAACTTACTTAGTAACGCGTTCCGAACAAATTGGAGACGAGTGTCAGGTTCAAATACTAGTAATAAAATAAAAAGATAATTTTAAATTACAATATGAAATTTGATTGTTAGGTATATGCTAAGTAAGTCACGTGCTCATTCCATGCTATTACAGTAATCCAATAACCCAACATAACTGATCAAATGAACGATTACCTGGAAATAAGATGAAGGTGTCATCTTACCTATCTTACCTAAAAGCCGAGTAAAAGTAGTATAATTGGAGAATTAATGTAATGCTATTTAATAAGAATACGCTTTATACCAGTCTCAGACATCATCATGAAGTTAGTCAAACAGCCCACTACGTTAGAAATTAATAATATAGATGTGAGATCACAACCCCAGACCGTCAGACACAGCGTTTTACTCCCTAATACCATTCGTTGTATTATTTGCGGACCATCTAATTGTGGAAAAACAAATGTTATGATCAACCTGTTATTACACAAAAATGGACTTAAATTTCATAATGTTTATCTCTACTCAAAAACAACATATCAACCAAAGTACTGTTATTTGAGTGAAGTCTTCAAGTTAATTCCACATGTAAATTATTTAATGTTTAACGACAACAAAGATGTTATTGATCCTGAAAGTGCTTTACCGAATTCTGTTTTTATTTTTGATGATGTTGCATGTGAGAATCAAGTTAATATTCGCAATTACTTTTCTATGGGACGCCATAAAAAAATCGATTGCTTCTACTTGTCTCAGACTTATTCTAAAGTCCCGAAGCAGTTAATACGAGATAACGTTAATTTGTTAATTGTTTTTAAGCAGGATAATACTAACTTAAAACATATTTATAATGAACATGTAAATACTGATATTGATTGGCTTCAATTTAAGAAAATATGCTCAGAAACATGGAAAGGACCACATTCTTTCTTAATTATAAATAAAGATAGCACTTTAAATAACGGCAGATATAGACTTGGGTTCGATACGTTTATTACATTCCAATGAGTTTATAAAGAAAAAACAAGGACTTTAGTTATTCAGTCCTGCAGCGTCACTTCAAATTAACGGTTGTGAATATACTAAACGTCAAACATGGAAAAATAATTGAAAAAGCAAATACTTACAACAGTCAAACGTATCAAAAATAAAATAAAGGCTATGAAGAATAATGAAGATACTATCAACTATAATTTAAATAAAGTAAACTACTCAAAACAAAATAGGGCCCACCCAGTAAAATATGATTTAAATTAAAATAAAAAAAAAATACGTACAATTTATTTCAAGTTCAATTTTAGAAATAGGTTAACACATTCAGAATCTTTAAAAATAACATTACAATGCCTTATTTTTGCCAAAAAAATCGTCAAGAAATGCGCGTTTTACACATTAACTTAAAATTACACGGTTTTCCAAAACAACACGTTGAAGACACGAGCACTTTTTTTTTAAACGTGATCTTAGGGTTGCTTCAATGCCTTATGTTTAGTAACGCGTAGGTCCTCCCCTATTGCGCACACACTCTCTGAGTCGGTTTGGAACACTATAAGGTCGATGACGTTTTCATCTGGAATTTGCTCCCAACACACTTTTAAAGCAGTTATCAATTCCTGTCGGCTATGAATTTCAGTGTGGTTGTCTTTAAGGCTTCTTTTTAACTGGTCCCAGATATTCTCGATCGGATTCAGGTCCGGACTCATGTCAGGCCAGGGTAGAACTGCGATACCAGCTTCGGAGATTGCACTTTGGGTCACTCTGGCAGTATGAGGGCGAGCGTTGTCTTGCATCAGAATAAAGTTAGGGCCTACTCGTTATGAATATGGGATCACATGAAGTCGGATGACATGCTGAACATAGCTGGCGGCCGTTACATTGCCCTCATCCAAAATCACTAGCTCGGTTTTGCCCATTATGCTAATCCCACCCCATACCATAATATTGGGAGTAGGGGAGGATTGGGGGGGCTGCCTCGCATCGCTCGAGCGAAGCGAGAGAGATGTGCGGCAGCTCCCCCAATCTTCCTATGGTAATCTGTTTGTGTCATAGAAATCGGACCACCACAGCTTCTGCCTCACTTGGTTTAGACAGATCGTCCCCATTCTCCTGCATGACATCGCTCATCTACATCGAATCACGCCAATCGAAAACTACTTAGGCTATTGTTTCATAAACCGCTTGTATTTAATCTGGATGATCTTAACTAGTTCTGCTTATCAATCGGTTTAAAACTACTGCGCTAAAATATACCTAATTGATTTACCAGTCAGCTATTAGTCAGTTTACTTACACAAAATGATCTGCTGGAACATTATGCTATTGTTTCATAAACCACTTGTATTTAATCTGGATGATCTTAACTGGTTCTGCTTTTCAATCGACTTAAAACTACGGCGCTAAAATATACCTAATTGATTTACCAGTCCGTTATCAGTCAGTTCACTTACACAAAATGATCTGCTGGAACATTATGCTATTGTTTCATAAACCGCTTGTATTTAATCTGGATGATCTTAACTGGTTCTGCTTTTCAATCGGCTTAAAACTACTGCGCTAAAATATACCTAATTGATTTACCAGTCCGTTGACTGAACCAGAACTGACTGATTCAGTTCACTATTGTATTTATGTCATAATATTATTTTGTCATCTGTATGTATAATTTCAAATTTATATTCAAAGTTTTTTCAAGTGTAAATTATTATTATTTTATCTATCAATGTATTTAGTAATTATTTTATAACAATAATTCTAAGTTTATTTATTAAATTCAATTGTAATTTTTTTATACTATCAAGTCCGGCGGAGGGCATTAGTATGCCATAACACAGGTTTACCTAGTTTGGATACTAATGCGATCCCACCAGGATCCGTCTATGTGAAAGACAATTAATTCTTGGATTGTTTATGTTAATTTGATGTCTGTTATAATTTAATAATTTAATAAATTTCATAATAAATTTCAATTTCACTTACACAAAATGAACTGATGGAATATTGTTCTGTTGTTGTATAATTGCATGGTATTGTGGGTACAATTCAAAACAAAATATATATTATTTAAACACATTTATTTTCTAAGCACCATTTTTGCATACAAGAAACATTTTTTAAATCACAATGTGAAGTGTGATACTCACATCGATACACATCTAAGCAAGACTTGTAGTCTTCATATAAAGCTAGCAAACTAGGACAACCTTTATCCTCTAGATTAAAAATGCATAAATTATAATCCATGTTATCTTCTAAATTTTTTTTTAACCACATCACTTTTTCTAAACCTTTAACGTATATAATATTTTTGTTATTTATGAGTCCTCTAATATAATTTTTATGATAAGAATATGGTATAGATCCTTGATTCCAAAATATCTTCCTGTTTCGTTCTATCCAACAAACCTGTTTTTTTTTCTGTATTTGTTAATTCTCCGTAGGGAAATGGCGGCATAAATAAGAGAGTATTTATCTGTTGACTAGATTTTACCGCTATTTCTTTTATGATGAAATCATTATAATCCGTTTTGAATCCTTGCACGTCGACAAATACACTCATGATATTTTACGCACAATATTGATCAAAGGCTTATATTCAACAAGTCGATCGTTGATGATAAGACAATAGGCAGCTGTATTATCAGGAATATCTTGGAAACTTTCTATTTCCAAACGGACATCTACGGGTCCAGATTTCAGATTTTCATTTTGCCTTGAACAGTCTATTATGAAAAGAGGAGCTTTTTCTTTAAATTCTCTGATGTCTAACAACGGGTCCATTGGGAGATTGTAGTACGACTGACGGAATTTGGCATACAGTTCATATAATATACTATATTTATTTTCTTCAAAGTTTATATTAAGCGAATCATAAGGATAATATTGGGAATTTAAAAACAATGTCACGTTTGTTAGGCGGCAATGGTCAAATAAGGAACTATTTTTGGCTATATTATTTTTTTTGTCAGTTTGTAAGCCAAAAATAACATACCTAGGTTTTTCTAATTGAGTTGCTGTTTTTACAGACCATGAATACTTTGTAGTTTTAGGTAATAAAGGATACTCGTACAAGTCCCAATTCCTAAAAGCCATTTGTATAGGTTTATCTTTTTCTAAATGTTTTAATAAGGAAAGCCTTGTACGATCAGATACTTTGATGTGTGGCACTTTCCATTGAACCCTTAGAATATCAATTTGAATATTATCATTTTGATCAGAGATTACTATTTCTGTTAGTATTACTTCTACTCATAATAATTTCATGCTTGCAGTTTAAAATTATTTTATTATAATCTTCCGCGAACCCAATCAACTTACTAAGTGGTATCAGAACACTAAAGGAGTCATCTTTAACTTTAAACCCAGTCATATCCCAGCCCCATACACCAGCAACTTTACTGTGTCCATCGTTCATAGAGACGTATGATTTCATTGTAGAAGTAATTCCAACATTATTTATACGATCTATCTCAACACCATTAATCTCATAACGAATGTCTTGAAAGAGGAATAATACAGGATTATTTGTGAATTTCAAATTCTTTTTTGTGACTTTGCCTGCGGCATCCTTTGTAGAAACGATGGCGCGTCCTTCAATGTAAATAAAACTTGAAGACGGTAATACGTATATGTCCTGCTGATGAATGGAAATGCGGATTTCATCATTTTCGTTGAAGCTGTTACTGTACGGGTTGTAGGTATGAATTTCATAACTCTCGATAGAGTTGTCAAAATGAGGTGAATCATCAATATTTAAGATACTCATGTTTTGAACCCAAGAGCTCGTAAGAAATCTTAATTTTCTTTCGTAATCTTTAATTTCTTGATACGTCTTTGTTTCTTGAACGTTTCTGTTCGAATAACTCTTTTTAATTTAGTTTTTGATGTTATTAGATATTATTAGTGTTTTGACTATTAAACACAATCATGTTGGTTTTCGTAAATGAAGACACATTTGAATATTTTTTCCACCAAAATTAATGTTGTTTCCGTTTTGATCAATAACTTTTACTGTAACTGATGTAATGCTCTTATTTTTAATTGGAAAATATATATTATTTATTGGTTTTTCAATAAATCGATAGCATGAAGACACATTTGGTATAAATTCATAAATAACATGAGATGATACACCGTCAGTGTATGATCCTTGCACTAAATCACATTCGATCCTTATCACTGACACTGTAAGAATCTTGAATGGGTTTACTGATACATGCCATTTATTTGGTTCTAGCATTTCTTTTCGAAATCCTAAGATACTGCCGATACTGTTCGATGCTTGGAAATTTATGCTCTCTGTGCAATATATAGAGATTGTTGAAGTATTGCAGTTCGATTCAATCTTTAGTTCACAGTTAATAATATTATTTATGTATTCATAAATGTCTTGTAAATCGTACGAACCATTTGGTATTTTGATTTGATTATCATTCTCACCATAAGTAAATACATTGTTATTGCTAGTTATGTTCGGTTTAGCATTGTAAACAGAAAAATATAATAAACCACATTCATAACGGTCTTCTAAAATCAAAGGAGGATGAAACGTTGAAACACGGACTGGTTTCCGGAAAATGTTAAAGTGAATGACATTGTCCTGAACTGAACTATGATTTTACAAAGACTGAAAAAAGTTACATAAAACATGCTATATTTGGTATTTATGCTAAGTTTTCGCCAGAAATTATTTAAAAACTTAAAACACAGGTGACCACAATTATATGAATTATATTTTTGATAATTATCATAATTATAAACAACTTTACATTTTTTCATATACTCAATAAATTCTTTTGGTGGCGTCAAGTTTCCATAACTATCAAAATATTCAACATAATCACTAGTTTTAACGTAGGCTACCCAATGTGTGCCGGAGTTTTGTGAGCTGTCCAAATTAATGATACCACATTCAATGGGAAATGTAATTTGAGGTACTTCATCTCCCATAAAAATACCTCTAAAATATGGAATATTTTTAGAATATTTCATTAAATCTGAAAGTGAGAGCTCGCTTAGGTAACCTAGGGGTTATTTTTTTTGAGATATATATATTCCAAAACCTTCTTTGTAGGGTTTTAGACATAAACCTTTGCCTATGGTTAGTCCTTCCATTTTATCATGATGTTTCTTTAACTCTAAAAGACGTTTTTTCGCAGCCTTGTATTCATTGTAAGTTTTCATAATTCCCGAAATACCACCAGCAAGGCTTCCAGCAGCAGATAATCCAGCGAAAATTGGTATTAAAGGAAGAACACCTCCTGATTTGGGCACTGGTATTAACACGCGGTAGTTGTACTGCCAAATCCTTAGATAATTCTTTGGCAGCAGCAAAAGCCAATTCGATTGCCATTTTCTTGCATTTCGGTTTCATTTTACGAATATGTTTTTTTGTATGCGTCACAATACTTTTAAAACTTTTTTTAAGTCCTGCTCCAGAACTAACTTTTGCTAGCATAGCTGTTTTAACTAAATTAGCAGCAATTTTTTCTCCAGAGCTAGCATTCGAAGAAGTTGCTCTCTTATTTGCCATTTTTAGTAAAATGATGTCCGCTTTATGTCGGTCAACCAAATTAGATGAGTTATTATAAGCTATATCGTGCTGTTTACAGTATACGTCTAACTGATTGATGCCTTTATCTTCTTGAGCAAGTCTTTCTGCCAATCGAGTTCCTGGTCCGCAATAATTATACCCTGGCAGGTCAAGTTCAAATGGCAATTTGTTAATTAAACTATTCAAATGACTATTCTTTTTCATAACCAAATAGAAACTGATCAATTTTTCGTGTAGCGCTTACTTTATAATTTATTTGTTTTATCAATCCAACTATTTTCACTGGATGGAAGACCTAACCATTTAACATATAATTAGTTTCCTTTTCTTTTCAATACTTTTTCTACAAGATGTACATCAGGGTGTTGAGTTTTTTGAAGTTCTTGCTTATAAAATGCACCAAATATGGGGCGTTGCCTTATGTCTTTAATTAAATAAGTATATGGATTAGATTCTTGAACTTTGACAATCTTGAAAATTTTTGTGGACCAATTTGGAGTGTAACCTTTTTCAAATGTTCCTTTGTACTTACTGATACGCACAAAATCACCAATTTTCAATTTTCTGCTTTCTTTTCTGTTATAACATTTACGAGTGTAAGCTATATTATACCTTTTCAATATAAGATCTTTATTATTTTTTCCGACTTGTACTGGTGGCATACCGATCGTTCTATGAACGTTGTTATTGTATATTTCGATAATTTTTATCTATTAATCCATCCTTCCATTTGTAAGATCCTTGTAAACTGAATTCTTTGTAAAGCTTATTTTTCAAAGTTCTAATAAATCTTTCGACAATAGATGCCTTTTTAGTAGAGTATGTTGAGTAATGATTTATATGGTGCAAATTAACAATACTTTTAAATTTATTATTGTAAAATTCAGTGCCATGATCAGTTTGTAAATTTTTAGGATTACGACCTTTTTGTAATAAAGATTGAAAAGCTTCGGCAACTAGATCTTTATTTAACTTTTTCAGTGGAATCGCCCATGCCAATTTTGAAAATGTATCAATGACAGTTAAAATGTAATTGTAGCCTCCCATTAAATCTTGAAACAGATTGCATATCTATCAAATCAGCTTGCCAAAGATCGTCAATATCTCTCATCACAACATACCTTCTGGGAAAATTTACCCTTGCATATTTATGAATTTCATTTACCACGCTTCTTTTGGTCATTTTTAGTAGTGTTTTGGGGACAGTCTGGTAATTTATTTAATCTGTTACTTATTTCTGTAATTAATTTAATGTTCGTTGAAACTTTGTTCCAAAGGTCATTCATACATTTATCAACATGATCTTTAGTTGCAGCATCATATGAATTCAATGGATTTTTAAGATTGTTTAATCGCTTACTTTGAGCATCTAAGTTATCTGCATCAACTTGTTTTATCGTACATTCATGAGGTAAATTAAAATCATAATATTTTTTCTGTATTTTGTGAATATGGAGACCGAATTTATCGACATTCATGTTTGAATGAAATGTTGAAACTAAGCAAGTGTCACGGGATCTTATCATTTTATTCTATAATTATACCTGCTTCTTTTAATTCTTCTATTATTGATATAATTTCATTGTCATGGTTAGTATTACCAGCATCGCTGGATGCTACTAATAGCTTAAGTCTTTCGATCAGTTCATTAGGGTCATCCCAATAAATAAAATCGGTATTCTTTGTATATATTTTTTTTAAATTAGGCATACTACCTCCACGTTTAATAACTTTGTTTTCTAAGTTTTGTTCGTATTCATAAAATAATGGTTAATTTGACCAGTACTTTTAAAATCCCGTTTATGAGCATGAGTGTTTTCTAATATGTCTTTGTAAACAATCCGGTCTTGTTCTGAAACTAAATTCAGGTCTGGTTTCTTTTTAAACAATAGTTCTTTTATTCCATTTGTCATTTCATAATTTTTGTCCTGTATGGAAATCAAAGATATATGCGACCCGCTAAACGGAGTATCAATTATTTTAAAAGAAATTGCTATGTTTCCCATCCACAATTTGTTATTTTCACTTCGTATACCAAACGGCACATTTAAAGTATTATTTTCGTCAAGTAAATTATCGTTGTTAAACATTGACTTTAAAGGTGTATTTAACGTGGTCACAACATTGTTTTCAACTTTAACGGGTGTTAAGTGTTCTCCTTTATGGTCTTCGCGTGATACGTTTGTATTTCCACTTTTATACGAATCAGTGTCACTGGAAAAGTTGTCTTCGCTTATAACGTCAGAACCATTAGAGAGTATTGATGAATGTTTTGGTGAATCCGCGTTAAAAGTAGATTTATCACTAATTGGTGACTTAATTTTGTTATTCTCAACAATTTTATTCAGTGGATTAATAAGAAGTTTAAATATACTACTCAAAACAAAATAAGGGCCACCTGAGTATTTTTTTTGAGACCATTTTTTGCTGACCTTCGTTGCGAGGATTATTTTTTATGAATGCCACTCTGTTCTCAAGTGTCGAATAAACGATAACAGTGAAGCACTAGGGGTATTGGTGTTGGCGGTATGTTGATGTCTCAGATATCATGAAGTGGGTAGGGTTTTGTTTATTTTGTCATTTGATTTAAGATTAGTTTAACACAAGTCTACTAACCGCTACGGTTGTTTTCGGAAGTTTAACGTGTAATTTGATCATTTAACTGTAAAATGCCAAGAATTCGACGCCATATGGACAATGCTTCTGCTACCAGAGACGTGACGATGATAGAGGCTGGTCAGTCGCAACGTTCCGTGGCTTTACAGCTAGGGTATTCGCGAAGGGCTATTTAAAACCTTTGGAACCGGTATCAGGAGACCAGGAGTGTATCCCGGCGTCGTGGCTCTGAAAGAAATCGTGCTACCACCGTCCAGGAAGACCGGTACGTGCGACTTACTGCGCGACAGGATCGTACTGTGACAGCGCGCGCATTACAAAACCGATTACGCCGGACTACTGGTACCCTTTTCAGCAACCAGACCATTAAAAATCGGATGCACGAGTCCAGCAACATTCACGAAGGCCTGTTACCCGCACTAAACTGACCGGGACTCATCGTGCAAATCGATTAAGGTTTGCACCCCAACATCTTGAATGGAGCATGGAGGAATGGCGTAAGGTGCTTTTCACGGATGAGTGTAAGGTGAAGTTTTCTAGTGACGATCGACGTATGCGAGTGTGGAGAAGAAGCGGAGAATGATTTTCAGATACTTGCATTCACGAGCGTGACAGGTATGGTGGTCCCAATGTCGTGGTCTAGGGCGGGATCAGCTTACAAGGTAAACTTGTTTTTCTGAATGAGGGCACTGTGACATCTCAGAGTTACATTGAATGGGTTGTCAGGCTATATGTCATCCCATTTTCACAACGAGTGGTGGACGGTTTTATCCTGATGCAGGATAATGCACGACCGCACACAGCCCAGGCGACAATCTCTGTCCTGGAGAAAGCCAATATTCAGGTTTTGGCATGGCCTGCGAACAGCCCTGACCTGAATACAATTGAACACCTGTGGGACCAATTAAAACGCCGAGTCCGGGCAGCTGAAGAGGGTGTGCACAACCAGCAACTGTTGATTGAATTGTTGAAAAGGTGCTGGGAGGAAATCCCAGAAGAAAACATCCGCCATCTTATTGAGAGCATGCCATCGAGGCTACAAGAATGTGTTTCGAAAAGGGGAGGCCATACCCGTTATTAAACATCTCAAAATGAAACAACTCAGCTGTGCGTTTAGTTACAATTTAATGTTATTGTTAGGTGTAAACAGTTAAGTATTTTTTGTCTAATTGCAACAGGTTCCCTGTCCCCATACATACGATTTTGGAGCATTACCCATGTCCAGAGTTTTTTTTCGGTTTTTGACCTCATTTTGAACATAAATGAAAATGTATGTGTATTTTGTAGAATATTATACATAAAATTGCCCCTACAAAGTAAATAAAAAAAATGTATCAATTATGATACATGAGCGTATAGAGTGAGTTTTCACGTCCGATGCATCAAATATAATGCAAATCATATCTGATGCATTAGACGTGGCGCCATAGATAAATGACTACGAATCACGTTATACATTATTTGTTTGTCAATGTCATATTAGCGACATTGATTTCTGAGCATTGAGTGATTAGATAACCACACATGACAGATATCATCATTGATTTCACTTTGACACACAATTTGATTTTCACCCTTCTTTCACAAAATTGAGCTTTTAGGCAGGTTGTAGGTTATTAGTTATTACTACTTTTACAATGTCAAGGCAGTATCTCTCTCTCTGTGCATCGTTTCCTCAATGTAGAGGGTCGTGACCGCATTGCATGATTTTTTCTTGTACAATCTTCTTCCATTTGTCGCGATCTCCGGCGTGACGAATCGCGTTGTGTAGTGGTGTGAAACGAAGAATTGTTCAAAACTTTGCAAGAAAGTGAAGAGGATGATAGCGATTTTAGCGGCGGAAGTGATGATTTATATGATCCTCATGAAGAAGACGACTTATCATCATCTGATTCGGAGACTGTTGACAACATTTCGAGGTTAGTTGAACAAGACATACCACTTCAAAGATCACTTCATTCTACAGAAACAAACGAAATGAATGTCATTCCACCACCACCGATAAGTGAAGATGATCCTATGGACGAAAATGAAATGAATGTCATTCCACCACCACTAATAGACGAAGAAGAACCTATGGACGATCCTCTTGAATCAAGAGGATCGTCCATAGATTCTTCTTCCGATAGAATTTCCGATTGCCAAGGTTGATCAAGAGTCTTGATCAACCTTGGCAATCGGAAATTCTTCAACTTGGAAGAGAATCCTTTATAGGCAACTCTGGGTTACAAAATATTGAGGCTATCACTGATGACGAGGGTTCCGTTTCTATTGTAAAAATAATGGAGTATTTCATAAATGACGACCTGATTGATAACATGGTGGAAAAGACAAATAAATATGCTGATATGTTTAGGCAAGTACACAATAAACAATTTGCTAGAATGTTACGTTGGGTAGATGTTGACAGACAAGGCATGAAGAAGTTTTTTGCCGTTATACTCATTATGGGGATAGATAAGAAACCGTCAATTGAACATTATTGGAAGTTAGATCCACTGTACTTCAATCCTCTAATCCACAATATATCTATGTCATATAATCGATTTACGAACATTCTACGATGCTGGCATTTTGAAGACGTTCAAGCAGACAACCGGGAGGGTTTTGTACCGCATACAACTACTCGTGACTAAAGTCGTGGAACGCTTTCGTGAGTTGTATGTACCAGGTGATACCATTGTAGTAGACGAATCCCAGATAAACCACCAAGGACGATTAGGTATAAAAACGTACAATCCCTCAAAAGCGCATAAATATGGCATCAAAATCTATAAGATGTGTTCTACTAACAGCTATACATGGTCTTATGCCATACACGCAGGTTCTGGTGTTGCTATAGACCAGTGGTTCTTAACCTTTTAGTCATGAGGGACCATTTTACCAAATGTTTATCTTGCCGGGGACCACCCAGTTGGTTTTCCTAAATTAAGGATTGTTTGATAAACAAAACAAGCACAATTTTATAACTAGCACTCATTTATTTATTATTTAGCAAAAATGTAAAAGTTACAGATTTTAATTTAATGTGATTTTTGTGACTGCATACTCTTTACTAACTTCTGAGTTCTTGGTTCAGTGCTACTCAAAGCTAAACGCATGTCGGCAGTGGCATCCAACCGATTTCGATGCTTGTTTTTAATCATCAGAAGCGTCGAAAACCCCTGCTCGCATAGATACGTCGATGAAAATAAAGTTTTTATCTTTTCATAAGAAGTCTTTATGGTTCAATGCCGTCTCAGATTTTTGATTTAATTCAAAAAAAGCGAAAAAGCCTTAATTATTAGTCAATGTTTTTTTTTTAATAAATATTATTTAATAGCAAAATTTTTTGTGTTTTATTTAATGGTCGTTTCAAGTGACGCGTCATAATTACCTACCGGCATTGTTACAAAGACTCGCTGAGTCTTAAGAAGTTCAATTGTTTCTAGCTAAACTTCACGTGCCTAAAAATGTTTATACGAGTACGTACCATTATTATATATTTATTTTGTCTTATATCTTAGATAGCAAAGGAAATTATGCTGGTCCTATTCATGTGACGCGGTGTGCATGATTCTGCAGATACGACATTTTCACCAGACCAGTTAAAAGACATGATGGACTTTTTAAGAAATGCGTATAATAACAAAAAGGCATTGGATTTTGAAAATATGGACAGCATTTCTCCTGAAGAACTATATTTTAGAACAGGGCTAACCCACGAGCAGTTTGCTATTGTTTTAAATGACACACCATCGTTAAATCAGCACACAAGACAGCCAAAAACTGTGCTGGCATGCTATCTTATGAAAATAAGGTCAGCTGAACCAGATGTCAGAAGAACATGCCACTGAAGGGCGTGTACACAAAACTGCGATGCGACGTCGCATCGCAAAAATCTGCGAGCTCCCTCTACGCATCGCAAGAACTTGCGAATAGATTCGCATCGCGCATTCCTGCGATGTTGCGTCACACTTGTTGACGCCATTTTAGTTCGCTCAGGGACAGCGTGTCTAAAACACTAATCTTTCAGAGCAGAGTTCTTCAAATTTTAACAGAATTGCATCAACCTCATGGCTACTACTATCCGAATAGCAACTACCAGGGTGGCTATCAAACTCAACATTTTGCGACATCTCAACAAACGCCACTGATACGTCCACAGTCATCTAACATACCAGATCAAATTGATTCACCCAGTAATGATTTTTCTAACTCAAGCATATTAAGCACACTTTCATCTGAAGAAGACTTTGATTTTTCGTAAATTTCTTCGACTCCCAAGAAAAAATGCTAGTAAAATATTTAACAAGATGTGCTGACATTTATTTTGGACTTTCCAAACAGGAAGTAAGGAAATTAGCATTTGAACTTACAACTTTATACAACTTGCGTAGACCATCGTCGTGGCAAGAGAATGAGTTGGCTGGGGATGATTGGTTTCGAGCTTTCATAGCAAAAAATCCTGAGTTATCTGTCAGAGCCGCTCAAGCCACAAGTTTATCAAGAGCCACGAGTTTTAACCTTACAAATGTTGAGGCATTCTATGACAACTTAGAAAAAGTTATGGATCGCCATCACTTTGAGCTTCAAAACATTTACAACGTTGACGAAACCGGAGTCACTACGGTACAAAAACCTGATAAGAGTTGTGGCTAGACGAGGAACAAAACAAGTTGGGTCAGTCACATTTGCAGAGCGGGGCACTCTCGTGACGTTGGCTTTTGCAGTTAATGCTCTGGGGAACGTGCTTCCTCCGATGTTTGTTTTTCCTCGTGTTCGGTACCAAGAACATTTCATAAGAGATGGTCCCATGGGTTCAATAGGCACTGCAAAACAATGGATGCAAGATGAAGGCTTTCTGCAATTCCTAAAACACTTTAAGAAGTTTGCGAACAGTTCAATTGACCACAAGGTGTTGCTGGTACTTGACAATCATTCTTCACATATACACATCAACTGTCTTGACTACTGCAAAGAAAATGGCATCATATTACTTTCTTTCCCACCACACTGCTCCCATAAGCTGCAGCCCTTGGAGAAGAGTTGCTTTGGTCCCTTTAAAAAAGCAATAAACACTAGTTGCGATGCTTGGATGCGAAACAACCCTGGCAAAACAATTAGTATTTATGATATACCACGCATTGTGGCTACAGCTATGCCATTAGCATTCACCTCCAGTAATATTCAAGCTGGATTTCAGAAGACCAGGATTTATCCTTTCAATAGAAATATTTTCACGGACTTTGCTCCATCATATGTAACAGATCGCCCAAACCCTACAACTACAACTGATGATCAAGGTCCAACTAACGAACCAGGTGTATTAGGGAGCGAGCCTGTCAATGTCGAAGAACAAAACCCAACCAGTGAGCACGATGCTAGGCTTCCTTTAAGTCCTAAAATTTTTGAATTTTAACAAAGTGACATAAATGCTCTTGGTCGTCTAAATGCGCCTGAACCCTCTACAAGCCATCATGATAACGACAGTGACCAAACTGACAGACATGCCCCAACATTCTACAAGCGTTCAAGATGACACCAGTGCTCACACTGTTATTGACTCACCCCAACCTTCTACAAGCCATCATAACTTCTTTTCACCGGAAGCGGCCAGGCCTTTTCCTAAAGCCCAACCACGAAAAACCCTGAATAGAGGTAGAAAGAAGAGGAAATTGACAATATACACCGACACCCCAGAAAAAGAAGAAATTAGAAAAGAAAGTGAAGAGAAGGAACGCAAAAAACAGGCTAAGAGGGTTAAAAAAAACCTTGGTAAAACAAACAAAGGAAAGAATAAGAATAAACGTCAAATTGAAGAATCTTCTGATGATGAATCTCAAGAATGCTTCTGCCTAGTTTGTGTCGAAAGTTATGACCACAGCAGGCCCGGAGAAGACTGGGTGCAATGTTCTGGGTGCAAGCTGTGGGCACACGAAGCTTGCACAGCAGGCGATCCAATTTATTTGTGCCATAATTGTGAATCTGACTAATGATTATAATTAGGATTAAGAGTTTGGGCTGTGTTCTGAGTCACTGTTGATTTGTTAAGAGTTTATAAGAATTTTATACAGACTAAATATTTAATTAATGTTATTTTAATAAGTCGATTCATTGTGTAACTCGCTAGTTTTAAAAAAGCTTTAGTTCATAATTTTTGTGAATTTTAAAATGTTTAAGAAATATTTAATGTCCCTTAAGTGACAATAAAACTTAAATGTAAGATAAAGCCATTAAGCTTTATATTATTTTTGTAACTTTTTTATCTAAATTAGAAAAAGTGTTTTAACATTGTGTTATAAGTCGATCGCATTGAGTAGCATTATAGCTCTATTATAGCTATTATCTACCTGATAATCTTTGCCAAATTAAAAATAGCTCATAGGTAAATAATACTTTACGAAACTTAATGTGCCTGATACTTAGTGGTAATAAAACTTTAATAAGTATAAGATTCAAACCACAAAAACAATTAAACTGATTATTTTTGATTAAAACATCTTTTTCTCACGACAATCCTACTTTACCTTTTCACACGCAACATCAACGATACCTAAGGTTACTTAAAACATTTGTAGAAACACCTGTTTCAACGAACACCAGGCGACGTTTCAACTGACCCTGACAGAGGGTCAATTGAAACATTTTCCAAGGTTTTCTAAATAACTTGTATCTAATTTAAAGGCGTATATTATGCCAAATTACTACGTTAATTATATAGCCAGATAGTCTGGCTATAATTAAAACCCATTAATAAACAAATAGGGGTAAAGAATGAAGACACACGACCAATTTTCTCAAAAATGTTTCAATTGACCCCAGTGTACCCTACGGTTAACGGTCGTCGAAGGAATGGTCACCCTGGGAGACGCCTTGCCGCTCGAAATCGCATCGCAGCAATTTGTGTCGTAATTTTGCAAATTCGCATCGCGTCGCATCGCAGTTTTATGTACAAGCCCTAAAGGTAAGCGTCCACCTATCGGCTTCGCACGCATCGCACCCATCGCATCATACGGATCGTAGTATTCTTTGTATAGAAAGTTATACAAGTGCGTCCACCAATCCGCATCGTACGGATCGCATAGATCAGCTTGTCGGCAATGCCGACGCTGATGCTCCTAGGGGCAACTTTTGCGATGCGTGCCGATGACGTCAAACGGAATGCCGATCAGTGGACGCACAGCGCGCGCGCTCGCTCCGCGTCACCGGTCGCCCGTCATTTGCATTTGACGATCGTCGTATCCACATGCGTTGTTGCATCATGGACGCCGCACAACTAATTGCAGTCGTGCAAGAATATGAAGAGTTATATAATTTAAGACACCCTTTTTATTCTAACCAACAAAGGAGGGACAATATCTGGGAAGAAATTGGACGAAGATTAAGTAAAAGCGGTAAGTTTGTAGGTTATGTTTATTTTGCTTGTTATATGTACATTTTCGTGCCTTCCACTCCGAACTCTTCTTAATTGCCATTCAATCGACCCTACTTCTGAGTTGAAGTTATCCCTGACTGTTAAAGCATCTCTGCGTGTATTACCACCTATGTTTCGTAGGTTTTGTATTATACCCTATATTCTGCCTGATATTCCCTGATATTTCCGCAAGAGAAATGTTTAAATCATTTTCTGTCCAGTAGCATGTGGCATCTCTTAGAAAGTTGTGCAAGTTACAAAATGTTCTTCGTGCATAGACAATCTTCTTTCAAAAATTCTAAATTTTCTTGCCAATATCCCAAACGCATTTTCTACAGTATTTCTCGCACGACTGAGCCTGTAGTTAAATACTTTTTTTTCTTCATCTCTTTGGACATCGTCACGTGAATATGGTCGCATTAAATACGTGCATAATGGAAAAGCATCATCACCGACGATGACGTGAGGTAAAAGTTCAGTGCCTCCTGGTGGGATCTTATGTGAAGGTATGTTTAAAGTGCCGTCCTGTAAACCTTTGCCCAAACTCGAATTTCTCAAAATACTAGCATCAGAGTTCTTACCAAAAGCACCGACATCTACTACTATGAATTTATAATTTGCGTCGACTAAGGCTTAACAATACTAAAGTGTTTAATAGCAAAAGTAATTTGAGCCACTGTGTGGTGGTATTTGTACTAAAAACGGGATATTTACCATGATTTGTGAGTTCTTGAGTATCCCGATATTTCGACGCAGTTGCATGCGCCATGATCACGGGTAAACACTCAAGAACTCACAAATCATGGTAAATATCCCGTTTTTAGTACAAATAGTGTTAATAACCATGATAGTTTCAAAAGTTATACTGTGTGGTGGTGCCTGAATAAGCACGTGTTTTCCACCAATAGCAGCGATCGCGTTGGGATAATTCCATTTTTTATGAAAATCTTTTTCTGATTTAATCCACAACTCTTCAGTAGGTTTTGGCATTACTATGGGCTGTAGGTGTTGAATAATGGCTTCGCAGGTGGAATACACAATTCTTCGCACTGTTCGATCACCAATCCTGAAGGAAAACGACAGTGATCGAAAAGAGTTACCAGTGGCTAAGAACCTGAAACAAAACCATATAGGTATTTATTTATTGTTACAGGTAATGCATGCAAGGAGCGATGGACCAGAATTAGAGATAACCCACAGGGAAGGCTTTGAATTTGCGCAAGACAAAAAGCGGCCAAGCAGCATCAAAGATAAAAGCTTCTAAATTCTCACAAGAACTTTCTTTTCTAACACCGTATCTAAACGATGAGGAAGAACGGCGTTCAAACCTATCACCTACAAGTGCCAACAATAACGAAGAAACACAACTTGAGTCACTGCATGATTTAGGTTATCCAGATAACAATGTAGTATCAAGCGATGCACAAAGTGAACAATCCATACAATCCTCGGGATCATCACGAATTATCCGTAAGAAATCGAGCTTCGCAACTTCACAAGCTTCACAAGGCCTAACTGCAGCCGGCGTTCTACAAGATTACTTAACAAGGACGGCCGAAATCAGAAACCAGAGCGATCCTCTTCTCGATTTTTTCATAAATATGGCAAAAACAGTAAAGACTTTTCCTTTAGAAGACCAAGTTCACATTATAGCTCAATTATTTAAAATTGTTAACAACGTAGAGATGAGGCTTGCGACTACTCCAATAAATCGTGTTTCTAACCATTCGACATCTGGTTCTAACGTGATAATAGTTTCAAATGTAATGCTTAATCCGGCACAGGCACGTCCTCCTACACCCAGTAATGATGCGATGACTTCTAGATCATATACAAGTAATACTCGACATTTTATGTCCCTGCCGTCTACAGTGGTTTCTGCTATGAACGAAACTCTTCACATTCTGCCTCTGGAACATTTGACCAATAATGTCTCTACCTGACACTAGCCAATCTATTTTAGAAGATGAAAATAATGTGACACTCGGCCAATATTTATGTTTTAAATAAGTGCCTACCTAACTACCAACTATGTAACCAATTTTTAATTTTAATAAATAATTACCTTACACACACAGCAAGCCTTTCTTCTGGTAGTATAGCCTCCCTGCATGCTGTATTCTGTCTTAATAAATGTGGTTTCAGGATGTCAACAAGAGTATTAAATTTATCTCGAGTCGTGCGAAAATATTGGAAGAATTTGGCATCATCGTTTAGCAAATCAGGAAACAGTGTGTGATATTCTCCATGTTGCAATCTTTTCTTGAAAATATCGTGTACCCAGATATTATGTTTCCTTTTTCTAGAGTTCTTAGCTTTTTCTTCATCTTCTTCAGCTAACAAACAAGCAATTACGATAGTTTCTTCTTCGTTTTCTTCCATTATCTCACAAACAACAGTTAACACGTACCACTCGCCACTAAAATCCGTATGAAAGTGACGTCGGCAATCCGATCACTAGAGGTTACGTCAGAAATTGCGATCGGTGCCGATACAGTGGACGCATAGTATAAAACTGATCCGTTTAATGCGATGCGTGCGCTACGTACGATACCGATAGGTGGACGCTTACCTTAAAACGTCAGCAGGACCACAGTGGGACGTTACCTGAATACAGCCTGAGAGTGCTTACCGAGAGACTTTGTGGCACTTCCTGTAGGATACGACAACATCGGCCGAGATGAAATAGTAAGTCACAGCACAACTATTGCGAGAGCATTATATGGAGATTCAAAAGTATATTATTCGACGGAACATACATTTTTATACAGAAAAGTATGAATTTCCTGTTCCAGAAAATAACATACAGCCTGCACAAATTCAAAAACTTATTGAAGCCATTCCTTTTAGTGTGCCCAGACGGGTATATAAAAGATATTCTAGGACCCTACTCTGCTAGGACATCAGACGCTCAGATTATGAAGGATATAATGAATAACATTTATTCTCCGATTCATTACTTGCTCCACGAGAATGATACTTTTACATTAGACAGAGGCTTCGAGACTCAATTCCTGCAATCGAAAAATGTGGCTATGAGCCTCACATGCCACCTACAAAAGACAGAAGCGCAACTCAGCTCACGAATGAACAAGCGAATAAATAGCGTCTAATAACAATTTTCCGCTGGGTCATTGAGGCGATAAACGGGAGATTTAAACGCGACTTTTAAAATGTTCAGGAACGTGGTATTCAATAAATCACTTCCTCATCTCTTCACTGACTTCCGGATTGCTGGAGCGCTTCTCAACACCTTCAGGGAGCCTTTTCATGATAGTGTCTACGCCACAGACTTCGATAAACGAATCAGTCACAGAATTCATACCAACAATTGCTTGGGCAACTACGTTATTGCAGAAAATGTTAACAGGCAGCGGGTTGCGTTCAGGACATTGACTGACGAGTCCATAAATATGCCGTTCCCTGAATTGTCAAACGAAGATTGTATTTTGTTTAGCTTGGGGACATACGAGGGGAGTTCAATGTATTCTCGGTATAGGCATGAAAGAATAAGCAGAATATTCTGAATAAAATTTATTTTTCAATGTAGTCCCCTAGGATCTGAACACACTTATTTGTCCTGGATATTTTGAATACTAATGGCGACAATCAAATAAAATTTTGTATTTATACCCTCAATGAGTGTCATAAACTAATGAGATAATTTAATTACCCTCATCATTAGTATATTACCCCGATACCGAGAATACATTGAACGCCCCGCGTATCATCTAAAACTGGCAGCTTCCTATGTCGGCGAATATTTACGTGGCGGCGTCTATAACATAAGAGGTTTGTACAACTCCAAGCCCAATTATGAATCAATACGGTATAGATACGGAAGATTGCACTCTTCTAAGGGGTCGAATTTTATCAAGATATAGGACAAATGCACACGTATTACACGTATTTAATACTGAATAATGCACAGGGCATAAACGCTATTCAGGCATATTACTGCTCATGTTTGACGGGTATGAGGACAGTTGGTGCCTGCGCGTATGTCGTCAGCATCGTGTGGTACTATGGGATTGGAAGGCGATTAGAGAAATTCGTGGGGCCAGCCAGTGCCGGGGGCAATGATACTGAAAACACCGAATAAAGGTTTTATTTGTAATTAATGAGGTATTTTATTTGAAAACTCCTAAAAAACGTCAATGGTTACAAAACCAATATTCAGCAGAATTCTTCATTGAACTTTTTTCTGCTCCATGAGTTGTTCCCGAGCGGGAGTCGCCATTTAATTCCAAAGAATTGTTTGAAAACTCCGAACGAAACCATCCCACAGTAATATTTAAAAAAAGAAAAGCATCGTGGTCGGAAACATAATTATTATTGTCACTGATTCCGGTTTCTTCATGTGGATATACATAACTTTTTCAGATGCACATTTCTGTTTCGCTGTCATACAATAAAATGATAAGATGACAATGGCCCTTCGATTAACATAGGTTTTAAAGTGCTACAAGGGTGGAGACGGTGTCCATACATTTTTGAGCATTGTTCTTTCAAACTTCGATTTCGATTCGAATTCTTGGATTTGTTAGTTGTAATGTATGTATGTACTTCTTGTTAAAAAATGTTTTTAAATCGCAAACGTTTGGACTTAATTGAAGCGTATTTTGTAAATAATAGGAACACGGAATCTGCATTGGTGTGGTACACGATTAAGTATACATTGCGACAAGTACCATCAAGAAAGGTAATTAAAAACCTTTTGAAGAATCTCGAAGAAAATGGTTCGTTCAAAAAGAAGTTATTGCAGCAGCCTCGTGTACTGGACATAGACACGGAGATTGCTATTTTAACATATGTATGTGGAAGCTTATCCAGAGATATCGTCCAGATATGTCGCTCTTGAAGTGGGTGTTTCCCAGTCACTTGTACTAAAGACATTAAAAAAACATGGTTATATATCCTATGGACAGGGGCGCATAGTTCAAACATTACATCCAGGTGACAATGTTCAAAGAATTACCTTTTGCAGATGGCTAAGGGAAAAAATAAGTAAGACACGAATTTCTTATGTACATAATATGCTCAGACGAAACTACTTTTCAAATAACTGAATGTACAACCGACGAAATCACCACTATTGGACTATAGTTCGACCGAAACCGCTGTACCGCTCCTGAGGTATGCGCGCGGCGAGACGGGGGGGAAGTATCGGCCGCTCCGATCCATCAGTCTGCCGTCGACGCTCACGGCAGTAGGTCGCCTTTGTACCGGACGGTCTATGTCAGATACACATGAGATAAATATCCAAAGATGGGCCGAGCGCTATCTCGTGATGTCAAGGCCATAATTTTTAAAGTGGCCGAATATTTTAAGAAAAGAAAAGCAGACAGAGAGAGCTTTGAATATAAAAGTAATGCAAATATTGCCAAAATCGTGGCAGACGCTACGGGGTACTGCGAAAAAACCGCAAGAAATGTGATAAAAGAGGGCAATTCATCAACTGAAAATTTGGGCCGATTGAAATTTAATTCGCCAAAACAACCAAAAACTATAAAGAAAAAACATGTTGTTGATGATTTTGATTTAGGAGTTATCAGAAGAAAAATTCATCAGTTTTATGAATTTGAAAAAAGAGTGCCAAGTGTCTGTAAGTTACTTTCAAGTTTGAAACAAGATGGCATATTAAATTGTGGACGAGAATTTCTAAGGAGCCTCTTACACACAATAGGTTACTGTTTCAAAAAATGCAAATCGAAGAGACATCTCCTTATAGAGCAGCCTAATATTGTAGTGTGGCGGAAAAAATACTTAACACAAATCAGAAATTACAGAACGCAAAACCGCAACATATATTTCCTTGATGAAACATACATTAACGCCAGTCACCATGTAAGCAAATGTTGGCAATCATCGTCCGAACCTGGAATTCATGCTGATATTGGAAAAGGACGGCGTTTGGTAATTCTTCACGCTGGATGTCGAAATGGCTTGGTTGATGGTGCATTGACGATATTCAAATCAGATGCTAAGACCGGCGACTATCATGGAGACATGAACGGGCCTACTTTTTATAAGTGGGTAGATGAAAAGTTAAAAGATAAATTGCTTCCAAATTCTGTGGTTGTCTTGGACAACGCGTCTTACCACAGCGTTCAGGTTGACAAGAAGCCAACCATAGCAAGCCTCAAAACCGAAATGCAGAACTGGTTACGGCGCCACAATGTTGAATTTTCGGAAGCTATGACAAAATCTCAACTGCAACTTCTTATCGATAATACACAAAAAGAGCCCGTGTACAGAATTGATGAACTCCTGAAAGCCAATGGACATACTGTTCTACGATTACCGCCGTACCATCCGGATTTGAATCCCATAGAGTTAGTCTGGGCTGATATTAAAAACAATATAGCCCATAACCATATTAACTCTTCTCTAGATGAAAAGATAAACTTATTGAATACATTGTTTTCGGAGTTCACGGCGGAAAAATGGCAGAAATGTGATGATCATGTCCAAAAAAATGAAAACAATTACTGGGATCGCGATAGTAGATTTGATATTATTATCGATCCATTAATTATAAATTTGCAGAACGACTCTGATTCAAATTCCGATGGCGAAACGGAAGATGAAGTTGAAGCAGAAGCTCTGTCAGAATATCTGTAGATAATTTAGTTATAAAAAATATAAACATATCGATATAATATATAAAACAAAAATATTGTTTATATTGGTACGATATCGTAAGATATATCCGACAATATCGATCTCATGCGTATTCTTGCTCTTTTTTCCTCGGCCCCCACTTCGCCGCACTTTCTTAGGGAGCGGTACAGCGGTTTCGGTCGAACTATAGAGAAAATCCTCTCAGAGTTCGGGAAAGCTACAATCAAGTTCGATTCTCTTTTAACTGTTGGTGTGGTGTGATGTCAAACCGAGTGGTAATGGTGCAATTTTATGAAGGTACTCTTAATTCTGCCGTGTATAACGACGTTATTTTAGAGAATCCCCAAAACCAGTTCGATGAATGGGTCCTATCAGAATTGCGAGAAGTTTATTTTCAGCAAGATGGCGCTCCGCCACACAACAGCCGCCTTAAGCGTTCCAGATTGAATAGGCAGTTCGAGTCACAGTGGATAGGTACACATGGTCCAACTAAGTGGCAACCTCGCAGCCCCGATCTAACGCCTCTCTATTTTTTTTGTGGGGCTACTTAAAAAACGAAGTCTACAAATAAATACAACAGTATTCAGGAGCTGAAAGATGCATTAACAAGGATTTTAAATGATATCCATCCAAGAAAATTATAGGCTGCTACTTACTAGCTCAGGTAAAAAACGAGTGAACTTATGTATTCGTGAAAACGGCGGTCATTTTGAGCAATTTATTTCATAGAGAACCACAACCTATACTAGAAAAAACATAGCTTGATCTTTGGGACAGCTGTCAGTAAAATCGCGCCTATGAAGTTCTGAATTTAACAGTACGGACGGTACAGACAAACGTACCAGTCAATGTCATACTTTATGGGCATGCTGAGCTAATTATAGTGATGAGCGATGATCATCGTGACCACAGACTATAAACTATCGATATTTTGTATAAAACTTAATTCAAAATTAATTTATCATTTGAAAGTTTATTTATAATTGTTAGTTTCTTTGTTGTTATTGTTTGTTTTCATTGTTTGTTGGCATAATGCCAAAGAGAACGAAGAAAACTGTTTTGAACAGTCAAAGTCGTGAGTTTGTAATTCGCTTGCGTGAATATTTTGAGCGAGAAAACCAATATGGTGGACCGCTATTACCCATGGCAAAAGTTTGTGACAGAGTTGCAGATGCTCTTGGCATTGGACGTGCGACAGTAATTCGCATCAGTAAAGAAAAACATGGCGAATCTTCAACCACAGTATTGACTGAAGACGAGAAAAAAAAGCTTTCAACGACAAATAAAAAAAAAAGAAAGGCTGCTCCTGTCACAAAAATTGACAACTTTGACGCCGCTGCGATTCGCAACCATGTATATGGTTATTATACACGGGGCGAATTACCTATATTAAAAAAACTGGCGGCGTCCCTAAAAGACGCAGACTTGTTTAAAGGAAGCTTGCCGTCACTATCGAAAATTTTGAAAATATTGGATTTTCCTACAAAAAAGTGACAAAAGAAAAATTATAATGGAACGAACCGACATTGTTCTTGCTCGAGTGAATTTTCTCCGGAAAGTCAAAAAAATTACAAATTGGGATAAAGTTGTCTTTCTAGACGAGACATGGCTAAACGCCAATCATACCGTATCCAAAGCTTGGACCGATGATACGGCACAATCGACCACCAAAGTACCCGAAGGCAAAGGTCAAAGATTAATAATAACTCATGCTGGGAAGTCATCTGGTTTTGTGCCTAATTGCCTATTGGCATTCAAATCTACGAAGACCAATGAATACCATGAAGAAATGAATTCTAATGGCAGTCGTTACGGGTTGTTGGAGCCCTCAAAAGTCCAACAATTGGTCTTACTGCAAAGCTTCTATCGATAATTACTATCGATATTTTTTTCTGTATCATAACAACCCTAGGAACGTCAGTTTAACAAATGTCGCAGAGATCAAGCTATGTTTTTTCAAGTATAGTGAACCTCTCCCATACCAGCCACCTGATAAAGCAGGTCTTTACCTGCCGCTGCTGTCACGGCAGATACGTAAATGTCGTCTGGATAAACCTAATTATAAGTTTTAGTCCAGGCAGTAGGTCATTATTTAATATTAAAGTTTAGTTAGTATCTAGTTATTAAAATTAAGTTTTGTTAGTAGGTATCTATAGTTATCATTGTTATGTTTGTAAGTAGGTATGTATCTGTTGTTACTGTTTAAAGAAGTAGTTACCCAATTAGTAGATAAGTTCTATAGAAAACAAAAATGTGTTTGCATGTCAACATTAAGTGTAGAGAAGTGTAGTGTATTAGAATAAATAATGTGCAGTTGGAATAAACAGAGCACTCATATCACATATCTTTGCGGTTTTATTTACGACTTATACCTATATCACAAAAACACTGCAGTTATACAACACATACAACTACAAGACAGATTGTAACCATAAACGAAGGTCGAAAATTAAATGGGATTTTTTCAAAAAGTTTGTCGTTCAGTAAATCATATTGTCCGGTGGAATAGTGTCATTTAATAAAACAGGAGTTGATTTTTAATTAATTGTCTGTGATATTTTATAAAAACAAATCTTAAATTATGTAGCTGTTGTGAAATAATTATGAAAATCCATGTGGTGGATATTCATCCAGTTATTTTGTATTACTCGCCAAGATGCATTTGTAACGACTTATCCTATCCCTTTTCTCCTTTCCGCATGCACGCGCACCTTATAGGCCGTCCCACTCTGACGTCCGACCGCCAACGCCACTCTTCAAATTCATTGGCCGCTGCCAATGAGAGACGCCTTTGAACCTCCGTGAGAATCGCAACGATGCGCGCGCGTGCGACTCATTTTCTTATATTTTGGTGGAATCCTACAAATTTCCACTAGAACTCGCTATTTATGTGTTATTGAACTAAACGTGTGAACTTTCCGTGAAAAACAAGTGCTGGAAGTGTCGATACGACCTTCGCGGCTGCACGTGGCGCTAGGGTCACCCCGTTGACCTTGGCGTGGTGTCCCCAGGACACTGGCTCCTGGTATCCAGAGATCTACAGGTACGTGCATGTTCCGTTCCCCTAACGCTGCTGTATTCTATTCCTGTGATTCTTCCATTTGCAGCAGTGTGGTCGTCCTATCATTAGAAGAACGTTACAAATGCTATTGGTTTTGAGTATTCTAGGCATAGGTAAATTTCGGTCTAATTCGCAAACATACAGTCCACTTAAATCCAACCCTTGTCAGCTATCGACTCTCTAAAACAAACCCCAACGTGGAGTGAAAGATTTGAACGAGCTAGTAATTTCCTCCATAGTTTGGTCCTACGAGCCAGGATATTCCAAAAATATCCGTCTATTTTTACGCTAAGTTTAATATACTGCCGGACAATTGAGCTCATCTCAGTCCGTCTTACGACACGATCCATTAGTACTTGTATTCACAACTTATTTAATTATTCCCGCCTATATATTTTACGTTAAATCCTACTGATAAAAAGAATAAGTTGATCATATTCTCTTGTTATTCGCACCCCGCAGGATCAACTCGTTCAATTCGCTATTTCTCGCCCCACTTTAATCAGTTTAGGACCTACGTAAAATCATCGCATTCCGCTATCACACGTTTTACAAACATATAACTAAGTTTCTATAACCGCACCGCTAACATTGTATTACTTACATTTAATATGAGTCAAAGCATAGAAGTATTCGCTCGCTCTTTATACATCTACCCGCATTTTTCATTATTTGAACGTTCTCCGCTCGCTCCAACTCGTATTTAACTTATCGCTGCACGCCGCCATACTAACTACTAGTCAAACTGACTACCACAAAATAATATTTCATCAGTTTGTACTCAAACGCTAAACTCACGCCTACTATTTAATTAACTGTGTCATACTGGTCAATACAGAATATTGAATAGTTTGTACTGTCTCAACATACTTTCATAGTAACTATTTCGCGCTCGCTTCTATTCTGTGGTAGGCTTATTTATTTTTTAACTTACCCAACTGCGCACCGCTAGGAAGATAGGTATTGTTTTCAACTTCGGTTCTATTATACTTTTTGAAGTTTTTTCTTTTGATTTCGCATTTATACCTTTTGTTGGTTGATATTCACAATGAGTAAGAGAGATAAGGGACCGAGTTCTTCTCACTCAGAAGAAGGCTACAACGAGGATGAATGTCAGCAAGCCATGCTTGAATCTAAACGCGAGATTCTATTTGCCCGCATGCAAGGAATTTATGATCTTGCTAAGAAGGTGGATGCCGATTCTACCAACTTTAAGGCTTTGCTTCACAGTGCATATAATATTGATAATTTGCATAGAGACTTCGAAAAGGTATTAGATTCATATAACGCTATTTCGCTAAAAATTAACCCAAAACACGCTATCAGGTACCAAGAATGGACGAATTTTGATATTATGTATTGTCTTGTTAAACACGTCTTAGAAACAAATTCGCCATCTAAAACATCAGTTTCGCCCCCGTATTTAGAGAAATCACAACCTAAGCTTCCTCGAATAGAACTATTGTCATTCAATGGTGATGTCCGCTCATGGCCGCTATTCTACCAACAGTTTAAATGCACTGTCCATGAAAATACATCTTTGTCAGATAGTGACAAGGTGTATTATTTGGTCGGTAAGTTGTCTGGTTCCGCCGCGTCAGTTTGCGCCCGGCTGCCCCCGACCGCAGAGAATTACCCTATTATTTGGGAGGCACTTGTGCAAAAATATGACGACCCCAGACTACTCGCTAGCTCATACCTTAATCAGTTGTTGAGTTTTAAACCGCTAGCCGCTAATGTTGCTTCCGGTCTAGAATCATTTTTAAATAATTTCGACACGTCTGTGGAAGCCTTAAGACAACTGAGTCTTGGCGACTTGACTGACTTTATGCTGTTACACCTCGCCCTCCAGAGACTAGACTCGGAGACTGTCAAGTTATTCGAAATTACGCATCGCAAAGATAAGCTTCCAACCTATTCTAATCTAATTGAATTTGTAAAGGAACAGAATAAAGTGTTATCTAGATCAGCTGTGCCTATCGTAAACCCGCAAAATCAGCACAAAGCTCGCAATGCGCACGCGCCCGTGCCTAGTACTAGACCAGGGTAAACCAAGTCATTTGTAAACACTGACCGCGTGTGTGGTGCAAGTAATGAGAATAAATGTATTTTGTGTGATCGCGATAAACACGATCACTTTTATCGCTGTTCAGCTTTTATGAAACTGACGCCACCTGATAGGTATAAATTCATTAAAGGCAATTTTTATTGTAACAACTGTTTGAGTGTGAGACATAAAACAAAGGAATGTGCTTCTAAGCACACTTGTTCTCATTGTTCGGCCAGACACCATTCGCTACTCCATTTTAATCCGCCCGTTATCTACAACAAATCAGTCGAGAAACAACTCGTTAATAAAAAATCGCACGCTAACTCGCCCGCTACCGCTCATGACCAAAGCCACACTGCGCCTAGGCATGCAATTTCTTCAGAGTGTCATACTCGAATTCACGCTAAAGACCTTGCGCCCCATGCGTATAAGGTCGATAATTCACTATCCGCACCCGATATCGATCCGAACAGTAACACATCTGTCTGTACTGTATCATATGATCACGCGTCGCAAACAATAACAACTGCGTTATTGGCAACTGCTAAAATAAAGGTTTTAGATAATTTTAATCGCCCTCACTTTTTGAGATGCTTGGTCGATCCCGGCTCTCAAAGTGAGTATATTTCCGCTGCATGTAGTAAGCGCTTATCGCTTCCTATTTCCACGCAAAGCCGCTTTTCTAAAGTCCAAGGTATAGGAGGGGCCTCTCAGAAAATTCTAAGAGTAACCTCACTTCGCTTCACTTCTCGCTTTGAGGACGGACATGAGTACCACATCCAGCCCATGGTGGTGGATAGTATCACGTCGCAGCTGCCCGACTCGCGCGTCGACGTCAGCTCTCTTCACCACATACGTAATCTACCCATGGCTGATGATGACTTTTCCGAGCCTGGTCATATTGACCTACTTTTAGGTGTGAACTTGTATTGTCAAATTCTCCTATTTAATAAAATTACCGCTGATAATAATTTACCCGCTGCCTTGGAAACAACTTTAGGTTACATCGTTATGGGAAACGCACCCGTTCTATCCCCGCGCTCCATTTCACATACCTTTTGTGCATTTACGAATGACCCGCTACACCAACTCGTGGAAAGGTTCTGGTCCACTGAGGAACCACCTTCCCAGTTGTTCTTAAGTCCTGACGATCAACGCTGTGAAGAAATTTACACTTCGACTACTACTCGAAATGACGATGGTAGTTATGTAGTCCAGCTTCCATTTAAAGACGACCCGCAAAAGCTAGGTAACTCCTACATTATCGCTAAGAAGAGGTTTTTATGCCTCGAGAGAAAGTTTTTACGATCACCGGACTTAAATAAAAAATATAATGAAATAATTTATGATTATCTAGACAAAGGTATTTTAACGCGCGTTTCTGTTGACGATTGTACTTCTCCAGGTTATTACCTACCGCACCATCCTGTAGTTCGGGACGACAAGTCTACGACTAAGGTTCGCATCGTCTTGGACGGCAGCGCCTCGACTGATTCAGGGCTGTCTCTTAACGATATTTTATATAAGGGCTGCAACTTGCAAGCCGATATATTTAACATTTTATTAAATGTTCGCATACATCGTATCGCCTTTTTCGCTGACGTGAAGATGATGTATTTATGTATTTATACGCACCCCTCGCACCGCTGTTATCAACGGATCTTATACCGGTTCTCACCGGACGTTCCGCTGGAAACGTTTCAATTCGAACGTGTTACTTTTGGCCTCCGATCTTCTCCTATGTTGGCGCTGCGCACTTTACGTCAACTGGCTCAGGATGAAGGACAAAGATGGCCTCTTGCCGCTGACGTCATAACTCGTGACGTCTATGTGGACGACTTAGCGTCTTCTGCTTCTTCTGTGAATCAAGCAGCCAAGATTGCACAAGAGTTGATTCAGATGTTTAAAGCTGGTGGATTCGACTTAGTAAAGTGGACTAGCAACTCATCTGAGCTGCTACAACACATACCCGTTTCTCACAGACAGTCTGAATCCATTTCGTTCGATGAAGATGACACGTTCAAGATATTAGGGCTACGTTGGCTCCCCGCATCCGATAATTTTATCTTTTTGACCTCGGTCCCGCCATCTGTTTTTACAAAACGCGCTATTTTATCTATGACCGCTCGTCTGTACGATGTCTTAGGACTCGTCGGACCCGTAATTCTTTACGCTAAACTGATAATCAGGGAACTATGGCTTGTGAACATCAATTGGGATGACAAGCTACCCTGTGATATCATCGCTCTATGGCAAAGATATTTATCTGAGCTACCACTAATCTCGCACCTCAAATTCCCTCGCCACGTAGGAATTGAGGAAACCGGTTCTAAAATCACGCTTATCGCATTTTCGGACGCAAGTGAAAAGGCTTACGGCTGTGTATTATACCTACATGTCTCTAATGGTCACCAGCCACCTTTAATCTCGCTTTTGTGCTCGAAGTCCCGCGTCGCATCAGCCAAACCAACAATCACGCTGGCTAGGCTTGAGTTAAACGGCCTAGTGCTTCTCGCTAAGGTATTACGCGCTGTTTATGATTCGCTATCCGCTCGTTGTCATATAGATAACGTTTATATATTTTCTGACTCGACCGTCGCTTTATGTTGGGTAACTTCCTCTCCGCATAAGTTTCAAACTTACGTCGCAAATCGCATATCAGACTTCCAATCTACTTCGCCATCGCAAAATGTATATCACGTCGCAGGCGTTGAGAACCCTGCTGACTTAGTTTCTCGCGGGCTCCTGCCCTCGCAGATTTCAAATAATGAACTCGCTAAACACAACATCATTTGGAAAAGGTCAACGCCCCTAGGAAGCCATTTTGGTGGAATTTGGGAAGCGAATATAAAGAGTATCACGTCTCTTCTCTTTCGTGTGATCGGAAAGCAGATCCTCACCTATGAGGAAATGCTTACGGTGCTTAACCAGGTCGAAGCTGTACTAAACAGCCGACCTTTGTACGTTCTAAGCTCCGACCCTTCGGAGCCGACGGCATTAACACCGTCGCACTTTCTCTCAACTAAACCGCTAGCTTTTCTACCCGCAGCTGATATGAGTGGAGAACGAACAAATCTTTTGTCTCGACATTCTTTGATGGACTCTTTAGTCCAAACATTTTGGAAACGATTCAAGAATGAATACCTCCATAATTTGCAAATGCGCGAAAAGTGGAACACCGCTAGTAATCCACTCACAGTAGGAACTATTGTTCTTTTAAATAACGAAAACGCACCTCCATTATCTTGGAAAATCGGAAGAGTTTCAGAGGTTTTTCCCGGTAAGGACGGACGAATTCGTTGTGCGCGAGTAGAAACGTGTGATAGCGCGTATGTCAGGCCGACGACAAAATTGTCGCCGCTCCCTATACAGTAGGGTGACCATGCGCTTTCAACATTTTCGGATATTCTTATCCAACCCCGCTATTTTTTAATTTGTTTTTCCGCTATATATTTAAACCGCAAACCGCTATTCACATCGCTATTTTATATTTATCCCGCTACGCTATTTTATAATTCTTTCGCTTTCGAAGGAATCCTTCAAGGAGGGGGAGATGGTGGATATTCATCCAGTTATTTTGTATTACTCGCCAAGATGCATTTGTAACGATTTATCCTATCCCTTTTCTCCTTTTCGCATGCACGCGCACCTTATAGGCCGTCCCACTCTGACGTCCGACCGCCAACGCCACTCTTCAAATTCATTGGCCGCTGCCAATGAGAGACGCCTTTGAACCTCCGTGAGAATCGCAACGATGCGCGCGCGTGCGACTCATTTTCTTATATTTTGGTGGAATCCTACAAATTTCCACTAGAACTCGCTATTTATGTGTTATTGAACTAAACGTGTGAACTTTCCGTGAAAAACAAGTGCTGGAAGTGTCGATACGACCTTCGCGGCTGCACGTGGCGCTAGGGTCACCCCGTTGACCTTGGCGTGGTGTCCCCAGGACACTGGCTCCTGGTATCCAGAGATCTACAGGTACGTGCATGTTCCGTTCCCCTAACGCTGCTGTATTCTATTCCTGTGATTCTTCCATTTGCAGCAGTGTGGTCGTCCTATCATTAGAAGAACGTTACAAATGCTATTGGTTTTGAGTATTCTAGGCATAGGTAAATTTCGGTCTAATTCGCAAACATACAGTCCACTTAAATCCAACCCTTGTCAGCTATCGACTCTCTAAAACAAACCCCAACGTGGAGTGAAAGATTTGAACCAGCTAGTAATTTTCTCCACCATGTCATTTTTAAAATAAACCCGACTAAAGCAGCACTGGTGATACAAATTCCCAGTGTCCAACCCCATTTTGGAGACTTTAAAACTAAATTACTTCGTTTATTTTTTCATGGAGATATTCAAAAATGATGTTTTTAGAAAGATTTTAATTCATTAAATTTATTTTATTAAACGTTTATTATAATTAAAGGCATAGAAAATAATAAATCTTTTAATTTTAGTTTGTCCGCAAAAATAACATGAACTGGAAATTCCTACATAGTCACGGCAATTTTAAATGAACCAAACCTAAAATGATCAAAATAAGTATTATTTTTTTATCATAGCAACATTTGTAGTCTATGGCCGTCGCCATTTTGCTCGTTGGTTCAACCGACCAATCAAATGCGACGAAAATAGTTTGCAAGTGTCACGGTGTCGGTTGGTTGTGTTCCCAATAGTGTCGGCGTTTTATAAGGTAAAAACTAGTGATGCAACGAATACGAATACGAATATTCGTATTCGGCGAATACTAATACGAATATTTAAAAACTAATATTTTACGTACAAACGCAACTCTAATTACTGGCAGACTTGAAAACGCGCGTATAAAAATACGCATGTGTGCAGAGGGCCTTAACAGCAATGACGACGCGTCGGGGGACTCCCCGGCCATAGTTTGTACAGTACCGCGGCTCCGGGAGTTTCCCTATCATTACAATTACGACGAACCATTGATGATTCATTCATTTCTTTCACTTCATTTTGTTAGTCGGAAGCAGAAGTCCAGCAAGAGAGTATTGTTTTATTTATTTTCTGAGGTTGCTGCGAAATAAAATAAGTTAAAGTTTAATTGAAAATGTCTTCTCGTAAACGAGATCAAAGTGACATATGGAAACACTTCGATAAATTACCGAGTAAGTAGCTGTATGGTTCTGTATTTCTTTGGTATCAACAAAAGGTAGGATTGTAAGTAAGTAACTTAGACGAACGTTAGTAGGTAATGGCTGCGTCAATGTAGTAATGTACTAGACTTTGCCCGCGACTTCGTCCACGCAGACATTGGTTTTACTTTCACATGTAATATTATAGTGGGATAGGATTTTAAATTGTGTTTAACAAATGTTAAATTGTGTTGTTTTTATTTTAGACCATGAAAGCAAAGCTAGATGCAGATATTGTGCTTGTGAATTGTCTCGGGGAGGGAAAAATGCATATAATAAAGGATTTACTACGACCGCACTGTGGACTCATGTGAAGAGATTTCACGAAAAGGAGCTTGCTGCCAGTATAAGTACTGTAGACGAAACAAGCACTGAAGTTGAAGTAACTCCAGCGAAGAAACAAGCGTCCTTAAAGGAAATATGGGAAAAACGAACTACGTATGAAACGGGTGATCCTCGGGCTGTCAAAATCACATATTTGATTGCTGAACAAGTTTGTCTAGACATGGAGCCCCTGAATTTGGTAAATAAACAGGGATACCGTCGTTTGCTCAGTGAACTAGCTCCAAGGTTTGTTTGCTTTTATTAAAATGCTAAACATTTGTTCATTCATACATAGTGGGATTCTCTTTCAACTTTCACAAAACCCTTTTTAATTCCTGACTGTTATTTTTTTTTACAGATATAATATTATATCTAGAACCCACCTTACAGAAAAAATTCTGCCGGATATTAATGAACGTGTTAAAATAAAATTGAAGGAGCAGTTAACAAAGACCCCATATCTCTCTGTCACAACAGACATGTGGACCAGTGACGCTTCCTCACAAGTCAATGATTTTATAAGTCTTACTGGACATGGTGTCAATGAAGATTTCCAGCTCAAATCTTATTGTCTGGAAGTGTTTCCCTTTGAAGGTGACTCACATTCAGGAGAAAATATTGCCCACAATATGCACATGATGTTTCTGGAATGGGAGCTATTGGGTAAAGTTGCAGCAGTTGTAACGGACAACGCACGGAATATGGTTAAAGCAAATGATGAGCTTGATCTTAGTATTAAACATATTTCTTGTTTGGTACACAGCATCCAATTAGCGCTGAAAAAAAGTTTGTTTGGTCAAGAACGCATAAACGAAATGTTAACCACATGCAGGGGAGTTATTACTCATTTTAATCACTCAACCTCCGCACTCAAACAACTGAAAGATTCTCAACAAGCTAACAATATACCGAAACATGTTTTGTTTCAAGATGTTGAAACTAGATGGGACTCAACATATCAGATGTTGAAGAGATTACATGAACAACGCATAGCGATTCAAGATGTTTTACCATCTCTACCAAATTGTCGTCATGAAATCACAGCAAGGCAATGGGCTCTTATGAGCCAAATCATTGATATTCTGGCCAATTTCGAAGAAGCTACTAAAGAGCTAAGCAAAGAATCAACGACGTTATCTCAAGCAATCCCAATAATACGAAGTCTAAAATCTTGCCTCAATAAAATTTCAAATGATCCTTCTTCTCATCCTGATGTAAATAATCTGGCAAACTCCCTATTCAGTGGACTTTTAAATAGATTTGCGTTTATGGAAAGTGATGAAACTTATCTATTAGCAACGATCCTTGACCCACGGTTCAAAACAAGGATTTTCAGCTCAACAGTGGTCGCTGAAACCGCTCGATCAGTTCTTAACGCTGCTGTTGATGGCAGAGAGGCCGTAAGACCGACAAGCCCTCCAGAAGAACCTCAACCGTCGACAAGTAGAGGAATTTGGCAAGTGTGCCAAGAAATAATTGAAGAGGCCGAAATGGAAGAGCCAATTTCCATATTTTCTGGTGAGTATGAAAAAAGTTATTAATAGGTAATAGGTACTCTTTGTCATCTACGTAGTATACTAAAAGTTAAATTTAATTTCAAAATGTCTTTTTTTACAGGGGTTTCGCAAATTAAAAACGAGATAGATGCTTATCTAAAGCTCCCAAATTTATCGCCGACTGCTGATCCACTGGCCTTTTGGCGAGAAGATGTCCATTTTCCAAGTCTGAAAAAACTTGCCCAAAAATATTTTTCACTGAAGCCATGTACAGTCGCCTCAGAAAGACTTTTTTCAACGGCTGGGAACATTCAGACTGAAAAAAGAAATCGCCTAAAACCAGAAAATCTACAAATTTTATGTTTTTTAAATAAAAATTTGCCAGTTGTAAATTTTAATTATTAAAGTATAGAAATTTATCAAATAAATTAGTATTTTATCACCATGTCGAGATATTCGTATTCGTATTCGCCGAATAGTAGGTTTGATATTCGTATTCGTATTCGTATTCGTAAAAGTACTATTCGTTGCATCACTAGTAAAAACCATTCAATGTATTACTTTAATATAAGAGATTTCATATTTAATTAATTTATAATCAATCAGAAGTTGTTGTGGTAAGTTATTCGTTGTACAATAGCTAGAAATTATATTTTGATAAGTGTAGTAGAGGAACCGTCACATCCATTCGTCACGTGATGTACAAGCGGAACTTTTTTCGTGACGAAAAGGAATTCTAAGGCTGGGTGTATTAAGTGAAGTTCTATAAAATGCAAAACTACAAATTACCTACTACATTTAATAATATATATATATATATATATACCATTTTAGTATAATATTATATTTAAATACTTTTACATTAAATCGATTGATTGTAATGATTAAATTAATGATTTTTGTATTTTTATTTAATAATATGTACTTATTAACATATTGGGTTTTAAAGTATTCATTCTTTAATCAAATTATATCATTGACACAAATTACGGATATGACTTTACTACTACAACTTCTGCTCACTAAATGAAATATATAACAATGTAATATTATCAGCATGAACAGTAAAATGGTAAGTAATGTTGTAATGCACCAAGACCAACTACGATAAATTTCTTTTTTTTTTTCAGAAACATTATCGGAATTCGTCACAAGTCATGCAGAGATGCCCGACTTTGTAGATCTCGACCGTTTTTTGACAAGAAACGATTTCGATTTACATCAACAACAGTGGCCGTGGATAATAACCCATTTCGTGCTCTCAAGAAGTTGTATAAATTGTGATTACACACCAAATTTCACCTGCTCATTCCATTTCAAAATATATAATTGGAATATACCTGCTTTGTTACATGTGAATTACTTCTGGTGTCAAGGCTGTTTCCAATATACTGTATATGACCACTATCCCGACGACGAATGTCCGTATTGTTAATTTAATAGAAGTTAATAACTATATACTACAGTGTAAATTTTATTACCATGGCTCTTACTGCCGCAGAACGCGCAAAACGATATAGAGAAAAGTTAAAAGAAAATCCAGAAAAATATGAAGTACAGAGAAAAAAGCAACTGAAAAGACTGAAGGGAAGGCAGAAAAGAGTATCAGAGCTCTCCGAAGAAGAAAAACTGAAGCAACGAAAAATATGGAGAGAGCAAAAACGGAAGCAAAAAAAAAAAATAAGAAAACCAAACCAAAGACTACACCTAAAGAAGTTCCAAAAAATAAACATACAGAGGAACACTCATTAAAAATCAGACACTCAAAGGTGTGTAAGAATTACAAGAAGGATATAAATAATATAAAGATGTTGAAACTAAGACTAGATAGTTTAAGAAAAAGATTTTATCGAGCTCAACAGAAACACGATAAAGAAATTGAAATGTTAAAAACCGAATATGATAAAGTCAAAGTCCGCAACGAATGTATGGAAATTTCACTACGTAATACATACAACAACTCCAACAAATACTCTGAAAAGAGATTACTAAAACAAGTTGCAATGCATCAAGGAAGCTCAGACGCTAATAGAAAAGTTTTAGGTCTAAAGGGTCCCATAAGAGTAACTGTGAAGGAAAATCTAGAAAACAAGAAATCGAGAGAAGAAATAGAAAAGTTCTTTAATAGAGAAGATGTAAGCAGATGCACCTCGGGAAAACGAGAATTCAGGACAAAAGACAAAATGAGATGCCAAATTAGATACACAGTAGATACGCTGTTTAATTTATACACAGTATATAAAAATGAAGGAGGAAAATACAGTTTCACCACTTTTTTCAGGTATAAGCCATTTTATATTATATCGCCCTCAGCAAATAGTAGAGATACATGCATGTGTATTAAACATAGTAACATGAACTTTTTGTTTCTTGCTTTAAAATCAAAAGGTGTTATTTCTCAAAAGAACTTAGATGAAGTAATAAAGACGATTGCTTGTGGTATAAAGTCAAATGAGTGTATGTTTAACAAAATGTGATAAGTGCAAAATTGCTGCTATTGAATATGATCAAGATAAAATAGATTGTGAGATGTCATGGTTTAAATGGATCAGAGTTAACAGTGAGTATGAAAAATCTGGCAAAAAATATATTACAAAGAAAACAACAAAGCAACAAACCACTGGAACTGTACGCAGTGGAATAATTGAATTTGAAGACGCACTTAGGTTGTTCAAAACCCATGTTTTCATTTGGAAACATCAACAACAACAATATCGCACATGCATCAATACCATTAAACATGACGAAATCGTTATAATATGCGACTTTTCCGAAAATTACGATTGTAAATTTGCAGAAGAGGTCCAGGCTGTTCACTTTGGGGTATCTAAAAATTCAATAACCCTACATACCGGAGTCATTTACTTTAAAGATAAAGCTCAATCATTTGTTACAATTTCTGATAATAACTGTCACGAACCTCATGCCATCTGGGCACATTTAATGCATATCATAAAATTTTGTAAAGAGCTAACCGATTTTCGTATTATTCACTTTTTTTCTGATGGACCTAGCAGCCAATACCGCCAAAAAGAGAATTTTTATTTGCTTAATCTGTTCACACAAAAACTAAATCTATTTTACACAACTTGGTCATTTTCCGAATCCGGCCACGGAAAAAGCGTTGCGGGTGGCATAGGTGGCGCTGTAAAAAGGCAATTAGATAAAAAAAGTAGCTTTTGGGTTAGATGTTACAAACGGGCTAGATGCGCATAATATTATTCAAAAAAGTATGAAATCGGTGAAAAGTTTTTATGTAACTAACAATGATATTGAAAATATGATCAAGCTGGTCCCAGATAAAGTTTCACCAGTTCCTGGAACACTACAACTACATCAAATTATATCTCAGCAGCAAAATCAAATACAATATACTTAGGCAAATAAGTTGTTTTTGTGGCGAATTGAAAGGTTTGTGCAGCTGTTATTCTCCTAACAATCACACTTTGTTGAAAGATCAGAATAAAACAAAAGATGAGACCAATAGAAAAAGTGACAGTAATGAAGAAAAAGTAGACGAGGAAGCTACAGAAATATTGTTCTACAATAGAGAAGTAATTATAGATAACAGAGAAATTGAAATGAAAAGAGACGAATGTGAAGACGATGGAGAAACAAACGGTAAAGAACGTTTTTATGATGCACCAGATTGCTCTTTGATTGTAATTGAACAAGAGCCAATAAGTAATTTAACCCTCTACTACCTACCCCCTATTTTTGTCACATAACTACCTACCCGCGGTCTCTGAGACTCTTGCAATATAATGCTGTCGCAAAGAAAAACTATGACTTTTGGGGTTAAATTTAATTAAAACTTCAAATTGTAGTAGTTTTTAACATTTATTAAAATTATTGAAACATAAAAAATCAACATTGTTTATCACATAATTCAAAATCTTCTCAGAGAGTCAGAAAACACCGAAAAAAACTAACATATCTAGAAAATGGGATCCATGATCCAAGGAACATAATTTAGGAACTTTTTCTTACTAATTGAGCTTAGTTCAATAATCAACTCTTACATCTAAATAAAAATATCAATCAAAAAATACTTATTTCACCAAAATTGCAAGTCACCAACTTACAGTTTTTCGCGGCAGTTTATGCACGCCATTTTGGAGCACCCAAGGCAAATTGGTTTTTTGCATTGAAAACACAAGTATTGGGTCTTACGTTTCTTTTTGGGGTCACAAGTAGAACAGGTCTTTCGAATTTCCAACCTATCTTCATCAGCACTACTTCCTGCAGCAGCCAGAGGCGTTCCATCATTTAGATGAAGCACCCGACTAAGAGACATCTTGATATCTCGCGGAATCGACATGTTGAGTTGTCTTCGTTCCATATGTGGCCTCGTGAGCTGTCCAGCCAGTTTCTTCATGAAACAGAATCTGCTCTCAGTCTTTTCTGGTAGGGTGGACAAACTTACGACATAAGAGTTCGATGCTGCAATGTCAAGCAACCTGTAGAATATGGCCAGCGGCCATCTGCGTGTCCGACGACCCGTCGAATAATTCGAGCATCTTTGATCCAGTAAATCAACCCCAATTTTGGTTTGATTATAAAATAATATAATCTCTGGTTTCTTAGAGCTGTCATCAACATCTGGCGCATGATGCATGCTTGAAACTAGGATGACCGCTTTATTTGGTTTTGGCACAAACGATACAATGGTTTTGTCTTTAGTAAAACCAAAGATGGTTGAATCAACTTGTCGATGGCGCGAAGGTAGGAATTCAGGGGGAATATCCCGCTGGTTTTTCCTCATTGTCCCAACTAATGTCAGCTGTTTTTCTTTCAACAAATCTAATAGCTCAATAGATGTATACCAGTTGTCAGTCGTCACGTTTTTGTTGGTCCCTTCGATGCAAGAAATCAGGCGCATAACTGTCTGTGTAGGTTTTTTCAGCCGGCTATATTCGGCAGGTAGGTTCAAGCCATCTGAATCTCTCCCTAAGTAGATGTACGCATTGAGGAGATATCCTGATCTTGCATCTGTTAGGCACTGTATTTTTATTCCGTATTTAGCGGGCTTTTTTGGCATGTACATTTTGAATCGGCATCTGCCACGAAATGCCAATAGCATTTCGTCAATACAAGCGTAGCTTCCGATTGCGAAGACATCTTGACACCGCCTGATGAAAGAATCGAACAGGTCAGAAATCGGCGCCGCTGCATCATTTTCTCGCCGGGTTTCTCTTGTCGATGAATCGTCAAAACGAATAGTATTCAGTAATACTTCAAATCGGTTCTTGCTCATGATGCAGCGATATATTTCTCTTCCGGTGCCATCGGTACTATACCATGATTGGTAAAATTCATGGTTTTCTTTGAATACCGCGGTATAATAAAGCATTCCGATAAATGCTTTTAGTTCTATGAGATCGATATCTTGGACACAAGTTTGTTTCTTGTACTTTGGTCTGATGGCTAAAATCTTTTCGTTAGTATGCAGTACTACTTTTTCGAGCATTTCGTCTGTAAAATACTGGCTCCAGATGTCAAGTGGAGACGAAGACGAATGTAAAACATCTCTGTAAGCTGGTTTTATGCCCTCCCGTTGTTGCACTATGTTATGGTGCAACGTTCTTGTGCGAAAAGACGACGGCAAAGATGACCAACGAAAGCGATTTTTACCGAAATAGTTTCTTTTCCTGGCCCTCGAACGTAATGCTTCCAGCGGGACGTCGTCGTTGGATGATGATTGCGTTGACAAACCCGGAGGCGTACTTTGGGGCCTCAACAAGTTACCTTCTTCCGTCAGCACAAAATCTTCTTCACCATCTATTTCAGAACCGGATTCGTGAAACTCTTCTAAGCAAAATCTTCTCCTATATCACTTTCCACATCACTAACGTCTCCGTTGGGTAAATCATCTTCTTCTGAAGGATCATCCTCTAACCAGCGCGCAATAATTTCTTCATTAGATGCCATTTTACACTAAAACAAATAAAAGTATTTGGTGAAAAAAACTCCCGTAACTACCTACCTGCGGTCATTTAGACCGCTGGCAAAAATTTTTTACTCACCATCGACAAACGAACGCACGTGTGACCTCGACGAGCACAGGCACGGTACTGCGGTGTGCGGGGAGAAGGTACATGGACGCACGAAATGTAAAATTGCGCGTACACTTAGATTTTCACAAAAATATGTTCACGAGTGTCTGTGAGACCGCGGGTAGGTAGTTAAGGGTTAATTACAGAACAAATAATGGACTATATTGATGATACTCCTTCTATGTTATTCCCTCTGGACGACTTTGTTTTACAGCCTTTCGAAAGTGATATAATTAGTGATTCTATAAATTACATGTTACCGAGTACATCAAAAAATATGTTATCAGTAAAACCTTCTACGATTGTTAAAAAAACAAAACACGAAAATAAAGCTATCAGAACAGTTGTTAAACGACAGATAGATTGTAATAGGTGTAAGAAGAAGTTTCCTCTACATGCTCCTATGGCCAAGTGCATGGCTTGCAAAAATTTAAATTGTATGTCATGTTGTAGTTCCGGAGACCAACATTTTGATTATATTTGTGTAAAATGTTTCGGTCCCTAATTTTGATTTATTTTGACCTTTTACATGTTGATCATGACATTTAACATTGCCATACTTAGATTTAAATTCCTTACTTATTACGTAGATATAAAAAAAATGTTTTTGATATAATTTGTCTAAGTAATATATTTTGATTTATTTTGTGATGACATTTCACATTTTGTGATTTAGATTTTAATTACTTACTTATTAACGTAGATTAAGGAGCAATTCATACGGGCTTAAAGTCAATCCATCAAAAACCCAAGTAATAGTAATAGGAAGCTCGCGGATGATTACTCAAATCGATTGGCTTGATCTCCCAAAGGTAAAATTTGATGGTACTTCAATAGAAATCAGCAAGGTAGTCAAAAATCTGGGGGTACTTATGGATAGTCACCTATCTTGGGGACCTCAACTAGCAGCGGTAAGCCGAAAAACCTTTGCTGCAGCTGCCTCTCTTAAACGGCTGCGAAACTTCCTTCCGACTTCCACCAAAATTGCACTTGCACAATCATTGTTGCATCCTATTCTCGACTATGCTGACGCCAGCTATCTTGATTTAACTGAAGATCAACTCAACAAGCTTGAGCGTCTCCAGAATTTCTCTATTAGATTCATATTTGGCTTGCGCAAGTACGATCACATTTCAGAGTATCGCCACAGACTTAAGTGGTTACCTATCCGTCTTCGCCGGAATGCGCACATCCTTTCCCTCCTTTACAGCATCCTTTTCATCCCTTCTACTCCGTCCTACCTCAAAGAACGCTTTGACTTTCTTCACCTTTCCAACTCTCGACCCTTACGTTCCTCTGAAACCCTTCAATTAAAAACTCCTCATCATACCTCAGTATTTTATAGTTCCTCTTTTACTTTTCAGGCTACCAGGCTCTGGAATGCCCTACCTGTCTCAATTCGTCACGCTAAATCTCTCCCTATCTTTAAAAACTTGGTCAGACAACACTATATGTCATCCATCGCTCACTAGACCACTTATTAATTTTACATTTTTATAATTTATATATGTAGGTATGACAATATATATTTTTATGTATTATAATATTAATATTTATGTAATTTTATGATTATATTATACATTATAATTATGCAGTTTATTTTATATTATCTATATTTTTTATAAATATACGTGTACTATTAATATCGGATTTACGCCGCCGTCCTTATTTTGTTCACATAGATCCTGTCCATCCAAAGGTTGCCTGGAAGAGATCGCTTTTAGCGATAAGGCCGCCCATTGTACCTATTGTTTAAGAGTACCTATTGTTTCTTATAAATGATTGTATTTAAATGGTGTGCAATAAAGAAATTATCTATCTATCTATCTATTAAAAAATGTTTTTGAGTAATTTGTCTAGCTATTATAAAGTATTTTGTTTTATATTTTGAACCAAATAGGTACATCTTAATTTTACTTAAAATGTTTTAAGTTCGGTTATTGATGGGGTACATATTATATTTTTCATGTTGATTAAAAACAATTGTTAAACTTTGTAATATGTACTCAGCCTTATTACTTCCTAATAGTCACGCTACGTTCCATGAGCGTTACCGTCCAGTTATGTTTGTCTGATTAATTTAGATTGACTGAACTCTAGAAAACATATTAATGTTAGAAGACTGTTTTTGATTTTATAATACTTTATTGTAATATGTGATATTATCGTAATAATAAATGTTGTTAATTTCTTTTTATTTTGGATACAATAACAGATGTTGATAGTGTATGATGGTCTAATAGTGACGATTAGGATCATTCAGGCTGAATAACTTTTGAATTATAATAAATATTTTGCATTACGTTTAGTCTTTTCATAGTTTATTTTCATAAATCTTCACAAAAAACCTTTGTTTTGAATATACTTTTTATATTTGTTTTATTACATTACTTATAAAAGTGACGAATTGGAGCGATTCATTCTCTAGTGTTACACAAAAACTTAAGATTATCATAATTTTCGAATATTTAAAACATTAAATATATTATTTTAATATAATAGTATATATTTCCTATGATATTAACTATAATTAGGTAAAATAAAAAGTATATAATAAATAGGAACTCCTATTTCGTCACGGACAAACTTTTTGAAAAAAGCCCATATACGAATTACTTTGCATTTATGGTCTCACACAGAATGATACCATTAACGATATAGATACATTTTAAGAGTAGTAGAGTTTCTTGTCAAAGGGCTCCCCGGGGAAGTACTACCACCAAACCTATTTCTACCACCAAGCAGCATTGCTGTGTTTCGGATCAAAGGATTTGGTTGGTGGTGAAATTACAGGCTCATGAGGCTTTTCACCTGTATGCCTCAAGTTGGTGGACGCAGGGCAGTGCATCGTAGGGCTCATTTCTAACGTGCGTGACCTACGAGGCAAATCTCTGTTATAGGCAATGGTTACCACTCAACATCAGGTGGGCCATAAGCTTGCTCCATCTCCTACCTGGAGATGGAGCAAGCTTATGGCATAAATAAAAAAATTGTTGAAAATTAAATATGAACTCTGTATTCATGTTCTTTGACAGAATGTTTGGTACCATTAAATTAACGATAAAGTCACTTTGCTTTTATGATCTCAAGACATAATTGTACCATAAACAACATAGCCAGTTGAAAATTAAATATAAATCAGTCTGTATTTTTGGTCTCAGACAGAATTTATAAACAACAGTAAACAACAACAAATACGAATCACTTTGCATTTATGGTTTCAGACAGAATGTTACCATAAACGATATAGCCTGTTAAAAATTAAAAATAAATGCTCTGTATTTATGGTCTCAGACAGAATGTTACCATAAACAACATAGCCAGTTAAAAATTAAATATAAATCTGTCTGTATTTTTGGTCTCAGACAGAATTTATAAACAACAGTAAACAATAACAAATACGTATCACTTTGCATTTATGGTTTCAGACAGAATGTCAGAATAAATGACATAGCCAGTTGGAAATTATACTCGGCGCGGCGAATCTTGATCCCTATGACAGTTCGTGTTAGTGATGGGTCGTGTCTTTGGTCGTGTCGATAATTTTTTTTTTTAGACAAAGGCGTGGCTTGCATTCAGACACGTTGGTAAACATGTTTTAAAAAATATTATAATGTGCATTTTTAATGTCCATTATGTTGTTGTTGTATTAATTTAAGATTTTTGGCATAGATTAAGTAGGTAAGTAAAACGAAAGTTTCCAACCTTGTTATTTTCTAATAATGTTTAACCCGGTAAACACGTTTTTGCTATATAAGTATATATTTTATGATGAAAATGAATGTTCCCCATTTATTTATTTTGTCTGAAAAAAAATTTGTTATTGTAGGTTATAATATTATAGGATATTTTTAGATATAGCCACACTATTTGGTCGGTCACTACGACGCGACGTGCGCGATCGCTCGGCGGCCGGCGCCCGGCGCTCGCTTCTTCAGTACGAGTGCTAACGCCTTGTATGCGCCATGTGTTTTTTGTTATCGGAGTGTTACTTGTTACTACTGTGTTAGCGAAATCCTGTATCAAAGCTCCTGAAGGCAAGGGCCAGCGTTTGATTATCTGCCACGCTGGTACAGCCAAAGGTTTTGTGCCTAATTGCTTGTGGGCCTTCAAATCAGTCAAAACTACAGATTATCACGAAGAGATGAATTTTGAAAATTTTAAGCAATGGTTCATAAAACTTTTGGATAATCTGCATGAGCCCCACCATATTTTGATGGACAACGCCCCATACCATTCCGTACAAGTAAACAAACCACCCACCAGCAACAGTAATAAAGGTGAAATACTAGAGTGGCTGCAACGCAATGGTGTGGAGGCTGACAGTCAACTGTTAACCTTCCTATACTCGCGCGTTGGTCTGTGAGACCGACGAAACACATTTTCGTAATTATTTTTATGCAGGTAAATCCTGAGAAGTCGAATTCCTTGCTAGCTGCCGGATTTGTGGCTAACTTCATTTTAGTGCACGTCGCGCGTTCGGGCGAAACGCACGTGTTGTAGCATTTGGCGCCAATCGGTCCATGAGACCGATGCGAGTATAGGTGCAACTTTTTGTGTAAGTATTAATATAATATATTTAGTGCATTTATATATTCTTTACAGACTTTGAATACTTTATGAAGTATGTATAGTAAAATGTATGTATGTATGTTGCTCTATATTATATTTTGACCAATTTTATCATTCTTTTTTAGGTGATACTTCATATCAAAATGGATGATGATCGAATCAGATTGTTACTGGACGAATCAAGTTCTGGTTCTGGCTATGAAGACGAAAATGACAGTGAGGTAGAAGACAACGTGGAGGTACAAGAAGAGACATACGACACCGAGCAAGACGACGACAATGACGAGATATTTGAGGAAGAACACAATGAAAGTTCCCGTGATTTTTACTTGGGAAAAGATGGACAGACAAGGTGGAATAAATCTCCTGCCTCAAACCCAACTAGGCGACGTGCTAGAAACATAGTCACTCAACTTCCAGGCGCTAGAGGAGAAGCTAGAAATTTGAAGGAACCAGGTGAGCTGTGGCAGCTTTTTTTTTCAGAGGACACTATCAACCTGATAGTAAAATACACTAATGAACAAATTAATCGATTGAAACATAATTTCACAAGAGAAAGAGACTGCGCCGATACAGACAACATTGAAATTGAAGCTTTTTTAGGCCTTTTACTGTTTGCTGGAGTTAGAAGAAACGGTCGTCTAAATGCCAAAGATTTTTTCAAAACTGACGGGTCATCCCCGGAGATATTTCGATTGACTATGGGCTTTACCAGGTTCTATCTATTGATGCGTTGTCTCAGATTTGACAATAAAGATACACGAGAAGAGAGAATAAAACTGGACAAACTGGCACCTATAAGAGAGTTGTTCGACGAAGTTGTGGGAGCGTTCAAAAAATACTACAGTGTGTCTCAGTATGTTACAATTGACGAAAAATTAGAGGCTTTTAGAGGACGTTGCAACTTTCGCCAGTACATTCCATCGAAACCCAACAAATATGGAATAAAAATTTATGCGTTGACAGATGCCAAAATGTTTTATACCCATACCATGGAAGTTTACGTTGGGAAACAACCAGACGGTCCATATCGAGTTGATAGCTCCGCTTTGACTTTGGTTTTGCGATTGAGTGAAAATATTCACAATACTGGGCGTAATATCACATGTGATAACTTCTTCACTAGTATTCCATTGATAGATAAGCTTGAGTCTCAACACAAATTGACAGTTATTGGGACGATTCGTAAAAACAAACGAGAATTGCCTAAACAATTCACGGAAATACGAGGAAGAGCCGAAAAGTCCAGTTTATTTGGGCACCGAGGCAATTGCAGTCTTGTATCCTATGTACCGAAAAAAGGCAAAAATGTCCTTCTCGTATCCAGCATGCACGATGATGCCCAGATCAATGAGGATACAGGTAAACCAGAAATTATAATGGACTACAATAGAACCAAAGGTGGAGTTGATACCGTGGACAAAATGTGTGAGACTTACAACGTTGCACGTGGGACAAATAGATGGCCAATGGTGATATTTTACAGCTTGATGAATGTAGCGGGTATAAATACGTTCATAATATACCTGCACAACAACCCTACCAAGAAAATTAACCGTAGGACCTTTCTTGAAGCTTTAGCATACGATCTGATCAATCCGCAACTTAGACGACGGGCTCTCATTACATCCTTGCCGAGAACCATCAGGCTCAGACTTGCCGAAATATGTAAATTAGATGGGCCCGAGTCTTCAGCAACATCTAATAATAATAAAGTTGGTCGTTGTGGATACTGCTCATCAAAAAAAAACCGCAAGACACGTTACAACTGTGCCACCTGCAAAAAATACTTTTGTTTGGAACATGCTGTAACCATATGCCCTGATTGTTATGGTGATGCTCAAAACTAAGCCAAACATAGATAAATATGTCCTTTGATATGTTCATTATTATTTTTCAGAAGTTTATTTTGTTTTTAAAAAGAAGTTCAGACTTTAATTTTGTTTTCCTAGTACTTAAGAAAAAAATCTCAAATTCGAAGACTGATTTGTAATAGACTATAAGTCAGTAAAATAATTAATAAATTAAGTATTATTTATACTATTTTGTTTCATTACATCCTAAACTTTGAAAAAATAGTAAAAGTTTTTGGGCTTCTAAGTAAAAAAAATATGTTGTAGGGGTACAAACTATCGGTCTGTGACACCGTGCGCGAGTATAGGTGTAGCAAAAATTGGCGCGGGTATAGAAAGGTTAAAAAAAGAGTTGGTCAGATTATTAAACTTACAAAAACTCCAAACAAAGCGGACATATTCTTTGGGTGAAATGGCAAAATCTAAAGGTCACACAATGATTCGGTTACCGCCATACCACTGCCAATATAATGCCATTGAGATGATATGGGCGCAAATCAAAGGTGGGTAATTTGTATTTATTTTAACTTTTATGTACATATTACATATGTACTTTTACTTCAATCTCACTCTTTTACTTTGCATCATACTCAAAATAAATATTGTTTCAGGTTGTGCAGCCAGGCTTAACACGTTCGCGGACGTACCTGTTTCGACAGCTGTTTTGAACGTAACCTCATTGACGCACCTGCGATAGCATTCATTCTTTGTACGTTTGGTTTTGACGTAATGACTATAGCAGGGCTCTTTCCTAAGGAAATTGTGAAACTTATACATTTTCTGTCCAATTTTATTCAACCCTAGGTACTGTAAGTGTCCCATATCACAATTATAATGAGTGAACAAAATAGCCATGTCCACTACCCCCGCACCCCCCAAAACGAGACACACCTTGCATAGCATTCGTCAATGTATGGCGCAGCGTTACCGGATTGGGGTTTTTTTCGCAATTCTGGGGAAAAATTTGACTACTGGGGAAAACCTGGGGAAACTACTGGGGAAAAATAAATCACAATGGGGAGTTTTGGGGGCAGCGTTTTATCAAAACCATAAAATAAAAGAAACTAAAAATAAACGAACTTCCCCACGACTTTTTTGCCGATATTCATGAACTCTAAGCTAGTAAAAACAAATGTTTTATCGAGTCTATGGTCTATGTCTTCAAGCAAGCCCCCAGTCTTTCTTGTCTATGCCGATCTGTCAAAATCATCTGATCATCTCTCTCTGCGCTTGTTGTTGTTGGAGCTGTTTTTACTGCATCTGCGTGTGTCTTATAAATTAAGTTATTGTACTAAGATAAATTATAATATGCAAAATGGCCCGACGGTATAGACCGGCATGGGAAGCAGAGCCTCAGTTTTCGGGTGTTTAATTTAGTAGGAGAAATCAATAATATGCATCTCGTACATAAAGTTGCGAACAAAGAAACGAAATGACAACAAAAATAAACATGAACGGATATGTTGATACGGGTAACAGATTTAAATCATCATCATCACCATCATCAAACCAGTACAAAAGAATTTACAAGTTTATCTATTTTTAGAATTTCCGTTTGGTGTGGAATCGTACGCCTAGGCAGCCCGCAGCTGTTATCGGTCGGTACCTAACGGTAATGTTGCTGGTGGGTGGTGTGGCCATATATTTAGATTTTTTTGTTTCGTGGGTATTATTTATTTTTATGTACAGGTGAATGATGGGTGGCAGAATTTTAAGATTTTGATATTATTGTTTGGAGGAATGTGGGCTTATGTGGATATTAATTTGTTATTTTTTGTGTTGGTTGGGGCTTGTTATAGAAAGTACTAAATAAACTGAAAATATTTACATTGTCAAAAAATTTTTTTCAGGGTGGCTTTCGAATATGGAGGGAGATGCTTCAAAGCGTTCTGTAAACTTTGTAAATGTTCTTTACAAGCACATAAAAAAGACTTGTCAAACCATGCAAATTGTAAAAAACATCAAGAGGCTTTAAAGTTTTCACAACTTGGAAACAACAGCAAGAAATTAACAACGTTTTTTAACAAAAGTATAACAACAGAAAGAAAAGTAACAGAACTCAAAATTGCAGCATTTATAGCAGAGCATAGTTCAATTTTAGCTGCAGATCATTTCGGCGTGCTGATTTCATCTTTAGATAAATCATCTGCCTTACTCAGCGATTTGAAACTTCACCGTACAAAGTGTGCTGGTCTAATAAATAATGTAATATCGCCGTGTATGCTCGAAGATCTAATCAAAGATATTGGCGATAGCCATTATGCCGCAATTATAGATGAGAGCACATGTATTGACACAAAAAAGGCACTGTGTTAATACGTTACTTCAGCAAAATAACAGCCAAAGTTGAAACAAGGTTTTACAAGTTATTAGAGATTAATGCCGGTGACGCTGACACATTGACAAAAGCATTTAAAGACCAACTTATCGAAGATGGTTTAGATATTAATAAATTAATTGGCATTGGCGTAGATGGAGCCAACGTAATGGTTGGTGAGCATCATTCATTTTCATCAATACTGAAGGAAACTGTACCGCATTTAGCTGTGGTTAAATGTGTGTCACACTCATTGCATCTTGCTGCTGAAAAAGCATGCAAAGTGCTACCAACACAATTAGAGTTCATTGTAAAGGAAAGCCACAACTGGTTTTCTTGCTCATCAAAAAGACAAATTGAATACAACCATTTGTACGAAACTTTAACAGGAAAAAAACCGTTAAAAATTGACAAATTATCGGGTACACGTTGGCTAGCTCGCATTGAAGCAATCACAAAAATAATAGAACAGTGGGATGCTTTAGAATTACACTTCAGAATAGCAAAAGATAAAGAAAGGTGCTATACAGCATCCCAATTACATCTGATGTTTATGTCAAAGCCAAATAGGCTTTACTTATTGTTTTTAAAACAATCGTTAAAGGCCATAACTGACGTAAACAAAATGTTCCAGTCAGACAATGTGGATTCTCTAAAACTATTATCAGAACTGACCAGGTTGCTGGCAAATTATCTATCAATTTTGATTCCCCCTCAACGCCTACAGAGCGTCAGACAAAATGAGTTAGCAACATTCGCATTCCGCGACTACGTTATGAATACTAGTTGCATCCACCTTGGGTACTTGTTTGCGCAAGAATCTGGAAGTGTACCTGCTTATGATTTAAATATCATTAAAGAAAGGTGTACCCAATTTCTTATTCGGCTCTGTGAAGAAATCCAAATAGAGATTCCGAGTAATATGAAATTAATAGAAAAAATGACAGTTTTCTCGCCACAAATCGCGACAAGTCAAGTAAGACCTGATATCGCCGAAATAGTAGTTGCTTTCAAAGACGTCGTTGGAGCAGAAAACATTGATTCGACCCTGCAAGAGTGGAGAGTTCTACCTTTGCAACCTTGGCAAAAAACTGAAACAGCTGACCAGTTTTGGGGAGAACTTTTAGCATACAAAAATGCTGCTGGAGAGGTTGCTTTCCCAAATTTAACCAAACTTGCCACGGCTATTTTGAGTTTGCCTTTTGCAAACGCTAGTGTTGAGAGGGCTTTTTCGATTATGAATATCGTTAAAAATAAACTAAGAAATAGAATGCTAACGAAATCCGTAGACCATATCATGAGAGTGAGGTATACATTAGAAACCAGCGGCGGGTGCACAAAATTTGAGCCAACCAAAAAAATGTTAAATTTGTTTAATTCTGAAAATGTATACCAATCAGCAGACGAAGACAATATAACTGAAGCACTTGATTTATTCAATGAAAATTAATTTTAGTTATTAAATAAAAGCCATTTTTAAGTGTATATTTGTTTTTATTTAAAGCTAAATCGTTGGGGTTTTTTTTTTTACAAACGTATCATTTTGGGGAAAAATAGAAATGAATTAGGGGAAAAACATTAAATGCCATCTGGCAACCCTGGTATGGCGATTTGTTCAGTCGCCCGGTTACTGCGCCGGAGTGAGGTTGCGTTGGTTGGCGGGTTTTTCGCGCCTTGAAACAAAAATTGTAAGTGATTTATTTTGTTGTTTACTAGCACAAAATAGTGTTATTATGTGTTTGAATGATAGTGAATGTCTGTGGAAGGGTGTAATTTATTAGTAACGCGTTTATACAATGGAGTTGATATCCGTTTTATGTGTTTTGCAGATGCCTCGAAAAACCAAATTCAAAAATGATTTGCCAGAGCCTGAATGCAGCGGTGTTACGCCTATCGTAAGTTTATTTGTTTATATTGATTACGATAAACCTATTGTTGATTGTATTATGATTCTGTTATTCATTTTATACCTACAGTCGAGTTGAAATCCGTTTTATATGCTTCACAGAAGCCTTGTACAAACAAGACAAAACATGATTTTGCAGAGATTCCTGAATGCAGCAGTAATATGAATAACGTAGTTTATTTTACTTTTATAATGAATACCTACATAGGTACCTACCAGGGGCGTAGCTACCGCCGTATTTTCCGTATCAATTATACGGGGCCCCCGGGCCACGGGGGCCCCCAAAGTGTGTAAGGAAAAAGAATAAAAACTTTCTAATTTATTTTATTTTACAAATGACAAAATTCTATAAAGCAATTCCTTTTTTTCCCGCCTTAAGCGTGCGTTCAAAAGTTGGCAACACTACATCGTTATGGCGGGCTGCGGGACTTCCCCGTTTTACTTACTTCATCTTCAACTCAGCGGGGAATCCCCGGGAATCCTTCATCGATATCGCGATGTACGTGTACGTTGTTGTACTTTGCATTGGATGTTAAACCACGGAGTGCAGTGCACTGTTTATTTACGCGCTTTATATAAATGTGCATTACATTGTAATTCAGTACAAACAATATTGTTCTTCTGGTTTAGCAGTATTAGTAACGATTTGTAAAAGAAATGAGTGAAAGGAAAAGAGATTATCTCAGCGGCGCTGAGAAAAGAAAAATTAAACAGAAAAGGGACGAGGTTATAAAAAAAGTGCCCAAAATTTCTTCATTTTTTCAGAGACAAGATACTGTGAGTGATTTATATTGGAAAGGTAAGTACTACACTACTACCCAACCCATTTATTAGGGGCCCGTAGTGATAAACAAGGAAATCTTTTAATTTCGGTCTGTCCATCTGTCCGTCACCAAAAGTTGTCTCCCCCCTCGATTTTCACAATTATACTGTTTTTAGGGTTCCGTGCCTTGATTAAAAAAAACAAAATTCTAACTTATCTATAGGATCGATTTGTTTTGTTGTTTGTTTATCAGTCCGTATCGTATCATTAATTGCGTGTTGAGAACTTCAGATGTGCAGACTCGCTTTCGGGTTCTCGTTTTGTATGGCCACTACACTACGCGCTGCGTTTAAATAGCACGCAGGTGTATAGTAATGCACGGACGGGCTGCAGGTGATTTTGTATCTACTAATAGGTACGAGCACAATCCGCGTAGAATCTGTGTGCGTCTGAACTGAACACTCTCTAACTGTGACCCTTAGTAACGTTATTTATTTATATATAACTCTTTTTAGTTTAGTATCAAAGCATTCGTATTTATTTTTTAACAATTACTCGTATATTTTTAGATTCTTCTGAAGCATGTTCTTCATCACATATCCATCCGGAAATAGAAGAAAGCCAAGCACATACTTTATCGGATGTCCATCCAGAAATCGAGGAACCCCAAGTCAACGATTCTGATATATCTGCAGATAATGCAGATTGTAATATAATTTCATCAGATAGAGGAAATTTTGGTGACAATTTAACTGAATGCGAACGAAAAATAATTTTTAAATTGGGTCCATTTAAACCACAAGGACCATTTCCAAAAGTTTCAGAAAATAACCGACCTTTTTCAGCTTATTACTATTCATATTTCAATCAGGCAGGCATAAAAATTATAAGACCATGGTTATGTTATTCTAACGTTTTAAACAAACCGTACTGTCACTTCTGTTGGTTATTAGCAGATCGTCAAAACAAATCGTACTCCTCTGCTTGGGTTAACGGTGTTTCGGTTAGAAGCAATTTCACACAAACTATTCTTGACCATGAAAAGTCACAGCAGCATATTAGTGCCTCACTCTCTTATAATAATTGGTTGCAAGGAAATACCATCGATACTCTATTGAAAAGTGAAATCGATAGTAAAATTACATTCTGGAGAGATGTACTGCATCGTATAATTAATGTTATAATTACTTTAGTATCTTGTAATCTACCTTTGAGGGGGCATGATTCTGATTCTGGCAATTTTATTGCAATTTCACGTCTGCTATCTAACTATCATGCAACTTTAAAAGAACTTTTTCTAAAACCGAAAGGTGAAATAAATTATTTAAGCCCTACGATTCAAAACGAAATTATTAGTTTGCTTGGTACTAACGTTAGGAACAGTATTATCTCAGAAATTAAAAAAGCTCCATTTCTGACAATAATTCTGGATACAACACAAGACTTGTCAAAAATTGACCAACTATCTGTAGTTTTTCGATATATCTCGGTTACAGAAAATGATGATAATGTGCCTAAAGAAATAAAAATCTGTGAGTCCTTTTTAGGATTCATAGCAGTAACCGATTGCAGTGCTGCAGGTCTGAAAACTGTCATTTTAAATTTGACTAAAGAATATGGAATTGATTTGACTAAATGTAGAGGACAGGGATACGATGGAGCAAATGTTATGTCGGGTGTGTATGGAGGATTACAAACCCTAATAAAAGAGCATGCTCCAAATGCCGATTATGTTCATTGTGCTGCGCACGCTTTAAACTTGGTTTTGAACGATGCTGCGAGACATGTTCGTGAAGTATCGACTTTTTTCGATAATTTAGAAAAAATATATACTTTTTTTGGCAATAGTATAAAACGCTGGGCTATGCTAAGTGACGATTCATCTGAAAAATATTTGATTACCCTTAAAAAGGTATGTCCTACCAGATGGTCTTCTAGGAACGACGCTTTATTAGCAGTAAAGAAAAATTTTTTACTAATCATGAAAACTTTGTACCAACTAAATTTAATTTCAAATAAAAAAGATGAACGTGAAGAATGTAAAAGTATAATTAATATTTTAGAGAGTTTTAATTTCTTAGTGCTCGTTACATTTTTTTCTTCACTATTTGAAATTATTAATCCTGTTTCTAAAGCTCTACTGCATGAAAATAATGACTTACAGAAATCTAGTATTTTATTAAGTAATCTTTTAAATAGACTGTGCCAATTAAGAAATCAGAATTCATTTAATAGTTTGCTAAATGAATCCAAAGATTTAGCAAAAAAGTGGGGGGTAACAACTGTTTTTAAAAACAGTAGGCGAAAGATAACGAAGCGTTTTTTTGATGAGTTATCACAAGATGAGAGAATTTCCGACCCGGAATCCTATTTCAAAGTCAATGTATACTATTGCTGTTTAGATATATTAATTTCTCAAACTAAAGAAAGATTTCAGAGCCTTTGCAACCTGAGTAGTATATTCGAAATATTACAACCGGAGAAACTCCTATCTTCTTCAAGCGAAGAGATATTAAACGCTTCCGGAAAACTGTCTGCTAAATACAGTAAAGACATCTCACTTAATCTTTGTGACCAATTAAAGGCTCTAAAAACATGCTTAAATTCTGAAATTAAAAAAATTGATTCCATTAAAGAACTCATTGAATTATTGCTAGTAAAATTCAATAGTCTTGCATCCAGTTTTCCCGAGGTAATCACAGCATGCTTTTTATTCTTGACCCTTCCAGTTACAACCGCAACGGCAGAAAGAAGTTTTTCAAAATTAAAACTAATAAAAAATTACTTAAGAACTTCGATGGGACAAGAACGGCTGTCAGACATCTCACTATTGTTCATAGAGGCAGAAACTTTAGAAAAACTAAAATCATCATCAGCCATAAATGATTTAATAAATCAGTTTGCCGATAAAAAGGCAAGGAGAGTGAATATTTAAAATTCGATTTTTATTTGTAAAATGGGTAAATTATGTGATGAATAAATATTACTTCTCACAATATTTTTTTTCTTTTGTGAAAAATCTTTACCTCCATATAAGGGCCTCCAAAAAAATTTTTATACGGGGCCCCGACAAGGCACGCTACGCCACTGGTACCTACATACCTATTGTAGATGCTATAATGATTCTGCTGATGAGTTGCATGCAGTCGAGTAGGTAGTAACCCCTATTGCCACTTATTTCTAAGCTTGTTTGTTAAATGTTGTATTTTTATTTACAGGTATCTCAACAAAAAGAAGTCAATCCATATGACACTGACAAACTACAAAAGCTATTTGATGAAGCATGGCAGAAACCATGACTTTCAAGAGTCGGAAAGATCTGAAGATGAACAGGAGAGGATTCCATTTAGCGCTATGGGCAGTGATGGGTCTGGTTCTCCGGCACATGATCCATATGCTGATTCTGCTGGAGAATATGGAACAGATAGTAACTACAATCCCGCTGAAGATGTCTTTGATTCATTTGATAACGTGAGTGAGCAACATCAGCAAGATCATGATGACCGTACAGTAAGTGAGATCTCCGACCAATTGTTGTCAGATCAAAACAATTCACAAAGTCTGGATCCAGTATTAGGTACCATGCAAACTTTACATCAAAGGAACCATGACATCAACCCTCTTGAGCCGGATGATGCCAGTTCACGCCATAGTCCAGATTCAGCTCTAAATGCCATTCCTACTCAAAAGAACCATGACATCAACCCTCTTGAGCCGAATGGTGTTAGTTCACGCCATAATCCAGATTCAGACCTAAATGCCATTCATACTCAGTCACCTAACAGGCAACAAATAACACCTGATGAATCTCTTCCTACTTACGGACACGTAGAGCTATTATTATCAGATGCAAGGGTCAATGGTAGTAGCCTTCTTCCAAGAAATGCACAGGAATCTCACGAAAACGACCAATCTTCTCGAGCCATCTCAACACCAACTAATGATGATTGTGTTTGGGAAGTTACCACTGCATCTATTTCTGAATTTGAGTTTGATGCGACTAATGCAGGGCCGCAAGTACACCTAGATGGTAACACAAAACCTATTAATGTTCTAGATCACTTATTTACTGCTGAATTGGTTGATTTTATTGTCACATGCACAAATGCATATGCAGAAAATTTATGTTCCTCCAACAGACCACATACAAGAGGCTCCCGGATGCAGGCGTTTAAACCTACAGACAGAGAGGAAATTAAAAAATTCTTGGCCCATGTTTACTACAAGGGCACCATGAAAACCCAAGTATAAGAAAATGTTTTACCACCACCGATCCACTGTACTATCACCCCATTTCGTCATACACCATGTCAGGCAGGCGGTTTGGACAAATTTTGCGATGTTTATGCATATCCGAACCAAACTCCAAAGGGATGAATAAAGTCAAGCATTTTGCGAATAAAGTAATCAGCAATTTTCAGTGCATATGGCACCCTGAGAAAGAATTATCACTGGATGAATCTTTGTTGCTGTTTCGGGGGCGTTTATCTTTTCGACAGTATATTAAGTCGAAAAAAGCAAGATACGGAATCAAGTTCTATGTATTAACCACCCATGATGTATATGTGCTGAATTTCGTAGTTTATGAAGGTAAAAATACGTTGGAAGAAGACAGAGATTGCTCAAAAACTGCAAAGTTGGTGATGAAACTCATGCAGCCTTATCTGGATAAAGGACATGAGCTATATATGGATAATTTCTATAATAGTGTTGATTTGTGCAAGAAGCTTTTGTTGCATAAAACCCATACAACAGGAACATTACGCAAAGATAGAAAAGGAAATCCAATGACTTTGTTCAAAAAATAAATTAAGAAAGGAAGTCATTACTGGAGAAGGAACGGAAAAGTATATGTATCAATGTGGAGAGATAAAAGAGTGGTGCACATGATTACTACAAAACACCACCCAAGTCTAATAGTAACTACTAATAGGTATGGCCAGCAAAAGACGAAACCGATTGAAGTTAGCGAGTATAACAAATTTATGTCAGGCATTGACAAGTCAGACCAGATGATGTCTTACTATTCAACACCGAAAAAAACAATAAGATGGTACAAGAAAGTTCTCTTTCATCTATTGGACATGATGGTTTGGAATGCACACTACATGTACAAAAAGCAGTGCGACTCGAAAGCAACTTTGCTGAGTTTCCGAGAAAGTGTAATAAACTCATACCTACGGGTAACTGAAAACACTATGAGTAGGGCTTCCATTCCGTAATTACGTAATTACGCAATTACGTAATTACGCAAACATTTTAGACTTATGACAATTCCGTAACCGAAGGGTTGAAATCCGTAATTACGTATAAGACCAGCTAAATACAAAAATCTTGGTCTAGTGAGAACAAAGGGTTCAATGACAGCAGATGTAGGAACTCAATTAATACAACAACATTTGAGCAACTTCGAACTCAGCCTTGAAGACATAATTGCTTTCACAACAGACGGAGCCAAAGTGATGGTTAAAATGGGCAAGAATTTTAAGGGTCACCATCAATTGTGTTTTGCCCATGGCATACAACTTGCGTTGCTTGATGTGCTTTATAAGGCAGAGAACCAGTCAACTCCAGAACCAGAGATTCAAGATAATGAACTGGATTATGACTCTGAAGATTCTGAAGAAATCTATGGAGGATTTGATATCGAAGTACCAAGAATTACTGAAGTAACAGAATTTTAATTTCTGTACAAAGATACTATCAAAAAAGTACGAGACTGTGTTAAATCTTTTAAAAAATCACCATTGAAAAACGACTTGTTGCAAAAATACGCTGCAGATGAGTGCGGAAAGAGCCTCAATCTTATACTCAACTGCAAGACCCGATGGAACAGCTTATCCGATATGATTGGCCGATTTTTAAAATTAAAGTCGTGTGTCTTTAAGGCATTACTGGATTTAAAATCGAATATTAACTTTACAGAAAAGGAAATTCAAGAGCTGCAGAATATTCATCATAGTTTAGATGTTATTAAAACTACAGTGATGTCTTTGTGTCGCCGTGATTCAAATTTATTGACGGCAGACGCTGCTCTCCAATTTATGTTACATAAACTTGATAGTCAGTCTAACGAACTCAGTGAAAAGCTTGCTACTTCTCTTAGATATAGAATAAAAGAAAGACGAACAAGTGTATCTGGTATTTTACAGTATTTACATAACAATGAAGAATTTTACGAGACCATAGCAACAGAAACCTTCACAAAACCGATGTCAGATTATATAAGGACATACATAATAAAATTATTAGAAAGGCTGAAATTTAAAACTAACACGGCTCAAAGTAGAGAACAACAAATAAGCACAGCACTTACAGACTCCAGCGATGAAGAGTTAACTGTGGCCGAGGAATTGGAAAAAGAGATACGCAAAGCGACTACACCCGTAGTTAAATCTACAGTTGACACAGATCTTGAGTCCATTGTTAGAGTGGAAATGTGCATCTATGACAGCGCCGGCGGTGGTCGAGGAGTTTACTTAACAGCAGCGTATAATTATTTGTTATCAATTACACCAACAAGTGTTGAAGCCGAACGTGCTTTTTCTTCGGCCGGTTATTTATGTAGTAAATTTAGAAGTTCATTAAATGATAAATCATTAAATGCGTTAACCTTTATGAGATCTCATTTTCAGGAAACTTGAAAAAAGTAAATAACATTTGGTGTAATTGATTTGATTGACTGTAGATTTATTTATTGTTGTAGTCGCTTTGCGTATCTCTTTCGTTAAGGTTAAATATTATTTTGCTCAGAAATTAGATTTTGGTTTTGTGTTGTGAACTTGTGACTTGTATTTGTATCTGATCAGATGTTTATCGCGAGCTTGTGTTGTTGACATGACTCATGTTAACAAAACAAGCTCGCGACATCCGAATTATGTATATTCTTTCTTCATAGAGTGCTCCTTTGATAAATAAATAAATATTTTGTTTAATTTATGTAATTTTCACTCCTTACATAGTCATTTGCTACCTATAAATACACAGAAATTAATGAAAACTTTCGATAAAAAAATGACTTAGAAATTACGTAATTGAACCACTCAAATTCGTTATCAGTTACGTAATTGACATATCCGTAATTTTGGAAGCCCTAACTATGAGAGATCTACAAAAGATGAAACTCCCAAAAACTGGAAGTCGAAAGAAGAAAACTACAGCCGACTATTCTCATTTAGCATGTGAAGCTGGACACTGGCCAGAACTTTTACCACTGCCTGAAAACGCAAAACGCAGCAAAGTTTTCTTGAGATGCCGAGCTTGCACCAAAAACAAAAAATCCAAGCAAACGAGCTACCGCTGCAAAGGCTGTGTAGACAAGCCACCCCTCTGTCTAGGATGTTTTGAATGCTGGCATAATGAACACCTTATATAATAATATGTTCACTGTGTCGGCGTTGGTCTAAAATTATAAATAAACATTATCATGAATTAGTGGTATTTTATTTTATACTAGCTACTTACTCTCTTCGATTTAGCCTGCGCTTATAATAGTCTATAAGTAATCTCTGTGTTAAATTTAATCTACATTCGTTCAGTCGTTCTTGCGTAATTTAATAACAAACATAGATCCAAACTTTCGCAATTAATAGTAGTAAGAATGCAATAGCAGCTGTGTCCTATTTCATATTAAATATACCATTGAATTGGGCACACCAACTATAACTTTCGTCTGCTATAGTAGCGGTGTCATATTTAATGGCATAAATGGTATGAAATGGGGCACAATTGCTATAGCAGGCGAATGCAATAGCAGTTGTGTCCCATTTTACAATAATTACATAATTGAATTGGACACACCTGCTATAACGTTCGCTTGTTATAGCAGCGGTGTCATATTTTATGGTATAAATTGTATGAAATGGGACACAAATGCTATAGCAGGCGAATGCAATAGCAGCTTGTGTCATATTTAATATTATAAATGGTATGAAATGGGACAAAGCTGCAATTGCATTCAGCAGCTATAGCAACTGTGTCATATTTAATAGTACCTATATATGGTACGACATAGGATACAACTACTATAGCGCTCCATACTAAAAACTATTGTCCAAAACGGGTGTCCTCGAAGGACGAAATGTCCGCGAACGTGTTAACACCACTCCGCCATTTACAGCCAATAAAATGCTGACATTATTAGAAAAAGCTTGTAGTGAAGTGACTCCGGATAATTGGAGGAAAGTCGTAGAAAAGACCAAAAAACTTTGCTACGATGATTGGGATCGAGATGTGCGATACGACACTCTTGAAGATCAACCATTATTGATAAATGTAGGTGACAGCAGTTGCAGTTCAGATTCCGAGTCTGAGACGCAAACACTCATGTCATTATCAGATTCAGAATAAAATTCAGAGTGTAACAAAAGTAAGTGATAATACTTTAGGGCGTGTAGTGTCCCTTATATAGAGTTCACTGGCAAAGTAGCAGCGCTAAAAGCAAAAATTTTTTTTGTGATTTGCATGGGGAATCTCATGTGGCGCTTGCCCATACAAATCACAAAAAAAAATTTCGCTTTCAGCGCTGAGTACTTTCACTGTAAACTATATAAAGAACACGTGCAAACCCTAAAGTATTATCACTTACTTTTGTTACACCCTTGACCCTGTGTATGTAAATAAATAATTGTTAAAAAGATTTTGTTTCATTTCGTTTTGTCCTATAGCTGTTATTTTTTAATTTTCTTGGGTATAATATAATCATGTGTGTATATATGAATGGTATGATCGTAATATTCTGTTCCATTCCATAATATATGAACTAAAATGTGAGTATGAAAAAAAATTGTGCACTCGTTTCCATTACCGACATTTTTTTATCGATACTTGCCGCCCTAGTCGATAAACGTCACACGACGTAAGTTTTGCAGGACGTAAACATAAATTCAGATTGAGATAACTTCTTATAAATGTTAAGAATTGTTAAAAATATCAACGGAATATCTAATGGTAAAAAGCTACGTAAAATTTATAAATGGCATTTTTAGACGCCCCCAATATGATCCCAATTTAATGGTGACACCACTACAATGTTATATGGTGACTAGAGAATACAATCGGTCGGAAACGGTCGGGACCCCGGGATCCCGAGATTTGGGATCCCGGGATCCCGATCGTTTTCTGGCCTCGAAAATCCCGGGACTGTACTTGGCTAATCTCGGGATTTTCGGGATTGCCACAAACAAGTCTAGTTTGTATTCCGTAGTCCGTTGCGCCTTGAAAATAACCTTGCCTAGATTATTTTAATACATTACGACAAAAAGCAACTCGTACAATACGTAGGTACCCACTATTTACTACACAGGTACTGTCCTAATAATATGTTTGTCGTAGAACTTAGAAGGGACTTCCCCACTCGGAATACTTTAATACAATACTCATAAGGTAACTCTCCAACAGGGGAATCACCCGATCATATCATATCATAAAATTGTTGCGGGTATTTCCCGTCGGGGATTCCCTGTACGAAAGTATAAATATGCAAATCAGGTTTTATTTTTTCATTTATTGTTCTGTCAGTGACGGGTTACGTAGGCTACGTCATTAAGATTTAAAAGTCAATTATCTGAAATTAAGTATTTCAAATGGCGGGAGACTTTGTTAAACATAAAAAAGACAGTGATACGACGCCAGTGTGGAGTTATTATTTAGTTGCGAAGGACGGGAATAGTGCTAAATGTAAGCGATGCCCAGCCATCCCTCAAGACTGGGTGGATCAACTAAGAGATTACATACACATTTGTTATCAAAACATAACATCAAAGTTATATCCGCTTCAACAAGTCAAGATTCTGAAAACCTGAACACAGCACCGCCGCCAGCCAAGCGAAATTTAGATGATTATTTTACTAAAAGTGCCGACGATAGCCTGGATGATATTTTGGCAAGAATGATTGCATTAGCCCTTAACCAGGCAAAGTACTGTAGAGGACCACTTTGGTTTCGGATGATTTTACAGGGTAAGGTATACCTAGGGACACGATATGTCAAACAGCCATAGACAATAAATATTTTTATGATTTGAAAGCAGTCTGAGTAAAATGGAACGCACCCAAAACAAAAAAAAGAAATTCAATTTGACGTTTCTCTCTTCTTGATCAACAAACGATTGTTTTTGTGTGCTAATTGCAGTAAATCGCAGAAAATGCCTAAAAAAAATCCAGTAAGTATTGTTTGGTGTATAGAAACCTAACTTTGAGATTTTTTACACAATCTGAACATATTTTGTTTGTCATACACATTGTTTTTATTCTAGAAACGATTGCTTGAATTATGTGGTCCTTATATGATCATTGCCCATTACGCATGTAGATTCGTAAGATGTATTTTGATGAGTTTTCTTCTTTTTTAGCCCCGGACGCTGAAAGACAATGATATTGAAGCTCATCTTCAATACCTGCTGTCTTCAGAAGATACTGATGATGATGAATTAATTGAAGATTTATCTGACATCTTGAACAAAAGGCTAGACAAAATGCAGAATATCACGACTGAAGAGCTCTTAGATATACTTAGTGATGAAAATGCACCATTTCCTGCTTCAGCGGAGCCTGTAATTGAAACAGATAAAGAAAGTCAACTAATACAACCTGAGGACATAGGGATGGAAGCACCGGACACTGTTACCAATATTTATGTTGCACCGTCTTCTCCAGTTCAAATACTATCGCCAGTTCGACCACTGTCTGCAGTTCGACCACCATCTCTAGTTCGATCACCATCTCCAGTTCAACCACCATCTCCAGTTCAACCACCATCTCCAGTTCGACTACCATCTCCAGTTCGATCACAATCTCCTCCAGTAAGTGATACTCTCACCTTTACTCAACTGATCCAAAAAGAAAGATCTTGGTCAACCAATATTGAAAATCAAACATTTCCAGTCCATCAAACTAAAGCTAAACCTACCATTGATTACAATAACAGACATTTGCCTATAGATTATTTTGAGCATATGTTTACATCAAACATAATTGATATTCTAGTGGAAAACACTATTTTATATGCAATCAAAAATCAGACAAGAAACTGGATAGAAACTAACAATGAAGAAATGCGTGCCTTGCTTGGTGTGATTATAATGATGGGCTTAAAGTCATTGACTGATGACTGAGCTTTACTGGTCGACTGATGACTTTTATAACAATCCAGTAATCAGCGGAGTAATGACACTAAAACGTTACAAAAAACTAATAGAAAACTTTCATGTGAACAACGCAAACACTGAATTGGAATGCAGTGATCCAAATTATTGTTACGAGCTGAGGGTTCGGGATAAAATAATGGGAATCGATCTAACCAAAATAACACTTTTATTCCGCACTAAACGATGAATACACGAACTTGGTCACACGTATCACAACACACTAATTCACACCACTTAAAGTCACCGAAATGATCGCACGTATAGCTAAATCCAGACTGACTCGGGAGCAACTACTGTTCACGCGAGACCCTTCCCACGTCAGTCCTCCAGGGCCTCGCTGAGACTAACTCACTCACTCAAACTCAGACTAACTCAGACTGACTGACTGTCCGGCTATCTCTCCGGCCTATTTATATCGCACACATTTCGATTGTTCGAGAACGATGTCGATCCTTCCAGGAAAGGGTCGGTCCCTCGACACAATGGCCACTCCCCCACAAACAATAGCAACAATAACACAGCAAGACAAAAGCGTTCGAGAAGGTTCGACTATTTCTCATTGTTTAACAGCCTCGGCGTAACACTGCCCCCTCCTAAAACATGCTCGTCCCGAGCATTCTTAGCCCCATATCGCGGCAGCCGATCAACACGAACAATTTTAGGTGCACCTCGCGCTGAAGATGTAGCAACTAGAGGAGCCACATTGCCGTCTCCAGTACTTCAGGACACCCAGAGTCCCTTTCTCATCAGCGATCCCAATTCCAGCCTCCAAAACACGGCTCTCATGATTTCTATCTGTTCTTTCACTTCCTGGAATTCCTTTCCAGATGAACCGAACGATTCCCTCATCAGTCGAGCACGCTCTTATGGCCAACGTCGCTGATCTTCCTGTTGACGACGCTGCTCTTCTTTATCCTGACGTCGCTGTTCCTCTTGCAACCGAGTCTGCTCCACTTGTTCACGTCGCTGTTCCTTCTGCAACCGAGCCTGCTCTTCCTGCTGACGACGCTTCTCTTCTTAATGCTGATGGCGTTGTTCCTCCTGCAACCGAGCCTGCTCTTCTTGCTGACGACGCTTCTCTTCTTTATGCTGACGGCGTTCTTCCTCCTGCAACCGAGCCTGCTCTTCTTGCTGACGACGCTGCTCTTCTTAACGACAAAGCATTGCCATAATAGCAGCAAGATCGTCTGTCACAGGAGCTTGACCCACGGATGATGATGATGGTGCTCCAAATGATTCGGCGGCGGCTGATTCCATCTCCATCGGCTGACGACTCTGCCGAGCTTCTTGAACCGGAGACTCCCCAAACCGCCTTTCATTTATTTCCTGTTGTCGTTGACCTCTCGTCCTGACACCGTCCACGTTATCCTTTGGTAGAACCGGCATTATTTTATCCCACTTCTGACACCAAATTGTTACGAGCGAGGGTTCGGGATAAAATAATGGGAATCGATCTAACCAAAATAACACTTTTATTCAGCACTAAACGATGAAAACACGAACTTGGTCACACGTATCACAACACACTAATTCACACCACTTAAAGTCACCGAAATGATCGCACGTATAGCTAAATCCAGACTGACTCGGGAGCAACTACTGTTCACGCGAGACCCTTCCCACGTCAGTCCTCCAGGGCCTCGCTGAGACTAACTCACTCACTCAAACTCAGACTAACTCAGACTGACTGACTGTTCGGCTATCTCTCCGGCCTATTTATATCGCACACATTTCGATTGTTCGAGAAGGATGTCGATCCTTCCAGGAAAGGGTCGGTCCCTCGACACAATGGCCACTCCCCATTCTGCGAAACCACAAACAATAGCAACAATAACACAGCAAGACAAAAGCGTTCGAGAAGGTTCGACTATTTCTCATTGTTTAACAGCCTCGGCATAACATTATGATAAACTAGCTAAAGTCAGACCATTGATTGGAATTCTCAACCATAATTTTTCAAGCATGTGTAGTCAATCATCATCACAAAGCATAGATGAAAGTATGGTTAAATTCAAAGGGAGAAGTAGTATGAAACAATACAGGGTGTGGCGTAATGAGTGGATAATAGGGTACCTGCGGGTAGGGGCCATTGTGGCGGTTCAGAAAAATATTTTTATATAATTTTTAAATATATTTGTTATGCTCAGTAAAAGTGCCTCGGTTTTCGAGATATTTGACATTTTCGAAATTTAAGAAATATTTCACCCTTCGTCACTATTTTTGGCGCCAAGACTGCAAATGAAATTTTATTTCTATCTATTTTTTGGATAGATGTGCTATCGAATGGAAACTATTATTTTTATAACACAAGCACAGTTATGTTTTTAAAATAAGATTTCACTAAAATTTTACTTGCTTTCGTTTGTTTTCCTGACCTTTACCCTTCTGTGGTGTAAAAAAAATGTATGGTCACTTGAATGCCAAATTTTAAAAAAATTTGCATATTTCATCGAGATTCCGAAATGGTATATTACATGGTATTTCCACAAGTTGATTCAAAAGTAATTCCTATTAAAATGGGTAGAGCTAATTATTATAAAATTACAAATAGTACTAAAATTTACTTCATTACTTAAAATCACCTAAAAACGTTAGTTTAAAATTCGGTAATGAAATAAAACGAAACAATAATTTTTAAATGCATTTTATTTATTAAATTTACTATTACAAAAGGTGTTCGAAAAGGCCACCACGTGCTCTGATGCATGCTCTGCACCTTTTTATAAAAGATCTTTTAATCCTGTTCGCAATTCTTTGCTCTGTGATTTTCTGAGCAGCTAATCGCACACGCTCCCGTAGCTGGTCCACTGTATTGATTGGGTCTTTATAAACCTTTTCTTTAAGGCATCCCCAGTAAAAAAAGTCCAATGGGTTGAGGTCTGGTGAACGAGGTGGCCACAAAATTGTCCCCAAACGACCGATCCATCGTCGACGATATGTTTCATAGAGGTATTGTCGAACATTTCGGGCGTAATGAGCGGGGCAACCATCGTGCTGCAGCCACATTCTTCTTCTTTCTTCTAATGAAACATCTTCTAATAAAAGTGGAAGTTCGTGCCGTAAAAAATGTAAATACGTTTCTGCAGTCAATGTTCCAGACAATTCGAATGGTCCGATGATTTTGCCATTTAGAATTCCAGTCCATAAATTAATTTTGAACTTGTACTGGGACCTGTCTTCTCTGGCCAAATGAGGGTTTGTACGCTGCCAACTGTGCAGATTGTGCATATTAAAATACCCATCTTTTTTGCACGTGGATTCGTCACTCCACAAAATTTTATTAAAGAAATCGGGATCAGCGTTCATTTTTCTCAGCATTGTTTGGCAAAATGCAACTCGTGCAGGGTAATCTCTTGGCTGCAAACATTGCACGCGCTGGTAGTGAAAAGGATGTAATTTTTCTCTTTTTAAAATTCGGTGCACTGTTCTTGCTGACATGCCAGTATTAGAGGCTATTACGCGCACAGATGTGGTCGGATCAGCAGCAATTTCATCAAGTACGTCCTCTTCATTATGTATTTGTGGTCTCCCAGAACTCGTGCCACCGATGCCACTTCCAGGAATTCGACCTTCCATGTAAGCATTGTGTACGCGAATAAACACACGATAATCGGGATGGCGTGCATTGGGAAATCTTTCCCGATACAGTGCTGCTGCTCGATTGGCGTTACCACCACACTCGCCGTAGATTAAATGCATTTGCGCATATTCAGACGCAGTGTATAGCTGAGGCATTGCAATCAAAACCAAAAAATCCAAGTTACAAAGCAAATCAAGTCCGAGATCACAGCACAAAATCGTTAGGTTCACAAAATTAAGACGTCCAAATCGCTAGGCAAAACAAAGTCCGAAATCACTGCACAAAATCGACGAGTATCAATCCAAAACAGGATAACACGTTGTTGTACGGGAGTAGTATGATAGCACACTGACTCTAAAATCATAAAAATGCGTTACGCGAAACGATAGTTCTCTTTCACTCATAGCATGAAAGAGCAAGATAGACATAGTGTCTATTGCCGCTGGGCCGGGAACCAATCTGTTCCAAGAATTACTAGTAGTTCTGCGAACAGTAGACAATTATTGCTAATAATAGTTAAAAATATTTCTTTAAATTACGCCTTGATAAGTTTGGTAGGAATTAATTTTGAATCAAGTTGTGACAATGTATAATATGTAATATACCATTTCGGAATATCGATGAAATAGGCTAATTTTTTTAAAATTTGGCATTCAAGTGACCATACTTTTTTTTACACCACAGAAGGGTAAAGGTCAGGAAAACAAACGAAAGCAAGTAAAATTTTAGTGAAATCTTATTTTAAAAACATAACTGTGCTTGTGTTATAAAAATAATAGTTTCCATTCGATAGCACATCTATCCAAGAATACTATCCAAAAAACAGATAGAAAAAAAAATTTTCATTTGCAGTCTTGGCGCCAAAAATAGTGACGAAGGGTGAAATATTTCTTAAATTTCGAAAATGTCGAATATCTCGAAAACCGAGGCACTTTTACTGAGCATAACAAATATTTTTCTGAACCGCTACAATGGCCCCTACCCGCAGGTACCCTATTATCCACTCATTACACCACACCCTGTATATGCCGAACAAACCCATTAAAAGGGGATACAAAATTTGGGCACGCTGTGACTCTGAGTCCGGATACCTGTACGCATTTGATATTTACACAGGTAAAGCCACTTCAACCGATGAAACTTCTGGAGGTCTTGGATACAGAGTGGTTATGGATTTATGTAGCAATGTCGAACCATATACACTAATGGCGTTTGATAATTTTTTTACCAGTTTACCTCTTCTGGAAATGCTGCATCACAAAAATATATATGCTGTGGGTACAGTCAGAGTCAATCGAAAAGGGCTCCCGGCTGAAATTACTGCAAAGAGGAGAATAAGAGACCCAATGAGCTTAAAACCAGGAGAGTTTATGTTTCAGCATGCAGCTCCTATATCAGTGATCAAATGGATGGGATACTAAAGATGTCTATGTTGCAACTACTGCATTTGATCCAAAAAAAGTACAAGTCATACACCGCAAACAGAAAGATGGATCAAAAAAACCTATGCTTTGTCCATTGACTATTGTAGAATACACAAAAAACATGGGTGGAGTTGACCGCTTTGACCATCTGAGGAGCTCCTACTCCATAGGCCGCAAGTCGAAGAAAAACTGGTTCCGCCTGTTTTGGTTTCTTTTGGAAGCTGCTCTTATAAATGCCTACATTATTTACAGCAAGGGACATGTCATGCGCAATAATAGCCATCGCCAGTTTCGATTACGTGTGGCCAGGGGTCTAATCAACAATTTTAGTTCCCGCAAGGCAGGTTCTACCATATTGAAAAATAAGAAAGGAGGTGTATACAGCATTTCAGATGAGGTGCGACTGACCAATGTCGGTGTTCACATGCCACGTGAAGGAACTAAACGGCGGTGCCGTTTCTGCAGTACTCGCACTAATCCCAAGCGGACTAAAATTGTAGTTTGTGCAAAGTTCCAATATGCATAACACCATGTTTTCAAAGGTTTCATTTGCTCTATGTGCCTCATAATTTGTAATAATTATCCAAATAAATAAAATATAAATATAAAACTTTGTTTCACTAAATAATGATGCTACAAATCATAACCTAAAAATAAAAACAATTGCCCTAGTTTCTATCTTTTTATAAACAAGTTGGTTTTGATTAGTTAATTTTATTAGGTTTTGATTAGGGAAACGAATTACCTAATATAACCTGGAGTCCATTCAGGGCAAGGTACCAATAGAGACCACAATATTTTTACCACACTGGGCAAGGTACTTATTTGGACCACAGGGTTTTTTATAAAAAGTGATAAATAAATATATAAAAAACACATATTTTTGTTTCTTCTTTTATATTTATGCAAAGGAGAACGGGCATCCTGGTCTACAGTCCAATAAAAATGAGCAGCACATTTTCGAATTGGCATACAATAGTACATCAAAATATACTATTGGAACTTTCCCCAAAAGTCTGTCCGTTTTGAGTTACAGCCATGCAAACACCAGCATTTTTTGTTTTAAAGAACATAAAATAACGGTTTCACGATTACTATATCCATACATAAAGGCAATACAATGCAGTAGCAAGAGCGAGAAGGGAGAAGAGCGATGTAAGGGCCGTGGGGAGAGGGATGCGTACGCGGGGGAGGGGAACGGTTGTGTACGCGCCGCGCCGGACGGCTACAATAATCAGTCGCATCGCATCAAGTGAGTGGCTACGTCACGTCTTGTTACGATAGTGCTGTGTTTGAACTTCTTTCTCTGTTTTTACTGACCCTGGCTTGCTTTTGGACCCTGTTTCTTTCCCTAATGTGTTAACTTTGGCTCGACTTATTGACTTTTGAACTGCCTACCGATAATGGAAGTTTTTCGAAACTGTGTGATGTGTCGTCGAGGACTTTACCGCGGACGGTACCAGCAGCATATCTTGGCTGATAACCTGCAAAGGGAACGACCAGAATTCGCCGCGTTTATACATCAACATGCTGTGTTGGAGGTTAGTTACCTTTTATTTTTATTATATTGAGTAGTTAGGCATAGGATTTATTTATTTTAAGTATTAATTGTTATTATTTTCAGGTGGTGTTCGACAGTACTCGAAGCTTGTGTCACCGATGTTGGCAGAGGACTGAGCGTGATCATAGACCTGCACAGCAAGCGGCGGGAGCGCCTGGTACATTGCACTCTCAAGAATACACGAGGGCACCGAACACTTCGGTGCATTGTATTTACAACAACTGTGCTAATATTACCCGTAATCATATACCAAACGCGATAAGAATTAATGTATTTTGTGAGAGCAAGCTTTTTATTCCTGATAGCGCTAGGGTGTATACAGAACACTTACAAAATAATGAATGGAGCAACCTGCCGCAAATGTGTAATGTGACACATGATTTTAATGACTCTCAGTTTACATCGCTCTGTGACTTGATGAGAATGGCTGCTAACAACCAGCCCAGAATCGACTTCGAAAACAGAGGCACCTTGTCTAATGAAGAGATGCACTTATGGACTGGGCGCACTTACGATCAGTTCGAAGCTATATTAGAACAAACTCCGTCACTAAGTGAACGTTGTAACCAGCCTAGAACTGCATTAGGCATCGGGTCTTTCAACAAGGACGGGTCGATGTTAAAATTGAATAAAACAAGATGTGTGTGAGATATTAACGAAATTTATTTTTTATTTAAAAGGCCTATTTATTCCATTATGGATGGAATATGACATCGTTCAAATGTCCGCCGCGGCTTCGTATGGTGGCGCGAATCCGAGAGGTCCAATTTTTAATGACTCTGCTGCATAGATCCGGCTGAATCCGAGCGATGGCCTGCGTTATGTTGGCTTTCAGGGCAACGGTAGAATGTGGTTTATTGGCATAGACCTGCGACTTCAGAAAACCCCACAAGAAAAAGTCTAGCGGAGTCAAATCACACGATCTTGGTGGCCAATTTACATCACCTCTGCGAGAGATAACTCTACCCTCAAACCGTTCATGCAGAATGTCGATTGTGTCGTTCGCTGTGTGGCAAGTAGCGCCATCTTGCTGGAACCACATGCCGTTCACGTCCATATTGTTCAATTCAAGCCAAAATAAATTGTTTATCATTGATCTGTAGGTCTGCGAAAGGCCGAGTTCTTGAGCACGGCGAGAAATCGACTGCCTCGGAGTCTCCTGAACACTCTCACGTACAGCGGCGATGTTCTCGGCCGATCTGGCGTTTCTTTGACGTAAAGTCACCAATCGTTGGAGAGTGGACTTTGAAGGGCCACCGCGTCTGCCGTAAAATGGGCGCAATGCGCGCAACGTTTGCACTAACGAACACTCATTTTGATAATAAAGTTTTATCATTTGCACATGCTGCTCAACCGTGTAACTTGCCATGGTGATTTGGCATCAGTGACTGAATAAGAAAAAACAGATTTGACAGATGCCGCCAAAACAAAATGGCCGCCACAGATTATTAACATCGACCCGCTCTATTTGAAAGACCCGTTATTTAACAAAACTTAGAACTGGAGACTCTGATGAGAGACTGGCAACGTTATTTCATATGTCTCGTCGAAAACTAGAACGTTTTTTGCCTATAGTTCGAGAATGTCTGAGCAACGATTACGTTGTGCTGCATCTAGGTGTGGACCACATTACCAGAAATTATATCCTTCAAAGAAACTTAACAATTCCAAGGGCTTTATTTGGAAACGATGAAAACATCAAAGCCATAATTATATGTGACGGTACATATATATATATTAACAAAAGCTCCAACTTTTTGTTTCAACGGCTGTCATACAGCTTACACAAATATCAAAACTTGTTGAAGCCGTTTTTATTGGTATTCACGGACGGCTATATATTAGATGTCAAAGGGCCATTTGCCGCTACCAGAACCGATGCCCAGATCATGAGTGAAATAATGAATAACGAAGATGAGCCGCTGCATTGGTTACTCGAACGTAATGATGCGTTTATCCTAGACAGAGGATTTAGAGATAGTTTGCAGGATATAGAAGCTTGTGGCTACGAACATCATGTGCCACCAACTAAAGACAGAAGAGAAAATCAACTCACTACAGAACAAGCTAATCAGTCTCGTTTGGTCACCATGTGCCGATGGGTGGTGGAAGTAGTAAATGGGAGATTTAAGCGAGATTTTAAACTTTTGCGTCAAAACTATTTTAATAAAACGTTGCCAAAAATGTTTGTTGACCTCAAAATAGCTGCAGCCATTCTAAACCACTTCCACGCCCCCATCGAAGATAGTTCACACGCAGCAGCCTTTTTGAATTCAATAAGAGCTAAAATACACATACCAAACACATTGCACAATTATGTGGAAGCAAAGAGATTGAATTATAGGAGAGCAGACTTCATGCGAATCGAAGCAAATGAAATAGAAAACTTCCCAAGGCTTAGTGAAGAACAAGTCATACATTTTGCCTTGGGAACTTACCAGTTAAAGCTCGCTCGATCATATTGTAGCGAGCACTTACAAAATGGTCTTTATATAATCGAGACGTATAGAGATAACGCTCTAGAAGACTTGGCACAATATGATATCAACGAAGAGGCTTGGCTATTACGTGGACGTATACAGTCTCGACATGTCCGAGCCAGGAAATATTTTTGTTATATATTAATCAATAATATTAATAACAATATTACACAATATTATTGTACCTGCTTGACAGGGCGACGTACTATAGGTACTTGTGCCCATGTACTGTCAATTATATGGTACGTAGGTTATGCCCTTCATGAAGGGTTCAATGAACATGCATTGTTCCTTAACCCTTAAATGCATATCGTATCGAAAACGATACAATGCGTTCAGAGACTTCTCTTGGTCTTTTTTTTTAATCTATGGTTCAGAATGAATGATCTATCATACCTTTGACATTTACTGAGCCGAAAAAGTGATGTTTGGCACATGACAGATCTGACATCTTGATTTGTTATCACTTTCATTCTCGGTTGTCGATACATTGTGACAGTTGTGAAAATTCGGATTTTCAATCCGTTTGAATCATAAGTAAACACCGATTATTTGTATTGCAAAAACTACAATATGGAAGGTAAGTCTAAAAACATGTAGCAGATGTTTGTATTTCTGATTGTTTTTTACTTTTTTTTTACTGTAAACTAACGTTTTGTCCATGTATCGATTTCGATACATTATGCACTAACGTTCCTTTTGATAACCTCATATTAACTTGTTATCTGTTTGGTTTTGGGCTGGTTTTATTATGGTTTGCGCTTGGTTTTGGTATGGTTTGCATGGTGTGTGGTGGTTTTCAGATAGGGAGATAGAGGATCTCCTTCGCCGCTTGGAAAATGGAGAGGTTTCCGATGATGGCATGGAATCTGATGGGGATGACTTACCATACTATGCATCTCGTGAAGAGTTGGTAAGAGAACTCGAAAATCAGAATGAAGAGGATGTCCTCGATGAGGTTTTGACTGCCGCTGACGACGAGGATCCTCCATTAATTCAAGATGTTACAGAATCCGACGAACAACCACCATTACTAGGTACCAGTTCCCAACTTCCGGCTTTTAGCATGAACAACAATAGGAATTTAGTTTGGAAGAAGCAATCACTTGTATATGATGAGGATAAAATCAAATTTGGAGGCAGTGAAGAACTTTCTCCAGATGTAATGGAACTGCAAAGTCCTTATCAGTTTTTTTGCTACTTCTTCACAAATGATCTGATGGAAAAAATTGTAACAGAAACAACTCGATATGCTGTACAGACTAAACCCGATAGACCGGAATCGCTAACAATAACAGACCTACGTAAATATATAGGGGTTCTAATATTTATGTCTGTATACCACTACCCCAGCACACGATCCTACTGGTCCACCAAGTTTGGCTTCAGTCCTGTCAAAGACGCAATGCCGGTCAACAAGTTTGAAAAAATCCGAAGAATACTTCATTTTAACAACAATGAAAATCACTTACCTGTTAGTCACCTCCAGCACGACAAATTGCACAAATTGAGACCAGTTATAGAACACCTAAACCAACAATTTTCCAGTATAACAATAGATCAGCGACTGTCGATAGATGAACAAATGTGCTCGACCAAGATAGGTCACTTTCTCAAACAGTACCTACCCAACAAACCCCACAAATGGGGTTTCAAACTATTTGTGCTCTGCAATTTGATGAGATTTGCTTACAGATTTCAAATTTATGCTGGAAAAGAGCCCGATGATAGATTACCAAATGAACCTGATGTTGGAGTAGTGGGACAAGCTGTACTGAGGCTCCTGAGAGTGGTTCCAAGACAACAAAACCATATCGTGTATTTCGATAACTACTACACATCTTTGCCTTTGATGTATGTATTAGCTAAGGAAGGATTACATACCTTGGGAACTATCCAAAGAAACCGCTTGGGCAAATCATGTAAGCTTCGAACAAAGCAGGACGTAATGAAGAGTTCAGTACCTCGAGGATCATATGAGGAACTAGCTGTTACCCGCGACTTCGTCTGCGTAGAACTACTACTTCGTGTAAATTTGTTTGGACTGAATAGGCTCTGAAACTATAATGAAACGATTCTAATGAAGCCGGCACATTGAATTATTGAGATTAACATAGGTAGACTTTTCCTGACCCTGATCCATGACTTAACTTAGTTTAATACGTTTTTGTATACGACATTTTTTGTTTTTCCTTCTTTGGTCAAAACATGTAGGTTTTGTGGACTCGATACTCGTGAGCACGCCACATACAGTTGCCCATGGGAGAAACAGTTTTTTTCTAAATGAACACCAGCTACTTTGAGTGTCTGTCCTTGAGCTTTGTTTATCGTCATAGCGAATGCTGCTTTCAGGGGAAATTGTACTCTTTTGAATTGGAATGGCAAATCGGTAGGGATTATTGGAATACGGGGAATTAACACTTCTTCTCCCTTTGCTGTTCCTGTCATAATTATTGCTCTCACAATATTGCGTCCCAGGTGTGTAATTTGTAGACGTGTGCCATTACACATTCTTGGTGCGTCAAGATTTCGCATCAACAGGACCGGGACACCTACTTTTAGCCTCAACTTATGGGAAGGCACCCCCGATAATTCTAAGGAGTTAAGAAATTCTACAGGGAACGATGTCACTTGCTCAGTGTCCATGACATTGTCTACGGACAGATACTCAACAAAATCACCTTCCACATCTGACATGATTTGTTCGTTGATCTGCCCCACTACTTCGTTTGTCGGTGCTAAAATTGCCCTTTCGCACAGCCATTGTCTGTTCTTCATATTGGTTGCAAGATCGGGATAGACGTTGTTCTTTAAGTCATCCATGTTACAGACAACATTACAAAATTCACGATTCAATGTAATCATTCCGTCACTATTTGTTTCCATACGGTCTTCTCCGATTTTCAGAAGAGCATCCGCATATTGCACCAATTGTGTATCACTGTGCAGTTGTACTCGCATATTTGTAGTCAGACAAAAATTTTTTACATGCACCCATAATGGAGACGCTTTTAAACATGCATTTATTTCATCTGCCGGCGTGCCTCTAGTAATTACCGGCAGAGTCTGTCTAAAATCGCCAGCTAAAAGTACCACCATACCACCCATGATACTTTGGTTACTCTTAATATCTTTTATGGTCCGATCTAGTGCTTCTATCGCTCTTTTGTGGGACATGGTACATTCATCCCAAACCAACAGCTTACATTGCTGTAACATTCGTCCACGGTCACTATTTTTAGTAATGTTACAAACTGGCATTTCCTCATGAGCTAAGTTCAATGGCAGTTTAAGTACTGAATGTGCCGTTCGGCCACCATTAAGTAACGTAGCTGCTATTCCAGAAGAAGCTACAGCAACAGCAACTCCTTTATCTTTACGAATTTGGGCTAAAAGTAAATTTAAAAGAAATGTTTTACCCGTGCCTCCTGGCGCATCCAAAAAGAATAAACCACCTTCGCCACTTTCGATTTTTTGCACAACATTCTCAAAAACTAATCTTTGTTCTGGGTTTAGACGCGGAACAGACTCAGTTATTTGTTGTTGTAAAGAAGCAGCATCGTAACTCAATTCTCTTATTATATCACTGCAAACTTCCCCAGTTCTTTGCGGCCTGCTCAACCCAAAATCTGACAAATCTTTCCCAGTTATAGTTATGACTTGGTCTTCTATCTTTGTTAGGGCTTCATTAAAAATGAAATCATTGTATGTAACGTTTGGATTATGATGTTGTACTCTGTGTAAAATATCGTCGGCCATTTGAATTTTGTACCTTTCCCACAGTTGTTGAGGGTTTGAAAGCCCACATGTCGCTATTAGTATAGCAAAAAGCATTCTCACCTTGGCCGCTGATCTACATTGTGCAGCCTCTTCCAGTGTTATATTCCAATGATTGTCATCCTCCAATAATCCTCTTGCCTCACATGCCTCTCGAAATGTTGAAAATTCTTGATTGTTGTATTTTTTGAGATCATTGAAAGAGGTTGGCCCACGCACATGGTGTAGAAGCATCCTTAAACAAAAACATTCCATGTTAGTAACATGGATTGTGTAAACCCGTCCTAAGGCATCTCCAGATTTGACACCAGGCCAGTTCTGAACCGAAGTTCCTTGAATTCGGCGTTTCCAAGTTTTTCTGGTTGCGTCCCATGTGTAATATCTCGGTACCTCAGCATACATAAGAGTTCTTGCAAACTCATCTCTTATGCAAAGTTCAAAAAAAGCTGTAAGGGTGGTTTTTGGTCGAGTAGATAGTCGCTCGTGGAAATTATCTTCTGTAAAATAAACTCGTTCACCGTTCTCTAAGTGTACACTTAGATGTGTAACGGTGGGGTGCCTTTCGTGCAACGGGAACCCTAATAACCGCCACACGGCTTCGTTGCTGCTAACATAACGACCAGATTGATATGTATGTACTTCATTTACGCGATTTGCAAGCTCTGTGCTCCTAAAATTGAAAATAGCTTGGTCACTGTCTTTGTTAATATATTTGCAGATATATTTGATAGCGCGCACTGAACTGCAAGCCTCAACATTTATATGGGCGTTAAATATTTTTAATAGAATAGCGGAATAAGGGACCACCCAACTATTATCAATAGTGACGTAACTCCCATTTCGTAGTTTCACAGATGCCGTTCGACCTCCGTCTGCTGGTGCTCTTCTACGATAGAGTGGGTATCCGTTTTCACTGTGGACAGTGTCTTTGTGTAATTTGCGAGGAAATTTCTTTGTGCATTTTCCATCTTTCATGCAAGGGCACTGAGGATTTTCAGGTCCACATGGACCATGAATCATGTTTTTAACTATAATATCATGAAGTGTCTTGTCAGTGCTTGGATCGGGTATTTCTGCGCTGATAATATTATCAATTTGATCGGGTCTCAACTTGTCTTTTAACCACAATAATATGTGGACATGTGGTAGGCCACGCTTCTGCCACTCTATGGAATACATAAAGCAGATCACTTCTCCAAATATTCTGCCTTTGGAAATAACAGACATAAGTTTTTTAACTTTCAACCTAAAAACTCTTGCGACTACATCATGCCTATCAATCGCGCTTTGACCCGGCATTAATTCATTTACTATTTCCGGCCATGCTGGGTTGCAAGTAAACGTAACGAATAAGTCAGGGCGACCATATGTACGTACATAAGCAAACGCATCCTGAGTATATTCGTGTAAGTACCTCGGACTATTTACAAATGAAGACGGTAAAATTATCATTCTACCAATATCATTTGGATTTAGATTAGCGTCATTCGCTACTGCGTCTTGAAGGTGGATATAATTTTCTGCTCTTAATTTAGTTTGATTTAATGTTATGTATCGTAATCGTTCACTTTCTACCTTAACGTACATATCAACATAAAACTGATTGGCCAGTTGCCTGCATCGTGATATAATATTAAAATCATTTTCTCTAATCATGATATGAAAGGCATAAAAGTCCATACATGATACCTTTTTGTTAGGCAAGGGCAGGCCAGTTACAGGATCGACTTGTGGAATTTGAAAGTGATACCCTTCTTGCCCTTTGCTAAATATTAGCGGATATTGTAACGCATCGTAAAATTTATGTGTATCCGGCACCCTAGTTAGTGTGTTATCACGGGCATGTAAAACTATATCACGGGAAGCAAACTGTTCACCACAAACCATGGCTGCGACTTCATTTATTAAAGGTGCATTATATCGTCTTTCGTGTTCCCCACTTGGTGTACGATCTGGGTGAATCACCAACTTATAATCATCTCCCGGCATTCTTTCTAAGGCTGTTGTGAAAGTGTTTATTAGGCGGTTATGTTCATGCAACATTCTCTGAATCTTTAAGACAATATCCTTTTCTACTAATTGAATGTTTTGACACCTGCGGTCAACCTCGTCGTTTTCATTTCCCATAAAATAAATCTGTAAAAATTTTGGTTGCTCATTATTTGTAGGAAGCAAAGAACCAATCCTATGATAGATTTGACCTTGGATTGTAAAAGTAGATGAAAACCCAGGTATAACCACCTCATTTTCTACACCAAATGACGTCATTTGAAAGCATGAATTATATTTCCTTATTTTGATTAAAAAACGCCGCGATTCGTTGTTATCACCTAAAAGTAAAGACTTCAATGGTTCCTCTGGTTCTCCAAGTATTGGAATTGAAACCTTGCCACCAGAACAACACATACCCGGAGTTTCTTCTTTCCACTTGAGTGCTTCACAATGTATACATTTTTTATCCATTCCACCTATGAGAAGTAATCGATGGTTATTATACTCAATCGATGGGTCATAATCAAAAGCAGCATTGTGGAATGCTCCCCATGTATACATTGTAAACGCATTTCTCCTTTCTGACTGCCGTTCAGCATTTAACACACGTCGTCTTTGGGATTCTTCTGGCATCTCTGCAGCTATCAATGATGCGTGTCGCTCAGCATCTAAAATCTGCCGGGCCTGAGTCTGTTCATAGGTCTCGGCAGCTCTTTGCGTTGCGTGTCGCTCAGCATCTATAATCTGCCGGGCCTGAGTCTGTTCATAGGTTTCGGCAGCTCTTTGCGTTGCGTGTCGCTCAGCATCTAAAATCTGCCGGGCCTGAGTCTGTTCATAGGTCTCGGCAGCTCTTTGCGTTGCGTGTCGCTCAGCATCTAAAATCTGCCGGGCCTGAGTTTGTTCATAGGTCTCGGCAGCTCTTTGCGTTGCGTGTCGCTCAGCATCTAAAATCTGCCGGGCCTGAGTTTGTTCATAGGTCTCGGCAGCTCTTTGCGTTGCGTGTCGCTCAGCATCTAAAATCTGCCGGGCCTAAGTCTGCTCCTCAGATTCTTGGGATCTAGCTACTTGCGCAGTTCGAGCTCTTTTAGAGCTACGCGCTAAATTAGATTTACGCTTGCGAGGCATATTACTTAACCAGTTACCTACCTAAAGTAATAAAAACAGGTAAGTACTTATGCAAAAAAAAATTCTTTAGCTGACAAAAAAATTTAGTTAAAGGTACTGAGTACGAAACTATACTTAAGGTAGGTACTTATACACATTGCATGAAATAAAACAAAAACAAAACGAATTGCTAAACTAAAACTAAATGTTAAAAAAAATATACTATCCACATGGAATAAAAACAAAATGAATCGATAAAATTATATGCGAAACTACTGGAACTATTTTATCCACATGGAATAAAAACAAAATGAATCGATAAAATTATATGCGAAACTACTGGAACTATTTTATTCACAAAACAACATTACTTACCTATTAATACTCAATAAAAACTATGCTGACCTTCTTAGGTACCGTAACTACTTACTAAATGTGAAAAAACTTAAAAAAACCTGCCTACTAATCTACTACAATTTTATACCTATCCTAAAAAATGAATTAAAGTATTTATTTTACCTATTAACTATAATTCTACCTACTACTAACTTATGCTAAACTAATAATAACAACCAAAACAACTAAGTAAATAACACAAAATGCTTATCCAAGAAACCCTAAACACCAATGAAAACGTAAAGAAAGCGAATACGTTGCAGCTCAAAATTGTAGATATCGCATGCGTCCGCCAACGACGTCTGCCCTCACGTGTCTGCCCGTTCGGGTAAGCATACTTTGTGATCTACACTCCTCCCACCGAGCCATCCGCGTCCCCCGCACGTCTTTGCCGCCGCGCCGCGCAGCGCGCCCGCGCCCGCCAGCCCCGCCACACCACACCATGCATCGTCACACTCACACATTCATAGTGTATAGGCCGATGGGCCTGATGGACATGTCAGGCAGAAAGTATTCTAAAAGCTGGCTAGGAGTATTTGAATTATGCGATACATAACTGCACCCCGCGTTTTCACCCGCATAATTCCGGGATCGGGATCGGGATAAAAAGTAAAGATGTCCTTTCCCAAGGTTCCATCTATCTCTATACCAAAATTCATCAAAATCGGTTCAGCGGTTTAGGCGTGAAAACGAAACAGACAGACTGTCTATGTCTTTCCCCAAGGTTCCATCTATCTCTATACCAAAATTCATTTAGTAGGCATATACGATACATAACTGCACCCTGCGTTATCTATCACTCGCATAATTACGGGATCGGGATAAAAGGTTGCCTTTGTCCTTTTCCAAGGTTCCATCTATCTCTATACCAAAATTCATTTAGTAGGGATATACGATACACAACTGAACTCTGCGTTTCCACCCGTATAATTCCGGGATCGGGATCGGGATCTGGATAAAAAGTACCCTATGTCCTTTCCCAAGGTTCCATCTATCTCTATACCAAAATTCATCAAAATCGGTTCAGCGGTTTAGGCGTGAAAAGGTAACAGACAGACAGACAGACAGACATGAGTTACTTTCGCATTTATAATATTAGTAGGGATATGTTACAAACTTTGAAGGTGTAGACATGACCACCGTCAGCTGGAAGGATAATAAACAAGTTGTCTTAGCGTCAACATATGTGGGTGCACAGCCTGTGGAAAATATAGAAAGGTTTGATAAAAAGGAGAAAAGGAGGATAGCCATAACATGCCCCAAATTGATCAAGGAGTACAATGCTCACATGGGTGGCATTGATTTAATGGACTCCTTTTTAGGGCGATATAAAATACGAATGAAAAGCAGAAAGTGGTACATGCGAATCTTCTATCATCTGCTTGATTTATCTGTGATCAACGCCTGGATCTTATACAAAAAAGTTGCGTCTAAAAATGGTGTTCCAACGAAAAACATCCTGAACCTTGCCAACTTTAGGTCTGAACTGGCTGACACGCTTTGCAAGTATGCTCCAACTACTACCAGAGGCCGCCCAAGCACCAGCAGCCCATCCAGCACATCAGAAGGACCACCACCTAAAATTCGGAAGGGTAAACCATGTCAAACATTGCCTCCACTTGAAGTCAGACTGGACAAAACAGATCACTGCCAGATAAGGACAGAAACTCGAAGCAGATGTATGATGCCCTCTTGCCATTTACTCAGCATAATAAAATGTGCTAAATGTAATGTCCATTTGTGCTCAAAAAAGTCCAAAAACTGCTACACCGTATTTCACGAGTCTGCCAATATTTAGTTAGATATAAACTTGAGAGCAAAAAAATCGCACATTCATGATTTTTTGACATAACTAAAAAAAAAACAAAAAATATTATGTTTCTGTAATGCAGATTCATAGTCTATTTTAATACCTATCTATTGGTATCTGATTTGTCTTTCAATCATTACATAAAAATGCTTTTGTGGATCAATAACAAAAACGCATGTTTAGTAAAAAATTCTTTATTCAAGTACGAGTATTGGTGTCAAAGTTATGAAATTAAAAGTTAAAATTAATTTAAAGTTTGTTATTAATACCGAGTGTTCCCTCCCCTAGCCTGAATCACTGACTCCATCCGTGTTTTCATTGATGTTACTAGACTTTTGATAAAGTCTTGAGGAATAGCCTCCCATTCCTCTGCGATCGCCTGTTGCAGCTCCTGTAGAGTCGATGGAGGAGCATCTCGGCCTCGAACTCTTCTTTTCAGCTCGTCCCATAGATGTTCGATGGGATTGAGGTCTGGGCTTCGAGCTGGCCACTCCATAACGGTCACATCCACCTCTTGAAGGTACTCGATCACTATGCCAGCAGTATGCGGTCTTGCATTATCTTGCATAAACAGAAAGTTTTCGCCGATAAACCCAGCAAAAGGTACGACGTGGCTCTCGAGTACTTCCTCAATGTATCGTATGGAAGTCAATCCTCTTGATTGGCGACCAGTATTCGGTCCGGTGATGAAGGCAAGCTCGGTTTTTGCTTCCATAGACATGCCTCCCCAAAACATGATTGATCCACCGCCATAGGCGACACGTTCTGTTATGCAGCATTGGGCAAATCGCTCTCCCGATCTTCTATACACCTTCCCCCGTCCGTCGTTGCCATGCAAGCACATCCTGCACTCATCAGAGAACAGGACTGCACTCCACTGCTCTTCGGTCCAATTCAAATGGTCTCGAGCGAACTGAAGGCGGGCTTCTCGGTGGGCTGGGGTCAATTTCGGCCCGTTTGCTGGCCTGTGTGCAGTCAGGCCACCTTCTCTCAATCGTCTTCTGACTGTCCACCGGCTAACTTCTACTTCACGAACTTCTTGAAGTCGTTGGCCCAGTTGAACTGCGTTCAAACGACGATTTCTTAAAGATGTCGTTATAAGAAAGCGGTTATCACGCTCTGTTGTAGCACGGGGACGGCCCGATCCTTGTCGCCGTTGGTAGCCACCAGTCTCTTGATACCTCTGGTATACACGCCGAACGGTAAATCGGCTCAAACTCAATTGTCGAGCCACTTGACTTTGCTTAAGCCCCGATTCAACAAGGGCAACCACTTGAGCGGCTACTTCTGGTGTAGTATCCATTTTCGTGTTCCTTTTGAAGCCAATATCAATAGAGAACCTTTCACACTGTACGTTGGTATGCAAATGATGACCATGTTTAGGACGTGTCTTCATCTCACACACCGGCGAAGCCGGTGTGGGGGATGCAGTGCCGGGCTTTTTGGCCCTTTCCTGCGGAGTTCTTACCGCCCCCCGTTTCAACGGGGGGGTCATCGGGTCGGCTCGCGGAGCCTCAGGTTTGCTACTCACGCGTTACTGGCCGCCCGATGCTCACTCCGCAGGGAGGATCTTCGGACAGTCGCCGCGCAGGTACCTTCAAAGGAAGATGGGTAGGGGGAAGGGATGAGGGAGGGATACCCCTATCTGACGACGCCTGGTCGTCGTCAGTGTCTGTGGCCAGTTCCCGCGGGTACGGCTTACTCTTCGGTGGTCTTTCTGCGAGAGGGGCCAGTTCTCGCAGATGAGAGTAAGTGGAGTTATCTAGGCGCTCGAACATCCTGGTCGCTAAGCGGCCTATAAATTGATCCAGACTTTCAATTTTCAGGTCCCGCTGTATGGTGGCGTTTCGAACGTACCGTGGCGCGTTTACGATCGTCCGGAGGCATAGGCTTTGCTGACTTCGCAGTATCTTTCTGTGGCCTTTGGCTAGCAAAGCATACCACGCGGGGGCCGCGTATGTGAGACGCGGGCGGACGTACGTCTTATACAATCCAACCTTCATTCGGAGCGGAATGTTGGACTGCAGGACGGGCTTGAGTAGCGCTCGGGTTACGCTCGCTAGACCGCGGACGTCCCTTGCGTGCTTTCTCATCGTGAGGTTGCGGTCTAGAGTTACTCCCAGGTATTTCGCCGTGTGCGACCAGGCCACGGGTTGATCCTCCAGAGTGAGCTTCGGCGGCAGGGTGAGCCTCTTCGAGAATGCCACCGCCTGTGTTTTACTCACGTTGACACTCAGTCTCCATTTAGTAAGCCAGGCGGGGAGCTCTGTTAGGACCCTTTGCATTTTGGTGGCGGCGTGGTTGAGGTTCATCGACTTGGTGATGTATGCTGCGTCGTCCGCGTAAAGGGCCAACAGAGCGTCTTCGGTGATGGGAATGTCATCAGTGTATCGTGAGTAACACACAGGGGAGAGGCAGCTGCCTTGCGGTACTCCCGCCTCGATGGGTCGTCTGGAGGAGAGCGCTTGCTCCACGCGCACTGAGAAGCTGCGGCCATGTAGGAACGACGCTATTACCTTCACCACCTTCTGCGGTATTGGTGAGGTAGCCATCTTGTAGAGGAGTCCCGCGTGCCAGACTCGGTCGAACGCTTTTTCCATATCCAGGAATACTGCGACTGAGTGTTCGCGCCTGTTGTAGGCGGTGGTGAGGTGATGCAGTACCCTAGTCAATTGGAGCGTCGTGCTGTGTTCAGATCGAAATCCGTATTGTTCTAGACGCGGGGGGATATAGGGGTTAATGTGGGTGAGGAGGAGCTTTTCAAACAGTTTCGATAGGCTGGGAAGAAGGGTGATAGGACGGTAGCTCTCTGGGAGCAGGATGTTTTTGCCGGGTTTCGGTATCATGATAACCCGGCCGGATTTCCAGGGGGAGGGGAAGTGACCGCTTCGCATGATCCCGTTGAAGAGCCGGGTCACGGAGGCGATCGTTTTGGGGGGGAAGTGACGGATGGCAGCGTTCGTTATATTGTCTTCGCCGGGTGCCTTCCTTGGCTTTGTCCGACGTATGGCCCGTTGGACTTGCCCGGGAGAGAAGAAAATACCTTCTGCGGTGTCTGCCTCCTGGGTATCAGCCTTGAGGTAGTTTTCGACAAAGGCTTCCACTTCTATTGTGTGTGCCGGGTCTTTGTCTGGATTGTTTTTGAACTGTGCCTCAAGGCTATCTGCGAAGATTTCCGCTCTGTCTTCAGCTCGGTATCTGGGGTTACCATCTTGGTGTCTGAGAGGTCGAATCGGGGTTGGTGTGTTCCTCAGCTGTCGACAGAGTTTGTGGAGTGATGCCCAGTCATCTGTGGCGTCATCTATCCTTCTCTCCCATTCCTTGGCTTTGTCTTCTTGCAGCTCTGCCTTCACCTCGTCGCAGAGGGCGTTCAATTTGGTTTTCAGACGTGGGTCCCTTGTTCTCTGCCACTCTTTCCTCAGCCTACGTTTCTCTGAGAGAAGTCTGGTCAGGTGTGCCGGTGTTTTGGTGAGTCTGTTTTGACGTGGTGGTAGTGAGGCTTCGGAAAGTGCCCTTTGGATTGTGCTCGTGATCTCCCCGGCCAGTTTGTCCACATCTGCGGGGTTTTTCACTGGCCTTGTGGGGGTTGCGGTGTGTAGGGCTTCTGAGAACAAGGCCCAGTCGATTCCAGGTCTTGGTGGAGGAGGTTTTAGGGCGGCCGGGCTGGTTTCCACAACCATCAGGATTGGTTGGTGGTCCGACTGCAGTTCGTCCAGGAGTACCTCCAGCTTTGGGTGTTGAGGCAGCTGTGCGTGGACTGCGAGGTCGATGACGTCTGGGAGTTGGTTGGCTATCTCTGGATAGTGGGTAGGCGTATCAGTGCCTGCGACCTCGTAGCCGTGAGTATCCGTGTATTGCTGGAGGATACCCCCGTCTCTGTTTCTGGTGTTCGAGTTCCAGTTCCTGTGCTTGCAGTTCCAGTCCCCGGCCGCTATGATTGGGCGTCCCGGTGCGGTTGGCAGCAGCTTTTGGAGGTCCATATGTGCTAGGGGCGTTCCTGGGGGGTGGTAGATGGAGTGGACTTGGATGGGTGTTCCGTCTATGCAGATCTCAACCCCCAGTGCCTTCATGGACCTCAAATCCAGCTCTGGGAGCGGCTGGTGTATCAGGCGTCTCCTCACCAGGACGAGCAGGCCCCTGATGCATCTTCCTGCCGCGTTCTGGTCGTCCCTTCGGTAGATGTGGTAGCCCGGGAACTTTGGCTTGTCTGATGGCTTGAGGAGGGTCTCGCTGATGAGAACCACGTCTATGTTCTGCTCTTTCAGTAGGGGCCTCAGTAGCAAGGTTTTGTTCCCTTTGCTCTTACTTGTGAGGCCCCGAGCGTTCCAGAACAGGATTCTCAACTCCCTACCTTGAAGAGTTTCCCGATCCCGCTGAGCACTATTGGGATCGGGTCTCCCCCCGTTCGTAGGGTTTGCAGAACCTCCTGCAAGATTTGTAGGGCCGTGTCCAGCAGCTCCAACCGGTCGCTGTCGTAACGGTGAGTGGTCTTAGGCGGTAGGGGTGCAGGTCTGTGCGGTTTCCCCCCCCTGCGCTTGGGTTGTTGCGGTGGTGGTGGTTGCGGGTTGGAGTGCTGGCTCAGTGGGTGGTGTTCCTGTTCCTGGGGGGCGGGGGTCGGGAGGGCTCCTGGCCTGGGAGTCCGTTTCCCGATCACCGCTGGCAGATCGGTCCGAGGGGGCTGCGGGGGCCCTGGTGGGGGAGCGTCTGAGTCTGAGGATGAGGGGTCCTCTGTCACTCTCACCCGCTTGGTCTTCCTCCTCCTCTTTTTGGTGGCCTTCCCTGTCTGCGAGTTATTCGCTGGGGCCATCAGCGACTGGCCCGCGGTCTCCTTCACCGTGTGGTGGAGGGGTGTGTATGGGGCCGGGGGCCGAGTCTGAGTCTGGGTCTGGGGGAGTGCGGGGTTTTGAGCTCCGCTGTTCGCAGAGCGCTCCCTTCTACCTCCTCGATGGGGGGCCGCGGATGCGGTGGAATGGGCCGTAGTGCCCGCCCTCTTGCTCCTCGCCTCCTTTTTATAGACCGGGCACGTCTTGTTGTTGGCGGTGTGCGCCCCCTCGCAGTTTATGCACGTTGGGGGCATTTCGCGCGGTCGGGGGCAGTCGCCCGCGAAGTGCGGTCCTCCGCACCGTACACAGGCGAGTGGTCGGTGGCAATTATGGCTGCTATGCCGGAAGGCTTGGCAGCGGTGACACTGAGCGGGGCCCTTTTTACCCCTCCAGCTTTCTATTACCACCCCGGGCATGTTCAGTAGCTCCGTCACATTATAAATGTCCGGGGTGAGGTTGGGGGTTTTCTTCAGGTTTCCGAAGAATATGCACCCTGGGCGACCTTTGGATGGGCGGACGGCCCGTATGGCCTCCGGTTCGTAGCCTAACCGGCGGAGGTCGCCCTCTATTTCTTCGGTTGGGGTGTCGGCGGGGAGTCCACGAATTGCCACCTTAAGATTGAGCTCCTCGGGGAGAGCGTACGAAAACCATACTTTTTCCGTACGCTCTATTGTGGTCAGGTACGCCTGTACGGTGCGGTATTCCTCTCCGGTCGCTGGCGAGAACCTAACTCCTTTTCCGTACGGGCGGGCATTTGGTGGGTGGCCTAGACGCTCCTTGAGCGCTCTAAAGTGCGTGGCCCAGTTGGGTAGCACTTCCACTATTAGTGGGGGGTACCTCGGCTTAATAGCGGCGGTCGGCTTGTCGGAGTTTGACGCGCCTTCCGGGCTATGAGGCCGAGGGGGTGGGGGGGTGGCAGATAATGCGGGTAGTGTGGGTGAAGGTACCTTTTTTGCTCCTGCAGCTGATGCGTAGGAGGCAGCCTTTGATGTGGAAGGCTGCTGTTGGTCCTTGGGTGGTGGCTGCGGGCGTTCGGGCCTGGGCTCGCGTTGCGGGAGTGGTGTGGGGTGGGGCTTGGCGCATCTGCGCTTCACCTCCTCCTCCGATGGGCTGTCGTCGGCCCGCTTCCTACGCAGGCCTGGGATCGGGACGTCTGGGATCTCGAGGGTTTTGTGCCTCTCCACTGCGGCGGCTTCCTCGGGTGTGGGCGTCGCTGGGGCCGAGAGGTTCCTCTCGTCCTCCTCAAGAGTGCTCCTCAGTACGCTGAGGTATTTGGTGGGGAGGCACTTTGCCTCGATTAGCCTTTCCAGGATGATGTAGCTTCTGTCGATCTCGGATCTGGGCGACAGAGGCTTCATCACCTGTGGCTTGGGCGGGTTTGGCGGAGGCATCTTGTCCGCGGAGGTGGGTGGGGTTCCTACCGGCACTGGGCGCGGCATTGGGGTGCTGGGCTTCTTCTTTCTCTTCTTTTCCAAGAAGCGTTCTATTACCTGCCCTACGATCTCGGTTCGCGAACGCGAGGCCGAGCTGTCGCGGCCCGAGCTGGACGCGCGACTCGAGGGCAGGTATGTGTCGGAGGTTTCCGGGAGCAGGGAGTCCTTACGGGAGCTCCGACCTTCACGGGCGGGCCCACCGGAAGGGGCGTTAGTGTCCGACATCGCGCGTTAACACAACACGTCACCAACAGAGTCACGGCACAAAAACACACACACGTAGTTTGTGGCACTCGCCTTCGCGCGACCGGGGACTAGCGAGACGACGCCGGCACCGCGAAACCGTAATCCCGTTCGGGTTTAGCGGCTCGCGGTACTGGGTACTGCTGTCTCGCAGTCCGGAACTCGAGGGGGAAGGCGGTCCCCGCACACTTTTTACAGCGGGTCGGACTCGGCAGACGTTTCCAGAAGAAAACGCTGCCGAGATCGTTCGGAGCAAAGGGTCCGTGCGCGCGCGAATACTGTGTGGACGCGGTAGGCGAATGAGCCGGTCCTGATGACCATTCCCTCAATATGCACTCTTTTATACCTGCGATAAATCGAGCGACATAAGGGGGTCTATTGTTTTGTTGCTAATGAGTTGTTTTTAAAGGTAAATGTCAACCCTTTATCAGTTCTGCGAATGCCTAGATTATGCACTTTAATTTAATTTGATTTTAATTTGCTGTAAGCTCCAAATAAAAAAAAATTTAACTTTTAAGTAAAAATGTGCGGATGTGCGATTTTATTGCTCTCAAGTGTAGAATAGTAATATAGTAAAATAATGCATACTGTATCGAAAACGATACATGTAGTTTTTTTGTTAAATAAAGGTTTCAAGATTTTTTTTGGATTTTTTTTTATTATTTGTCCCACTATCTAGACCACTTTTTGTAGCACATATATTTTTTCCAAGCGAAAACGCGTTGTTATGCATTTAAGGGTTAACAGTATTCTCATCGATGATGATGATGATGATAATGTTTAATAACATATTGTTTTGATACTTACCTAACTTAAATAAAATCATTACATTACACAAATACCACGATATTCAATGTTTGGCACTAAATATTATCAGATTCAATTTTTAGTAGAACTCAGATCGGACAATACTTAGAGAAATGCGACTTTCTACATATGAAAATACATAGAATTACCTTTATATTGACATATGACTCATTTTTATTGCAAGGTAGACCAGCTTCCATACACTTATGCCCGTTCTCCTTTATAAATTTCATAAACATTTCTCAATAAAACCCTTGTCGCCTGGTTAAGGGTTAGATGGATTTCCATTCAGTGTATTCATAACCTCAGATGATTTGAGAAAATTGCTCTTAGCAAAATACACGGATTTACCAAAGTCAGCCGTCACTGTTCGAAAACGTGTTATGAATTACAGTGAAAAAATCAGAAAGCAAGTAACTGCAGAATTAAAACATTTGAAAAGTGCAGGTGAAAGATTTAGTCTTTCTTTCGACGAGTGGACTTCAACTAACGATACATGGCGGTCAACGTTCATTCATATAAAAAATTTTGTAACTTAGGACTTGTTCCTATTTACGATAGTATAACAGCTGAAAATTGTCTTCGTACAGGGTGGGCCAAATTAAAGTTCATTTTCCCTTGTGTTAGAAATATCCGGAAAAGAGGCGGGGCCTAGCGACAACGTTCGATGACGTAACGCTGTTGGCATGCGCAAGCGGCTGGCGGGGCGGCGCGCGGCGACCGGCACTCACTTTCGGCTTGACACTTGAGCGTGGTGGACGTGTTTTCGATTGTTATTGTGTCCCTTTGTTCATATTATTTAATTTCAAATTGTATTATCGTGTACAAGTTGTATAAAGATTTTGTGATTCACTTTAGATTTTTGATTTCTTTTTTTTTTAAATCATTTTCATTATCGATCCATAATATCAGAAGTGGGATAACAGGACGCCTGTTGCTAACGGCATTCCGACTTAATTTTTATTTATTATTTTTTTCTATGTGATTTGGTTTGTGAGTTTTTATAGCAGTAAAGTTAATTGTTGTACTATAAAAACGTTGAATTTGTATACCTAGTGGTTTTAACAAATTGTAAGTACCAAGTAGATTTTATAATGCCGAGGCATTCTTCTAAAAAGAAGAAAACTCGTGATAGATCCCGACATCGCAGTAAGTCTCGTAAGCGACGTCATGACAGCTCATCTGGCTCCCGCGAGAGTCATAGCACTCAGGCATTAGACGTAATTCTTGGTAGACTGAGCGCGATTGAAGACAGGCTATCTGTCCAGTCGTCAACGCCAATATCTGTGCCACCACGTACACCACGTGAATGTCATACGCCGCCCCTGCCTACCTCAGAGCCCAGTGTGAACTCTCATTCCACTGCGGCAGAGGTTCCGGCAGAACACGTTAATCAGGAACCTGTTCTCAACGACGTAACGGACAAGCTTGTGGGTGCGTTGTCATCCTTAATACAAGTAAGATCAAACCATTACTATGTATCTAACTTCGATCCTAATGTTCACAACTTCAGTGTTTGGTGTGCAGAGGTTGATCGTGGCCGCGTAGCAAATCGTTGAGACGATCGCGAGTGCTTGTCGCGTATTGGTAGCTGCCTCAAAGGTGACGCGCGGACGTGGTTATCCGACTGGGTTACGAATGATCGTACCTGGACTAATTTCAAATCGGAATTTAAGTCCCTCTGCCCACAAAACATTGATGTTGCTAATATTTTGTAAGATGTGATGTGTACTGACTCGAAGAAATTTGTGACGTATGCCGAGTATGCACGTAAGTCATTGTTGCGTTTAAATATCGTCAGCGGGTTATCAGACGATTTAAAAACTGCTATTGTTATTCGTGGTATTACAGACCCACAAGTAAAAGCAGCCGCATCCAATGCTAAACTACAACCTAACCAGTTAGTTGAATTCTTGACCGTGTACAATAAACCGAAAATAGATTCTCGAACTACCCACAATCTTGCCCGTTCGTCAAACAATGAGAATAGTTTTTACTCTCGAAAACGTGATGCTCCGAAGTCAGACACGCGAATAAAATGTTACGATTGCGGGGGTTTAGGTCACAAAAGAGACACCTGTCCTAAAAAGCAGAAAACTGAATCGAACAAATCTGATACCACCACAACCGCAATAAACAAACCATCAGTGGCCTGCACTTATTGCAAAAAGTTAGGACACTCGATAGACAGGTGCTTTGTTAAGCAACGTACCCTATGGTCTCACGAACGCTCCAATCGTGTACCAGAGGATAATTTCCAAGACCCTTAAACCACTGACAGACACTGGAAAAGTTTTATGTTACATAGATGACGTGTTAATCATGTCTGACTCGGTTCTAGAAGGACTCGCTACTCTCCGTCAGGTTCTTGAGATTCTTACGAAGGCAGGGTTCTCGATAAGTTTAAATAAATGCTCTTTTCTGAAGACAGAAGTAGAATATTTAGGTAGACTCATTAGCCAAGGTCAGGTAAGGCCGAGCCCTAGGAAAGTAGAGCCACTAGTCGAATCACCCAAGCCTGGTAATGTAAAGCAAGTGCGGCAATTTCTGGGGCTTGCTGGCTATATTAGGCGGTATATAGCCAGTTACGCTGTTAGAACTGCTTGCATTGCGAAGTTAACTAAAAAGGGGCAACCGTTTATTTGGGGCGTTGAACAAGATTCAGCTCATAAATACATCATTGACTGTTTAACACATGAGCCCGTGCTCGCAATATTTGACCCAAAATTGCCGACTGAGCTACACACCGACGCTAGTGCAATTGGTTTCGGTGGAATTTTGTTGCAAGAACATGAGGGTAAGCGGAAACAAGTAGTCGGTTATTTTAGTAAAGCAACCCATGGTGCTAAGGCTCATTATCATAGTTACGAGCTCTGAGACCCAAGAGCTGATGGAAAAGTTAAGAGATGGCCACTTAGATTCATCCCGTTATGCTGTCAAAAACAACCTGCTGTACTACAAGTATGGTCCTACTGGCGAGGAAACACGTCTCTTATGCTTTATTCCTAAAGGACACAGACTTAGTCTCTTACGTGTTTTCCATGACGACCATGATCACTTAGGTATTGATAAGACTTCTTACCTGATTCCCCGTCATTTTTGGTTTCCCGCCTTAAGACAATTTGTAAAGAAGTACATTACCCATTGCGTAGTTTGCCTTTCGCATAAAAAGATACCTCGTGCACCTCACCAGCCCATTCAGTCATGGACTAAACCCGATGTACCTTTTGCTAATGTCCATCTCGATGTTCTTGGTCCTTTGACTGAGTCTTTGAATTCTTGTATTTAGATGCGTTTACGAAATATTGTCTCCTCTACGCTCCCTATAGGCAAGACACCGAAGAATTAAAATGTGTATTTTCAAACGCCATTTCCTTGTTTGGGACTCCATCTCTGATTATAACTGACCAAGGTAGAACGTTCGAAAGCTCAGGCTTTCAAGATTGGGTAAATGGTATGGGATGTTCTACGCATTTGATTACACCGGGAATGCATTGTGAAAACGGACAAGTAGAGCGTTACTGCCGTACTGTCCTAAATATGTTACGAATTGAGGTTAATTTCAAGGGTAAATGCTAGTCCGGTGTATTGTGGAAAATTCAGTTAACACTTAACATAACAAAACAGTCTACCACGCAAACCTCCCCCCTACTTCTATTAACTGGGGTTGAAGGGACTACGCCCGTCCTTAAGTCGCTTGTTAGGGATGTGGCTTTAGAAAACAGTCATCCGAATCGGGAGGCCATAGTCACACTTCGCCGACAAAGAGCTTCCGAGTTGTTGGAAGCCAACCAGGAGCGACAAGACCGCCGTGTTAACACAACTCGAAAGGAGCCGCGTGCATATGCGGTTGGCGATTTTGTTTTTGTTGGTAAAAGTTCGCAGAGCTCTGACAAGCTAGACTCCGGCATGAGAGGTCCATACAAGGTCGTTCAAGACCTACCTCACCATCGCTATGAGCTGGAGCTCCTAGCTGGATCATATGGCAAGAGGACCCAAGCCGCCGCTGAGCACATGGTTCGGTGGCGCGGCGAATGGACGCCGGATGCGTGTGCAATCTTCTTTGAAGGCCTGTCAGATTGCTTGTGATGTATCTCATGTTGATGTGATATGCCGCGTATGACCATAATATTGCGAACTTGGTGCTTACGTTATGGTCTAGGGGGTCGCGATAAGCGAACTTGGTGCTTGTATCGCGGGGCATAGCGATTGCAGCTAAAATATGATGCTTTCGTTATGCGAGTAGTGGCCATAATATTGCGAACTTGGTGCTTACGTTATGGTCTAGGGGGTCGCGATAAGCGAACTTGGTGCTTGTATCGCGGGGCATAGCGATTGCAGCTAAAATATGATGCTTTCGTTATGCGAGTAGTGGCCATAATATTGCGAACTTGGTGCTTACGTTATGGTCTAGGGGGTCGCGATAAGCGAACTTGGTGCTTGTATCGCGGGGCATAGCGATTGCAGCTAAAATATGATGCTTTCGTTATGCGAGTAGTGGCCATAATATTGCGAACTTTGTGCTTACGTTATGGTCCAGGGGACGCGATAAGCGAACTTAGTGCTTGTATCGCGGGGCATAGCGGTTGCATTTAAAAACCTAATGCTTTCGTTATGCGACACAACGACGAAGATCCGGAGTTTGTCGTTTGTGATTCTATTTGCATTTTTGCTTCCTGTTTTGTTTTTGAGTGAAAACAGTTTCGCTTGCGATGACTTGAGTGCACGCTTGTTATCGTAAAGTGAAATTGTCGTAGCTCTCACACTGTTTTTCAGCTTTGTAACGTTATGTTCTTTTTCAGAAAACAATTTGCTTGATGATGGCCCTCTAGATTGCGAAGAGATGTCCATCCCAGACCCAAATGAAGCGGTCGGGGACGCCTCGCGGTCAGGAGAGGCCGTGTTAGAAATATCCGGAAAAGAGGCGGGGCCTAGCGACAACGTTCGATGACGTAACGCTGTTGGCATGCGCAAGCGGCTGGCGGGGCGGCGCGCGGCGACCGGCACTCACTTTCGGCTTGACACTTGAGCGTGGTGGACGTGTTTTCGATTGTTATTGTGTCCCTTTGTTCATATTATTTAATTTCAAATTGTATTATCGTGTACAAGTTGTATAAAGATTTTGTGATTCACTTTAGATTTTTGATTTCTTTTTTTTTTAAATCATTTTCATTATCGATCCATAATACTTGTCTAATAGAACGTTGCCCGCGGCAAGTAGCGGGGTGCGCGGGGTGTGGTCGGGTCACGCGTCTCTCGCATTTTTAGTCGCCATGAGTCCGTTCACGGGGGAGCAACGCGCGTTCGCTGTTCGAGCATTTTACGATAATGGTCATTCTTACATTGTTGTGCGGCGTATGTTTAGAGTTAAATTTAATTTATCGAATATCCGCCAGTGTCCTAGCACTCAGTTACTTAACCGATTCATTGCGGATGGCACGGCAGCCGTGTCATCATTTTCTTTTGCGTGTGGCGTTAGGCACGTGAGCCGTGCCATTTTGAAATCGATGGTAATTCCTTCAAATTAAGTTTTAGGGAGATCTACCCCAGAACAAAACTTTTTTATTTTTAACGTTAATCAAGCTTGTAGCATTCGTTTCTGGATATTGTATTGTTTTTTAAAAAATAGGGGTCACCAACCTTTTTGAAAATTTTAATGATGAGGATTTTTGTATAATAATATAATTGAAATAAATAATATTAAAAAATTGCTTATTTTTATATCAGAAATGTGAACGATTTGAGAGAACATTTTTTTAACATTTTAGGAGAATCTTAGCGCAAAAGACAATTACCGCTACCGAAATAGGATGTCAGAAACTAATCAGAATATTGGAATATCGGAACCAGTGGTATATTGTCGCCACATGATGTACACGTCCAAAGTCCTTTGGACTATTTCGTTTTATTTTTGAATGCCCAATTCATGAATTTAATATTGGATTGTACAAATAAGTACGGCAACAGACTGAAAGCAGCAGCGACTACTTCTCAAGCTCGATTTAGACAATGGACCGATGTAAGTGTCACCGAATTTAAAACATTTCTAGGCATACTGTTGCTGATGGGAACAATAAAACTCAATAGAATGGTAGATTATTGGTCCACTCATTATCTGTTCCGCTTAAGTCCACATATATTTATGTCGAGGGACAGGTTTTTTTTAATTTTAAGAGCCTTAAATGTTCAGAATAATGAAAGACCAGAGAGTATATTTAAAATTAAATCTTTAATTGATTTATTCAACGACACGGTTAATTCAGTATATTATCCATTAAGAGAGCTAACAATCGATGAGTCTCTTATTCTGTGGAAAGGAAGACTTTTCTTCTGTCAATACAATAAAGGAAAAACACATAAATACGGAATTAAATTATACATTTTAGCCGATGCCAACGGAATTATTTTAAATATTCACGTGTACGCAGGCTCCCAGGATGTGCAAGTCGGCGGTAGAAATCATATTAAAAAAGTGGTTCATTTGCTTATGCAAAAGTATATTGAAAAAGGCCATTCCTTGTATGTAGATAATTTTTATACCAGCGTGGGTTTAACTGAGGAGCTATTATGTAAACACACATACGTTGGCCAAAACTAACTGGCCAAAATATTTACATCCATGTATATCCAATACAGCGTCATGTTCCAAACATGACGCTCATCATCCTTAGTTTTTTCTATGCACTTTGAACTGTCCACCATATTATTTTCTAAACACGTTGATCTGTCCACCATCTGTTTTTTTATGCACGTTGAAGTATCATCATGTATAGATTTCAAGTGTTCTGAGTTTTCCCAGTGTTGTGAATATGTTTGCGAATTTTGCTCTAATATTTGGTCATCGTCGTCGCGTTGAGTTTCAATCTCGGGAATATATTTTCTTTTACGCCGTAATTCTTAAACAATAAATAGGCAATAATTTACTTTAAAATACTTGAAATTTCTTATCAGGAAAACCAAAACAATAATTTTAGAACTAATGTAAGTAGAAAAGGTTTATCACACCTGTATTAAAAAAGCCACTTACCATCCATTTCCAAAAATACACTTATTTTTACACTTTTTATCACTTGAAACTACGTTCCTGACTGTTCACGTTAGATTTCGAATGTAAACTAAAAGTTTAACGCTTAGAACCACGTAAAAATGGTAAAAAACACTGTTTTCTTTTCCGCATGGCTGAAGACACAGGAGCCATGCCATTTAATCGTATGGCGCTTGGCACGGCAGCCGTGTCACGGTAATTTTGTTCAACGCTACAGTTAGAAGTTTGCAAAATTAGACATCGCAACGAATCGGTTAAGCAATGGCTGAAGAGGTTCCAAGAAACTGGTTCGACGCTTCCAAGAAGACGTCAAGGACGTCCCCGCAATATACGCACAGAGCAAGCGATTCAGGAGGTTAATCAATCTGTTGAGCAAAATGCGGAACTCTCTACGGCGTCGTTCGGCAGCTTTGGGGATTTCAAGAAGCAGTTTAAGGCGAATTTTACGTGATTTAAAGCTTCATCCTTACAAAATCCAGTTAGTGCAGAAACTTGCCCATGATGACCATACCAAAAGAGCGTCATTTTCCTCCATTATGTTAGAGCGTTTTCAAACTTCGGGAACATCCTTTTCTCGGACGAAGCCCATTTTCACTTGAGCTGATTTGTCAATAAACAGAATTGCCGTTATTGGAGCACTGAACAGCCTTCGCGCAAGCATCAAAAGCCTCTTCACTGCCAGAAAGTGACGGTTTGGGCAGCCATTTCAGCCAAAGGGCTCATTGGGCCTTATTTCTTTGAAAATTCTAGAGGCCAAGCATTAACAATAAATACGGACCGATATGTGAAAATGCTTGAAGAATTTTTAAGACCAACTCTTGCTGGTCTGCAAGAGTACAACTCTCTGACTTGGTTCCAGCAGGATGGCGCCACCTGCCACACGTCTAATGCCAGCATGGGGGTCATAAAGGAGATGTTCCCCGATAAAGTCATCTCTAGAGTGCCCGCAAGATAACTCTGCGCGCGGCCGAAATCGGAACTATTCGTATGCCGCCATCTTGTCGTTTATGTCAGGTGTCAAGAGTGAGTGTGTGTTCCGTGTTTTTATTCGTTTTCAAAGTAAATAATCGCCATCGCTATGCCGAAAGTGATTAAGAGTGCTGGCAGGGATATGATTTTGAAGGTCAAACGTGCTTGTGAAGAAGAACGAGACAATAACGGGCCTATAGTACCGTTTTCCAAAGTTAGAGCCCGCGTTGCATATTTGACAGTTAATTTTAGGGTTGCCTGCCATAATAATAAAACTCCCTGAATTTCCTAGATTCGTTATTCGTTTGTAGTTTGGTCGTGTCATCAACAGTGATCGGAATTAGGCGGGCTGAAATATCTACTCTTCGAAAAATAACAGAGTTGTAGTTGTAGTAAGGAAGTCTCCTGTTCTGTTCTTGAACTGTAGGTATTTTAGACCGCCTAATTACGATCACTGATCATCAATACTAAACATCATGTAATTTTTGTATTTTGTTTTAGGCGTTTCCGAACGCACCGTCACCCAAATTACTCAAGAGGGTAATGTAGCATCAACTTCATCTTCAAAAATTGTGACTCCGGGAAAAACCAGGAATCGGAAGAAAAAAATTGATGAATTAGACGATTTTGATAAGTGCGCTATAAGGCATACAATTCAATCGTTTTACGTCGTGAAGAAGGAGATTCCTACCATAAATAAACTTTGGTTGGCATTGAAAGCAGATGTTGATTTTAAATTTAGCAGAACATCTTTGAGGAGTATTTTAAAGACTATGGGCTACAAATACAAAAAGTGCCAGTCTAAAAGAAAAGTATTAATAGAACGCAGCGATATTGCAGCTTGGAGAGCGAAGTATATTCAGAGGCTGCGCAAGAATCGTCGGGAGGAAAATCGACCCGTAATTTATCTTGACGAAACGTATATATGTACATGCTTCGTACCACCTACAAAAATGTTGGCAATCGGAGGAAGAGCCTGGTATTTTTGCTTCTGATAGCGTCGGTGCAAGATGGATTATAGCCCATGCTGGAGGTAAAAGTGGGTTTGTTGAAAACGGACTGCTACTGTTCAAGTCCAAATCCAAGTCGAGTGACTATCATGACGATATGAATTCTGCGAACTTCATGCGGTGGATGAATGAAAAAATTGTGCCGAATCTACCATCAAATAGTATTGTAGTGATGGATAATGCGTCATACCACTGCACACAGATAAACAAAGCGCCTACAATTGGCAATAGAAAAGCAGACCTCCAAGAGTGGCTTACGAAAAATGGCATTGAATTCGACGATTGTTGGACAAAAGCGCAATTATACGTTTTAATCAAACGACACAAAGGGGACCCTCAGTATGAAATAGAAGAGATGCTAAATGAATATGGACATGAGGTTTTGCGATTACCGCCTTACCATTGCGATTTAAATCCAATCGAAAAGATTTGGGCAACTGTGAAGAGGCGCATTGCTGAGAAAAATGTCGCTCAAGCTCCTAGCGAAATATCTACAATTACTGAGGCGGCGTTTAGAACAGTCACGGCAGAAGAATGGCTGAATGTTTGTATTCATGTTGAAAAAATAGAAGACAAATATTTCGAATCAGACAGGCTAATGGATATGGAAATGGAAAAGTTTATAATTAATGTTACAGGCGACACATCAGACTCTTCTGATGAAGATTCTATAATTGATTCGGATGAAGATGTTCAAATGGAAGGCATAAACCCTCTGCAGGACCATTCCTATACAAAATTTACTGATACAACTAGGTATTCAATAAGACTTGCAAGGTTCCCATGGCCTTTTAATTTCCTTTAACTTTATTTACATAGTTTGCTTTTTGATTTACTTTATAATATTAGATAAAATGCCATCGGGAATAAATTAGTAAGAACATCAATTAAGCCTAAGCTAGAATACATAAATTATGATTATGAATCAAATTTTAGTACGTATCGAAAGATATTTTTTGATTAAATTAAGGAAAACAAAAAATAGTTTAGCTGGCAACATTAAGTACGCCATCAATCGCGCGCAGACTTATCTTGCGGGCACTCTAAGAGAGGTGACATCGAGTGGCCACCACGAAGTCCAGACTTGTCTCCGCCAGATTTCTTTTTGTGGGGATACCTTAAAAATAAGGTATACTCCAATAAACCGCAGACAATTACCGCCTTGAAAGAAAACATTCAAACTGAAATGGCGGCTATATCGACGGCGACGTGCCGGCGCGTTTTCGAAAATTTTAAGCACCGCTTAGAAGAGTGTTTGCGGCGAGACGGAGAACATCTAGACGATGTTATTTTCAAGAAATAAATTACTGTAATGTTACATTAAGTTACTTTTTAAATAAAATCTTTAAGTACTATCAGTCTATTTTTATAAAGGTTTCAATAGTGAATTTTACTCTGGCCCACCCTGTATATTGCAAGAGCGTCTAAGTAAATTTGACATTTCCCTAGAAACTGACATCGTGGCTATTGTAACCGATGGACCGAATGTTATGATAAAGGTGGGGCGGCTTGTTTGCACTGAACAACAATTGTGTCTCGCACATGGTATCAATTTGGCGGTCTGTGATGTGCTTTATGAAAAACATAGTAATTTGCAAGATAGCCCTACCTCAGATGATACTATAAATGAACCAGCTGTGACTGTTGATTATATGGACGACAGCGATGATGAACACCATTTAGAAGACTTAAGACTGTCCAGAATCAGGTTTAATCATAATGTCACAAAATGATCTTGCGCCAGAACACGTACCAAAGTTAACACAATATGAAAATATGTATTAATGAGCTGATAAAGAAAATCCGCAAAGTTGTAGTGTATTTCAAAAGATCTCCATTGAAAAATGAAACAGTACTTCAAAAATATGTGAAAATTGAACATGGAAAAGAGTTGTCACTTCTTTTGGACTGTAAAACCAGGTGGAATAGTCTTTTAACAATGCTGGAGCGATTTTATCTTTTAAAATCATGCATTCAAAAAGCTCTTATAGATCCCAATCATCCAATTCGTTTAGAAGATGTTGATTTTGAATTGGAAAATAAAATTGTTGATGTGCTGACCCCAATTAAATTGACAGTAGAAGCAATCTGTCAGCGAGATGCTTAATTTATGCACAGCTGATGCCGCTTTGAAATTTCTTATAAAACAACTGTCTAGCAAAAACTCAGCACTTGCCAAAAAAATTAAAACATCTTTAGTGGAACGTATAAAGCAACGACGAAGTGATGATTTAACTAGCGTGTTAAATTATTTACAAAATCCACGAATGGATGATGAAAATCAGTTATTATCGGATTTGGAATGGCACGACTTATTTCCAGTTCCGATACAGGCTTTAGTGAGGAAGCAAATAAAGAGTATTGTTAAAAGACTTAATAGTCGAGATAACACGGAAGAAGAAGCAAGGTCAGGATCACAAACAGATGATGAGCTAAGGTCAGAAACCTCCCAACCCCAATTGACATTAAAGGAAAAGTTACAGCTGGAAATTAACAAGAGTATGAAATCCCCAGATCCTGAAATACAGTACAAAATGAATTGGGGTTGGCAAATAGTATTAGACGTGAAATGAGCCTGTTCGAAAATGGAGGAGTTCGTGGATATCACTTAGAAACAGCATATAAGTATCTATTGTCTATTCCTCCAACCAGCATAGAAGCTGAACGAGTGTTTTCAGCTGCTGCTTATGTTAGCAATAAACTACGAAGCAGGCTCGGAAGTCAAACATTGGATGCTTTGATGTTTCTGTGATTATATTTTCGAAATTCTAAATAGTTATTTTGTGCTGTTTTTTAATTTCTTGCAAAAGTATAGTATTTTTTGGTTTGTGTTTTTTTCTTTTCTTATTATTATTCTGATTTGTGTTGTGCAAAGACATTTTTTTTAATTACTCGTGTTTTTTTTATTTTAGCCCAATTAGAAGCCACATACACTGCCGGCCAAAAGTTTGAGACCACTGTAAAAATCTTTGTCACCAACAAAATATTTCAAAGTACACATACATATGATAATGAGCTAATTTGAACACCTGCGTATTCTATTATTATTAAAGAATTTCTAAGAGTCATTATTTATGTTGTTGTTTAGCCGCGTACCCACCTAGCGCACAGGCTCGCGCGGCAGCCTCGCGAGCCAAACGCTCGGCTGGTGTGGACGTGCCTCGGCCTGCCTCGGGCGCGCGTTTGCTCGGCCGAGCACGGCTCGGCCCCGAGCCATGTGTTGTCGGTAAACTTGACGCGCTCAAAGGTGCCTCAGTGAGCGCTGTGCGTTAGGTGGGGACGGTTATGTTTTGGCTCGCGCGCGAAGTTACTACCAAGTTTTGTCTCTTGCCGTGTATTTCTTCTATAATTGTGATATTATGGGCAGTCAAGAGGAGTCCATTCGCTTAATACAACTGTACAGCAAGTACAATGCGCTTTGAGACCCCAAAGATCCAAAATATTTGAACAAAAATCAGCGGGAAGACAGTTGGCGGCAAATATCTGCTCAAATTAATATGGCTGTCAAGGAAGTGAAAAACAAAATGGTGTCCTTGTGTGGTTCCTATCGTCGAGAGAAAAGCAGGGAGAAAAAAAGTCGCATAACAGGTTCAGGTATGCATTTTTATACTTAAAAATATGAACTTACAAATTATTTGATAAAATAATTACTTATTATATACTTATTATTACTTATTATATACTAATTAAATTGAAGAAAATTTATTTATACAATAAAATATTTAAAATTATGGAAATATTAATTTTATTTTTGTTCTGTTTTAGCCGCTGCAGATGTTTATAATTCGAAGTGGTTTGGATATCCTTATTTCCATTTTCTTAAGGATAAAAATGAAACTGGTGACACTCAGGAAACGATGCCGAATGTAAGATTTTTTAACTATGCATAATGATTTTGAAATGGTATAGAACCATTAGTTATAAAATGTTCTGCCAAGTGCAACCGTATTTCTTTTGCGTTATTAGAACTACGCCTTGGAAACGCTGCAATTGGTGCGAATGTAACTTCATTTATTTCATTTCTCCAATGGCCAGGAATCAGTGCGCCATCAAGTTCTCTGTCAAGCAATTCCGGTGAAATAAGATTAGTTGAAGTATTTTTTCGGATGTAGTTGTACAAATATACAGCTGCTAAGACGACCTTTGTTGCTTTATTTGGCTCTAGTAAGATAGGTTTTCTAAAAACGCGAAATATGGCACTTAATATACCAAACGCATTCTCAACGACACGTCTAGCTCGGCTAAGGCGATAATTAAATATTCTTTCTTTAGAACCATTTTCTGGGTTGCCCTCAAATGGTTTCATGGTATATTCGTTGAGTGCAAAGGCTTTATCGGACAAAATAATATAAGGAACTTTTGTTACATATGGTATTTCCAATATCTTCTCTTTAGGCACGTTCAATTCTTTCTTTTCTAGCTTTTTATACAACGTTGTGTTTTTAAAAACACCACCATCAGAGATTCGCCCTTTGCTACCAACATTTACATACAAAAAATTGTAGCTAGCATCAACTAATCCAAAAAGCACGATGCTTGGAAATTGTTTGTAATTATCATAATCAGTGCCACTGTTCATCGGTGCCTGCAACATAACATGTTTTCCATCCATCGCTCCAATAGCGTGGGGAAAATTCCATTTACTTTCAAATTCTTTTGATATGGAAAGCCACTCTTCTTCTGTAGATGGGATCTGTAAAAAAATTATAGAGTACTGAGCATGACAGGACCCTCCGCTGTTTGAAAGTATTCAGACTAAACGTATTTATGAGCCCCTATGAGTGGTTGTATTAGGTACTATACACCACTCCATATTTGGCCCCTTTTAGTGGTAGTCCGAAGACGTTCAAGCAATGGAGAATCCTGCTAGAAAAATATTAAAGATATCGCTACTAAGGTACTTGAAGGTATTAAATACTACAAACGTTAAACTTTAGCTTCAACGTAATCAATCAGATTAAACGTAGGGTCCTGCCACATTATATACATATTCACACTGCACCACAATTGATCTATTAATTAAAATTATTTTTTCAGGAGGCAATACCGGAATCTTCACACACTTCTGACGTAGAGAGACACACAGAGACTGAAAACGCTCCGACAAAGACGCAATTGCCGGAGGCTAGCATCGAGAAAGCACCACCACAACAACAACAAGACCTAACCTCGGATGCTAGCATGCCTTCACCATCAGAACCTGCTCGTAAAAAAAAACGACATAATCCGAAGAAAACGCAGCCACACGAAGATTCGGCAGATATCATGCTCGCAGAAGCCTATGAATACTTGCAAAAGTCTTCGACCGACATCAATGATCCATACTCTTCATTTGGAAGACACATAGCCAACGAGCTAAGAAAATATGATCCGCACACATTAGCGTATGTTAAGAACGCTATCAATAATATAATTTTTGAAGCCGATATAGGGGTCAAGACCAAATTTTTGACGGATATAGACACGCTGTGGTGTCCGACTCATAAATGACAAAACATTGCGTACAATACATGCCTTAAAATCATTTTGGATATTTGCTCACAATATCTTAGTATGTTATAAACAGTCTCATTCATCAAATAACTAAACTAGAAGCTTAATTTCTTCAAAATAAAATATATTACCAAGCTCAGTGCTTTTTTACGCTATGTAAAATACGCATGTCCTTGCTTGACTATCTAAGAATATTTTGCCCCTGTTTTTTTTTAACGTAAGCTAGCATTTTTAGTTTAATATTATTAAAGCCTTATAAACACCAGTAATCGTTTTTATAAATAATACCACAATAACCATTGTTGTTTTAATTTTTACAAGTAATTTTACATACATCCCAATTTTGTTTCCGTTGTAATACTCCTGTTGTGCGACACCATACTTGCGAAACCAATAAACGTGTGTGGAAGTTTTTTGATTATTTAGTACGGCAACATTGGCTTCAAGCTGGCAACAAAATTTTGGATACAAACCGCCATGTTTTTTTACTGTCATTTGAGATTGTGTTTGTGTCGTCAGCGCGTGTCGTTAAGATTTTCTAACTTTAGGTGAGTAAAATTGTAATATTTTTACGTTTTTCTAGAAATTGATATATATATTTATAAATCTCCTTTACCTGTATTGTTAAAAGAGATGCAGAAGTGTTCAATTAATGGTTAAATTTGTGAATTGTTGCATCTTTAAGGTTAGGTCGTGAATAATTTTCATTCCGTTGTGCGATTTGTGACACGAAATTGTGCGACGTATCACAAGGGAAATTTATAAAGCTGTGTTTACAATCATTCTAATCTCATTAGCTACCTATGTATTTATGATTTTTAAATATATAGATTATTGTTTATTTATAAATGTATAAAATAGTTTAAACTCTCATCGCCGAAAGCCTAAGAAGGTAGTGTTTTAGTAGGTTTGTTTTGTATGCCTGTCTCTATATTACCTGCTTTTTTCCCTTTTTTTTTGCGTAAAAAATGCTCATGCATACTGCATTCCACTGTCCTGCGCGGTCCTGTATCTTGTCAGTGCGGTCCTATGTCCTGTCTGTGCGTTTAGTATCGTCCTGCCACTCGTGCTCGCATTCACACTCTTTCGTTTCTTAAGAACATGATCTAGCGCGTTTGCTGGCCGTTATTCTAGCTAGAAGCTGCCGTTATGATGAGTTTTAGCCTTAGGAATAAGTTCATTTAAATAGTGAAAATCCTAGATTTGAAGTGATTTTGATAGGTTTAAATAATGCTTTTTCTCGATACCTTTTGTGATGTTAGCTTGTCCAAGTGAAGTTGGTGTTTTTTTTTTTGTAGACCGTGTACCTTTTTCTTTCCAGATGCCTTTATCATCCGCAGAAAGATGTCGCAAGTATCGCGAAAAAACTAAAAAAAGAAAATCCACAAAAATTTGAAGAAATGAAAAAGAAAAACTTGGAAAGAACGAAAGCTAAAAAACGGAAAATAGTCGATATGAGCAATAATGAAAAACAAGTTGTGAGAAAACAATGGAGGGATGCTAAACGTAAAAAAGTTAACGAAAATAAACCAGTGGTATTCGAAGCTGAAAGAGTACGTCGTCGCTATCGTAGCCAAGTAGGGCGAGAAAATAAAAAACTAAAAGAAAAAATTGAAATTCTGTGGCGAAAAAATGAGAATTTAAGAAAAATGTTAAAACGCTCAAGAAGCCGAGTGCAAAGAGTGACTGTAGAGTTGGAAATGCTTAAATCACAAAAGGAATCGAGACAAATTATAATAAATCAGCCACAATCTGTTGAAATCGAGGAACTTCACAATCCAAATGAACTTACTCCTATGACTAAATCTAATATTTTCATTGAGAAAGAACTTCCAGATATTTCAGAGGAAGCTAAAGAGAGAGTTAAGCAAAGACTTTTACAGCAGAATGTTCTTGAAGAGTCCTTAAAAGAAACTTATAAACTTAGTAAATCATTCCAGGAAAGAAAAATGTTGAAGAAGCTCACAGAAACGGAAACAGGCAAAAAATATAACATGAAAACAAACCTGGCAAAATGTTTAGGTATTAAGAGTGGTATTAAAAGGTACTACAGTATTAAACAAAAGAGACTAAAAACAGCATGTAATTTGAAAAAATTCTTCGAAAGAGATGACGTCAGTCGTATGACTGCAGGAAAGAAAGAGTATGTCACTAAAAATAAAATAAAAAAACAAAAACGGTTTTTGCTTGATACGCTACTGAAATTGTTTAAAAAATACAAAAATGAAGGCGGTACTGTATCCTTCACGACATTTAAACGCTACCGTCCATTTTATATAGTTCCGCCTAATTTAAGCACCCGCAATACATGTGCTTGTATTAAGCATTCCAATTTGACTTTTAAGGCTGAAGCCTTAAAGAAATTAGGCTTAATAAAAACAACAGATTTAACAGATTTAGTTTCTGAAATGGTGTGCAATGTAAAGTCAAAAAGTTGCATGTATTCGGAATGTAATCTGTGCCGTGATAAAGAACTTCAAATAACTATAGAATAGAATAGAATAATCATTTATTTCAGACAGTGTATGTCCATACAAAATATCAACGATCACACATAAATACAATTAAAACAAAAAACATACAAATCAATAATAATACAGTCAGTTAGATGAATATTAAAAAAGTAACATGTCACATTAAAATTAAATAAATCAGAATAGGAACATTAAATAAACAAATTAAATAAAAAAAAAAATCATAAAAAATAAAATTAAAAGCATGTACCTATCAATTACCTGCGTGCTTTGTATTGCCCGTAATTATCCCCACCCAGTGCTTCTGAATAGGGCAATCAAAACGCGCAGCAATCATCTTCAGAATACTATTGGGACTACCGCGCAATTTATGAAAAAGAGACGCGATTTTTTTCCGCATGATCGCGTGAAAACCGTCGACGTGCGCGTTAGCGAGCATTCCCGACGCGCTGCAATGTCGCGGTAATCCCAACAGCATTCTGAAGGCGTTATTATACTGTACACGCAGGACGTTGTAGGCTCGTTGCGTGTACCGACTCCACAGGCTGCTCGAGTATAAAGATTGGCAGTATGCTCTGAAAAGAGTTATCTTAACTTCATAGGTGCATCGAGCAAACCTCCGGGCCAGCATGTTGCTTCTCACCGCCAGCGCCCTGCGTTCTCGTTCCACGTCAAGATCGTCTTTCAGATCTTCAGTGACCACGTGTCCCAGATATCTAAAATTAGTCACTACCTTTAGGACCGCTCCGCCTAGTACAACTGGCGGCACAGTGCTAGGTTTAACTTTTCCCGCTTTGAAAACGAGCAACTCGCTTTTCTTAGCGTTGTACCTAAGCCCATGCTCCGATGCATACCGCTCACACGTACGAACAAGTATCCTCAAAGCGTTGATCGAGGGAGCCAGCAGCACCATATCATCAGCATAACTAATATTGTTGACACAGGTACCGTCAATGTAGCACCCGACATGCATGCTGCTGAGTTCCTCGATCAACTGATTTAAATACAGATTGAACAACGCAGGGGATGTTAGACCACCCTGTCTTACCCCACATTCGAGCTTATACTCGTCAGACAGAGTATTTACCCATCTCACTTGGTTGACCTGATGATTATACCAAAATTTAAAAATTGAGATCACTTCAGCCGGTATGGCTGTTTCGCTGAGCTTTCCCCATAGCTTGTCATAAGCTACTAGGTCAAAAGCTTTTGACAGATCGAGGAAACAGGCATACACCGGCGTCTTTCTCTCCGTGTAATACCTGACGGTCTGCTTAAGGCTCAGAATAGCACTCTCTGTAGATAACCCCGCCCTAAATCCGAACTGAGCATCATGGAGGCGAAGGCATCCACCGAGGTGACTATTAAGCAAACCATCAAGTACTTTGGCTGTTGTTGTTGCAAGTGAGATGGGTCTGTAATTGGTCTTATTACATCCCCTGTTTTGTTTTTGAGGATGGGCACTACCACGGTTTGCATCAAACGCTTCGGCAAAAAGGAGTGACCAAGACACAGGTTAAAGAGTACTGCCAACACGCGAGGCAGGTGCATACCAGCATGCTTGAAGTGTTCAATGCTGAGACCGTCATGCCCCGGCGACTTACCTCTCTGCATACCTTTAATCAAAACTATATCCGCTAACCAAAATCAAGATGAAGTATCTTGGTATGAATTTATTAGTAAAAGTCACGAATTTGAAAAGGACGGTGAAAAAAAAATGACCAAAAGAATGGTTAAATTACAACAAACTGGTGTACTACATAATCTTGCAGAGTTGATACAACGAGACCTCAAAAATTTTAAAGTTCATCATTATAACATTTACCATCAATATATACAATATAAAGAATCAATAGAAAAACAGGAAGATAACGAAGTTATTCTTCACTGTGACTTTTCGGAGAATTACGTGTGTAAAATGGCAGAAGAAGTGCAGGCCATGCACTTTGGAGCTTCAAAAACACAAGTCACGTTGCATACTGGCCTATTATATATAAAAAATGAGAAACCTTTATGTTTTTGCACCGTTTCACCTTCACTCAAGCATGGTCCCGAAGCTATATGGGGCCACTTAAAACCAGTCATAGATTTTATTAAAGAAAAATTTCCCACGGTTCGCCGCATCCACTTTTGGTCTGATGGACCCACGACGCAATATCGTCAAAAATACAACTTTTTTCTGTTTTGTGAAATAACGCAGAATGAAGGATTCCATCAAGCGACCTGGTCATTCTTCGAGGCGTCTCATGGTAAAGGTGCAGCCGATGGTGTTGGTGGAGTGGTGAAACGAACATTAGATGCAAGAGTTGCCTATGGGGAAGATATTGTTGATGCGAAGTCTGTATTTGAGACATTATTAAAATCAGAAATATCAGTCAAGACATTTTACGTTTCTGACCAAGACATAGAAAAAATTAAAGTATCTAATCCCAGAACAATTTTACCAATACCATCCACAATGACAATTCACCAAGTCATTGTCACTGAAAATAAAAATACAGTTAGATACAGACCTCTAAGCTGCTTCTGTATGCGAGGCATTTGTGACTGTTTTTCTCCTAAAATTCACATTCTTATAAAGGTTCGTAGATTCAAGAAAATAAATATAAAATTAGATTCATCTTCCGAAGATACTAATACGGAGATCGAATTTGCCGAAAGTGATCAATCTAATTGGATAGCAGCTGAATATTTTGATGATAATGATCCTAAAGAACAGGAAACCTGTACAGAAACAACAGAGAAAAGAATGTTATCGGGAAAAAAAATACTAAATAAGACTGAACTAGAGATTGAAAACCATTTAACAAAAGAAAATGAAATATTAAAAACAAACATAGAAGAAGAAAGAGTGTTACAAATAGAATTAGATAGTGTCATGCAAAAAGGATCAGGAAGTAAAGGGAAAAAGAAAGGAAACTCTGGAGTGAAAATCCTCGCCGATGTAAGGAATACGCCTGAAAACAGTAGGTATTTTGATTTTAAAACATCTGGAAAGCTCACAGAAATAGGTTTAAACTTTGATATAAGTTCAGGAAAAATACCATCCTCTAATAATAGTCAATCGGAGAAAGAAAATCATGAAAATATATATCTAAATCCTATTCCGTCCTGTTCTGGAGTAAATACCGCGATGAATCAAGAAGCTAATGTGGAAAATAATGATTATTTGATAAATGACGCTGTTTTAGTTAGATACTACGTAAGAAAAATATGGAGGTACTATATAGGATTTGTTAAGAAAATTCATAATGAAAATGGTAAAACATTATTTACAATCTCCTTTCTGAAGACTGCAAAAGCTCCTAAGCTAAAATTTTTTTTACCAAAAAAAGTTGATCTCGATGTTATTACAAGCGATTCGCTTGTTAAAAAAGTAAGAATATTGCAAGATTCCAAACATTACTATTTGGTTGATGATTTTGACGAAGTTTATTTTGTTTAGTTATCATTTGATTTTGTTAAGCTATAATTTTATTTTATAAACAAATTGATTTATTTTTAAATTTATATCTCATTGGAAGTGGCAATTTTTTTCACTTTCACATCTACAGGCTGGGCGAAAAATCGTTCATGAAATGAAACAGGACGATAGTTAGGATAATTTGCAGTAATAATAAAAAAAAATACTTTAGAACCCACTAGTAAAAAACTTTACTGCAAAAAACCCCAACTGGTTCGTTTGATCTACGATTTTTCACCCAACCGTACAATGTTTTTGTTTTCTATGCTAAGTGAATATAATTAATTAAAACAATATTATGTAAACCAATGACTGATTAGCTTAATAGTAAAGATTTTGATATGTTTTAAATTTATGTTTTGTGACATTATTAATGTGAGAAAAACAAATTATAAAAACAAAGATTATTTTTTAGTTAACTGGGTTATTGATTTAACACTCACAACCTTGCAGGGTTGCATAAACACAAAACATCAATAGAATAGCCGGCTGAGACGCAGGAGGTAGCGGGTTCGATCCCCGCCGCGGAACAAATGTTTGCAAGATCTACAGATATTTGTTCCGGGTCTGGTTGTTTCTCTATTTATAATAAGTATGTATTTACAAAAAAAAAATGTATATAAGTATTCTATCAGTTATCTGGTTCCCATAGTACAAGCTTTGCTTAGTTTGGGGCTAGATAGCGCTGTGTGAAATGTCCAGCAATATTTATTTATTTATTTATTTATCCCTTAATAAGGCAAGGGGAAATTATTTCCCACCACGATGTTTTATTTTTAAAGTAAAATATTATCGACAAATTATTTGCAGTAAACGAATGAAAGACACCACAATTTTTTTGGACTTTTTTTTTCTTTTCCTGGCAACACTTTTTGCTTCATGGCAACCCTTGACTTATTTTTTTTATGTCAAAGTGTCAGTGGCAGAATTTCGAGTAAACGAGCGTTGATTTTTGTGACGATCCGAAGTAAAAACGAGTTTTTGTTCTACAAAAAATCCTGTAAGTACAATTTGATTGCTATATCTGGTAAAAGGTCTATTCTGAAGCTGTTTTATGTGTTTTCCAATGCAATGTAACAAACCATAACCTCAAAAAAATGCAAATTTATAGGTGGGAAATTATTTCCCCTTGCCCGATAAGGTCATGTTTTTTTTTATGGCTAACTAGCTACTGCACCCGACTTCGTTTGAATTTATTTTGTTTTATGTTTTTGCGGATGGTTTTCAGAACATTTTTTTTTTGGTGGCAAGCTCTTGCATTTATTATTCATCTCACCTGTTTATTTCTTTTATTTATTCGTTTTAACGGCACATGCAAGTTTCCCCTTTTCTTTCTCTGTCGCACGCTTTTTTATTTACCTTCATTTTTTCTTTTCCTATTAGGATTGGCAACCATGAGTAAGAGAAGAAGTGTAATTAATAAGAGAGATATAGAAGAAGTGCTAGAAAATCTGTCAGATTTGTCGGATATAGACTCTGACGATGATGCTTATTATCAAACAGCCCCTTTGAGCAGCCCGGCGGATGTGCTGGATGGACGTCAAGATCAAGATGCTGTTATTGAAAAGCATCTTGAAGAACTATTTGGTATTACTGATACACTTCAGCAAACGATCGAAGATCTAGAACAATATTCGGAGGATGCTCTAGCAGCTATTTTAGGCACGGATGGTTCCGCGTCTGACTATACTATGAAGGAAGCGCAGGCAGTAAATGATGACAAGACGAAATCACCTACTCCAAGGAAAGAATCAGTCTTACTGCAACGTTCCACCTTTCCCGTTGAGACAAATGACTCAAATGCAGATCCTGATACTGATTTTGAAATGATACCGACCGAAAGAGAGATTGAAATACAGCAATGCTTAGATGAGATCCACAATGAGTCCTCCAGTCATCCTACGCAGGCAATTACAGATCTAGAAACAGAAACTCGAATATTAGAAGAATCTTCAAGAGAAAATGACACTGTCAATGTGACAAAAACAAGACAACCTAGAGAGTGGAAAATAGAAACAGAGGTACATGATATTCCAGAATTCATCAATCCAATAAAACCAAAACATAAATACAATCACAAAACGACACCAATACAGGTATTTGAACGATTCTTTACGGATTATTTAATTCAACTTTTAGTGGAACAAACCAATAGGTATGCAATCCAAAAAAAAAGTCATAATTTCACACTCGTATCAGCAGAGGAAATCAAAGCATACCTTGGAATATTGATCATGATGGGTCTGAATCCATTGCCTGACATGGAACTTTACTGGTCAAATGACACATTCTACAATAATCCGGAAATATCACAGATAATGCCTGTAAAAAGATTTAAAAAAATTACAGAAAACTTACACATAAACAACAACGAACATGAACCCCAAAGAGACAGTGCAGAATACGATAAAATGTATAAATTGAGACCTATGATATCCGAACTAAATACAATATTTCAAGAGGAGACAGAAAATTCAAGCAAGCAATCTATAGACGAATGTATGGTGAAATTTAAAGGAAGGTCCAGCCTGAAACAATACATGCCCAAAAAGCCAATAAAACGAGGCTTCAAAGTTTGGGCCCGTTGCGATGCAGCTAGTGGATATCTTTATAAGTTCGATATTTACTCAGGTAAAGGTGACAATACTGAAGATGAAGGTCTTGGATTCAATGTCGTCATGAAGTTGTCAAGGGAACTCCCCGAAAATACGTTGATAGCGTTTGATAACTTTTTTACAAGTTGCAACCTCATGGATGCTTTATACGAGCGAAAAATTTTCGCAGTTGGCACGGTTAGAACAAATAGAAAAGATCTTCCAAACATGATGAAGAAAGCCCAATCGAAACCTCTGAGACTCGAAAAAAATCAATTCACTGCTTTGACCGCAGAACCTATTACAGCGATAAAGTGGCTTGATACCCGAGACGTCACTGTTCTTACAACGGCCCACCATCCGACTGACACGGTCTTTGTCAAAAGGACCCAGAAAGACGGAACAAGAAAAGAGATTCTCTGTCCTAAAGCTATAGCTGAATATACATTGACTATGGGAGGAGTGGATCATTTTGATCATTTTAGGTCATCATATCCAATTAATAGAAAATGTAGAAAATACTGGATGAGGTTATTTTTGTTTATGTTTGATGCCGCAATCATAAACAGCTACATCACTTACAGTACAGTGCACGCAGTCAAAAACCATTCTCATAGAGAATTCCGATTACGATTGGCTCGAGAGATGATTTCAAATTTTAAAACTAAAAAAAATCAACCGGTAACTTTCAAGAACAAGAAGGGTGCAACCTTTGGGGTACCGGATGAGATCCGCCTCCTAAATGTTGGAGTCCATCTTCCTGACGAAGGCAGTACCTACAAAAGGTGTCGTTTTTGTAGCACGAAAAAGAAGGAGAAGCGAACGAAAATAATTTGCTGCACTTGCAAAATTTCTCTGTGTGCAAACATGTTTTTTTTATGTTCCTTTAGGTAAGTATAAGTTTCTTAGTTTTATAAGCGAAATAAAACACTATTATAAGTAATTCTAAATTGTTTTAATCTTCTAGTTTACAAATTTATTTCAGGGGTCTACATAAAATAAGGCAAAACAGAAAATTTTATATAAGTAACAATATGACAAGACCCTTTTTTTTAGTTTACTTATTTTTTTTATAATTTTACAAAAAATACAAACCAAGCCACGGTGCTTGTATATGGAAATAATGAAACTGAGGCTAAAAGTACAAAACCTAATCGGGCAAAGGGATATTATTTCCCACCCAAAAACCTAATGCGTAAACCTAATCGGGCAAAGGGATATTATTTCCCACCCAAAAAAAAGGTACTCCCCCCATGAAAACCCCCCCTTTTTTTTAATTTTTCATATTCTAGAGTATCAACTTACCCTAAATCAATTTCAACTTCTTCTCTAACTAGCCTACTGGCTCGCGCCTTATTAAGGGTTATTTATCAATAACATCATAAACACCAATTTTTGTTTTATACATTTAAAAAATTCAACATAAAAAATCTGCCGATCCAGAATGATAGTTAAAGATCAGCTGTTTTTTTGTTGTTGAATTTTTAAAAGTGAAAGAATAATAGATGTTGCTTATGATGTTAGTAAGTAAAAAAGGCCTGCAAGGTTGTTAGTGTTTTACCAAACTTTTTTCGATTCTATTTGAAAGTTTTGGTTTTGTAATTTAATATATTTGGATTTTACTACTTATTAAATATTTCTCGAAATATAATGTTTTTTTTTATTTATTCCACTTACCTACCTAAAATCTTACGACTATTTACACACACCCTAATAATTCTATTGTGCTACATTTATTTTTCAGTGTGACACATTCCGTTGTGATTTCCGTTGTGCGATTACGTCAAAAATTTGGTCCTGACCCATAGGGGAATACACACAACAACAAATTAATACAGAATACTATACACAGCAGTACACTAATTCCTCTACAATGGACTCATCTGGCACTTCATCATCAGCATCAAATACCGCTACGTCTTCTGCCATTACACAATCACCTAATGCCAATGTTGGATGCGAAACTATCACTGAATTGTAATTAAAATAAACAATTGATTTTTAAATTTGTCAAATTATTTGTATTTACCTTTACATAATCCCTTAAGGCTTCAATAATAGCGTCACAAACTTCTGGAACTATTCTTGAGATACTCTGCTTCGATACTCGAAATAAATATTGCAAGCTGCTGTAAGAATCTCCGGTTGCTAAAAATCTTAAAGTTATTAACACTCGTTCATTCACAGTGATTGCTTCTCTATATTTTGTATCGCACTTTTTGATTTTATCAGACAACAATGAGCACAAATTTTCGAACTCTTGTACGAACATTCGCGTAAAATTATGTACAGTCTGATCATATACTAAATCTCCAAGTAATCTATTTCCATATTGGTGGCGATGCTCATAAATTTTTCTAATCCAGAAGCGTCTAGGTTTTTTCTTGAGACGTGACTGTTTTCGTTTCTTTAAACAATAAGCAGCTAGGAAAATAGCTGCAGCTGAAAATACACGACTGTCCATTACGAATACTCGTGGACTTATGATGGCTCAGCCTGCCTCGCGAGCCGGCCTCGTGTAAATTGAACAAAACTACTGAGGCTGCCGCGGAAGCCATCGCTCGCGATCCGGACACCGAGGCTGCCGCGCGAGCCTGTGCGCTAGGTGGGTACCCGGCTTTTAAGTTATCATCCTAAAAAGGTCTATTGTTTCAAAACATCAATGAGCGCCGCGCAAGGACCAGGTGGTAGAGTCATTGTAATATTTTTATGATCTGGTCATTACTTATTGTTTTGGGTTTGTTTCGCGTTAACCGATATCAGGGATTATGTTAGCTTCCTAAAACATATTTAGTACCTAAGTTTTTATGGAGTAAATTATTTTCTACCTTATTAGTCTGAGCTCGTCGTTGTTACAGTGAAGACATCTTAAAATGGGAAAAGTTCGCGAAATTAGCAGTGAAACTCGCTCTGCCATAGTTGTTTTATACGGCGAAGGCAAATCTGAACGTGCGATTGCCTCTCAACTTAAGTTGTCGAAGACTTGTGTTCATAACACAATAACCCGATACAAGGAGACTGGCAGTAATCAAGATCGTTCGCGTTCGGGAAGGCCGAGAACTACCACTTCTCGCGAGGATCACTTCATCGTCACTACCAGCAAGCGGAATAGACGCCTAACAGCACCAGAAATCCGCGTAGAAGTGAACAAATCCCGATCAGAACCTGTATCATTGACTACAGTAAAAAGACGTTTGAGAGATGCTAAGTTATTTGGTCGCGTCGCCGTTCGAAAACCACTACTAAGGCCACAAAACAAAAAGAAACGGATGTAGTGGGCCCTTACCCATCGAGACTGGACTGAAGAAGACTTTAAACAAGTTCTTTGGTCAGATGAATCCAAATTTGAAATATTTGGTTCAAAACGACGAATTTTTGTTCGACGTAACGTCGAGGAAAAGATGATGCCAGACTGTGTGGTGCCAACAGTCAAGCATGGTGGTGGGTCCATTATGGTCTGGGGATGCTTCTCGGGCCATGGAACCGGAGATTTGGTACGAGTCGAAGGAATCATGAAAAAGGAGCAATATAAACGAATACTACAGCAAAATGCCATTCCGTCTGGTTCAAGAATAATTGGAGATGGATTTTTTTTCCAACAAGATAATGACCCAAAACATAGTTCAAAATTATGCAGGGGTTATTTAGAACACAAAGAAACAGAAGGGGTTTTAAAAAACATGGTGTGGCCCCCTCAGAGTCCGGATCTCAACCCGATTGAGCTTTTGTGGGAAGAGCTTGATAGAAATGTGCGCAGTTGTTGTCCCACTTCGCAAGAAGACATGTGGAAGGCTTTACAAGAAAGCTGGAACAATATATCACAAGATACAATCGACAAATTGATTGCTCGTATGCCAAGAATAGTGAAAGTAGTAATAAAATGGAAGGGAGGGTTTTTCGACGAAAAATCTGTATAAAATATGAGCGACATTTTTAAAGTAAATGGTTGATTTTTCTTGATTTTTTTGTTTTCTTCATAATGTATGTGTATTAGGAAATAAGTATTTTAATTCATAATTAAACCTCTTGCTTTGTATTTTGAGTTTTATTTCATTTTCCTACTTTGATGTAGGTGGTCTCAAACTTTTGGCCGGCAGTGTAGTCTAATCCCGGGATAGGCCCGGGATCCCGGGAAAAGGCTTCAAAAATCCCGGGAAAAGGCTTCAAAAATCCCGTAAGCCCGGGATTGAAAAACATGCTCGGGATTGTATTCTCTAATGGTGACATTAGCTGTCAGTGTCATAGGGATCAAGGTTCGCCGCGCCGAGTATAAAAATCACTCTGTATTTATGAATGAATGAACGAAAATTCTTTATTATACCTTACAAGCTAAACACAACAGATGGTCTCAGACAGAATGTTACCATAAACAGCATAGCCAGTTGAAAATTACATACAAATCAGTCTGTATTTTTGGTCTTAGACAGAATTTATAAACAACAGTAAACAACAAATACGAATCACTTTGCATTTATGGTTTCAGACAGAATGGTACTAGGGGTGATCCAAAAGTAGTGATAATCAGTTATTTCTAGTGCACACAAAAATACAAAAAAATATCAGTCACTTGCTCAGTTACCCACTAGTTCAGGAAAAAAAATCATATAAATAGGCCACGATTCCCGGGAGCTACATTCATTTGAATACGGACTGTCAAGGAGTGAACATAAAAATGGAAAAACACGAAATCAGAGCTGTCATTAAATACCTCTGCTTGAAAAAAATGTGTACCAAAGACATACACAGCGACTTGGTGGAAACATTAAGGGACTCTTCTCCTCCATACTCCACAGTTGCACGCTGGGCTAAGGAGTTTAAGCTGGGAAGAACATCGACAGAAGACGAACACCGCGAAGACGCCCATCGACGTCCCTCACTGAAGAAAATGTGAAAAAAGTTGAAGAAGTTGTATTGGAACATCGAAGAGTGACTATCAGGCATGTAGCTGAGGTCACAGGGATCTCATATGGCAGCATTCAAAGAATCCTTGCGAACGAATTGCATATGAGAAAGGTCTCCGCGCGTTGGGTACCGAAAATGTTAAACGACGAGCAAAAGAAGAAACGAGTCGACATTAGTGTTGCCCAAATTCAGTCTTGGTCTTGCAGTCTTGGTCTTGTTCTTGCGTTTTTGCAAGACCAAGACCAAGAACAAGACCGCGTATTTTTAGCAAGACCAAGACCAAGACTGACCGTGCAAGACTTGAGCAAGAACAAGACATAGCCTGCAAGACTCTTGCGTCTTGCAGCTAGGACTTAGCGCTATTTCACTGAGTAGTTAGGTGTAACAGTTCGGTGTATAGGTAGGTACGCTTAGGAATTCTATGAGACGCAAAAAACTGTATCAAAGAATATGAAAAACTGGACCTATGCGCATTACGACTAATACCATAAACATAGCGAATAAAAAAATATCTATTAAAATCAAACTGAGTGCATGCATAGTTATGTTTTAACCATCGGCACTTTGATAATGCGGCGTCAAAGGTTTTGTACTTACTTCTCAAAGAAATTTGCCGCTTTTCGGAAGTACATGGTTATGATACACGCGCCGGCGGCTTCTTTTGAAATCTAAAACAATCGTTGCCGCCACGCCGAAATCATAACATTTGACACTATTTGATTGCCGCCATAGGGCGTAGGTATACTCATGCAAAATAATTTCCTAGTAGAGTACCTACAGGTGTTCCAAAGAATAAATAAGTTTCAGAGTGCTTAGAATGAAAATGAATACATTATACTGATCACGCAAGTAGTATTATGATTAGGATAAAATTGTAAGGATAGGTAGTAGATGTCATATTAATTCATTATAGTAAGTATATATTATAATATTGATTACTTATATGGTTTTAAACTAATTACTTAGGTACTATTGTTGTACATTTAGTCATTATATTTCTTAAGTTTTTACAAGAAAAAATAGCAAAAAAGTGTTCAAATATCACCCGTTTAATAAATATTGTAGCCACTTTTAAATATCCTTGAAACGTGTAAAAAAATTCTACGAAACTAATAAAATAATATAAAAAGCGTAGGTACTTACCTACTAATAAAATAAAAAGCCTGCGATAAGAGTTTTGTATTACTTACCAGCCCGAATATCTCTGAGAGAGATGATGAGAGTAAGTATTTACTAGCTGTGCCCGCGACTTCGTCCACGAGGAATAGTAACTTTGGAGGTATAGTGACGTTCAGGACTTATTTATTTATTTTAAAACTTCTGTCATCAAACATACAAACGAACTCTTCAGCTTTATAATATTAGTATAGATGTACGCCAAAACATTCACTTATATGTAAAGAATAGTGATTGGCACTAATTCTATTTTATTCACGCGTCGCGTCTGTACAAGTAGGTTATATTTAGTGTGTATTTGTACGCCGCACGCGGCATTGTTTGACTTGCGGCGGCATCCTTTTCATAGAGCCGGCACGTAGCGAGGCGGCGCGGTAGAAAGCAAGGAAACGTACTATAAATAAAGGAATTATTTTAATTCCAGTCATTTCCAATTGAGCTGTGCTTCGAGTCTAACTTAATAATTGTTTTTACTAATTCTCGTTGTTTTCTAAAAACGTATCACGTGTACAATTTAATATGAGTGACGAAGATTCAAATTATTCTAGTCCGAGTAACGAGAGTTTGAGTCACAGATCTAAAAGACCCAAAAGCAAATTTGAGGAGTTTTTCGAAATAATTCATGCATCCCAAACTGCCTTCTGTAAATTGTGCCAACATAAAAAGATTGAAATAAAAATGAAAAACAGAAACACTTCAGGCTTAAGGAAACATCTAATATCTTTCCACAAAAAGGAATCAGAAATATTTCTTCCTGTTAAACCAAAATTAAGTGGAGATATCACAAGCTTTTTAGTAACCGCTGGAAGAAGTGGACAGGTAAGAATATTTTTTTAACAGTTAAAAGAATTTTAACTCCGCGTAGCTATTCATGCGATACTTTCAAAAACGCCATTAACTTACGTAAGTATTTTTGAGTTAGTGGTGTTTTCACAGTTTTCATCTAGGGGTGCGACATATTAAGTATGTAATTATCGTCTTAAATATTTTTTATAAACACCCATATTTTCATTTAATCGGCCAGTAACAACTAAGTACTTTATTTTGGTAAATTACAGTACAGTGCAACCTTAATATAACAAATATCAATTTAACGATTTTCTCGATTTAACAACAACAAACCTCCTCCTCTTATACGCTCAAACAAACCTAGTATGTTTTAAATAATAACACAAGATTTATTGTTTTGTTTCAGTCGGAAAACAGCAGTGACAACATCACGACAGCTACAGTTGATTGGGTGGTGAAAAAATATCTTCCCTTCTCATTTTTCGATGACGAAGCTACACAAGTATATTTTCGACGTATTTGCCCTAATATGGTGTTTCCTAAAAGGTCTACACTTAGAAGGAAAGTCAAAGAGCGATTTGAAGAGCTCCAATTGAATCTCAAGGAACGACTTCAACAATTATCATCTAAAATGTCTTTTACCATTGATGGGTGGACGTCAATTGCTGGTAGGAGTTACTACGGGGTTACTATTCATTATATAGACAACGAATGGAAGTATCAATCTGTAGTTCTTGATTTTATACCATCACGCGGTCGACATACTGGGGAAGATATTGCAACGATTTTCCATGAATGTTTATTGGAATATGGCATAATTGATAAAATACAAGGTATCACGGTCGACAACGCAACTGCAAATACCAAATTTATGTATGAACTGGGCAAACAGCTGCCGCCACACTTTGATTCAGACAATCAACATTTCCGGTGCTTTGCTCACATTTTAAACCTTGGTGTACAAGATTTATTAAAGACCTTAGCATTACACTGTGAGTCTGACACTAACGCGCAAGATCAGCAGTACGAAGACTATGCAGACAAAACTGAGGATGAGGAAGATGAAGAATCTGCACCAAATATTGCTGACTCGCGTACATCTGTAACAAAGTTACGCAGTATTTCCAGTAAAATAAAAAGAAGTGAGATAGTGAAGAAGAAGTTTCAGTCTGCTTGTGAAGCAGCTGGCGTGCCATCAAATCTAAATGCCATTCTTGACTGTCCAACGAGATGGAATTCCACACATAATATGATTGAATTTGGTTTAAAAGTGAGAGCGGGCATTGACATATTGTGCAGTTCTGTCACCGAATTAAATGATTTTCAAATCACAGCTAATGAATGGCAGGTACTCGAAAAATTACATAAATTTCTAATAAACTTTAAACTTTTAAGTACAAAACTTGGTGGAGACAAATATGTTACATTACCGCTAGTCATTGTATCATTCAATCTCTTGCTAGATAAAATTGAATCCATGGTAAAACAGTTAGATGAGAAACCTAATCGATCTGAAGTGGATGAAAGGCTCATTCTAGCTTTCCAAGCAGCTCGAGACAAAATGCTTAAACATTACAAGAAGAGCAACTGGATTTATTGTACTTCTTTAATTTTAGACCCAAGGCATAAGGCTCAGACTTTTGACCTGACAATGTGGGGGAAGCAACTTAAAACAGAAAGTCTGCGCAAGTTCAATGAACTTTATGAAGAATATAAAAGTCTACACTCACTGAACAAATCTCTGGAATTACCAGAAAAAGAAAATAAAGTATGTGATGAAGATGAAGACGTAATAGACTTTGATAAACTCTATGAATGTCCCTCGACGTCATCTGGATCTTGTCTTCAAGGCTTGGTGATAGACGAGTTGGAGGAGTACCTAAGAAAACCAAGAACTGCCAGCTCGGAAGACATTTTAGATTGGTGGAGGACGCATGAGACAGAGTATCCGATTTTATCGAAAATGGCCCGTGATTTTCTCTCAATACCTGCAACTTCAGTACCTGCTGAGAGGTTATTTTCTAAAGCATCATTAGTAATTAGAAAACATAGAAATAGGTTAAGTGATGAGTCAGCCAGATGGTTACTTTGTATTAATTCTTGGTCAAAAAAAATTATATAAAGTATCATAACCTAATGATAAAGCTGTTGATTTGTGTTGTATTTTATTTTTTATTCAAATAAATGATAAATCGTAAAACTCTTTTATTAAATTTCTTATAAGTTGAGGGTTCAATCTCTTTCTAGACAGATAAGTGTTGTTCTTTAAAATACAGTCAAGTTATTGTAATTAATTTGTTTTTTTACATGTTTTAGCAAATGTAAGCTTATAAATCATAAATGTTTATTAAGAAACAGTTACTTCCATGGAAAACGACATATAGGTCAGTTGATTTTTCGAATTTCTTATCAAATCTTCAGTTATTTATTAATCTGCTTGATCTTTACTATGGCTATGTTAATTTAAGCTCACAATGTTCCAATTCTAATACGTTTTTCTAAGATTTAAAGTAAACTTTAATAAATAGTAATAGACTAATAGGTAATTGCAAGACTTGCAAGACTCTTGCTGCAAGACCAAGACCAAGACCAAGACTGGGAGCGCAAGACCAAGACCAAGACCAAGACCAGGTGTATTGGCGCAAGACCAAGACCAAGACTGGCTAAGTCTCGTCTTGTTCTTGCATTTGGGCAACACTAGTCGACATGTCAAGAGCAAATCTCGAAAAGTTTCAGGCAGACAAAGATAATTTTTTGTCACGTTTTGTGACCATGGAGGAGACCTGGATCCACCATTTTGATCCTGAAACAAAACATCAATCGATGACATGGAAACGATCCGATGAACCGACGCCGAAGAAATTCAAAGTGTCAAGCTCAGCAGGGAAGGTTATGGCGTCTGTTTTTTGGGACGCTAAAGGAATAATCATGGTGGACTACTTGGAAAAGGGGGCCACTATTACAGGCTCCTACTATGCAGAACAAATAAGAAGATTGCGGGAGGCTATTAAGGAGAAAAGGCGAGGCAAACTGCAGGCTGGAGTGCTGTTCCATCAAGACAACACACCGGTTCACAAAGCTGCAATTGCCATGGCTGCCATTCAGGAAGCGGGCTTCGAGCTGGTGGAACACCCCCCCCTATTCACCAGATCTAGCCCCCAGTGACTTCTATCTCTTTCCACGACTCAAGGAACACCTCCGAGGCAAGAAATTTGACGATGATAGCGACGTGATGGCCGCGGTTGAGGACTTTTATGAGAGTCAAGATAAAGATTTTTTTTCTAAGGGAATTTTAGGTTTAGAAAAGAGATGGACTAAATGTATAGACTTGCTAGGAGACTATGTTGAGAAATAAATTTATTTTTTTATTTTATTCATTGTGTTTATTATTGATTATCATTACTTTTGGATCACCCCTCGTACCATAAACGATATAGCCTGTTAAAAATTAAAAATGAATCCTCTGTATTTATGGACTCAGACAGAATGTTACCATAAACAACATAGCCAGTTGAAAATTAAATATAAATCAGTCTGTATTTTTGGTCTCAGACAGAATTTATAAACAACAGTAAACAATAACAAATACGAATCACTTTGAATTTATTATTTCAGACAGAATGTTACCATAAACGACATAGCCTGTTAAAAATTAAAAATGTATCACTCTTTATTTATGGTCTCAAGACAGAATTTTACCATAAACAAAGAAGCCAGTTGAAAATTAAAAATAAATCATTCTGTATTTTTGGTCTCACACAGAATGTATAAACAGTCGAAAATTAAAAAAGAATCACTTTGCATTTATGGTTTCAGACAGAATGTTACGATAAACGACATAGCCTGTTTAAAATTAAAAATGAATCACTCTGTATTTATGGTCTCAGACAGAATGTTACCATAAACAACATAGCCAGTTGAAAATTAAATACAAATCAGTCTGTATTTTTAGTCTCAGACAGAATTTATAAACAACAGTAAACAACAACAAATACGAATAACTTTGCATGTATGGTCTCAGACCAAATGTTACCATAAACGACATAGCCTGGTAAAAATTAAAAATGAGTCACTCTTTATTTATGGTCTCAGACAGAATCTAACCATAAACAAAAAAGCCAGTTGAAAATTAAAAATAAATCACTCTGTATTTTTGGTCTCAGACAGCATGCAACCTCAGACAGAATGTTTATACAACAGTCGAAAATTAAATAAGAATCAGTCTGTATTTATGGTCTCAGACAGAATGTTACCATAAACAACATAGCCAGTTGAAAATTAAATATAAATCAGTCTGTATTTTTGGTCTCAGACAGAATTTATAAACAAAAGTAAACAACAACAAATACGAATCACTTTGCATTTATGGTTTCAGACAGAATGTTACCATAAACGACATAGCCTGTAAAAATTAAAAATTAATCACTTTTTATTTATGGTCTCAGACAGAATGTTACCATAAACAAAGAAGCAAGTTGAAAATTAAAAATAAATCACTCTGTATTTTTGGTCTCAGACAGAATGCAATCTCAGACAGAATGTATAAACAACAGTCGAAAACGAAATAAGAATCACTCTGTATTTATGGTCTCAGACAGAATGTTACCATAAACAACATAGCCAGTTGAAAATTAAATATAAATCAGTCTGTATTTTTGGTCTCAGACAGAATTTATAAACAAAAGTAAACAACAACAAATACGAATCACTTTGCATTTATGGTCTCAGACAGAATGTTACCATAAACAACATAGCCAGTTGAAAATTAAATATAAATCAGTCTGTATTTTTGGTCTCAGACAGAATTTATAAACAACTAAACAACAACAAATACGAATCACTTTGCATTTATGGTCTCAGACAGAATGTTACCATAAACAAAGAAGCCAGTTGAAAATTAAAAATAAATCACTCTGTCTTTTTGGTCTCAGACAGAATGCAACCTCAGACAGTGTTTATACAACAGTCGAAAATCAAATAAAAATCACTTCGCATTTATGGTTTCAGACAGAATGCTACCGTATTTAATACTACAAACGATATAGTCTTTCAAAAATTCTATAGAAAACACTGTTTAGGTCTAAGGCAGCCAATAATAGATAGTCCGCCAAACGTTAATACTTTTTATCAATTGTCTTAGGCAGACTGCTTACATGGATGTCGTAGATACTTGAAAATCTCATGATTTATTTACAATGTGGTAAGTTAAGTACGACATTAATTGAAAATCCACATCCATAATCGTATATAGAGATTGTAGATGTGTGTTTAATACCAGTCGTCTGAATATTTATCTAGTAATCGATACATTTCTAGTAAAGCATTTTTAAACATGCTGCGCGCTGTACGTCACGGTCATCGAACTTTATCATATGGTGTGCATTAATCAAATGAGAGCGAGACATTAATATGTCGCTACCACACGTTACGAAGAGAAATGAAATATTACGATATTACAATGAAATCGGAAACAAGGAAATCGCAAATAGGAATCCGTGGGGTTATGAATGGGTCTCAAGCCGTTATGAAAGAGTCTACGCCGAGCGCGTATTTCGTTCATCTGCCAGTCAGTACTAATAGAGCGCGCCACCGCCACTACACTTTTGCGTCTGCGATCTCAACACTCGAACGATACCTAATTCTTTTCTGTGGTGTGACTATTTAACTATAAAACCTAGTATTCGTTAACCATAATATTAACTTTCTAATGTTAATAATTTATCTTTATGTTACTTATAATAGTCGGAATATCATAATATGTTTTCATGTCCACGAAAATAGCCGCATAGGACATTACAAATAAACACAAACATTATATTTAACTTTTTATAAAACATAATCAATTTTAAAATAATGAATAACAAATAAGGTGGGTACGAGATGAAAGTGAAAATATTAGGACGGCATGTGTCTTTGAATACCGATTTCGGCACATTAACTGCGAAAACCGATGTGTACAAAACAAATAGAGTTATAGCTAAAGTTGCATCTAAGTAGCAACCTTGTTACACTAAACTATCCTACATTCTTAACCTACTACCGAACTATTGGGGTAAACAAATCTGACAACACAGTGACAAAGCTTTACAATTGCAAAATGTAAAAATTATTGTATATTATAGCGTTTAAGTGAAATCGCTTAAATGGTTTAGTTTCATCAAAAATTGTGCTATCATAATCTCCACTACGTGATAATTGGTGAAGCATTGGTGGTAGTAATGTAGACGATAGAACATTCGATATGCAGAACGTTTAAATCAAGCATTTATTGATCATCATTTCCACCGCTTCAACATTGATCACGTGGTGGGGCTTATTTCATAATCCAGTGGTGGGCACCGCAATTACCGCAGTATTTTTATAATAAACTAAATGAAAAGGTGGTCCAGGATCGGAACCAACGGCATAAAAAGAAAGGTATTTGCTCAGTAGTGAGTCATCATTTCATCATCATCATTTTCAAAGCTGAAAATTATGATGATGCAATTAAAACAAAGCCTCAAGAAGTTAGCCGACTTAAAGACATGATGATGATCGATCGATTAGTGTGGTAACATCCTGAGAATTCTTTGAATTAACACTTAAATCCACAGCTCATAATAACTGAGATAGGAGACTTTACGTCCTTTACCTATAAATGTTATTATTTAACTAATGAATAACGCTTCGATTTTATGGTTCTGGTACCGAGACAAACCTAAGGTTTTACAGTCCTTTTATATGTTGTAATGTAAGTAACTTTTGCATTTTATATTATTATTTAAATTGTATAAATTACTAGCTCACCTGCTCGCGACTTAGCACGCTTTAAATTTCGGCTATATAAAACACTCTTGACAGAGCGACGCGAAACTTCATGTAAATGACTTCACAACAATGAACGACGGTTAAAATATATAGATATTGTTCATACTAAAATCGTCATTAAAAACGTAGGAGGGGGTAGGAGGGTGATAAATATTTTACGACCTACTCTCATACCTACCAAAAATACAAAAAATAACATTAAAATCGGTCGACCCGTTTCGGAGGGTGCGACCACTAAAACCGTGACACGACATTTTTATATATTAGAAGATTTCCATTAATTAATATAAAATACTTATTAAAAGTTACACATATTACAATTTGTGTTGTATTAATGTTGTTAATGTCCATCCGGTAGTAGGTTAACGTCTAACAAAAGCATTATTCAATTTCTCTTTGGATAAACAATTACACACATTACTTTTCACAGATCTAACTCTTACATAGAAATACTATTACAATAGTGTTCATAATTGAGTACATTATGTTACCGAGAGCTATACATAGTGAAGTTTAGACAATTGTACTTATGTTATAAATGACAATGCGTTGTTAAAAATGACTAGTATTAGCAGTTATAATAAAAAATCTGGCACGTTTGATTTTATTTTCATAACCATAGACATACCATACAAATGTATTTTATTTATGTCTTGATTCTGTAAATAGCAACATAGCAAAGCCACACAGGATCCACGCGCCAGAGCCACAGAACGCCGCCACATGAAGCTGGCAGCGGCCACGGTGGACGGTGGTGGACAAACGTTCACACGACATCAACCGTGTACGGCGAACGTGCGGAAAATGCAGTCCGCAGTTTGAGAGCGGCGGCGGAATGGCGAAAACAAAATCAACCGTCCAAAAGCTTTACCAATCGCATAAAAAAGAATACAAAATATTAAAGCGTAGGAGATTCCATACAGAGAAATAAATATTAATACAAAAACGTGCAAAATTGAACCTTAATTTAACTAACTAAACATAGAAATCATTCTTCTTCGAAGTGCTATCAGATAATTTACCTTGACCATTTAACACACTTTAAAACATTAATTTCTAATGGTAAGTTACTTCGACGTCAAAATATTTCCGACGAACAAACAGCGTCTTTTTATACTGTGATAAAACATTAGATAAACAATTAACAACCTCATTTTGTGAACTTAATATATCCTGTTTTTGAACTGAAAACTGATTTTGCAACAATAATAATCTAATATTTCATTGGTTGTAGCTAATTTGGCAAAAATAACTTTTTTCAAAAGTTTTAACAATACCATATCAGTTTAGAACAGGAAATTATAGTTACTTATATTCTAGTGTCATTTTAACTTAAAAACTATCATTGCATATGAAAATTAACTGTAAACACATTCCCACAAAAGGCCATTTTGTTTTTGTATACACAGGGTACTTTCATAGCCGATCAGGGGCACCAATATGATCATATTAAACCGCATACATATATCATTATGACATACGGCATAATTATTGAATTGTTACCAAAAGTTTGTTTTTTTTTTGTTTAAAATGGAAATTTGTTCGTTTAGAGTGCTTCAATCACTTTTATTTTAATTTACCAGTTTGTAATCTGAATGATTGAGTAGAAGCTGACTTGTAAATTCGGCACCCGTACCCTTAAATATCGTGTGTAAATGCTTTAACTTAGCCAAATGCGTGCAAATAAATAAACAACAGCACTTAACTTGCGCGGACTAAGTCTAAAGCGAATCAGTCCAAAGCAAATGTGAAAGTCTTCTTCATGTGACATGAAGGACGTCTTTACTTTTGTCATTTCTTGCATAAATTCTTTACTTAAACCTATTACAACGAGACCCGCAAAGTCGAATAGATATAACATTTGATCAAATAAGATGGTTTTGTCTAGATTCCAGTCAAAAATATCGCGCCTCTTTACTATGTGTCATTTGATAAGACTCTTATAACTGCCCTTACTTTGTTACAATCAGTTTCAATCAGCCAGCAAGAACCCCGACTATTTACAAAGGTTTATGAATCGTCCTGTTAATCCTCTGGGCTTACAGTGGCGTTGGATTGTCCATGATTCTACACATTTCTAAATCTATCTCGTACAGAAATTCCAAGCATAAAACGCTCCATAGCACGCTGAGCGACCTTATTGCTAGAAAGCATTTTCTTCCAGATAACCTTTGTGTAATAAAGAAAAATTATTTTGTATGTGCACAATGTAATAAGATATATAATGATACTATTTTTTTATTCAATCGTATTATCCATAATTATCGGTTTCAAATTGAAATTGGTTTCAATGAAAGTTAATTGCCCCACTGATCCTTTGATAGCAATAAATAAAGATTTCCACTTTGATGTTACGAAGTGGAGTGGCACGCAATTCATAACTAGAAGGTCCATAATACTAAATTGTGACATTATTAAAATTACCTATATGATAAAGTACAATATTGTTTGCTTTCAAATCCATATTTTCATACATTAACTAACAGATTACCCAAAAAATCTAGAAAACGGATAACATAAAATGTTTCATAAAAAATATGCTCATTTCAAAGACAGTGGCGCCGTCTTTTTTGTTCTAGACTTTTCAGCCAAAAGTTAAATCGAACGTAACGAAGTTGCCCAAACATACGACATGTACTTTATCACGATAAAAATAGAGTTTAATGTTATATCTAAACGCTCACCAACACAAGCTACCAAAGCGTCATTCGACAATGCACCTTTAATCTTTAACAATAAAACTCAATGTCTTTTCGACTAGATATGCAACGGATATCTACTATCCGACCTTTTTGTACTATCTGGCTTACCCGGACCGGATATCACACATTATCCGTTCGGATATCCGATAGTTAAATTACATGATTTTTACCAGAAAAAATGCGGCAAAACGTAAAATAATAAAATCGTTGTGACAAGTAATGAGCTATTGGGAGTCAATTAGCACCTTTCATCTACATAGGACTAAAGCCGTACCCTACAAGTCACAACTTCAAATAATAATACGCGAATTCATTACTCGTGCACCGGATATCCGACGATCCAGCCGTCATCGGCCGAAGTATGCTCGAGCGTCGACGGCCGAGAGAGATCGCTTCACTACTACAACCATCATCGGACGATATCGGTGCACGCGCTCTCTATTTCACATAGGCACGTTTGGTTCGTTCGGTCGGGTTCGACCGTCGACGCCCGACCGTACTTTGGCCGATGACGAATCTGGTGTATTCGTGCAGCTATCTAGTAGCATAAACTCTGCCGAAGAATAGACTAAAATGACATTTTAGCGTAGATAGTAGAAACACAACCGTACAAATGTTTGTTGACATTCGTGGTGAAGTGGGCGACTAGCCGGCTGAGACGCAGGAGCTTGCGGGTTAGATTCCCACCGCGGAACAAATGTTTACATGATCTACAGATATTTGTTCCGGGTCTGGTTGTTTCTCTATATATTATAAGTGTGTATTTACAAAAAAATATGTAAACAAGTACTCTATCAGTTATCTGGTACCAATAGCAACAGCTTTGCTTAGTTTGGGGCTAGATGACGCTGTGTGAAATGTCGAGCATTATTTATTTATTACTGTTCACGATTAAATGTCAATTTACTCTATTTTTTCGTAGATAGAAACTTCTCTATAGTGGTCGAGTTGGTCGAATGCTCGCCGGTTATCCGATGAAGCCAATCCGTTGCAACTCTAATTACGACAGGCATTTAATAAAAGCTATAATACTTATCAGTACGACAATGCACCTTATTTCTGCGGGGATAAGGGTCAGTCGACGATGTCACATCTCTCCGTTTCGGCGGGATCTTCGATCACGGATTCAGTTCGCTCTATGCCTAATGAGACTGCTTCGGTTGACTTCTCGCTGTTTTGATAAAGTATTTGATTAGACTCAACTTCATCATCATCATTATCAATATTGTTCAGCATAATGCTGAGCCATACCCCTTTTTCAGCACAGGGCTCTTGACCACGTAAATTGGTCAATTTTCTGTTTGAAGTTTTTGTGTCTTTGTTACTCATGTCTAATGAAATATAAGTAAAGTATATCATTTACATCATATCAGCTACAGGAGATCCACTGATGAACATAGACCTCTCCCATAATATACAGAGCGACCGATCTTGTGCGGCCTGTACCCAACAGCTCCCAGCAACCTTTATCAGGTCGTCTTTACATCTAGTAAGGGCCGTTCCGTTCTACGCTGAGCATTCCATTCCATGGTCTCTATTCTATCTGTTTTATGATGTTATTATGGTCGTCATTATCAGCCATAGATTTATAGGGCTCGAAAATATCAAGATAATTGGTTGGAATGGTGATACTCACATCTGTTCCCTCTCTTCGGTGATGTTGAGTGGAGTGGGGGGGTCGGGAGCGCTGGATGCGCTGAGTGATAGAGTCTGCGGTCTCCGTAACCAAGCGCTGCGGTCCTCCTGCGCAAGTTACAAACGAAAACATATCATCAACATCATTTAGCTAAGATCCACTGCTAAACATGCACGGCCTCTAGAGTGAGCGATACTCTGTGGTCTGCACGCAAAGGCTCCCAGCAACGTTTATCAGATCATCCTTTCATCTAGTGGGGGTCGTCCTACACTTTTTCTACTCTAGAACCTTTCTGCCCCTAACCGCCGTCAGTTCTTCGAGCTATATGCCACATCGCAAGAACCGATAACCGTTGGGGTAAACGTGTTCTGGAGTGGAGACCACGTCTAGGCAAGCGAAGTGTAGGACGCCCTCCGGCTAGATGGAGTGAGGACAAGAAGAGCTGAGGATCGGGTTCAATGGCGCACCCTAGGAAAGACCTACGTCCAGCAGTGGACTGTTATAGGTTGATGATGATGATAATGATGAATGTTAATCCGCGCAAACACCGTAAATGCGGTTTAACATTTTTATAAATTATTAAAATGCAAAATTTCAAGGGGTTTTCTCACCGGCGTCAACCGTGTGTTCATATTTATTTTATTTTATTTGGGAAACAAACAGTACAGTAGAGAATACAAATAAGTATATATAAAGTTAATACTTAAACCAGTGAAGTTTTCACCATAACATATTTCATATAAAAAACGAGTGAACAGACTAAGATACTAAAACCTAAAAAAATATAAACTCATAATGCTAACACATATTGCAACTGAAATTTAAAGAAAATATATCTATACAAGACTAAACAACAACTAATATAATAAGTACAGACTAAATCATTCATTGGCTATCGCAGACAAAACTTGTCTTTGGAACCCAGCCACAGTCGAGTGTAAAATATCAATGTGGACAAATCTTTTCTTATAAGTTTCGCACTCTATTATGAAACATATTTTTATCATAATTCCTTTTAGAAATTGGCATCCATAAAGTTTTTTTTTTCTAGAAGAAAGTCTAGGGCAGCACAGATAAATATTTTCAAGCAACAGTTCAGAATCGATTTTGTTAGACAGTTTCTTGAATAAAAACATTTGATCCCTTACAACACGACGGTTTTGAAGGCTCATGATATTATAGTTAGTAGTCTGATGGAAAACGATATTTATAATGTTTTAAGAACTTATTTTGTATTTTTTCTAATTCCTGGATATGTACATCATATTGCAGGTTCCAAACAGTTGAAGCAGATTCCAGAATCGACCTAACAAAGCTATTGTAAAGAAGTAATAAAGATTTTGGGTTTTTAAATTCTCTACCCAGCCTAATTACAAAGCCTAGCATCCGATAAGCTTTAGTAGCTATGACATTAAAGTGAGTATTAAGTGTTTATCATCCAAATAAACACCAAAGTCCTTATACTCATATATATATGTATGTATATATAATGTACGAAAAGTTGATATACTGCGTGTCACCGCATGTACGACATTAATTTAAAGCACGGGTAGGGCTGATGAGTAGTATTGTTGTAAAATAGGTTTTTTGAAATGGATTTTTTTATATTTTCAATCTACCTTAAAATTAAGTCTTAAAATATCAATGAAACAGCCTGGATAAAATAGGTAGACATATGATATTCATTTATCATGTAAGTATATCTATTAAATTGACTAAGCGGCCACAACGCAACTTGCTTCTATTTGATGGCACATTTCTAAGGTGTGTGACCTACTAAGCAATGCTATTTTATAGGCGATGGTCTAGCTACGGCCCTGTTCCGGGTCTGGGTGTTTTTCTATACATTATGAGTATTTATATACAAAAACATATGTATATAAGTTGTCTATTGACCCCATCTATTGATTCTCTTAGTACTATTGTTGGAATGTACGTTTGATTGATGAATTAGGTTTCATTTTAATAAATTCATTTGTTTGTGTCTTTGCACTACTTGTTTAATATATACAAGTATTGTATCAGTTATCTGGTTCCCATAATACATGGTTGAGTTAGTTTGGGGCTAGATAGCGCTGTGTGAAATGTTATGTATTTTAGTCGGTGTGGTTGTGGGTACCTGCGGCGTGGCGACGGCGGTGATGTCAGTCTGCGTGGCGACGGGCTCCGCGCGGCTCGTGCTGGACACAGCTCTGAGCACCTCTTGCATGCAGCTCTGCAGTTCCACCACCTGCAACACAAACATATTATATTAAATCAAATTATACTTACAAAACTTTCGTCGTTTATTTCAATCATTATTATAAATCCGACAATCTTTCGGTTCAATTCGTGAACCTTCATCAGGGTGAGTGCGATCCGCTCCGAATCCGAATAACGTCAGTGCGAGGCAAAACGCAACACTAATTATTTACAACATTATTTAATTATCTACTAATTATTTACAACAAGCCCGCAATTTTGTATATATTATATACAAAATTACATTGAAACCGGTCAAGATGTTTTTAGTCATGAAAAGGTAATAAATAGACAGGCAGAGAGATAGTTACTTTTAAACTTATAACCTCCTACCACTACTGGCTGACGATGGTGAAGATGACGGCTGATAGAGAGGTATGGAAGAAAAATACATGTTGTGCCGACCCCACGTAATGTGGGAAAAGGCCAGGAAGAAGAAGACTACTGGGAAAAGGTTTCCCCCAAACCCTTAAAATCATCTTTGATCTTAGCTATTCTCTCTCAAAGGCATCCAACGGCCAGATTGACGTGAGACTGGGCGGGCCAGCGAAATGGGCAAATGCCACAACACCTTGGCAGCCTGAGGGAACGCTACCTCGTGCTCGGCCGAACAAGCATTGCCGGGACAATCTGGATTTACAAGTGGAATTCGACTCCTGAATGAGGTATAACATTCGACAGCTAGACTATTTGATGATGAATGATGATTCCTGCGACAACTATGTCTGCTCATAACTTAATACCTAATTATCTCTTATATTATGTAACTTGAGTTGATTGCAAGCGTATATTTTTTTAGGAATTAAAAAAATGTTGCTTTACAAATGAACATAGAAAACACAAAACCATCACACTGGTGATTCGAGAACGTGTTTGCCGCGACACGTTCGCTGCTCAATATGTATATACACTTCGACACACTTCAGCATGTAACTAGTATTGTAGAAAAATCCTCACGTGCATGTTGGGAGTCAGGACGTACACGATAACAAATAGCAACTCATACTAGAACATTAGGGCAAATATTTCAATGCACACTTCGCCATGTTCACACCTTGGCTGCTAACAAGTTACTGGGTGCACGACTAAAATTAACGATTAAAATAATAATAATCTTACCCCAATTCTACTCAGCCGAATTCCGACGGGTTCAAGTCGGTTTTACCCCTAAGACGCGCCAATAGATATTTCACATAAAAAATAATTACACGCGTCAAATTGGGGACGTTTTTTGAAGCAACTTCGCATTGACTTAAAAAATAAGATGAGAAGTTGTTATAAATACCTGTGCTTGTAAATTGAAACAAGTCTCTGTGAGTTGTCGTAGTACGTCCGTATTGTCTTCACTGTCTGATGATTTCTTCTGTGTATCTGTAAACATCATTCTCCTGATAAGTTTACACTGTCTCATGTTGAAAAGTTGAAATAGAGTACAAATGGTAGCTATGGCGAGATATTTCTATATAAAACGAAAGAGGCTACATTCTTATTGAAATTTCAATCCAATTTCTAACGTTGCGAAGTCTGTGTATAATCTGTGTGTAACCTGTGTAGTAAGTAGGTAGATAACTTATACGGTTAGCTCTGAATAGGTATAAGTAAGCCGCAGAGTTCAATAATTAGCACGAGTTACACTTTGTAAGTTTATTCGGATTTTAAATTAGACACAAAACAAACATTGTAGAACGTATGTACAAATCATTAAAATATAGGATTTATAGCGTACCGTTTTATCAATAGCCGACAAGGCGACAACTGTTCTGTTCGGTTCAATTCGTGAACATATTCATCAGGGTGAAGTGATTTACAATGATGATTGAAATAAATCACGAAAGTTTTTTATGTGTAAATTTCACGAGCACTTGGTTTTAGTCACAACACGGAAAATCTAACATGAGGTATCGAATTTGTGGTCGCGATAGTGGAACGCATATCCCGTGAGTCGGGTATGTGTTCAGAACGGAAGCAAGACTCAGACAAACTGAACTGAGCGGAGGCGAATGACGCGACGCGGCGCATGCTCCTCTGGAGTCATAATATTTAGTGTTGTGACCGAGGCGCGTCGTAGAACCAGAACTGTGCTAACTAGTGTTGTGCGTAAGTCATTTTATGCAAATTGTAAGTTGGTACATATGCGATAATTTAATAATTTATTATCTGTTTACACCGTAGACGGAGAATAATATAGACCGGGCATTGAATAACGATACCAAGAATAAAAAGGATGCACTAATAGAGATTCACATAATAAGAAAAGTAATAGTAAGGAAGATAGAATCTAATTGTTTTGTCCCTTTCTGCGTATGCGATAAAATTGCGGGTGTTGAGCTGAGCACCAACGGTTGGAGCACAACAAACTTTTGTAAACTGTGAAAAGTGCAATTTCTGGTGTTTCTCGTTGATATTAATTAAATAATAGTGTTTGCCTAGGACCCAGTGAACTTGGTAATATGGTCCGTTGTAGTATTTTAGACTGTAAAAGTGATAGTATAACGGAAAGAAGAAAATTTAAGCTTTCATCGGTAAGTAGTGTTTTTGCTATTATTTGTCACTAAAACTTAATGCCGGAGAAGGCGCAGTCTCCCTAATTAAACATATAATGATTTAGTTGGCTTTCTATTGCTTAAATTCGTATATTTCTTTATATTTTTAATTTCTAAAATCGAATATGTTTACTATAAACCACACTAACAACATGGTCACTCAAACCAGCTGAAATCTCGCAAAAAAAGTATTCTTTAATTTGGCTAGGTTATACGATCTTTCGGACTGCCAACAAAAACAAACCTATTTTCCCAAAAATGTTGGTAACTTAACGCGTCCGTGGTAATATCGAATTTTGTTAAGTCCAATAATTTGTTTACAGTTTTGTCAGAATTTCATTCATAATTTATCAGGGAATTTATCAATTTATCAGAATTTTTCATAATCATCATCCGGTGTACTTACATGTAAATTGGCTTAACGGATTGAAATCCAGTTTTTTTGCAATGATTTAGTATGATTTCAAGGGAAAATTCTTAGTTATGGTTTATTGTATAAAACATGTAGGTACCATAGATTCTAATGAAAACCCAGATTGGTGAGCGCAGTAGATTGCTAGGTAAGTAGGTTGATTGGTAGGTACTATTGGTGTTAAATATTCAGTGGGATGATTGTGCCATACCCTGTTGTAATCATTTAGTTGCCTTATACGTAACTCACTGGAGGAATTGAAAGGTAGCTTTTCTATGGCTTAGAGCCTTAGACTATACCACAACAGCACAATTAACCTACATGTTTGTTTTACAGATTTCACCAAGATTTAAATTTATTAAATAGCTGGGTTAAAGCTACGGGTCGCCGAGATTGGCAACCAACTGAAGGAGACCGCGTCTCCTCAAGACATTTTGAGACTCAATATTATAGACGGGCTAAAAAATAACACTGTAGGATCCTATCCGAAGCTATATTATGTAAACGTAAGTTAAAGTTATTGATGTGAAACCGTCATGGCTTCAGAGCGATGCCTATGATAATATCATAGATAATATCAGCATCTGTCAATTAAATATCAATTTGGGAAGTCGGGCCGTTTGGGGTGTTGGGCCGTTGGTTGTACCGTCGTACTTATTTATATTGCGTATGATAAGATAAGACACGATTTTCTTTAATTATATTAATTATTATAATTTATTTAGATGTTTTACATCTGCCGGGCGTCCCGAGATGACCACATTTTTTGTTGTTTAATAAAGTCGCAAAATCCTTTTATATGCCATTTAATCACAAAAAATATAGCTATGCTTTTAATATCCTAAATTAATATAAAAAAGCTATGCCATCTTGCTAACGTTGTTACCAAATGTTTTCTAATCGTTTCAGAACTTGGATGAATCGAACAATTTGAACGTAACACCCGAGTCTCAGCCAACTCCAACATGTGCAATGCTGTTCGCTTCAAAAATTGGCATCTGCAGAAAAAGAATGCTGAACTTTCATGTGTGATCGAAGAGACTGCTGATGCATTTAAATCAATAGATCCTGTCAACCAAGACATTTTAAAAAAGTCACTGATAAAATGCATATTTGTTAATTCATTCTATTATATTGTGTAGAATAATTTATGCGCCTCATTTATATATCCAATTCCTGTCTTTTTTCTATGTGTTACTACTATGAATAAATATTCTCGAAATTGCACATGAATAATAATTAAATGAAGTTAAAAATTACTTGTTTTTATTTATCCTGCAACATCTGTCGTTGGCAAATTTATACAAGGTTCATACTGTTTTGCTGGTTGTTGTTTTAGAATTAGAATGCACGAGGATGGAGCCGCGGGCACAATGCAATTAAAAAATCGGGGTAAAAATTGTATGATGTGGCAACCCAGAATTTCAATGTACATACTTCATACTTGCTATCCGTCCTGCTCGGGTATACGCGCGGGCCTCGTCTATATTTATTCTCAGTCTACGGTTTACACAGACTGTTGTCTGTTATACAGGGAGATGTAATATGGCTCAACTTTCCATTAGGAAAGTTGTGCTAGGACTTTCATTTTTTTTCATGTGTAGATATCCATTACGGAAGCCTACATGTGAAGTAGCAACTTACGCAACCCTATAGTTTTTGAGAAATTAATTTTTGAAAATCCGTAATCGATTGCGAAATTCGCTCGGAAATTAGTGTCCGACCTTTCAGTTTGCGTACTATCGATTTTTGCGACACTAAATTGACATGACAGTGAGTGATAATACGGTTTTTTTCAAAGGTTTTACATTTTTATTGGCGGGAATTTCGAATTTGTAAATGACATTGACATTGCTTTTACAAATTTTACAATACATTTGTTGACTGTTGGATGGATTTGGTCGTGTTATCTTTCTCTTGCGGTCAAGACGTTTTCGTACCCCGGTAAAAGAAATTTACGTGGCTACTATGGCGTCTTTTTCGAGTTCTGCTTCATCTCCCGCTGCGGAGTTGAGTCTTGTGCAAGTGAGCCGCTTATCAAAAAAAGCCGAAAAATAGTGACTGAATCGAGACGGGGCACCGCAATTTGAGTAGGTGAGGTTCAAAAAGAGTGACAGAATCGACACGGGTCACCTTGACCCCATGTGGTCTTGTGCGTAACACCCCTAGAGTGTATATAAAGAGCGCGGGAACCAGAAGCTCGCGGGAGGTCCTGAGTGAAGCAAGTCATACAAGGCCAAGTGAAGCGAAGGGGGGAGGAGACGAGCGAAGCGAGCCGGCGAACTCCGTAGCGGAGCGACGGTCGAGTTTGACTGGCTTCACTCAGGGGCGACCTTAAGAGCTTCTGGCCGTAACCCACCCAGAGTCCAGGGGGGTTGGAGAAAAAAGTGGTCCATGAAAACGTTGTTCCCCTTCACCCATCCTGCCCATTTCCAACATAAAAGTTTTTTTCATAATAGGTTGGGGAAAAAGTCTTTTCGCATTATAGTATGTATGAACTTGTAGTAAAATCTCTTTGGCTATACTATTTGTATCTGGCTGGTTTTGGTATCATTCAAAGTTTAAATTTTAAAGAAGATAATTCAAATTAGGAAAATGTGTGATTTTTATTTGTATTTCGTACTGTAAAGATGAGTGAATCTAATGAAGAAATTCGATACATTTTCTGTCCCAAATAGTGCCTACACACAAAAACACACACTCCATTACTCACATACATACACACACATATACACACACGCACACGCACACACACACACACACACACACACACTCATAAACACATCCACCCACACAGATCCTTCTGGTCTGTTGGAAAATAACTAGAATTTTTAGTTTAGTTTTTTGATAATGTACGAGGCATGCCTTTTAAGTTTTGTCGTTTGAAGAAAAAAACACATCTAGAACCTTATAGTACTTTTTATTGTTTTTCAAAGTATTCACAACGTAGCTTAAAACACTTTTCCATTCGCTCAAACCAGTTATTATAACATTTATTCCACTCTAAAGTGGGGTGTTCAAAATGGCTGTCTTGAAAGCGTCGACTGCTTCTTCACCGGACTGGAACCTTTGACCACAAAGACTTTTCTTAATTTTAGGAAATGTAAAGAAATCGTTAGGGCTTAGGTCAGGACTGTATGGAGGATGGTCATGAATTTCTACTTTTTCCTGCTTCAAATACTCAATCGTTTGACGAGCGCTGTGTGAGCTTGCGTTGTCGTGGTGCAGGATGATGCGTCGCTTTGAGTTAGATTTTCGAAGTTCGGCGATGACTTGTGGTAAACAAACTGTAGTATACCACTCTGCGTTAACCGTTCTACGATCTTCAAGTGCAATAGTCGCAACATGGCCGGTTTTTCCAACGAACGTGGCCACCATCTTCTTTGAAGTGCTTCGAGAACGAACAACTTTAGTCGGCTTTGGCTCGTCTTGAAAGACCCAGATTGTAGATTGTTGTTTGGAATCAGGATCGTAGGCATAGATCCAAGATTCGTCACCACTTATGATGTCGTAGACGTGATTTGACTCCCCTCGGTTGAACCTTTGCAGAGTTTTCTTACACCATCTGACGCGGGCCGCCTTGTGATCGTCGGAAAGCAGATGCGGTATCCAACGGCAAACTAGCTTTCTCACACCAAGCGCTTCATGCAAGATCTTCTGAATGGTTGTCCCTGAGATGCCTAATAGAGCCTCTATCTCTCGATACGTCACATGACGATCTTCGAGAATTAGTTGTCTCACAGCAATGATGTTATCTTCAGTGAAGGCGGATTTTGGGCGTCCTTCGCGAAATCTGTCACTAACACTAGTATGTCCACGCTGGAATTCTAAATACCAGCGTTCGACAGTCCGCAGACATGGGGCTACATCACTGAACACAGATGTTAGCTCTTCTAAACACTGAAGCCGTGTCAGGCCTCTTCTAAAGTTGTAGAAAATTATTGCACGAACATTTTCCTTAGAAAGATTCATTTTCGTACGTGACCTGACAGATTCAAATCGAAACTGTGACTAAACAATAGCATTAATCCTAATACTTTCAACTGTTTTGAGATTCAAAATGTAAACACATTCGAATATAGAACAGTTCCAAATTCAAAATTGCCGGAAAATATGGAAACGACAGAACTTAAAAGGCATGCCTCGTACCATTTACCTGATTGGAACTCATAGATGTATAGGAGGAGGGCGTTGGTGTCTGTAACACAGTTTTCATACTAATACAGGCATCATCGTTTCAAACTGTACACATGACTGTATATTTGTTGTTCCTCAATAAATGCTTTTTATTTATTTTATTATTTATCATTATTATTTTATTTTAAAATTCTACTACAAAAAAGGTAAAAATGCAACGCAAGCCGCGAAAAAAATTTGCGATGTTTGACCTAGTGCAGTGTCTGAGAGAATAGCACAAATTTGGTTTAAGCGTTTTCAATCAGGAAATTTTGATGTCAAAGATGCACGTCGCTCTGGTCGCCCTATTACTGATTCTTTATTACGACGAAATGAAACCGAAGCATTTTTGAAGAAGCTGATAACTGATGATGAAAAGTGGATCACGTACGACAAGAACGTGAGAAAAAGGTCGTGGTCAAAGGCCGGTCAGGCTTCACAGACTGTGGCGAAACCCGGGTTAACTCGCAACAAGGTGATGCTGTGTGTGTGGTGGGATTGGAAGGGCATTATTCATTATGAGCTGTTACCACCAGGCAGGACCATCGATTCTGAACTCTACTGCGAACAACTGATGAGATTATAGCAAGAAGTTGAGAGAAAGCGGCCGGAATTAATCAACAGAAGGGGTGTGGTTTTTCATCATGGTAACGCTTGACCTCACACATATTTAGCCACTAAGCAAAAATTAAGAGAGTTTGGCTGGGAGGTGTTAATGCATCCGCCGTATAGTCCTGACCTTGCAACAGAAGGGGTGTGGTTTTTCATCATGGTAACGCTTGACCTCACACATATTTAGCCACTCAGCAAAAATTAAGAGAGTTTGGCTGGGAGGTGTTAATGCATCCGCCGTATAGTCCTGACCTTGCACCTTCAGATTTCCACCTGTTTCTGTCTCTTCGGAATTCTTTAGGCAGTGTCAGGTTAACATCACGAGAGGACTGCCAAAACCACTGTCGCGGTATTTTGATCAGAAGCCCCAAAATTTCTATAGCAATGGGATCATGTCCCTACCTACAAGATGGCAAAAAGCTATCGAATAAAATGGTACCTACATACTTTAGTTAAATTTAAATAAACTATATTAAAAAATGTTTAGAATTTTCTTAAAAAATGCGAAGAAACTTTTTCCCCTACCTAATACTTAACCTCAAAATAGATTTTTTAATTTTCTCAAAAACGTAGTTTTAAATACGGGTTTGAGAAGACGTAAGTCCTCACCAACTGGGGGGGTTTCCAAATGCAGGGGGTATTTGGAAACCTCCCATCCCCACTCTCATCCCCCTATCGAACCGTTCCAAATGGAAAGTCCTTACTGTAATTTTTCCGAAACTGTTACCGCCGCTCTAGAGGAATGGCTCCTGGAATGGCAAGGACTGGGCATCAACATCAATGGCGAGTACATCACTAACCTTCGGTTTGCCAAAGATATCGTGGTCATGGCAGGATTACTGGAAGAACAGGGGCAAGATGCTCCATGACCTGGATAGTCTCCCAATAGGAGGGTCTTAAAATGAACATGGAAAAGACAAAATCATGTCAAATAGCCATGTGACTCGCGGTCGCTCAGCGTGCTATGAAGAGGGCTATGCTTGGTGTTTCCCTAAGAGATCCAATCGGTAGTGAGGAGATTCCTAGACGAACCAAAGTCACCGACATAGCACAAAGGATTAGCAAGCTGAAGTGGCAGTGGGCAGGGCACATAACTCGAAGAACTGACGGCCATTGGGGCAGAAAGGTTCTCGAGAGAGAGAGTACGCACTGGAAAGCGCAGCATAGGACGGCCCCCCACTAGATTGAAAGACGACCTGATAAAGCGGGAGCCGGTGAGGCCGCACAAGTTTGGTCACTCTGGAAACCTATGGGCGGTGGCCTCCCTTGAGTCTCGTCCATTGTTTCCCAGCCGCGTTGACAATGACATACGAACAACGCTTTAAGACAGTTGTTAGTACAAGTAACTTTTGTTAACAAAAATATAACAGAATTTGATAAAATTACCATACTACTAATTACATACTACAATACTACTAGTCCGGCTATGATAAAATTTCTATGGGACCAATCTGAAATTAGCCTTTCAAATGGAAGATTTTTTCAAATCGGTTGATAAATGACGGAGTTCTGAGGTAGCAAACATTAAAAAAAACAACCAGATTAAGAATCTCTTTTTTGAAGTCGGTTAAAAAATACAGAAATACTGAAATATATGAAACTTACCTGATGCTTGCAATGTGGACACTTTCTTCCAGAGCGCGTTGATAGCCTGCATTTGTAACTGCTGTATCTTCCTCTCGCTTTCCAAAGCTGCTTTCGTTGCCTCCATATCGCATGTCAGCCTCCTACAAACAATAACTTTATTAAAGAAAGTACATGTGTATATATGAAGATGATTAAGAGCGTTATCACACTGGCGATTTGGGAGTGTTTCCAGCGAGGAGATCAGTTAACGTGCTCGCTGCGAGTGCCGTGTGCGCGTGATAGGCTAAAAACTAGGGCAGCCAATTTAAAAAGAAAAGCATGTGTGCAAATTCACACGTGGTAGAAGTAAAACCTTCAAAAATTTTGGTTTCAAGATAATGAGACGAATGTAAAATTTCGGGAAGATGATAATTGTAGGTTTTAGTAATGATCATAGTGATAATTATTAACACGAGTGGAGAGAGTACGAAGCAAAGCACAAAGAGAACCACGAACATAAGAAACCCTGTATAATGCTTCCTATCTCATTTTCCCCCACGTTAAATCTTATGAATTTATGTGTCTGTCTCTTTTTGTTTTATCGACTTTTAAATCACAACAATGCTAAAGAAGTTTTCACTTCAAACACAGACTCGGAGATATGAGAAAAAAAAATTCATTTATATTCCGTAGTTCTGTAAAATTTGTACTCTTCAATGACTGAATCCACATTAAATCCACCTATAATGTTGAATAATCTTGTAATTGTGTGTACAGTGGATATGCTTTCTTCAACTCATTGATCAAATCATTGATGTCAAGCCTCGTCTACACTACAGCAGAAGAGGGCTGTTCATGCAATTTATAATATGGGCCCCAGAGAATCATTACGCAATAAGTTTAAAGAAATAAATATTATGACATTCCCTTATCAGTACATCTATGAAAATCTAATGTATGTTCACAAAAATATTAATTTGTTTAAGAAAAATAGCGATAATAATAATTTTAATACTAGAAATAAAGATAAACTCGCTGTTGCCACTTGTAGACTCCATAAAGTTAGTAAATCGTTTAAAGGGCAAGGTGTACGCTTTTATAACAAACAACCAAGGGATGTACAAAAATTGACAATTAACAAATTTAAAAACGTAAATAAACAAAATCTTTATAAAAGAGCCTACTATAAAATATCGGATTATTTAGATGATAGAGAAGCTTGAGCATGATTGAATTGCTCCAACTCGTTCAAAATGTTACAATTTAGATGTAATTTATTTTCTTCATTATGTACCTATTGTAAAAGGATCATTAAAAAAACAACCAGCCATGTTTCTTGCCTTTCTTTCCTGGCTTGGTCGCGAAGGAACAGGCAGTAAAATTAACGTTTCAAAGTGATCCTTGTGATTTTTACTACTACCCCGGAGATACACAATGTCAACCCGCAGCCCGGAGATGCACCATTCAAACCCGGAGTCTCCGGGTCAAATCCGGAGGGTTTGCAGCCCTACTCGCAACATACACGCGGCGTTTCTCCTACAATACGACTCACGAAGGGTGGCGAGCGAGTTTATCAATAGAGCATTGCGGTGTCGCATCCAGCTCGTGACAAACACGTTTAGAAATCGCCTCGCTGGAAACGCGTCCGCACATCGCCAGTGTGATAACCTTTACACAGCGCCTTATGGCAAGTTGCAGCAGTAGCTGGATGAAGAACGACCTTCTTGTTACTACGACGCGATGACCAACTTCGTTAATGGCCAAAAAAGAACTGCCCATACCTACTTAACCTAAAATCACTTAGTATTGATTTGTGATTACTCCATCGTTATAAATTGATATAATTCGTCAAAACATCCACAATAATCACGTGAATTTCAGGTTAATTAAGGGGGTAAACCTTTTTATTTCGCATAATTTTTACATTCGCCCCTCTTTCTCAGTAAACTTTAACTATGCCAAATCTTACACTCCTCTGTAAGCGCAATAAGCATAAAAAGGCGTACAAAATGTCCTCTTCACGTATTAATTTATAAGATTTATTTAAACACATTTTACATTGTATTTGACATGGCTATAGGTAACCTAATTATAAAGTGGCAGTAGAGGTGACTCACTGTATATGCTGTCTCGCTCTAGCCGCCTGTATCGCGTGCAGTATCCTCAGGGTGTCCTTGTTTAGGTTTCTACTCCGGTACCCTCTCCACATCTTCTGAATGGTGACCGCGGCAGTCGATTCCACGCTCATTTTCTTTTGCCGCCTTCAAAAACAAGCAACAAATGGTAAGATAATATTTATTTCTCCGAAGAATGTATGTTTTACAAAAAACTAAACAGAAATAATGTGAATTAACTTCTAGGCTAGTAGGTAATTAAAAGAACAATGAAAGTTCTAACGAAAATCATGTTTTGCAAAAATCATTTAGTCGAATATCGCCCACAGCGACAACTAAATAAGTTAGACTTAAGATTTCGAGTTCAGAATAATATTACTAAGATAATATAGGTATATCAGCACTTTATCATATTTAATTTAAGACCTTATTTTGTAACATATTATCAGCAAAGAATAAATTACTTACAACTTAAGTAATACTTTATAAGAATCCTTGAGACCTCTCAGAATCTATTTCTTCCTTCTTAGAAACTAAAATAGTCCTTTTAAAAGGTGTAATAACTAAGATACTATAATTTAATAACTAAGATATGACCTCGGTGGAGCAGTGGGCGAATAGCCGGCTGAGACGCAGGTGTGGCGTGTTCAATTCCCGCCGTGGAACAAATGTTTGCATGATCTACCGATATTTGTTACTGGTCTGGATGTTTTTCTACATATTATAAATATTTACAAAAACAAAAGTATATAATTAAGTATTCTATCAGTTTTCTGGTTCCCATTATACAAGCTCTGCTGAAGTTTGGGGCTAGAGAGCACTGTATGAAATGTCTAGCAATATTTATATAATTTTTTTATTTATTTATAGGCGACCCAGCAGTGGGTACTTATGGGCTGTGGGCGATGATGATGATGATTTATTATTATTATTAAGTTTTAACTAAAAGTTACCTGTCCCAAAGAACATACTATACAATCAATGAATATTTAAATAATACACAATGACATTTTAGACTAGTTTAAATTTTAATCTTAATAGTTTATTAGTATGTGCTGACATTATATTACCAATCATTATTTCTTAGTTAGCCATATATAATTTTATTTTATATGACATGTAATTTGCACACCACTATGGTTGAAAATAGTGAAACCATTAAATTTTTTAACATCTGTATAATTTTACCCATGTTTTTGGCTAATAAATGAATCTTTATCTTTATTTATAGCATCTTCATCGTGTGTGATGTGCTTTACAAAACGTACCTTTGATTTGACGCCAACTTTATAACTTCCAACTTGTCAGATTCGATCTGATCTTTGATGCCGTTGACAGGTCTGTCGTCTTTGGCACCGGTCAAGCTTCCTTTGCGCTGCTCCATTTTAGACTTCAGCTTCGGGGAGGAACTCGCACTTTTCGGTAGCCGCGGTGAACCTTAGACAAGCGTTAGTATGTTTATTTTTACTAAAACTTCTTTTCGGTTAAGAACAGATTAGATATCAAGAGATTTTTTTTTTATTGATGTTAGACAAGCTCTTGACCACTACCTCACCTGATGGTAAGTGATGGTGTGATCAAAGATAGAGCACGCTAAAAAGAACCTGTTCACTCTGGACTTGTAGACTACGAGATTATACTAGTCCGGAAAAACATACGCCAGAAGTGAGTTCCACTCCTTACTCATAAAAAAAGAAAGTTGAAACAAATTGTTTGGTACGGCAAGGTGGTATGCCATGGTACTTCTTGGTACGTCTGCTTGTCCGGTGGTGGAAGGGGGAATGAGGGATAATGTCATGAAGATCTTGCGTACATTCACCAAAATTGTAAAAAACTGGAATATTAATACGTAGCCAATAATAAGAATCATTGGTTTTATCTATTACTAGTTGACCCGCCCAAACCTCGCACGGTTTTTATCTAAATAAAATACGTAGCTTTCCGTCAGTGAACATAAAACTCTTGTTTAAATGTCTTTATAAAATGTTTGTTGCTAAAGAAAAATTTGCATTCATGGTATCCATTGTTTTTTCTTAACTACTAAACTATGGCCTCCTTTATTTAATATAAATAAGGATTTGTCATAGAGGTTGTATTTCATTAAAGCTTAAAATGAATGTAGCCTGTTTCTTTTTAAATAGAAATTAGGTTTGTTTTGTCATGGATTTATATTTATATTTAGGATTTATGAATGTAACCTCTTTTATCTTTAAATAAAAATGAGGATTTGTCACGGAGTTTGTATTTCATTTTAGCATATAAGAATGCAATGAGCTTCATTGTATTGTCAAAAGGCCGTAAATCGCATCAACGGAGCCGATATCGAGTTTACAATGACCGAATTCCAGAGCATGAGTATGAAAAATATTTTTTATGAATTCACCTTTTAGATTCTTGACTGTTTTAGGCTTATCTTCATGTAAACTCCCATTGCTTGATGGCGAAGAATTAGAATTCGTTGGCTTTGGTATAGACCTCTGTATATCGTAGATAGGGTCTTGGTAGTCCGGGCTCATCAGTGATTCGGGTACTGGCACCATTTTGGAGGCGGCTTCGAGTGAGTGATTTGCTGGTTTGGATAATTCTGAAATACAATTTAAAGGTCAAGTTTTTGTCAGATAAGAATAAAAGCGAAACTACATTCTAGATGCATCATCATATCAGCCACAGGACATTCACTGCTGAACATAGGCCTCCCCAGTGATTTCCAGGAAAAATATAGTTACCACAAAAATTTAAACAACAGCTTAACGCGTGTTTAAAAAAATCCTTAGCAATTTTTGTAGAGGATTTTTTTAAACACGCACTAGACTGTGTTAAATTTTTTTGTAGTAAGGCCCTTAATATTTTCGATAAATCATCTTTAAGAGGCATTTTATGATTTAATATTATCAAACTAATAAGTTTGGGTCACAACTTTAATTTTTTTTTTAGAAATTTATCTGCATTGTTTGATCGTTTGTTGACCACAATGTCAACAAGAGTATCATAGCTATCATAGTAGCATGGTATCAAGCTGCGGTTCGCGACGGCTATGCTGGTCTGTATCTCACCTTAACACGACATAGAAATACGGTACTTCAAAAAAATACCTTGTAGTTTGGTCTCTTGTTTGTCTACGCCCGGCGAGTCAAAGCTTCTATTCTGCGGCGAGTCGAAGCTGCGGTTCGCGACGGGTATGCTGGTCGGTATCTCGCCGGAGCACGACATAGACATCTGATGAGACGGCGAGGAGTTCTTCGATAGCGCAGGGTGGTAACTCGAGCTGAGTCGGTCGGGTGACCGTCCCATGTGCCGCGGTGTGCTTATGCGAGCTGTGAACAAATAAATAACAAACTTTTTAAGTGACTGCCCAGAACGAGGGTGGGTTTTAGGGTGGATGTATGTTTGTCTGTTCTTTTGGCGCATCCTGTAAGCTCCAAAAATTCCAGTTCCAAAAATGATATAAAATTGCAAATTTTATGTTACCTATAGATTAAAGTAAAGATAAGAGTAAAGAGACTAGTTTATATTTAACTTGAGTGCTTTGGAGGATAGATTAAGATGTCCCGGTTGCAGTGTTCATGCCTTCTAGCAGTTTTTACTTACATTGCATCCTAGGCGATTGGAGCTTTGATTTTAGTGGACTGTGATTTTGATGATCTTTCAACTGTTGCTGGTGATGCTGTGCCTATAACAATGTTAATTTGTAATTAAATTAAATTGTAGCAACACGTTTTTGTAAATTAGTGACATTCATTATTATACTTAAAAATAAATAGTTATTTGTTATTGTTGATTGAACTGATTGAAGAAAACTAATGTTTTATATTTTATCTTAGATATAAGATGTGCCTAATTTAGAATGAAAGCTTCAAAAACTATAGGAATAATACATGTTAGATCTTATTAATTATCTAATTCATTATGGACCTTACTTTACTAAGTATAAGGCGCAGTTTCCTCTGATCTTCGGTCTCCAAGGCGTCAGCTGTGAGCGGGCAAGTGGTCGCTAAGTATTCACAAAGCTCTTGATGTTGTCCCGCGTGGAAATGACGGCCCTTGCCTTGACTGTACAGCCATTCTGCTTTCAGACTGAAAAGAGAACGTACATTCAACATTCACTCATGCACCTACTCACGCGCTCGCATACACACCATCACACTCATGCACACACATTTACTCATGCACAAATATATTTCAAATGTTAGTTAGTTATAATTCCTTACTTATTGGAACTTTTGTAAACTTTAATGTGTATTATAAGTTACGTATACTTTTTAATTATAAACAATTTGTACTTATTACAGAAGATCGAATTCTTCTAATACAGTTTTTTTTTAATTCAATTTCAATTCAATTCAAGTTCCTAATTCAATAAGGAGGTTTCAACTACTAGTTAAGCTATTTTAAACACAAGTGAATGAATAAAAACATTTGTATTTTATTTGTATTCAACATCGTTTTATTAGTTTAATGTGTGTTATATAGCAAATAAATATATTTTTCATTTTCAATTGATTTTTTCTATCGCGAAATAATGTATAATCACAAATCTCGAAGTTTGACGGACCATCCCAGTTATTGGTCATTAGGGCGAATCACTTAACGACTTAAAGATGACCAAGAAACCAGAGCCCGTAGCAAAGTTACATTCGCTTCGAATCGATTCGATTTCTACATAGGTTTGTTGTCGATATATCACGTGATATTTCCATAGCATGTGTCAAATTCCATACATTTTCGGACTTATCGACTAGCGTCATCGCTAATCGAATGTAACTTGGCTAAACCCTCTGGGGGCGCAATCGCGCTAATTTTGAACGATATAACCATCGTAAAACTAAAACAAAAACGTTATGTTATTGCACATATTGTATCGTGCTGACACGCATGACATCAGTCAAACCAACATGAGTTCCAACGTTAGACACGTTCAAAATTAGCGCGATTGCCCTCCTGACATATAAACTTAACTGGGTACTAAACAAAAATATTGAAAATCTCACCTCTCTATCGCGCTGACAACAAATCCATCAATTATCTTCACACTCATTATCCAGTTCAGGACAAAGGGTCTATAATCGAACCCAAGTTTATCCTTCCCGGCCAGTGCCACACAAGGATTGCCTTGGACCGAGAAGCTGTCCAGCTTACTCAGATGGACGAGATGGCTGATCTCGTTCAGATCGATAATGTTGTTGTGTCCTAGACCTAAGTGTTCTAGATTTGGGGGAAGGTAGCGGTCGCATTGGCGCAGGTCGACGATCCGGTTGCGATCTAGGTTCAAATGCTACAAGAAAATATTATTCTTTTAGATGATTGATGTAATAATTATTGATGTAGGATGGCTCTCCACTAGATGGAATGACTTCATTTGAATGAGCTTACTTGGATTCTAAGTCACATAACTAGATGGCGCTGCTAAATTAATAATTCTAGGTAGGTACGGAACTGTGCGCGAGCTTCACTCGTACTTGCCCGGTTTTGTTTATCATTATTACTAGCTTCCGGCCGGGACTTCACACGCGTTGTTATTCAATAAAAAGTAGCCTGTTTCAATCCAGGTTAAATCATATCTACAGTCAAAATCTGTTATAACGACATCGAAGGGACTACTCATATTGAGTCGTAAAAACCGATAGTTGAAACAACCGGAATTCTTTTCTCTAGCTTTGAAATAATACGCGATTTTTCTTCGATATTGATTTGTTTTCTTTTTTGCGACATGTTACAATTTTCACAGTTAACTCAACAAGATGTTTTGGTGCGTCTTGTGTAAAGATAAGTAACAAACTGACTTAAGAGATCTGACGAAGCGGGCCTTGAGGCTACGGCATGCATGTGCTTTGTTTCTAAGAATTACAAAAGACCCTAAACTTTGTTTACTTTTACGATAATAGCCATTGACTTTTATACTGTGCCAGATGTGGATACAGTTACCTATTCAAATTGTTTACAATACAGCTGAGCTGGTCGTTCTACAGATATAATTCTCCGAAAACATTAACCAAATGTGGTCGCTTAATGCGGTATGTCGTGGTAAACAATGTCGTAAAAACCAATGTTTTCGATAAGGCGGTCATATAACATTCAGCCAGGACCTTTGATATTGGTCAATTTAACCGGTATGTTGTTCTAAACGATGTCGCCATAAACGGTTTTGACTGTATATACCAAATGTCATTTTTTTAGTGTTTCATATTTATAATATTAATGTGAATTAGGGTCAAACATACCTTCAATCCTTTTAAATACGATATATCAGCAATGTATGAGATCTGATTGTTTGAAAGATCCAACTGTTCTAAATGCATGTTGTGGTTCAGATGTTCTATCGACTTTATATTGTTACCTAGGGACAGAAATATTTACTTCAATTAGTACAGATAACATAACAGCAGCAAAAACCCATTTTTCTTTATACATAATGGCTAGAGTTGCAAGCTCGTGACGTGGCATTTTGTAGCGATCATTGCATTTTATAAAAAAAACTGCAATGTTTTTCGTTTATGTTACCTACATAAACGTTTCGGTCAAAATAAAGTTGCTATTGAAAAATATACAGCACAGAGATGACGTAAGAGAATAACTTATATTACTTTATTACTAGTGGTTCTGTGAGAACAGTAGACCTCGCGAGCCCTTATAACCATGCAATAACCGAAGACATAAGAGCAAAATATTGGTATAAGTTTTAGCGATTTCTCGCGTTCCCTCGGTCCTAGGAGATCGAATCTGGTGTCTACGGGTTTGTCTCGCAAAGGCAAAAAGGACTGCGTAGCCTCATTGGTAGGTATAAATTTTCCGAAAAAAAATAAAATAATGGAATTAGTCCATATTATAACGCTACAGCATACCTCCCTCCCCCCTTCCCCACTCCATTTCTTCCTTTTGAAATATTTCCGCATCATCTTGTATATGAATGTATAGGAATGAAGTACAACCCATTTGTTCCAGAGTTCCAAATTTGTACAAAGATATTTTAGTTAGGGCTTATCCACATGGCGTATTATAAACGTGCAGACGACGCGCGTTTTAAGCGACCGAAAAGGCCTAAAAAGCAGATCCTTGTACACGCCTATATCAGCTTAAACTAAGACCTCACAGTGTTCTTTTTGTGATGTCTGTACAAAACATTAATTCATTGATTTCCTAAATGTGGTATACAATATGTGTATGCCAATACCATCATAAAGAAAATTAAAAAACTCCCAACACCCTCTTTTTGCGTCGGGGCTTAAAAACTAATGTAGAGAACTGTCTGAGCTGAACTAGTTTCCTATTGTAAAAAAACCGCGTCCGAATCGGTTGATCCGTTTTGAAATTGGCTGTCTGAGGCGTCAAACTTTTAACACCACTATTTTTGGACATTTGCATAAAAAAAAGAAGTTATATGACGTAATATACACTTACCAGCCAACTTTAAAACCTTGAGATAGATAAGGTCTTTCAGTCCCTCTATCTGCAGAATGCCATTGTTGTTCAGAGCTAAGATACGGAGATTTGTTAGCCGGGAGACTCCATGCATTCGGAGAAGGAAGTTGTTGCATATTGATAACTGTTGAAAAAGTATAACAATCAATACCATGGATTTTTCTTTAAGTTTACTACTTACATACATTTTGAACATACTTAATTATCGAACTGGTTAGGTATTTAATTTTTTTAACAGTTTTGCTACTAAATCAGTATAAATACTAATGATTATCATCACCATCTTCAGCTCATCTCATCCCATTGCTGGGTATATGTCTCTTCATTGTCACCATACACCATCCTCGTTAATTATCAAAATAGAAATATTGTACCAAAGGAAAATTTTCTTACTCTTTGTGAAATAAAAACAATCCACAAGGCACAATGCCACAAATATCTAAACTAACAAAGAAAACTGGTACAGTATTACTATTGTATTTGTTTTCCTTGAAACAAATATAATAGTAATAGCAGCATACTAAACATCAATTAGTTATTGTTGTAGCTATACTAGTTAGAAACAGAATGAGGTCAGAGCTTTGGCCTTCATATCACATTCCTAACTCAATATTATTGGTATACTGTTAGGACATAAATTATGGATTTTTTCTAATCTGCTTCAGATTTAATAGGAAAAAAGAAAGGGCTGGCAATGAGTCATCTTCAACATCAGTAACGACCTCAGGGACTCTGGAAAACTGCTGCCACAAACCCAAAGTCCTACTCTGCAACTTTAAGGAGTTGAGATAGCTGGGGTCAGGTTAGAAGGGGGCTAACGCACAATACACCCCTATGCGGGACAAAAGAGCAGATCTTATTCCCCCCACCCTAGAATTAGAATGAAGGGCTGCCAAGTAAGGAATATAGGGCCTAGCACTAAAGGAGATTCGCAAACATAAGAATGTAGAACTCAGAAACCCAATTATAATATTTTAATATAACACAATATTTTGTTTTTTGCATCCCACTATACAAAGGCCTCTCCCCCCCCCCCCCCCATTCCTTCTTCCAGAGATTGCGGTCTTAAGCTGTTTGTTGCCAATCCATTTTAATATCTTACTTTTGAAAATACACTATAATTATTAAATAACTTCCTCAATAAGAGGATGGTCTATAATTGGAACATCCTACCTGAAACAGTTGTTTCTGCTACTTCAATAAACTCATTTAAAAACAAACTCAAGAACTGGCTATGAATTAATAAGACATTTGTACAAAAGTGAACAGAGACTTTTAGCATTGTGTGATGTAGGTACCTAGACTAACAGCAATAATAAATCATAATTTCTTATGTTTTCCAATAATATCATAATGACCATGAGCAAGATGGTAGTAAAATATTAGTCAATGAGAACAGTATTTAAGTCAGCACACTCATGTCATTAGTGCTAGAAATTCTGGTGTCATAATAAACACATGACTCCAATAAGTATAAATAAATAAATAAATAAATATTGCTGGACATGTCACACAGCGCTATCTAGCCCCAAGCTAAGCAGAGCTTGTACTATGGGAACCAGATAACTGATAGAATACTTATATACTTTTTTTTTGTAAATACATACTTATCATATATAGAAAAACATTCAAACCCGGAACAAATATCTGTAGATCATGCAAACATTTGTTCCGCAGTGGGAATCGAACCCGCTACCTCCTGCGTCTCAGCCGGCTATTCGCCCATTGCGCCACGGAGGTAGTATGAAGTAGCAATCTAGATATAGAAAAAAAAATTACCTATATTTTGTCATTCCGACCACCAGCCCATCAATGTTATTTTAAAAACAGCAAGCAAAAGGAATTCTGTGCTAATAGCATCAAATCCACTTACCTTAATTCATGCCGGAATCTACAATTACTATAAAATGAACACCAGTGGATTTGCAAGATCAAGAAAAAATTACCATATTACAGAACAATTATATAATTTACATAAATAAAATTATCACTCATAATTTATTAACATACAGTTAGTGTTTTATGTACGCACACTGCTCTAATCAAGAGACCTCAAGAACGAAGAAATGAGTGTAGATTTTGGAAAGTAAAAATGTTATTTTTAGGTGAAATTATATCTTACGTTTTCCAGGCGGCTGAATGAGTCGATATTATCCAGGCGCTGCAGCTCATTCTGATCGAGAACCAAATTGATTATTTGCGATTCTTCTGGAAGCGCTTTCTCTATTTTTTTTAACCCACGCCTTGAGAGGTCCAATGTCTCCGTTTTTATTTCGTCTACAAATATAACAAGATTGTGAAAATGGTAATAATCATCACCTGGACATCCAAACATATACACTTACCCATTTCTCATGAGTCTAAAACAGTTTATTTTGCAAGCGAATTCATTTTTTTCTTTGGCTGGCGCATTTTCACAAAAATCAACAATTTTATCCGTTTAGGAGTGTTGCCAGCAAGCTCTAGTCAAAAGTAACCAAGTTTTTTTTTGCCTAGTTTTTAGTTACAGTCCGTCTAAAAAGAGTAGAAATTAATGTTTAAGGAACTAACTATATTCTGTGGCTGGCAACACTTCATTAAAAATCAATCTTGTCACTTGCTTGTCATTGTAATGTAAACATTGTTTGCTTTCATTTGAATTCTTGCTTCAATTCTAGTTTTTATCCAAAAACTTATTATAAACATTTGAAAAATGAATAAAACAATCCGCAGCGGCACTCGTGAAGTGATATACAAAGTGTTTATGCGATGTTTAGCCGAATTCCAAGCCGGCAGATTGCTCACGCAGATGGAACACGTTTATAAACGAACAGCGGATCTGACTGGTAAGTTATGAATTAATGTAGTACTTTTAGTCACTTTACACTCCTTTAAATAGTAATGTCTTATCCAAGAGTGGTCTTATCATGAAATATTTGCTTTTATATGTACAGTTGAGGTTGTGAAAATAAAACACATATTTATAGTGCGTGTGACTGGTTTTGATATTTAACAATATGATTTATTATTTTCAGGTAAATTCGAGAGTACAGTGCGACGAATAGTTTCGGAAGGATCCAAAACTAAAGGAAAATTCAGTACTCCTGCTAAACATAGAAAGGGGCGACCAAGAAAAGAATTAGACGATTTTGACCAGTGTGTAATCCAACAAAAAGTGCATTATTTCTATAGTGTAAAAAAAGAAGTCCCTACACTTAATAAAATACTAACCATGGTAAGGGAAGACCTTGGTTTCAATGAAAGTCGAGCCCATTTACACAAAATTTTAAAATCTATTGGTTTTAAATACAAAAAATGTAAATCAAACAGAAAAGCTTTGATGGAAAATACTAATATTTGTATTAAAAGGGAAAAATATTTAATATTTATTATGGACAACCGTAACTTACCTGAAGAGTTGCAAAAGGATATTAAAGTTATATTCACTCATCATACAAATTAAAAAAAATGTTGGCAATCTATTGAAACTGATGGAGTTATTCAAGATATCTCAAAAGGGAAAAGATGGATTCTCATCAATGCAGGAAGTGCAAAAGCGTTTGTACCGAACTCTCTTCTTATTGTTAGTGGAAATATGAAACAGGAAGACTACCATTCTGAAATGAATAGAACAAACTTTAATAAGTGGGTAACCGAAAAGCTCATCCCAAACCTTGAATATCCTTCCATTATTGTAATGGACAACGCCCCATATCACTCGATTGTGAAAAATAAGGCGCCCACAACATCCAGCACGATTATGAAATCAAATTATGGCTCGAAGAGAATAATATTAATTTTGATCCGACCCTACAAAAACCTATGCTTTATGATTTGGTGAAAAAAATAAACCAGCACCAGTTTATGAAATTGACGAGTTACTGAGCGAGCATGGACATACAGTCGTAAGGCTGCCACCCTATCACTGCGACCTGAACCCGATTGAACTTATATGGTCTTTGGCAAAAAGAAAAGTGGCAGCACAAAATGTTGGATCCAGAGATATAAAACAATTAACCGAAGAGGCTTTTGCTTCTATAACTCCAGTAGATTGGAAATCATGTTGTGACCATGTCAAAAAAATTGAAATGGAGTACATTGAAAGAGGCCCCAGGCTGTATCAAAATATAGAAGAATTAATTATAAGAGTTGGTGAGGATAGCAGCAGCAGCAGTGAGTCTGAAGCAGAATCAGAAGATTCCTGTCTGCCTAGTACTTCTCGGCAAGATTCTCCTGGGGCAATAGATGACAACATGTCTGGTGTCGAATATTTAGATTTTGATATGTTGAACGACTAATTTTATGAATAAATATTTTATTAATAACACTTAACTCTTGTTTTATTATTTTACTAGCTGCGCCCTCTAGTTATTCCAGGTAATAATCTATTCCTGTGCCAAGTTCAATCCATCCTCCCAATCTTCCGTATTTATAATAATATGTATTAGTAGAATTTAACCACAACTTGTGATGTAAAGTGGTTATGTGAAGTACTAAGTTAGCTTAGAATCATAAAATATTAATGCCAATAATACAATAAATAGTTAGCAAGTATCAAAACCAGTTATTGTATAGTATGGGGTATACCAGTTAAACGACAGTGGCGCCCTCATTTTTTGTCTACTCTTTTTAGACGGACTGTATACGTTACTGAAATGACGTCTGTATTTTATACTAGATTCCACCAGCGGCTTCGCACTCGTGGTTTGTCAATAAAAAGTAGGTAGCTTATGTGTCAATCAAATAATCTATCGACATACCAAGGAACTTATAGTGAAGCTTACTATATAAGTTCCTTGCGACATACCAAATTTCATAGAATTTAGTTCCACCGACGTGATTGAGTAACAAACATCTAAACTTTCGCATTTATAATTAAGTGTGATTTAAATTCAATCAAAACGACGAGATATATCCAGATAACTGGTTAAGTTTACATTCTTGCCGGATTTAATGAAATACAAAATCTGAACACTATCACTGTTGTCTAAAGAGTTATGAACTGTCGTGAGATAAGTACTTCCACGTTCCAAAGAACTGTGCAAATCACAATGTTACTCTACAGTGTCAATCTGCCTATTACGGCAATGTGGATCCGTAACGTTTTTAGTTGAGAATTCAGATTTATAGAGCTAAAAATTCCTTAACATATAGTGCAAACATTTTTGTTCTACGACAAAAATTTACGAAGTTATGACCAAATTATCAGCGAAGTTCGCTGAGCGGCCGCCACGTTAGCTGTGACGTCACTGGGACGGTCGCCGCTAGTTAGCCGTCGGCAGCGATATAGGGCACAGTGTTTTGTTTAGTTAGTTATGACTTTAAAAAAACTAAGAGTCCGATTTGTGTCTAATTCACCCTTTTAACTATTTACAAATATTGTATAGTGCCGAAATGTACAAACACTTCTATTAAAACGCCAGACAAACTATTTTTTAACCCTAGAGTGGTCGCGTGGATTACCTATGTAATCCACACTTACGGAATTGTAAAATTCTCAAAAACCGCTAACGTAAATTACGAGCGCTTCTAGGTACTTTAAGTTAAATAATTGACAAACGCACTCAGTGCTGCGCACGAGATTTTCTTGTAATTATCCAGAAACCACAGCGACAACGTCAGCATAGACACCAACTCGATCCATAGATCGCTGCCACGACTGCGGAAGAAGCCGCAATAAAAGCACTCGAAAACTATGCAACACGTGCAAAAAGTTAATTTGTGGCGATCATTCGAAGGTTGTTTGTCTGTCTTGTTTAGAAAACATTAATTAGTATTTTTGATTTTTTGTGCCATTTTAGAGGTTTTTTTTGTTTTGTTGATTTTTTTTATATTCAGCGGTTGTGATTCGTTTTTATTGATTGCTTTTAATACAACAATACTTAATAACACTATTACAATAAGAATTAAACATAGTTGAAGCTCAAATGTATTTTTATTTGAATTTATAAATGGTATACAATAGTACTCCACGCGACCAATCAGGTCAGGTTTTAGTACGCGACCACTGTAGGGTTAACGTGCCGAAATACCCAAAACTTCGTAAAAAATGGTATTCCGTTGTAAAAAGAGATGATAAAATTCCACCCTCTACCAAGGCTACCACACATTGCTGTAAAGATCATTTCGATGTAAGTACCTTCATACCTAAGTAGGTACCTACCTAGATAGTTGAGAGACTTTGAAATGATCGGACCAGACGCTTGTGTCGATACATAAAAATTTTAGATAATATTGTAACAATACACTCCGCGACAATAGTATAACCCACCCCCCTAATTTTTTCATATCTACTGAAAAACTAAATATAAGTAAATATATTATTAACGCGTCAGCATTGTTCACTTAATTCTAGTATTATCACACAGTAAAAACTTTTCTTTTAGAATGCTGGCCACAAAAAAGTTTATAGAATTCGAATTTCGAATTGTTCATGAAAATAAAAATGTATACTTTTTAGAATATTACTCATTTTTAAATATGGAACGGACGCTTGAAGAAGACCGTGTTGCAGTTATTGCGTTGCATCGTTGCGGTTACGCGCCAATTCAAATTTTTGACATACTGAAAAATTTGAATATAACCAAAAGATTCGTTTAACGCACCATCAAACGATACAATGAAGACTCTAGTGTAGATGACATGTCAAGAAGTGGTCGCCCTCGGTCTGTTAGGACTCCAGCAGTGATAAAAGCTGTGAAGGCGCGAATTCAAAGAAATCCCAAACGTAAGCAGAAACTGTTGGCCCGTCAGATGGGGTTAAGCAGAACCACGGTGAAAAGGGTGTTAAATGAAGACTTAGGGCTTCGGGCATATCGAAGAAAAACATGACATCGTTTGAATGCTCGTCTAATGTACCTGAGACTGAAGAGATGCCGCGCTTTGTTGAAGCGGTACGCGGGAAAAAAATATCGGGAAATTCTTTTTTCGGATGAAAAAATTTTTACCGTAGAAGAGAGCTACAACAAACAAAATGATAAGGTGTACGCACACAGTAGTGAAGAAGCGAGCAACCGTATTCCGCGTGTCCAACGAGGTCATTTTCCATCCTCGCTCATGGTATGGTTGGAAGTTTCTTATTGGGGCTTAACAGAGGTACATTTTTGTGAGAAAGGTGTAAAAACGAATGCAGTTGTGTATCAAAATACAGTCCTGGCGAACCTTGTGGAACCTGTTTCTCATACCATGTTCAATAACAGGCACTGGGTATTCCAACAAGATTCGGCGCCAGCTCATAGAGCGAAGAGCACACATGACTGGCTGGCGGCGCGTGAAATCGACTTCATCCGGCACGAAGACTGGCCCTTCTCCAGTCCAGATTTGAATCCGTTAGATTACAAGATATGGCAACACTTGGAGGAAAAGGCGTGCTCAAAGCCTCATTCCAATTTGGAGTCACTCAAGACATCCTTGATTAAGGCAGCCGCCGATATTAACATGGACCTCGTTCGTGCTGCGATAGACGACTGGCCGCGCAGATTGAAGGCCTGTATTCAAAATCACGGAGGTCATTTTGAATAAACTTTAGTGTCATAAGAATCTATGTTTTGTTAAGTTCATTTTGGTATATAAATGGTTACATAATGAATAAACTTGTTTCAATTATTTTATATTAAACATGTGACAGAATTTATGACCTGACTAGGTATATAGTTACGAGCCGATGCTACTTTGTTATGCAGCGGAGAGATTCTTCGTTTCATAGCGCGACAAAAGTATAACCCATTCGCCTTATTGACTCAAGCAGCTCAGTGCACTGGACATGTCAGTTCATATTTATACCCGTTTTGAGTAACTTGTGAGTTTTTACGCATAAATAAATTGATTGAGTTAATATTTTTTTATTTTTTAATCAAAATACCACGGGGAAAATAATTAAATAAAACTGAAATTGCTATAATTAAAAAATTTCATTCTGAAAATTATTCAAAGGCCAAATTTGCAAAAATCATTAACAGAAGTCATCGTGAAGTGCGAAATTATTTAACAGATCCTGAAAATTATGGTAAGAAAAAACGGACAGGTGTAGAGGTAGTTGCTCTAGGTCGAGAGCAACTACACCAAGAGAAAGAAGGTCGATCCTAAGAGTTGTGTCCAATTCTACGCTTACCGCAAGACAAATTGCAGTGCAGGCTGGTGTTAACACTAATTTAAGAAATGTTCAACGTATTATACATGAGTGTGAACATTTAAAACATAAGAAATGATGAAAAAAACGCCATTGTCTGATAAACATAAATTACTTAGATTGCAATTTGCAAAAGATCATGTTCAATGGAAGAAAAAGTGGCGAAAAGTGGTTTTTTCTGATGAAAAAAAGTTTAATTTAGATGGACCTGATGGTTTTAATTACTATTTTCACGATTTAAGAAAAGATAATTTTATATTGAGCCATCGGCAAGGCGGAGGTGGTGGTGTAATGATATGGTCTGGTATTGGATACTCAGGTAAAATGTATATAAAATTCTGTTCTGGAAAAATAAATAGTAAACGATATATAGAAGTGATAAATGAACAGATTACGTCTCATGCGATGCAAATTGCTGGTCCTAATTTTATTTTTCAACAAGATAATGCCAGCATTCATCGAGCAAAGATAGTAAAAGACTACTTTACTGAAAAAAATATTAAAGTTGTTGAATGGCCAGCGTATTCCCCTGACTTGAATATAATTGAAAATTGTTGGGGACATTTATCACGAGCTGTTTATCGTGGATCAATACAATTTACTTCTGTTAAAGAGTTGAAGAAAGTGATAATTGACGAGTGGCAAAATATAAATCAAAACGTAATCAAAAAATTATATGATAGTTTACCAGATCGAATGATCGAGGTGATAAGTAAAAGTGGTGGATCTACTAAATATTAAATTATATGAATGATTATTGATTGTTGTATGTTTCTCAAATTTTTATCTAAATTTCATTACCTGGTTTATAATTTTGTCGCACCGCAAAACCTAAAATCATTTGTATTTGGTTAATTATGTATTCAATAAATAATGTATTGATAGTATTAAAAACTTATTAACGCCCAAATTTTTTGTATTAGTAATGTATCAATATAACTATAATTCTTTATCAGATATGGAAAAATTAGGGGGGTGGGTTATACTTTTGTCGCGGAGTGTAGCTTGTGGTTTAGTTAACTTACAGGATTGTCTATTTAATAATCGAGTATAAATTAAAAATGCTTTCATTGCTTTTGAGTTTTATTTCGACAGCCCGACATCTGGACTTGGCCAAATCCTACAGCATCATCTCCATAGGTTTCACGAGCAGATCTGTAATAAAAAAAATAAAACGGAATAAAATTATATATAAGTAAAAATATATGATAGTGAAGTAAAAAACAAATAATCATATTTTTTTTTAATTTATATTTAACCCATCCTAAGTAAGTACATACTGAATGAATGATTTGTAACAATGTGCGAGATGGTAATAATAAAGAGAATGATCAGTAAGTGCAGATAACCATGCACTGTATAAAGCGAAAGTAGGTTAAAAAGTCATCCGCGAAAAGATTTACATATATAAATGAACGAAAACAACGTTCGTTTATCAAGATACTATAAACAAGAATAAAGCTATAACAATGAATAAAGATTCATAAGTTAAAAAAGTTTAAGTTTCCATTAATTCTTTTTACACTTACCGCACACGCTCTGAATACATCCCTGTACCTATACTTATCATTGTAAGTACTTTACCTACAACTGATAGCTTAGACCTAAGGATTATTAATAAGCACCCATGCACGTAGAAAAATAAGCAGCACCCTTACTTTTGTAGTTTCCAACCACGGATTTCAATACCATGAAAGAATCCACTTTTGGAAGGTTATCTGATTAAGCTTGCACAAAACCAGCTTCTACTTTATTAGTACTCATATTAGGTATGTACATTTTTACACACTCACATAAACTGTAACAACTCTACCTATAGGTAAACAAATTGACAAATATAGTGACCAAACGCGTCGCCTCTCATCCGCGCGTGGAGTAAGAGTGCCGCTTGCGCTCGGTTCCGTCAGTGACGTCACACGCACCCGCGTACATAGACTTAAAGCGGGAGGAACGATAAAAGTTTACTACCTAATATCTTCGTAACTAATGGTCCGATTTTGATAATTCAAAAAGATATATCATTTTTATGTCTTAAGAATAATGTGGATACTAGTTCTAGTGAATTTTCTATAACATTACTGATCCTCATTGCTAAAAATCTCATATGTGTCAGGTTAACGACGCGACGCCCGGTGGGTCGCACATAACTCCGGGCTTCGGAACACTGATTGTTATTTCAAAACAACCGTACATATCTCTACAATTCTTTTGGATTAATAATTATAAAAGACAACGATAGATAATAAATGTAATCATAACTTCGTAGCCCAGAAAATGTAACCGAAATAATACCTGTGGCCCGCATCATTTTTATCCGTCATGTCTGTCGAAGTCAAATTGATTGTTTGATATTTTTAGTAGGTAGTTAGCCATACTACCAAGTTAGGTTTTCTGAATCTTGGGCATTTTTCTTTTGAACATTTGAGTTCTTATATAAAAAGTTGGCTTTCAGATCAGGACGCATTTAATCTGCATTTTAGCAGAATAAAAATCAACACCATATTTCTTATAAAAATATCGATAAATCGTAGTCTAAACGCAACGAGGTATCTTTATACTTCAATTTTGGATGTAGGGATGCTCGACACTTGATAGATCTATTTAATATTTGTTATCCCAGCGTTTCGGCCGTACAACAGCCGTGGTCCCGGACGTACATGGAGTTGCCGTCGAAAAGTGATGGCAGTTGCAGCAACTACCCTCACTTGGTCTTCAGAATTAGAAATGTTTTCGTTCATATTACGACACTTTATACTAACCGTATCTACGTACTGAAACCACATTTTTTTTTAACAACCAATCGACCGATGCCTGCCAAGGTATCACGAACTTACGAACGAATTTGGGTCGATCGGTGACGTCGAGTAGTTAGGAAAAGTGATCACCTGCGTAACACCACGATGCGGCAGCCTTCAACCGAAAAGCCGCCTTCTGGCAACGAAGAGCTGAGCTTAGTAACCCGGAGCTCGTAGAGCCTGCGAGTAGATGCTAAGGCAATGAGTCACATACCTGCAGTTCACGCAAAGCAGAGGGTGGACCATGCACTCACACACACTGCACTGCAATACGCGTCTGTAGACCTCTATCTAAGTGGTATGTGCTGTAGACCAAGGAAGTTATACTAGCCTTGCTGTAGACGACCCGGATGATGAAAAAAGGGATAATATGCGTTCCGTTACGTGATTAAATAATTCTAGATATTAGACAAATCCATGATCTCGAAAAGTAACCAATAAATGCGCAATAAGTAACCTTCCGAATCGAGTAACCTAAAAGTAACCTGACGGAGGTAAAAGTAACCTAATAAAAGGTTACATAAGTAACCTTCTGGCAACGTTGCTGTTTAGTTTAGTTTAGTTGGTGCTGCTGCTTACGTTCAGAAACTGAGCAAGAGAGAGTCTGAAGATGATGGTCATGATGGCACGAACGACACTCCCTCATCAAACGCGTCAAGTGTAGTCACAATTTTTTGTATTGTAAAGCCCATTAATATTTTACAATACAAAATTAATTACATAAAATACGTGGGTATGCAACACCAGTTTTATGATAAACATAATCAAGTTGATTCAGTTTCAGAACGAAACAACCCCACAAAGTCTCGAAACAACGCCGTCTAGTGATGTCCTAAAGTTATTCGGTTTTTTGTTTTACCGGTTTTTTTAATAGCAATTGGTTCCTCTTATATGGGCTTAAGGAACATTCCTGCCAACTTCTAGCAGATTCACGGTATAGTTAAATGAAAAATCAAGTTAAAATGAGTTTGAAGATGCCGTAACGCGAGTTTAGCTGATATCTGCAACAATAGGTGTAACTTTATTATTTCTCTATACTAAATAAATACAATATCATATTAAATATATGTATTAGTATATACCTACATCATCGATAATTTATTAATAATTTTGGTATTTGTACTGCGTCATACTAAACTTATCTTCCATAATGAAATCGATCGATCTCTTTTAAGAACCGGACAAATGACAATTTAAATTCCTGCAAATAGGTGCAGCACTACTTAGCTTAGCTGTGTCGGTGGTTTGTTTGTTGAGGTTAGGTAGTAGTTTTATTGCAAAATATTTGTTTTCTTCCGCTAAAATACAAAGTAAACAACCAAAAATACTTCCCACGTATTATAGCAGTACCCTGGAATAATAGTTACAGTAAATAACCCTGCCATTCATTCATTTTCAGCGCTAATTAGAGGGACGCGTTAGTTGACACTTTCCTATATAAAGTTTATTTTCTTTCCAAACATATCTGGACACCTCGAATTGGTATTACGACCTAGGTTTACCCCTTTCAAATTGCAAACAATTAATAGCAATATAAATACGACAGTACAAGCTGAGCACAATATGGTTTTCTATTAATAGCTGCCTGAAGTAACCTCTTTCTTTTAGGCGGGAGAATGGTGTTAGGAAAAGAGCTACGGCCCCTACAAGTGGTCGCTGCTATACTTCTCGTGAGGATCCTGTCTGTGTTCCTGGTGCAGACCTGGTATGTCCCTGATGAGTACTGGCAGACTTTGGAGGTGGCTCACAAGAGTGCCTTTGGATATGGTGCAGTAACTTGGGAGTGGCAGAAAGGGATCAGAAGCTACCTTTATCCTGGAGTGGTAGGGGCTTTGTATACCTTGCTGAAGATCACCGGACTGGATTACCCTTCTGCTTTGGTAATTATTATTTCATAACCATATAAAAAACAAGTTGGCAGTTAGCCCACTTTTAAAAAACATTTGCTTCTAAGCAAGTCAAATCGAATATCACCTGTATAAAATTGCTCAGAATTAAAAAAAAAACAATCAAAGGTCATTGAACTTCAAACAATGTAATTTTAGTTTGTTTCCATTATGAAAAATAATCTCATTGGAGAAATAATCTCTGAAAATAAATTCAGCTAAAACTAGTTAGGAATTTGTACCTAATTCCTTCTAGATCCATTCAGGCAGGCACAGACTCAAAATATAAAATTTTGATTAATTAATTCACAATTAATGAATTTCTTTTGTTTTTACCCGACTGCTATTATGTGGTGTAGAATAACGTGTTTTCTATTGTAAACCATTTCAGGTCATACTACCTAGGATCCTCCAAGCTCTGATAAGTACAGCAGCAGACTACAGCCTGTACAAATGGACGGGCAACCGCAAGTGGGCACTGTTCCTGATCCTCACATCTTGGTTCTGGTTCTACACATCAGGCAGGACCTTGCTGCAGACACTGGAGACATCTCTCGTGGCTATAGCACTGTCGCTGTTCCCGTTCAAGGGTGGGAAGCTGGGATATTATGATGATGGTTTGTATTGATATTTAGTTTATCTTCATTTATTTAATTACTCTTATCCTTAAATTACACACTTGTTTATGTATTCTGCATCTTGTACCTTTTGACAGAGTGAATATTTATTATTAGCCCATAGAGTTCCACTGCAGGGCAAAGGCCTCTCTTCCCTCCTTCCACGAATCATGGTTATTGGCTAATTGGGGCCACTCTTTCTGGTATGCATCCAGTTCATCCCTCCACTTCCGCCTGGGTCTACCACGAGGCCGCCGCCCGTTTGGAACCCAATCTGTAGTGGCTTTCGCCCATAGCTCCTCTGGCATACGACAAACGTGTCCTGCCCAGTCCCACTTCAATTTTGCGGATGTTAGGGCCACGTCAGCTATCTGTGTTTTGGAGCACATTGTTGAGTTTCGTATACGGTCTGTGAGCCTGACTCCGAGGATGCTGCGCTCCATCGCTCCATAGTCGAGGATGTGGAGATTGCATATGTCCAGGAGTATATCTATTTGGCCCAAATAGTCTCTTTCCAGACTAGACAGGATAAAGAGATTACTCGCCGCACAGAAAACGCATGGAAAAGCTATTGGTCAATGAAAGACCTCTAAAAGGAAATCTGCCACTATCTTTAAAACGGAAACTATTGGACATGTGCATTCTCCCCATTCTCACGTACGGTGCACAAACTTGGTCCCTCACCAATATTCAAAAGTCCCGCCTCGGTGTTTTTCAACGAGCTATGGAGCGTAAATATTTAAATAGACTTAAATTTTTTTAAATACGTACAGTAGATTCTCACTAATCCGGCACTTTTAAAAAATAGGGGGTGCCAGATTATAGGATTGTATAGAAAAAATCATAATCATAGTATAAAATGAAGTCGCTCCCGCTGTCTGTTACCTTATATCTTTTAAACTACTCAACGGATTTTAATGCAGTTTTCAGCAATAGATAAGAGTGATTCAAGAGAAAGGTTAATATGTATAACAAGTATTTTTCATACTTTCGCGATCACTGTACATAATTATTGATTAAAACAGCCGAAACGTCGGGATAACATATAAATAAGGTACATACGCGATAAATACCCGTTTTAATCAATAATTATGTATAACTAGGTTCCGCCAGCGGCTTCGCACGCGTTGTTTGTCATTAAAAAGTAGCCTATGTGTTAATCCAGGTTATAATCTACGTAGTACATACCGATTTGAAAGTAACTCTGTCTCTCTGTCTGTTTGTTACCTTAACGGTTCAACCGATTTTGATGGAATTTGGTACCTAATTCTAATTCTAATTCTAATTCTAGGGTGGGGGGAATAAGATCTGCACTGACGTCCCGCATTGGGGTGTATTGTGCATTACCCCCCTTCTAACCTGACCCCAGCCATCCTAGCTCCTTGAAGTAACGGAGCAGGATTTTGGGTTGATGGATGCAGCTTTCCAAGATCCCCGTGGATGCCGTTGTGTTAGCGGATGAGGATTCGATGAGCTCTAGCAGACCCGTCCTCAGCCTGATATCGCTCGTGGCCGTACAGTGAAGCACCACGTGCTCCACCGTTTCTTCCTCCTGAAGACATGCGCGACAGAGCCCACTGTCCGTGGCCCCGGTCTTCAAGAGGTGATGGTTAAGTTCGCAGTGTCCTGTGATGATTCCCACCATCATCCTTAGATCCTCGCGTTTCATTTTTAACAGGGTATTTGTTGTTTTTCGATTCTTTGCAGGGAACATTGTTTTTGTTTGCTTACAGTCTGTTCTGCGTTCCCAGACTCTCTGGTGCTCCTTTTCGGAGTTCATCCTCAGTCTATTTTTGATTTCCACCGTTGGCGGATTGGAGAGGTTGTTATCATTTGTGTTTGGTGTAAGCCTGGCTCCTTCTCTTGCTAAGGAGTCTGCCTTGTTATTCTCTGGACAGGAGCTGTGAGCCTTTGTCCATCTGATGATAACACTGTGGTTTTCGGCCAATTTTTGGAGAGCACTATGGCATTCCGCAATGGATTTCGATCGAGTGTCGGGTCGTCTGAGCGCGTTGATAAGTGCCGCACTGTCTGTTGTGAAGATGAGTTGCATCTTATGGTTTACAGTTGATGAGTGAGGAGGAGCAGACCCAATTGTTGTTGATATTTCCGTTGCTGCCAGGAGAAGTCCAAGTGTCTCCGCCTGGAACGCTGTGGTCAGTTTGTTCAGGGGTTGTGCTTTTGAAAGTCCTATTTCCGGGCAGTAAAAGCCACAACCTGCCCCCGTTTTATTTCTTGCTCCATCTGTATAGATGTGATATACAGTTGGTGTTTGTATTGATGATGTTATCACCTGGTCATCCATATGATACCCTTTGTTTGTTAGGTATGTTGTTGCTATTCTGTCTGTGCCCATTTCTGCTTCTGGAATGATAGCGATGGCTTTATCCAGAATTCTACAGTGGTTCGTTTTCTTGCCATTTCCATTCCATTGGTTGGTAGATTTTATTCTTAGCGCTGCCGCCATTGCTTCTTGCTGTATATACACTTGAAGTGGCGTCATTCCAAGTATGATATCCAGCGCAGCTGACGGAGTTGATTTTGTGCAGCCGCTAATGAGAGAGCATGCTAACCTTTGGACTTGTTGCAGCCTGTTTATTGCCGTTACTAGGTTGGTTCTTGGCCACCATACGACAGCGCCGTATGTAAGTACCGGTCGAACCATGACCGTGTACAGCCAGAGGCATAGTTTCGGTTTCAGGCCCCAGTCCTTGCCAACGGCACGTGTGCACTGCCATAACACATTTGTGGCCTTTGTTGTTACGTGATCGAGCTGTTTTCCCCAAATCAGTTTGCTGTCGAGCCATACTCCTAGATACTTGACTTCTTTGGTGAGATTTAGTTTTGTTCCAAAGAGAGATGGAAGGTCTAGTTTCGGTAGTTTCAGTTTCCGTGTGAAGAGAACAAGCTCCGTTTTATTTGGGTTGACGGAGAGACTGTGCTTGTGGCACCACTGTTCCACGATGCGTAGTGCTTTCTGCATCTTTTCGCATAGGGTGGATTCAAACAGTCCTGATACCATGATAGCAAGATCATCTGCGTATGCAATAGTAAGTATGCCGTCTTTGTTGAGTGCGTCGAGGAGTTCGTTAGCTACAAGAATCCAAAGGAGTGGGGAGAGTACACCTCCTTGTGGACAACCCTTTGTAACCTTGCAGCGTGTGACTACCGAGCTTTCTATTTGTGCCGCTCTGTTTGCAAGCATTTGTGTTATCCATCTATTTAGGTTTTCTTCCACACCCTGGTCCCTTAGGCCCTTTGTGATGCTTGGGAAGGTTGTCTTGTCGAAAGCGCCTTCTATGTCTATGAATGTCACTAAACAAGACTGTTTGTTCTCTAGAGCGCCTTCAATCTTGTGAACCACTTGGTGAAGTGCCGTTTCAGTGGACTTTCCTGATTGGTAGGCGTGTTGATGTTTGTTGATCGGATTTTCGACCAGTTGCCCGCTACGAATGTGCCTGTCACACAGTCTTTCTAGGGTTTTTAGTAGGAACGAGCTCAGGCTAATGGGTCTGAACGATTTGGGGTGAGTGTAGTCTGATTTGCCTGGCTTAGGTAGAAAGACTACTTTGACTTCTCTCCATGCTAGAGGAATGTATTTCCAGGCGATACAGCTCCTGAAGATTGCAGTGAGCGTGGCCGAGATTTTTGTTAGATTCCATTGTAGAAGGGCTGGAAAGATGCCGTCGGTTCCTGCAGCTTTGTATGGAAGGAAAGTCCTTACCGACCATACTAGCTCCTCATCCGAGACTATAGAGTCTGCCAGGTCCCAGTCATCGGCCACGGGAGTGTGACCGTCGTCTTTCTCCCAGTCTGTGTTGTCACTGAGAGTGCTGTCCGGGAAGTGTGTTCTCAGCAGTAGCTCGAACTGTTCTTGTTCAGTGGTCGTGTACGATCCATCGGGCTTCTTGAGGGAGCCTAGTTTTATTGTTGTTTCCTTAGAAAGTATTTTGGTTAGGCGGGCCGTTTCACTCTGGCTTGCGATGTTGCTGCTATACCTTTTCCATGAGTTATTGCGGCTTTTACTTATTTCGAGCTTGAGTTTTTGTCTTTCTATTCTGTAGTCTGACCAGTCTGCATCTTTGTTGGTGTTCATCGCTCTATTGAAGTGATGTCGTACCTTCTTTCTTATTTTGGTGAGGTTGTTGTTCCACCATCTGTCTTTGCGATGAGCAATTTTATTGCTTTCTGTTATGAGTGGACACGACCTTTCATAACTGACCCTCACGCAATGGGTCAGTGATGTAAGTGTGGATTCTATCTCCGTTGGCGTGAGCTTAGACGTGGCTTCAATGCATGGTCGTTCGTCCATGGCCTTATTTAGTGTTTCCCTGAAAAGATTTGAGTTTGTTTTCTTTGGGTTACGGTAGGTCCGGGGTTCAATTTCGCCTGTCGCCAGGTTGAATCTGATCCACCTATGGTCTGCACATGAGGCCTCGTTTGTGGCAACATGCCAGTTGTTGATGTACTCTGCAATGATATCGGTTGCTATAGTTATGTCGACTATGGTTCGGGCCCATGACGTAACAAACGTTGGTTCCGAACCCCTATTTAGGATGTTTAGGTTATGTCTCAAGACGAACTCTAGTAAATCCTTACCTCTGTCATTTGTGTTTGTACCTCCCCACACGGTGCTGTGCGCGTTGGCGTCGCAGCCCACGATGCATTCGGTATTGTGTGTTCTGCAGTAAATGAGCAGTTCCTCTAGTTCTGGGGGAGGCGAGTCTGCCCTAATGTCCATGTATGCAGAGGCTATTATGATATTATTGAGCTTACCTTCAAGCCCAGTTTCCAGTTTTACCACTGTAAGGTCATCCGTGCACAGGTGAGTTATCAGCGATGCCTTGAGCGTGTTTGGTACATAGATGAGCGTTCTGGTTTTGTTCTGCACCGGTGGAGTAAATACATTGCCCCGGAGGGCATTAAGACCTACCCTTCCTCGGACGATGTATGGCTCCTGGACCAGTGCTATGGTGTCGGGTTGCTGTTCAAGGGTTCTCCTAAGGGCGGCGAACCCAGTTATGCTATGTTGGATATTGGCTTGAATGATATTGATTTTACTACATATCTCATTATTGCTAGTCCCATGGAGGACTTTAGTGTGGGTTTTTGTTTGATGTTGTTGTTCCCTTTTAGACATCATGATGATTTAGGAAGAAGGGAGGGGGTTGTGGGGGGATGTAGGAAAGTCGTTAGCGACTGCCCTACTGTTGGGATGATGATGATTGGAAGCTCTGTGGGGACAATAGTGACCGCTCCTCGTCCTCTCCCATGTGAGACGCTGGCGAAAAAATGTTGAGGCTTGATAAGCCTCCTTCAATCTCGCTTCCGCCATCTCCTAGGATTAGGTCAATATTCTCCCGACTCAGCTTCCCCTCAGCATCTGTGGCAAGAGTCATGCAAACGTCAGTGATCCCCGCTGCAGGCTCCGCCCCCGTATCACCTGTATATGCACAGGATGACTCCAGGGCGGGTGCCACCACGGGGGTCCTAACATCCCCAGCTCTTGGCTTCCGTATCATCACGTGGATTTTCGCCATCTTATAGTTGATCCTATAGCTTACCTTTTCGAGGGCTTCGATCTTCCCCACCGGGATCCCGAAAACCACGACGTTATCCGTCGTCATCTCCTTCTGCAGGATCCGGTGGGCGAAGATCGGCCACGTTTCTATGTCGAGGTGTCTGTTAGTAAAGGCAAGTAGGCTCCTGATAGTCTCCGCGTCGCCTGCGAAGTCCGGCACAAACACTGCTCCTTTGTGATATTTGGGGAGGTCAAGTTCCCGAACGACCTTGTAACCTCCGGAGCCTGGCCATAGTCCCGGTAGGCACTTGACGACGGAGTCCAGCCATGACATAGAAAAGTCATCACAGGCCTCCACCCTCAGGCCCCCGTGGGCCAGCCTTGGCAGAGAGGCGAACGTTGGACCTTGCCGCCCTTTATCGTACCTGTTTTCCATAAAGTAGTCCACCGTGCACTGCTCCAGTCTATTTCTGAGCGCGGTGGCGCTAAGATCGTCCATATGAACGCCAGATCTGTCCAGGACTACTACTCGTAGGTGGGATCTAGCAGTTCTGGCGTAGGTGTCCGACCCTGCTCCTCCATTGCTCTCCTCCGAGTTCGCGAGATCTGCCCCGGGCACGCCGCTAGCGGCTGAGGAGCTTCTACCCAAGCACACCTTCTTTTCCGCTGCTGCAGAGGAAGGTGATACAATGTCTGAGCTCCTCTGCCTTTTAGCGTTTCGGGGGCAGTCGCCGGTTGTGTTTGCAGAGGTAGTCGAGGCGGTAGCTGGATCTTCATACCCTTGGCCCTTCCCAGAACCAATTCCTTTATCAGGTTCGGTTACGACAAACGTGTCCTGCCCAGTCCCACTTCAATTTTGCGGATGTTAGGGCCACGTCAGCTATCTGTGTTTTGGAGCACATTGTTGAGTTTCGTATACGGTCTGTGAGCCTGACTCCGAGGATGCTGCGCTCCATCGCTCCATAGTCGAGGATGTGGAGATTGCATATGTCCAGGAGTATATCTATTTGGCCCAAATAGTCTCTTTCCAGACTAGACAGGATAAAGAGATTACTCGCCGCACAGAAAACGCATGGAAAAGCTATTGGTCAATGAAAGACCTCTAAAAGGAAATCTGCCACTATCTTTAAAACGGAAACTATTGGACATGTGCATTCTCCCCATTCTCACGTACGGTGCACAAACTTGGTCCCTCACCAATATTCAAAAGTCCCGCCTCGGTGTTTTTCAACGAGCTATGGAGCGTAAATATTTAAATAGACTTAAATTTTTTTAAATACGTACAGTAGATTCTCACTAATCCGGCACTTTTAAAAAATAGGGGGTGCCAGATTATAGGATTGTATAGAAAAAATCATAATCATAGTATAAAATGAAGTCGCTCCCGCTGTCTGTTACCTTATATCTTTTAAACTACTCAACGGATTTTAATGCAGTTTTCAGCAATAGATAAGAGTGATTCAAGAGAAAGGTTAATATGTATAACAAGTATTTTTCATACTTTCGCGATCACTGTACATAATTATTGATTAAAACAGCCGAAACGTCGGGATAACATATAAATAAGGTACATACGCGATAAATACCCGTTTTAATCAATAATTATGTATAACTAGGTTCCGCCAGCGGCTTCGCACGCGTTGTTTGTCATTAAAAAGTAGCCTATGTGTTAATCCAGGTTATAATCTACGTAGTACATACCGATTTGAAAGTAACTCTGTCTCTCTGTCTGTTTGTTACCTTAACGGTTCAACCGATTTTGATGGAATTTGGTACCTATAAACCAAGATAAATTATGAATAGACTTGAGACATAGGATACACTTTACGCGACTGCACAGAAGGAGGGTAATGTTTTATTGACAAACCACACGTACGAAGCCGCGGGTGGGTCAGCAGTATGGATATAAAATATGTGCGCAAGCGCGGAACGAGAGTAGGGAGGGTGAGGGAGGCGTGAGCGGAGGGTGCCAGATTATTGGACATACTGAACTACTGAAGTGCCGGATTAGTGAGACTCTACTGTAGTCTTATAATTTTTAGGAATGCCTCTTCACATTCTATACTAACAGTAAAGTCTAAATACACTGCAGTGTCTGAGAAGGTGGGTTTAGAACTTAATTATTGGATTGAAATACAGATAATTATTTCTGTAATCTACAGAGCGGTCCATCATAATTTGTTAACTTAGGGAGGCCTATACCTGTACGGCAGTGGGTGAAGTCAGACTGTGGATGATGATGATAGCAAGCCACTTGTGGTACTACATAAACAATCATATTAAACATTGTCTGATATTCTGTTTATTTTCTGTTTAGAGAGTCCTAAATGGATATGGCTGGCTGTTTTGACAGTGTTTCTGAGACCAACTTCCCTCCCACTCTGGGCCGTGCTAGGAGCTTATAACCTGGTCACCACAAACCAGGGACGATTGAGACTGGTTGTCCGGACTTATGTGCCTATTGGGTATGTACAAAACTTACCTAAAGAAATAGTAATTCTGTGGCATTGTAGTTGCCAAATGAATGGACATTGTATGTGTTTTTGATGTGAAACATCTATAGCCGCACGTAAAACCGATTTCTGGCGTGGCGACGCGTCGCCACGGCATGAACGAAGTCACTGATTAAACGAATTAAGTAGTCACGATTTGAAATAAATTCGTAAATTTTTGTATTTAATGAAAATAAATGTTTATTCAATAAATAGTCATCGTTATCTGGAAAAAAAATCGTAATATTTTATTTTATCATTATGACATATTATATCACAATATGTTCTTTTCTGCATATTTTTTACAAAATAATTTCGATGTTTCACATCTGCCAGGCGTCCCGAGACGGCTCACATTTTTTTTTAATAGAAAGCTAGTTTTACTGAATAAGGTAAGTACAAAACTTACCCAAAGTAATGAAAATTTTAATCAAGCAGAAAAAACCAAATTTTTTTTTTAGAGAAATGTTTTTTTTTTTTACAGTAATGAATAACTACACAGCATCCTCCTTCAGCAGATCGTATGTGGATCGGTAAAGCATGTTAGCTGGATCATGTCAACCAAGAATTGTGGCAAAAACCATTATAAACCATATAAACAAAGCATGGTTATATCAAGTAGATAGTTATATATCTTTTGAGTGGAGATCACCAGTTGTACACAGCAAACATTGTGCGGGCAGCAAAATATAGTTTTAATTTTGTTCCTAGACTGATCACCGGAGGAGTCCTAGTATGCTTGGACTCTTACTTCTACGGCCGCCTCATTGTGACTCCGTGGGAGTTTGTCAAGTTCAATTTGCTGCATGACATTGCTTCCTTCTATGGAACCCACCCATGGTATGTATTTATAACCCCTGACATATTTGACTCTGTTTCACTTTGTCTCTGTTGATGTTTTTTAATTTTTGTTATACTTTTCCTATTTTTAGTTGACATTTTTTGTGAAACATATTTAATTTATTTAGTTCCAATACCGGTCTGTTTGAGCTTATACATACATATTTTTAATATAATTTAACTTAGTGTTCTTTAAGGACCTACAGTGGAAAATAAATGAAATAAACATGTATGTACTCGGCGCATCACTAATGGCTCCCGTAAGGGCTGCAAGAGCGAGCAAGATAGCAATATCACTGTCGCTTGTCCCACGTTTTTTCACCCTGTCTGCCAAGAGTGTTGGCGTCTATTATAGTAGTTAGTATTTAAATTAATAAATAAATATTGCTGTACATTTCACACAGCGCTATCTAGCCCTAAATTAAGTTGAACTTGTACTATGGGAACCAGATAATATTATATTACTGATAGAATACTTTATTAAATTTTTTTTTGCTTGAACTTTTCTTGTTAGCACGAGTAAGGAGTGGAACTCACTTCCGGCGTATGTTTTTCCGAATCAGTATAATCTTGGAGTCTTCAAGTCCAGAGTGTATAGGTTCTTTCTAGGCAAGCGTGCTCCATATTCGATCACACCATCACTTACCATCAGGTGAGGTAAGGGTCAAGTGCTTGGCTGTAATAAAAAAAAATACATACTGATAATTGCTAGCAAAATATCCAGACCCGGAACAAATATTTGTAGCTCATGCAAACATTTGTTCTACGGTGGGAATCGAACCCGCTGCGTCTCAGCCGGCTATTCACCCACTGCGCCACGGAGGGCGTCGAATTGCATGTTCCGCATTGAAATAATATATTTGCAGGTACTGGTATCTCACGCAAGGCCTACCAGCCGTGCTCGGCATCACCCTGCTCCCAGTGATATGGTCGGCCGCCAACATCCTGCGCCGACCAAAGGAGAACGTGACCGGCTCTGTGCTACTGCTCGCTGCCGCGTTACACGTCGCATTGTACAGGTAAAAAACCACATCATCATCCACACTCCTTCACTCACTATTGGATAGAGGCATCAGTTTGGTAGCCTTGAGCCATCTACTGCGATCCAAGGCCAAAGGGGTCGTCCTTTAATCACATGAGGTTTTTAGGCCACTTTTTTACTCCCCCCTCCTTCTTGGTGATGATACGTCGTGATGTTTTAAACTACCCCACCCTCCCTTACACGTGTATTTTCTTATGAAAAAATATCATAAATTCCGATTCTGAGAACTGCAAAAAGGTCGCTCATGGGTGGACATCCTATGGCTGGTATGATGATGGTTATGATCCTGAGTGAGTCGAGTGCATAAATGGATGAGTCTCGAGAAGGCCTATACTTACAAGGTGCAGACAGGATGAAATTATGAATCAAAGTTTGTTTACTATGAACAAAAAAGAACATAACTTGAGACTATCATGGTTATGAACACCACTTTAACATAAAAACGGGATATTCATCTTCAATTTTTCCGTGATCATGCCATAACTGTGTCAAAAATAGGAACACTGAAAACTCACAAATTATCACACTCTAATATTATAAATGCGAATGTTTGGGATGTTTGTTTATTTATTTGTTTGTTTGTTACTCAATCACGTCGTAACGGCTGCACCGATTTCGATGAAATCTAGTATGGACGTAGATTATAACCTGGATTAACAACTAGGCTACTTTTTATCCCATAAATCAGGTCATATGGGATATAAATGGGGTGTCAAGTGATGTTGTAACAGCGAGTTTAGCTTTATTTCTAGGTTACCTACACATTTAGTAGTGTAATACGTTCGAAGTCTCGGGCAACAGCTAGTGGTACATATCTAGTTTTTAGTGAAAGTGTCAAATGAACAGTCGCTGACTGTTAGGTAAGATAAAAGATGTTAGGAATCGTATAACAGAGCTAAAGTGGAGTTGATGTAATTCAAAACTGTCATAATGTGTCTGTAGCGACATCTATTCGCTACATCGAATAACTACGTTGTCATCTAGCTAACATACAGAGCGAGCGGCAATACGGAGACGATGGACGGCGAAGAACATATCCTAGATCGCGCAAACGAAACTATATAAAAACTGAAACATATACTCATGTATAATACTTCTCAACAAGACCTGTTAGTCTTAGGACCCCAAACCAAAGGTCGTTCGGTGTTAGATCTCCCCTTTTCCTTGGCGGAAACCTATCAACCTTGTTGTCTGTCAAATGTCAAAGAACTGATTTCTCAAAGGTTTATTATGTTCTTGTTTCAGCTTCATCCCACACAAAGAATTCAGATTCGTACTCCCTCTACTGCCAATATTCTTGTATCTGGCACAAGACGTCATTGTTCCGTGGAGTAGGAAAGCAAAGAAGTGAGTAAAATAACCATATAACTTTGCTGTTGTCTGCCCCACTTATTCAAGAATCTGGTATCGAGATTACACCAAGCCTAAATAAATGCATGAACTGGTGGCGTACTCGTATACAGACATTTATAAGATGTCACTGTTTACTTTGTTAATTTCATCATAAAGTGAACTTATGTAGGTAGTTTATGTATATTGTTCGTACATATTCACCATACAATCTGTTACCGCATTCACGACATTAATTTATAACACATATGCAGAATCGTATTAACTGATTTAAGAGATTGGTTTAATACCGGTTGCTTGTATATTTATCCAGTAATCGATACATTTCCACTAAACAATTTTTAACGTTACTCGGGCGGCGCCTTTGTGCCGATGCCGCTTAGTCAGCTTAACGGTACCTGTACTTACATGATGAATGAATATGATTTGCTTACCTATTTTAAGCAGGCTGTTTTTCATTGATATTTTAGGACTTTTAATTAAGACTAAAAATTAATTGAAAATTAAAAAAGTCCATGGTAATGAGTTTGAAAAAACTATTTTACAACACTAACATATTTCACACAGAATTCTGTTCTTTATGTATCATGGAAGCTGAATGTGCTCTTGTAGATGTAAAAGTACATTTTACAAACACTCATACTTTACAGGACTAACCAAGCGATTTATTATTATACCCGAGATATTTTCTAATCGAGTCTAATTAACAGTTTTTAAAATTATTATTTTTCTAGGTGGCAACTGTATGTAGTAGCTGGTTCGATTCTCCTCGGCAACGCTATCCCGGCCGCGTATTTCGGAACTATTCATCAGAGTGGAACGCTTCAAGTGATGCCGCTGTTGCGCGAAGCCTTGTCCACCAACCGCTCTTCTGTCGTGTTTCTGATGCCGTGTCATTCTACACCTCTGTACAGGTAACCCCTGACTCTCAGCACACCATTCACCAGCCCCGGAGAGGGGGAACCAGGGCACATGCCATTAAGGGGGCGCCAAATTAATGTTTGAAAAAAACTTGCTTCACAAAGCGCTTAGCAAAGAACCCAGAAACACTTTGATGAGGGAGGGACGCTTTTTATTGGGAGAGCCGCAGGCGCAAGCTAGTTAGACGACCTCCGTGGCACAATGGGCGAGTAACGCACTGAGACGCAGGAGGTAGCGGGTTCGATTCCCGTCACTGAACTTATGTTTACATGATCTACATATATTTGTTCCGGGCTGGATGTTTTTCTATATATTATTGATAGAGCGAAGCGAGATCTCTAAATCAATGTTTTTCTATACATTGTAAGTATATATTAGGTTGAGGAAAAAGTTTCTTCGCATTTTGTACGAAAATTCAAAACATTTTTTAATATAGTTTATTTACATTTAACTAAAGTATGTAGGTACCATTTTGTTCGATAACTTTTTCCCATCTTGTAGGTAGGGACATGATCCCATTGCTACAGAAATTTTGGGACTTCTGATCAAAATACCGCGACAAGTGGTTTTGGCAGTCCTCTCGTGATGTTAACCTGACACTGCCTAAAGAATTCCGAAGAGACAGAAACAGGTGGAAATCTGAAGGTGCAAGGTCAGGACTATACGGCGGATGCATTAACACCTCCCAGCCAAACTCTCTTAATTTTTGCTGAGTGGCTAACGATGTGCGAGGTCTAGCGTTATCATGATGAAAAACCACACCCCATCTGTTGATTAATTCCGCCCGCTTTCTCTCAACTTCTTGCTTTAATCTCATCAGTTGTTCGCAGTAGAGTTCAGAATCGATGGTCCTGCCTGGTGGTAACAGCTCATAATGAATAATGCCCTTCCAATCCCACCACACACACAGCATCACCTTGTTGCGAGTTAACCCGGGTTTCGCCACAGTCTGTGAAGCCTGACCGGCCTTTGACCACGACCTTTTTCGCACGTTCTTGTCGTACGTGATCCACTTTTCATCACCAGTTATCAGCTTCTTCAAAAATGGTTCGGTTTCATTACGTCGTAATAAAGAATCACAAATGAGTACACGGTTCATTAGGTTTCTTTCAGTGAGCTCGTGGGGTACCCAAATAATGAGCTTTTTTTTGTACCCAGTTTTTTTCAAATACGCCAAAACTATTTTGTGGTCAATTCCCAGTTCTTCAGCTACGTCGTAACTACTGATATGCCGAGCTTCCTCCTTTTTTCAAAAATGGCATCAATTTTATCCGTAATAGGGCGACCAGAGCGACGTGCATCTTTGACATCAAAATTTCCGGATTGAAAACGCTTATGGGTCCCATCTGAAAACCAGCGCTGCTTACCTTCCTCGGATGGTTGGCAGCAATACACTGAGATGGGACCCGTTTGGCCCACACAGCACGGACGACCATATTGTATGTACCTACCTATGTATACCTAGCTGCAAAAATTTTTATCATGTGTTTTTTTCTGTGTTTATATATTTTTTTTTCTTTTCTTTTAATAAGTTATACTCTTTATGTAAGTAGGTATGTTTGTTATGTTCTGAATGGTCTGTCCTATGTGTGTGTCAAATAAATGTATTTTCTTTCTTCTTTCTTTCTTTCTTAAACCAAATTTGTGCTACTCTCACAGACACTGCACTAGGTCCATAAACATCGCAAATTTTTTTCGCGGCTTGCGTTGCATTTTTACCTTTTTTGTAGTAAAATTTTAAAATGTATCAAATTTCTTCATTAGATTCACTCATCTTTACAGTACGAAAAACAAATAAAAATCACACATTTTCCTAATTTGAATTTGGAATTATCTTCTCTAAAATTTAAACTTTGAGTGATACCAAAACCAGCCAGATACAAATAGTATAGCCAAAGAGATTTTATTACAAGTTCATACATACTTTAATGCGAAAAGACTTTTTCCCCAACCTATTATTTACAAAAAAGTATTCTATTAGTTAGATAACTACACACAGTAATAGCTCTGCTTAGTTTGGGGCTAGACAACGCTGTGTGAAATGTCCAGCAATATATCATACTAATCACACTGATACTATAAATGCGAAAGTTTGGATGTATGTTTGTTTATTTATTTCTTTGTATGTTACTCAATTACGTAACGGCTGCACCGAATTCGATGAAATGTAGTATGTACGTAGATTATAACCTGGATTAGCTACTATTTATCCCATAAATCAGGTCCCATGGGATAAAAATGGGATGTGAAGTCAAGTTGGAACAGCGAGTTTAGCTTTATTTCTAGGTTACCTACACATTTATTAGTGTAGCGCGTACGAAGTCGTGGGCAACAGGTAGTATTTATATATTAGAATGTTTGTATTCCAGCCACCTGCACACAAACGTGACCGCTCGCTACCTGTCGTGCGAGCCGTTCCACCATCCCGGCAGCACGCACGAGGCCGAGACATTCTTCAATAACCCGCTCCGGTGGTGGAAGACGGAGTACTCTACCAGGCAGCCACCGACGCTAGTTGTGCTCTTCGATAAGCTGAAGGGACGCCTTGAGAATATCCTGTCGGGGTATTCGTTGCTGCATGAGATTCCGCACACGCAGGTTAGTTCATTTTATCAGAAGCATTATTTATTTATTTTAATTATACACCATGGACGCCTGAAGACGGAAGGCGTTTTCTGGTTGACGGGACGATTTCACTCCTTCCAAAGAGGATGGTGGGAGATATCGATGGATAGGGATGCTTGGAGGGATTTGGGGGAGACCTTTGCCCAGCAGTGGGACGAGATAGGTTAGAGAAAAAAATATATTTTTCATTTACAATTATACAATTAGGTTACTTATTAATACTAATACTAAACAAGGTACTGTATGTATAATCAGCCTCCGTGTCTTAGTGTTAATGCATGCTTAAGAATAAAGACAAATATCTGTAGGTTACATACAACAAGAACAAGATTTTAACTTTCACTTTAGGTCAGACATTATGACATCGGATACACTCCTGAAGGAGCTGGGTGAGGTTGCAAACAGTTCGAACATAAGCGTTAAAGGCCGTCGCAAACCTAATGCGTGTGCGTGACGTGAGCGTACACACAGCGGTTATAATGTATGACATTCTAAGGGAGTTATAATGTACATAATTACAAGCACAATCTAATTATTATATAACCTCAACATGCTTAACAGGTTAGCTGTCCGATGAGGCACATGTGCCTCATGGGTGATTGCACTGGTACGTCCATGAGGCATATGTGCCTCATGGCCAATGATGTAGATAATGCAATCGATCTATCGATAATTTTTTTTAATAATTATATTATGAGAATTATAATATAATATTATTATATATATTATTATTATTATATTATTTAATTATTATTTTTTATTATTATATTTGAGAATGACGTAACTTAATACGAAACTTCATGAGCGTTAGCTGTCATTATTTACTACGAGGACGTGTACAAAGAAGATCGAAACTTGCTTCGGGACAGCTAACCTGTTAAACAACTGATTTGTGTATGGAAGGTAAAACAGTGCCTACAGCACAAATCTCGCACTTAGTGTAGGTACTGCAAGCCAATACTTAACTATACAAGCCATTATATAATTGTATATAAATTAAGTTAAAGTTTAAATGAAAGATGTCAGAGCACCTACGTAGCGCCTAACGGCGTGCACGTTCACGTTACGAAATGCATTCGGTTTGCAATTACCTTAAGATGAAAACAAGTGACTAAATGGCCATAACAAGTATTGGCGTTTCTTTTTTCGCGCGGCCATCTTCTCGACTCTATAACAAGCAGTATTAGTTAGGGCAGCGTACCTGCACACGCAGTCCGAACCGTGTTATACAGACATAAACTTCTAAAATTAAATAATTTTTCTCAAACATGACTGGAAATTTGAGCATTATATGGACAACCTTTTTCGAGATAAATCGAAATTGCTGTACTAGCCAAATACATGCGAGCAGCGGCCGGCAAAAGTTGTATGAAAATCCATATCTGTCGTGGTTTAACGGCCAAATCAATTAGGTATATATTAAACTCATATCGGTCGTGTAATTTAAAAATGGAACTATCTTTTACTCTGAAACATGCCAACCAAGGAAGTAACTTATCAAACGTTTTATTTAAATTTGCAAATAGAAAGCTGTTTATTGAAAAAAAAAAACAAATGAACACTTTAATGCGGAAAAAATTGTTGTTGTTCGTCATTGATTTTAAAAATAATTGTATTTGAAATTGAGTTCAAGTGCAGACAATGAGTGTGATGAACTTACTTTAACGGCACCTGAAATTCAACAAGTGTATGTTTAATCAAAAGTTCTGTCTAGGTACTAGTACTTAGTTTTAATTTCCGCGCATTATTTGAGATAAGTACTATACAAGCCTTGGCCACAACTAGGCATTGATAGACTTATGTATGTGTGCTTCTTGCTGGCCGCTGCAGTAATGTACTAATGTGTAGTCTTCGCGAAACTTTGAAAAATACCAATGAGTTGGTATTGCGGCCTTGGAATTTATTTCAGCCATTTTCGTATTTATTTTTTTGTATTAATTTAGCTTGTAATATGTTACAGTTCCCGGAAGGCGAAGTTGGCGAGAAAGTTCTAGTGTACAAGAAAATCGAAAGCCAATCCCGACCCGCGCCTTCACACGAGACCGTCTAACGCGCGCACAACAACGCACCGGTAACATTGACAACGTGTATCTCACCATCATCATATCAGACATAGGACGTCCACTGCTGAACATAGATAACACTAATATTATAAACTAGCTGTTGTCCGCGACTTCGTACGCGTTACACTGCTAAATGTGTAGGTAACCTAGAAATAAAGCTAAACTCGCGGTTGCAACTTGACACTCCATTTTTATCCCATGGGACCTGATTTTCATCATTCATCATTTCAGCCGTTACGATATGATTGAGTAACAAACAAACATCCAAACTTCCGCATTTATAATATTAGTGTGATGCGAAAGTTTGGACGTTTGTTTGTTACTCAATCACGTCATAATGGCTGAACCAATTTTGATAAAATTTTGTATGTCGATAGATCATGACCTGGATTGACACACAAGCTACTCGTTGACAAACAACGCGTGCGAAGCCGCTGGCAGAAGCTAGCAGATAATACTTTATTGCACACCATAAAAGAAAACAAAAAATAAGAACAATAATTGGCGCTCTTATCGATAAATAGCTATCTCTACCAGACAAGCTTTGGATGGAATGGACTGTGTGGATATTCCCCCGTAGATTTGAAGAGCGACCAAACTTGTGCGGCCTGCACCTAACGGCTCCCAGCAACCTTTATCAGGTTTATCATCTTTCTATCTAGTGACGGGCCGTCCTATGCTGCGTGGTCCCCGTCCACTACCGCTACGGCTTACCAAATTCAATGTATATCCAGCAGTGGACGTACTTCGGCTGATCATTTTGATGATAGAAAAAAAAATGTTTCGATTTAAGTTCAGAAATAATAAAAGGTTGGCTATTGCGTTTTAAAGGAAAACATGAAAATATACTATACGTTTTGTTATGTACGACATTAAATGAAAACACAGGTAGGGCTAATGGCTAGTATTGTTATAAAATAGGTTTTTTCAAATTAATTACCAAAGAAAATTTTAAACTCGAACAACTTTAATATCAAGTCCTAAAATAACAATGAAACAGCCTGTATCAAATAGGTCAACAACAAAATCATATTTATTCATCCTGTAAGTTCAGTTAGTATCAGTTTAATAGATACCTCTGTTAAACTGCCAAAACGGCATCGTCACAAAGGCGCCGTCGATTTACGTTGAAGATTGTTTACGCGAAACGTATCGATTACTGGGTAAATATTCAAGCTACCGGTATTAAACCCACCTCCAAAATAAATTAATACGATTCCGGATGTGTGTTTTAAATTAAAGTCGTACATATCAAAACAGGTTGTATAAAAAAGAATACAATCTGTTATTCATACATTATTTTATTATTGTATCGTCAGAGTTTTTTGCCCTGCAGAGTGAAACATCGTTTGTCATCAATGTTGTCATATAAAATAAAAGATCTTATTTGTAGTGTTCATTAAAACTCTGACAGGGTTCTTTTAAACCATAACACGCTTTTCGGGCGGTGTAATGAAATAATAAATATTCATTATACAAAAATAAATAATTTTAGAAAAATATTGCTTGACTGACTTTTGGTCTTTTTGCTACACAAGTAGGCTATTTAGCTTGTAACTTTGACAGGGTTGCTAGCGGCCAAATACGGTAGTCTCATATAGTGTCTAAATTCTCCACTTTTTTGGGAAATTATCGCGTTTAATTTAAATCTTACCGTTTTCGAAGAATTGTGTCTCGAATAACTCATATATTTGTATTTTTAATTATAAAATGTTAAGTCGTAATTCAGATTGCCTTTATGGGAGACTATCCCGTAAATCTACTTAGCTTAAGTATAAGATAATATTTTTTTTATTTAATTTACGTATGTGTGTCCCTACAAATGTATTATAATTTATAATTATTATGGAATAAACATGCAATAACTACTAATAATTTGAAATTATAATTCAGAAAAATTAATTATGTTTCTATAACTAATGGTATTTAATTATATTCTAATAATATTATTCAATATTTCAATGTGATTCAAAATCCCGTCGTAGTCGACAAATAAGACGTAAATAATGTAGTACCATCTCAATTACGAACTCCAACTTTTTACGAGTGCTTGACGTTAACTCAATACGTTTCACAATAATCTTAATTAAATAAAGATTGGCTTTGACTTACAGCCTGCGACAAATCCGGCGGATGGAGTCATGTGGTAAATGGTGGGCATCAAAGATCTGATTCACGGCTGACAACCAACGTCCGACAGAGGTAACCTTGGTCGGAAGACGGTCGAGTCTATTTCAACTACAAGATTGTACACGGACATCTATTTCAACTACAAAGATGCATTCCGAAACACGACGTAATCGCTGCTAGCGTTCACGTAGCTATTTTGCGTACCGATTCAGTTATCGCGCTGATGACAGTTGAGTGCTGTCAAGAAATCGGAACGCTCATGAACGAGCTCGCGTTCAGTGTTCCTATATAACTTCATAACAACAATAAAACCAACCAACCATAGAACACTTACTCACAAGCAAGCAACCAACCTGCTGTCACGTCACTTTTGACAGGGAGGCTCACGGTGATTTCGGTTTAGAGCATGGACGTTATTCACGGGACATCGTCGTCGCGCTCACGGTGACTCATAACGCTTGTTAGCGCGATGATATCGATTTTAGCGTGATTCGGAATGCACCCCAAGATTGTACACGGTCGTCTATTTCAAGTAAAAGGTTGTATGGACCTTTTCTTTCTTGGTCGCTGATGCTGATAACCAAACACCTTGAAAAGTCTATAATGTATAAAAAAAGCCAACCGTTTGGTCGCAAACCGCATGTCTAAACACTTACATTTGTAATGTGCGTGACCTACGAGGCAATACTTTGTTATAGGCAAAAAGAGAGAAATTTAATTTATTCGCATCACAAAAGAACAAGAAAATTTATAACCTCAACAATTAAAAAAAAAACATATTATCAAGTGTGATGGCGAAAGGGCTTAATTATGTTTGTTCTGTCTCAAGGTTGTATAAAAAAGTGGCACTCCGGGAGTGCCGACAAAAGTGAAAACTTGAACAATTACGAGATACTTATAAACAGAGGTGTCGGTAACGGTAACAGTGTCGCGATTTCAATAGTTTTTTTCCCATCTCAAAAAATGTCCCACGCGCCTAAAGAAGTTTTCACTTCAAAAACAATTGGAAACTACCTCAAAAATACAAAAATCACCGTCAGACGTCGGTTGTCAACGTCTATCAGGCCTTCTATGATGTGTTACTGCAATTCAACATGCAAAATGGTATAAACTCTTTACATCTAATTGCTCGTGACAAGATCCATTGTAATTTTTTGTTACACTATTTTTCAATCCGGGTTGTGTAATTTAAAATATATTCTATAGCCATCATGCAAAGCATCCATGACTGACTCAGGTTGCAAGTACAAATTAATAATTATTTCTATTTAATTAACTTGCCAAAGTTATACATTATTGAATACCAACTGTAATATCCTATTAAATATTATTTTTTTATTAACTGCGCCAATAAAGAACTAGAAAAAAAAAACAGTTTTAGTGACCCCACAAAATATACAAGTCACAATCGTTCACACACCGAACGAAGTTACGGTCAAATATTTCAGTACAATTGTACTGAATAAAAGTATTTTTTTGGCGCGGATAATACTGTTTTCCACTTGCCAATATGTAATAATTTAAATGATAAATATCATCATAATAAATTATGCATTTCTCACATCCTCCTACCACCGAAAACCATAGAATTAGGCGTAAACTTAATTTCACCAACTAATTATATTCGTAGGTCACTTGCACTACAGTTAAATTGGTAGACCTATTCAGTGCTATTTTCATGCTATGCTATTCAATCTTCAAAAGTGTGCTATGAGTTACAAAGCGCAGTTACTACCTAGGGAGGTTGAAGCAAAAAAAAATACATGACGATACTTGTTGGATACATGACGTGTTTCGATAATTTGTTGGTGAAATTGGGGTCAGCCATCTTCAAGTAAGGATATGCTTTGTCGCCCTTAATTTTGTAACATTAAAAAACTTAATTACCTAAAAATTATTAAAATTGCTTACTTGAAGCTGGTGTTGGTTTTTAAATTAATTTGTTTTTTTTTTATGGTATATAAATGCAATTTTACTGCTGTATTCAAAGACGGCACTTGGCATTTTGTGTGCAAGTTAATGCTGAGTAACGTTCTAGAATGCGGCGACTAAGTAATACTTAAATATAAGTTTAGATTGGCCTCGACGCTCAAATATTGTAAAGACAAGTATATTTAAGATCTATGTGTCAATTAATTTATAAAAGGTTTACTTTTACGTAGTTTAACGAGTTAATTAAAAAAATATCTCGAACACTTAAAAGGTAGAAAGTAAAAAAAACCATTTACAGCTGAGATCTCTTCACAAGGAAATGTGCTGATAATCTTCGGACCAGCTGACCTGATCGTCATCACGCATAGCTAAGAACCACAGTTAAACAGGCTTTCTATTAAAAAACCGCGTCTGAATCTGTCCATCCGTTTGAGAACTACGATGCCACAGACAGACAGACACGCATCCATACATACCCCTCTTTTTGCGATGGGGGTTAAAAACTAAAGGTTCCTTATAAAGTTTCATAAACCTATTCTCTATCTTGTAAGTCACGCAGCGAGATTTGGTCACAGAGAGATTTGACAACACTTAAAGGCATTATGAAAGTTCTTCTAAGTAACTTTGGACATAATTACTGATTTATACGGGTATTTATCGCGTATGTACCGTTTTTAGTTTTTATCCTGATGTTTCGTCTGTGTTGCAAAAGCCGTGGTCGCGTATAAAAAAGGTACATACGCGATAATACCCGTTTAAATCAGTAATCATGTACAGTGATCGCGAAAGTTTAAAAAATACAATTTTAACTTTGAGCCGTTGATAAGGCTGAGACCACACTATATGTGCCAAGCTGAGAGCTCCACTGGAAGCTATGCGTGTGGCTAACTAGATAACTAGCGAAGCGCTTCGCTTGCAGTGTGGCCTCACCCACATCTGCGATGGTTGTCAATACGTCTGTTCCTAGGATCACTCACTAAACACCTGACTCCTAGTAGTGAAGTGACCAACCTTAAAAAAAAATTAAAATTATTTTTTTATTCATTAAAATCACAAGGTACACTTTGAAACATCATTTTTACTGCCTATCCCTTCGCGACCAAGCCAGAGGGCTTAGCCAAGTTACATTCGATTAGCGATGACGCTATTCGATAAGTCCGAAAATGTATGGGATTGACATATGCTATGGAAATATCACGTGATCTATCGACAACAAACCTATGTAGAAAACGAATCGATTCGAAGCGAATGTAACTTGGCTAAGCTCTTAGGCAAGAAACAAGGCTGGTTGTTCTTTTTAATGATCCTTTTACAATACATAACAATAAAGAAAATAAATAAGCGTTTTACCTGTCATAAATTTAAGCCACCGGGTGATTTTCAAGTAACAGAATAGAGGGGTTTTAAGAAGCTTTGGTCATGTCTTTTACCTAAGTTTATTTACTAAAACTGAAAAATCATTTCATATTGTTGTAAAACGTCGTCTATCCTGCGTTTTTCAGTCAAATATTCTATCATAAATAATAATTAACTTTAACGGGTACGTATGGAACTATAACTACTGTTTTGGGTGAACAACACTGAATTACATTTGAAAGTATAGTGTTCGTGGGGCCAATAATATCGGCCCTGGCATTAGCTGATAACTTTTGATCCTTTAATTTTAGTAATTTTGAACCTTCAGAGATATTCCAATTTTAAATTGCACGCCCTCCACCGCATTTAATTGAAGTTTACATATTGTAAGACAGTTCAAGTTGATCCTTATGATTGAAATAAAGTATTTTTTCTTATCACAAGGAAGGTCAACCAGGTCAAAATTATTGGATAAATTATAACCAGCTATTGCCAGCTATTAGAAAAAGAGACATATTCTTTCTCTTTCTTATTCTGATGACTGACTAACTTACTACTATTTTGAATGTGCTTTAAACCGATTAAACCCGATGAGTCTATTAAGAGCCAATATCAATTAGAAATATATTGTGTTAAAATCCTGGGCTAGCTAATCGGTCGTTGTGGACGTAACAACTTATGAAAAATGGTGAAAATAATAAGCGTCGTGCTATATCTCTTTGGCTGCGCCGATAATTTGACTGGCGCAATCTTCTAAATATCACGTTTTTATCCTCATAAGTTCAGACTTTTGCCGAACGAACAGCAATTTCTTTAGATTATCTCGTATTGACCTAAGAACAATTTTGAGCATTAGTCTTAAGAATAATTATTTTAGATAAGTTGTTTTTTTTCTTGTGAACAGAATGTCTTTAGGTCGAGTGTGGATTTTTAATAAAGAATTTATTATTAAACGCGTTTATTTTTCTTATTTTTGTATGTAGTAAATTCTGTCCTCATCCTGTGTTTTTATGAACTGTTGTCTGAAATTAAACATAATTATTAAACTTTATAAAAAAAATCATGTACAGTTAAATGTATCGATCAAATATGTGCCAGAAACGAAAAATTAAAATTCCAAGTTGACTAAATAGATAGGAAAATTTGTTGATTCCTAAGGTAACTCTATTAATCAAATTTTCATGTATATCAATAAAATTGATCGAGCGAAGCGAGATCTCCAAATCAACTCGGGCAAATCGGCGTTGTATGTATGTATGTATGTTTGTTTGTCTGAGGATAACTTTCGAAGCGTTTATCCAACCATCGTACAATTTGGTATATAGGTAGGTAGGAATGATGGCACAATTTTGGTGTGATTAAATGAGCTAAAAATGTGGGGGGGTTTTCACGGTATTGTGGTTCAAGAGGGGTAAAAGAAAACCAAAATGGGACTATCCGGTCAAATGGCACGTCTAATAAAAGGTATTTGTGAGTACATTTCGACCCCGTTTTTATTGTTAGTTTAAACCTTTTAGTTTTTAAGTTATTAACTGAACTTTGACAAAATTCACCAGTGACCTCCCCCAGTGCTGAAATTTGGTATACGTGTAGCTTTAGTGACACAAACATAGGGAAAAGTCTGAAATCCAGAATAACTGCAATTTCTACCCCAAAAAAGTGCAACCAATTGACATGAACTCCCGTTACCTGTAATTTGAATGAAACTGTAGGTGAAGTTAGTTTGTTGCGCATTTCGTGGCACTATTTTATTAGTCAAAGATTCAAGGCCGGCTTGCACAACGATCCTTAAACGTGTTTAAATTTTACGTATATGTATAATTTGACAACTCCTTAAATCATATTTAGACACTAAATAGGTTTAGGCACTGTTGCGCGAGTCGCCCTAAGAATATTTTTTTTGTGTTTTGGAAGACTCGCGAGATCTCAGTTCGGGGCGAACCACTAGTTATAGTTTGTTTGTTATAATAGCTCCTTCAGCCTGGTCACTTACTTTTTGATCTGACTGTAGGTACGTTGAGGTTGAATTTTTGGGAGTTACCCTATTAATGAATAAAGACTTGATTATCGATGGAATCCCCTACAAAACATTCATTCAATGCCAAGCACTGATACCTCAATATTTTGTGGCCGGTTCCTATAAATTTCGGTTACCAATACCGACAGGAGAATTTCCTTGAAAAGTTGTCAAATTTTTTGACACTCCTTAAAAGAGAAACTTGTCATTGGCTCTCTAAAGGACCGGCCATAAATAAATACTCACATCACATTTATATCAAATACCTATACCGCTAAATCATAGTAATTATCAAATTAGCCATAGGACGTCACCGCGTCCTCTGCTAAACATAGGCAAATACATTTCCAGAGTGACCGATCCTGTGCAGACTTCACCCAACTGCTCCCAGCTTCCTATAATAAGTATATACCCTAAATACCTATAACAACCATAGGTATATATAAATCTCTTTACTTATTTCCTAGTTCCTATTCAACCCACATTGATTAATCGGTCAAAGGTTACCGATAACATAACTAATCATTGAATTTATAATCAGCACGCACTACGAATGTTTCTCTCGTAAGATGTGCCCAAAGATACATCAAACTCTCGTACTTTCGTTTCTAATAGTATTACAGACGAAGGATGTGGTTTTGTCAGATCTTGAAGATGGGAAAAGTAGTCTGGCTTTTGTATTTGATACCACCGGTTCGATGTACAACGATTTGAAGCAGTTAAGAGAAGGTGCTGAGATGATATTGAAAACTGCATTGGAGGAAGGCAATGTTATTGGCGACTTTGTGTTTGTGCCGTTTCATGATCCAGGTAAGTTCTTATTTCCTTAATTATGTATCTAGTTATTTATATTTTTATCATTACCTACAATAATATCCAATAGTTCCGATCCGTACGAACTAACATCAAGATCTATATCGGTTCATTAATTTTGGAGTGATTGAGTAAGAAACTAACTTACACTCGACACATGAAAAGTTGGTATCAGCAAATTCAAAATCATTAGTATTTTTACAAGCTTTGTATTAACTTGCAATTTGCAATGTTTTCAATGAATTTTAAACCTGTTCCCCTCAACCGATTGAGCTGAAATTTGGAATACACGCTTATTTTGGAGAACAATGCATATTTATAGTAAGCATGACCTGATTCTACTCCTAGGATTGGCTCCAGACGAAGGAACTCTTCAACGGTCAACAGCACAGATACGAAATTTAGTATACGCATTTAATTCTGATACCCCGTTCTAAGTTCCACTATGTCATGGTTGCTGCACTCAAAGTTGGCTTCCGAAGAAGGAACTCCTCAACGGTCAACAGCGCAGACACGAAATTTTGTGTGCGCATTTATATTTGGAATACATATTTAACTTTGGTGACAATGCAATAATATACACATGCAATAATGTACTAGGTCTTTACCTATGAAATTGCCGTTTTGTATGGAATAAGTGAAAGTACTTTTTTTTTAAACACTTTTATTTCTGTTATTCAAAGTAATCACCCATGCAATCGACGCATCTTTGCCAACGCATTGGCAGTTTATTGATGCCCTTCTTGTAAAAATCAGTTGGACGGGAGGCAACAAACTCTTCAAAGGCATTTTGTACTGCCTCTCGGGAATTGAATATTTTACCCACTAAAAAGTTGTCTAAATTTTGTAAAAAGTAATAGTCGGTAGGTGCAAGGTCTGGTGAGTATGGCGGATGAGGGAGAGCTTCCAACCCCAGCTCTTGCAGCTTGGAGACTGTCTGTTGTGTAGTATGGGGTCGCGCGTTGTCGTGAAGGAGCAGTGGGGACGACTGATTGACCAAAGCTGGTTGCCGATGTGCAAGCTTCTCCAACATTGTCTCCAGTTCTTCACAGTACACATTTGCAGTAATGCTCATGCCGTTTTGTAAAAAGCTGTGGTGAATCACACCCGCACTAGACCACCAAACAGTGACCATCACCTTTTTAGGGGTAATTTTTGGCTTAGGGCATTGCTTTGGTGCTGAACCAGGATCTAACCAACTTGTTGAGCGCTTTCGATTGTCGAACAGAATCTATTTTTCATCTCACGTAACAATTCGGTTCAAAATTCCTTCATTTCTTTGCCTATTGAGCAACGCGAGGCAGGTCTCGACGCGTACGTTGCGCTGGCGGTCGTTAAGTTCGTGGGGCACCCATCTATCAAGTTTTTTTACCTTGCCCATTTGTCGCAAATGGATAAAAATTGTTTTGATGCTAACATCAAAAGCTGCTGCTAGCTCAGCTGTAGATTGAGTTTCGTCAGCTTCCACAATCGCCTTTAATTCATCATTGTTTACCAAAGTCTCCGGACGACCACGAGCTTCATTTTTCAAGTCAAAATTTCCAGAACGGAACCGGGAAAACCAATAACGGGTTATGCGTTCGTTTGTACAGTTCTCTCTGTAAACGTTTTTGATGTTACGTGCCGTGTCGCGTTGGTGCCACGACGGAATTCATATTCCATAATTACACGAATTTTTAAAGTATCCATTATGACGAAATGAAAATACAACGCTAATCAATAAACAAAAGACTGAGTTTGTAAAAAGAATGTCATGTTTTTAAAACAAAATTAATTTGAATTTAGAATACAAAGCCATTCCAAACTTTTTTTCTATTTGAAATTACCAGTACTGATTACGGCAATTTCATAGGTAGGTACGATATTAGTACCATAGAGGTGATCTCATCATGGAGGCGGATGCTAGACAATGGAACTTCTGAATAGATTGTAGTGGGCTACTAGTGTTTGGGCTCATTTGAATCTGCTTGTGGTTCTAATTAAGAATTTTATAAAAGCTTGTTTTGTAAAAGTAATTTTACAACAAAAACTTATTAATTTACATATTAAAAAGGGAAGGTTATCAGATAAGAAATATATTTTTATTAATGTCCACCGATTACTCCCAAAGGTAATTCCATATTGGTATCCAATTTTGTTTTTTTAATTAACTACTTTCAATAACTTTTATTATTATTATTATGTTTTGCTTATATGTATTTACTATGTGTGTACAGTGTCTACCGATACGAGGTACCATTATGAATTATGACGTGTAATATTCTTACCAAATAAATTATTATGATTAAGGCTGGTCCAATTTCCAAGGTTTTTTTATTATACCTACAATGTTTACACATTTGTGCTCGTCAAACGGTCGTAGTTGATGGAAATGCGCGCATCTAAATTTGCATTTGCTACTGACGGGCGAGAAGAGTAGAATAGAATAATCATTTATTTGATACACAAAAAATATCCCATGAAACAAATACACAAGACGAGTGGCGAACTTTCTGATTACACATCAACCTCATCATCATCAGCCCAAATTAGACCACTGCTGGACATATGCCCCCCCAATACGCTCGCTATTTGTCTCGTCAGTCGCCTCGTTGCTCGCGTGAATATGTAAACGTCAGTACGGTATTAGATCGTCATTGTGAATTTTAATACAAATTCAATGCCTTCCAGCGGTAGGTCCAGCCACAGTTACCCAAGACAAATCCGTCTTCAAGACTGCGTTAGAGAACGTCCGAGTTTACGGCGGTGGAGACTGCCCTGAGAAGTCGCTGGGTGGTATCCAACTAGCGCTGGACGTTAGCGCTCCCAGGTCTTACATCTACGTGTTCACTGATGCCACCGCGGGGGACCATAGACTGGGTGGGAAGGTGCTGGATGCTGTGCAGAGGAAACAGAGTCAGGTGAAAGAAAGTTTTTTTATTACAATTTGACTACAATCTCACCTGATGGTAAGCGATCTGGCGAAGATGGAGCACAAAGGTCTAGAAGAGTCCTATTCATTCTTACCATAAGGAGACCCCGATTTAAGTCTTAAGGAAAAGCAGACGACGCCGACGCTAAAGTGTTCCAAACCTTAGCTGTACGCATTAAGAACCACCAAAATGGAGCCTAAAGTGGCCCCTTTCGGTATTTCAAAATGCATTTAATTTCTAAAAAGCGAATTTTTATACTCTATGTTTACGCAAAAGTCCTCATAAAAATTAAATTTTCTCATCTCATCTAAAATGAATGACCTCTTTACGAATAATAGAGAGATGCTATATGATCTACCTACAAAGTTGCTAATGAAACATGGTCACTAATGATCAGCCACTAAATAATCAGCCTTGTTACTTACCATTCTTTCCTAGCTTGGTCGCGGAGTGACAGACAGTAAAATTGTCGTTTTAATGTGATACTTGTGATTTTAATGAATAAATGAATTTTGACTTTGACTTGAGTTTGGTCAATGACAGTATTGGTATACCAGGCACTGGTAAGCAGGCATGCAAGATTCCATGCCAGTTTCTTGAATCGGGCCCATTGAGGAAGGAGACTATCCCTCTACTTTCGCGCGGGGGAAAATACACACGTTTGGCGAACCTCTAGAAAGCTACTACTAAAGTATGAATATAGGGGAGGTCTGTACCCACCCACCAAGATGTTTGGCCAATGATGTAGTTAAAAGTTAATTTATAAAATAATCTGCCCATTTATTGAATGACAACAAGTCCCTGTCTTATCTATTCTCTAGTTTCCGTGATAATGACCTTAAAACATGCGTAGGTCATGTTTATAGTCGTATCACTATGGGCTATAACTTGATGCCTATTATATATCTATATATCACACTCTGTCTTTTGTTCTCCATCACTAAAAATCTGATTTTCTGTCAATTTTAATGAATATTACTCTACTAAATATATATTAAATACTATTTTGATATTTATTAGACTTTTAGTACTCTAACTAACCGTCACGTGCCTGTCGTTTAAAAATGCGCGCTCGCTTTTCGTCTCGTAACTCACCTCATCCTCGCGCTTATGTGTAAACTCGATATGACAGTAGCCATACCAGGCTTCTTTTATCTATAAACTCCCATAACAGGGGGTTCGCTGGTACCACTCCCTGCCCGTGGCCGTTTTTTCTTCCCGTGGTCCAAATAACTGGGTGTACCAGGTATTTTTATTTATTTACATCACTCTGTAAGTTGGTCATACTCGCAGTTTGCTCGATACCTGATGCGTAAATGCGATTTTGGTCCCTAGGAGCGTGAGTATATTTTAAAATAGAATGTGGCTTGGGAACGTAAATATCCATTTTACCAACAAAATGTTATAAAGACTTATAATTTCCTCGCAATCGTGATGTAAAGTTATGTGTTAAACTCGTAGCTTGTATAACAATAAGATAAGATATTTATTTATTTAATTATAACGGACTAAACAATTACACTAATTAATTTAAAAGAATTCTAAATATTAATTACATAAATTATACATTGTCAAATTAAAATATTAATTACATTATAAATCTACATAATAGGTTGGGGAAAAAGTCTTTTCGCATTATAGTATGTATGAACTTGTAATAAAATTTCTTTGGCTATACTATTTGTGTCTGGCTGGTTTTGGTATCATACATAGTTTAAATTTTAAAGAAGACAATTCCAAATTAAAATTAGGAAAATGTGTGATTTTTATTTGTTTTTCGTACTGTAAAGATGAGTGAATTTAATGAAGAAATTCGATACATTTTAATATTTTACTACAAAAAAGGTAAAAATGCAACGCAAGCCGCGAAAAAAGTTTGCGATGTTTATGGACCTAGTGCAGTGTCTGTGAGAGTAGCACAAATTTGGTTTAAGCGTTTTCAATCCGGAAATTTTGATGTCAAAGATGCACGTCGCTCTGGTCGCCCTATTACGGATAAAATTGATGCCATTTTTGAAAAAAGGAGCAAGCTCGGCATATCAGTAGTTACGACGTAGCTGAAGAACTAGGAATTGACCACAAAATAGTTTTGGCGCATTTGAAAAAACTGGGTACACAAAAAAGCTCGATATTTGGGTACCCCACGAGCTCACTGAAAGAAACCTAATGAACCGTGTACTCATTTCGACGACCTCCGTGGCGCAGTGGGAAAATAGCCGACTGAGACGCAGGAGGTAGTGGGTTCGATTCCCGCCGCGGAACAAATGTTTGCGTAATCTACAGATATTTCTTCCGGGTCTGGATGTTTTTCTATATATTATAAGTATGTATTTACAAAAAAAAAGTATATAAGTATTCTATCAGTTATCTGGTTCCCATGGTACAAGCTCTGCTTAGTTTGGGGCTAGATAGCGCTGTGTGAAATGTCCAGCAATATTTATTTATTTATTTATTTATTTGTGATTCTTTATTACGACGTAATGAAACCGAACCATTTTTGAAGAAGCTGATAACTGGTAATGAAAAGTGGATCACGTACGACAAGAACGTGCGTAAAAGGTCGTGGTCAAAGGCCGGTCAGGCTTCACAGACTGTGGCGAAACCCGGGTTAACTCGCAACAAGGTGATGCTGTGTGTGGTGGGATTGGAAGGGCATTATTCATTATGAGCTGTTACCACCAGGCAGGACCATCGATTCTGAACTCTACTGCGAACAACTTATGAGATTAAAGCAAGAAGTTGAGAGAAAGTGGCCGGAATTAATCAACAGAAGGGGTGTGGTTTTTCATCATGATAACGCTAGACCTCACACATCTTTAGCCACTCAGCAAAAATTAAGAGAGTTTGGCTAGGAGGTGTTAATGCATCCACCGTTTAGTCCTGACTTTGCACCTTCAGATTTCCACCTGTTTCGGTCTCTTCAGAATTCTTTAGGCAGTGTCAGGTTAACATCACGAGAGGACTGCCAAAACCACTTGTCGCGGTATTTTGATCAGAAGTCCCAAAATTTCTATAGCAATGGGATCATGTCCCTACCTACAAGATGGGAAAAAGTTATCGAACAAAATGGTACCTACATACTTTAGTTAAATGTAAATAAACTATATTAAAAAATGTTTTGAATTTTCTTAAAAAATGCGAAGAAACTTTTTCCCCAACCTAATAATACACAAATTATTAACAATAAAATAAAATTAAAATAATACACATTAATATAAATAAATTCATCAAATCACACACATAAATAATAAATTGAATTGTTAAATTATAGACCTTTCATACATAAAGATAAGTAATCACCACACAGAAATAATATAACACTAAAATAAAACTAAAAAAGCAACACAATGGGTGACCTTATCGCTGAGAGCGATCTCTTTCAGGCAACGTTTGGATGTAAAGAAATTTGTGAAGTTATAACGGAGTGCGGTGTACTACAGATAACTAATAAAGTTTAGGTAAATAATTTATAATTCAAATGCCTAAATAGTTATAAAATCAAAGTCAAATATTTTTATTCATTAAAATCACAAGGATCACTTTGAAACGTCAATTTTACTGCCTGTTACTTCGCGACCAAGCCAGAAAAGAAAGGCAAGAAACAAGGCTGGTTGTTTTTTTTAATGATCCTTTTACAATACATAATACAGAAAATAAATTACGTCTAAATTGTAACATTTTGGACGAGTTGGAGCAATTTCAATCCCAAGCTTCTTTATCATCTAAATAATCCGACATTTTATAGTAGGCTTTTTTTATAAAGATTTAGTTTAATTACGTTTTTAAATGTACTAATTGTCAATTTTTGTACATCCCTTGGGAGTTTGTTATAAAAGCGTACACCTTGCCCTTTAAACGATTTACTAATTTTATGGAGTGTTATTTTATTGTATGTGTTTATCTTTATTTCTAGTATTAAAAACAAATTAATATTCTTGTGAACATAGATCAGATTTTCATGGATGAAATAACAAGGGAATGTCATAACATTTATTTCTTTAAACCTATTGCGTAATGATTCTCTGGGGGCAATATTATAAATTGCACGAACAGCCCTCTTTTGCAGCACAAAAACGGTGTTTATATCTGCAGCACTCCCCCACAGCAGTATACCGTATGACATAATGCTGTGGAAGTAGCTGAAGTAAACTAGTCTAGCTGTGTCTACGTCTGTAAAGAGACGGATATTTTTGACTGCGTATGCCGCAGAGCTAAGTCTCTTCGACAACTTATCAATGCGAGGGCCCCATTGAAGCTTATTATCTAGGGTTATACCTAAGAATACGGTGGTCTCCACAAGAGCCAACTCCTAAAATAAACGAATACTCGTACATACCTATCATTCTATAATATACTGAACTAACACTGTACTATTCATGGTCCACCTTAACCTTAAATGAATTTACTTCACAGGTGGTTTTCGTCCTAACGGGACATTGCAACGACCTGGACAAGCCTTCTTTTAAGGTTTATCAGCAGATCGCGGCCGCCAGCTCAGGACAGGTGTTTAACTTGAACAAAACTAGTGTGCATAAGGTAAGCTGGCTATACAAAAAGAACTCACGACAGTCAGTTAGATTCCATTATGAATCGTAGGCCTACCTCAGAGATTTCAAGAGCGCAGCTTGCATCCAACGGCTCTCAGCAATATTTATCAGGTGGTTTTCCCACTAGTGGTGGGCCCTCCTACGCTGTGGTTCGAGTGCCCGAAATAACCTTTCTACCTCTGGTACTGCTAAGATTCCGTATATCGTGGATATATCTATCCACGATATATATATTCTATATTAGGAACATGGTACCACAACACTCAAACTAGAAACAAAGAATTCAGAACAGAATCGAACCCAACCTCTTGCATCTAAGACTCGTCCACCGCGCCACAGATGCACTGTGAGACCAAATCGAAACTAAAATAGTTATGAGGAATGCTCTTCGGAACCACGCAACGAAATTGAAAAAAAAAAAGTTCAGCGCTATAATTCATATGTACCTATCCGTTTTCCAGGTGTTGGACTTTGTGAAGAGTTCCATTAAAGGCAGGATGGTTAACTTAGGGTCTAGTGTTAACCCAGCTGGATATAACTACACCCAAGGGGTACGTAGTTTTTTTTATTTTTTATTGATTTAGTAAACAAAACAAGAAAATAATAAAATTTGGTACATGTTACGTCTAGGAATGAATGTTAATTCTAGTCATTATATTGTTCAGTTCCCAAAACATATTTACATGGCATGATCAGACAAGACACAGTGTTAATATGAATGATAGTTCTTCCTGATATAATATATCTAACGGTTTTATGATTATTTTACATCGTCACATAATTTTTCAGATTCCAGTGGACAGCACACTCGGGGAAGTGACAGTATCTGTGTCAGGAACAAGGCCTCAGATCAAGGTGGTGGACCCGAGTGGCGAACAGCTGACAGGACCGCCGAAGCTGATCACAACACTTGACCTTTCAGAAATAATGGTCAGTATTCACTATCACTATTGGTTTATGTTCTCAGAATGTTGATATCACGTCAATTAATAAAATTGTAAAACAGTAAATGATGGCGATCTATGTAATGAAAATGGTTGACCTATATTTAGTCGACCATAATTTAGCTATCGAGGTACGGGCAGTAACACATGAAATTACAAGGAATTACTAATTCAGTCACAATTATAGGTACCTACAAAAGAATACTAGGATTTAGGAGTTTCTATCCAGGCTTCAAATGAAAAGCTCGGTATTCAGGAAAATTGACAATATTTTCTTTCTTTTTGTGTTTTAGTTTACAGCTAAAGCTCAGACTTAACGGTCACAAATTTACGTTGAAAACTGCGCTTATTTTAAGCAAAATGTTACGAAGGCCTAGTGTTAAAAATTTACAAATTAATTATCTGAAGGTCTGAATGACCGTTAAATGCTAGACAAAGACTGGTCTGGTTATTGATTGACCGCCACAACGATATTTTTGAATTATTCCACGCAAGTATCAAATATTTTTGGTCAAGGTATTGTTACGCCGAGGCTGTTAAACAATGAGTAATAATCGAAACTTCTCGAGCGCTTTTGTCTTGCTGTGTTATTGTTGTTATTGTCTGCTGTTACGCACAGTGGGGATTGGTCGTTCTGTCGAAACAACGACCCTTTCCTGGAAGGATCGAGATCGTTCTCGAACAATCGAAATGTGTGCGATATAAATAGGCCGGAGAGATGGCCGGACAGTCAGTCTGAGTGAGTGAGTCTCAGCGAGGCCCTGGAGGACTGACGTGGAGAAGGGTCTCGCGTGAACAGTAGTTGCTCGGACAGTCAGTCTGGATTAAGCTATACGTGCGATCATTTCGGTGACTTTAAGTGGTGCAACAGTGGTGTGAATTAGTGTGTTGTGATTACGTGTGATTAAGTTCGTGTATTCATCGTTCTAGTGTTAAATAAAAGTGTTATTTTGGTTAGACTGATTCCCATTATTTTATCTCGAACCCTCAGCTCGTAACAATTTGGTGTCAGAAGTGGGATAAAATAATGCCGGTTCTACCAAAAGATAACGTGGACGGTGTAAGGACGAGAGGTCAACGACAACAGGAAATGGATGAAAGGCGGTTTGGGGAGTCTCCGGTTCAAGAAGCTCGGCAGAGTCGTCAGCCGATGGAGATGGAATCAGCCGCCACTGAACCATTTGGAGCTTCATCATCATCATCCGTGGGCCAAGCTCCTGTGACAGGCGATCTTGCTGCTATTATGGCCATGCTTTGTCGTCAGCAAGAAGAGCAGGCTCGGTTGCAGGCAGAACAGCGACGTCAGGATAAGGAAGAGCAGCGTCGTCAGCAAGAAGAGCAGGCTCGGTTGCAGGAGGAACAACGCCGTTAGCATTAAGAAAAGAAGCGTCGTCAGCAGGAAGAGCAGGCTCGGTTGCAGAAGGAACAGCGACGTCAGGATAAAGAAGAGCAGCGTCGTCAACAGGAAGATCAGCGACGTTGGCAAGAAAAGCGGGCTCGACTGATGAGGGAATTGTTCGGTTCATCTGGAAAGGAATTCCAGGAAGTGAAAGAACAGATAGAAATCAAGAGAGCCGTGTTTTGCAGGCTGGAATTGGGCTCGACTGATGAGGGAATTGTTCGGTTCATCTGGAAAGTAATTCCAGTAAGTGAAAGAACAGATAGAAATCATGAGAGCCGTGTTTTGGAGGCTGGAATTGGGATCGCTGATGAGAAAGGGACTATGGGTGTCCTGAAGTACTGAGGACGACAATGTGGCTCCTCTAGTTGCTACATCTTCAGCGCGAGGTGCGCCTAAAATTGTTCATGTTGATCGGCTGCCGCGATATGGGGCTAAGAATGCTCGGGACGAGCATGTTTTAGGAGGGGGCAGTGTTACGCCGAGGCTGTTAAACAATGAGTAATAATCGAAACTTCTCGAGCGCTTTTGTCTTGCTGTGTTATTGTTGTTATTGTTGTTATTGTTTGCTGTTACGCACAATGGGGATTGGTCGTTCTGTCGAAACACCGACCCTTTCCTGGAAGGATCGAGATCGTTCTCGAACAATCGAAATGTGTGCGATATAAATAGGCCGGAGAGATGGCCGGACAGTCAGTCTGAGTGAGTGAGTCTCAGCGAGGCCCTGGAGGACTGACGTGGAGAAGGGTCTCGCGTGAACAGTAGTTGCTCGGACAATCAGTCCGGATTAAGCTATACGTGCGATCATTTCGGTGACTTTAAGTGGTGCAACAGTGGTGTGAATTAGTGTTTTGTGATTACGTGTGACTAAGTTCGTGTATTCATCGTTCTAGTGTTAAATAAAAGTGTTATTTTGGTTAGACTGATTCCCATTATTTTATCCCGAACCCTCAGCTCGTAACAGTATAATTCCGTAGCAGATTGTCTACAGTCGGCCACGGAATTGTTCCTTTACGGTCGCTGTGTAAAAGGCCAAAAGACATCGTCAACGTGGCTATGAATCAATGGACGACACCTCACGAGTAACGTAATGGCGTAATAATGAGGACCAACAGTGGCTGCAAACGGCTGTAATGATGGTGATGTTCTATTCCCAGGTGGTCAAAGTAATGCAGCCTGAGCCAGGCAACTGGACGATAACAGTTGGCAGTGAGGAAGAATACTCCGTGAAGGTATCAGGGCTCTCCAACCTGACCTTTAACCACGGGTTCTCGGTGGAAACCCCAACAGCTATGAGGGAAACCAGCTATAGACCATTGAAAGGTATTATTGCTTGACGACCTGCCCTTCAATTTTCAGCTGAGTCGCTGATACAGAGCCTAAACCGCTATGTGCAAGCTCATAGTACGAAATAGTGATTCCATCGAGTTATTATCTAAATCTTATACTTGTTATACTTTAGTTAACTTATGATAATATTGTACCTATACAGTAAATATGTATGCGTGGTTGATGTGATATTAAAGTATAATAAAAACAAGATTATTATACAGTATGTATGTGTGTGTGTTTGATTTGATATTAAATTTTGTAATTATACTCTGTGCACCGCTGTACATTACTGCTTCGCTTATTACTTTCCATCCAAAGGTAGCCTGCAAGAAATCGCTTTCAGCGATAAGGCCGCCCATTGTACTATGCTTAGTATTACCTAGTTTAAAGTATTCCTGGTGTACAATAACGCATTATTCTATTATATTCTAAAGTACAATATTTTTTTTGGGTTTTTCAGGAACATACAACCACATGATGATAGGCCTTACGCAAAAAGACCCACCGGTGTCCATAGAGTTTGCGGAGATAGTGTCTATGAACGGAAGCACCCTCTTTGAGCTGCCTTTGGCGGAGGTCGATACAGAGAACAAGGTTTATTTAGCTGAAGCATTTATACCGCCCGATGAAGATTTCTTCTATATTGCTGTAAGTATTTATACAACGTGCTCCAAGTATTGGAACCCGGAAGTGATTCTGACTACTTTTTCTTTTACTACTTATTAACTACTTTTTTATCCTAACCTATCTCGTACCACTGCTGGGCAAAGGTCTCCCCCAAGTCCTTCCAACCAACCCTATCCGTCGATATTTCCCACCATCCTACTACTGTTTAAACTACTTTTATAAAAATAAAAAAGATCTTCAACAATTTTTTTGGACAAAATGTTGGGCTTACAAGTTTAAATTGCCTTGATATCGCCTAATATGCAGAATTAATTTTAATAAATAAGGAATATATATTTATTTTTTCCCACTTTTGCCACCTAATTATTATATTATAATATCTTATTTATCGCGTAAGCGCCTATTTATTAATTATCCAAACGTTTCGACTGTGTTACAACAGACGTGGTCACGTCCAGACTGAAGAACTCGGAGATATAATAAATAAAATAAAAAGGTACATGCGCGATAAATACCTACCCGTTTAATATAAGTATTTATTTCGCATCAAATTTGGCTTAAGTAACACTCAGTTCTTCTGTTTCAGATAAATGGTAAAGACGAACACAACCAGCCTCTGCGAAGAATAGGCACAACGGCAGTCCAAGCTAAAGTTCCGGGTAAACTGAAATATCTATTTTATATAGAGTGGCCTACGGTGTATTTTATATGCCATGTGGCATATAGTGTATTTTATATGCGAAGTGGCCAATGGTGTATTTTATATGCCAAGTGGCCTATGGTGTATATTAAATGTCAAGAGGCGTATTGTGTATATTATATGCCAAGTGGTCTATTGTGTCTTTATATACTAAGTGGCCTATGGTGTATTTTATATGCCAAGTGGCCTATGCTGTATTTTATATGCATATGTAGAGGGTTATGCTTTAAGAGGTATTTCTCTAACTAAGAGATCGATTCAGAAATGAGGATATTCGTAGACAAACCAAGATCACTGACATAAGCCCAGAGTAGCAAGCTGAAGTGACAGTTTGCTGGGCATATAGTTTAAAGACTGGCGGCCGTTGGGGCAGAAAGGTTATAGAGTGGAGACCCACGAACTAGAATGCTCAGCGTAGGATGCCCCCCCTCCCCCCCAACACTCCCGCTAGATAGAAAGACGATCTGATAAACGTTGCAGGGAGCCGTTGGGTGCTCCATAAAATCGGTCGCTCTGGAAATCTTTGGGGCCTATGTTCAGTGGTAGACATCCTTTGGATGATAATGTTAATGCATATGATGATGTTAAGTTTACAATAGAAAAAATATTTTGGATATTTTCTATGTACTTATTTAGGTTTTTCGTTCTAGATGTTCCGTATCTAACAACTTCACGAAAGGTAATACATTTTAACAAACTTTTTTTCATAAATTCCCTATAAATGCATATATAATGCTAGTTTCCAGTTCACAGTGGTCGATTTTTTTTAGCTTTATTTTAGAATTCGCCCCTCATTCTCCATAAAAACTTAAGGGCGACTTGCGCAACGATGCCTAAACGTATTTAGTGGCAAATATAATTTAAACATGTTTAGTCTCTAAATACGTTTAGGGATTGTTACGTGTTGTGGAAGCCGGGCTAAATATGTCAAATCTCACACTATTCCGAGCGCGCAATAAGATTATTTAATGAAATCATTTATTTCAACCATCTTGGGATTATATACAGGACACAATATTACAGTCTTATGTTAGTACATTATAGTTAAAGTACGTATTCTAGGTTTTGTTATCAGATAATTTATATAAGACAGACTTCGTACGCGTGACAATACTAAATGTGTAGGTAACCTAGAAATAGTGATAAACTCGCTGTTGCAACTTGACACCCCATTTTTATCCCATGGGACCTGGTTTATGGGATATAAAGATGATATACATACATACTAAACTTCATCGAAATCGGTTCAGCCGTTACGTCGTGATTGAGTAACAAAAGCACAAATAAATAAACAAACACCCAAACTTTATTGATAATTACTGATTAAAACGGGTATTTATCGCGTATGTAGGTAACTTATTTTTTTTTGTTATTTTTTATAAAAAAGGTACATACGCGATAAATACCCGTTTTAGTCAGCAATTATCTTAAAAGCATTACAATATTAGGAAAAGGCTTAAAAAGGGTTACAAAGTTTTCTTTTCGCGTATTTATAGATGTCTGATTATAATTTTAGATAACAGCGCACGCGCATTCGAGAGTGGTCCTCAAATGCAAGGTGGAGAGTTTGGTGCCGGTCACAGCGAAGTGGACGAAGGGCGTCCATACACTACAGCCGCAGATCTCAAGCCTGTAAGATAATTACTAATTATTATCCAAATACAGTACACCCGCGGTAATCCGTCAAACATTTTGCAAGACTGTGTCGGGTTATCAAATTTGTCGGACTATAGAGTAAATAAATAAATAAATATTGCTAGACATTTCACACAGCGCTATCGAGCCTCAAGCTAAGCAAAGCTTGTACTATGGGAACCAGATAACTGATACAATGCTTAAATACTTTTTTTTGGAAATACATACTTATAACATTTAGAAACACATCCAGACCCGGAACAAATATCTGTAGATCATGCAAACATTTGTTCCGCGTCGAGAATCGAACCCGCTACCTCCTGCATCTCAGTCGGCTTTTCGCCCACTGCGCCACCGAGGTCGTCAGGTCGAGTACTTACTGTAATCTATAGTCCACCGCTTGTAGTCAGGAACGTTTATGAAAAGGGTACCTTCTAATCTGACAAATACTCATACTCATTTAATCAAACCGTAGACACAATAGAACACTTGGTTACGTCAATAACTAATTACATAGGCTTTATCTAAGTAGCTCATTGCACCATCATTTTGGAGGTGCTAGAAACAGACAAGCATCACACTAATATTATAAATGCGTAAGTTTGGATGTTTGGTTGGATGTTTGTCTGTTTGTTTGTTACTCAATCACGCCGTAACAGCTGAACCGATTTCGATCAAATTTGGTATATACGTAGATCACCACATAGGCTACCACTTATCCCATAAATCAGTTCCCATGGGATAAAAATGGGGTGTCAAATCAAGTTGCAACAGCGAGTTTAGCTTTATTTCTAGGTTACCTACACATTTAGAAGTGTAACGCGTACGAAGTCGCGAGCAACAGCTAGTTTCATATATGTACATTTATATTTTAACATCTAAACACTGATTAATAAGTATGTACTTAAGATTATAGCTGCTGTAAGTGGGCATTTTTAAAGAATTTATTATATAGGGTCTTTCAACAAGGACGGGTCGATGTTAAAATTGAATAAAACAAGATGTGTATGAGATATTAACGAAATTTATTTTTTATTTAAAAGGCCTATTTATTCCATTATGGATGGAATATGACATCGTTCAAATGTCCGCCGCGGCTTCGTATGGTGGCGCGAATCCGAGAGGTCCAATTTTTAATGACTCTGCTGCATAGATCCGGCTGAATCCGAGCGATGGCCTGCGTTATGTTGGCTTTCAGGGCAACGGTCGAATGTGGTTTATTGGCATAGACCTGCGACTTCAGAAAACCCCACAAGAAAAAGTCTAGCGGAGTCAAATCACACGATCTTGGTGGCCAATTCACATCACCTCTGCGAGAGATAACTCTACCCTCAAACCGTTCATGCAGAATGTCGATTGTGTCGTTCGCTGTGTGGCAAGTAGCGCCATCTTGCTGGAATCACATGTCGTTCACGTCCATATTGTTCAATTCAAGCCAAAAGAAATTGTTTATCATTGATCTGTAGGTCTGCGAAAGGCCGAGTTCTTGAGCACGGCGAGAAATCGACTGCCTCGGAGTCTCCTGAACACTCTCACGTACAGCGGCGATGTTCTCGGCCGATCTGGCGTTCCTTTGACGTAAAGGTGTTGGTTGGTTGTTTACCGAACCGGTCGTTTTAAATTTAGTCACCAATCGTTGGAGAGTGGACTTTGAAGGGCCACCGCGTCTGCCGTAAAATGGGCGCAATGCGCGCAACGTTTGCACTAACGAACACTCATTTTGATAATAAAGTTTAATCATTTGCACATGCTGCTCAACCGTGTAACTTGCCATGGTGATTTGGCATCAGTGACTGAATAAGAAAAAACAGATTTGACAGATGCCGCCAAAACAAAATGGCCGCCACAGATTATTAACATCGACCCGCTCTATTTGAAAGACCCTATATTAGGTACACCTAATTTCAATTCTAAATTGGTATGTTTGACAATAGGTAACAATTATAAATATTTAACTGCATTAGGATCTTACATATATTATACTTACATTATAATAATGGTAATAAACCTTTGTATACACTACACTGATAAAGGCATGTCGGATTATAGGGGAGGAGTAGACAAGGGCCGGATTACCGCGGATCAACTGTAGCATAAAACGAAGTCGCTATCTGCATTTGTCTGTGTGTGCATTTAGTTGTTCTAAATTACGCACTTTCATCTAGAGAATTTTATTGATTTTGATTTTATGGAAAACTAGCTTCTTCCAGCGGCTTCACGCGCGTTGTTTGCCAACAAAAAGTAGCCTATGTTTGAATCCAGGTCATAATCTATCAACAAACTGAATTTCATCGCAATTGGTTCAGCCATTACGACGTGATTGAGTTACAAACAAATAACGAGGTTTTCCCCAGGGACTATAGTATGGGGTTCTTCAAAAAGGGCGTTTTGAAAATTTCAAAGGGTCAGCAACGCGCGAATAATACCTTTGGTGTTACAAACGTCCATAGGCTACGGGAACCGCTTACCATCAGACATCGAAACTTTCACATTTATAATATTAGTGTTATTTGATGTTATGTAATCAAGTAAAAATATATATTCCAGCGCATTGTTAACGGCTCATAAATCAGTTCCCGTGGGATGGAAAGAGGTGTGAGAAGCCGCGGGTGGCAGCTAGTCATTAATAAACTAATTTATTTTTCAGACAAACAACATCCATAGAATACGTTATAGAAGATTTAAAAGAAGAAAGTGTAGGTAATTACAAATGTTATGCAAAGAATATAGCGGGCGTCAGCAAAGCACTCACGGAAATCACTTTACTAGGTAAGCTGGTATATCATGGAATTAACCATTTCGTTCGTAAAAATAGGAAGTACAAAAACAAACATGATCGGTCAAATGCAGCTCCGAATCTAGAATTTTTCCTATCCGGGGCATGATGATGTGGCGCCCCTCTCCTCCAGCGTTTGAGGGGGGGGGGGTGTTAAATATAAAGCGTTCCAAATCAAATGAACACCCAGGTGAACTATAAAGGTGGACCACGGACAGAGAGTGGTGTAATCGATTAATCGATAGTACGACGTGCGCCAGATGAATCCCAGATAGAGCTGGTCAAATGCGAGTGAGTCTCGCGTACAGAGTTCCTTACCTACCCAGATTTATGTAAATTTAGCAGCGCCATCTCGTTCTGTGAGCGGTAAACTAAGAAACTTCAAGGCAAATTTAAAAAAATCGACAACCTCTTTTATATGATACCCCACTTGACCTAGTAAACCTATTTTGCAATTTTTACCCCTCACATTGGTCCTTTTGGCAATCAAAATCAAAATTTAAAGGTCGACACGAGCTACAAAAGATAATGATGATGATAAACATACAGTTACAAAGTAAATCTGTTTGTTTTAGTGGACCCTCCCCAAGTGTACATCGAACCTGCTAACAAAACTCTAGAAGTTGGAGAAAATCTGACTATAACTTGCACAGTTTTAAGCGAAGCTCTTTTACTTGATTTCCAGTTTATCTCAAACCCGCCTGATGCTAAAAGTAAGTAAATTTTAGTTTTATGTAACAAAAAATAATCCTTAGTCATCGTATTGGACTTTTTCACGGTTTCACTCGCTTTCGATAAAAAGTTTTCCTGATATCGGTAGCCTCATTGCGCAAGCCAATTAATGTCGCGTTGCTGTCGCTTTTCAGGCAGTCCCATTCTCACCTATGCGTGGTACACTATGTAATTTGTTATGTGAAACATTAAATGAAAACACGGTTAGAATGGCTAGTATTGTTGTTAAATAGATTTTTTTCAAATTCATTACCAGAGAAAATCTTAAATTTATAAATAATCTTAGGTACTTCCCCAGTCGAGTCCTTTCACAAGGAACTCTAATACTCTTGCTTGGAAGAGATCGCTCTCAGCGATAAAGCCACCTATTCTATAGCCTTTTTAGTTTCAGTTTATTGGTGTATTGTTTCTGTGTGGTAATAACAAGTACAATAAAAAGTTATCTTACGGCCTTGATGCTTTTGGCTGGTTGTGATGATGATGAGTGATTTTCAAGGTAGAGAATATGCTGATCTTTATTCCAAAAGTTTCAGATACTAAAATCAAAGTGGATCTTAACATCGATGGAAAATATGTCTTCAATAAAACTATAGAAAATGCAAGCAAGGAAGACGAAGGGAGTTACACATGCATCGCTACTAATAAAGGTCAGTTTCCTTGTCGAGTTTTTAGATCGTCCAAAGGCTTCCGACATGGCTTGACCACTTTTATAGCTGCGAGGTGCTGCACCGCTCAGTTCTAAATTCTACCAACGGTCACCCATCCAAGCAGTCATCGCCCAGAACGTCGCACAAAATGTAGTATTTATTTGTATGCAACATAAAGCTGTTAACAAAAGCGGAACAATCTCGACACCTTCGAAAGAGTGAGAAATATGTAGGGATAGTTAAAAGGACTTGGGGAATACCTTTGCCCAGCAGTGGGACGAGATAGGTTATTTAAAAAAATGCAATATTCACAAAACGCAAAGTCGTGCGAAGCCTCTGCAAGTTTTCTTAAACTAATAATAATAATAAATAATAATTATTAAATAAATATTGCTGGACATTTCACACAGCGCTATCTAGCCCCAAATTAAGCAGAGCTTGTAGTATGGGAACCAGATAACTGATATAATACTTATATACATTTTTTTTTTGTAAATACATATTTATAATATATAGAGACACAACCAGACCCGGAACAAATATCTGTAGATCATGCAAACATTTGTTCCGCAGCGGGGATCGAACCCGCTACCTCCTGCGTCTCAGCCGGCTATTTGCCCACTGCACCACGGAGGTCGCCAACTAACAACACACTGGCATTTGCTCGGTTATAAATGTAAGATAAAAACTAAATGATTCAACAACTAGAGATCATCATCATCCACAACCTGACTACCCATAGTTGGGTATAGGCCTCCCCAAGTTTGTGGCATCCACCACGATCCTGTGTGAGTCTCACCCACTGACGGCCCGCGACCTTTAAGATGTCATCCACCCATCTCGCTGCCGACCGTCCTACCCTTCGATACCCGCTCCTCGGCCACCATTCAATCGCTGCCCTGCTCCATCTGTCATCACCAAGTCTAGCCAAGTGATCATAATGATTATAAATTACTAGCTGACTCGCCCTGGCCTCGCACGGATTTTTTATTAAATTAATATATAGCCTATACCACTCAGAGATAATGTTTCTTCCTATAAGTGAAATAATTTTAAGAATCGGATCAATCATTCCGTAGATTTCCCTCTACATCCAAAACTACTCGCAAACTTCACCCCTTTTAATATTTGTATAGAAGTATAGATAGATAAGTAGTACTCGTATAGATGAAACTGTGTTCCGAACGGCCAAAAATAGATCTGAATTATTTAAAGTTAGTTATATGTTTCTGAGCAAATAAAATAAAGTAGAATCAAATAGTTAACTTGCAACATAAGATCGACTAAGCTTGTATAGTCTTGTATACATAAAGTCTTCACAGCTTATATATGGATTTAAGTATATAGGAAGTTTGCCATTATATACCTAGCTGTAAGTGAATAAAGACTACAGAACAGTAAAGTAAAGTAAAACAGTTGAAATTAACAGAATAGATTTGTACATAGGAGTATTATTGGTGACCGCAGTACATAGATAGAAAGACTACATAAGCTAGAATCCTCTAATTCAGTAGGCTGAGTGCGAACATTGCGCTCGATATAGGTACTGTAAAATATAAAGTTTTAGTATACTTTATTTTCTATGGAGATGTGAACAGCGCCCCTAGCAGGAAGTTTATAAAACTAAGTTATTTATACTTCCTGCTAGGGGCGCTGTTCATATCTCCATAGAAAATAAGGTATACGAAAACTTTATACTTTGTAGTATATCGAGTGCAATGTTCGCACTCAGCCTACTGGTATTAGTTCAAAACCCAACTAGAATCCTATAATTCAAGTAATAGTTAAAAACCTGGAGGTGTACTGCTTATATGAATCCTAAAAAAATGGTAAATGTAAGCTAAGCCTGTACGCCTCGAGTGTAGGATGACGAAAAGGAAGAAGGCCTCCGGGCCGAACACAATGACCGCCCCGTATTAACGGGGTGCGAATAGAGCACTGCAGGCAGGGGTCACCACCCAAAACCTGCGCCCCACACGCCGGCTTCGCCGGCTAGTGACACGAAATCCGAGCCGAGCACAAATCGTGTACCAAGCATCAAGTCACCAGTCGTCTCCTAGCAACAGCACCAAGCCTCAAGTAGTCAAACCTCTCTCATTTAAAGTCCTCATCACACTAGGAAGAAGTTCCGGACCAACAGATTCCACGCCCACAGTACGAAGCCGGGACCGACCAGGGTATATGGTCACATCGTATCACTATACAGTCCACTCGTCACAAACCACTGCCCTGCCCTAGTTACCTGGTTCCGTACAAACTGATCGAATATAAGCAATTTGTTTACAAACATGTCACATAGAATTTGGCTGAGGAATGACATTTACCTATCATTGTTTCTTTTCCAGGGGGCTCAACAAACCATTCCACGGTAATATCCGTCCAATCCAAGCCCACTGCTCAAATACTCGGCCCTCACACACTCTTCAAAGCCATTAACTCTTCAGCTCAACTAATCTGTCAAGTTGACAACTGCTATACAGTGAAATGGTTGCATAGCGGTGTTGTACTAAAGAATAATACTGTTAACGGTAGTGCTACTGATGTTTTGGAAATCGATGTAGCTGAAGATGGAGTTTGGATGTGTGTGGCTGAGAGAGGAGATTTTAAAGGTATGAATGAATGAATGAAAACACTTTATTGTCCACCAAATAAATAATAAATTACAAACAAAATAGAAAACACAAAGCAATGGGCTGTCTCATCGCTTAGAATAAGTGATATTTATAATATTATTGCTAAATAAATACTGATAAATATTTGCACGCACGTAGGTTGCTTGTCAATAGACAAGCATAGATTTGACATCTTTTTTTTGTATTCTATTAAATAAACGATTCTATTTATATAGAAGCGATCTCATCCAGACAACCTGTCGATGGAGAGGATCAATTAAATTAGAAAATATTTTAGAATAATATTTTGGCACATCTATAGCGTTGGGTGTGGCCTTGAGGTCATCCCTTGTGCAGGTCGGACACAGGAGATAACAGAGAATTTGGGGCATGGACTCCTCAGTCCCATTCAGTCTGGGAGGAGCCACGCATTTCCCATTTACAGAGATTTTGTCTGCAGCTGCTGACTTGGGTCTGCCCTCTGTTGATCGACTTCCAGATCGGCCACGGCAGATCATGCCCATCAAAACCTGTAAAACTTGAGGTCATACGTTTTTATGTTACCACAACTATTCTAGTTGCTGCCCTTTTGCCCATCTCAACTCTCCACTCTGTGTGATAGTTCCATTTAGGGAAATATCTAAGTGACCGTTAATTTCGTAGCCGAGAAAATCACTTACCATTTGTATAAATGTGAGACACACATTTGTAAGGTATTGTTTTATGTGTGTGCTTTATTTATTGTGCTGTGTGTGTGTTTTGTTCCGTTTCAAACAAATGTTTTTTCTTTCCTTCTACTCTCAATTGTTTTGTTTATTCTTTCTGCTGTACAATTGAGACTAAACAAGTACTTTTTATTATAAATAGTACGGGATTTATCACGTACTATACATTATATATATCAAATTCCACGATGATCGGATCAACGCTTCGAAAATTATCCCCGGACAAACAAACATACCTACATACATGCAACGCCGATTTGCCCAAGTTAATTTGGAGATCTCGCTTCGATCGACCAATGAATTACGAATGTTCTGAGTATTTACATCATACTATAAAAATACAAAAGAAACAGTTGATCCAACTAAATACCGTTGTAAACGATCTATAGATAGCTCAAGTGCTCCAATTCACTGCCAGATGAAAGTGTCCCCAAGACACCGACTGCATTTCTACTAAAATGTAATTTATTTCCATACTTGTTAATCTTTATAATTTTTTACAGCTTCAGACTCCATAGAAATTACAGTTTTGATAAAACCATCAGCCAGTATAAAAGGGGAGAGGAACATCACAGTATTGAACGGAACTATACATGAGTTAGAATGTGAAGTGATCGCTAAACCGCGTCCAAGGATAATATGGCATAGAGAGACCGAAGAGTTTCTCAATCATTCTGTAAGTATTTATTAACTAAGACGTATGATGGATATTCATATTTGATTAAAAAAAAACTAGTTCCAATTAGCATAATGATAGCGCTGCCTGGAGATATGCCGCCAAAAAATATGGTTATACCAAAGTTAATGCGCCCTGCTACGTAAAAAATGATAACCTGCACCGGGACCTTAACATAGAGGTCGTCAAAAAGATTATAAAAAAATATGCAGAAGCTCATGAGCATAGACTTCATCACCATGTGAACGTTGAGGCTATCCAGCTCCTCGACAACACGGACATAGTGAGAAGACTCAACAGAACTAAGCCTTTTGAGTTAGTTTAGTGTACATTAATAATAGTGTAAAGTAGGGAAAGTGTTAGTGCTACTATAAAGAACACATGAACAAAGTGTCTTCCCCTTAACTAGAGACAGTAAGAAAAGTGCTATTGGACATATTTTAGTTTATGTTATACTAAAAAACTAGGTCATAATTACTCATTAGCCTATACATGGCTAGATTGTAATAATATAATCAAAATTGTACACTAAAAAATGTGTAATCAAAAATATACCAAAATGACAAAGTTGCAAAGACACAATATCTATAAGTTCTAAAAACATGGCCACGAAAACCCCTTATTCTAATTAACTATCTCATTGCCTTAAGAACGAATGATTGAATGAAAATACTTTTTTGTTAACCACAAACGAAACAAATTAATTAAAAAAAACAAGACCCATAAGTACACTGGACGGTATTATAGCCTTTAAATGAATGAATGACTGACTTTAGATGAAACTTTGGATAAAGTCTTTGTTACATCACTGGTAACAATACTGGCTAAACTTATAGCACAGAAACTTGATCACATTGTGGGCCTTATAAGAAGGCTCATGGTCGCTCAACGTGCGTAGTGAGTGCTTAACATGACGTTTCACTGCGAGATCTAATAAGAAATAAAAACATCCGTAGACAGTACAATCTATAGATAAAATGAACTAAACAAAAAAAAAGTGGCACTCCGGGAGTGCCGACAGAAGTGAAAACTTGAACAATTACGAGATACTTATATACAGAGGTGTGGGTAACGGTAACACTGTCGTGAGTTCAACGGTTTTTCCCATCTCAATAAATGCCCAGCGCGCCTAAAGAAGTTTTCACTTAAAAATTCTCGTAGTCTTCAAGTCCAGAGTTAACAGGTTCTTTTTAGGCAAGCGTGCTCCACCTTCGACCACACCACATCACTTACCATCAGGTGAGGTAGTGGTCAAGCGGTTGACTATCATCAATAAAAAAAAACTATAGTCACCAACTCAGAGGATTAGAAATGAGTTTATTAGTTATCTTTCCTTTTAAGGTGGGGAAAATTTACGTTCCAACAATCAAATCATCACTTTGATTAAAATTGTTGATGAATGACATGAATATTGAAACTTGAAACTTTAGATTTCAGAACCAAAACACAACACATACAGAAGCATACTGAAACTGAATTCATCGTTAGAAAACATCGAAGCGACTTACTTCTGTTACGGCGAGAACGCTGAAGGGATAACGCAAGATCACGTCGATATTAACGTTAGAAGGAAAATTACTGTGGTAAATGGACTCAAAGGTAAAATGTTTATACTTCATCATCATCATTCTCAGCTTGTACCCACCGCTGGGTATAAGCCTGCTCCATTTTGTGGCATGTAGTCCTGTCTTGGGCAGATCGCATCCGTCTTATCAGCGATCACGACATTAAAAGAATGTCGTCCGCCAACACTGCGTCTCCTCTGCCTAGAAAAATAAAATAAAATGTGATAAATGTATAAAATCTTTATACTTAGTTATACTTTACTAGCTTCTGCCCGCGGCTTACCTTTGTCAGATCCGTCGGTTTGTCAATAAATAGCAATCACATAGCAGTTACTTTTGTCTATGTCGTAATCCAGGTGATATTCTATTTATATACCAAGTTTCTTTGAAATCGGTTCAGCCGTTACGATATGAAAGCGTAACAAACAAACTCACTTTAAATTTTTTATTATTAATGAATGAATGAAAACACGTTAATGTGCAAATAAACAATTACAAAAAAAAGAAAACATAAAGCAAATAGTACAATGGGCGGTCTTATCGCTCAGAAGCGACCTCTTCCAGACAAACTTTAAAACAACCTTTAAACTCGGTTTACGCTAAAACTAAACCGCTCGGAGAAGTACTACCAACAACCTATTTCTGCCGTCAAGAAGCATTGCTGTTTCGGTTTAAAGGGTGTGGTTGCCGGTGAAATTACAGCACACCTGTATGCCTCAAGTTGATGGACGCGGAGTAGTGCATCGTAGAGCACATTTTTAACGTGCGTAACCTACGAGGCAATTCTCTGTTATAGGTGATGGTTACCACTTAACATCAGGTGGCCGATAAGCTTGTTCCATCTCCATGTAGCATAAAAAAATATTTTAATGTTATTCGGTCCAAACAGACGGTACGCGGTCATTGAAGATGTCAACGTGCGATATGGTAGGTACATGTTAAAACCATAGAAATAGGAGGTTTTTTTTTTGAACTCTTTGGTTTAAACACTTTTGTTTTATCTAGGATTTTTCAAACTTTCGCGATCTGTGTAAATAATTACTGATTTAAGCGGGTATTTATCGCATATGTATCTTTTCTATTTCACAGTCGGACGTCGGGATAACCAATAAAAAAGGTACATACGCGATAAATACCCTTTTAAATCAGCAATTTGTTTTATCTTTCAGATGCATCAGAAGAACTCTACAAGTCAGTTAAACTAACCTGCCTTATAGACTCGCACCCACCAGTGCACATAACATGGCACCATAACGGGACCATCCTCGATTCTACTGATAACATACAGATATCAGATGATAACACCACTCTTTCTATAAATAGGGTCAATTTTGATGATCTAGGAATGTATATTTGTGAGGCTGATAATGGATTTGAGAGAGTTACGCTAAATGGAACTTTGATTGTACATGGATTAGGTAAAGTTTTACCTTGTACCTACATAATTGTATTGCGAATCTTAGTAACCGTATTCCGTAAATTGTACCGTAACCGGGAAGGAACTAAGACCTAACTACTAAGTAGATCTAAGTCATCGTTATAAAATAAAATATTCAGTTTCGGCCTAGTTTAGATAATAGAGATTGTATGCAGCGTTATCTCCGTATTTTAATAATTTTATAAATGTACCTATCTAAGTTATGTATTGTAACATTTTTTATTAAATAAATTATTATAATTAAATTATTTAAATATCAAGACAGATTAACAAAATAATCAGTAACATTCAGTTTGATTTTGTTACAGAGAATCCCGTTATCTTTAAAAAGCCTGCAAAAGTAATAATCAACAAAGGAGAATCGACCTTAATAACATGTAGGTGAGATTGTACATCGTGCCTTCGTTACCCTTAAAAATTATTCAAATAAAATAATTTCATATTGTGTTTCAAAAATTTGTTCTCAAATATGTATTATATTTCTAACTAGCTACGTCGTTTGTAAAAACATTACTCTCTTTCTGTGTAGTTGGGTAAAAAGTCCTAAATGCCCCAATCCCGGTCACAATCTATCTGTATACCAAATTTCATGTTTTGAAAACGTAACAAATAGTTACTTTAGTTAGTTACTTTTGAATTTATAATATAGCTTCTATTTCTGATTATTTGTTACGATAGAACTCATACTATCTTAGCATAAAGTCAGTACTATATACATATAGTATAATGATTTATTTGGTAAACTAAATATGGCACATGAAAAAGTTATGAAGGACACAGGGGGTACAATTGAATTTATGTAACAGTTCGACGCATGGATCTGCGTACCAAATGGCGTTTAGATCAGCATAATGTTGGATAACTTTTCCCCAATCTATCCTTGCCTCTGGTTTCAGCTGAAAACAGAGGCAATGTTAGTGCAGTAGCAGTATTTCTATATACGTACTAAATATTGATTGTGTTCCCCAGAATTTTAAAAGGCAACCCCACACCGACGGTAACTTGGCAATACAAAAGCACCACAGCTGAAAGTTTCTCTGCTATTCCAAATAATGGAAGTTCAGAGCTCAGTATCAAGGCGTCGGTACAGAATCAAGGAGTGTACCGCTGTGTAGCTCAAAATATATTGGCACAGGACTTGTATGATGTGGAGGTAGTTGTTCATTGTAAGTTCCTAATTCATACTCTAAACTTAATATTCAACTAGATTATCCATATTAAAGAATTTCGCACCAACCGCCCGGCCGCGGCTTGATACAAGCAAAAGCAAGAAAAGCACTGCTGTAAATGAAGTTAGGTCAGATTATGACGTCACATAAAGATATGATGACGCCCTATGTGGCGCAGTGGTTGAATAGCCGACTGAGACGCAGGAGGTTGCGGGTTCGATTACCGCCGCGGGACAAATGTTTGCATGGTCTCCGGATATTTGTTCCGGGTTTGGGTACTTTTCTATATATAATACCAGCTGATCTGCCCGCGGCTTCGTACGCGTGGTTTGTCACGTAAAGTCGCGTAAAGTGTATCCTATGTCTCAAGTCCATTCATAATCAATCTAGGTATATAGGTTCATTCCATCGAAATCGGTCGAGACGTTAAGTCGTGAAAAGGTAACAAACAGACAGAGAGACAGAGTTACTTTCAAATCGGTATGTACGTAGATTAGAAGTTTTTTTTTATTTATTTTTCGAGGAGGAAATCTGCACCCAGATACCCGTATTGCATGCAGGGTATAATACGGGTTATGTGGGGTTGTCGAACTCAACGACCCACTAAAACCTCCCCGGTGACCGGCCTCAATGCATGTCAAAGGATTCTGGGATTTCGCAAGAAACGCACCAGAGCCCCCCTCATGCATGTCGCCCATAAAGAGCACGTCCCAGGGGCTGTTGGTCGCCCCCAGCACCCTCGCGGTGCGTGCACAGCAGCACATGCCACATTGTGCGGCTGCCCTCCCTGAGTCCGCTATCCGGGTTGGCCAGAGCCCTCCCTCTGACTACCCACGGACCCGAAAGGTCCCCTGTTTGGCAGGGGAAACCATTACTCTTGCCTCTTCACGGGGCGGGCGGCGCGGGGTGGCCGTTGCCTGCACCCCGCCGCCGCCTTCTCGGAGCGGGATCGGCCTTCTCCCGATCTCGCTCAGCGGCCTCTTTCCGAACCAATACGGTCTCACAGAAAGAGGCCACGGCTTTTCAGCCGTCCTCGTCTGCCAACATAGCCGCTACTACGTTTGGGAAACGGAGGTCCTGCCCGATCCTGGTGATCAGGTTCCGCATTCCACGCACCACGCTGAGCATTCCTCGAGCGTATGCTGGGCAGAATCCCAGTCCCGGAGTTTACCCAGTAAAGTTTTGTACGGGTGCCCCCCCCCGGATCCCTGTCCAGCCCCTCGAGGAGTTCACTCCAACGCCGAGACATGGCATCGGCAATAGCGCCTTGGAGTGCCTTAGTAGCACATCGGCAAACTTCGTAAACTCTCTCCGTCTCTCCGGCAAGGGCTCGCCGTGTCCTTCGGGCTCTGGTGTACTGGCGTCGAGCACGCAGGCACGCCTCGTGCAGCCTCGCAATCTCGTTCGACCACCAGTACACCGCACGTAGATTATAACCTGGATTAACACATAGGCTACTTTTTGTTGACAAACGCGTGCAAAGGCGCTGGCGGAAGGTAGTTATACATATTAACCTTTCTCTTGAAACACTCTATCTATTACTGAAAACTGCTTTAAAATCCGTTGAGTAGTTTAAAAGATCTAAGGTAACAGACAGCGGAATCGACGTCATTTTATAATATGTAAAGAAATTAGGTACGAATTTACAAAATAAAAGTATATAAGTATTACAAGCCCATAGTACAAGCTTTGCTTAGTTTGGGGCTAGATAGCGCTGTATAATATAATAAAGCTGTGTCCAGCTTTATTTATTATTACATATACATATAGGCGGCATAACATTGTTCCTCTAACATTATATGAGAAAATCATGTGTGTCGTGGATGCTTTTAACTGTGTAATTGCAAATACAAAATACTTGAACCACTGAAAGTGGATTACATATCATATATAGGTCAAGATATAACAAATAAAAAATGAAGTTTAATAATTGTTTTATTATTTACAGACCCACCAAAATTAGTAGATGTATCTCCAAATAAAACAAATACATTCGAAGTTGAAACTGGCGGGGTAGTAACCTTCCCTTGCGGAGCAACCGGTGTTCCTCCACCTATCATATTGTGGACCAGAAACGGACTGCCAATTATATTTTCAAAGAATATGTGAGTTTAAACTGCAATTTAATCCCTAGTTGCGTTGCATTAGGTACTAAATAGCATGTAGGTACCCTGAAGAATCAAATCAAGAGGGTTACCTCTAAATTTAACCCTTTTGACTGGTTATCGTAATTAAAGGGTTATCCACCATTTTTTTTACATCATATTAATTACGTGTAACCTTAATATTATTATTACATTACAGCCACCTTACAGAAGAAGGATTGACGATAGATAAAATAACTGACGAAGATTCTGGAAGCTACCTCTGTAACGCCACCAGTTCTATGGGTTCAGTTCAAAAACAATTCACGCTTCTGGTGTATGGTAAGTCGCTTAGAGTTAGAGTTTCGTATGGACGTAGATCATTAGCTAAACTAAGTCACTGCCGGCCGTTGGGGCAGATCGGGTTATCGAGTAGAAATCACGCACTGGAAAATTACGCGTAGGATCGCCCCCTAAATGATGGAAAGTTGACCTAATAAAGGTTTCTGGGAGACTGTGCAAATGTTTGGGGAATATAAATCAGTTTTTATGAATGGATGTTTTACTGAATGCGAGTTTCAAAGGATCAGACACTAAAAGAATAGCTTTGAATTTGAATTTGTTTATCTCAATAGTTTGTGTGAGTTCTTCACTCATTATAATGAATTATATGGCTATTTTCTAGAGACACCAAAAATTACTTCAAATGTGTCTTGGAATGACATTCCTCTGGAAGTACTAGAAGGGCAATTGGTAGAACTGCCCTGTGAAGCAAAGGGCGTGCCCAAACCAGTGGTATCGTGGCAACAAAATGGGGTTCAGATATTAAAGGATAGGATATTTGTGGATGATTTTGGAATCAGGTGAGTCAAGCCACACAACTACACAACGCTATCAATATCTTTTATATGATATCCTACTTGACCTAGGTAACCTATTTAAAAATTATGACCCCCACCATTTTGGCTCTTTTGGCCATAAAAATTCGTATATATAATTATATGCTTTTGATTGCTCTCGTCACACCCACAACGCTATTCGCCACGCCGGAGGTCGTAACAAATGGTAAAAGATCGACGATCCTTTACGATTTAGGAAACGATGCACAGACAGAGAGGGTCAACCCAAAGTGTTAATTTAAATTAAAAAAATTGATAAAATACAGGGTGTCCCGGAACTAGCATATTTTGTCAGGATACATTTCTTGACCGTTTTAGTTTGTCTTTAAAGCAGCTGTTTTTTAGACTTAGCGCCTTATACAAATGTAATGTTTGACTTAAGATCTTTGACCTAAAACGGCTGATAAACAGAATTTTAACCTCCCCCCCTCTACCCCCTCGGAATAACATACCAGTTCTAGGATATCCTGTATATTGACTACCTTCGTGGCGCAGTGGGCGTATAGCCGGCTGAGACGCAGAAGGTAGCGGGTTCGATTCCCGCCGCGGAACAAATGTTTGCATGATCTACAGATATTTGTTACGTGTCTGGGTGTTTTTCTATCTATTATAAGTATGTATTTACAAAAAAAAAAGTATATAAGTATTCTATCAGTTATCTTCCCATAGTACAAGCTCTGCTTAGTTTGGGGCTAGATAGCGATGTGTGAAATGTCCAGCAATATTTATTTAATATTTATTTATTTATTTTATTTATTGGCATTCTCGGGAAACATTATTTTAAGTTATAAAAGCTTTGTGGCATCATTGTTAATGTGCAGAGTTCTACTTTATAGAACGAGAAACCATTCATTTTTAAAGGCACACTGAAAGGTTTTTGATTTCTATTGAAGCAATATATTTATATTTAGAAAAATATTTAATGTTGAATGTGCAGAGTCGCCTCCTTTTAAAATACATGTTTCAAGTTGTGTGTATATGATTGGTCTGATACGCTTCTTTACTAAGTTATATTTTTTTTTATCAATGGAGAAGCTTAATACTTGTATTTTATACTTATTTATGTTAGTATATTATGTAGGTATAATTTGGACTAGCCATTTATGTATTTTATTTATCCTACTCAAATAGGTATTTATTGTAACACCGCCTCCTCTGACGTTTTGTCAATCCAGTCCATCCAAAGGTTGCTTGGAAGAGATCGCTTTGAGCGATAAGGCCACCCATTGTACAAGGTTAAGTTATTGTAATTTGGTGTAACATAAAGAATTGTCTATATATATATCTATCTCAACATCAGGTGGGTCATAGTATACAGTGGGTCGGTAGTATAAAAAAAGACTAACTGTAGGTACCTGACAATTTACTTAAACCACTAATTTTACAAACTTTTGGGGCAGACTTATAGAAGCTCCTAACGTCTCATATCTACGGATCAGAGGGCTTAGCCAAGTTACATTCGATTAGCGATGACGCTAGTCGATAAATCTGAAAATGTATAGGATTTGACACATGCTATGGAAATATCACGTGATATATTGACAACAAATCTATGTAGAAATCGAATCGATTCGAAGCGAATGTAACTTGGCTACGAACCCTGATTCGTTTTGCAATTGTGTTTGAATTTAAATAGATATTACATCTACCACTCATCTTTTAGGTTCGTTGCTAACTTGACTGATTTTGGAAGTTACACTTGCACAGCTAAAAACCAATATGGAAACACTTCTATTACCTACTCCGTTTACATCTGGGGTAAGTTAAAGCCATTTACTGCTAATTATAATATTGTCAAGCAACCTGGGTATGATTGCCGGTGAAATTACAGGTACATGAAGCTTTACACCTATATCGCCACGCATTCGGCACATTTCTAAGGTGCGTGACCTACGAGGCAATTCTCTGTTATAGGCGATGGTTACCACTTAACATCAGTTGGGCCATAAGCTTGTTCCATCTACACGCAACATAAAAAAAATTATAGCAATATACTAATAAATATTTATATCACAATACTGGATTTCTTATAAGGTAACTAATCGAGTAATCTTTGATATCAACATCATCCTAAGGGACACTGGAAAACTGCTGTCGTCAACCTAAAGTTCTTCTGCGCTATGAAAAGTTGGCATGGTTGGGGTCAGATTAAAAGAAGGGGGGAGGGGGGTGAAATAAAAAAGTATATTGAAATAAAATGACATAAACATATGTAGTGATGCACTGTTTTCTGCGTCGGTTTTCCGTGCGTAGCGGGACACAGTGACCAGACCCCATTTTTAGACATTTTCTGCGATTCATGCGATGGTAAAATCGTATTTATGAGAAAATGTTGTATAGAACTGTACAGTTCTTATTCGCTACCTGTAGAGATTAATATATGGATTTTAATTTGATCCTATGATATCCGCACAGTTGTGATTCCTTGATTTAATTTCAGTGCCGCCATCGATAGAACCCCCCCTTAAGATCAGTAAAGACGTGTTGGTGGGTGATAGCGTCACCCTGCAGTGTGATGTCATCGGATTCCCCATACCTATTGTTCAATGGGCATTTAAAGAAGAACTATTGATAAAAAATACTACAGACATAAGGTACCACTAACAAATAAATTATTATATTTATTTTCATACCATCTGTTCGACAATGCCAAAATATATGTCATGTAAACCTCACCGAAAGCAGGTGATTAAATCCCTACGGCTGAACCGGGAGTAAAGTTGTACTGAATTTACTAAGTTTAATGTGATTTGAATTTGTAACCTCATCTGCATTCAAATTGAAACCAAAGAGACCCACTCAATAAGAACTTATTCGTAAATCGAACTAAACTCTACACAGAATACACCAACCTAGATTTGGTTTTTATTGTCTCGTAGAAAGTGTGAAAAGTAGAGTATTCTCCTCGTGGATAAAGCTGTCTGCATCTTGGGCGTGCTTATATCCCTCTCTGCACTCAGGATTCAATATAGCGCCCGTGACGCAAGACACTGATTTATCCCCTCGTTTAATAAGCTACTATTAAACGAATTTATTTATTTACTGGAAGTTAGGAGCTGGCCCGCGGCTTCGCACGCGTGGTTTGTGAATAAAAAGTAGCCTATGTTGTAATGTAATTTAATTTATTAATTGTGAAAACGGGTGCAATTACATAGTAGCAATTAAAATTCAGATCCTCCATAATCAGCTTAGAAGCATGCAATATTAAACAATATAAATTACCTATAAACATGATTATTAAATTTAATTATTAAAAATGTGTATGCATTAAAAATATTACAACCAGGTAACAATTAATCCAGGTCATATTTTATCTATACCTATACCATATTTTATCGTAATCGGTTCAGCCGCTGCTATTCTATGTATTCATTCTGTTTGACGTTACGACGTAAAGAAATATTAAACTGGATAAAGTACATAATGTGTACAATTTTATTACAGTTTTAATGACGTTGGAAATCTTTACATAACAAACGCAAGTTCAGAACGCGAAGGGACTTACGTTTGTTTGGCTGAGAACTTGGTTGGGATGGCCAATAAATTCTACAAAGTTAATGTGAATGGTGAGTTCACTAGTTTTTATTATTTTTGGATTACTTTTCATTTTTGTCAATGTTTTCTACAACAGTTTCAGATAGAACCATCTTCCCTCCCCTATAACTTTTGCATAATTACTATCATAATATAAAATTGTATTACCCACTTATAAATAAAACACCCAAGCCCCTAACTTAAGCTTAAACTTCAGTCATCGTAGTCGAAAACTGCTAGGTGGATTATAATATATAACAAAATACAAAACAAAAAATTTCAACATTTTTATATATTTTAATTTCTGTGATTTTTAGAACCACCAAGAATAATAGAAGATAGCTACACTGGGCCGTATTTAGCGACCAATTTGGACACAGCTTTGACGATTGCTTGCAGAGCGACAGGCAAACCTAAGCCTTATGTCGTATGGTCTAAGGATGATGTTTACTTGCACAAAGGTATTCTAAATACTATTTTTCAAAGCTCGCGATTACTGTACGGTATTTATCGCGTATGCATCTACCTTTTCGCACGGCTGCTGCAACACAGTCAAAACGTCAGGTTTAAATGAGTAATTAGGTATTCTAAATATAAAAGTATGAATGAATGAATGAAATACTATTTATTGCACACCAAGCAAAAATACAGAAACAAATGAAATAAACAATAAATAACGGTACAATGCGCGTAAGTATGGGCAAAAGTACCTACTCTTAAGTTACAGTGAACTAGTGGCCAATCCTGGTATCAGAAAAGCATCGATCTGTTAGTAACGACAAAGAAAAAGGCATACAGAAATAAATATATTATATTAGAATTAGTAAAGAGGAGATTCATACTCGTAGATAAACACTGGCATAGCCCAAAGTATTAGCAAGCTAAAGTGGCAGTGGGCGAAGTGCAGCCTGAAGCACTGATGACCGTTGGGGCAAAAAGGTTGTCGAGTGGAGCAACGCACTGAACGCAGCATAGGACGCCCCCCAACTAGATGGAAAGACGACCTGATAAAGGTTACTGGGAGCCGTTGCGTGCAGGTCGCACAAGATCAGTACTTTGGAAGCCGCACTTTGGAAATCTATGGGCCTATATTCAACAGTTGACGTCCTATGGGCGATATGATGAAGTTAAATAAAGGATATTTTATGTTTTAGACTCGCAATACGACGTGGGTAAAGATGGTACATTGACGATAAAATTCCCATCGGAAGACATGAGCGGACACTTTACTTGCACCGCTAAGAATAAGTTCGGAACTAGGAATAAAACTATTGCTGTGGAAGTCTATTGTAAGTAATATTGTAAGAATGGAATAATATTGTAATATTGGAAAGAATTGGGCATGTTTAAAATGACTTCAATTTAGATTACTTATACGTACATGCAATAGACGAATTGAGTAGAATAAACAGTGTTAAGTATTCATCATCATCATCAATAGCCCGCCTTCCCTCACTGTTGGGTACAATAGGCCTCCCCCCTATGTGCCATCCATTACGATCCTGCATTATGTATCAATTTAATTAAATTTGTATATTTCTCGCAATATGCAATACAATTTTAAAAGATTATAATATCCCGCTTGTTAAGAAATAAGCATTAAAAGTGAGGCACTTTGACCGCAACAAAGTTACATTGAAAATCTATAATATTGTTACGAGCTGAGGGTTCGGGATAAAATAATGGGAATCGATCTCACCAAAATAATACTTTTATTCAACACTAAACGATGTATACACGAACTTGGTCACACGTATCACAACACACTATTCACACCACTGTTGCACCACTTAAAGTCACCGAAATGTTCGCACGTATAGCAAAATCCAGACTGACTCGCGAGCAACTACTGTTCACGCGAGACCCTTCTCCACGTCAGTCCTCCAGGGCCTCGCTGAGACTCACTCACTGACTGAGACTGACTGGAGACTGACTCGAGACTGACTGTCCGGCCATCTCTCCGGCCTATTTATATCGCACACATTTCGATTGTTCGAGAACGATGTCGATCCTTCCAGGAAAGGGTCGGTCCCTCGACACAATGGCCACTCCCCATTCTGCGAAACCACAAACAATAGCAACAATAACACAGCAAGACAAAAGCGTTCGAGAAGGTTCGATTATTACTCATTGTTTAACAGCCTCGGTGTAACAATATGAATGGATTTTCAATGTTACTTTATTAGAGTATATTATACCAATAATAAAATTGAAGTGTTTGTCTTTGATATCAAAATATATGCAAAATTTAAGTGAAAACGACTATTTATACGATTCCTAATCATAAATTACCGTTTTTAGAATTATTGTCTGTCTGTCTCTCCGTCTGAAAATTTGTCTCGAATGTGAAAAATTTGACTCTACTACGGATTTCAATGAGAATTTTAGGGATTCAAACAGGAATTTTTACATATATTTTGGGGATGTTCCATTTCAATATCTTGCAAGTTTCAGAAGATATACAAATAAATATATTTTACAAACTACTTCAGGGTCAGCTAGTTGAAAATAAAATGAATACTGTTTGTTTCAGCTCTTCCCACTCGAGAGCAATCTGAAGAGTCGCAGAGCGTAGCAACGGTGTTAGAGCACGGCAGCGCTGCCGTCGAGTGTCCCATCCGAGCCACGGACGCAGACACAGTAAAATGGTATAAGGTTCGATGATTATAAATAGAAAACATATTTTACCTAATGCAAAAACCTATTGAAAAATAATTTAGTCTTAAAAGTAGTAAGTAAACTATAAAAAAGAATAATACATGAGGAATAGACAGAAATAAAGGACATTTACAAAGTTGATTCATGTCCAAAAACAAGAAAAATTTTAATATGTCGTGATGGAAATTATTTCCTTAATTTATGCAGGAGAGTGGTGTAACAAAATAATTATTTTACTTACATTTTTTGTCATATTTTCAGAACGCAGAATTAGTGACAACCGGATACCTTAAACTCACAAATGTATCTCGAGAAAGCCAAGCTATATACGCGTGTGTTGTTACCAACGCAGTCGGGTCCGCTTACTCAACAGTTACCGTTGATGTTCAATGGCCACCAGACTTCGTTGATAACACTAAAAACAATAAAGACAATAGAGTAAATGAAGAAAAAGATGCAACGAAAAATGTTGATAAACTCGGTGATATGAATGTTGGTAAAAATGTCGAGAAAAACATTGATTTGGCGAATTATTTTGCTAAACTCGGTAACTTAAATAATGGTAAGAATGACAATGAAGTCACTGATCCAACGAAAATAGTTGACAAACTCAGTGATATGAATGATGTTAGTACTGACTCAACGAACAATGTTGACGAAATAAATAATAACACTGCTAATGCAAATACTATAAAAAGCGGAAAATACAAGGCCGATTCAATACAAAATGTTGAAGAAGGATCTATTGATAAAACAACTAACATTGAAGATATGGAACAGAATATCGATAAAAAAAAATCTGGTGATAGTAAAAATATAAAAACTGTTATTGAAACGGACAAAGAAAATATCAATAGAAACAAGGAAATAATAAAACTTGTAGAAGTTATTAAGGGCGAGGATGCATATTTAGATTGTGAAACTGATGCGAAGCCCATTGCTAAGGTAAGTTAGTGTGGTTACAAAAATCATTAATATACAAAATGGAAAGTTGAAATAGGGCAGTTACTAGGACCACTAAGGCGGCGATACAGACGTCTGTAAAACGGATCAGTAGCGTGCATGCCTGTTAATGGCACGTGGAAGTCACTGGCGCAACGTGGATAATTTGCAACCTAAACTTCCATGTAATTTGCGTCCTTGTATGCCTATTTTCCAAAACGTATACACAAGCCAGTTCACGAGACAGTACGTGTCAATCCCTCTTTTTTTTGTTGTTGATCGAAGTTTTTGCAATGGAAAATATTCATAGTGAATTAAAAAGCATCTTCTTGTATTTTTGTGTAGGCATTGTCACGGGCTATTTTATTTTTATAAAGAGAACTAGTTGGTTTCCAAAGACATTTGTACTGTCTGTACAAAAGTATAAATTGTATCGTCTTCTCATCCCCCCATCGTGACATGGTGTGTACAAAAAGCAAACAAAAACAACCAAACAAAAAAAAACATGCACCAACGGCGACAACTGCCAGCTACGCGTACTGGCATGCCTGTACCTGTCGCTATTGCTGTACCTGTTCTATCCTTAATACCGGCAGTGGGTTAATACATGCCGAGAATAATGATGTTGATGATATCATGATTATAATGATATCTTGTATTTATTTCAGATAAAATGGTTTGTCAACGCGAAGCCCATAATATTCGAAGACAAGTCCTATCTAAAGCTGATGAGCGTACAACAATGCAACGCCGGCACGTACAAATGTGTCGCCAGTAATGCACATGGGACTGTTCATAGGCAGTTCAGACTTAACGTATCAGGTATATACATATTTTTATTTGTATAATGGACATTTCAGACAGGTCTATCTAGCCACAAACTATCAACCTCTTACTCATTATTACTCATATTATAATTTTTAAGGAGTTTTCGTCCTCCGTAACTGTGTTTTTATCTAATATATATTTAAATTATCTGTGAAAATTTGTAACTGGGCCTAAGGATACATGTCTTGGACTTTGCATGTATTATAATTTAATAAAAAAAATACTACTTATACAGAACCTAGTTGTAAGCTTCCCGAAAATAATATCATACAATTTTAGAATAGAATAGAATAGAATATAAAAACGTTTATTTTGCATCACAAGTACATTACAGCTTAGACAAATGGGTATAAATGAATGAGCAAATTTGTGAACAAAAATGGTCACCACTCAGCATTGTGCTATAGTAGCATATTTATACTACTACAGCGCTGGTCTTCCGTGGTATCATTTTTTACGAGCCTCCCCTTAACTGGTTTGGTTCTCTAATCTTTAAAGTATAATGGATAATTTCAGTACCGCCGCATATATCTGATTTGGACGTTTTGGACTTGTCATTATTGGAAGGAGTGGACGCTACACTGGAATGCAACGCCAAGGGCTATCCTAAACCAAGTATACACTGGACTTATAAGTATGTAAGCTTTCGTAAAACATTCTAGATAACACTTGCTTGCGGCTAAAATTGCGTTATAAGTTTTTTAAATAATAAATAATGCTGGACATTTCACACAGTGCCATCTACCCCCCAAACTAAGCAAAGTTTGTATGGATGGAAACCAGATATTGTTTTTTTGTAAAAACATACTTAAAACATAAAGAAAACCATCCAGATCCGGAACAAAGATCTGTAAATCATGCTTTTCGTTTCCTCGACGAGCATATTTCTGTTTTCCTGTGCGCAAGTTACGTTTCAAGCCAGAGCAATTTTTAGGCTAGTTAACATTTTATTTTTATTGCCAACTTATATTGTCCCACTGCTGGGAAAAGGTGTCCCCCAAGTCCTTCCATCTATCTTTATCCTGTGCGACACTCCACCACTCCTGCTCGAAGGATGATATGATATGTCTTATTAAATACAAACTTGTTCCGCGGCGGGAACCGACCCGCAACCTTCTCCGTTTTAGCCGGCTATTCAGCCCACTGCGCCATGAAGGTCGTCATACCACTGTATTTAAATAATAGATTCTCAAGATGTCTTGTCATTCCAACAGCAATACAAATTGGAATCTACAGAACTCAACACTCACAGCCACAAATATAACAGCTCATTCACAAGGCATATTCCGCTGTGACGCTAGGAACAAGGCCGGAGCTACACACATAGTGTACAGAGTCAGTGTTGTTTCTACCGCTAAGGTCGATGATATTGTGGCTTACTCGAACGGCGAGGGGATGACTATTGATAAACGTTTAGATGCTGCGGTATGTGAATTAAATAAGATATTTTTTTCCTGACTATGGGAAAGCCAAAAATGGAATGGTTATGTTTTTAGCAGTCTATGTTGGTATGGTTGGGGTAAAAGTTTCTTCGCATTTTTTAAGAAAATTCTAAACATTTTTTAATATAGTTTATTTACATTTAACTAAAGTATATAGGTACCATTTTGTTCGATAACTTTTTGCCATCTTGTAGGTAGGGACATGATCCTATTGCTATAGAAATTTTGGGGCTTCTGATCAAAATACCGCGACAAGTGGTTTTGGCAGTCCTCTCGTGATGTTAACCTGACACTGCCTAAAGAATTCTGAAGAGCCCGAAACAGGTGGAAATCTGAAGGTGCAAGGTCAGGTCTATACGGTGGATGCATTAACACAGCCAAACTCTCTTAATTTTTGCTGAGTGGCTAAAGATGTGTGAGGTCTAGCGTTATCATGATGAAAAACCACACCCCTTCTGTTGATTAATTCCGGCCGCTTTCTCTCAAATTCTTGCTTTAATCTCATAAGTTGTTCGCAGTAGAGTTCAGAATCGATGGTCCTGCCTGGTGGTAACAGCTCATAATGAATAATGCCCTTCCAATCCCACCACACACACAGCATCACCTTGTTGCGAGTTAAACCGGGTTTCGCCACAGTCTGTGAAGCCTGACCGGCCTTTGACCACGACCTTTTTCACACGTTCCTGTCGTACGTGATCCACTTTTCATCACCAGTTATCAGCTTCTTCAAAAATGGTTCGGTTTCATTACGTCGTAATAAAGAATCACAAATGAGTACACGGTTCATTAGGTTTCTTTCAGTGAGCTCGTGGGGTACCCAAATATCGAGCTTTTTTGTGTACCCAGTTTTTTTAAAATGCGCCAAAACTGTTTTGTGGTCAATTCCCAGTTCTTCAGCTACGTCGTAACTACTGATATGCCGATCTTGCTTCAGTTTTTCAAAAATGGCATCTATTTTATCCGTAATAGGGCGACCAGAGCGACATGCATCGTTGAAATCAAAATTTCCGGATTGAAAACGCTTAAACCAAATTTGTGCTACTCTCATAGACACTGCACTAGATCCATAAACATCGCAATTTTTTTTCGCGGCTTGCGTTGCATTTTTACCTTTTTTGTAGTAAAATTTTAAAATGTATCTAATTTCTTCATTAGATTCACTCATCTTTACTGTACGAAAAACAAATAAAAATCACACATTTTCCTAATTTTAATTTGGAATTATCTTCTTTAAAATTTAAACTTTGAATGATACCAAAACCAGCCCGATACAAATAGTATAGCCAAAGATATTTTATTACAAGTTCATACATACTATAATGCGTAAAGACTTTTTCCCCAACCTATTATGTATGTATTTACCACTGTAGAGCCTAAACTACTAACCAGATTTTGATGAATGAGGGGTCAATCGCTTTGTTGCTGTGCATTGATATTTATATTTGGTCTATTTCATTTCATTTTACAAGCTTTTATTTACCTTGCAATGTATGTATGTTTGTCTGGGTGGAATCTGGCAACTGAATTTTAAATCAGTTATCTTTAACCGATTGAGCTGAAATTAGGTATACACGCTTATTTTGGATGCTTAGTTATGTGACGTTATTCTAATTCCAATATGGCGGATCATCCAAGATGGCGGACTTGTTTTTTTTTCTGCCCTACCACAGTATGGGTATCAAATGAAAGGGTTTGCTGAGGAGAACACGATAACTAATACAACGTCACATTATTACAAACTTTTATTTAGCTTTCAATGTTTGTTTGTTACTTCTTCTTATCCTACGGAATTGAAATTTGATATGCTGGTTCAGTTCCAATGCCAATGCAGTTTTGTGGTATGCATGACCTGATTCTACACCCTGGATTGGCTCTAGGCGAAGGAACGCCTATACGGTCAACATCAGAGACACGAAATTTTGTATACGCATTTAATTTGTACTTAAAAGTTCCACCATGACATGGCTGCTGCACTCAGGGTTGACTTCCAAGGAGGAACTCCTCAGCGGTCAACAGCACAGATACAAAATTTTGTTAATGCATTTAAATTTGGAATAACTTTGGTGACAATGCAATTATATGGTAGGGATGGAGGCGGGCGATGGAGATGGATGCTAGACAACGTAACTTCGAAATGGATTGTAGTGTTCGGGCTCATTTGAATCTGTTTGCGATTCTGATTATGAATTTTATAAAAGCTTGTATTGAAAAAGTATTTTTTCAATAAAAAACGTATTTCCTTTTAAGTGTCATCTACCTTACCTTTTTGTACATTACCTATTCATCACCTACCTTATCTGCGGAAACTTTTAATTGGCCTTCTTATATTATGTAGCATTTATTGTGGTTAAATATCAACTCTAATACCATTTTTTTAACCTAGTTGTAAGTTTTCCAAATAGTCTAAAATTAAATAATTAAATATTATCATATGACCATCGAAAAAAAATTATCGAATATAGAATTTTTGAGTCTGGTACTGTATTAATATTGAGTTCATGTCAGCTAAGCTCAAAATGGGAGCCTTGAGAAACATACATTCGTTCCTTCTCAAGGCTCTCTCGATACAGGCAGCATAACAATGTGTAAATATATGTTCTATGTAAAATCTCATACTTTATGCTGTGTTTTCGTTTTAATTTTGTTTTATGCATGTTATTTCCAGCTAGGCGCACATATAAGAATATCCTGTAAAGCTTCAGGCAACCCTGCACCAAGCATACAATGGCTGAGAAACGGAAAGGTTCTAAGTAAGAGTTCAAAATATATTCACTACGCGGACCTAGTACTAGATGTGAAGGCGTCTCACGCGGGTGGCTATAGCTGCGTGGTGGCCAATGAGGGTGGAGGTGAAGAGAGGACCATCAAGTTAGAAGTACTAGGTATGGACCATTTATGTATTTAAAACTTTATTTCACAAAAATACAAATTACGTGTGCAAAAGGTGGGCTTAATGCCAATAGCATTTTCTGCCTGCCAACCTCTGGAAAGGTTCACTAAAAATGTCACCCAAAAAAGGTTGGCGTGCTAACTTAAAAATAATATTAACTTATTGGTACTTAATAAACAATAAAATAAACACAAATAATAATAAACTCTGATCACAGTAAGAATAAATACATACACCTACTTGATATAATAATAATAATGCATAGAATATATATACATATATACAATATTATAAAAAAACTATTACATATAGTGATAGATTTTGGCCTTTTTTTAGCCAAATCAGTGTAGTTTGATTTGATTGATTGATTGAAAATACTTTATTGCACTTATAAAAATCGTACATTTCGTTTCATTTATTCTCAAACAATAAACTATTGTGTCGGTGCATTTGTCATTTTATAGATACAATTAGAATAAAATTTTATATATAATGCGAAAAAACAGCAGATTTGGTAAGTACATTATACAAAATAATAATTAATTCAAAGGCGAACTTAATGCTAAAGAGGATTCTCTTCCAGATAGCCTTTGTGTATTGCGGATAAGGATTTGTAGGTAGTGTAAAAAAAGGACTGTTCACTTTATTACCTGTTCAAAATTATTTATTTATTATTATTGTTTGCAATACATTAGTGTCAAAAAACAAATAAAAACGTTGGCACTGCAAAATCTAAAAACTGTGTAGTAATCGGGCCCTCTTAATCATATAGGTAAATCAGTGTGCCTGAGAGTAAATTTAACAGAAAAGTAATTAACTAATTATACAAATAGCGCAAGTCTTGGGGACCATTCCGCGTGGTAGTGATCTGGAGCTGTTGAGCTATCTATAGATCGTTTGCAATGGTGTTTGGATGATTCATCCGTTTCTTCTTGTTCTTCGTTGACTGCCTCCGTGGCGCAGTGGGCGTATACCCGGCTGAGACGCAGGAGGTAGCGGGTTCGATTCCCGTCGCGGCACAAATGTTTGCATGATCTACAGATATTTGTTCCGTGTCTGGGTGTTTTTCTATATATTATAAGTATGTATTTACAAAACAAAAGTATATAAGTATTCTATCAGTTATCTGGTTCCCATAGTACAAGCTCTGCTTAGTTTGGGGCTAGATAGCGCTGTGTGAAATGTTCAGCAATATTTATTTATTCTATATTTTAGTCTTGTAAATAATTGTATATCATTTCCACCAATAACTAAAAATTTTGTTTTATTTTTACAGAACCACCAAAAATCTTTCAAAGTATATTCCAAAATTACTCCCACGTAGAGGTGCTATCCGGGCAATCCTACTACCTCCACTGCCACCCCCTCGGCAACCCGATACCAGAGGTATATTGGTTCAAAGACGGCCTGCCGTTGAAACTCTTCGATAGCAGTATGGAGTTCATTGATTATGGGGAAGTGATTGTGGTGAAGAGTGCGAGGGAAGAACAGGCGGGGAATTACACGTGCGTTGCTAGGAATAACGTGGGAAATGCTAGCGTCTCCTACTTGGTTACTGTATTAGGTAAGTAAACATATGACTCTCTGTCTTCTCTTGTGTAATAGAGACCTGTACGATGATAACCCTGTTTGGAATAGTTGTAGTAATTATTATAATATTTGTTTGTGCCAATCCTATTAGTACTAGTCTGGTACGCAGATATAAAATATACCTGTGATACCTGTGTAGGTTATTTGGATTTAATTACTTGTATCTTACCTAAAACAATTACCCCAAAACGGGTAAATAATGACTAAGCTAGCAACATTACGCGGGTGAAGGTGAGATAGGCGCGGGACGCGGGTTTTGTTTTATGGACACAGCGCACGGCTTGCAAACACAGCTGAAGGCGTCTTCTGGTTTTTTCTCTATTCTGAGGTCGTACATAACAAAACACGTAGTATATATATTATCATTGTCACGATAGAAGAAGAATACTCAACAATCTACTTTCCTCCTAATTAAGAATCATTTTAAAACTAAATTGTAATTCAAATTATGCACCGGTATTTGTTACTACGAATAAACTTTTACACTTATAATACTCTTCCAGTGCCTCCCCCACAGCCGAAAGAGTCTTCGATACCAGTGAAGGTTCGCATCGGCAAGCCGCTAACCCTCGTGTGTCCCGTGCGAGGCGCCCCGATGCCAAACGCGATGTGGATCAAACATCCCTACACGGAGGTTGGAGAGGCTACCCCAAGGATCACCTTGTCTGATGATAATATTACTTTGGTAAGCTCAATTTTTACCCACGACTGAATGTATGTGTATGCGTTTAGGGTGAGGAGTCGTTTGTTTGTTTGTGTGTGTGTTAGTGCACAAAACGAATGTTCCCATTTATCTCCAAAACGGTTTAACCGATTTAGATACAGTTTTCTGTAAAAGGTTGTGATTCATCGGCGATGGTTCTTAGATAAGGTGTTATGGTGTTAACTCGCCAGAGGACGCTGTAATAAATAGCACATTGTTCGACTCATTAGCGCTCGCTTTCGCTCGCTCGTAGGTACGTCAAATTATCTCGGGTACAATCGACATGGAATTACACCCGAGTATAACACATAACTTTTCCACTCGAATGCGAGGAAATTAAAAAAGTCTTTATAATAGTTTGTTGCTAAAAAGAAAATTTACATTCCCGGTATCTATTGTTTTTTTCCCTACTTAACTATAGCCTCTTTTATTTAATACAAATAAGGCTTTGTCATGGAGGTTATATTTAATTTTAATGCAATGAGTCTCATTCTATGTTCAAAAACGGCCCCAGGGACGTAAATCTCATTTACGCATCAGGTATCGAGCTAACAATGACCAACTTTCAGAGCATGAGTGATGAAAATATTTTTTGGTGAAGAGATCTCAGCTGTAAAATGGAAATTTACCGCGGTTTATTTATGTGTCAGGGATTTTTCAAAATTTAAATTTATACCTGTATATTTTCAGCTGATAAACCGCACACAAGTATCAGACAGCGGTAACTACTCGTGTGTAATGTCGAACGCGGCCGGCGCGAGCGAGGCGGTGTACTCGGTGAGCGTCGACAAGCCGCCGTCCATTGCGGGGGCTGCAGCGGCCGAGTCACATGTAGTCGCCTTGAGGAGGAGCATTGTACTCAAGTGCGAGGCTGATGGCCATCCTCTGCCTACGATCAACTGGCTCAAGGTAAAAACAAAGGGAGAAGAAGCGAGGTATAAAAGACGGAGGGAGTAGTATTGTAATTAAATTTAAAGTAGACCAGCACAATTTTAGTTCAGAACAAGTTCTCTTCCACATTTATATAAAACGAAATGTAATTGATGGACAGAAGACCTAATAAAGGTTGCTGGGAGCCGTTGGGTGTAGGCCGCACAAGATCGCTTGCTGTGGTGGACGTCCTTTGGCTGATATGATGGTCGTATTTTTCAAAGATTCGCGATCACTGTACATAATTATTGATTAAAACGGGTATTTATATATTATTTATATAATGATTTAGATATGATGATGATGAAATAAAATTATACGCACCGCCAAAGAGTGAAATGCCTTGCCTGAGTCTGTGTTTCTTGATAGCTACAACCTAGGGGGTTTCAAGTCGCGAGTGAGTAGGTTTCTTCTAGGCAAGCGTCTTCTATCGTAGACTGCATCATCGCTAACCATCAGGCGAGATCGTGATCCAACGCAAGCTTACTTTGTGTTTGACCTCTTCACTGCTGGCCAAAATTCTTTAAATTTTCTATATTCTAAGCACCATGTGAATGCAAGCCTATAAATTAAGTAGGTACATTAACAAGGACCATAAGTATCCAACTTTAAAACATTTTAGTTGCCATGTTTTTAATGAAACTAGCCCGGCACTTTTTTGGTGTGACCAATGAGGGACATACGAGTAAGTCCCATTGTTTGAGATAGTCCTTTGTCTTTAAAAATGTATTTATTATGTAACTTAAATTTTGCACCTTTGAATAAAGCAGGAAGGTAATTTATTTTTATGGTTTTATTTTATTAATGTCCATATAATTTTTTTTGTATTTAGCCAAATCTTTGTTCAAATAAGTGGGTATTATCAATTTATTATTTACAAGCTCGACACGATAAACATAATTTATAGCAGTGTCCTGAAATACTGCTAATAAGTGGGCAAAACAAGTAAACGCCGCTTGCTTATTAGCCCCTGGTCACTGCAAACAAAATCCACCCTTAATGTGGCCTCGCTTCGCTCTTTGCGACTGTACTTTCGGTACAATAAAATAAAATAGCCTTTTATTTCTCACAAAATAAATAGGTAAGTCCGTGATTTTTACAGTTCTTCAAACATAATGTCAAAAATAAATTCAGTCAATTTTATCAAGTAAATAAATTGATCAAGGTTTGGCAACGTGCGATGAAGCGCAGCATTCTCGGATTCAAGCGTATTGACCGCTTACGCAACACCGAGCTGCGCTCTCGAACACAAATCGTATATAGATGTAGCTACGAAAGCTGCCAAACTCAAGTGGGACTGGGCTGGTCATGTTTCCAGTGGTGGATTTACACATTTCCTAAGTATAGGCTGTACAATTTTTGCCGCCCTTCAATACAACAACTTAGTTGAAATTGCACAATTTTTTTGGGTATATTTCTAAGCTAATCAAAGCTCAATCATGTACTATAAGGGGTAATGTAATAGGTAGGTATATTGGTGGAGAGCCGCGAACTGGGTGTTTAACCATAGAATATAGAAGGTTGTGGCACCGTTGCTTGAATGTACAATGAAAGGGAAGAGGGAAAAGTCGTAGGAAAGAGGCCTTGTAGACTTCTTTCTGCAAAACATCAGAAAACCGCCTTACAGATATCTTAAAAAAAAATCGTTCCTAAATTTGCCGCCCCTAAAATCTGCCGCTCTAGGCTCAAGCCTCCTCAGCCTGCTGGTAAATCCGCCACTGCATGTATGCCGTATGTCGATGATCACTGGGCTAAGCTCACCACGAAGACGTCGCGGCAGACCAAAGAAAAGATGGAGGGCCGAGCTCACTAATTTCCGAGCAGACTGGACCATCTTTGCGCCTGATAGAAGTGTCTGGAAAGAATGGGGAGAGGCTTTTGCCCAGCAGTGGGACACATTGGCCTAATAATAATAAATAAATAAATTGATATTGATAGTTAATTATACAATATTAATTTGTTTAGTGAAATATTATGTCATTTAGTTTACACGTAATTATTATTATACTTTTTTCAGGATACTCAAAAGCTAAGTGAGACGTCATCGAACGTGCACCGCGTGCTCGGCAACAGCCTGCTGGCGATATGGAGTATGACGTCACGCGACGCGGGCCAGTACATCTGCGTGGTGGAGAACGACGCGGGGACTGCGCATCGACGGTACAACCTTGCTGTACAAGGTATTCACAACATTACTTGTACTTGTATTTATTTATTCGACAAAAAGTTACTTACTAGCAGTAATACATAAAGTACTGTAAAACCCTAGAGATTTGTTTCGGTGCTTAGAGACACTCGAGCCGCTACTCTTAGTTCGGGAGCGCGAAGATAAGTTTAAAAAAAAATGAAATTTTAATTAATTAAATCTAAATTAAAACTATGATTACGTTCGCACCGATTTGAGGTGGATTTAATAATGAATAAAAGTACAGAGAGCCAACACGGTGGTCGATGCAAAGACTGCTGTGTTGGCTAAAATGACACAAAGCTTAAATTCTAAGAAGTGCACTTGTAAATTCAGCAAAACTATAATTCTAAATTAATCTAGGGCAGAGGGGTTAGGCGTAACTATAACTCCTCCATCCCTAAGAGGAAAATTATCGGTTGGATCGATTTGAGATTTGTTCCGATAATTTTTCTTATAAAATAGGAATCTAAACAATTTTAAGCGACACACATACAATAAAAACATGAAAAAGCTAAAGATAACTAATCCTAAAGTTGCGTAACCTAAATTTTCACCGAAGCTAGAGTCTTTCCTTTCATTTAAAACACTTTCAATCACTGCACTATGTTTTAAAGAGTACGCCATGAATTTAACTTCATCTAAGCTGATACCCTTCATGTCGAGTGCGCGTGCACTGGATAGACTCGCGTTCTTAGGTAGCTGCGGTAAGGCGATGATCGGGATCGGCTCCACAACATCTGATTCTATGATGATACGGTGACCCATACGAATTCCGTTGATTTCCAAATCACATGGCTCGTCGATGGTCACGAGGTAAGTTCCGAATACAGGTTGCTTGGTGCTGACTTCGTTGTCACAGTATTTAATTAGAGTAGTCTTCAGTCTACTATATAAAATCCAATTATCAGCGTTGACTTGCTGGACTTTGACCTTCTCAATGTGGACCTGATGCGGCGTACAGCGAGTGGGGTCATCGTCAAATTTCATCAGCTGCTCCATACAAGTGAGCTCATGGTACAAGGCTCGGTTGTCTGCAGAACATATAAAATGGTCGCCAGTAGATAACGGGCGGCACGGTTTCGCAATTGGTAAGTATTTCATCCCTTTCGCCAATAGGTAAGGATATTTAGGGAAAATGGCAAAGGTTTTATTTTCGGATTGGTGGAAAATTGGTAAGGAGTACAATTTAAAATAATTACAAGTACAATTATCAGTAACTGGAATTTCCATAATGAACGTGATCTGGTTTTTCTTAATGAAAGATTTTACACAAATAGTTTCCTCTAATTTTAACAAATTACATCGATAACAATTTTTATAATAGAACCCAATGGATTTATGAGGCCTCTTTTATAACGCTGCGGTGGAACAAGTTGTCGGTATTTATATTCGGTTATATCGCGTATGAACTCTGTATGTGATTTTATACTTCTCATTTCATGAGAATATGGTGCATTCCAATCGATCAGTTTACATAGTAGTTGCCATTAAGGTTTTGCAGACGAAGGGCCAGGGTCGGCACTGCTACCAGCAGTAAGCTGCACCGCCTGTGGAGGACGTTTAATATTTTTTATAGGAACTTTCGTTTTCCTTTCCCCTACTTGGATAGGCAAAACGTTTCTTTCGGGTTCACCTACTACCTTCGCTTTTACATATCGAGGTTTATCTTTGCTTTTCCGCTTATTAACATCTTTAGCAAAAATTGTCTTTCCTAGAGGAAACTCTACTTCAAGTTCACCACCTTTCTTTTCCCTATTCTTTTCTTTAGTTGTAATCATTTTTCCTACCAAATTCTCATACAATACTTTAGTTCGCTTAGCATGATCTTTAACCAGTTTCTGGAAATAACGCTTTTCTAATTCAATGCCATAAGGGCTGCTTGTGTCAGTGTGTCCGAATACTACTTCAAATGGAGTTAGTTCAGTAACAGAATGAATGGTGTGATTATAAGCCATAACTGAATACGTCATAACTGATGCTGCATCAGTACATCGTTTTTCATATTTAGCCAATCTATAAATTTCAATTATTGTGGAATGGAAACGTTCAATAAGTCCCATTGAATTAGGGTTATTGGGCGTACCAACGTGAAGTTCAATTTTATGTAAACTTAGAAATTCTTTCATTAATTCATTATTAAATTCAGTACCGGGGTCTGAACTGATCCTTCGGGGGATGCCGTAATATGAAAAGTACTTCATCAAAGCTCTGATTACTTCAGGTGTTGATTTTCCTTGAATTTCAATTGCCTGTCCTAACTTACTGAAAGCATCAATAAGTGTCAGATAGGTTTTTCCCTCAATGCTAAAAAGGTCTATAAAAATCTCTTGAAAAGGGGCATCTTGTGTTTGCGTTAATTGTAAGATAGGTTTGATGGGTTTCCTATCATATTTCATTTTCTGGCATGCTTCGCAAGCATTTATGACTGCTGTTACTGTTTCTTGCATTCTATCCCAATAATAATTTCTACGAATCCTAACCAACGTTTCCTTAATACCGCGGTGGCATGTCTTTCCTTCATGATATTTAACTATTACTGCCCTTCGTTCATTTTCATCTTCAATAGCAATTACCCGCTCTGTACATTCATAGAAATTAATCATACCTTTCTTGAAAAGTTGAATAATTATATTTCCAAATAATTTACGATGTTCTTTTTCCTCAAAGTAAATAAAATACTTAATTTTTGGTTTTATGTACTGTTTTAAAAATTCTTTAATTAGTTCTGAATTATCTATGGGTAGGAAAACTTCCAAAACCTTTTGTTTAGTTCGAGAAAGATTTCTAACTTGCATCTCATTTTTAAACCATGAGTATACCAAGATTTGGTTAGGCTTGGTGTCAATTGCCTCATGTAAAATCGGTATTCCAGTGGATTCTAATTCTACAGCTGAATGAACAGTTTGAGATTTACTTGATTCTGATCGCACAGGGTATTCGTCATTGTCAATACCATGTCTTGACAGTGTATCGGACATTGCTATTGGACTGACTGTCACTGTCCTACTCGAATCTGATACTGTTATCGTTGATGAGTCGTTAGTATGATCAAGTCTGAGTTTACTTAAATTTTCTTCAAGCAAATAATCTGTTCCTATTTCGTTCATGTCCTTTGTCATGTTTAAGTCACATTCATTACCGTCATATCGTGTCACTGTAAAGGGTCGTCTAATAATCAGTTGCTTTGGTTGATCTAAGGTATTCTGTATAACCGTAGATGCATATCCGTTTATACAGTTAACTATTGCACTAGGCATTCGTAATCCGTTTGTAAATTTGTGGAAGTCAAGTATGGCTTCACCTGAATATTGGTCTATTGGTAATTTGACTCGTTGTTCTGATCGTGGGGAAATATTGATTGTGTAATTTAAATTATTATTGATTATTGGAATACAAGTCGTACTTGTCTTCAATAGTTGTTCCTTTAAATCAATAATTGCGTCTAATTGTTGTAACAGATCGTTTCCAATAAGTCCGTCATAACGCGCGTCAACATCGTACATATAGAATTTGTGCCAATTGTTGCTTACAAAAGTAGGCATAAGAGGGATTTCTATCACCTTATCATGTCTACTGGACGCGTGGGTGCTAACTACTTTAAATGGTTCGTTTCGAATAAACTCGCCAAAATACTGATAAGCTTTTCGGGGACTAATGAATGATCTCATACTTCCGGTATCAATCATCATTTTTGCATCAACTTCTTCTAAATAAATGTACGGAAGTTTTAAATTAGGATCGCAATTTAGTTCTAGGACTTCTTGTCTATCGAGGCACTTTCGTGAATAATCCGTCTGAGTTTCGTCAGTTTGTTCTGGTAGTTCATATTGTTCGTCGGTATATTGCATGTTATTATAGTCGCTACAATAATTCAGTCCATTTACGTCATCATAATTGTAATAGTCAGAGTAATAATTTTCATCATAGTAGGGTTCACGATCGTACTCGTTCATACTCAGTTCATTTAATTTAAAACCTTGTGGTGGTTGAGGTTTTAGAGGCGCGGCTGTCCTCATAGTTACATCAGTCGTTTGCAATTGAGGTCTTTGTACCTGAGGAGTATACCCTAATGGTTTGTTACCAAACTGTGGTGGTTTATAACCAAATGGTTGTGGTGGTCTGTAGCGAAATGGCTGTGGTGGTCTATGACCAAACTGCTGAGGGACAAATTGTCGCTGTGGCTGAAGGCCAAACTGTGGCTTATAGCCAAATGTTGGTGGGCGGAAGCCTCCAAAATTTTGTTGCTGAACTTGCCCTTGTAATTGGGGTACCCTAATCTGTGAGTTTTGAGGAATGCCAAATTTAAATTTCGGCAATGTATCATTGTTAGGCAATGTGGGTTTGTACCCAGATAGCTGTGTTATCAATGGCCTTGAACCTGAACCGGTAATTTGATTACTGCCATGTATTTTATTTTTCATATTATATTGCTCTAGGAAGTTAACTTCCTCCAGAACAATGGTCAATGCCTCTTCTAAAGTAGAGGGTGTCTTTAGTCTCACTACGCGCACCATATTTTCCGGAAGATTGTACAAAAATACATTCAGAGCCGTATTGTTGTAAATTATCAATTTCGCATGTTTTAAGTCGCTATCCGCAATTAAATTTACCTTCGATATCAGTAGCGATCGCACACTTTGGATGCGATTACAAAAATCCAAATAACTCTCTCCTGATTTAATTTTTAATGATTCTAATTCGATGTTTATACAAGCTTCACTACGCGGATCTCCGAAATGCTGAATGAGCAATTCCTTTAGAGCGGACCAAGACACAACATCCTCTCGTTCCGATAAGAGCGCAGCTGCATTCTCCGTAAGCCTACTCGTTAAAACGTTGAAGACGTATAAATTTTGTTCCTCGAAATCTTTATTACTGAACCGATCGATCACATATTGACATTTTCTCAAATAAAGATGTCTTTTGTCTCCCCTATATAATGGTATTAATTGAATAATTTCCTTTGGAATGGGCTCTACTTTCGCCATTGCCGTAGAGTTATAAAATATTCGGAGAAGGCAACTTCACTTGATTTTACACAGATAAAATAACACACAAAAATAATACAATAGAAATACAACTAAAGCAAAGTAATGAGTAGAATGAGGAAAACCTCTTATTTTTTATAAAAGTGTAAAAAAAAATATATGTTGTAATAAAAAATGTTTTTACCTAAATTTTAATATTATGTTACGATCGATTTCAAGATCAAGTAACACTAATTTTTACCTATTTTAACTTACAGTACAAATTTGAGTTATAAAATATGCACTATCTAATTTTTCTTAACTCTATGGTGTTCTATTTTTAGAACAAGGTTAGCTCGATAGAATTTCATACAAGTTAACCAGTCACGTTATAATGAGCGAAGTCTTATCTCAATAATAACAAAATATCAAAATTATATTTTTTTAAAAACACGCTTTTTTATGAGGTTAGGAGATTATAGGAAAGGAATGGCGAAAAGTTTTACTCACCAACCGACCGCTACTCCCATGCTCACTTTTCAATACCCGTAAGAGAAATTTGTTTGGTTCGACACAGACTTTAATTTCGCGAATTTTCGTGAAAATTTCCCTGACGGATTTTTACGTCGGGAAATCGCGGAAAACACGTAGAAAATTTGAAAATCTGCTCCGGCTGCGCCACTCTTAGTTCGGGAGCGCGAAGATAAGTTTTTAAAAAAATGAAATGTTTAATTAATTAAATCTAAATTAAAACTATGATTACGTTCGCACCGATTTGAGGTGGATTTAATAATGAATAAAAGTACAGAGAGCCAACACGGTGGTCGATGCAAAGACTGCTGTGTTGGCTAAAATGACACAAAGCTTAAATTCTAAGAAGTGCACTTGTAAATGTATGTAGCAAAATTATAATTCTAAATTAATCTAGGGCAGAGGGGTTAGGCGTAACTATAACTCGCTACACATTATTTAAATACTTAAAAACCCGTCACCTTTACAAACATAATTTCACTTAATAATAATAATAAATAAATAAATATTTCTGGACATTTCACACAGCGCTATCTAGCCCCAAACTAAGCAGAGCTTGTACTATGGGAACCAGATAACTTATAGAATACTTATATACATTTTTTTTGTAAAGACATACTTATAATATATAGAAAAACAGCCAGACATGGAACAAATATCTGTAGATCGTGCAAACGTTTGTTCCGCGGCGGGAATCGAGCCCGCTGCCTCCTACGTCTCAGCCGGCTATACGCCCACTGCGCCACGGAGGCAGTCGAACTTGATTAACTCGAATGAACTTGGTTAAGTTCATTGAAAGTTCTAATTACAAAATCCTCTCCCCCCAAGGTTGTCTGGAAGAAATCGCTCCAAAACGATATGCCCGCCCATTTTACTATTATTTACTCGTTTTTTTTGTATGGTGTACAATAAAGTGCTTTCATTAATTTCTTTAATTTTCGTACAGTACCTGTTTTGTCATGAGCGACATTAATTTAAAATACACATCCGAAATCGTAATAACTGATTTTAAAAGTGGGTGTAATCATTATTTAAAATATTATTCAGTAATCGATACATTGCCAATAAATTATTTTTAATGTAAAACGGCGGCGCCTTTTCGACAATGCCGCTTAGTCAGTTTAACAGATATCTACCTACTTACATGATGAATGAATTAATTAATATGATTTTTTTACCTATTTACAGGCTGTTTCATTGATATTTTAGGACTTTATATTAAGGTTGTTTGAAAATTTTAAATTTTATGTTAAGTAATGTAGTTAAAAAAAAACCTATTTTGCAACAATACTAGCCATTGACCCTACTCGTGTTTTCATTTAATGTCGTGTATAACCAAAACACGTAGTATAAATACCTAACACTAAGTTAGGTCAGAAGCAAAATATATTTATTACAATTTGTATCTAAGTATGTATATTATGTGAAATGTCACATATGGAGTTAACTTTTTATTGATAAACCACGCGTGCGAAGCCGCGGCGTAAACTAGTGCATATACATACATATAGCAGTGATTTATCCAACTGAACCTTGAAATCATGCTCGCTTCGCACGGTCTATAAAAAATGGAGTTTGGTTGTGTCATGGACACGGCCGTGTGTTGTACGTGAATAAATAAATAAATAAATATGACTGGATATTTCACACAGCGCTACCTAGCCCCAAACTAAGCAGAGCTTGTACTATGGGAACCAGATAACTGATAGAATAGTTATATACTTTTTTTTTGTAAATACATATGTACTTATAATATATAGAAAAACATCCAGACCCGGAACAAATATCTGTAAATCATACAAACATTTGTTCCACGGCGGGAATCGAACCCGCTACCTCCTGCGTCTCAGCCGGCTATTCGCCCATTGCGCCATGGAGGAAATGTACGTAACAGGTAATATTTTCTATACAAAATATAAAATACGCTATTTTATGTATTTTATAATCATGTTTGAACACTAAGAGGTCCTTCGGGTCCTAAATGGAAATCTCGAAACGCAGCAAAATGACCTCAAAATGGCGGCACTTCCTCCTCCAGCGCGCGCGATGCTTCACAGCCCTCAATTTGATCCTTTAGCGATAGCTAAAGGATGGTGTAATTAAATTTATGATGGAGATGATAGATATGCAGCTGCAACAACAAACTGTATCCCCTGATTCTGTTATCATTCATTTTTTGAATTGCCTCCCACTATAGAAGCAATTTTAAAAACGTATTCACGTCAAAAATAATTATAAATTAAAAAGATATATTTCAGTGCCGGGTAAATGGAGCGCTTGGAGCCAATGGTCGTTCTGCAACGTCACGTGTGGACTCGGACAGCAGCAGCGAACCAGATCCTGCCAGTACATTGATGAAGATAACAATATTATCAGTGAGTTTATTGCAGAGTATCGTATTGTATTAATTAATGAATTAATGAAAATTGATAATTTCTCATAAAAATCTGTGCATAGGCGAACTTAATACTAGATAGCGTTCTCTTCCAGGTAACCTTTAACGTAATAACGTATTGTATTAGATCTAGATTGGAACTCATAGTCTGTCCCGTAAATGCCAAACTGGCTGACTCGCCCCGGATTCGCACGGGTTGTTATTAAAATAAAATATAGAACTCAGGAATATTGTAGCTTTCCACCAGTGCAAAATTTGAAATCGGTTTAGTAATTTCGGAGATTTCACATTACATACAAACTTACAGAAAAATTTACCACTTACAAATATTTATTGTTCTAACTTGATCCATACTTTATATAACATAGGGTTCGAGGCCGCCTTTTAAGTATGCCTTTTAAGCTCTTCCGTAACAGGGTTTCTTATAGACTAGCAAAATAATCTTTTCACACCACCACACCACCTACCTGCTCGACAGTGTCAAATTATATGTCACGTAAACCTCACCGAAAACAGGTGATTAAATCCCTACGGCTGAGCCGGAAGTAGCATAATGTGATTTGAATTTGGAACCTCATCTGTATTAAAATTTGAACCAAAGAGACCCACACAATAAGAACTCATTTGTTAATCGAACTAACCTCTGCACAGATTGCACCAACATAGATTTGGTTTTTATTGTCTCGCAGAAAGTGTGAAAAGTAGAGTATTCTCCTCGTGGATAAAGCTGTCTGTATCTTGGGCGTGCGTATCCCTCGCTCTGCTCGTGAGTTAACCCGTGACACAAGACATTATTTTATTCTCTCGTTTAATAATCTACTATTATTTCTTTTTTTCCAGATAAGACCAGTAAACCCGATAAGATAGTAATCGACGAATCTGCGTGCAAAGGTCCCTCGAACGAAAAGAGAAAATGTCAAATGCCATCGTGCGAGGTTCGTAATCGCCTGTTGGCTTGGTCACCCACATAGATTATCGCTAGGACCGCCGGTAGGATTTCCCAACACGCTAGACTCTGTAATTCATCATTATATCAGCTATAAGACGTCCACTGCTGAACATAAGCCTCCCCCATAGATTAAAGAGCGAACGATCTTGTGCGGCCTGCACCCAATAGCTCCCAACAACCTTTATCAGTTCGTGGTCTCCACTCCAGAGTCTTTTTGCAACGGCCGACAGTTCTTCGAGCCATGTGTCTCGACCACTTAATTTTTTTTAAAGTTATTATTATAAAATATTTATACATATTGCTAATCGAGGTCACTGTTAAACAAATAGTATGTCTATCAAATCAACAGAACTTCACGATACAGGCCTAGCTTAGTGTGAAGATCGTAGGAAAAAATTATATGTAACACATTTCAGCACTAAAAAGTATAGTTTTAGCTTAATTTATTGTATACTACGTGTTGTGTGTACGACATTAAATGAAAACAAGGGTTCGACTAAGGGCTATTATTGTTGTCAAATAGGTTTTTTTAATTCATTATCATAGAAAATTTAAAATTTTTAAACAACTTTAATATAAAGTCCTAAAATATCAATGAAAAAGCCTGTATAAAATAGATAAAAAATTATATTAATTCATCATGTAAGTAGTAGTACCTGTTAAACTGACTAAGCGGTTTCGTCGCAAAGGCGCCGCCGATTTACGTTAAAAATTATTTATTGGAAATGTATCGATTACTGTCATTAGTATAAATACGGGATTTATCATGTACCATTTTATCGGTGCTTCGACCGACAATGCGTGAACCTTCATCGCGTATTGACCATTTGCGCGCGTATTTATAATAATGATTGAAATAATCACGAAAGTTTTCTAAGTAAAATATCGATAACTGGATTCAAGCTACTTATATTAAACCCATCTCTACAATCAGTTAATACGATTCCAGATGTGTGTTTCAAACTAATGTCGTACATAACAAAATAGGTTGTATAGAAAAATATCCAAACCCGGAACAAATACATGCAAACATTTGTCCCGCAGCGGGAATTGAACCCGCAACCTCTTGCGTCTCAGCCGGCTATTCGCCCAATGTGCCACGGCTGTTGTCACATTTCATATTTTTCACTGTCATTTCCGCTTGCTAATACTCTGGTATGAGACTCTGGTAGTCATTGATTTAGTAATTGTGTACAGGAGGTAGGCGATGGTGTCTGGACATCGTGGTCCCGCTGGTCGGCGTGCTCGAGGTCGTGTGAGGGGCGCGCGGGCGCGGGCACGCAGGCGCGCACTAGGAAGTGTCAGGGCAAGCTGTGCGAAGGAGATAACGTGCAGGTATACCAGGCGACATATCTATGAGATATATGTGCCATAGTCAAACATCAAAGCTCCTAGTCAAACCCTAGTCAAACCTCAGAGGGGTTAGCCAAGTTACATTCGATTAGCGATGACGCTAGTCGATAAGTCTGAAAATGTATAGGATTTGACACATGCTATGGAAATATCCCGTGATATATCGACAACAAACCTATGTAGAAATCGAATCGATACGATTATTTGTCTAATCCTAGGAGACACTATTTGGACAGTCAAACGCCGAAACTCTATTTGATGAAATCGGGGTTTGACCAGTCTGACATAAATTAGTACGTTTTTAGGCCAAAATCTCAAAGACACAATATCAAAGCTTAAGTTTATTTATATATAGTTATCATAAAACTGTAAAGTTTTGCTATATTGCAGATAAGAAAATGCTTAAATCTACCGAAATGCAGCTCGAATGAAGACGACTCCGAAAACGATGTTTACAGCAACGAAGAATCGAATGTAGTAAGTGAATAGAATACATTTAATAGTAAGAAAAACAGCGTGCTCAGGAATGTATGTATGTTAAGCTGAAATAGGAGGATTTTAACCATGAGTGAATGGATCAACAGTGAATCAGCATGTACTGAACTAATGGACCATGCCTCCACAGAAAGCTTTATTATTAACTAGCTGACCTGCCTCCAGCTTCGCGCTTATGGTTTTTTAATAAAAACATTACCCTCCTTCTGCGCAGTTGGGAAAAATGTACTCAGTTAATACTAGTTACTCAGGGATAATATAGCATTTTAATGGTGAAAGAATTTTTGAAGTCGGACCAGTAGTTTTTGAGTTTATTCGTTCCAAACATACAAAAATACAAATATTTACGAGATGAGGGTTCGGGATAAAATAATGAAAATCAATCTAACCAAAATAACACTTCTATTCAACACTAACACAATAAATACACGAACTTAATCACAAGTAATCACAACCAATAATTCACACCACTGTTCCACAATAAACCACTCAAATTCACCGAAATGTTCGCACGTATAGCCAAAACCAGACTGACTCCTCCGTTTTTTTTTTTTTTTCGAATGGACTAATCTCGCTGTTGGCCTCTGAGGCCGTGACAGCTTAACCGAACTTTTGGCGAGCGCAGATGGCGCTCAGCCCAGTAAGTTTTTTAGGCAACTAGCGCAAGGGCACCACTTAGGTACGAACCTCGGCTTGGGCTGTTGCCGGGATGGGGATAGGAGAGAAACGCCCGGGTACATGTTTGTACCTCGTATAGGCGGCGACTGAAGGGATTCGTCGACCTCGCCGGCGAGATCGGTGTTTCTGTGAAGTGTTTGCTCTGTCTGATGTAGATGACTCACCTTCCGCATTAGCGGAGGTGATTTCGTCATCCGGGTCTCCGAGCACGTGTCTCGGACGACGGAGGATTTAAGTGACGCCTCCGGCCGTCTCTCTGTCCTATTTATACCGCGCACAGTTCATAACACTCGAACGTTCTCGATCGTTCCAGGAAAGTGTAGGTATTTCGACCGAACTACCATTTCTTATTCTGTGCAACTTTAGGTAAAAACGTAGCATGTAGGTATATTCCATACCAAGTATTACCTATTCTGTGACACAATAGGTAAGCCGAGAGCCATCGAGAAATACAGACTATGACTTATTCTGTGACAGCCTCGGCTTAACATTTACCTCTAGATAACATTAGTTGGTAATAATAGTTTATTTATTTCAAAACAAGTCCATAGGTATATTATTAGATTAAAAAACAAAATAATTAAATCGAACATAACATTTCAATAAAATTATAATTAAAAATTGTTAAAATTATAATAAAATAGACAACAATATAATAAGACTAGCTGACCAAAACTATGCAGCTTCACATGCATAGTTTTTCAATAAAAACATTACCCTCCTTCTGTGCAGTTGGGTAAAAAGTAGCCTATGCCATTCGGGGATAGTGTAGCTTTCCAACGGTGAAAGATTTTTTAATTCGATCCAGTAGTTTCGGAGCCTAGATAATGCAAACAAATAAACAATCAAATCTTTCCTCTTTATAATATTATTAGTATAGATTAAAGATTTGATCTCAAATTTCTAGGGCTCCGTAGTCGAACTAGGAACCCTTTTAGTTTCGCTGTGTATCTGTCTGTCTGTACGACCAGTTACAACTGTTTTATTCGTAGACTATAAATACGGTAAAGCTGAAATTTGGTATAATAATACGTTTTATTGACGCCTAGTAAGTTATTAAATAAAAACCAAAAAAATGTTTTATGGTACCTACTGGATAGAAGTTGCGCGTGATTTTTTTACTCATGCACCCCGTCGTGTGGAGTATCGTTGAATAGGTCTTCTAAAAGCATTAAAATTTTCTAAACCTTTTTTGATACGAGAGCCCGTTGACGAAGTTTAAAGTCACAAAGTTATGTTTGTTATTATGCATATGTCATTATGTGTGTTTATATTTTTCAGAACCCATATAACCCGGAAGCAGTATTTGAAAAGCAACCGGAAATAGTGAATTCACTGTACACATCTGAGGTTGAAGAGTTTTACAGGCCTGGAAGTAAGTTTTTATTATATTTTCCATAACTTACTCTTCCATTTTTTCTTATCATTTGGTGTTTCTTGTTTATTTGTGTTGTAGTTACAAATAGGTAATTCTATATTTTATAAAACCCAACCTAGACCTTGAAAAATATGGGCTGATTATGCTACATTATTCCCGCAGCGGGAATCGAATTCGCGCCGCTGCTCTTATATCAGCCACTTGCTTAGGTACTGCGTCGTCCTTCCTGGGGTGAAAGTCTCTAAATTGTTAGCGATGACTTAGCGCCAAAATTTGATCGCTGAGTCCTAACTGATAATGTGAGTACTATAACACGCAATGACGACTTAACGTCCGAACTCAGTTGCTAAGTCATCGCTAACAATGTTGAGACTTACACTCCTGGCCACCATATCTCCCACGATAAAATGTTTTCCCTAAAAATTGGATATTTATTTCATCTTTGACAAATTACATGTTTTTATGTTATTGTACATTATATGCCATGGATGCGCCATGATCACGGGTAAACTGAAGACTTTGCGAGTACCTAGATGGTTATTGGCAGATATATTGACCTACCCTCTTACTCAGTCTCTTGCTAGGAACAATTTACAAATCATGGTAAATATGTCATTATTAGTGAAAATAATTAACAACCATGATAATTTCAAAAGTTGTATGATAAAATGTTTTATCCGGTAAATTCACATTGATCCTCTCCGTCAAATTCAAATTCAAATTCGTTTATTTACACTTAAATATAACTTTACAGAATTAATCTAATACGCTATATCTAAAACTTCTACAAGAAAAAAAATACAAATTATAATATACTTACCTACATTCATTATTAACTTATTTTAGGTTAACAAGATACACAAAAAAAAACACAACAGATATACAAATACAATAGGCACATAAAATAACTAACATAACATAGGTATACATAATTAAATACTCTCACAATAATTGAGACACACTCGGCCTGATCGAAATCTGGCACGTTGTTCGGGCACGCAAAGCCGGCTGGCTTCAGTGAGAAGAGTGGGACAATCAGTTATACCTTTCAACAAACTGCAGAGAGTTATGATTTGAACATAGAGCCGCCTTGTTTCTAGGGAGTTATAACCTAAGGTACCTTGCAAAAACTTTGAAGGGTATATAAACGGATAGTATCCGTAAAGCTTTTTATATAAAAAACGCAAAAATCTTTTTTGAACTTTTTCTAACATCCAAACGCATGCACTAGATTCAACTTTGGACCGGATTAAAGAAGTGTATAGAAGTTTAATAGCATTAACATTGGTAAAGTTTTTACAACTACGGGATACGAAACCTAGTTTTTTAAAACAAGAGACAGTAAGTGTACGGATATGGTCGTGAAAATTTAGTTCAGTGTCGAATACTACGCCAAGATCCATAACCGAATAGCACCGTTTGATCGTCTCACCGCTAAGCTCATACTGTGCAACCGTATAATGTGATGACCGAGTAAAGGTTACTACTTCGCATTTGGACATGTTAAAGTGGAGTCGATTTGCGTCACTCCATGCTTGAATCGCATTTATATCACTCTGCAGATCATCACAGTCTTTAGGCGTTTTAATGCTAGTGAAGACCTTGACATCGTCTGCGTAAATTAGGCAATTCGCTTTACTTATACACTTAGTCAGGTCATCAATCATGATAGTGAACAGTAATGGACCTAGCGACGAACCTTGACTAACGCCTGAACGGGTATGGTAAGAAGGGGAGTCATAACATCCGAGTCGCACAAACTGTTTTCGGTCACCCAGATAGCTGGCAAACAGCCGTAAAAGTTTCGGAGCCAGCCCGTAAGAGCTCAGCTTTTTAAGTAAAACGTCGTTATCCACTTGATCAAACGCCTTCTTAAAATCCAAATAAATTACATCTACCTGGATATTGTTATCCAGTCCTTTTGAGATGTAATTAACCAAAGTGAGCAAATTTGTGTTGACTGATCGACCTTTTCTGTAAGCATGCTGTGAATCACTGAGATATGGCGTTATTTGTTCGTAAATATTAATGTGCAAAATGCTTTCAAAGAGTTTGGCGAACGCTGATAATATCGCTATGGGACGGTAGTTTTCAACAAGCGTCTTGTCACCTGACTTATGGATGGGTGTCACCCGGGATTGTTTCCATATTGTAGGATAAGTGCTGGTGTTAATAGACAGGTTAAAAATATGAGCCAACGGAACCGATAATTGGGTTTTAAAGGCTTTGATTATGTAAGGTGGCACGTTATCAGGACCTATAGCGCTTTTTGACTTCATTCTTACTATATGGTATTCCACTTCACTAACGGAGATGTTTAGTATGGTAATAAGACTATTGTTACCGACATCCACAGCCTGGTCTGCACTTAAGGTAGGCGTATGCGGTAGGAATACACTACTGAAATAATCTGCATAGGCTTTGGCAGCATATGGGCCTCTGTGACTACTTCCATTATGAGTGACGGATGGTTCCTCCCTTGGTTTTTAAATTAGATATGTGCTTCCAGAAAGCATGCGGATTTGAGATAAGTTCGTCTTGTATGCGTGCTATATAGTGATCATAGGCCAAGGAAGTACTTGATTTTACATGAGATTAATTGAGATCTAAAAAAACTATAGATAGTTTTATCCCTACCTGACTTCCATATCTTATGCAATTTAGATTTTAATCTAAGGTCGGCAATTATTTCTTCAGTGAACCAGGTGGGGTACCTTCTAGATGCACTTGGTCTACGCTCTTTCTTTGGGATGCAGTCATTAAAACTATCATAGAGTGATCTGTACAAGGATTCTACTGCAATATTCACGTCTGTTTGAATAAGAACGTCATCCCAAGAAATACTTTCAACCACATCATAAAGTGAAACAAAATCTGCCTTACGAAAATTCCAGTCTGTGGAGCCTTCAATGTTGCTAGCCTCCATTTTCTTATCTTCGTTGATCCTGTTACAACCGTCAAAAGGTTGTCTAGAAGAGATCGCTTTATTTAGCGACAAGTGCGCCCATTATGTTTACATTTATTTATTTTTACTGTTGTAGTTTCTAGCTTGTAAGGTTTTGTTGTAATATATAATTATCATTAATTCATTCACTTCTATGCCCTATCCTTCAGGTGTGCCACCTTCGAAAGTAGTATACGATGTGAAAGTGACCCATAATATCGACGGTAGTGATATGGGAGCTTGCAGTCCAGGGTTCAGATCCAATACCGACAACACTTGTGAAGGTAAAAATTTACACACTTTTCATTTATTACCCAACTAGCTGTTGCCAGCTGCTTCGCCCGCGTTGTACTGGGGTGCAAAAATACATATATCCCATATACATGTAGTGCATACCCCTATAAACTTTGACAGCCCATTTTTCTCCCATGGGAAATGGTTTATGAGATATAAAGCCTATGTGGTAATCCAGGTTATAATCTACGTACATACCTACCAAATTTCATCGAAATCGGTTTAGCCGTTTCGACGTGATTGAGTAACAAACAAACAAATAAATAAACAAACATCTAAACTTTCGCATTTATAATAATAGTGGGATTTCTAATCCCTCCTTCCCCCTTCCACCACCGGACAAGCACCACTGAGAAGTACCACCCATACCTGGTTTTAAATTAGATTAGATTAGATTAGATTAGACAATTCTTTATTGCACTAAAAAAATAATACATAGGCGAAGTTAATGCTAATTAGCATTTTCTACCAGCTAACCTTTGTGTAGTGTGGAGAAAGTGGTAGTGCCAGAAAATAGAAAGGTAAAACCACTTTAGCTAAGGTTTCAAAAAAAAAACTTACAAAAATTAATAATAATAATACCCCCGCAGGGCACGCTTGTGGCGAACGTTCGGTGTGTGGCGACACCGCGGAGTCCCATTACTCCCTGGGGTTGACAGAAACCCCTGACCCTTATTTTGCCTTAGTTGGCCGGTCAAGGGTGGAGGCGCAAGAGCGGAACCTATGCTCAAAGGGTTGAAGTGTTAAAGGCATAAAGCCGGGAGTAGCGCTTAGTGAAACTGCAGCACACCTCTCAAAACCCTTTAACCGCCCACACTAACGTTGCCCCTTACGCTGCCTTCTATTGGCGGCACTTATGGGGGCCCGTTTAGTGGACGGCTAGTCACCACCTGCCTCAATAATTCTAAATATTACAGGATTGGCAGGTGCCGCATCTCATTTCTCTGATAACCCATAGGTACTCTATTTCATAAGCATTACTGTAACAATAGCCCGAACTCTAATCCATGTGTTGCAATAGTACCTACTACCATCTGTCTCACCTCCACCTTTTCATAGTGATTTTTATAAAACAAACAGGCCTCTTACTCGTTGGCTTCGACCCCGGTAATGCTTTTGTAAAGGTCCAGGCCTAAAGCCTGTGTTAAGTAATACATGTGTGGAATAATAATACATAAACGAAATACATAAAATACCTACATAAAGTGCTCAGTTTTGTTGGGTATCTTGAAGAGAGATGAAGTGTTTAAAGAGTTTGGATTTTAAGACGCCCATAGAGGCGTTTTATTGGTGTTTCGACTGTTTCGATGTGCGAGTGTGAGGCGCAACGTAGTTCGTCGTACCATCCCCCCTCGAGATAACATACTAGTTCTGAAACACTGCATAGTCGTGAGCTATTATAGCTATATGTATAGTGTTAGCTATAAGTGTTGTTTTTAAGGTATTTCTAGACATGAGCCTTGTTATCATATATTGTATGTGCACATTGTTGCCTCAAATAAACGTTATATTATATTATTATTTATTTATAGATATAGATGAGTGTGAAATAGAGAACAACCACTGTCACTCGACGCAGATATGCGCGAACACAGAGGGGGGATACCGCTGCTCCTGTTCCGCAGGGTACGAGTCACTAGGAGTCGGACAACGGTGTATGGGTAAGATATATAATATGTCTATCTATAAAATTTTCTTCTTTTATAATCAAAATCTCGAGAAAATTTATAAAATGCTGCTCGATGAAATGTTACAGAACTAGCGTATTGCACGATACCACAGATTACTAAACACTTACTACGAGCCGTTCAAGAACCCTGCTCGTTCAATAATTCCGCCTAGTCAATAACCCGGCCCGGTTAATGTACCAGTGCTTGAGAAAAATATTTTTTTATTTGAAAAGATATACTTTCAGATTGGTCCCATAGAAATTTCTCGAAGAATCGATTCAGTGGTTTAGTTTTTTCTGTTGTCTGAAGTCGGTTATATTTTTGTTAAAAAGTTACTTGTTAGTATAAAGTATGTATTGTTATGTTTGCAGATATAAACGAGTGTTTGCGCGGCACATCAGGGTGCGAGTTCGCGTGCGTGAACACGGCGGGAGGGCACGCCTGCGCGTGTCCGCGCCACATGCGCCTGCACGCCGACCGGAGGCGCTGCTACACACCCCGTACGCACACCTACTACCTTACCTACCTATACTTTACTAATACTAGCTTTTACCCTCAGCTTTGCTTGCGTCGCCGGGTAAAAGTATTATTTCTATTACAAACCAATAAACCTATGTACTCATTAATCCTCTCTCTTCCAAGCTATGTATCCCACATGGTGCTCAGCTTTCCTGCTCGTTCTTCTCAACTTCGCTCTATCCTCGACGGTCGTCTTCAAAACTTGGCACTTTTAAATGTCTTTTGAAATTACATCTCTCCACCCTTGTCTTGGGTCTACCTCTAGATCTTCGACCGGGGATGGAAAGTTGTAGTGCCAAATTCCATACATAGTCAGGTGGCGGCCTCTTCACGTGGCCGTACCATCGCAGCCGACTCTCCTGCATCTTGTCAGCGATGTCGCGCACGCGCAGGCTTCCTCGCACGTACTAGTTACGGATTTAATCGAGCCTGGTGACGCCACACATGCACCTTAGTATCTTAATTTCGGCAACTTGGATGGTATGCACGTTCTTCTGCGTTACGGCCCACATTTCGCTTCCATACATTAAGACTGGTCTTATGATAGGTAGTCTTACATCATAAGAACCTTAAGTTTTACAGGTATTCTTTTGTCACAGGTGACACCGGTTACTTCTCGCCATTTTAACCCCTGACAAGCACACATCTAAAAGGTATACCTCTTTAGGCATTGAGGGTGAAAAGTACCCAACACATTTCATTTTCAAATATTTTGGTCCCTAATAAAGTGAGATTTTTTATTTTTTATTTAAAGCTTGAACAATTCTCTATAAAATAGATATAATATTAAATTAATTAGAGTCAATTGAAATAGATAAAAATACTATCGAAGCTAAAAAAGGTGCGTTTTTGAGATTGTTTTGTTTTTGGGCCGTATCTTTAATTCTAACGGACTAAAATATAAAAAATTATAGTGTTTTGGAAAGCTTAGAAAGTGATCTAAAGGATGGTGAAATTCGTTTTTTTATCCGCTTCAAAAAGTATAGTTATTTTTCTACTTGAATGCATTAAAGTAGCGTATGCTAAAAAGTAGGTACAGGACGGATTTTTAAAGAAATCAGAGATCTATTACTCATTGTAATCTTTATTTTCTAGCACGAAAATACAAATAAACATAAAATATATATTTTAAATAGAATTTTTGTTACAACACTCTACGCACATAGGGCATCGATGTCGTTTACACATAGATTTTTCACACTGCGGACACATCATGGTTGTTTTAACTTCTAATGAATAATGACAATATGAACATCTTGTTTTGGATATTGATATGACTTCAGAATAATTAACAGCAGGTGTTTTGTAGTTGAGAAGTTGAGCTATCATCAGTTGTTTCGTCGTTAATAAGCACAGTAGAATTTCTCCTTCGTTTACTCATCTAAAACAAATATCACAATTTACGAAACTATTCCAAATGTCTAAAAATATTTTATATGTCAACACATATATATGTTTATATATATGACTTATACATGCATAAAAATAAATAAATTTCCATAAGTTCATGAATATTTTGTGCTACAATTGTAATCATAAATTATTACTTACTGTAAATAAAAAAAGAAACACTCATATGATCCGATAAAAAAGTCTTGAACACTTGACTGTCTACACTTAACTGGCACACTGGGTTAAAAGTACCCACAGCGTTCCGCGCTCACTGCGTTGTAACAACTGAATCTCACCAACGGCTACTGAACACGCTTCCTCTAGGTCTCAACAAAACATCGCTGGAAGGGAAGGCCCTTTGTTAAATATACTCAAAGAATTATAACGAAATAAAATTTTAGGGTGGGTACTTTGTACCCAGTGTGCTTGTCAGGGGTTAATCACGCTGCGGCTATTCGGTGCTGAAACATTCTACGTTCCCAGAATTATGCATCATACTACCCAGATACTTATATTGATCGCACAAGGTGACCAATTGCCCATCGATGTTGATCGGGCTATTGTTGCTTGGGTCTGATTCATTGAACGACATGAACTGGGTTTTTGATATACTCACAAAAGCGCTCCTTGTAACTCGGCACGGCTCTCAGTGCAAATGGCTACGTCGTCAGCGTATATAAAAGTCAACTACGCTGAGGTCTGCGCAGTGAGTTAATCCAAAACCCAGCAAAACAGCAAACTTTTCCTTTGTAAATCGGAACTATGGTGCTCAATCTCTATGCATTCTCTGGCATTTTAGAAGAGAGGAGCACACAGTTAAAGAAGTTGCTAAGATTTTTTTTTGTACGATTCCTCGCTCGCGTAGAGATTATTAAGTCTCTCAGTTTTGAGTTCAGGGTTCATCGTGACAAGGCATTTTTCATTCAGATGTGTCTCGGGCTACCCTTCTCCAGTTGGGGCCCGCTTTGAGTGTATCATAATCTCATCCTAAGCGCTGAGTGGAATAACCAACATTATTTATTTTAATATTTATTTCAGTTGCATCATACAGAAAATCGTACGAAGATTTGGACACGAGTGAATATCTAAGCGCGTCTGTCGAGTACCCGGCTAGATATAAACACATTAGGAACGTTTAATGTACTACCTACTTTATTCTTAGATTTTTGAGATGGTTTTAAAAATTTTGGAATTTTCCGTATGTGTTCGGATAACACTATAAAAATAAAAATACTACTTTATTCTTTCTTTATTATTTATTAGCTTCCGCCCTCGGCTTTGCATGCGTATGTACGTACAAGTAGCCTATGGTAGTTATCATCTATCTGTATACTAAATTTCATAGAAGTAGGTCCTACCGTTTAGCCGTGAAAACGTAATGCTGACAGTGAGACGAGTTACTTTCGAATTTATATTATTAGTATCGATTGTAAACAGATAGTTTACAAGACATACAAACTTACAAAAAGGACATGTACTTAAAAGGCGAGTTTAAACTCTTAAATTATGTTCTTTTTGTCTTCCATTCAATCTCAATAAATATATTTGTACATAATAAAACGCACCACTAGATACTACTTACGATTTATAAATTCGAAAGTCTGTTAGTCTGATCACAACTGCTGAACAGTTTATGATAAATTTTAATATAGCTTAACCAGAATCTCACGACAAATCATACGGAAATAACCAATTACTTAACTATAAATACGAACTATAATAAGAATCGGATATTTTAACCCTGATGCCAAAAGAGCGGTCTTATAACTTTGTATGTCTGTGTGTCTGTCTGTGTGTGGTATCGTAGTTCCCAAACGGATATACCGATTCGGATGCGATTTTTTTTATTAGAAAGCTAGTTTAACTGGTGTGGTTTTAGCTATGTTACTTTTTAACTCCCAACTCAAAAAGAGGGGCTCGCGGCTTTTTAAAGTTTTTAATTAAATGAGTTTGTGTCCAGTACATGGATAGATAGTTAATTCTTTATTGTTACACCAAATTACAATTACTTAGCCTAGAAAACTTAAAGATATGATGGTACAATGGGCGCCCTTATCGTTTAAAGCGATCTCTTGAAATCTTGAACCATCATTCTTGGTTTGCAATAGAAAGGATACTGTTAGCCTGCCATGCAAGCAAAGCTGAGGGCAAAAGCTAGTAAAATATAAATAAGAAATAAAACACGATCTATTTTATATAATTTATTTACAAAATCTAATAACTGTTAAATACGAATAAATTTTAAAAACATAACGATATGTGTTTTCTAATAACCTATTTTTAATACATTACAAGCTTCTTAAATCTACAGTAGGTGGCATTTCATATGGATTTTAAGGAAGGTTATTATTTATTTATTAGTATTATGAAATTGGCCACCTTTTTGTGAATTACGTGCGTTGGCATAAAATTACCATTTTGGGATATACTTTTAATTATTCTGTTTACGGAATTGAGCTAGATTTAGGAACATTAAAAACTCTTCAAAAGTAAAAATTTATTTTACATATTCAAATTTTAAATATCATTTTATATCTTGCTTGCAGTTACAACTTGAGCAAGGCCATGTAGGCCAGGCGTGACAGGTTTTGATTTTGCATTAATCGGGAATAAAAATTACACACAATCCCAGGTGAAATTTTTTTTTCACGAGTTATACCAAAATTTAATTGTTTAATCTCACTGACGCCTAGCCTAGTAACAGCTGAACCAATTTAGATTGAATTTTAAATAGGTAGAATCAGAGACATTATAGTTGATTACATAGGTAGGTACTCTGTTTATTATGTAGGTAGATATGTATGATAGATGGATAATATCGTTATTGCACACCATTAAATTATAAATGAAAATCAGAACAAAAAATTCTGTTTAAATCATAGATACATCGCGATCTTATCGCTAAAAGCGATCTCTTCCAGGCAACCTTTGGATGGTCATAAATATGATGTTAATAAATAAATTATCCTATCATAAAAACGAAACGGTAGCCGCTTACCACTGTATCATCATCATCATATCAGCCAAAGGACGCCCGCTGCTGAACATCTCCTCAATAGATTTCCAGAGCTACCAATCTTGTGCGGTCTGCACCGAACGGCTCCCAGTTACCTTTATCAGGTCGTCTTTCCATCTAGTGAGGGTCCTACGCTGCGCTTTCCAGTGAGTGGTATCCACTCGAGAACCCTTCTGCCCCAACGGCCTTAGAGCTATATGGCCTGCCCACTGACACTTCAGCTTGCTAATCTTTCGTGCTATGTCGGTGACTTTGGTTCGTCTACCACCACTGTATGCTTTTATGTTACCATGTTACAAAACAATAAATGTTAGGATTAGGAAATACTTAAAAACACAAATAATAATAGATAACTAGCTTGGAATAAAAGTAGTTATGTAACTAAAATATTTTAAGTAATGGTAGCTTAATAGTAGACAAAATAGGTAAATAAATAGTTACTAAGTTAAAGTAATGTTGGTTATAGTACCTATGTAAGTAAACTTAAATGTATTATTATATAAATCATATTATAATAGGTTAATTTTACTTGTTTTACTTGATATTGGTATATGTACCTACCTACTACATAACACATGCTAAGAGTACTAGGAGGCTAACGCTACATAGTAATAAGTGCTTAATATTATTAATGTATTGTAGTGGCCCAGCAGGGCTCTCAGGTTTTGGACCAAAATTTTTCGTAAAACATCGATTGTTGATTGACTAAATCAAGCTCAAATTCGTAAACAGAATTTTACTAGATAATATAGGTGAGTAATTAGTTGTGTTGAGAGAATGAGGTATTCATCGGTACGTAATTATGTAGCGATCGGCGCGAGGCGTTCATTCCCGAACATCTTCTTCACAGGTCCTCGCTTGGGGTCCAGGATTCGCTCGTCGTGCTTGCGGGCATTATGTCTGGGAGGAAAGGACTGGTTCAATAGATTGCTCTTTTCCAATAATTACATTATTATAAGCGTCGATTCTTCTGTTACGAGTGTATTAGTACGACGACATATCTAGCTAGATTTATCCAGTAAAAGCTGCCCTCGCATTGTGTAGACTTTCCGTACAATGAGAGATTAGCTTAAACTGGAAATCTAGATTGACTAATAATAGTGTGTACCTAACCTACTACCTAGCCAGTGTTTTACTGTGCTTTGGATGTTTGGAATTCGTATGTAAACCCGAAAGGTTGTCCTTACTTTTATAAACAATGTTTGTTCTACTATTTCTAGAAATTTAATGATAATTTCTGTTTTTTAAGAGATTTTAAAATCTTAGACAAACCTCTTGTACATAAAGCTATGTCTAAGAAACCTTTGATTTTTCTTTAAAAAACGTTGATTTTATCTTTATGAGACGTTGTTTATTTTCATAAAATCTCTTTTTTCGGATACATCGTAGCCTAATTATATATTTCAAGCACCCTCTATAATATTTTAGTAAAATTTTCTGTCATGTGAAAAACACTGAATTGCATTGTTTTTGACGTAATGGTGTCGAAATTAGGAGTTCTTTACTAAAAGAACTCCTAATTTCGAAGCAAAAAATGGGGTGTGGCGATGTCATGGACACGGCCGTGTGGTGTACGTGAATACGTGTTCGTAACAGGTAATATTTTCTATACAAAATATAAAATATGCTATTTTATGTACGTTATAATCATGTTTGAATACTCTAAGCAGTACTTCGGGTCATACTAAATGGAAATCTCGAAACGCAGCAAAATGACCTCAAAATGGAGGCGCTTCCCCCTCCACCGCACGTGATGCGTCACAGTCCTCACTTAGCGTAACGAATTCTTTGACCTTTTATCTATCCAGTGGAGTAATTAAATTTTAAATAGAGATGTAGTTGCAACACCAAACTGTATCCACCCATTTTGTTAATACTTATTCGTTTTTAAAATTGCAATTTTAAAAACGTATTCACGTCAAAAAGACCGCAGCGCGTCAGTTGGACAGCAATTGTTCAAGATAGACTTGTTCAATACCGAATGAACTGTCGTAATTTGAAGCCCTGGCCTAATAAGTGTACCTAGGTGTGAGTTTCTCCAGTATGTGCATTGTATAAGTGTGTGCGTAAAACAATACGTGCTTAAATGATTGAAGGGGAACATCGTGAGGAAACTTGTCCTAAAACATTCTAAGAAATGTGTCATCAGTTGGTACCATAAAATATCCTACCAAAATTCTATCTAACGGTAAGTAGGTAATGTGCAAAGTGTTGTAATTGGAGTTGCCTCTGACTACCCTCTGAACTGTATACTTACTGCCAGTACGGCCCATTCTTCTGCAGACGCATAATGTTGTTCTGAACTATCATCAGCTCGTTCTGCAAATAGGTCCTCTGGTCATGTACTCGCACGAACAGCTGAAATTAATTAGGGAGCTGAAATAATCAGGACTTTCTAGAATTTATCATATATCTACACAAAACACAATCAGAGACACCTATGTACTCTTTCTACCTATCCTATGTTAAAAATAGGTAGAAAGATGGTATAAAAAAACTAATAAATATAGTACTTAAGTGTATATCTCTAAACTCTCAACGTTTCTGATGGGTATACAATAAGCGTAACGCCATGTTTTGGTAAATAAATCAAAACATGACGCCTGCTCAAATAATTTTGTTGTTGTATAGGTACTTTTGTAGTTTACCTTTGACTCGGAATCCAGGCGCCACTCCTTACTGCGCAAAGTACTGATCAAATCGGTTTTAAGCCTCTCGAATCTCTTCACGGTACGCAGCAACTCAGCCTAAAATTATCAAAATCAACCGTTGGTAGAATGTAGGAACGTACCTCGCCAAATAACGAAACGCATCAGACACATCTAATTCGTTTCGATATATGGCAAGGGCAAGGTAATATTGAGCCATAAAATAAAATTCTGAGGACTTACTGGAGTTAGGATGTCCAAGTTTATGTTCAAATCGTCGTGTTTCAGTCGGCAATCTGAAAACAGGTCATGAAAGTTATTCAATACAAACCTAAACTATCATTTTCGTTTCCTTTATCCACGCTACGGCCTCTCTGTGACCTTAACCCAGGTCTACACTAAATAATGTAGGTCAAGCTTACATATACTTACCTCCATAAATACCTACCTCAAATAATTAGGTCAACAATTTGGGTGCAGGCCGCACAAGATGAGGAGGCTTATCATGTATGTACCTACAACAGTGGACGTACTATGTCTCATGGTGATGATGTGTAGCCAATTCTGTTAAGTATGTTTTTGTTTATTGAAGTAGCTATGATTTATCTTTACTTCCTTACTATAATAAATTCGAAAGTAACTCTGTCCCTCTGGCTGTCTCTCTGTCTTTATCTCTGTCTCTCTGTCTGTCTGTATGTTACATTTTCATGACTAAACGGCTGGAACTATTTTATGCAGTCTTAATATAAGGTCTTTACCTATGAAATTTCCGTTTTGTAAGGAATAAGTGAAAGTATGTACTTATTTTTTTAAACTTTTTTATTTCTGTTATTCAAAGTAATCACCCATGCAATCGACGCATCTTTGCCAACGCATTGGCAGTTTATTGATGCCCTTCTTGTAAAAATCAGCTGGACGGGAAGCAACAAACTCTTCAAAGGCATTTTGTACTGCCTCTCGGGAATTGAATTTTATACCCACTAAAAAGTTGTCTAAATTTTGGAAAAAGTAATAGTCGGTAGGTGCAAGGTCTGGTGAGTATGGCGGATGAGGGAGAGCTTCCAACCCCAGCTCTTGCAGCTTGGAAACTGTCTGTTGTGCAGTGTGGGGTCACGCATTGTCGTGAAGGAGCAGTGGGGACGACCGATTGACCAAAGCTGGTTGCCGATGTGCAAGCTTCTCCATCATTGTCTCCAGTTCTTCACAGTACACATCTGCAGTAATGCTCATGCCGTTTTGTAAAAAGCTGTAGTGAATCTCACCCGCACTAGACCACCAAACAGTGACCATCACCTTTTAGGGGTCATATTTGGTTTAGGGCATTGCTTTGGTGCTGAACCAGGATCTAACCAACTTGCTGAGCGCTTTCGATTATCGAACAGAATCCATTTTTCATCGCACGTAACAATTCGGTTCAAAATTCCTTCATTTCTTTGCCTATTGAGCAGCGCGAGGCAGGTCTCGACGCGTACGTTGTGCTGGCGATCGTTAAGTTCGTGGGGCACCCATCTATCAAGTTTTTTTACCTTGCCTATTTGTCGCAAATGGATCAAAATTATTTTGATGCTAACATCAAAAGCTGCTGCTAGCTCAGCTGTAGATTGAGTTTCGTCAGCTTCCACAATCGCCTTTAATTCATCATTGTTGACCAAAGTCTTCGGACGACCACGAGCTTCATTTTTCAAGTCAAAATTTCCAGAACGAAACCGGGAAAACCAATAACGGGTTGTGCGTTCGTTTGTACAGTTCTCTCCGTAAACATTTTTGATGTTACGTGCCGTTTGTGTCGCGTTGGTGCCACGACGGAACTGACATTCCATAATTACACGAATTTTTAAAGTATCCATTATAACGAAAAATGGTCAAATGTAATGAAAATACAACGCTAATCAATAAACAAAACACTGAGTTTGTAAAAAGAATGTCATGTTTTTAAAACAAAATTAATTTTAATTCAGAATACAAAGCCATTCCAACTTTTTTTCTATTTGAAATTACCAGTACTGAAGAACGGCAATTTCATAGGTAAAGACCTGTTATAACAGTGCCCTGTATGTAAGAGTGTGAAACTAATAAAACTAATATCAAGTCTTTTTTATGTTTTGAGAAACCGTCACTTGAATATCGTCATAAAATTGCTCATTAGCCCTGACTAGATTGTATTAAAACTAAAGTACACTTACGATGTAGGTACGTAATATAAAAAAACATAATAAAATTAAAAACTACAAAACGAATTGTTATACTCTCCACGCTAAAATATAATTTTACTCTGTTCTTCCATATATATGTCTATAACTATAATGTCAACTCACCAGGGCCACAGATCTTAGCATTCTTAATCCTATCTTTAAGAATCGGCAGTTCTTCTCTCAGCATCTCTATATTCTCCAGCAGGATCTTATGTTTTCCGCTCTCACGATGGAGGTCGTCATCGTAATCCCAGGAGTAATCGCTCTGCTGCAGATCTTCCTGGAGATTGAAGATCTTTTTCTCTATCTCGCCGTTTTGCCATGCTGCCGAATCTCTGAATTAACAGTCAAATAATTTTGGGTTGGATGGTAAACTTGTACCTACTTCCTACGTTATTTTGATGTGGTTCATTAGATCCATCCGTACTTAAAAATTCGAAATTCTGTCTCTCTGTCTGTTTGTCTGTTTGTTTGTCTGACCGATTTCGATGAGGTATCCAAACTAATTTTAAAAATTCTAAAGTAGGAACCTATGTACCTAACTCTTGACTATTCGTTACGATTTCACGACTAAACGACTGGACCGATTTCGAAGAAATTTGGTAGTCAGGTAGATTGTAACCGGTATTGGGACATCGGCTACTTTTTACCCGACTGCGCAGAAGGAGGGTAATATTTTTATTGACAAGCCACGCATGCGAAGCCGCGGGCGGCAGCTAGTAATCCATAAAGATGAATGCCTTTCCTACTACTTTAAGCGTAGCAAATACACAACCGTAGGTAGGTACTTATGCTATAATGAGTTTGTTACCATCGATCACAAACAAGATATAAAAAGGTAGGTACCTACCTGCCTGACCAAAAAGTTGACTTGTGGACTTAGCACAAAAGTTATTTTATAATAGCTAAAAATAATTTATGATAATAATCAATAATGCATATTATGTAGGTACCCACTGGTAGAACGAAGATTCAGATTCAGTTGCTAGGACCTAGGTACCTAGGTTTGGGACTAAATTCTAGCAGTGCTTCTAGACGACTATACTGACTGGATCTATCTACATTTACATGAATAGGGCAAACGAAAAACTCTTCTTCTAATTTACTAGAAAAAGATTCTAATTTACTCCAAAATAGTCTAAAATACTTTCACTGACCTACAAGTCTTTTCGTGTTCCAATTCACTTTTCAAACAATCGATTTCGCTATCATTCATTGTAAATAACTATTTGGCTAATTTAGATGGCGAAAATTGCAGTGATACAATATCACTGGTGCCCTGGGGCAGGACCATTGATTAAACAGAGCGATGGTAACCAGTTAATATGCCAAATTGTTGACCTTGGCTTCTGTATCTCTAGGTAGGTACCCGTTCGATTTGCATCATAAAATGTGTATGTGTCTTTCTCCAGAGTATGTTGAGCAAAATATAGTTTTGGGACATCATTCTTATTTTATTTTGCACTCTGCTATGCCAGGACAGTCTTTGAGTTTCTTAAGGTTGCGCTGATAGTTGAAATCTAGTCTATTTTGTCTAATATACGCAACCTAGAGCTGTAACGAAACTTTACATCACAGGAAAAAACTACAGGAAAAATTGAATGTTGTTGTGCTTCGATCCGAAATGTCAAATGTGTCATGTGTCATGGAACGTCATGCATGCGAGGCAAATGTCAACAAGCATTTCGAATTTTGAAATTCTCAATTTCTAACTGAAACAAAAGAAAACTTAACTTGTAATTTTAGTAAACTTTCTTTGAAAAATGAGTTTATTATGTGCTGTGTTACAGGAAGCTAACAATGCGATATCAGTGGATTTCAATAAACATCGAGATGAACTGTTGCCCAAGGTAAAAGACCTCACAGAACGTGTTCAAATGTTATCATGGGCCTTGCAACAGAATTTCATCGATACTTACGTTAATTTCACTGTTACTAAAAGTCTAGAGCAACTCAATTTCAAGAACCGAAAGGGTAACATAGATTCAGAGCATAAAAGCTGTTCGCAAGATATTGAAACCGTGCGTGATCAATTCGAAGTTTTCGACAACGAATTCAACTCTTCGTGGCTGAAATTATGTAAACAGTACGATTATTTGAACGATTTGAGCGTCGCAGTTGGAGGAAAGCAGATTCTAGAACGGGCTAACCATGAGTTCAGTAGGTTCAACTACAGTGAAGCAATGCTGGCCATCACAGAACTGAAAAAAGAAATAAAGAATTTAAAATTTGAAGGAAACTTGTCTAAAGCGCTAACGAATCTCAATGCTCAAGCGGAAAATCAACTGGCGCTGTACACTGCCCACTTGAGTACTGAGTGGGAAGATATCTTCACTTGGTCAGAGAAAAAAGGCTTGCATTTCCTCACTTATTCACTATCGGTCCAGCAAAGTGACCCTGTCATGCTAAAAAAGGTTCTGAAATCTATGTATGTTACCGACAGAATGAATGCAGAGCTAGGCCTATTCTCCCACTTCTTTCTTGATCAGTTACTTCGCAATGTGATAAGACATAACTGTGATATTTACACTGAAGACCATATTGGTGCTATAATCTTTAACATCAAGATAAACTTAAATGATACAAAAAAGCCTAGCTATCAGACTGTATTCAATAATTTGACTGCTATATTTGAATTCCTGCAGTCAATGTTAGGTGCACACTTTGAAACTGACCGTACATTCATTGAAGTGTTCGCTGATTCAATTAGAAATAAGTTCTTCAGCATAATCATTGAAGATTGCATCCGTAACAACTTACCCTCTTGTGACAGCAGTTACCAACAATACAAAAACATTGTTATTGAATTGGATTCATTCAATAAGTTCCTGATAGATCTCAAGTTTATTGAACCAAGTAATTCACCACTAAACAAATATATTGATGATACTGAATGCGTATTGTACAATAAGAAATGTGATAAACTTCTGTCCGATGTCCGTTGCTTGTTATCAGAGAGTCTCACTTATGGAACAATAGCAGTCGGCACCTCGATAGAAAATGAAAATGAATCTTTACTGAACGAAACAGAGAATAATGACACTGAGACTTGGGATCTATTAAAACCAATTTTCTTACCCAAATGTGTGATTTCACGTAATGTCAAACAGATAATGACAATGATAGTTGAACATCTTGAAGAGAGTACTAAACTACCAGAGAAGTATAGCATCCAACTTGTTGCATATGTAAGAGATATAGCTGTTCTGTACCAAAGTGTTGTGCCAAAAAAGTTTAAAGTTAACTTGGAGTGCTGCCCTTCTGATATTGGTAAGACATTTAATATAAAAACATTACCCTCCTGCTTCACAGTCAAGTTCAGTTTTTTTTCTGTGTTATTATTATTACTTTATTCATTTATTTATTTACTAGGCAAGGCACACATAGTAAATACAATATTACAAAGCATTTTTAAAACAATTCTATAAAATGTGTGCCAACAACAGGCATGCACAGTTTTTACGTTAAAATTTTAAGACAACAGTTAGTTAAGTAAATAATAAAACACAGACAAGAAAACAAAATAATAGGTACTTACTTTCAGGATCATCCCACTACTGGTAAAAGACCTCCCTTTCCTTCATCTATTTTATTTGGTCTTGGGCTTGTTTATTTTTTTGATTCTTTTTATGTGTAAAGTTACAAAATAATATAAAGATAGTGTGAAGCACCTTGTGACAACTTATTTATTTGACAGCCTGTTTATTTACAAAACAAAAAAAATACATCATGTTTAATATTTTACAACCTTGTTCATACTAAAATGTTTTATCCTTTCAGCATTATTCTTCAACAACTGCTTCTACCTAGCCCACGGGCTGGTTGGTCCTCCGTGGTGCACCACCCTCCCCAAACCCCTGGCTGACCGCCTGACCCTGGCGCTGCTGGAGAGCATCCAGGATCTAAGGGTGCTGGGGCTGGAGAAGCTGTCACTGTACTTGCAGAAGCAGAAGAGTGCTATTAATCAGAGTGTTGAGGCTAAAGGTACTATTTTCCTTTTCATTTAACTTAACTTTTAATAGACTATATATTCTATAGGTTATTATGGTTGGAGTACACAGTGGGTTAATAAGGCCTTGCGAGCACTACGACATTTAATCATTCTTTATTGTCCACAAGAAAATACATTTAAAAGTACAGAAATAGAGGACATGTACAAAGGCGAGCTTAACCCTAGGAAGAGTTTTCTTCCAGCAAACCTTTGAGGCTAGAGAGAGAAATTATTTTAAAGGTAGGTAAGTGTACATACAAGAATCATAAATATGTACAAATATCTTAAACAAATAAAACGAAATATTCCTAAAGTAACTAATAATATTATGAATAAAATAAATAAACGAATGTATACAAAAATAAATATATACCTACAATAAAATAAAATTACAGAGTTCCGTTTGAAAGTGTTCTTTCTTGTTAGCATAAGTAAGGTGTGGAACTCACTTCCGGCGTATGTTTTTCCAGACCAGTATAATCTTGGAGTCTTCAAGTCCAGAGTGAATAGGTTCTTTCTAGGCAAGCGTGATCCATTTTCGATCACACCTTCACTTACCATCAGGTCAAGCGCTTGACTATCATAAATAAAGATAAAGTATCCTGTCAGTTATTAGGTTCCCATAGGACAAGCTTTGTTTAGTTTGGGGCTTGATGGCGCTGTGTGAAATGTCCAGGATTATTTATTTATTTATAAAATTCCAGTATATTCCATATAAGCTGACCTCTCATAGTACTGAAAGCCTATATAAAGCGAGGTCAGATTATTCTGGAAATGTATAGCTTGACTAGAGACCGTGTGTACCTAACCTAGCTACACAACTATTTTACAAACTACAAATTGATATGGAGTTCATCGTTTCAGATCCACTCTCTCCCTGGACCCACGAAACCTTCGAGCAGTTCGATTGTGCGATCAACGACGCGCTGACCGTCATGACTGACCTCAAATCCTCGTGGCTCTCCATCCTACCTTCCAAGATGTATGAAATGTCTGTATGTACACTCGTCCAAGCGCTGTGCCAGTCAGTTTTGGAACGGGTCTTTGGGAATATGAAGGCGGTTAGCGAGGAGTTGGTCTTCATGATTGCTGTGAGGGTTGAAGATACAGTGCTGCAGATTGCTTCTTTATTTGAGGTAGTTATTGTTTTTATTCTTTTTTTTTCCATAGGAATAGTACTTGGTCTAATAATACGTAAACTAGCTGACCCGCCCGCGGCTTCGCACGCGTGGTTTGTCAATAAAAACTTTACCCGGGGATAAAAAGTAGCCTACGTCTCAATCCCGGTCATAAACTATCTATATACCAGATTTTATCGAAATCGGTCCAGCCGTTTAGTCGGGAAAACGTAACGAACAGACGGAGTTACTGAATAATTTTTGATTTTTTTTTAATATTAGGCAGCGAATGTTGGTATGGTTTGTTGTTCAATCGATCCATATATTTTTTTTATAGATTCATTACTTTCTTAATGGGAATAGGGCTGAAATAAGATAATTTCGGAAATGGGGATATTCTGAATTGTAAAATCTACCAAACGCAACGACGTTTTTAAGTTCATAGTATTTATTATATAATAGATATTAGGTACAACAAAAGTCCCGATAACCATATTTCGAGCAGCGTATCTTCACGGGGTTATTTTTTTTTTGTTTTTTATTGATCGAGTGAAGCGAGATCTCCAAATCAACTTGGGCAAATCGGCGTTGTATGTATGTATGTTTGTTTGTCCGAGGGTAACTTTCGAAGCGTTGATCCGATCATCGTGAGATTTGATACGCAGGTAGGTAGTGATGGCACAATTTTGGTGTGACTCAATGAGCTAAAAGTTCTGGGGGTTGTTGAGATATTGGGGTTCAAGAGGGGTAAAAAAAAATTAAAATTATATTATTAGGTGAAATAAGACGTCAAATTAAAGTTCTTCATTAGTACATTTCGACCCCGTTTTTACTTTTAGTAAAGTTTTTGTAGTTTTTGAGTTATTAGCCATAATAAAAACTAAACTTTGACAAAATTCACAGGGTACACCAATGACCCCACAGTGCTTTAATTTGGTATGCGTGTAGCTTATGTATCACAAATATGGGCAAAAGTCTGAAATCTAGAATAACTGCAATTTGTACCCCAAAAAAGGTTAACCAATTATCATGAACTGCCGTTGCCCGTAATTTGAATGAAACTGTAGGTCAAGTAGTTGGTTTTTATTTCGTAGCACTATTTTTATAGTCAAAGATTACGAATAATATTTTTTTTGTTTTTATGGTAGACTCGCGAGATCAGTTCGGGGCGACCCACTAAGATATAAGCTAGACTTTAAGCACGATCTCGCCTGATTGTAAGCAATGATACACGCTTGCCTAGAAGAAACCTATTCACTCGCGACTTGAAGTCCCCTAGGTTGTAGTTATCAGGAAACACAGACTCAGACAAGGCGTTCCACTCTTTGGCGGTGCGCATAATAAAATTTCAAACTATAAAAAACATGTAGATTGATTGCATAGTAGATTGACTTATTTAGCTTAGGGAGACAGAGAACGAGATAGGGGTGTCGTCATTTACATAAGTAAGTAGGTACTATTCAAATTATTCCGTGACATCCTTAGCAAGCATCTTAGTTACTAGAACTTTGTTCCAGTTACGAGTGGAACGCCTTGCCTGAGTCTGTGTTTCCTGATAACTACAACCTAGGGGACTTCAAGTCGCGAGTGAATAAGTTTCTTCTAGGCAAGCGTGTACCATCGTAGACTGCTTCATTGCTTACCATCAGGCGAGATCGTGCTCAAACGCAAGCCTATAATATATATATATATATGTGTGTACAGGGTGTTTGGTAATATACTGACGATATTAAACTGACGGTTTCTCAAAACATAAAAAAAGACTTCCCGAAAAAAAACTTCTAAGTTATTATTATTGGAGCACATTATAAATTAAAAAAAAATCGACTTAATTTAGGTGATTAATTGGATATAAAACTTACTGCTTACTCTTGCAATGGACATCCAAAAATAAAGGCCGATTTGATATCTCTTTCGGAAATGGCTGCGGGTTAGAAAGGGGCAACAAGAGATATCTCGAGACGTCACCAATACAGTGTCTGTGGTTAGATGCATTAACATAAGTTTAATAAAGTGTTTGTTTTTACATGCCAACATAAATTTCACATTTCTATGGTAAACATTTCACAAATTTATTTATTATGCTCATCAAAATAACCCCTTTCTTTTTTGTGCGTATATTATCAAACATCCTATGTATAAAAAAAAGCCCGGGTCAGAAGTTTGTGTTCACTTCTAATGATCAGTCGTAGTTGGCATACTAATATTAGTGCTCTCATAAAAATAAACACAAACATGTTATCATCATCATATCAGTCACAGGACGTCCACTGCTGAAAATATGCCTCCCCCATTGATTTCTTATAGACCCATCTTGTGCGGCCAGCACCCAACGGCTCCCAGCAACCTTTATCAGGCGTCTTTCCATCTAGTGGAGGGGCCGTCCTACGCTGCGCTTTCCAGTGTAAAAATAAATAAACATTTACTTGTCAATCTTGAAATTTTCCGTAAGTGTTCGGATAACACTTTAAAAATAAAATACTATTTACGGGTCTATTTCAGGAGCCTATCAACTTCGAGGCAAAAATGGACATCTGGACGAAATTCACGAAACTACCTCAAATCCTGAAGGGCCAACTGTTAGAAATATCGGAGCTTTGGAACAAGAAGGACCATTTCAAGTGTTACACGTGCGAGGAAGTGAGGCAGATCGTGAAAATGAGGTTCCCTGATGATAAATATAGGCTGAGGATTTTAAAAGAAATACAGTGATTTTTTAATAACAGGTATTTTTATTTGACTGAAACGATTTGTTGAGAGTACATAATGATGGATTTTTTTTTATATAGATAGATAGAAAACAATTTATTGTAAATCACACTTAAAATAAACAATAATATAAAAAACAAACAACAATACACGCAGAAATACAAGTGGAGGTCTTATCGCTAAAAGCGATCTCTTCCAGACAACCTTTGGATGGACTGGATTTCACGAGAACGCTATAACGTTCTCGTGAAATCCTGTCCAAACAGTAAATCCAGACGGTAGCTTTTAATAAAAATAATTAAATATTGTTCTATAAATCAACTTGGGTAAATCGGCGTTGTATGTTTGTTTGTCCGAGGATAACTTTCGAACCCTTTAAAAAATAACAAAATGGAACTATCCGGTAAAGTGCCACGTCTAATAAAAGGTATCTGTGAGTACATTTTGATCCCGTTTTTATTATAGTTGAATATTTGTAGTTTTTAAGTTATTAGCCATAATAAAAACTGAACTTTGACAAAATTCACAAGATACACCTGTGACTCCACTGTGCTGAAATTTGGTATGCGTGTAGCTTTAGTACACACACATAGGGAAAAGTGTGAAATCCAGAATAACTGCAATATCTACCCCAAAAATGAGTACCAATTAACATGAACTCCCGTCACCTGTAATTTGAATGAAACTGTAGGTCAAGTTTTTGGTTATGCATTTCGTGGCACTATTTTGATAGTCAAAGATTACAACTTTTATAATTTTTTTGTTTTTATGGGAGACTCGCGATATCTCAGTTCGGGGCGAACCACTATTTGGACACAAGAAAATACAAGTAAGTAGGTACATAGCAAGCTTAAAACTAAAAACATAATGATGTTAATTCATTTACTACGCTCCTAATTAGTACCTTACAATAGTAGACTAGGGGAGGGGGGCTAATAGCCAGACTAGATTGCGTATCCCAGCCCTTAGCATTCTCCGACGGACGATGTGCGAAATGTTGTTATACTTAAGTATAAAATAAAAAGTAGGCATACCCGTACACATGAGTAGTTAGTGAGTATTTAGTTACTGCTTTTAACTATTCATTTAGAAATTCAAGAATAAGGATCAGTCATTATTCTGTATGACAAATCCAAAAGCAAACTTATTTTATAAAATAAAAAGCCGAAGTGAAGGAAGTGGTCGTTATGAATCGTGTTAGTAGGTTATTTAGCGTGCATCGGCTCTAAGCAATTCGCGTGCTCTATTTACTTGGTTGCATAAGTTTATGCCTATTTAACTATAATAAGTGCGTGCGGAAGAACGGAAGCAGGAAAAATAATAAACAATAGATTCTGATGTTTGGTTGTGTGAGCAATCGGCCATATTGGATAACTTATGGCGAGGGGGAATTTATTTTTAATTTGTAACACTGTTGTGCTGAAAATTAACAAAACCCAAATGTAACAATGATTATGGTAAAAGGACATCACAGTATTTAATCCCCCATCTTATTAATAAATTGCCAATTGAAATTAAAAATAAACCTACTCCAAAAATATTAAATGCATATTAAAACGACATTTTCTAAATACTTTACTTTAAAAGAGTACCTATCTTAAAATGGAGCATCCTTTGTAGTGCAAGCGCACGCACAGTCGCATAGTAGTACCTTCTAGTAGCTGTGTAACACACTACTGCATTGGCTTTTGTTCTGCTTAGACTCGTTCAATTTCAACTCACTTGACGGGTCTGTTGTTATCCGCGTGAATGTTTGCGTTCGCGCGCCATTAGATCAAATATTGTAATAAATGCCTACTATTAAGAACAATATACTTTTGACCAGAACCCACGTTATCGAGTACCTGGTGTCTGGACAAACTTAGTATAGGTTTTAAGACATCATCGAATCAATGTATATGTAACCAGCTTTTTGTATCTGTTAATAAAATTTTTAAAAAAATTATAGATGCAAACTTACACATAAAACAAATCTAAATCAAACATTATTATTTTACAAAAACTGTGGGTTATTTCAATATAACAGAGGAGATCCCAACCTACATGGGTTACCACAATAAACTGTATTACGATGATCTTTACAAACTAGTGAAACTTAGGTATTAAGAAATAGGAATAAAGTAAAAAAGTAAATAAGTACATAATTATTGGACAGATTTAAAGATATACATAAATCCATACTTCCATACCATCCATACTAATGTTATAAATGCGAAAGTAACTCGAAAGTTGTTTGTTTGTTACCTTTTCACGACTAAACGGCTGAACGAATTGTATGGTTTGGCAAGGAGATAGATTATATCCTGGAGAAGGACATAGGCTATCTTTTGTCTCTAAAGTAATCTTGAAATAGGGGTTGAAAGATTTGATGGGAAATCCATAATTCCTCAAGTTAGGGATCTGAAAATTCATATTTAGGCTTTTGGTAAGAAAGAAAGAAATACGTGTTTCAACTTATTTTCAAAATCATCCCTATAAGGGGTGGGGGGGGGGGGGGGGGGTGGTGGATAAGGTAAGGGTTAAAGGTATTCTTTAGGTGCACTCCCTATGTACAGTCCTAGTGTACAGGTATATAGACATATAGGCTACTTTTTACCCGACTGCGTAGGAGGGTAATGTTGTTATTGACAAACCACGCGAGCGGGTCAGCTAGTAGATATATAAATAGTAGAATACAAATATAAATGATTACAAATACATAAACAAACTTGTATTTAGAAGAAGTAAATATCTGCATTACATGATTGTGTCTTTCTTAGTTGGTTACATCTTACTTACTTCTTAGTTACATGATTCCCATAGCAGAATGAGAAACTATCAATACACTATTACTGATTTAAACGGGTATTTATTGTGTATACACCTTTTTATTTGTTATTCCGACGTTAAAAAGGTACATACGCGATAAATACCCGTTTAAATCAGTAATTATGTACCTAGTCAGGTCATAAATTCTGTCACATGTTTAATATAAAATAATTGAAACAAGTTTATTCATTATGTAACCATTTATATACCAAAATGAACTTAACAAAACATAGATTCTTATGACACTAAAGTTTATTCAAAATGACCTCCGTGATTTTGAATACAGGCCTTCAATCTGCGCGGCCAGTCGTCTATCGCAGCACGAACGAGGTCCATGACAATATCGGCGGCTGCCTTAATCAAGGATGTCTTGAGTGACTCCAAATTGGGATGAGGCTTTGAGCACGCCTTTTCCTCCAAGTGTTGCCATATCTTGTAATCTAACGGATTCAAATCTGGACTGGAGGAGGGCCAGTCTTCGTGCCGGATGAAGTCGATTTCACGCGCCGCCAGCCAGTCTTGTGTGCTCTTCACTCTATGAGCTGGCGCCGAATCTTGTTGGAATACCCAGTGCCTGTTATTGAACAAGGTATGAGAAACAGGTTCCACAAGGTTCGTCAGGAATGTATTTTGATACACAACTGCATTCGTTTTTACACCTTTCTCACAAAAATGTACCTCTGTTAAGCCCCAATAAGAAACTCCCAACCATACCATGAGCGAGGATGGAAAATGACCTCGTTGGACACGCGGAATACGGTTGCTCGCTTCTTCACTACTGTGTGCGTACACCTTATCATTTTGTTTGTTGTAGCTCTCTTCTACGGTAAAAATTTTTTCATCCGAAAAAAGAATTTCCCGATATTTTTTTCCCGCGTACCGCTTCAACAAAGCGCGGCATCTCTTCAGTCTCAGGTCCATTAGACGAGCATTCAAACGATGTCCTGTTTTTCTTTGATATGCCCGAAGCCCTAAGTCTTCATTTAACACCCTTTTCACCGTGGTTCTGCTTAACCCCATCTGAAGGGCCAATAGTTTCTGCTTACGTTTGGGATTTCTTTGAATTCGCGCCTTCACAGCTTTTATCACTGCTGGAGTCCTAACAGACCGAGGGCGACCACTTCTTGACCTGTCATCTACACTAGAGTCTTCATTGTATCGTTTGATGGTGCGATAAACGAATCTTTTGGTTATATTCAAATTTTTCAGTATGTCAAAAATTTGAATTGGCGCGTAACCGCAACGATGCAACGCAATAACTGCAACACGGTCTTCTTTAAGCGTCCACTCCATATGTAAAAATGAGTAAAATTCTAAAAAGTATACATTTTTATTTTCATGAACAATTCGAAATTCGAATTCTATAAACTTTTTTGTGGCCAGCATTCTAAAAGAAAAGTTTTTACTGTGTGACAATACTTATGACCTGACTAGGTATAGTGATCGCGAAAGTTTGAAAAATACTATCAATACACTAGCAGAACCTTGATGAAAAGAGCTAGAATGTCAAACAAATTGTTATTTTTTTTTATACGGAACAAGCACATGACCCAGTTATCGCCTATGACAAAGTATTGCCTCGTAGGGCACGCACCATAGATACTTTTCCTACCCTAGGGTGATTGCACCAATTATTGACACTTTGAGGGAAGTGTGAGATTAGGTTTGGTACATACCTATGTATAGATACTTCTACACTTTTAACATCAGTAACTAGTCCAATCGGCAGTGGTATTCCATAAGAAAGGTACTTATGTGTTGATACATTGATACACCGGAAGTGTGTTATCTATGGTTCTGTGTTGCCATGATACCAATTTTTTTCATAAGCTTATTATAAACGAAACAAAAAAATTGTGTCGATTACTGGTGCTTGTCGATGACCGGTTCCATCACCCTACGTGCAATTTGAGGCATACAGGTGTATATATCATGTGCCCGTAATTTCACCGGTCACCCTTCAAACCGAAACACAGAATGCTGCTTGGCGGCAGAAATAGGTATGATGGTAATACTTTTCCGGTAAGTTAATTACATATATAAATAGTATTTATTAGTTATTTAGTATTTATTTCAATGCAACATACATCACAGGTTTCTTAAAAGTAATCTAATATAATAAATATCATGGCTAAGAACACTTATTTCACTAAATGCAACTTTATAGCACATGCAACTTTGCCAATATATAGGGATACTCAAAATCTCACAAAAATTGTAAATATCCCGTTTTAGTGAAAACAATTATTATTGCGAGCCGAATGGAATTTCTATTAACTCATATAACATCTTTTTTGAGTTTTTAAGACTGCAAATATTTAAAGGCGTAACATAATTTTATTAATGTTAATGTATATTTATGCTGTATTTTTTTTTTGTTTAATTTACTTATGAAGGTGCCTACGAGACCATGAAGGTAAATTAATGATTTTCTTTCCCTTATTTAGTTTCTTAATGTTTTCATCTACTGCGGTAACTTTGTACATTTCTATGCATTAATTGCTAGATTTAAATGCAACTAGTTCTTTACAATTAGGTATATTGTAATATCACGGCTTCTAAGGGTTGAATAAACACTGATAGTGACATTGGCAGAGAAAGCAATTGGCCGGCCACCCATCACGCCAATGCTTTAAAAGGGGTAGCGCTTCCTCGCTCACATCATTACGTGCATGCTTGCTACCGGCCGCCGGTACCACACAATGAGACAATTATCGGTAGGTACAAAAAATACGGTAATTTAATATTATTTTGTGTAAACAAAACGTAAATTAAAATGGCGGGAATTTTGACAAGCCGGTTTTGGCGGGAAAGTGCCAGTGCAAAATACGGAAAATGAAAATCCAAGGAGACAAAAGTGAAATGAATGTGAAACAGTGAATTAAGAATATAATGTGAGACAAGTTAAGTGTTTTGTGCCTGATAAATTTCGGGTCCTAGTGAATGTGGTAAAGTAAAGACATTTACTTAATTTAAAAATTAAGTTTTCTGTTAACTATTTGCTTGTAATAAACCATGGCAGAATATATGAATAAATAATTGTAAAAAGTTACCTATTCATTCGTTTCATTACCTAGGTTCCTACTCATAATAATCTAAGTAGTATCAGGTACTAAATAACCCAATAATAAAAAAAATCCTTTAATTCCTAAATAATTTTGTTTCAAACAAGTTATTTTTGAAACACTTATATAAAGTATATTAATTAATAAATAATATTCATAAAAAATTCTAATAAGTATATACCTAGTAATAATATCATTAATTTGTGAAATCATAAAATAATACTTCATTTCAAGGTTTATTTTATGGCAAGTAAGTACTTACTTAATTAAACTAAATTAATAACCGCAAATACCTACTTGTCAAATATAGGCTACAAGTAATTAATCGTATGTTGACTTATGTTTGTGATGTCGCGTGCGCACGCACTCCACAATAACAGCATTAACAGCTTAACTAATCTCAGTAAAAACCATTGATTTGCCCGAAAAAACACGCCCGCTAAGTATTTAATTGTTTTTATCACTTCTTTTCTTTTACGGTTCAAAAAGATATTGCGTGCGTGTGATGTTAGTTGTAGAATACAAACTCATCAACGAATTGACATGCTCCGTTGCTAAAAAGCATACGCATGAGCCACACACGCGGCAGTAAATTCAATGTTTTACTTTTTGCTAGCATTTTTGTGTAACGTTGATACCGGTTATTAATGATATCTGATTTATAAAAAAAAACTTATAATGTAGGGGTCCATCTATTGTTTTTGTTTCACCTCGTACATGACTTACTTAATTAATACCACAGAAATCGAGAGAGATTGAAAAGAGATGATTAGTTTTCTATGAATAGGACCCTGCAGACTTACAAAGCAGCTCTGATATACTAGATTTCCTCTTTTCAGACATTCCTGATCTTTGCGTTCGTGATCGTCGTCAACCAAGGAAGTGGCGTAACGGCACAAGATGAGACTAAGGTCGACCAAGTCGCTGAAGAGGCCAAGAACCGTGTTGTCACCATTATTGACACCCCAAAGTATGTTACGAAGCACCCCGGTCCTCCGCCGACGAAACCCGACATGCAAACCCACAGGCCTGAGCAAAGACCGCCGAGCAAACCGCCCCTCTTCCCCGACAAACCGAAACACATCTTCGCCGATATACCTCGACCTTTCTTTGGACAGTTCCAAAAATATCCACCGCCAAGAGTTTACTCCAAACCGCTCGTGAAATACCCGAATTCAATCTACCAATTTCCTAGAGTGATTCCGTTACCACCCCATCACAAAAACTTCTTCGTAAAATCTAAACCGCTACAATTTGTCGCGTCGACGTACCAACCGTCCGTAACGAAGACTCCATCGCCACCCAAGTTCAGTTTGCCTGTGCAGACGATAAACGGTATACGCACTGATACGGTTAGACCACCGAAAGTGCCAGTGCCAGCTAAACCAGCCTTCAACAATACGACAAATAATACCACTACATCGACCACGACGACCACTACTGAACACACAACCACAACAGTCAAGCTTTTAAGAACTAGAAGAATATGGCCTAAAAAAGTACAGAAATTGAATATCACTTCAAACGCAACAGACTCTAAAAATGCCACGAAGATAACAATAGAGAACTACAATGCTAATGCAAACGAATTAGACATTGATACATCGGCAAGTCACCACAGCCGAGTCAGATATACCTCCAGAAACGGAACAACAACCACCTCCGAGCCGACAAAGCGAGGTTATCGACCTGTAACAAGAGCACCTAAACACAAACCTACTACCACTCCGCTTCCTTTGGATTTAAACTTCACACACATAGGACCAAACGATTGGGTGCCAATTGTACCATCACATTATCCCCAAATACATAAGATTTCAAATGTCAATCAGACCCCTATGAGCAGGCGATCTGACATTTTTACCAACAACAAAGTGGTTAATCAAACCCCTATGAGAAGATCAGATATTTACGAAGATGCTCCGCTAGCAACGGACAAAGAAATGATGTATATGCAGTCATTCGGACTAATCCCGGTGCCCACCTCTCAAACTGCTGCCATGGACAGAAAAAAGAATGGCTATTTCAAACGGCATTCACATCCACATTACTCTAGCTACACCTCTAGTCCTGTATACTCGCCGTACATGTACGGAGACCTCCAGACAGATGAAAGCAATCACAAAGCACGATACGTCACCAAAATTAAGCATCACCATCATCACCACCATCATAAATACGTTAAAACCGTCCAGAAACCTGTCAAAGTCCCGTACAAAGTCGAAGTGCCGAAGCCTTATCCCGTACAAGTTGAAAAAAAGGTGCCCGTTCCAGTAGAAAAGATAAAAGTTATCGAAAGACCTGTACCGTATCCCGTAACAGTGGAAAAAAAAGTTCCTTATCCCATTGGAATCAAGGTTCCCCATCCTGTGCCGGTCAAAGTTGTTGAAAAGGAGTATGTTCCGAAACCATACCCGATAGTACATCACGTGCCGGTAGTGAAACACGTACAAGTAAAAGTGCCCGTGCCGCAACCTTACCCCGTAGAGAAAAGAGTGCCTTATCCTGTGGAAGTTAAGGTCCATGTTCCAGTGGACCGACCAGTACCAGTAGCCGTACCGGTTGAGAAGCAAGTTCCATACCCCGTGCAAGTAAAAGTGTACGTTCCGCAGCCTTATCCTGTTGAAACTAAAGTACCGTACCCCGTTCGTGTAAAAGAACCGGTAGAAGTGATCAAACATGTGCACGTCAAAGTGCCTGTACCTCAACCTTATCCCGTTGAAGTTAAAGTACCTTATCCCGTAGAAAAGAGAGTACCTTATCCAGTAGAAGTTGAAAAAAAGGTCCCAGTTCCATTTGAAGTTTTAGTACCCCAAAGAGTGGAAGTAGAAAAGAGGGTGCCTGTATATGTGAACAGGCCGTATCCTGTTGAGAAAAGAGTGCCGTACCCTGTCAAAGTACCTTATCCTGTCAAAGTGCCCGTGAAAGTTCCGTACGAAGTCCCAGTGTACATCCACCATCCGTATCAAATATTTGAATATGAAGATGTTTCCGCGTCTAGTCCAGTGTCGAGTACAGCGCAGCATACGGTGACCGTTCACGGAAACTCAGCATTCACTTCAGGTTTCCAATCTCGTTCTGATGATGAAGTAACCACGCAAACACTATCATCCGGTTTTCAATCTCGTTCAGATGATGAAGTAACTACTCAAGCATTCGCAACAGATTTTCAGTCCCATTCTAATAATGAGGTTACCACGCAAATTGCAACGACATCGAAAGCTAGCAGTTAGTTTTATTTGAATACCTACAGACTAAATAAAGTATTGCTTATTTGTAAGTTATTGTGTGATTGTGGTTAGTCAGCTAAGTGAGGAGTAAATGAATGTTACTGTGATAGTCTTTGTTTTTGTACAAACATCATAATTGGAGTCAATCTAGAGCCCAAAGGCATAAATGAAAACTGATCTATCCCTCTAAGAGTTTCATAACTCTGACTGCTTTACCATTCCTCAGACAAAAAGATTTTTTTTGCAGTCCACTGTCCAGAAATTGGCTTTGAATAAAGATTACTTGCACTCAACGACCGATTAAAAGTAATGACACGGGCAACGCGTAGTCACCCTGCCATAACATGTCACTCACCTGCTGTTGATAGGCGTGACAAGACCACGCCCGTGACATTAGTTCATCGTAGACTTGCAAAATTAGATTAACAATTAGGTGGCGGTGTTAATTTAGTGCGTGACAAACATTGGTAAAAGTTTTAATAAGTGAAGTTAGGTTTCCTTCTTACTTACAGCAGCATGCAACATACCTATATATAGGTACGTCTTCCGACACCATAAGGCCTCCCTGAAGTTTGCAGTTCGAATGTGTAATTGTCAATTTTCTCGTCATTACCATAATCGGCAGCTTAAATGTAAGCTTACAGCTGGGTATTAACCTCCTCCCTCAAACGCCACTTTAACCGACCATCCTATATCGATCATTCTATTAGCATCCTTGACCCCTATTCCCCTATCTAACTTTACTATCCTATTTAACAATATAGCGCAAATAAACTTAACGGATCGAAATAACTAAGCTTAATTCATTTCTTAACTTTGTATTTTTTTTTACTCCAATACCATCAAAATATATCCCAGAATGTGCAGGTTCTTTGGGCCTACCTATGTTAACCAAAAATATTTTATCCAAATCTACCGTTACGGCGTAATTATGAAATAAATATAAAACCCACGCATATTATCCCACAATTTTTGTTCGTTACTAAATGTTCAACATATTGTAGGTACGATTAAAAAACAATAATACACAATTAGCGGAATAGGAAGAGTAAACGAAAGCAGTCACAGTCGAGTTCACAGCGAAATGGCCGCGCCTGTAGGTATGCTTCATTCAAGCGAACAAAAAACTACAAACAGACCAAAATCTCGTAATACCGGAAAGAAATATAAACTACTTGCTCACTTTTTAATTAGTAATTTAAAGGATAATAAGCATGAATAGTTTGTATCTATACAGTCTGTCAACGCATTCACGACATTAATTTAAAACACATATGCAGTATCTTAACTGATTTTAGAGATTAGTTTACCGGTAGCTTGAATATTTATCCAGTAATCGATACATAACCAATAAACAATATTTAACGTAAATCGGTAGCGCCTTTGCGCCGCTGCTGCCGCTTATGACCAAGCTTAGCTTAAGTTTATCAGGTACCTTCCTACTTACATCATGAATGAACATGATTTGTTTACCTATTTGATACAAGCTGTTTCATTGATATTTTAGGACTTGAAATTAAAATAGATTGAAAATAAAAAACAAATCATGGTATGTAATGAATATGAAAAAAAAACTATTTTACAACAACCACCAACCAACCAACAATTTTACAAATACCAGCATCAGCCCTACCCGTGATTTAAATTAATGTCGTAAATGCATTGACACGCAGTATAATATTATTAGTTAAAAGTTGCGTAGGATGTTTTTGTTATTATTTTAATTTTTTGACTTCTGGCATTTTGTCTTATTTTATGTACAAACTAGTTGACCCGGCAAACTTCGTACCGCCTGCGCCTTGACTTGCATATGACGCGGGCTGTCAATATATGCCGGCCATCATTATCTGCATCAATGTATGAGAAAATGATTTTTCTTCTTATTATCTTTTTGCGTGATTTTTCCGATATTTTAATAGTATTCTGCTATTCGGGACGTAGACAAATACAACAAATAAAAAATCGTCAAAATCGGTCCAGCCGTTCTCGAGTTATAAGTATACGAACAAACCCGACTTTGTTTTACATATTAAGATTAACGTAATTAGCCAGAAGTCTAGGTATCTCACCATCCTGATTGTGTTTCCTTTGTATGTCATACAAATAATATTTTCATTTTCATGGGAATTCAATTGGAGTCAAAACCGAAATAAACTTATGGGAATTTAGGAGTTACGAGTAAAGGCGGCTGTGACTTGGGGGAGAATCGACCCACCTTGAGATTCAAAGCCCGCAAGTTTGGTTTCGTGATACATACAATAGGAGGGATATATTCGTGGGGTACAATATGAATTCATGACTATAACTAAATTCTTTGTAAACGAGTTCATATGATATCCCTCCACGAAACTAAGTTTACGAGCTTGAAATCTCAAGGTGGATTTAGATAAATATATAAAGTCATGATTTCCTATTCGACAAAAGGTATTCATGACTTATCTAAATCCTTTAGGGACATGAATCCTATATCCATACTAATTTATAATTTCGAAAGTAGCTCCTGTCTCTCTGTCTGTCTGTTTGTTACCTTTTCACGACTAAACGGCTGGACCGATCTTGATGAAACTTAAAAAGGAAATAAATAACTAAAGAAAAATATACTGTTTATTATAAAAAAACTACGAACCTTACAGTAGTCGCTTAAGATATGTAACATCTGACCACCGCGCGCGCTCATTGGCCAAATCAAATAGCGCGCGCTTTCCCGGTTACACATTTCACCCTGTTACACATTTCCGTCCCTTTTGACAAAATCACTCCCACAAACTGAGAGGAAAGATGTTACACATCAAAAAGGACATAGGATAGTTTATTTTGGAAAAAATAAGATATTTTACCATTAAATATTGAAAATTTATCTAACACCTGGACTGCGCCATAGATAGAGGCTGTATTTTAAATTAATAAGGTTATGAAAAAATAAAAACATTGCCACTCATGGTAAGTACAACTTTGGTGTTTCGCCATCGTATTCAAAAATAAGAGTAGGTATCTAATATTTGAATAATTTATTAAAATGTAAAAAAAAATGTTGCTTACTTAAGTAGAACATAGAATAATAATTAGCTATATGTTTATTTGACTTTGACAAACTGCCACTTGAGTTCGTAAACACCAACGGACGTTTGATTCTTCTCGTCATAGTCCACCCATTCCTTTTCTGTAAGATCTACATCTTCAAACTTATTTCCTGTGAACAAATTACATAGCATTAACTTTTGAAACTATTTTTTTATACATCCTGGAAATGAGACAAGCTTATGGCCCACCTGATTTTAAGTGGTAACCGTTGCCTATAGCAAAGTATTGCCTCGTAGGTCGCGCACATTGGAAATGTGCCCTACGATGCACTGCTCTGCATCCATCAACTTGAGGCATACAGGTGTAAAGCCTCATGTGCCCGTAATTTCAAACTTCCAATCCGGTGGTTGTGGGTTTGAATCCAGGTCATGCACTTATGGTACTACACGAAAAATAGGTGGTGTAATACTGTGACAGTGAAATTAAAGGCAAATGAGACTTCAACAGTATGCCTCAGGATCATCATCATCATCATCATATCAGCCACAGGACGTCCTGCTGAACATAGGCCATAATAATGGCTTTGTGCCATTTTTATAAAAAAAAAATCTTATTTTATGACAAAAAAATATACGGCAAAGATGATCACGGGTAAACTAGTGATTTGTGTTTATAACTAGCTTTCGCGCGCGGCTTCGCACGCGCGGTTTGTCAATAAAAAGCAGCCTATGTGTTAATCCAGGTTATAATCTACGTACATACCAAATTTCATCGAAATCGGTTCAGCCATTACGACGTGATTGAGTTACAAACAAATAAATAAACAAACTTTCGCATTTATAATATTAGTGTGATTGTTATAAACCAATACTAACCATTTTCTTCAGCCTCTACAATCCATCCAGATCGAGGTTCAAAATCCACCAGCTCTACTCCTCGGCAGTCAAATACTACTATTGATTTAAATTTGTTTGCATCATTGTTTGTGTATTGCCCTGAAATTATAGAAAAAACATTATTAATTGTAATTTCAATAGAATACTTATTATTTTTTGTTACAATACTAGCACAGGAAAAATCTATCAAAAGTCCTTCATAAGTTTTACATGTATTGGTATATTTTTTAGAAGCAGTGAATTTAAAATATAATTATAAATAAAATAAACTCAAGAATCTATTTGTTTTTTTTTTATTGTAATGCATCCAGCCAATTAGTTGTGAAAATGTGACTTTCGAATTTATAATATTAGTAGAATATAACAAGGCCATTTTACTAGTTAATAATATAAGAAACTGCCCCATGCCTACTCTATCATGAAAATTCCTAAACTTAAGAGCCTACTGAGTATAACTAATCTGTTTTAAAAAAACTAAACAGAGTGGAATCTTTTTCGTACACTGCATAAGACTAACTTTTGTGTATTTAACAAAAAAGAAATAATTAAATTGCTAAGTAGAATTAGCAGTCTTATCGTTTTATGAGATATCTTCCATAAAACCTTGGAGAAAAAATACTGTTTACAAATTCACCCTGTATTAATCGGTACAAAACCTGACAGTAACGAAAAGAGGTCAGCTATAGCTAGATTCGTAACTGATGATGGGATGGGGTTATGTTTTCATACCATTGCTGCCTTCAATCACATCTATGCTGTTCTCCCTTGAACAGAGCTTGCATTTGATCAACAAATTCGTCTCCGACCGATTGTGTTTCTGAGCTACCTTCTCTTCTTCGGTCAGATCATGGAACTTCTCAGTAACTTCGCCGCAACTACCGCATTTGAGCTGCAGAAACCATTGATAGTACGGGTGGTTTGTGTACAGTTTTGCGATGCATTCTAGGTTAGCTTTGATTTGCAGAGCTATTTTTACCATTTTATTGGTCTTTTTACGGTCGTCTGTAATTCAAAAATAAGCAACAACAGCAAAATCAAACGAACGAAAGAAAGAAGGAAAATATTTGGAAAATTTGGAAATCCAAATAAACAAACAAATCAAATCGTCAAATGTCTAATTGATTAGTAATGTCAATGTCACAAGGTCAGTAACCTTTATTTCTTGGATACAACATTGGTAATGGTCGGTACCTAATAGTATATAGTCTATGGTGATGCTAATTTATTAAAACCCGGGCACATTATCTCGAGACCTGGCGTCGATGACGTCACGTCGCGTTGGCGCTCTGATATGGTGCGCAAAACAAGCATCCTCTAGTAGGATATTATTATAAACAATAAGATTTCCAACAAAACGAATATTTTGTTATTTAATTTAATGTAGGTAATATTATTATAATGATATGATTAAAATGATGAAAATAAATGAAACAATCTTGGTTAAGTGGGTACAAGAAGTGTTTATTACACAAAACTACATATAAGCTAGGCACTAAAAATCTTCTTCAGAATATATGATTGGCTCGATGCCAGTCATTGTCTCATTATCGCTATCGCTGATCTCACTATCCGAACTCTGCTCGCCTAGGGATATAATCATTTCACGAACATTTTCTTCTTCAAGGTGGTCTTTCTCCCAATACTCCTGTTGTAATCTTTCAACGTGATTTACTTCTTTTTTCCAGTCGGAAGGTGTGATGGAATTAATCGCATCTCTTGTTAATTTTTCTATTTCTTTTTCCGACTGGCTAACATTTTTGTCTGCCACCCTTTGCTTCACTAGATTCCAGATATATTCAATCGGATTTAAGTCACAGTGATAGGGTGGCAGACGTACTATTTCCTGACCATGCTCTTTCATTAAATCGTCGACGACGTATTTTTTTGGAGGCTTTGTCCTTAAAATTATCGGGTACAATTCCTTTTTCGTCATATTCTCGTCAAACGGAACGCTATTGTCACGCAACCAGTTTTGCATATCAGCTTTGAGAGATGCACTCGTGGGTGCCTTTATTGATTGAGTTGAATGGTAAGGTGCATTGTCAATGACGACTATACCGTTCGGCGGTAAGTTAGGTAGCAACTTTTCTTTGAGCCATTTCAAGAAATTATCCGTATTCATCTCATGATGATAGTCACCTGTTGTCTGTTTGCATTTATATAGTAATTCTGCGCCTGGTATGAAACCGTTTTCTCCCCCAGCATGCACAAGAATACATCTCTGGCCGAGGTTAATATTTTTTTTCACGCTGCTGTCGGTACTATTTTTCCGACATTTATTAACAGTGTAGTGTGAGTGAATCCATGTTTCGTCTAGGAACGTAACCGGTTTTTTATCTGCGCCAAGGTCATTATTTTCTTTCATCCGGCGCAGGTAGCGAGCCCTCCACGCGGAAATATCTGGCTTTTGTATTAAGATTGTACGGGCATTTTTACATTTTTTGAATTTATATCCCAAATGGTCAATTAAAATTTTTCTAAGGTAACTTCTTTCACCTTTAAAATTTATATCCCTTTTAGCGACTGCCAAGATTTTCTTTAATGTTGGGATTTCTTTTCTTACAGTATAAAAACTGTTAATAATATTACGTATGGCACAGATGTCAAAATCATCAATTTCGATTTTTTTTTTGTACTTCTTGCGCTTTTTACCTGGTGTTGACAATTTTTCTTCACGTGTATCGTTGCTAGAACCTTGACTAGTACTCGTACTCGGTGTAGCATGTTGCAGTGACGCATGCCGCAATTCTTTGGCCTCCTTTTTTATTCTCATCAAAGTACATTTTGATATTCCTGTTGCAGCACAGGTTCGTTTAACAACTTGATCTACAGGTATTACGAATTGCTTGTTAGCTTTCTCTGATTCAAAGAAAGCGAGAACTTTCAGTATTAAATTTCTTGCTTCACTGTGAATAGGTTTTCCCATATTTGAAAAAACTTTCACTGTCCCACTTCAAAGCAACGAAATAGTAACAAAAATGTCCAAACTAAACCAAAATGTACAAACTTAACAAAAATGTCCTACGTTGCAACAAAAACAATTTTTTAACGTAACAGCAATAACTAAAAAAACAATAAAAGTCCAAACGTAACAATGAAATGTTTAAAAATATACCACGAAAACAAGTCGACGTGTATCGGCAACGAAAGTGCTAACTGTACTGACGCGCCGTGGCGAGCGCGGGGAGGTAAAAGGAGAACGGGGCGGGAGGTTCGCATTCCAGCGAGGTCTCGAGATAATGTGACCGGGTTACAAGCTTACGTAGACTGAGAATAATAAAAGAATTATTATTTATCCTCAGTCTACGCAAGCTTACAATAGAATCTATTCTAGTCTGTATGAAATCTTCGTTCGTATTCGATAATGTTTTCTTTTTCGTGGTACGCACGGCTACACATCAAGCTACACAATTCCAGTATATGCTGACCTCTCATTGTACGGAAAACCTACACAATGCGAGGTCAGCTTATACTGGAATGGATAGCTTGAGGTGTAGCGTGCGTACAGTTGTACAGGCATGAAAAAATTGGCCTTAGCATAATGCTTAGCTCGTGGTATGCCAGCGCTCATTCAAACACGCGTATATAACTAATAGCCTAGGCCCTAGGTAGCCTTGTTGTTTCTGATGATAGGTACCAAACATTCGTAATAGGTTTAAAAGTCTTGGCACGATTGATAAACAAACTATTTTTTATTGAAATAAAATATAGCCTTATGGTATGGATAGCAGTTAAGGGAAAGTTTTTGTCAGTGAAAGAATTTTCAGTGTAAGTTTAGTAGTTTCTGTGATTTCCCCCTACTACGGGTTAGCTAGTATTTTATAAATATTAATATACTAACTAGTGGTTAGCCCCGAACTGAGTATCAAAAAAAAAACTAAAAAACATTATTCATAATCTTTGACTAATAAAATAGTGACACGAAATGCACAAACTAACAACTTGACCTACAGTTTCATTCAAATTACAGATAACGGAAGTTCATGTAAGTTGGTTATTTTTTTAGGGGTAGAAATTGCAATTATTCTGGATTTCAGACTTTTCCCTATATTTGTGCCACTAAAGCAACAAGAATACCAAATTTCAGCACTGTGGGGTCACTGGTGTACCTACCCTGTCAATTTTGTCAAAGTTCAGTTTTTTATGGCTAATAACTCAAAAGCTACAAGGATTAAACTATAAATAAAAATGGGGTCGAAATGGACTTTCATTAGACTTCCAATTGAATTCATGAAGACCTTTCATTAGACGTCCCATTTGACCTAAGTATCATTTTGTTTTTTTTTTTGAACCCCAATTTCTCAACAACCCTCCCACATTTTTAGTTCATTTAGTCACACCAGGATTGTGCTATCACTACCTACCTATGTATCAAATCTCACAATGATCGGATCAACGCTTCGAAAGTTATCTTCGGACAAACAAACATACATACTTACAACGCCAATTTGCCCAAGTTGATTTGGAGACCTCGCTTCGCTTGATCAATAGTGCACCTATTTTCAGACCAAAAAGAATATAATATGCAGACCCTGCCATTGACATTGTGACAGAAAGAAGAAAATTAAGAAAGAACTCGAAGAAACAAATATTAGACGATATAAATGAAACTATATCGGATGCTCAAGAAACTCAAACTTCCAATGTAGCCAAATTTGAAGATAATTGCCTTATTTTGCCAGGATATAAGGTACTTTCGAAAACCCGAAGAACATGTATAGTACCTAAATGCAAAGCTATTGTATTATCACTATCAGTTTCCAAAAGAAGAGAAATTTTACTACAAACAAACATACTAACAACCACTCATGCAGGCCTTTGCAAAAACCATTTAAAATACAACCAATGGGATTTCTTAACTAGTGCAAAAAGCAGAAATAACTTTAGCATGACATATATGGAGGAGTTAATTAGCTTCTACGAAAGACTGCCACCCATCGTAGATTTTGATCGAATCAAAGATATGCCAAATGCCTATGCAAGTATTGGACGGGTTTGGAAGTTGACAAATTTAAAAAGTTGTACGAGATATTAAATATTGATACCAGTTTCAGTCGCTCAGAAATTCTCTGGCTAACAACAAAAAAAAACACGTATCTCTTTATTTCTTACTAAAAGCCTAAATATAAATTCAGATCCCTTGGATTGCCCATACAAACTTTCAATCCCTATTTCACTCCTTCAAGATTATTTTTTGAGACAAAAGATAGCCTATATCCTTCACGAGAATATAATCTATTTACTTGCCAAATTTCATTACGATCCGTTCAGCTTTGAAAAGGTAACAAACAGTTACTTTCGCATTTATAATAATATTGGTATGGATTCGCCTGCTGAGGGTTCTTTACCTACATACGTAGATATAAGTTAAAGAAGCCCCATCTTGTTTTGTGAGCGGTCAACTTAGAAAACGTTTAAGAATTTAATAAAACACTAATAATTGCTTCAATCAATTCAATTATTTCAGATTTTTAATTATTTTTATCAAACAAACAACCAATTTTATGTATTGCACTTTATACATAAATAAAAATGTTAAATCATAATAATTGATAACCTAAGACAAGTTATTTCAAACACATTCAGATTGTAAATTAAAGTAAATTGAGTAAATCTTCCACTGTCAATCAATTTCAAGAATTCTGTGACCCATATTTGAAGCGAATAAATGTTTGATTAACTATCCTTTTATCTGTCTTTATAATAAATATTAGTTCTATAAAGCAAGGTGACATCAGGGATCGACACTTGGACCATCTTGGTTTGGGAAGTATAGGTAAAGGTCGGACTTGCGTTATGAACCCCAAAGGCCGCATCTACTTCCCTGGCTTCTACTTTAGAGGCGATTGCCTCAGTCATGGGGTGGGGTCCGGAGTGCTATGCTGGCTTAGTTTGGCCCCTCGGACATTACGAGGCTTGTATCTTTGCTTAAGGCGGTTTTCTAATTAGCGCTTCTCGCACGCCCTACGAAGTCTCCGTAATCTTCTTAGCGTGACAAGAGTTCTACGTTTTAATTTATAATATGTTGGATTGTTTGCCTAAAATACTGGGGGTAACTCAGGATAGGTCAATGAACTATAAAGCATAGTGCTATAAAACTAAGATGGAAGTATAAAACCCGAAACAACCTTCTCCGTCGACTCTTTTCTTCCAAATGGGGTGCAGCTCCAGACATACTCTGCACTACAGGCCTGGCACTGTGCTTTTCAGCCGGCAAATATGCTTGCCAAGTCTGGAACCGGTCGGCGGGGTAATGGACGCCAAGGACGACTGTCAGGAGGCCGCACGTGTATTCCTCGCTGGATATCTGCGTGCGATGACGTTGTTCCTTAGGTAACATCCACCTCTTTTGCTAACACACTGTGTGCTATTCCTTGTAAAAAGGCTCACCCGGGGAAGTACTACTGCCATAGCTATTTCTCGAACCAAACTGCCTTGCTGTTTCGGTTTGAAGGGTTGCCGGTGAAATTACAGGCAACGCATCGTAGGACACGTTTCTAACGTGCGTGACCTACGAGGCAATTCTCCGTTATAGGCGATGGTTACCACTTAACATCAGGTGGGCCATAAGCTTTAACTATCTCTAGCTGGTATAAAAAACACGTAGGGCTGGTGCAGGCTGACGAAGAACAAGGCGAGCAAGCTAACCGCGAGGCAAAGGCGCTACCCTGATGGAGTTCCCTTGAGAGTCTGTGTGTAGTGTGAGACCCATCTCTTGCAACACTTCATTGTCGACGGGACCTCGGAGTGTCATCTTTGAAATCAGCTCCTGCAAAAATTAAATAGGTACTGTTTAGCGCGCGTTTAAAACATTCCTATTCAATAATACATAAGGATTTTTTTAAAAACGCGTTATAAAAGTTTAACTTTTTTTTAGTACCAAGGATAATGTTTAATACTCAGAATAACTACACATTGAACAGTTCGAGAGAAGTCCAAACTTTCCGCTCGAAACGTAAGCCACAATAAAAATGATGAGCGTGAGTTTAGGTACATTTGCCGACACGCACACAAGCGATGGATATTTTCACCACACAAACCGTCATCTGGCTCATAAAACTCACAGCGCGTGTACCTTGTTTCAATGTGTAGTTATTCTAAGGTTGTGTTCAGGGTAATGTTCATTGATTAATTTGTTTTATTGTAAAAAAGCGCACTCAGCAATCAGTAGTTTGCGATTCTCGTAAAGGGCAAAAAAAGTATAAAGTGCCATTACCTAGTTTTTAAGAGCTTATTGTACACTTGTTTATGCAAATAAATATCTTGTATTTTGGTTTAAAACTTGTACACTTGTTTATGCAAATAACTATCTTGTATCTTGGTTTAAAAGTTGTACACTTGTTTATGCAAATAAATATCTTGTATTTTGGTTTAAAACTTGTACACCTGTTTATGCAAATAAATATCTTGCATTTTGGTTTAAAACTATGATTATGTACATTATTTCCACTAAAAGTTCGATTAACCTTTTAGCTTCAGTTTACCCGTAATCATGGCGCATGCAACTGCGTCGAAATATCGGAACACTCAAACGTTGTTAAATATCAACATTGTTACCATAAAAAATGTTAAACACTGTTTAACCCGTGTTTAAAAAAATCTCTACTAATTTTGGTTTAGAATTTTTTTAAACATTGTTTAGCGGGTGTTTAACTTTTATGTCGTAAAACACCAAGTTTTTAGTGAAAATAAAGTAATATTACATGTCTCTCTAGTCATTACATACAGAACTTTATTATTCTTGGCCGCCTATTTACGGTCACTCAGTGTCACCGTCCGTTGTCAAAGCAATAAGGGCTTTTCATTTTCGATTAAAAAAAACTAGTTCCAACTAGCGTAATAGATGGCGCTGTCTGGAGATGCGCCGCCAGAAAATACGGTCTATATGCCTAAAAAACAGACACAATATCAAAATTTTGACAATTCACTTTTCTTTGCTAATCAGAACATAACAGAGCAAACGCCATTTGTTAGCAGTTATAAAAATATGGCTGTGAAAACCCCTCCGATAATTAATTATCGTACCAATTATTGATTACAACGCCATCTTTTGACATTTATTTGAAACTTTGCGTATACACCGATAAGATGGCGCTATACAAAACACCTACATGTTGGAGATCCTCCGGGCGGTTAATTTAAATAATACCTATTTTAGATAATGTGCATGTTAGAACACAGTTTAAAACTTTACCTGATTTTCCGGGCAGTTCTCACACAAGTTCCGTACAGCGTAGATAACCCATTGCATGATCACTGGCGTTAGGGGTTAAGAAAATATCTAAATAAATATTCAAAAAGCATTTTATCCGTGTCTGTTAGTATATTAGCATTCGAACGTAATTCTTTCTATCAGTTACGTTTTCACCATTAAACGGACGGACCGATTTCGATGAAATTTAATAAATGGACAGATTGATGTGACCTGGATTTAGGATGGATTATACATGCGAAAGTTTGGATGTTTGTTACTCAATCACATCATAACGGTTGAAATTTGGTATACTTATAGATTACGACTTGGATTGAAACATAGGCTTTACATCTGTATGCCTCAAGTTGATGGATGCAGGGCAGTGCATCGTAGGGCACGTTTCTAAGGTGCGTGACCTACGAGGCAATACTTTGTTATAGGCGATGGTTATCAATTACCATCAGATGGACCGTTATGCTTGATTTCTCTCCGGGTAATATAGAAAAATAGGCGTGCAAAGCTGCGGGTAATTAATATTTTAAACGTATTGCAAAATTCCTGGGAGCCGTTGGGAGCAGGCCGCATTAGATCGGTTGCTCTGGAAATGTATGGGGGAAGGCTATGTTTAGCAGTGGACCTCTATGGCTGATGATCATGATTACAAAATAGTATTTTTAAAGGATACAAGGATTGCGGGCGTCTATATTGCAGCAATCCAATAGGACAGAAATCACGTCCAGCTCACGAATCTGTAAACATAATGAAAATTAAAACATTAATTGTACTTTATAACTATACTAGCTGTTACCAGCGGCTTCGCCCGCGTTGTTCTGGAGTGCAAAAATACATATATAAACTTTAACATCCAATTTTATCCCATAGGAACTGATTTATGGGATAAAAAGTAGCCTATCTGATAATCCAGGTTATAATTTACGTACTTACCAAATTTCATCGAAATCGGTTCAGCCTATTCGACGTGATTGAGTAACAAACAAACATCCAAACTTTCGTATTTATAATATTAGTATAATGTAATTAATAAACACTGTTGACATTTTTATTTATAAGTAGTAATTTTTGTTACATTTTGCATTCCACCCAAAGGTTGCCTGGAAGAGATCGCTCTTAGCGATAAGACCACCACTTGTATTTCCGCGTGTCTTGTTATTTGTTTATTATATTGCTTTTTACTTTTTCTTTTAAGTGTGATCTATACTTATAAAATGCTTTGTCCTGAATGACTGATTGACGGATCAACGCACAGCCCAAACCGCTGATCGTAGAGAGTATGACGTAGGCATCCGATAAGAAAGGATTTTCCAAAATTCTACCCCTAAGGGGGTGAAACAGGGGGGCAAAGTTTGTAAGGGACAACATGATTCCTTGGTCCAATCTACTTCAAATTTTGCATAAACTTTTTTTAACAGAATTGATGGAAAATGTGTTTCGTATTTTATTGAAATTCATCCCCTAACGGGGTTAAAAAGGGGTAGAAAGTTATTTTGGCGGTGAATTGCTTCGAAGTTGATATCAATACTCCTTAGTGCTTTTGATTTAAATTACATTTTATTTTGACACAAGTTTGAAAACTCAATCCGATTTTATTCAAAAAAGGTTGAACTCAGTTAAAAACATAAGCAAATACTCTTTAAAATTGGAATGTCTCGAAAGTCACCGTACTATATTAGTCCTCATTTGAAGGTTTCTAAGCTTAAAGAAGTTATACACTTTTAGGACACGGCCTCATAGGGACGTAAAGTTCGAAATTTGAAATGGTAAGGACTACGAGTAAAACATTTTGGTCAGAAGAAAATAGTTTTATTTTAGTTTGTCTTAGAAGTTTAATTTAGTGTGTATTGTTTTGTGCAACGTTTTTACATCACACTAATATGAGAAAGTTTGGATGTTTGTTTGTTGTTACTCAATAACGTCGTAACGGCGGAACCGATTTCGATGAAATTTGGTATACGTAGATAATAACCTGGATTACCACATAAGCTACTTTTTATCCCATAAATCAGTTCCCATGGGATAAAAATGGGGTGTCAAGTCAAGTTGCAACAGCGGGTTTAGCTTTATTTCTAGGTTACCTTCACATTTAGAAGTGTAACGCGTACGAAGTCGCGGGCAACAGCTAGTGTACAATAAAGCGTTATTAATCAATCATGCTGTAAAGTAGAACATGGCTGTACTCGATCCATACCTTTTTGTAATCTTTTTTATTACCTACTAGTTGATCCGGCGAACTTCGTACCGCCTTGACATGTACAATAGTTATTCTGCTATTCGGGGCGGAGATAAATCCAACAAATCAAAGATCATCAAAATCGGTCCAGCCGTTCTCGAGTTATAAGTGTTCGACAAACCCGACTTTGTTTTATATATGAGGATGTTTCGCACAACAAATTATTATGAATTGTAATTTACACGACATGCTTACTAAAAAATCAAACACGTAATTAGTAAAATAACGGTAATGTAGTACCAAGAAGGTCCAAATATTAACCTCCGCGGCGCAGTGGGCGTTTAGTCGTCTGAGACGCAGGAGGTAAGATAGATAGAAAACGCTTTATTGCACATTACCCTTAAATTATAAAACAATATAAAAAACAAACAACAATACATGCAGAAATATAAGTGGCAGTCTTATCACTAAAAGCAATCTCTTCCAGACAACCGACGCAACAGAGGTAGCGGGTTAGATTTCCGCTGCGGAACAAATGATTGCACGATCTACAGATATATGTTCCGGGTCTGGTTGTTTTTCTATATATTATAAATACGCATTTACAAAAAAATATATATATTAGTATTCTACGAGGCATGCCTTTTAAGTTCTGTCGTTTCCATATTTTCCGGCAATTTTGAATTTGGAACTGTTCTATATTCGAATGTGTTTACATTTTGAATCTCAAAACAGTTGAAAGTATTAGGATTAATGCTATTGTTTAGTCACAGTTTCGATTTGAATCTGTCAGGTCACGTACGAAAATGAATCTTTCTAAGGAAAATGTTCGTGCAATAATTTTCTACAACTTTAGAAGAGGCCTGACACGGCTTCAGTGTTTAGAAGAGCTAACATCTGTGTTCAGTGATGCCCCATGTCTGCGGACTGTCGAACGCTGGTATTTAGAATTCCAGCGTGGACATACTAGTGTTAGTGACAGATTTCGCGAAGGACGCCCAAAATCCGCCTTCACTGAAGATAACATCATTGCTGTGAGACAACTAATTCTCGAAGATCGTCATGTGACGTATCGAGAGATAGAGGCTCTATTAGGCATCTCAGGGACAACCATTCAGAAGATCTTGCATGAAGCGCTTGGTGTGAGAAAGCTAGTTTGCCGTTGGATACCGCATCTGCTTTCCGACGATCACAAGGCGGCCCGCGTCAGATGGTGTAAGAAAACTCTGCAAAGGTTCAACCGAGGGGAGTCAAATCACGTCTACGACATCATAAGTGGTGACGAATCTTGGATCTATGCCTACGATCCTGATTCCAAACAACAATCTACAATCTGGGTCTTTCAAGACGAGCCAAAGCCGACTAAAGTTGTTCGTTCTCGAAGCACTTCAAAGAAGATGGTGGCCACGTTCGTTGGAAAAACCGGCCATGTTGCGACTATTGCACTTGAAGATCGTAGAACGGTTAACGCAGAGTGGTATACTACAGTTTGTTTACCACAAGTCATCGCCGAACTTCGAAAATCTAACTCAAAGCGACGCATCATCCTGCACCACGACAACGCAAGCTCACACAGCGCTCGTCAAACGATTGAGTATTTGAAGCAGGAAAAAGTAGAAATTCTTGACCATCCTCCATACAGTCCTGACCTAAGCCCTAACGATTTCTTTACATTTCCTAAAATTAAGAAAAGTCTTCGTGGTCAAAGGTTCCAGTCCGGTGAAGAAGCAGTCGACGCTTTCAAGTCAGCCATTTTGAACACCCCCACTTTAGAGTGGAATAAATGTTATAATAACTGGTTTGACCGAATGGAAAAGTGTATTAAGCTACGCGGTGAATACTTTGAAAAACAATAAAAAGTACTATAAGGTTCTAGTTGTGTTTTTTTCTTCAAACGACAAAACTTAAAAGGCATGCCTCGTATCAGTTATCTGGTACCCATAGCACAAGCTCTGCTTAGTTTGGAGCTAGATGGCGCTGTGTGAAGTTGCCAGCATTATTTGTTTAGTTTGATACATGCCTATTTTTTACACGACTACGGCAAAGCCAAAAGGAGGGGTTATGTTTTTGCAGTCTATAATAATAATGCTGGACATTTTACACAGCGTTATATAGCCCCAAACTAAGCAGAGCTTGTACTATGGGAACCAGATAACTGATAGAATACTATATATGTATGTATGAACCTATGTTCCACCGTAGCGCCTAAACAACTCATCCGATTTTGATGATTATGCTCCGACATAGGCTACTATCGAAAGAGGTATTACGTAGTTGGGTTTCAGCTTTTAATCGACCTCCGTGGCGCAGTGAGCGAATAGCCGGAAGAGACGCAGGAGGTTGCGGGTTCGATTCCCACCGCGGAACAAATGTTTGCATGACCTACAGATATTTGTTCCGGGTCTAGTTGTTTCTCTATATATTCCAAACATGTTTCTACAAAAAAAAAAGTATGTAAGCATTCTATCAGCTATCTGGTTCCCATAGTACAAGCTTAGCTTAGTTTGGGGCTAGATGTCTGTGAAATGTCTAGCGTAATTTATTTTAATTTATCAAACTTATTGCTTGGTACATAATAGTTAGTACTATCTAAATTTAGACATCTCTCCTCTCCGCTTTGATGGTAGCTGGCCGTTACTCTCTGAGCAACATGTAAAATATCTCATTCATGTATGTGTGTATGTATAATTTTTTTTTATATGTATTTGTTTCGTGGTGTGCAATAAAGTATTATCTAATCTAATCTAATACCTTTTTTGTTATCTCCGAGGTTGGCAGGTAAAAAATGCTATTAGCATTAAGCCCACCTGTTGTACATGTGATTTGTATTTGTGTGCAATAAAGTATTAAAATAAATAAATAAAATACCTGTTTTTTATTTTCCTGGTTCTTCCAGCACAGGTTGGCTAGGGTGCGCACTAAGGCCGCCTTGAAGCCGAATGCGACGTGCCTCTCGACCGTCTCCACGCAGGTAATGGCTTTCTTGTCGGTGGTCATGTTTACTGCGCCCAACCTATGAAGCAGACTCAGAATCTATTTATCAAAATCGCTTCAGCCGTTACTAAACAAACTTTCGATACTACATTTCGTAACCAATGTTTACAACAAAATAATAAAAATATTCAACTAATTAAGGTAGTTTGATTCCTATATATATATATCTAATATATAAATATAATAATCTAATATATATATAAATAAAACAATCAGTGCATACATATATTCACTAGATAATTGAACAGTGGAAACTAAACATATGCGTATCGAAATAATTACGTCTTATTAATGCCAGCAAATCAATAAAATTGGACACTTTCATTCGCTTACGAGTAATCTGATAGTCTTATTTTGTTTTTTTTACCCCTCTTGAATCCCAATATCACAACAACCCCCCCACATTTTTAGCTCATTTAGTCACACCAGGATTGTGCCATCACTACCTACCTATATACCAAATTTCACGATGATCGGATCAACGCTTCGAAAGTTATCCTCGGACAAACAAACATACACACAACGCCGATTCGTCCAAGTTGATTTCGAGATCACGCTTTGCTCAATCGATTAGTACCTGTTCTATCAGTTATCTGGCTTGGAGCTATTATAACTCTGTGTGAAATGTCCAGCTTTATTTATAATCTCTTGCATGTCAATCAACATAGAGGTTGTCAGTCTCGACACAACCTTGGCCTAAACTTACCTAGCTTTTTGACTTTCAGGCGAATCAATCTTCACAGATGGAACCTTATTCGTTACACTCTCATCAGATATCTTCACCTCCTTAGTCACTTCGCTTTTCTTCTCCAAATTCACACTTTCCCCTCTAGTCTTCTCCGAGGAAATACCCAAAATTTTCTGCAACTGCTCACTGAGATCAAAATCCGTAGACAAATTCTGACTTTTCTTCACCTCTTTTGGAGTATCAGGCGATTGTTTTTGCGACTCCGTTTCAGGTAAATGATCGGTCAATGGCGGAGACATTTCGCTAGGAGACGCTTTCACTTCTGTTTTCAATTCATCTTTGATTAAATGTATTTCTGTTGGGGGGTCGTTCGGTGAGCTATCCTGCGATTCGCTCAAACTAGCCTGTAATTCTAATCTTGGCTGTAAGGCAACCGGTATTACCTCCGCTATTGTGTTCATACTGCCACTTGGAGATAAGGAATCTATGATTAATGGTGGTTCTGTGTCGTCCCCAATATCTATCTTGTGTTCGAGGCTGATTCTTCTTGCGGGTAAGGAAATTCTGTCTTCAGTTTTAGGCACAGAACTGCTTCGTCTGTAAGCTACTTTGGACAATTCTGTGTCCAGTTTGACAGAGTTGCTCCGGGCTGTTTTTACTTCGGGCATTGATTCGGTGAATTTTAAGGGTGCGTTTTCCATGATGTTGTCGATACGTTCCATGTAGGGAGGGTTGTCGGTGCATTCAAAGTACTGTTCGCTGCTTTCTGATTCTGTGCATTCTGATGTTGTTTCGTTGCATGACAGCATGTTGTCTGCTGAATCGTTTTTGCTGAGTGGATCTACAGACAAAATTAAACACAACCATGTAATACCACACAAGTTGCAGGCATTCGATCAGATAAGTGCAGTATCGTGGTGGATTGTACAAAATTATAGAGGCCATCAGGGCTATTTTAAAACGTCGGAAAGCTATGGGCCAAACAGTTTATTCGGAATCAGAGAACGCTATTTTGTAAACTATCAACCTTTGAAGCCGTGTCGGACAGGTTTTTGAGCTTTGTGGTCAATCTGAAATAATTTGAAAATAGCGTTTTGGATTAGAAATCGCATCCAAAAAAAATGTCGGTTCGACCCGAAAGCTTTCCGACGTTTTATAATAGCCCTGCTGATCCAGAGATATAGCAATGGGGAAGTCAGATAGATGATGATGAAATTAAATATAGCATTTATACAAAAAGAAGGTTCGAACGTGACCTGTATGGAAAATATTCTAAGTATTGAATTGAGCAAAACACAAGGAAAGAGTGTCCCGTAAATAAATGGTAACCTGTGTCGAACCATGTCACTTAATAGGTAATTCCTACCAGGTAGTTACGGAAAGTAGCCATGTCATAAAATAAGTAATACTAGTCAGACGTGACGCCATAACCATCAGCCGGCGGGCACTGCCATGACGGCGCGGCGGTAGTACGGCAGTTTAATATAACGTTCAACCAATATATGGATAAAGTTAGTTGATGTTATTAATATGATAAATCATTTAATTGGCTCCAATTCAAGTTAATAAAATAATAATAACAATTAAAAATCAAAATAAAATTTGATTTAAGGGGTAAAATTGAATTCCTTGAATTTTTTTGTTTGATGTAAAAGGCCAAATATATAAAATTAAAATTGATATTACTAAAGCAATTACTCCCCCTAGTTTATTAGGCATTGATCGAAGAATTGCACAAGCATGCCAACAGAATAGAAAAAAGCTTATTCTACCGCCCATAGAGATTTAGCCTTAGCCTTAGCCTAAAATACATATTATAATAAAAACTTATACTTATTTAGTGCATAAACGTTACTTAATATCATTATAATAATCAAAAGCAGACTTACTGATAACATCGCTGGGTGTACTGAGAGCAATATGTTCATCATTGATCAGCTGTTTGCCAGTGTTTGCATACAGCTTGTTCAGAGATGTAAAGAAGTTATCACTCTCTTTTCCCAGCTTGTGGATTGCACGGAGGAGAACTGAGGAAAGATAAACATTCTTTTATTTGTCTTTGCTTATTGATTCACTAGATCTTTTTTATTTGCCCAGCATCAGATATGTTTGATATCAAGAAGCATAGAATCAAAATTATCAAGTTCTTATAAGAATGAAATAAGGTTGATATATAAGAATCAGCCTCCCTGCCTGATTATTAGAATGTTTTCTACAATATAAACATACCAATGTAAGCACTTACAAGCACAATTTATGAACAGTGAGGTATCACTTTGCAAACAGTCCATGTATGCATCCATGCTCGAAGCTGTTGCTATGATTTCTAGCAAGAACACAACTTCCTGAGGCTCTATTGTGTTCACATATTTATCCACCGTCTTCAGAACACAGTCTGACTTACTCTTAAATTCATGAGCCATAAACTTTACAAAGTTTACAGACACATTAATGTCTTGAGACTCTGTGGACATAAGGATATTGTATGCAAGATTTAGAACCAGCATTCTGCTTTCCGGTTCTAGTTTTGAGTATAGCTTTTCAATGTATGTGTTTTCGACACCAATCAAATATTCTATAATTAGATGAGGATACTCAGCGTTGCCATTGTTGTACATGTAAGCAAGGGAGTTGAGCAATGTAACATCATCTGGCAACACATTAGGCTGGCCCAGTAGTATATTGTAGATAATCATTGCTGCAGCAGTGGCTATTCTGTCATTCTGACCGATTAAACAGTTGAGTATTATCGCATCAAATTTACTCCAAATCATGATTTGATTGAAAGGGTTATTCACTACTAAATTCCCCAAGGTTTGTATGAGCACAGTCATGCATGACTCGTACTTTTTCTGTATTTCTTCATTGACGAAGTCTATACTAGGGTGTAAGTATTCCGTGGCGAGGATAAGCATGGAATCTAGAATGGAGAGTTCTTTGGAGATGTAAGTCTGCATTTTAGTGCCAGCGGCGGCACAGGAGCGGACAAGACGCATGCATTGCTCAGCCACAGCCAGGGTACTGCGGTTGTATGACGCCTGTTCCACGTCTAACCTCATGATGTGAAGAACTTCCGCTATCAGCCGTAAAGTGTATTCGGAAGCTTTTTTTCTGAAAAGGTTGGCACATAATTAAAAATTTATCCCAATCCCTTCATTATAAATAATCAAAATCCAGGTTTAGGAATTACTTACGGTCGCAATCTCCCGGTTTCTGCGTCTCGAGAAAGTTGAGCTTCGGCTCGCAACATTTCCTCGACAGCCTCCCATTCTCCAGTCTCCAGCTGAAAATTTATCAACTTCGCATCTAGCAGTATTTCTTCAGCGAACCACACGCTTTTATCTCGCGACATTTTATGGAAAAATTGATGTTTTGATTTATTTCAAAGTTCGCATTTCACATCACAAAAAGAAAAACATGAGAGAATTATTTTGACATTGACAATTTGACACTACAGTAGCAGATAGATGTAGGAAAAGGGTCTTCAACACCTCGACCATTGAGAAGTGTGGGTAGGACTTGCATGCTTTATCCTGGCTTCAACGTCAGACTCTGCAGACGTTACGAAACCGATGTCTTGGTTGGCTAACGGTGGTCTTCTTGTGGCTTGCAGTCCTCGCATGACTTAACGAGATAATTGCGATGACAGGAGCTCGCGGGGTAATGGATGTCAGGGAGTTCGACAGTCTTTTGGTCGCGCATGCAATAGAGTGATGGCGTTAAGTTGAGCGAGCGTGGCGCTAATGAGATTTTCACCGGCAAGTTTTTAAAACTGCTAACAGATGGCGTTGCTCTGTCATGATCTGAATATTATAGGAAAGTAAATTGTCAATGTAAATTGCCGTGTCAACATTATCTTCCGAGGAACTTGAAATAAAACTCAAATTTACATCACTCATGCTCTGAAAGTTGGTCATTCCTAGCTCGATACCAAATGCGTGAATGCGGTTTATGCCTCTAGGGGCGAAAGTAAATATAAGAACAGAATGAGGCTTATTGCATTCTTATTATTATATTAAATAAAATATGCCATAGTTTAGTAGTGAAAAAAACAATGAATACCGGGAACGCAATTTTTTTTACCATCAAACTGTTTTAGAGTCTTTTTTGATTTCCTCCTTCTCATTCATGATTTATACCTAAGTGTTAAACTTGGGTGTAACAGATCAAAAGCATCACTTATATAACAATGTACCTATAACCCTTGTCTTGTCATAGGTTGGGGAAAGTCTTTTCGCATTATAGTATGTATGAACTTGTAATAAAATCTCTTTGGCTATAATATTTGTATCTGGCTGGTTTTGGTATCAAAGAAGATAATTCCAAGTTAAAATTAGGAAAATGTGTGATTTTTATTTGTTTTTCGTACTGTAACGATGAGTGAATCTAATGAAAAAATTCGATACATTTTAAAATTTTACTACAGAAAAGGTAAAAATGCAACGCAAGCCGCGAAAAAAATTTGCGATGTTTATGGACCTAGTGCAGTGTCTGTGAGAGTAGCACAAATTTGGTTTAAGCGTTTTCAATCAGGAAATTTTGATGTCAAAGATGCACGTCGCTCTGGTCGCCCTAATATGGATAAAATTGATGCCATTTTTGAAAAAGTAGAGCAAGATCGGCATATCAGTAGTTACGACGTAGCTGAGGAACTGGGAATTGACCACAAAACATTTTTGGCGCATTTGAAAAAAACTGGGTACACAAAACAGCTCGATATTTGGGTACCCCACGAGCTCACTGAAAGAAACCTAATGAACCGTCTACTCATTTGTGATTCTTTATTACGACGTAATGAAACCGAACCATTTTTGAAGAAGCTGATAACTGGTGATGAAAAGTGGATCACGTACGACAAGAACGTGCGAAAAAGGTAGTGGTCAAAGGCCGGTCAGGCTTCACAGACTGTGGCGAAACCCGGGATAACTCGCAACAAGGTGATGCTGTGTGTGTGGTGGGATTGGAAGGGCATTATTCATTATGAGCTGTTACCACCAGGCAGGACCATCGATTCTGAACTCTACTGCGAACAACTGATGAGATTAAAGCAAGAAGTTGAGAAAAAGCGGGCGGAATTAATCAACAGATGGGGTGTGGTTTTTCATCATGATAACGCTAGACCTCACACATCGTTAGCCACTCAGCAAAAATTAAGAGAGTTTGGCTGGGAGGTGTTAATGCATCCGCCGTATAGTCCTGACCTTGCACCTTCAGGTTTCCACCTGTTTCGGTCTCTTCAGAATTCTTTAGGCAGTGTCAGGTTAACATCACGAGAGGACTGCCAAAACCACTTGTCGTGGTGTTTTGATCAGAAGCCCCAACATTTCTATAGCAATGGGATCATGTCCCTACCTACAAGATGGCAAAAAGTTATCGAACAAAATGGTACCTACATACTTTCATCATCATAATTGTCAGCCCGTGTCGACCCACTGCTGGGCATAGGCCTCTCCTTGTTTCTGCCACTCTTCCCGATGCTGTGCCAGTCTGAACCACATACGACCCACGGTCTTATGGATGTCGTCGACCCATCTCGCTGGTGGACGTCCCCTATTTCGATGGCCAGTTCTCGGCCTCCACTCTGTTAGTGCCTTAGTCCACCTGTCGTCACTATGTCTGGCCAAGTGTCCTGCCCAACTCCACTTGAGCCCCAATATTCGCTTGCTGACGTCTTGTACTTTAGTCTGCTTGCCAATTTCGGTATTGGGAACTCGATCTAAGAGTGTGATGCCGAGCATGGCGCGCTCCATGGCTCTCTGTGCTACACTTGTTTTGTGCACAGCCTCCTTCGTGAGCCTCCATGTCTCGGCACCATAAGTCAAGTTGGCAAGACACATTGGTTATAGAGACGTGTTTTAAGACATTGTGGAATATGCGTGGATTTTAGTATATCATCTAGTTTGCCGAAAGCTGCCCATCTAAGCTGAACACGCCTGGTGACTTCCTTTATTTGATACTCTTTGCCAAAAGATAAAACATGGCCAAGATAAACGTATGAGTCGACCATTTCTAGTTTCTCGCTTCCAACAACGACGTTTGGGACCAAACCTCCAGAAATACTGGACATAACCTTCGTCTTGCCCATATTCATCTTGAGGCCCACTCTGAAAGATGCATTATAAAGCTCATTTAACATGGTCTGCAGGTCGTCCATCGTTTCGGCAAACAGAACAAGATCACCAGCGAACCGCAAATGCGACAGGAAGACACCATTAATATTTATACCACATTGGTCCCAAGAAAGCGTTTTTGCGACGTCTTCTAAGACAGCCGTAAAAAGCTTGGGTGAAATTGTGTCTCCCTGTTAGCCTCACTTGCATGGTAGCTGAGCTATATATCTCCCGAAGCAGATCCACATACCGGGCGTCAATGTTGCAGCGATGGAGAGAGTTCAACACGGCCCAATGCTCAACACTGTCAAAGGCCTTTTCGTAATCGATAAAGGCCATGCAAAGGGGTCGGATGTACTCGTGACTCTTCTCCATCAGCTGCTTGACTGAGTGTATATGGTCAATGGTAGAGAACCCACTTCGGAAGCCAGCCTGTTCAGTTGGTTGTTATTCATCGAACGATCGGGTGAGTCTATTACATATAATATAATATAACCTACATACTTTAGTTAAATGTAAATAAACTATATTAAAAAACGTTTTGAATTTTCTTCAAAAATGCGAAGAAACTTTTTCCCCAACCTAATATAACAATTTACTATTGTTTTTGTTTATCTGACGAAGTGAGATTGTTTAGTAAAATTTAGATATGGAGATTTTGGCATATAAATAAAAACCACATATTTAGGCAGCGTATTTCCAGATAGTGCCATATATAACGCTAGTTAGAACTAGTTTTTTCTTTTGATACCGAAAATAAGAAGCCCTCATTGCCGCGTCAACATTACTATCCGAGGCAATTAAAATAAAATAAAAAAATATTGGTTACAAACTGATGAAATGCGATTGTTTTAGCTATACTAGTAGACTAAAACAATTTAGTATAGTAGTAGTAGTTGTTTTAGATTAGTGCTTGATACAGCCGCGCCATCTATTGGCATATCTTAAAACATGGTCCTGAAAACCCCTCAATAATCACCCTTGGCACGAAATGGCAGTTTCTATATTTCACCCAGTCCCTATTTTATTCTTGTACTAACTGACACGGTGAACTTCGTATTTACCGCATAACAGTCAGTGAATGCCGTGTTACAGATTAGCTGAACTTAATTTATGATTTTATGAATGAAAGTAATACAATGAATACAAAATAAATAATAAGTTAGGTTTAAAGAACTTTATTTCTCATAAGAACTACATGGTTCACTTAAAATGAGATACATAGAGATTTTATAATGATAATCTTACACTTTGGGGCCTTATAACAATAATTATTATATAAGTAGTGCTGTATTGTGCTATTTCTATAAGTGATATATTCTATAGCGTTTGTACATATTTCTTAAGCTTATTTCTATATATATTTATATTTATATTAACACACTCTTTAATGTTGTTAGGTAATTTGTTGTACAGCTGTGCTCCCTCAAACAAAACCGTTTTCTTTCCGTAATTTGTTCGAGAATTAGATATATGTTTAATTTTGTTTCTTAGATTGTGTATATTTGATTTATGTTGTAGCTGTATATTGGATTGGATGGAATTAGTAGTGATATTTTTTATTAGAATGCAAGTGTAATAGATATAAAGTTGTTGTATATTAAGTATTTTCCTTTTTTAGTATAACTCCTTTGTTGGCATTAGGTAGGGATAATGGAAAAGTACTTTAATTATTTTATTTTGTGTTCTTTGCAGAAGATTTAAGTTTGTAGCGGCAGCTGCACCCCATATTTCAATTAAGTACTCGAGGTGTGACTTTACTAAAGAGTTATAAATGATTGTGCGTGCCTTAATTGGAATACAGTTTGCAGCTTTACGCAGTGCCCCGACCAGTGAAGTTAGTTTTGTTTTTACATGATTGATGTGTGATTTACAATTTAGTTTATCATCTATCCACAGACCGAGATATTTTTCTAGCTTAGATTGTTGAATTATTTCCTCATTAATTGTAAGAGGCGTAGTTCACATATTGTAAGTTCACTACTTTAAGAAGATAATAACACAAAAAGAAATAAAAATGTACAAAAATTAAGTTTATCGATCGCGTGTCAGCAAGACATGATTGAATTAAACTATGTAGATAATGTGCAGCATGGTATGCACTCGGTTTAATTCTCTTCATTGAAGTATCTTGTGTTATACCTACGACATGGAATTTGTATGGGCTATATTTTTGTCTGATTTTTTTATTTTATTATTACGCTAGTTAGGACTCACTTTTTTTTTTAATTCAAAATCCCTCATTTTAAGTTGGCACGATCGCACATACGTATAGCGTGCAAGCCAAAAACCTTAACAAAGCTCTGTTGACATTGGCCAGAGCTCTTAGTAGAACCGATTTGCACATCACTACACTACGTGTAGTTCACTCGAGGAATCCTTTGGTTTGTTCCATCCCTAAATAGAAGCATAACTTCCTTGAGTTCACTTCTTCAGTTCAGCTCACTCATCATTCATTCAGTTCCCCCGCACCACTCCCAACGCACGGTCCGTCCCCGCGCGCCGCGCTTTTCACCCCCCCTGTCGGTCGAACAAAACGGCAGGAATGGTATTTGTCTGTGCGTGAAACTATATCACATTATATGTGAACAAGTGAATAATTCTCACAATAACAAATGCTACCGACGACCTTTAATACGTTCACGTAATTATCTCGTAACACAGTGCAAAGTTATGTGTTCTTTTACTTCGTTTTTGTGTCGAAAAATTTTCAAGTGACTCGTTTGGGGCAGTATCCTGTGGATTTCGTTCACTTTGCCGTGCAATAATGGACAGACTTCCCGCTAACATCGTTGGAATTTAAAACATTCGGTGAGTCATCAACATTTTTGGGCAGGTAGCATGCAAAGGAGACACAAAGTGCATTGAGAAAAAATATGCATGCTTCGGGTTCGTGTTGCAATAACTTGCAATGTCCTCGGTGTCGCGTTTCTCTCTATTTTTACTCATTTCGGTTTTGTGGACATTTCCATGTCTCTATCGTCTACAGCAATGTAAACAAATCAATCACACTGAAAACCCCCTTTAGTTAGATAAAAGCTTGTATTCAATCTCGGCATTCCTTTCTCCTTAGTCATTTTAATTCACAAGAAATTTATTCTGGACAAGATCTCCTTTACATTTTTATACTAAGTATAGTTCACCACACTGCTGTCCAGATTTGTTAGGAGTATTTCTGGACTTGGTTAGGACGATATATGCTTGGGTTCTCTGAAGGCAACATTTTTATCACAAAAATTATATTATTCTAACAGGATTTACAAAAATTATAAATACGGGATTTATCACGTACCGTTTTATCGGTGACAAATCCCGTATTTATATAATGATTGAAATTAATCACGAAAGTTTTCTAAGGATTTACAAACTTAATTATGTATATAAGTATTTCTCTGTATTTACAAAACAAAATCAAATCTTCACATTCACACAAGTCTATTGTTAAAGGTAGCATTTATTTGTTTCCAAGAACTAGTGTTATCCATAATTTTATTTAAATGCTTTTAAAAACAATATCCTGCTTTCCAATAAACATCAGTATCACTCAAAATGGGATATTTACCATGATTTGTGAGTAGTTAGAGTTGCACTCTCACTTACAAAACTCACACTAAAAAATCATGATTGTTATCCCGTTTTAAGTGATAAAATCCTGCTTTCTAACAAATAGAGGTATAATAATTAATTATGTGACAAAATTAGTGGTTGTTACAACCAGCCTATGCTGAATTAAAACCTTTTTCAGCCACAGTAGTTATTTTACTCTTTGTTATATATGATTTTGCCGTATGGACTGAGTATTGTTGCAAATCAATCTTATTCATATTTATTCGACATACACTCATAGACACAGCATAAGAACAGAAAAAAAAAACTAGAATACAGCAGGCTAGAATGATCCTGGGCAGGTAATGGTGGCAATTCTGTTGTTTACGCTGACTAACTATAATTGTGAAAAATACGAACGGTGTTATTTTGTTCACACTAAAGATCAAATTAGAATGAAATAAATAAATATAAAGAAATAAATTTTGCTGGACATTTCACACAGAGCTATCTAGCCCCAAACTAAGCAGAGCTTGTACTATGGGAACCAGATAACTGATAGAATACTTATATACATTTTTTTTTGTAAATACTTACTTATAATATATAGAGAAACAGCCAGACCCGGAACAAATATCTGTAGATCATGTAAACATTTGTTCCGCGGCGGGAATCGAACCCGCTACCTCCTGCGTCTCAGCCGGCTATTCACCCACTGCACCACGGAGGTCGTCACTTTTAAATTAGAAATAGAGGAATAGAGATGATTAGAGATAATTAGTGACATTTCTAAAATGAAGTCATTTTTGTTATGATGGCATGTTTGCGGGCTAGTTTTAGTGATCAATCAAATTGGTGTTGACTAGCCCGCAAACACGCCTTCTTATTTAAAAATACTTAAATTTAGAAATGTCACTTTGAATGTCATTCTAATTTGGTCTTTAGTGTGAACAAAATAAGACTGTTCGTATTCACCACTCTTTTAGTTAGTCAGCGTAAACAACAGAATCATCACCAATATTGAATAGGTAGGTCAGCAGGTACTAACTAGTCTCATCTGTGTGCAGACTATTGCATGCAAAAGCCAATCTGGGCTGTCAAAGCATAATGCTGCTGACACATTCTGATAAAATAAATGAGCTACATAGGTGTACTATGGAAATAAATAAAAACCCCTGGTATATCCTGTTATCTTGAGGTTATCTTGCCCCTGGTACATCCAGGTGAACTATGTAGGTGGACCATGGGCAGGGATCCGTAGTAAAGAGCATTGACAAACCCTATGTATTTTTACCACATAAATGGTATCTGAATTTTATTCTCTCTGCAATTGAAAGTTTTGCAACAGTGAAGTACCAGGAATAATGTCCATTGTTAACTGTTTATCAAACACATTTTGATTACAATGATCCTATGCAGTCTGCATTTCTTGAAACTGAGATAACTAGATGTTGGCTTGTAAAAATCTCCCAATTGTTGTCTAAACAAAACTTTTGGCATGAAGAATGATTGATTCTATCTTTTTATATTAAAAACATACTCTCACTCAAAGTATATCACTGAGTTATATTATATTGAATCCAGTCCTGTCTATCGTGTCAGTCATTGTATGGAAAAGATTGCTTACAGCAATAAGACTGCTGCACCTATAACAATTAGCATTACCCCACAGATTAAATCCAAGTAAAGCTAGAAACATACTATTGGACGCAACTTATGTACAAACTGTTAGCAATAAGTAGCGGACATGACTATAAGGCTCGGACTATATAGCATGCGGGCTTGTCAAGGACCGTTTTTTAACGGCCCCTGACCAATCCGTCGCAAAACCAAACATTTAAATTTTTCCTGCATTGACTACACACGATCCGAAGCCATCCGACTCTGATTGTTACCTGCAAGCAACTGGGATATGCTCCGGATTCGAAGGATGGGGGAGACCCGGATGTCATATAATCTGAGCCTAAGGCTGGGAATAAACGTCTGATTTCGCTATACGATAGTCGGATTTGATAGTCTGAACTGAACTGACTACCGGAAAGCATTCGTGCCATATATTTCTTTGAAAACTTAATACACATCCAATCCAATAGTCTGATCGTTCTTAAAATCATATCAAATCAATCATTCATTTGCCACAGAGGCATGCAAATGATTTAAAAAATTAAATAATCTATTACAAAATTACAAAGTAAGAACAATATTTAAATAAGTCAAAAACATAAACAAACCAACTTCGCAGTCTATCTTTTCTTTCTGCTTCGTATGAAAGCTCATGTTTAGCTCTGGAATGACTCAGTTCAGAAAAATTCTGATGCAAGAATTGGAAGTGTATCGAGTGAATACGATACAAGATAGTCTGATCAGACAATCGGACACTAAATCTGACGTGTATTCCCAGCCTAACCGTTCGGACGTCCGACGAGACGAGAATCTGGCTCCTCGGATGTTTTTAGGGTTCCGTACCTCAAAAGGTAAAAAAGGAACGCATATAAGATCACTCTCTTGTCCGTGTGTCACCACCGATTTTCTCAGAAACGGGTGGACCTAGCAAGTTGAAATTTATACCAGATACTGAGGTCTATAGTCCCTATTAGGTGTATAAAAATCAAGGTCCTGAGTCAACACGATAAAAAGATATGGGCAAATTTAGATTTTCGTGAAAACTTGTAAGTACCAAAATTTACCCTAATATTCAACTTTTTTTATTTTTCGGAATTTTCTCTTTACTTGTGCTTTAAGACCATGCTTTTAACCAAAATTCACAATTCTAGGTCAACCGGAAGTACCCTATGGGTTTTGGGTCGAAAACCTATATTTGGCAAAAAGCAGGGTCTTACAGCACAAATAAAGGGAAAATTACAAAAAATAAAAAAAGTTGAAAATTAAAGGGTGTCCCCATACATACTTTTATTAATTTAAGCCAATTAAGATAGTCCCCTGAGTTGTATGGGCGCTCATACAATTTATAGGTCTAGCTTAATCGGCACCAACCTCAAACAAGGTAAATAAATAAAATTGTGCTATTGTGTGAAAGAAAATAAAAGATAATATTTATTGCAATACTCTTGTGCGCAGAACATTTTACAGTAACGACTAAAGCGATCGTTACACTATGCTGCACATACTTTCCAATTTGTTGAGCCCGATTTTTGTAGATAATGGTACGGAACCCTTCGTGCGCAAGTCCGACTCGCATTTGGCCGGTTTTTTTAAGTCGCGGACGCATGCGTCGCGTGTGCACGGCGTTAGAGAGAGACAGAGCGACACGAGACGTCCAACACGGTGCCGGTGTGATTAGTAGTCGTGTCCGATAGTATGTTTCTAGCTTGGTTCTAGCTAGCACCTTGGTCTTTATGGCATGGCACTGCGCCCATCATCTTGAGACATACAGGTGAAAGGTCTCATGTGCCCTCAATAGTATGGACAATATTTATCTCTAATAATAATATCTACCAATAATAAGTAATCTAATGATTGCCACCATCCCATACAATACATTAAATCTAGACCATCCCCGGGTTGTCAGCAAGAGATTGTGATAAGACACACCCCAAATGCGGACACTGCAGTCTTCAGCAATAAAGTCAGGTTGTTGATAGAAAAGTCCTACTATACTCTTGACGAAGCTCTTGCTGATGACTTTAGTACTATTTAATTATGACTGTATTAATCAACCCTTAATTATTTTGTTATGACATGTGTTTCTGATTTTACTTGCTAACTTGTCTTTAAATGTTTTAATGTGAATTTTTGTATATTCTATTGTATGTATGATTGTACATATTCTGTAAAACTTATGACATTTCCAAGTGTATGTAAAATGTATCTTTATGTTATAAAAATATTTTGATTTGATTTGAATGCCCCATACACCCCAATGTGGGACATCAGTGCAGATTTTATATCCACATTATCTACCACCATAGAATTAGAATTTATTTGTTTGTTTTTATGTGTTGTACGCTAGTGTTTTCTATTGTATTCTTCAGGTCCCCTGAGTAGAAGTATTGTTTGCCCATCATGGCAAAAAGCCCAATGACCAAGTCTGGCTAGCCACTTAGGCTGATAAATAAGCAAAAAGGCACGCCAGTGAATCAAACCCATAAAAAAATAATTTTTACGCACGGAGTGTAGGCTTTCTGCCACCTTCTACATTGGGCTATGAGAAAAATGTATGGCTCAATGAAAAACCGATCGACGAAAGGCCGATGATGATTATGGTTTTGTTTGCAGGTGGTCACCAATCGGTATGGATGAGGGTCTTCTCAACGATCTCCTCGAGTGCTCTGTGTGTCTGGAGCGCTTGGACACCTCATCCCGTGTGTTACCATGTCAGCACACGTTTTGCTTGAAATGTTTGAAGGTGAGTCTTTAATCTTCATACATCTTTATTTATTTTGTATACTCATATAAATCAAATCAAATCAAATCAGTTTATGGCGTAATATGGGTAGGTACAAGGTGTTTAGTGTTACATAGTAGTGCAGCCATATTCAGCGATTTACGCATGCAATGTCGAGCTTAATTATTAGGTTCCATTAATTGTACTTAATAACAATGTCAAAATTATTGAGTTAGTTATACATACTTAATTATTATTAAACAAGATCCTTGTCATTTAAATATTCCTTACAACTATAATAAGCTTTTCCTACAAGCATTTTTTTCAGATTTGCCTAGAATACATTCAGACTTGAAGCATCTAATACAGACTTTGGAAGTTTGTTATATATCCTGGCAGCCATACAGATAACACTTTTGTTATAAAGAGCAGTCCTATTAGTTGTTAGTGAGTTTGTATGTCCATTGCTGAACATAGGCCTCCCCCATAGATTTACAGAGCGACTGATCTTGTGCGGCCTGCACCCAACGGCTCCCAGCAACCTTTATCAGGTCGGCATTCTATCTAGTTGGGGGGTTGTCCACCACTGCGCTTTTTAGTGCGTGATCTTCACTCTAGAAGTTATCTGCCCCAACGTCCGTTAGTTCTTTGAGCTTTGTGTCCCGCCCACTGTTACTTCAGCTTTCTAATCCTCTAAGCTGTATCAGTGATCTTGGGTTGTTTACGGATCTATTTCTGAAACGACCTCGTAGAGAAACTTAACCATAACCCTCTCTATATCACCGATTCTGAAGCGCTAATATTCTGTGTCGTCGCCACCATTGTTCCATAAACTCGCGGCAGAGGAAATCCTAGTGTGGTTTGGAACTATCCTTTCGTTCACAGATATTGAGGGTACAAACAAAACTACATTTAGGTTTAGAAATTGTGTTGTTTTATTTTTTTATACTGACAGCTTGTGACCATTGTCATTTTAGTGCTGTCAATTATCTCTAAGAATATAGCTCAATGCGTTCATAAGTCGTAACTGGACGAGTCAATTATGAGTCAGTGAGTTTAGATTAGAGAAGTAATAAACTGGTGTTTATTTACGATGCCCGAGGATGGGCTGTTAGTAGGATGCGGTGTACTCTCGGGAAACTAATGCCTCGATTATATTCATCATTGATAAATTTAATCACTTTGAAGTTTGAACCCTGAAGCCTTCTCTCTTTTTGAGTCATATACCTCAATGCTGAAGATGACCAGGGTTGTTGTTCATGCAGTTTTTAAACACATCAGCATATATATCATTGGTATTTGGACATTGACATCAGCGGATGCTGATTTAAAATTATTTTCTTTAAAACGTCGGAAATTGTGACTCTTATGAATCACGTAAAGAATATCTCGTAAAAGATGCACTTTTTAAATAAGATTTACATGATATTCAAATAAAAGATTATGTTTTAATAATTTTGTCTTTTTTTTAAGAAAGAAAAGAATTGTTTTTATACTACATAAAACCCAACAGTTATTATAACTAAGCTGTAGTTATTTGTTAAGCTTGAAATTAACATAGTTTTTAGGGTTCTGAACCAAAATGGTAAAAACGGGCCCCTTATGGTGTGACCTTGTCAATCTGTCCGTCCGTCTAATTTACATAATTAATCATTCATGTGTCATTCAAGTGAATTTAATTTTAAGTATGAGTATTCACTTACCATGCATAACCATCTAAGTACGTGTCGCCATCGCGGCGGCGCGGGCGGCTGCTCGCGTACTTAGATGGTTATGGTATACATATGTTAAACTTCTTTAGGCGCGTTGGACATTTTTGAGATGGGGAAAAACCATTGAACTCGCGACACTGTTACCGTTACCGACACCTCTGTATATAAGTATCTATGTAACTCTGTAAGGAGTGGAACGCCCCGCCTGAGTCTGTGTTTCCTGATAACTATAACCTAGGGGTCTTCAAGTCGCGAGTGAATAGGTTTCTTCTAAGTAAGCGTGTACCATCGTAGACTGCATCATCGCTTACCATCAGGTGAGATCGTGGTCAAACGCTAGCCTATAATTTATTTAAAAAAAATCTCGTAATTGTTCAAATTTTCACTTCTGTCGGCACTCACGGAGTGCCGCTTTTTTTTTTAATTTATTGTTGAGTCAAGCGCTTGACCACTACCTCACCTGATGGTAAGTGATGGTATGTGATGATGGTGAAGGTGATCGAAGGTAGAGAACGCTTGCCTAAAAAGAAACTATTCACCATGGATTTGAAGACTCCGAGATTAGGTATATTGGTCCGGAAAAAAACATACCTACGCCGGAAGTGAGTTCCACTCCTTATTCAACTACAACAAGAACTGCTAACAAGAAAAGTTGAATCAAATCGTTTGGTACGGCGAGGTGGTATGCCCACCAGGTATGGGTGGTACTTCTCGGTACGTCTGCTTGTCCGGTGGTGGAAGGGGTAAGGAGGGATAAGGTCATGAAAATCTTGCGCTCATTGACCAAAATGAATCTGGTATAAAAACTGCTGGCTGTAAAAAAGGCTGTCCGCATTTCGGCAACTCTACATATTTGCTTGTAAGACAAATATGCAGAATTGATGTGTTCAGTGTAAACCCTAAGTGTAAGCGGTTTGTTTACAAACATCGAATTTGTCTTAGAATTATGAAATTATCTATTTAAATGTACTCTCATTCCCTGACTGTACAACCGGTAGCCTTGTTTATATCAGGATGCCCTAATTGTAGGAGCGAAGGGTCGAAAAACATGTCATATTGTTTAGAATTTCAACAGATAGTTCTAAAATGATTCGTTCAATTTCGAATAGCAGTTTTAACATGAACAGTTGATGATGAAAGTTGAAAAGATGTTTTTGAATGTTTGCTAGTCGCTGTCCTGCCTGTCGTCGGAATAGTCCAAATTGTAACATTACTTGTTTACATGTACATATATATTTTATAAAATACAAAAGAATCAGTTTAGTTATTTAAAAGGAAATGCAGCCAATGTCTTAGGGCACTTCCATCTAGCGCAGTAGAGCTATCTATAGATCGTTTGCATCGTCCTTAAACTTCTTCGGTCATATCCCGGCAATACGATCGATGATTCACTCAATGCCTTGACCATCTTGAGTTTAAAGTTTAAATATACTGACCTTACGATGACTAAAGCGCCTACGCATTGCAATATTGTATTTACCGCTTTTGTATTTATAAAACTGAAGCCGTTGGCGTAGTTGCATCCCAGAGGGGTAGGCGGAGATCACGGATCTCCTCTCGATCCTGCTGACATTTTTTTTATTAATTTCGTCGCAAGGACCATTTTGAATCGTCTATTTGGCCACTAGCGTAAACGAACTCTGTCTGTTTAAGCTCTTTCATAAACTGGTTCCCCGTGCTGGTACTTTGCTGGACACCTTCTCTAAGATCGTGCAGTCAGGCGAACGTACGAAGGCCCAAGTGGTCATTCAGTGGCAAATTGGGCGTCCGAGGTATCGCTGGTATGATGAACTTCGTAACGTCGGCTAGACTGAAGTGACAATAGACCAAGAAACTTAGCGGAATTTAGTGTCTCGACGCAAGAATTAGGAGTCTGGAGAACACGTTAAGATATCGGTCCAGTCTATAGTAGGTATATTATTTATTTATACAATACTAGCTGACCCGCCAGCGGCTTCGCACGGATGCTTTTTCAATAAAACATTACCCTCATTTTGCTCAGCTGGCTCAAAAGTAGCTTACGATCCGTTCAGCCGTTTAGTCGTGTAAAGGTAACAAACAAACTAACAAAGTTATGTATGGATTATACATAATATAAACCTTCCTCTTGAATCCTCAGTTCAGTTCTTGTTTGTGGCTACTGTGACAGGAAGTGTCACAATTCCGCCAATGTCAATGTCGCGATATTTTCATAAACTTAGGAGATAGTGTAGGTCAAGAATATGACCGGTATTCTAAATTTTGAAAAACTCTTGATAACTCTAAAATAAAAGAGACTATATAACATATAAAACAGCACAATGTTACTTGCTAATACTATTATAGATAATGTGGGTTAGTGAGCTAGTAAGTACATTTACAACCTAATGTTGTTATCATTTATAAATTTACATATAACATAATTAATTAGAGGGGTAAAGGTAAGGGTTAATAAACATTTAAAGGAGGTAGGACGAGGGGTCTCAAGAGGAAGGATTTCTTAAACGGAACGTCGCAATTTAAGACAGTCGAAGAATATGTGGTCAACATTTCCTTCGTTCAGGCCACACTCACGTAGGGAGTGGTTCCTAATCCTAAGTTTAGCCAAAAAAACAGGGGACATGAATGGCCAAGTCGAAGACGACAAATTGTGGAGGTCTCTTATTAGGAAAAGAAGATAATCTTATTAGGAATAACCTTATTAGAAAACTTATAGGTTATTAGGAACGGAATTTAAAAAACCAAGGAGTTCGAGGAATATCGTGTTGGATGTCTGCATAATGTTTACCCTTATCTTTTTTAGAACGATTCCAAACTTCAGTCCACGATTGTTCCAGATGTGATTTGGGACGAAGGCATATGCCATGAGAGAAGGATTTTAAATGATCAAGGGAACCTATCTGAGCAGCATTCTTGAATCCTCTATTGCTGAAAACTGCATTAAAATCCGTTGAGTAGTTTAAAAGATCTAAGCGAACAGACAGCGAAAGCGACTTCATTTTATATCATGTAAAGACTAGACGGCGCCGGCGTCGCAGCAGACCCCGGCGTCCGTGGCTGGATGAGCTCGATTCTTATTGTAGTGACTGGCAAACAACAGCCTTGGACCGCGAGAAGTGAAAAAGAGCAAGGAAGGCCTTTGCCATGCAGTAGGATACAATGGGCTCATAATAATATTAATACAATACTACTAAAATAGTCGAGTATTAGCCAGACCCTCAAGGCACCAGCCCGTTGTTCAGATGATATCGTGAAAACGGTGGGAGGTCACTGAAATTGACTGGCGCAGGATCGGAAAGAATGACGTACAAATGAGAAAGTCTATACCCAGCAGTGGGTCGATTAGATAGACTAAAACAGTCGATTTGATCCCAATCACTCCATCTGGTTTTATAGTGCCATTTGTAACCAGTTAATAACTAACGACAGGCTATTGGGACCGATGCCATTTTTTCCATCTGCTCCAGCAACGGGACTGGGATGAATGGTTAGTCATAACAGCTGTTTGTCAGAGTATTCTGTATTTCAGTCACGTTTACTTGTCACCAGGGTTAATTTTTAAATGGCATTTTAAAACTAATAAAGAGGGTGTGAGTTTGACGTATAAATAGGATGCTGTTGCTGGCATGTGTCTGAGGGTCGATGTTTATTTATATTTACATCTATTAGTGGGGTGGTATGAAACGGTAAAAATTTACGCAAACATTGACCTTAGAATGTTAATAAGATGTTTATTTTCGTGAGTTCACCCTCGTGCCGTAAAAGTACACGTGTTACGTTTATTAAAATACTAGCGACCTGTCCCGGCTTCGCAAAGGTGCGATTTATCACTACTTCATTACAAAATTATTCTCTACTATATTTTCATTTAAAGTTTTGTACACCTAAACACAAAACTTACAAATATTATATAACTTGAATTCCTGGTTTTAAAAATAATTTATATGATCTGAGCTGAAGTGGCAGTAGGAGGAGCATATAGCTGGAAGAACTGACGGCCGTTGGGGCAGAAAGGTTCTATAGTGAAGACCACGTACTGGAAAGCGCTGCGTAGGGTGCCCCCTCCCCCACTAGATGGAAAGACGACCTGATAAGGGTTGCTGGGAGCCGTTGGATGCAGGCCGCACAAGATCGGCCGCTCTGGAAATCTATGAGAGAGGCCTATGTTCAGCAGTGGACGTTCTGTAGCTGATATGATGATGTTCTTTCAAGAAAGATTAGATAAAGTTTTAATGCAAACATACTAAGGTCATAAATCAAAATTATAGCATACTAGTGTGCCAAATGCCCCTTAATTAGGACTGCTTGTGCTATTCTTTAGTATCGAAGGTTGCTGCATTTGGTGTTCTAATTGGCACTTTGTCAATGTATTTCGGTTGCATTTGTTGCAACAAGGCTCTTATCATTATTATTTATTACAAATAAAATGGAAAGAATGAACGGGACCTGGGTGTTAATGCCAGCGACTCTTTAATGCTCCCAGAAACCTTTATCCGGTCGTCTTTTCATCTAGTGCGGGACCGTCATACGTTGCGCTTTCCAGTGCGTGGTCTCCACCCTAGACCATTTCTGCTCCAATGGCCGTCAGTTCTTCGAGCTATGTGCCCCGCCTACTGCCACTCCAGCTTGCTAATCCTCTTGGCTATGTCTGTGACCTTGGTTTATATACGGATCCTCCTCATTTATGATTCGATCTCGTAGAGAAACACCAAGCATAGCTTTCTCCATAGTATGCTGAGCGACCATGAGCCTCTTGAGCATGTTGAGAGATCACGTTTCTGTGCCATATGTCATAATTGGTATCATAATATCTGAATGTTATTATTATGGAGACTTGCGTTAAACGGAAGTAAGCAGTCATGTTTTCCACCTTGACTCACAAAACCGTTGATAAAATCAATTGATTAGATTGTGAACACACGAGTCACTATTGATATACAAAATAGTGTATGATGCATTTAAATTCTATGTTATCTTACTCTCAAGGCTGTTAGCATTACTATCTTAAAGTTGTCCTCTTTTGGCTATTAGCTTCCTCATCATCATACCAGCCGTCCACTGCTAAACATAGGCCAGCAGTGAACGGCTGGTATGATAATGATCTCATCTTACATTGATTTCTTGAGCGACTGATCTTTTGTCTTCTGCACCCAACGGGTTCCAACAACCAGCAATTAAGTCTTATTTCCATATAGAGAGGGAGCGCTTTCCAGTGCGTGCAGCTCCGAGGTTGGCCACCAGTTAATACAAACTTATTATGCACTATAGAGTTTCCAATAATCTCATGGTCTATTTTTGCAGGATTACCTAAATATGATGTAATTTTTGATCAAGGGATATCCAGATGTCATTGTGCTGACGGCGTTTTTCATTACTTAGGTGACTCAATGTTGCGCTTCGAATACAGGAATGATGCAATGGACTAGGCATCCGGGAACATGTTGCGTTTTAACTTTTAAAGTACTCATAATGTCTTATTTGTAGGAACTACTCATGCATTCTGTAATTGTTAGGCTTCAAGCAGTAATCTTGTAACAAAAATATGGCCGAGTTCATATTTAAATCGCAGGTTTCCTTCTTTATCACAACCCCACTTACTTGCTTGCCTTCTTGCTAATCCTCTATTTTTACTCAATAGTATAATATTTTAAAGGGTATCAAAACGTTGGCCAGCCACCAGTGAGATGGGCAGACGATGTAGCAAGCATCACGGGTTGAACTTGGATGAGGCTGGCACAAGGACCTTGAAGAACGGCACTGGAAGAGAGAGCCCAAACCCAGTTGGTTAAGTCGAATTGAAGATGATGATGAAGTATATTATTTTGTTTTAGGTGATAGTAGAGTCCCACAAGGAGCTACGATGTCCGGAATGCCGCGTGCTGGTAGAAGCAAAGGTGGAGGAGCTGCCTCCCAATGTTCTCCTCATGAGGATCCTGGAGGGCATGAAGAACTCCGTGCCGAGGAAGCCTATTGCCACGCAGCGTATGCGAATTGGACATTCACAGGTACATTAAAATAAAATAAAAACAAAGATTACTTTGTACTTTAAGGCTGATCAGCGCCACATGGTTCTACGAGTTGGATTCAGAATTCAAGCACGTCGTTCGAGCCGGATTCGATCTGTTTACTTGGTCTTGCGAATTTTTATAAGTCAGAAAATTCGGAATTGTATTCCGTCTTCATTCCGTTTGGATCCATCTCGAAGGACCAAGTTTAGGGCTGAAGAACCATGCAGCGCGAATTAAAGAGCCCTCTTTGTGTTTGAAGGCAGTTAATGTTTGCTAAAAATCATGTTATTTCGCCTAATTGGTCTAATAGCAGTTGATTAATGGACCGATATGAATTAATTTTTGAATTGAATACTTTCTTGCATTCCAATAGCATCGTTATTGTAACGAAATAAGACACATTATTGTTCGGTGATTGTTTTACACGATATTCAGTGTAATAGGACGCAACTAAGCCCCACAAGTGTAATTCCAGATTAGGTTAGTTGTATCGCTGCTTATTAGTGCTTATCCCTATGGCGCTGGCGGTCTCTCTTTGGCTTACTTGTTGAATATTTCGCAAGCTCTGAGAGCACGTAAAAATAACCCTTGCCAACCAGTGGGGACGTAAAAGTGGGAATTTCGAGAATAATGATTGCTGACACGCCCGCGGCTTCGCACGCGTGGTTTGTCAATAAAAATATTACTCTCTTTCGCAGTCGGGTAAGAAGCCTATGTCTCAACCCCGGTCATAATTTATCTGTATACCAAATTTCTTCGAAATCGGTCCAGCCGTCGTGAAAACGTAACAAACAGTCAGCGAAAGACAAGAGTTACTTTCGAATTTATAATATTAGGTGCTGTATTTGATTCAGCCAACTGATTTGCTCTAGGTAAACTATGTCTACCGCTTCTCACCTTTAAATCACCTGGATTAACCTAGTCTACCAAGTAGTGTACTTAATTCTTTTAAGTCTACCGCCCCCTGTATGTTTGGGTATGTCGGATGCAATGAGTTCAGAAAAAAGTTAAAAGAAACACCAGGAAAGCTTTATAGAAAACTTGCTGACCTGCCCGCGGCTTCGCACGAGTGGTTTTTCAATAAAACATTACCCTTATTTTGCGCAGTTGGCTGAAAAGTAGCCTATGTCCTTTCCCAGGATATAATCTATCTCCTTGCAAAATTTCATTACGATCCGTTCAGCCGTTTAGTCGTGTAAAGGTAACAAACAAACAGAGAGTATGTATTTTACATACCTTCATCTTGAATCAGTCTTTCTATTGCTGAAAACTGCATTAAAAGCCGTTTGGTAGTTTAAAAGATCTAAGCGAACAGACAGCGGAAGCGACTTCATTTTATACTATGTAAAGATGTTGAGTAGAAAAACTCAATAAAATACTGTTTATGAATTTAGAAGATGTTCCGATTCTATATTCCGACGAAACTCCGACTGTATGTGACCGGCCTAAGCAGAACAATGACCTCCCGTCGGGTTAACATACATTATTCAAAACTATTTAATTGTCCATACAACTTCCATACTTTTTCCCTAAAAGCCTATTTTGAACAGGCCCAGCAAGCAGCTCAGAGCCGAGACGGTAAACAGTTGCCACCACACGCAAGAGCCATGCACGATTACATCTCTAAGGAAATGGGGTGAGCTTTATCGATCATTTTTATTAATATTTCGTGCTTTAACCTCCATTTAGGCAGCTGTTAGAATCCAGGTCGTTCAAATGTAGTACTAGTATTTTAACTACATAGTATGTATTGATAGTTTTATTTAGAAAACTTTCGTGATTGATTTCAATCATTATTATAAACACGGGATTTATCACGTACCGTCTTATCGGTGTTTCGACCGACAATGTTTCGGTTCAATTCGTGAACCTTCATCACGGTGAGTGCGATCCGCTCCGAATAACGTCTCGCCTCGCACATAGTATTGATAGCTTGCAATGTTTTCGATGAGGATGTTGTATAACAGATCAAGTGGGATAAATATTCTAGAAGAGAGATTTGTTAAACAGTCTTTTGACAATGGGCGGCCTTATCGCTAAAATAAAACGCCTATTCGTTATGAGACAAACCTAAGACCTAGCTGTCGTAGCTCTGTTAGTTTTATATGTATTACTAGCTGTTGCCAGCGGCTTCGCGCGCGTTGTTCTGGAATGCAAAAAGAAAAAAATAAAAGAAAATAAAAACTTTAACATTACATTTTTATCCCATGGGAACTGATTTAGGGGATAAAAAGTAGCCTATGAGTTAAACTAGGTTATAATCTATGTACATACCAAATTTCATCGAAATCGGTTCAGCCGTTTCGACGTGATTGAGTAACAAACAAACAAAAAAGCATTTAAAATTAAAGCTTTCGCATTTATAATATTAGTGTGATTTATTACTAAATTACCTTTATATCTGATAACTAGAGGTTGCGTAGTGCGCGAGTTGCACGCAACTCGCGTGTTATTGTTTTTGTCGAAGAAGCAATCAAAGAGGATTTCGAGCTGTTAAAAGCGATCAAAAAGGATATCCATGTGTAAGAAGCAGTCAAACACGATATCGAAATGGAAGAAGCAATCAAATCAAAGAAGATATCCAAATGGAAGCAGCAATCAAATATGATTTCGAAGTGCAAGAAGCAATCAAACAGGATATTGAAGTGAAAGCAGCAATCAAATAGGATATCGAATTAGCAGAAACTATTAAAGAGGAAATTGAAGTTGAGTAAGCAATCAAAGAGGATACCGAGGTGGTAGAAGCATTCTAAGATGACGAAGTGAAAAAAGCAATCAAAGACGATATCGAAGTGGAAGAAGCAATCAAAGAAGGTATCGAAGTGGAAGAAGCAATCTTAGAGGATATCGAAGTGGAAGAAGCAATCAAAGAAGATATCGAAGTGTAAGAAGCCATCACAGAGGATATTGAAGTGAAAATGCTATCAAAAACCATATCGAAGATAAAGACGCAATCAAAGAGAATATTGCAGTGCAAGAAGCAATCAAAAGGAAATCGAAGATGATATCGAATTGGTAGAAGCAATAAAAGAGGATATCAAAGTGGAAGAAGCAATCAAAGATGATATCGAGCTGTTAAAAGCTATCGAAGAGGATATCCATGTGTAAGAAGCAGTCAAAGACGATATCTAAATGGAAGAAGCAATGAAATCATAGAGGATTTCCAAGTGGACGCAGCATTCAAAGATGATATCGAAGTGGAAGAAGCAATCAAATAGGATATCGAAGTAGCAGAAACAATCAAAGAGGAAATTGAAATTGAGTAAAAGACGTCGAGGACAATGATAAAAATAAAAAAACGGTTCCACCAAAAACTTATACCAATATTTTGTAAAAGTTTCCTCGAGCTATCTCTTCCCGTTTAAAAGATACGAGCGATTTAAGTTTTGTATGAAACCCCATAATTTTGTAGAGTGGAAATTGAAGTAAAAGAAGCAATTGAAGAAAACATATAAGTAGAAAAAGCAATTAAAAAGGATATCAATGTGGAAGAAGCAAAAATAGAGGATATCGAGGTTAAAGAAGCATTCAAGGAGGAAGACCAAGTGAGAGAAGCATTCAAAAAGGATGTCAAGCGCAATGATGGTATTAAAAAAACCATTCCACCAAAAATTTGTACCAATATTTTGTAAAAGTTTGCTACGCGTAACTCTTCCCGTTTAGAAGATACGAGCGATTTAAGATTTGTATTAAAACCCATAATTTTGTAGAGTCGATATTGAAGTAAGAGAAGTAATTGAAGAAAATATATAAGTAGAAAAAGCAATTAAAAAGGATATCAAAGCGGAAGAAGCAAAAATAGAGGATATCGTGGTGAAATAAGCATTTAAAGAGGAAGATGAAGTAAGAGAAGCATTCAGAAAGGATATCAAGGGCAATGACGGTATTAAAAAAACTTCCAACAAAAATTTGTACCAATATTTTGTAAAAGTTTGCTACACGTAACTCTTCCCGTTTAGAAGATACGAGCGATTTAAGATTTGTATTTTGTAGAGTGCAAATTGAAGTAACAGAAGCAATTGAAGAAAATATATAAGTAGAAAAAGCAATTAAAAAGGATATCAAAGTGGAAGAAGCAAAAATAGAGGATATCGAGTTGAAAGAATCATTCAAAGTGGAAGACGAAGTGAAAGAAGCATTTAAAAAGGATGTCAAGGGCAATGTGGTATTAAAAAAACTACTCCACCAAAAATTAGTACCAATATTTTGTAAAAGTTTGCTACGCGTAACTCTTCCCGTTTAGAAGATACGAGCGATTTAAGATTTGTATTAAAACCCATAATTTTGTAGAGTGGGAATTGAAGTAAAAGAAGCAATTGAAGAAAATATATAAGTAGAAAAAGCAATTAAAAAGGATATCAATGTGAAAGAAGCAAAAATAGAGGATATCGAGGTTAAAGAAGCATTCAAGGAGGAAGACCAAGTGAGAGAAGCATTCAAAAAGGATGTCAAGCGCAATGATGGTATTAAAAAAACCATTCCACCAAAAATTTGTACCAATATTTTGTAAAAGTTTGCTACGCGTAACTCTTCCCGTTTAGAAGATACGAGCGATTTAAGATTTGTATTAAAACCCATAATTTTGTAGAGTCGATATTGAAGTAAGAGAAGTAATTGAAGAAAATATAAAAATAGAAAAAACAATTCAAAAGTATATTGAAGTAAAAATGCCATCAAAGAGGATTTCGAAGTTATAGAAACAATTAAAGAGGATATCAATGTGGAAGAAACATTCGAAAACGAAAAGGAAGTGAGAGAAGAATTCAAAATAATGGCAAGGGCGATGATGACCGTAAAATAACGATTCCACCAAAAATTTGTGATACAAAAAAAATTAATTTTCCAAAATGATCACAGTGGATGTTGCATAATAAAAAAAAATTGACGTTCCAAAATGATCATTGTGGATGAGGCGTAATTAAAAAAATGATGTACCAAAATGATCACAGTGGATGTTGCATAATACAAAAAAATAATAATAATTGACGTTCCAAAGTGATCATTGTGGATGAGGCATAATTAAAAAAAATGATGTTCCAAAATGATCACAGTGGATGATGCATAATAAAAAAAAAAAATTATGTTCCAAAGTGATCATTGTGGATGAGGCATAATTAAAAAATGATGTACCAAAATGATTACAGTGGATGTTGCATAATAAAAAAAATAATTGACGTTCCAAAGTGATCATTGTGGATGAGGCATAATAAAAAAATTATGTACCAAAATGATCACAGTGGATGTTGCATAATACAAAAAAAAAAAAATAATAATTGACGTTCCAAAGTGATCATTGTGGATGAGGCATAATTAAAAAATTGACGTTCCAAAATGATCATGTGGATGAGGCAAAATTAAAAAAAAATTATGTTCCAAAATGATCACAGTGGATGATGCATAATAAAAAAAAATTGACGTTCCAAAGTGATCATTGTGGATGAGGCGTAATTAAAAAAATGATGTACCAAAATGATCACAGTGGATGTTGCATAATACAAAAAAATAATAATAATTGACGTTCCAAAGTGATCATTGTGGATGAGGCATAATTAAAAAAAATGATGTTCCAAAATGATCACAGTGGATGATGCATAATAAAAAAAAATAATTGACGTTCCAAAGTGATCATTGTGGATGAGGCATAATTAAAAAAAATTATGTGTTGCATAATAAAAAAAAATAATTGACGTTCCAAAGTGATCATTGTGGATGAGGCGTAATTAAAAAAATGATGTACCAAAATGATTACAGTGGATGTTGCATGATAAAAAAAATAATTGACGTTCCAAAGTGATCATTGTGGATGAGGCATAATAAAAAAATTATGTACCATAATGATCACAGTGGATGTTGCATAATACAAAAAAAATAATAATAATTGACGTTCCCAAGTGATCATTGTGGATGAGGCATAATTAAAAAAAATGATGTACCAAAATGATCACAGTGGATGTTGCATAATAAAAAAAAAATAATTGACGTTCCAAAGTGATCATTGTGGATGAGGCATAATAAAAAAAATTATGTACCAAAATGATCACAGTGGATGTTGCATAATACAAAAAAAATAATAATAATTGACGTTCCAAAGTGATCATTGTGGATGAGGCATAATTAAAAAAATGATGTTCCAAAATGATCACAGTGGATGATGCATAATAAAAAAAATAATTGACGTTCCAAAGTGATCATTGTGGATGAGGCATAATTAAAAAAAATTGTGTTGCATAATAAAAAAATAATAATTGACGTTCCAAAGTGATCATTGTGGATGAGGCGTAATTAAAAAAATGATGTACCAAAATGATTACAGTGGATGTTGCATAATAAAAAAAATAATTGACGTTCCAAAGTGATCATTGTGGATGAGGCATAATAAAAAAAATTGTGTACCAAAATGATCACAGTGGATGTTGCATAATACAAAAAAAATAATAATAATTGACGTTCCAAAGTGATCATTGTGGATGAGGCATAATTAAAAAAAATGATGTACCAAAATGATCACAGTGGATGTTGCATAATAAAAAAAAAAAAAAATTGACGTTCCAAAGTGATCATTGTGGATGAGGCATAATTAAAAAAATGTGGATGTTCCAAAATAAACATGATGAACGTTGCATACTAAAAAAAAAAAAAATTGGATGTTCCAAAATGATGATGATGACCTTTGCAAAAAACTATGAAAGTTATCTCATGTCCCTCCACCACCATTATATAGAATCAAGCAAATTTACAGTAATTTTATAGTACACACAAGCCGTGGGCTCCCTACAAAAACAGTATGAAAATTACGGCAAACGAAATATACGGTTTACGGTATTCATACAGAAATATTTTGTATGGGACAATTTTTTTTTTGTATGAAAGACAATTTTTTTTTCATGGAACCGGATATAAAAAAATGTCCTCTGCAACATTAGTTTTTGCACCAACTCTCTAAGACCTATACTTTCCGAGATACGAGGTCGATGTGAGCGAATGGGGGACAAAAGGGGTACTTTAGGATTTATTCCCAACTCATCGGAACTCCCTCTATACGATCCCACCAAACATTTTCACCCTACGAGGTGGCATCTGGGAGAACAAACATGTCAATGAGTCAGTCAGTCAGTCAGTCAGTGAGTGGTAATCGAGCTTTATATAATATAACTAGAGGTTGCGTTGTGCGCGAGCTGCTCGCAGCTCGCGTGTTTTTCTTTTAGTCGAAGAAGTAATTAAAGAGGATATCGAGCTGTTAAAAGCCATCAAAGAGGATATCCATGTGTAAGAAGCAGTCAAAGACGATATCGAAATGGAAGAAGCAATCAAATCAAAGAGGATTTCCAAGTGGAAGCAGCAATCAAAGATGATATCGAAGTGGAAGAAGCAATCAAAGAGGATATTGAAGTGAAAGAAGCAATCAAATAGGATATCGAAGTAGCAGAAACAATCAAAGAGGAAATTAAAGTTGAGGAACAAATCAAAGAGGATACCAAGGTGGTAGAAGCATTCTAAGAGGATGACGAAGTAAAAAAAGCAATCAAAGACGATATCGAAGTGGAAGAAGCAATCCAATGGATATTGAAGATGAAGAAGGAATAAAAGAGGATATCGAAGCGGAACAAGCAATCGTAGAGGATATCAAAGTTAAAGAAGCAATCAAAGAGGATACCAATGCGGAAGAAGCAATCAAAGAGGATATCGAAGTGGAACAAGCAATCAAAGAGAAAAAAATTGGATGTTCCAAAATGATCATGATAATAGTTGTATAAAAAAAATTTAACGTTGCAAAAAAGATCATGATGAACGTTGCATAAAAAAAATCTGGACGTTCCAAAATGATCAGGATTGACGTTGCATAATATAAATGTATGTTGTAAAATGATAATGATCAAAAATTTGTACTAATATTTAGTCAAAGTTTGCTAGTGCTATCTCTTCCCGTTTAGAAGATACGAGCGATTAAAGTTTTGTAAGAAAAATCATAAATTTGTTGATTGGATATCGAAGTGGAAGAAACTATCAAAGAGAATGTTGAAGTGGAAGAAGCAATCAAATAGGATATCGAAGTGGCAGAAACAATCAAAGAGGAAATTGAAGTTGAGTAAGCAATCAAAGAGGATACCGAGGCGGTAGAAGCATTCAAAGAAGATGACGAAGTGAAAAAAGCAATCAAAGACGATATCGAAATGGAAGAAGCAGTCAAAGACGATATCGAAGAGGGAGAAACAATCAAAGAGGAAATTGAAGTTGAGTAAGCAATCAAAGAGGATACCGAGGTGGTAGAAGCATTCAAAGAAGATGACGAAGTGAAAAAAGTAATCAAAGACGATATCGAAATGGAAGAAGCAGTCAAAGACGATATCGAAGTGGGAGAAGCAATCAAAGAGGATATCGAAGTTAAAGAAGCAGTCAAAGATGATGTCTAAGTGGAAAAAACATTCAAAGAAGATGACGAAGTGAGAGAAGCATTCAAAAAGGATGTCAAGGATGACAATAAAAAAACAGTTGCACCAAAAATTTATACCAATATTTTGTACAAGTTTGCTAGGGCTATCTCTTCCCGTTTAGAAGATACGAGCGATTGAAGATTTGTATGAAAGACCACAATTTTGTAGAGAGCATAATGAAGTAACTGAAGCAATTAAAGAGGATATGAAAGTAGAAGAAGCATTTTAAAGGGATAACGAAGTGGAACATGCAAAAATAGAAGATGTCGAGGCGGAAGAAACAATCAAAGAGGATATCGAAGTGGAAGAAGCAATCAAAGAGGGTATCGAAGTGGAAGAAGCCATCACAGAGGATATCGAAGTGAAAATGCTATCAAAGACGATATCGAAGATGAAGACGCAATCAAAGAGAATAATGCAGTGCAAGAAGCAATCAAAAGGAAATCGAAGATGATATCGAAGTGGAAGGAGTAAACAAAGAGGATATTGAAGTGGGAGAAGCAATCAAATAGGATATCGAAGTAGCAAAAACAATCAAAGAGGAAATTGAAGTTGACTAAGGAATCAAAGAGGATACCGAGTTGGTAGAAGTATTCAAAGAGGATGACGAAGTGAAAAAAGCAATCAAAGTCGATATCGAAGTGAAAGAAATAGTCAAAGACGATATCAAAATGGAACAAGCAATCAAAGCGGATATCGAAGTGGAAGAAGCAATCAAAGAGGATATCAAAGTGGAAGAAGCCATCACAGGATATCGAAGTAAAAATGCAATCAAAAACGATATCGAATATGAAGACTCAATCAAAGAAAATATTGCAGTGCAAGAAGCAATCAAACGGAAATCAAAGAGGAAGGAGCCCTTACAGAGGATACCGAAGTGAAAATGCCATCAAAGAGGATATCAAAGATGAAGAAGCAATCCAATGGATATTGAAGATGAAGAAGGAATAAAAGAGGATATCGAAGTGGAACAAGCAATCGTAGAGGATATCAAAGTTAAAGAAGCAATCAAATAGGATATCAATGTGGAAGAAGCAATCAAAGAGGATATCGAAGTGGAACAAGCAATCAAAGAGAAAAAAATTGGATGTTCCAAAATGATCATGATAATAGTTGTATAAAAAAAATTGAACGTTGCAAAAAAGATCATGATGAACGTTGCATAAAAAAAATCTGGCCGTTCCAAAATGATCAGGATTGACGTTGCATAATATAAATGTATGTTGTAAAATGATAATGATCAAAAATTTGTACTAATATTTTGTCAAAGTTTGCTAGTGCTATCTCTTCCCGTTTAGAAGATACGAGCGATTAAAGTTTTGTAAGAAAAATCATAAATTTGTTGATTGGATATCGAAGTGGAAGAAACTATCAAAGAGAATGTTGAAGTGGAAGAAGCAATCAAATAGGATATCGAAGTGGCAGAAACAATCAAAGAGGAAATTGAAGTTGAGTAAGCAATCAAAGAGGATACCAAGGTGGTAGAAGCATTCAAAGAAGATGACGAAGTGAAAAAGCAATCAAAGACGATATCGAAATGGAAGAAGCAGTCAAAGACGATATCGAAGTGGGAGAAGCAATCAAAGAGGATATCGAAGTTAAAGAAGCAGTCAAAGATGATGTCGAAGTGGAAAAAACATTCAAAGAAGATGACGAAGTGAGAGAAGCATTCAAAAAGGATGTCAAGGATGACAATAAAAAAACAGTTCCACCAAAAATTTATACCAATATTTGGTACAAGTTTGCTAGGGCTATCTCTTCCCGTTTAGAAGATATGAGCGATTGAAGTTTTGTATGAAACACCACAATTTTGTAGAGCGCATAATGAAGTAACTGAAGCAATTAAAGAGGATATGAAGTAGAAGAAGCATTTTAAAAGGATAACGAAGTGGAACATGCAAAAATAGAAGATGTGGAGGCGGAAGAAACAATAAAAGAGGATGACGAAGTGTAACAAGCAATCAAAGAGAATATTCGAATAGTGGATGTCGCATAATAAAAAAAAAATTGACGTTCCAAAATGATCATAGTGGATGAGGCATAAATAAAAAAAATTGATGTTCCAAAATTATCACAGTGGATGTTGCATAATAAAAAAAAAATTGACGTTCCAAAAGTGATCATTGTGGATGAGGCATAATTTAAAAAAAAATTGACGTTCCAAAATGATCATTGCGGATGAGGCATAATTAAAAAAAATTGATGTTCCAAAATTATCACAGTGGATGTTGCATAATAAAAAAAAAGAAATTGACGTTCCAAAATTATCATTGTGGATGAGGCATAATTTAAAAAAAATGATTTTCCGAAATGATCACAAAGGATTTTGCATAATAAAAAAAAATGACGTTCCAAAAGTGATCATTGTGGAAGAGGCATAATTAAAAAAAATTGATGTTCCAAAATGATCACAGTGGATTTTGCATAATAAAAAAAAAAAAAAAAAATTGACGTTCCAAAATGATCATTGTGGATGAGGCATAATTAAAAAAAATTGATTTTCCAAAATGATCACAAAGGATTTTGCATAATAAAAAAAAAAAAAAATTGACGTTCCAAAATGATCATTGTGGATGAGGCATAATTAAAAAAAATTGATTTTCCAAAATGATCACAAAGGATTTTGCATAAAAAAAAAAAATGGACGTTCCAAAATGATCATTGTGGATGAGGCATAATTAAAAAAAAATTGATTTTCCAAAACGATCACAAAGGATTTTGCATAATAAAAAAAATTGACGTTCCAAAAGTGATCATTGTGGATGAGGCATAATTAAAAAAAATTTATGTTCCAAAATGATCACAGTGGATTTTGCATAATAAAAAAAAAAAAAAAAAATTGACGTTCCAAAATGATCATTGTGGATGAGGCATAATTAAAAAAAAATTGATTTTCCAAAATGATCACAAAGTATTTTGCATAATAAAAAAAAAAAATTGACGTTCCAAAGTGATCATTGTGGATGAGGCATAATTTTAAAAAAATTTATTTTCCAAAATGATCACAAAGTATTTTGCATAATAAAAAAAAAAAATTGACGTTCCAAAGTGATCATTGTGGATGAGGCATAATTAAAAAAAATGATGTACCAAAATATCACAGTGGATGTTGCATAATAAAAAAAAAAATTGACGTTCCAAAGTGATCATAGTGGATGAGGCATAATTGAAAAAAAAAATGGTGTTCAAAAATGATCACAGTGGATGATGCATAATAAAAAAAAATTGACGTTCCAAAGTGATCATTGTGGATGAGGCATAATTAAAAAAAATGATGTACCAAAATGATCACAGTGGATGTTGCATAATAAAAAAAAAAATTGACGTTCCAAAGTGATCATTGTGGATGAGGCATAATTAAAAAAATGTGGATGTTCCAAAATAAACATAATGAACGTTGCATACTAAAAAAAAAAAAATTGGATGTTCCAAAATGATGATGATGACCTTTGCAAAAACTATGAAAGTTATCTCATGTCCCTCCACCACCATTATATAGAATCAAGCAAATTTACAGTAATTTTATAGTACACACAAGCCATGGGCTCCCTACAAAAACAGTATGAAAATTACGGCAAACGAAATATACGGTTTACGGTATTCATACAGAAATATTTTGTATGGGACAATTTTTTTTTGTATGAAAGACAATTTTTTTTTCATGGAACCGGATATAAAAAAATGTCCTCTGCAACATTAGTTTTTGCACCAACTCTCTAAGACCTATACTTTCCGAGATACGAGGTCGATGGGAGTGAATGGGGGACAAAAGGGGTACTTTAGGATTTATTCCCAACTCATCGGAACTCCCTCTATACGATCCCACCAAACATTTTCACCCTACGAGGGGGCATCTGGGAGAACAAACATGTCAATGAGTCAATCAGTCAGTCAGTCAGTGGTAATCGAGCTTTATATAATATAACTAGAGGTTGCGTAGTGCGCGAGTTGCACGCAACTCGCGTGTTATTGTTTTTGTCGAAGAAGCAATCAAAGAGGATTTCGAGCTGTTAAAAGCGATCAAAAAGGATATCCATGTGTAAGAAGCAGTCAAAGACGATATCGAAATGGAAGAAGCAATCAAATCAAAGAGGATTTCCAAGTGGGAGCAGCAATTAAAAAGGATATTGAAGTGAAAGGAGCAATCAAATAGGATATCGAAGTAGCAGAAACAATCAAAGAGGAAATTAAAGTTGCGTAAGCAATCAAAGAGGATACCGAGGTGGTAAGAGCATTCTAAGAGGATGACGAAGTGAAAAAAGCAATCAAAGACGATATCGAAGTGGAAGAAACAGTCAAAAACGATATCGAAGTGGAAGAAGCAATCAAAGAGGATATTGAAGTGAAAGAAGCAATCAAATAGGATATCGAAGTAGCAGAAACAATCAAAGAGGAAATTAAAGTTGAGTAAGCAATCAAAGAGGATACCGAGGTGGTAGAAGCGTTCTAAGAGGATGACGAAGTAAAAAAAGCAATCAAAGACGATATCGAAGTGGAAGAAACAGTCAAAGACGATATCGAAGTGGAAGAAGCAATCAAAGAGGATATCGAAGTGGAAGGAGCAATCAAAGAGGATATCTACGAGATTCTCCCTTGTGTTTTTGTTTATTTTACGTTTATAAGTACTATTTAATTGTTTCTTTGTTTGTATTTTCTCTGTTTTAAAATGTAACTGTATTGTATATTGTGTGCTAATGTGGTGAATAAATGATTTCTATGTCTATGTCTATGTCTATCGAAGTGGAAGAAGCAATCAAAGAGGGTATCGAAGTGGAAGAAGCCATCACAGAGGATATCGAAGTGAAAATGCTATCAAAAACGATATCGAAGATGAAGACGCAATCAAAGAGAATATTGCAGTGCAAGAAGCAATCAAAATGAAATCGAAGATGATATCGAATTGGTAGAAGCAATAAAAGAGGATATCAAAGTGGAAGAAGCAATCAAAGAGGATATCGAGCTGTTTAAAGTCATCGAAGAGGATATCCATGTGTAAGAAGCAGTCAAAGACGATCGAAATGGAAGAAGCAATCAAATCAAAGAGGATATCCAAGTCGAAGCAGCAATCAAAGATGATATCGAAGTGGAAGAAGCAATCAAAGAGGATATTGAAGTGAAAGAAGCAATCAAATAGGATATCGAAGTAGCAGAAACAATTAATGAGGAAATTGAAATTGAGTAAAAGACGTCGAGGACAATGATAAAAATAAAAAACGGTTTCACCAAAAACTTATACTAATATTTTGTAAAAGTTTCCTCGGGCTATCTCTTCCCGTTTAAAAGATACGAGCGATTTAAGTTTTGTATGGAAACCCATAATTTTGTGGAGTGGAAATTGAAGTAAAAGCAGCAATTGAAGAAGACATATAAGTAGAAAAAGACATTAAAAAGGATATCAAAGTGGAAGAAGCAAAAATAGAGGATATCGAGGTGAAAGAAGCATTCAAGGAGGAAGACCAAGTGAGAGAAGCATTAAAAAAGTATGTCAAGAGCAATGATGGTAATAAAAAAACTATTCGACCAAAAATTTGTACCAATATTTTGTAAAAGTTTGCTAAGCGTAACTGTTCCCGTTTAGAAGATACGAGCTATTTAAGATTTGTATTAAAACCCATAATTTTTTAGAGTGGAAATTGTAGTAAAAGAAGCAATTGAAGAAAATATATAAGTAGAAAAAGCAATTAAAAAGGATATCAAAGTGGAAGAAGCAAAAATAGAGGATATCGAGGTGAAAGAAGCATTTAAAGTGGAAGACGAAGTAAGAGAAGCATTCAAAACGGATGCCAAGGGCAATGATGGTATTAAAAACTACTAAAAATTAAAAAAACTATTCCACCAAAAATTTGTACCAATATTTTGTAAAAGTTTGCTAGGCGTAACTGTTCCCGTTTAGAAGATACGAGCGATTTAAGATTTGTATTAAAACCCATAATTTTGTAGAGTGGGAATTGAAGTAAAAGAAGCAATTGAAGAAAACATATAAGTAGAAAAAGCAATTAAAAAGGATATCAAAGTCTAAGAAGCAAAAATAGAGGATATCGAGGTGAAAGAAGCATTTAAAGTGAAGGACGAAGTAAGAGAAGCATTCAAAACGGATGTCAAGGGCAATGATGGTATTAAAAAAACTATTCCACCAAAAATTTGTACCAATATTTTGTAAAAGTTTGCTGGGGGTAACTCTTCCCGTTTAGAAGATACGAGCGATTTAAGATTTGTATTAAAACCCATAATTTTGTAGAGTCGATATTGAAGTAAGAGAAGTAATTGAAGAAAATAGAAAAATAGAAAAAACAATTCAAAAGTATATTGAAGTAAAAATGCCATCAAAGAGGATTTCGAAGTTATAGAAACAATTAAAGAGGATATCAATGTGGAAGAAACATTCGAAAACGAAAAGGAAGTGAGAGAAGAATTCAAAATGATGGCAAGGGCGATGATGACCGTAAAATAACGATTCCACCAAAAATTTGTGCTACAAAAAAAATTGATTTTCCAAAATGATCACAGTGCATAATAAAAAAAAATGACGTTCCAAAATGATCATGTGGATGAGGCATAATTTAAAAAAAATATGTACCAAAATGATCACAGTGGATGTTGCATAATAAAAAAAAATTGACGTTCCAAAGTGATCATTGTGGATGAGGCATAATTAAAAAAAATGATGTACCAAAATGATTACAGTGGATGTTGCATAATAAAAAAAAAATAATTGACGTTCCAAAGTGATCATTGTGGATGAGGCATAATTAAAAAAAATGATGTACCAAAATGATCACAGTGGATGTTGCATAATACAAAAAAAAATAATAATTGACGTTCCAAAGTGATCATTGTGGATGAGGCATAATTAAAAAAAATGATGTACCAAAATGATCACAGTGGATGTTGCATAATAAAAAATAATAATAATTGACGTTCCAAAGTGATCATTGTGGATGAGGCATAATTAAATAAAATGATGTTCCAAAATGATCACAGTGGATGTTGCATAATAAAAAAAAATTGACGTTCCAAAGTGATCATTGTGGATGAGGCATAATTAAATAAAATGATGTTCCAAAATGATCACAGTGGATGTTGCATAATAAAAAAAAATTGACGTTCCAAAGTGATCATTGTGGATGAGGCATAATTAAAAAAAATGATGTACCAAAATGATCACAGTGGATGTTGCATTATAAAAAAAAAATTGACGTTCCAAAGTGATCATAGTGGATGAGGCATAATTGAAAAAAAAATGATGTTCCAAAATGATCACAGTGGATGATGCATAATTAAAAAAAAATTGATGTTCCCAAATGAACATGATAAACGTTGCATAATAAAAAAACAGGGAAAAAAAAAATTGACGTTCCAAAATAATCATTGTGGATGAGGCATAATTAAAGAAAAATGATGTTCCAAAATGATCACAGTGGATGATGCATAATAAAATAAATAAAAAATAATTGACGTTCCAAAGTGATCATTGTGGATGAGGCGTAATTAAAAAAATGATGTACCAAAATGATCACAGTGGATGTTGCATAATAAAAAAAATAATAATAATTGACGTTCCAAAGTGATCATTGTGGATGAGGCGTAATTAAAAAAATGATGTACCAAAATGATCACAGTGGATGTTGCATAATAAAAAAATAATAATAATTGACGTTCCAAAGTGATCATTGTGGATGAGGCATAATTAAAAAAAATGATGTACCAAAATATCACAGTGGATGTTGCATAATAAAAAAAATTGACGTTCCAAAGTGATCATAGTGGATGAGACATAATTGAAAAAAAAAATTATGTTCCAAAATGATCACAGTGGATGATGCATAATAAAAAAAAAAAAAATAATTGACGTTCCAAAGTGATCATTGTGGATGAGGCATAATTAAAAAAAATGATGTACCAAAATGATCACAGTGGCTGTTGCATAATAAAAAAAAATAATTCACGTTCCAAAGTGATCATTGTGGATGAGGCATAATTTAAAAAAATGATGTACCAAAATATCACAGTGGATGTTGCATAATAAAAAAAAAAAAAAATTGACGTTCCAAAGTGATCATTGTGGATGAGGCATAATTAAAAAAATGTGGATGTTCCAAAATAAACATGATGAACGTTGCATACTAAAAAAAAAAAAAATTGGATGTTCCAAAATGATGATGATGACCTTTGCAAAAACTATGAAAGTTATCTCATGTCCCTCCACCACCATTATATAGAATCAAGCAAATTTACAGTAATTTTATAGTACACACAAGCCGTGGGCTCCCTACAAAAACGGTATGAAAATTACGGCAAACGAAATATACGGTTTACGGTATTCATACAGAAATATTTTGTATGGGACAATTTTTTTTTTGTATGAAAGACAATTTTTTTTTCATGGAACCGGATATAAAAAAATGTCCTCTGCAACATTAGTTTTTGCACCAACTCTCTAAGACCTATACTTTCCGAGATACGAGGTCGATGTGAGCGAATGGGGGACAAAAGGGGTACTTTAGGATTTATTCCCAACTCATCGGAACTCCCTCTATACGATCCCACCAAACATTTTCACCCTACGAGGTGGCATCTGGGAGAACAAACATGTCAATGAGTCAGTCAGTCAGTCAGTCAGTGGTAATCGAGCTTTATATAATATAACTAGAGGTTGCGTTGTGCGCGAGCTGCTCGCAGCTCGCGTGTTTTTCTTTTAGTCGAAGAAGTAATTAAAGAGGATATCGAGCTGTTAAAAGCCATCAAAGAGGATATCCATGTGTAAGAAGCAGTCAAAGACGATATCGAAATGGAAGAAGCAATCAAATCAAAGAGGATTTCCAAGTGGAAGCAGCAATCAAAGATGATATCAAAGTGGAAGAAGCAATCAAAGAGGATATTGAAGTGAAAGAAGCAATCAAATAGGATATCGAAGTAGCAGAAACAATCAAAGAGGAAATTAAAGTTGAGGAAGAAATCAAAGAGGATACCAAGGTGGTAGAAGCATTCTAAGAGGATGACGAAGTAAAAAAAGCAATCAAAGACGATATCGAAGTGGAAGAAGCAATCCAATGGATATTGAAGATGAAGAAGGAATAAAAGAGGATATCGAAGCGGAACAAGCAATCGTAGAGGATATCAAAGTTAAAGAAGCAATCGAAGAGGATACCAATGTGGAAGAAGCAATCAAAGAGGATATCGAAGTAGCAGAAACAATCAAAGAGGAAATTAAAGTTGAGGAAGAAATCAAAGAGGATACCAAGGTGGTAGAAGCATTCTAAGAGGATGACGAAGTAAAAAAAGCAATCAAAGACGATATCGAAGTGGAAGAAGCAATCCAATGGATATTGAAGATGAAGAAGGAATAAAAGAGAATATCGAAGCGGAACAAGCAATCGTAGAGGATATCAAAGTTAAAGAAGCAATCGAAGAGGATACCAATGTGAAAGAAGCAATCAAATAGGATATCGAAGTAGCAGAAACAATCAAAGAGGAAATTAAAGTTGAGGAAGAAATCAAAGAGGATACCAAGGTGGTAGAAGCATTCTAAGAGGATGACGAAGTAAAAAAAGCAATCAAAGACGATATCGAAGTGGAAGAAGCAATCCAATGGATATTGAAGATGAAGAAGGAATAAAAGAGGATATCGAAGTGGAACAAGCAATCGTAGAGGATATCAAAGTTAAAGAAGCAATCGAAGAGGATACCAATGTGGAAGAAGCAATCAAAGAGGATATCGAAGTGGAACAAGCAATCAAAGAGAAAAAAATTGGATGTTCCAAAATGATCATGATAATGGTTGTATAAAAAAAATTGAACGTTGCAAAAAAGATCATGATGAACGTTGCATAAAAAAAAATCTGGACGTTCCAAAATGATCATGATTGACGTTGCATAATATAAATGTATGTTGCAAAATAATAATGATCAAAAACTTGTACTAATATTTTTTCAAAGTTTGCTAGTGCTATCTCTTCCCGTTTAGAAGATACGAGCGATTAAAGTTTTGTAAGAAAAATCATAAATTTTTTGATTGGATATCGAAGTGGAAGAAACTATCAAAGAGAATGTTGAAGTGGAAGAAGCAATCAAATAGGATATCGAAGTGGCAGAAACAATCAAAGAGGAAATTGAAGTTGAGTAAGCAATCAAAGAGGATACCGAGGCGGTAGAAGCATTCAAAGAAGATGACGAAGTGAAAAAAGCAATCAAAGACGATATCAAAGTGGGAGAAGCAATCAAAGAGGATATCGAAGTTAAAGAAGCAGTCAAAGATGATGTCGAAGTGGAAAAAACATTCAAAGAAGATGACGAAGTGAGAGAAGCATTCAAAAAGAATGTCAAGGATGACAATAAAAAAACAGTTGCACCAAAAATTTATACCAATATTTTGTACAAGTTTGCTAGGGCTATCTCTTCCCGTTTAGAAGATACGAGCGATTGAAGTTTTGTATGAAAGACCACAATTTTGTAGAGAGCATAATGAAGTAACTGAAGCAATTAAAGAGGATATGAAAGTAGAAGAAGCATTTTAAAGGGATAACGAAGTGGAACATGCAAAAATAGAAGATGTCGAGGCGGAAGAAACAATCAAAGAGGATATCGAAGTGGAAGAAGCAATCAAAGAGGGTATCGAAGTGGAAGAAGCCATCACAGAGGATATCGAAGTGAAAATGCTATCAAAGACGATATCGAAGATGAAGACGCAATCAAAGAGAATAATGCAGTGCAAGAAGCAATCAAAAGGAAATCGAAGATGATATTGAAGTGGAAGGAGTAAACAAAGAGGATATTGAAGTGGGAGAAGCAATCAAATAGGATATCGAAGTAGCAAAAACAATCAAAGAGGAAATTGAAGTTGACTAAGGAATCAAAGAGGATACCGAGTTGGTAGAAGTATTCAAAGAGGATGACGAAGTGAAAAAAGCAATCAAAGACGATATCGAAGTGAAAGAAATAGTCAAAGACGATATCAAAATGGAACAAGCAATCAAAGCGGATATCGAAGTGGAAGAAGCAATCAAAGAGGATATCAAAGTGGAAGAAGCCATCACAGGATATCGAAGTAAAAATGCAATCAAAAACGATATCGAATATGAAGACGCAATCAAAGAAAATATTGCAGTGCAAGAAGCAATCAAACGGAAATCAAAGAGGAAGGAGCCCTTACAGAGGATACCGAAGTGAAAATGCCATCAAAGAGGATATCAAAGATGAAGAAGCAATCCAATGGATATTGAAGATGAAGAAGGAATAAAAGAGGATATCGAAGTGGAACAAGCAATCGTAGAGGATATCAAAGTTAAAGAAGCAATCAAATAGGATATTAATGTGGAAGAAGCAATCAAAGAGGATATCGAAGTGGAACAAGCAATCAAAGAGAAAAAAATTGGATGTTCCAAAATAATCATGATAATAGTTGTATAAAAAAAATTGAACGTTGCAAAAAAGATCATGATGAACGATGCATAAAAAAAAATCTGGACGTTCCAAAATGATCAGGATTGACGTTGCATAATATAAATGTATGTTGTAAAATGATAATGATCAAAATTTGAACTAATATTTTGTCAAAGTTTGCTAGTGCTATCTCTTCCCGTTTAGAAGATACGAGCGATTGAAGTTTTGTATGAAAGACCACAATTTTGTAGAGAGCATAATGAAGTAACTGAAGCAATTAAAGAGGATATGAAAGTAGAAGAAGCATTTTAAAGGGATAACGAAGTGGAACATGCAAAAATAGAAGATGTCGAGGCGGAAGAAACAATCAAAGAGGATATCGAAGTGGAAGAAGCAATCAAAGAGGGTATCGAAGTGGAAGAAGCCATCACAGAGGATATCGAAGTGAAAATGCTATCAAAGACGATATCGAAGATGAAGACGCAATCAAAGAGAATAATGCAGTGCAAGAAGCAATCAAAAGGAAATCGAATATGATATTGAAGTGGAAGGAGTAAACAAAGAGGATATTGAAGTGGGAGAAGCAATCAAATAGGATATCGAAGTAGCAAAAACAATCAAAGAGGAAATTGAAGTTGACTAAGGAATCAAAGAGGATACCGAGTTGGTAGAAGTATTCAAAGAGGATGACGAAGTGAAAAAAGCAATCAAAGACGATATCGAAGTGAAAGAAATAGTCAAAGACGATATCAAAATGGAACAAGCAATCAAAGCGGATATCGAAGTGGAAGAAGCAATCAAAGAGGATATCAAAGTGGAAGAAGCCATCACAGGATATCGAAGTAAAAATGCAATCAAAAACGATATCGAATATGAAGACGCAATCAAAGAAAATATTGCAGTGCAAGAAGCAATCAAACGGAAATCAAAGAGGAAGGAGCCCTTACAGAGGATACCGAAGTGAAAATGCCATCAAAGAGGATATCAAAGATGAAGAAGCAATCCAATGGATATTGAAGATGAAGAAGGAATAAAAGAGGATATCGAAGTGGAACAAGCAATCGTAGAGGATATCAAAGTTAAAGAAGCAATCAAATAGGATATCAATGTGGAAGAAGCAATCAAAGAGGATATCGAAGTGGAACAAGCAATCAAAGAGAAAAAAATTGGATGTTCCAAAATGATCATGATAATAGTTGTATAAAAAAAATTGAACGTTGCAAAAAAGATCATGATGAACGTTGCATAAAAAAAAATCTGGACGTTCCAAAATGATCATGATTGACGTTGCATAATATAAATGTATGTTGCAAAATAATAATGATCAAAAATTTGTACTAATATTTTTTCAAAGTTTGCTAGTGCTATCTCTTCCCGTTTAGAAGATACGAGCGATTAAAGTTTTGTAAGAAAAATCATAAATTTTTTGATTGGATATCGAAGTGGAAGAAACTATCAAAGAGAATGTTGAAGTGGAAGAAGCAATCAAATAGGATATCGAAGTGGCAGAAACAATCAAAGAGGAAATTGAAGTTGAGTAAGCAATCAAAGAGGATACCGAGGCGGTAGAAGCATTCAAAGAAGATGACGAAGTGAAAAAAGCAATCAAAGACGATATCAAAGTGGGAGAAGCAATCAAAGAGGATATCGAAGTTAAAGAAGCAGTCAAAGATGATGTCGAAGTGGAAAAAACATTCAAAGAAGATGACGAAGTGAGAGAAGCATTCAAAAAGAATGTCAAGGATGACAATAAAAAAACAGTTGCACCAAAAATTTATACCAATATTTTGTACAAGTTTGCTAGGGCTATCTCTTCCCGTTTAGAAGATACGAGCGATTGAAGTTTTGTATGAAAGACCACAATTTTGTAGAGAGCATAATGAAGTAACTGAAGCAATTAAAGAGGATATGAAAGTAGAAGAAGCATTTTAAAGGGATAACGAAGTGGAACATGCAAAAATAGAAGATGTCGAGGCGGAAGAAACAATCAAAGAGGATATCGAAGTGGAAGAAGCAATCAAAGAGGGTATCGAAGTGGAAGAAGCCATCACAGAGGATATCGAAGTGAAAATGCTATCAAAGACGATATCGAAGATGAAGACGCAATCAAAGAGAATAATGCAGTGCAAGAAGCAATCAAAAGGAAATCGAAGATGATATTGAAGTGGAAGGAGTAAACAAAGAGGATATTGAAGTGGGAGAAGCAATCAAATAGGATATCGAAGTAGCAAAAACAATCAAAGAGGAAATTGAAGTTGACTAAGGAATCAAAGAGGATACCGAGTTGGTAGAAGTATTCAAAGAGGATGACGAAGTGAAAAAAGCAATCAAAGACGATATCGAAGTGAAAGAAATAGTCAAAGACGATATCAAAATGGAACAAGCAATCAAAGCGGATATCGAAGTGGAAGAAGCAATCAAAGAGGATATCAAAGTGGAAGAAGCCATCACAGGATATCGAAGTAAAAATGCAATCAAAAACGATATCGAATATGAAGACGCAATCAAAGAAAATATTGCAGTGCAAGAAGCAATCAAACGGAAATCAAAGAGGAAGGAGCCCTTACAGAGGATACCGAAGTGAAAATGCCATCAAAGAGGATATCAAAGATGAAGAAGCAATCCAATGGATATTGAAGATGAAGAAGGAATAAAAGAGGATATCGAAGTGGAACAAGCAATCGTAGAGGATATCAAAGTTAAAGAAGCAATCAAATAGGATATCAATGTGGAAGAAGCAATCAAAGAGGATATCGAAGTGGAACAAGCAATCAAAGAGAAAAAAATTGGATGTTCCAAAATGATCATGATAATAGTTGTATAAAAAAAATTGAACGTTGCAAAAAAGATCATGATGAACGTTGCATAAAAAAAAATCTGGACGTTCCAAAATGATCAGGATTGACGTTGCATAATATAAATGTATGTTGTAAAATGATAATGATCAAAAATTTGAACTAATATTTTGTCAAAGTTTGCTAGTGCTATCTCTTCCCGTTTAGAAGATACGAGCGATTAAAGTTTTGTAAGAAAAATCATAAATTTGTTGATTGGATATCGAAGTGGAAGAAACTATCAAAGAGAATGTTGAAGTGGAAGAAGCAATCAAATAGGATATCGAAGTGGCAGAAACAATCAAAGAGGAAATTGAAGTTGAGTAAGCAATCAAAGAGGATACCGAGGCGGTAGAAGCATTCAAAGAAGATGACGAAGTGAAAAAAGCAATCAAAGACGATATCGAAGTGGGAGAAGCAATCAAAGAGGATATCGAAGTTAAAGAAGCAGTCAAAGATGATGTCGAAGTGGAAAAAACATTCAAAGAAGATGACGAAGTGAGAGAAGCATTCAAAAAGGATGTCAAGGATGACAATAAAAAAACAGTTCCACCAAAAATTTATACCAATATTTTGTACAAGTTTGCTAGGGCTCTTCGCGTTTAGAAGATATGAGCGATTGAAGTTTTGTATGAAACACCACAATTTTGTAGAGCGCATAATGAAGTAACTGAAGCAATTAAAGAGGATATGAAGTAGAAGAAGCATTTTAAAAGGATAACGAAGTGGAACATGCAAAAATAGAAGATGTGGAGGCGGAAGAAACAATAAAAGAGGATGACGAAGTGTAACAAGCAATCAAAGAGAATATTCGAATAGTGGATGTCGCATAATAAAAAAAAATTGACGTTCCAAAATTATCATAGTGGATGAGGCATAAATAAAAAAAAATTGATGTTCCAAAATGATCACAGTGGATGTTGCATAATAAAAAAAAAATTGACGTTCCAAAAGTGATCATTGTGGATGAGGCATAATTTAAAAAAAAATTGACGTTCCAAAATGATCATTGCGGATGAGGCATAATTAAAAAAATTTGATGTTCCAAAATTATCACAGTGGATGTTGCATAATAAAAAAAAAGAAATTGACGTTCCAAAATGATCATTGTGGATGAGGCATAATTAAAAAAAAATGATTTTCCAAAATGATCACAAAGGATTTTGCATAATAAAAAAAATGACGTTCCAAAAGTGATCATTGTGGATGAGGCATAATTTAAAACAAAATGATGTTCCAAAATGATCACAAAGGATTTTGCATAGTAAAAAAAAAAATTTACGTTCCAAAAGTGATCATTGTGGATGAGGCATAATTTAAAAAAATTGATTTTCCAAAATGATCACAGTGGATGATGCATTATAAAAAAATAAAAAATAATTGACGTTCCAAAGTGATCATTGTGGATGAGGCGTAATTAAAAAAATTATGTACCAAAATAATCACAGTGGATGTTGCATAATAAAAAAAATAAAAAATAATTGACGTTCCAAAGTGATCATTGTGGATGAGGCATAATTAAAAAAAATGATGTACCAAAATGATCACAGTGGATGATGCATAATAAAAAAATAAAAAATAATTGACGTTTCAAAGTGATCATTGTGGATGAGGCGTAATTAAAAAAATGATGTACCAAAATGATCACAGTGGATGTTGCATAATAAAAAAAAAAAAATGACGTTTCAAAGTGATCATTGTGGATGAGGCATAATTGAAAAAAAAATGATGTTACAAAATGATCACAGTGGATGAAGCATAATAAAAAAAAAAATAATTGACGTTCCAAAGTGATCATTGTGGATGAGGCATAATTAAAAAAATGTGGATGTTCCAAAATAAACATGATGAACGTTGCATACTAAAAAAAAAAAAAAAAAATTGGATGTTCCAAAATGATGATGATGACCTTTGCAAAAACTATGAAAGTTATCTCATGTCCCTCCACCACCATTATATAGAATCAAGCAAATTTACAGTAATTTTATAGTACACACAAGCCGTGGGCTCCCTACAAAAACGGTATGAAAATTACGGCAAACGAAATATACGGTTTACGGTATTCATACAGAAATATTTTGTATGGGACAATTTTTTTTTTGTATGAAAGACCATTTTTTTTTCATGGAACCGGATATAAAAAAATGTCCTCTGCAACATTAGTTTTTGCGCCAACGCTGTAAGACCTATACTTTCCGAGATACGAGGTGGATGGGAGCGAATGGGGGACAAAAGGGGTACTTTAGGATTTATTCCCAACTCATCGGAACTCCCTCTATACGATCCCACCAAACATTTTCACCCTACGAGGTGGCATCTGGGAGAACAAACATGTCAATGAGTCAGTCAGTCAGTGAGTGGTAATCGAGCTTTATATAATATTATCAAGTGAAATATTTATCTTGATAATCTCGAACCCTGATTATAACTTATCTACCTTCTTAATACAGAAGAATTAGTATAAAAAGCAATTAGTCTTAAGTGCCTATTCCTGCCTACCTCTGACCCTGAGTTTATCCAACGGATAAAAAATATTATACGTTTTTTGTTTTCACAAAACAGATAAAGAGAGAATGATTTTTATCCGTCAATTAAAGTAACGCAAAGGTCGTGAAATATGGACTAAGTTTAATTTTGTTTTACAGCGACCTCTCGTTCAAGAAAGGTGAAATCATTCTCCTGCAGAAGAAAATCGATCCTTATTGGTACCACGGCGAATGTTCCGGACGGACGGGAATATTTCCCATCACTTATGTACAGGTAAATATATAAAAAAAATTAAATTTACTATTCGTTAAATTTTCGCGATCACAGTACATAATTACGGATTTAAACGGGTATTTATCGCGTAGGTACCTTTTTATTTGTTATCATGATGTTTCGACTCTATTGCAACAGCCGTGGTCGCGGGCAGACTGTACATGTGTATGTTTTTAATAATATACATACGCGATAAATACCCGATTAAATCAGTAATTAGATAAATATATTTTGAGGGTTCCGTACCTCAAAAGGAACAAGTAACTTTTTAACAAAAATATAACCCTAACCTAACGTACTTAACCAAACTACTGAACCGATTTTGATGAAATTTCAATCCACTCCAGGGACCAATCTAAAAGTATCCTTTCAAATAAAAAAGTAATTTTAAAAAGTTGATTAATGACGGAGTTCTGAGGTAACAAACATAAAACAAAAAATACAACGAATTTATATGGGAATACATTTATATACAATTATTTAGAAGACTATAAAATACAAAAGAAACAGTTGAAACACCTAACTGCTCCAGATCACCAGGCGGAAGTGCCCCAAGACACTGGCTGCATTGCCCCCGTGAATTGCAATGCGTATGCGTTGACCAGATAAGCGCCCGCTCTCGGATTTCACAATATAAATTGTTATTTCCAGGTTGTGGTACCTCTGCAAGTACCGACAGCGCTGTGCAAGGCGCTATACGACTTCAGGATGTCCGCGCCTGATGAAGAAGGGTGCTTGGCTTTCGATAAAGGTATAGATCAACAAATTTGACAGTGGTAGCCCTGATTCTGATTCGCGGACTAACTAAAATTTATTTAAATACGATCGTTCTTATTTTGTTTACGCTAAATATCATATTTGACTGCTGACTAAAACTAACCCACATACTAAAAAATAAAAAATAAATAATTGCAGCCAAAAACTTATTATTAAAATTACTTTGAAGACAATTTTTGTAATTAACTTAAAACGCCTGGTATTATAGCAATAAACGTGATTAGCACAAATAAATAAATAAATATGGCTGGACATTTCACACAGCGCTTTCTAGCCCCAAACTAAGCAGAGCTTATACTATGGGAACCAGATAACTGATAGAATACTTATATACTTTTTTTTGTAAATACATATTTATAATATACAGTGTGTCCCTGGATAAAGTGCAACCCCGAAAGGGGGTGAAACTAGATCAAAAATTATCGACAAAAAAATAGAAAAAAAAAATTAAAAAAATTTAGTATATACTTTATTGATGAATTAAAATTTTTATTGCTCACTAATGACTCTATTTAATAAAAAAATGATTTCTTCCAAAGTAGTAGGTCTATTTTGTTAAAATAAAAACCATAATCATGTCAGATATGTGACGATGACGATAAAATAACAAATAACTCACAAACAAGTGGCTATCGTGACTTAAAGTTTGATTTTTGTATTAAAATTACATTTTTTAGGCTGTTTTTTTCCAATAAACTCCAAAAATCTTAAAATTAAGCCTATAATACTAGAAATTTTTATGACTTTTTATTATTGTCTATCATAATAGCTTTTAAATAAAATAAAAACCTACGTTCTAACATAAAAAATGTGCTGGCTAGGAGCATTTAAAGTTGACCACTGATTACGTCACCACTCAGGTAGAGACCCTTTTTTAACTTATATTGTTGTAGATTATGGTCGCTGGGCCTGTTCATTTTAATACATCAATAAAGTATATACGAATTTTTTTTTATTTTTTTTTTCTATTTTTTTGTCGATAATTTTTGATCTAGTTTCACCCCCTTTCGGGGTTGCACTTTATCCAGGGACACACTGTATAGAAAAACATCCAGACCCGGGACTATCTATCAGATCATACAAACATTTGTTCCGCGGTGGGAATCGAACCCGCTACCTCCTGCGTCTCAGTCGGCTATTCGCCCACTGTACCACGGAGGTGGTACGAGGAGTATGATTAGAAACTTAGTATTAGTGTCCGACCGAAACGGGGTTTTCAGCCGAAACCGAAACCGAACCTTCTGCCTTGGTCTCAGTTTCGGCCGAAACCGAAACTTACTTAAATATGTAAAATTTCTATTGTATACTGAAATCTAGTGCAGTTTTCACACATTTATTTCCATATACAATGTATATTATACATGCAGACAGTTAAATAGTTTATCGAGCGAAGCGAGATTTCTAAATCAACTTGAGCAATTCGGCGTTGCTTGTATATATGTAATATATGTATGTTTGTTTGTTTGTCCGAGGACAATTTTCGAAGCGTTGATCCGATCATCGTGAAATTTGAAATAGGTGATGGTGATGTGATGTAGGTGACAGTGATTGCACAATTTTGGTGTGATTAAATGAGTTAAAAATAGTGGGGGTTGTTGAGATAATGGGGTTCAAGAGGGGTAAATAAACTTTAAATGGGACTATCCGGTTAAGTGGCACGTTTAATAAAAGGTCTTTGTTTGTTATTCGGTCTCGTTTTTTTTTTAGTTTAAGCCTTGTAGTTTTTAAGTTATTAGCCATAATAAAAACTGAACTTTGACTAAATTCACAGGGTACACCATTGACCTCACAGTGCTGAAATTTGGTATGCGTGTAGCTTTAGTGACACAAATATAGGATAAAGTCTGAAATCCAGAATAACTGCAATTTCTACCCCAAAAAGAGTAACCAATTAACATGAACTCTCGTCACCTGTAATTTGAATGAAACTGTAGGTCAAATAAGTTGGGTATGTTTTCGTGGCAGTATTTTGATATTCAAAGATTACAAATAATATTTTTATTGTTTTTATGGGAGACTCGCGAGATCTCAGTTCAGGACGAACCACTAGTGTTAAATAAAATAAAAAGACAATCATTTAATTACGTAACAAATATATGTTTTATTCTTTTATGTCATGAAAATATCTTAAGATATATATTTATTTCTCTAAATAAATATATATCTTACTCTTGGAAATGAACTTTTAAAAAAAATGTGATTAACCATGGACGGCGGCGACAGAGCTATATATTTATTTATCTAAATAAATATATATCTTACTCTTGGAAATAAACTTTTCAAAAAATGCGATTAACAATGGACGGCGGCGACAGAGCTGGCGGCGCGGCGGGCGAGCACGAGTTAGCCGCAAAGTTCGCCGAACAACGCACGTTTATTCACGAAAGAATTCAAGTTTCGGATCGGCCGAAAGTTTCCGAAACCGGAACCGAAACTAAGGCCGAAACCGATACTGAACTTTCGGTCGGTCACTACTTAGTATGTGTAGACTGTTGCGCCATCTAACCTAGTCAGTTTGGCGGAGGTGCGGGGGGGAATCGCAGCGCTAAAGGACGCGTTCCTACACCTGCCTTGATAATTTAAGCCCGCGTTTTTAATATTTGTTTCAGGTGCAATAATCACGGTGCATAGAAGAGTGGACGAGAACTGGGCAGAAGGCAGACTGGAGCAGAAAGTTGGCATATTCCCGATTGCCTTCGTCGAGCTCAACCAGGCGGCCAGGATGTTGATGAATAGGTAACTAGAAATATGAAAATATACTACGTGTTTTGTTGTGTACGACATTAAATGAAAACATGTGTAGGGCTAATGGCTAGTAATTGTAGTAAAATAGTTTGTTTCAAACTCGTTACAATATAGAACTTAGTTATTCGAAATGTATCGATTACTGGATAAATATTTTAGCTACCGGTATTAAACCCACCTCTAAAACCAGTTAATATAATTCCGGATGTGTGGTTAAGTTAATGTCGTACATAACACAACAGGTGTGATTTGTCAATAAAAACATTACCTTTCTGCGCAGTCGGGTAAAAAGTAGTCTATGTCTCAATTCCAGTCATAATCTACCTATATACCAAATTTCATCAAAATCGGTCTTGCTTCTTAGTCGTGAAAGCGTAACAAACAAACAGACAGTCAGAGAGACAGAGTTACTTTCGTGTTTATAATATTAGTATAGATAAACGTGTGATCAAAACAAATAACAGGTAAAAAAAGGATACAGTAGTTTTATACAGTTATTTGTAAATAATCTGACGAAGAACTGACGACCGTTGAACCAACGCGCGGCTCCCAGCGACCTTTGTTAAGTTGTTTTTCCACTAGTGGGGTCCGTGCAACGCTGCGCTTTCCAGTGTGTGGTCTCCACTCAGAACCTTTCCGTCCCAACGGCCTTCAGTTCTTCCAGCTATGTGCCCCGCCCACTGGCAATTCAATATATTAACCCTCTAGGGTATGTCAGTGACCCTTGGTTTGTCTACGAACTAATTATTATCTTATTATTTAGGACGCCACTAAACCGGGCCGTGCCGCCGGTACCAGAGCATGCGAAAGCGGGACATTCCGACCACAGACACCATGCAGTACAGGTGAGTAACCATGACATCAAATTGCTATACAATTCTAGACAGAAATTAAATAGTTTTGGTACATTTTGACAGATGCGCGATCATTTTCGTTTAAAAATAAATATCAATAGACTTTAAAATTTTCTTTATTCTTTACAAAGTTTCCGCCGCAGCTTCGAACGCGTGGTTTATCAATAAAAAGTATCTACCAAATTTGATCAAGAACAGTCTAGCAGTGTAGTCGTGAAAACGTAAAAAACAGACGGAATGATAGAGTTTCGAATTTATAATATTAGTATGGGTTGTGCACAAACAAAAGACCGAAAAAGAGGAAAATGTTCTCATTTTGTTTCAGTGTTTTTCATGAAAATTTAACTTTAGTACTAAAATCTTTCCCTTTTTCACAGCATCTACATCGCTACCAGCCAATGTCAACCTCCATGCCGACCACCGCACAGAGCAACTACCAGAACATGGCCACCATGAGCCAATCCCACCCAAACTACCAACCAACCGACCAACCCGTCAGCCAACAAGTCACCGTATCCCACGGCGTTATCACCACTGCCCCTCTACAACGAACCATCCTCGAACCAACACAAACAAAACACTCATTGGACCTCATACACTTCTCGAACATCGGCAAGGGAACTATGACTGTACAAAGCGTGCCAAGAATAGGCGAGAACTACGACAGAATACGCGGAGTGAAATTTGACTACAATTCCACTCCGGTACATAAAGTAGAAACTACATATCAGAACGTTCGTACCCACGAACATTTCCCAGTAACGACAGCTAACTTCACGAACGTAAGCTCGGATTCCAGCTCGAGTATGAACACGCCGTCCGTCGGTTCAACGACTACTCCCAATACAAGTTCTAATACGAGCACGTGTGAGAGCGCTGAGCCGAGCTTACCTAGCTCCCCTGACAATAACACCGAGCGAAACGCGACCGTAGTCATCGGTAATACGACACAAAATCAACAAAACAATATTGAAGAGGAAAATAATGAGATAGAAACGTCTATAAACACTTCAATGGGAGTATTAAGTTTGAATGAGAGTTCTACAGCGACTAATACATCTTTGAATGTTAGTTTACCGCCGGCGGAGAGTCCGAAATTGAATACCTCGGCTGTTAGTAATACGTCGCAAGCTCAAGAAGAGGTTCAAGAGAGTACAACCAATAATGAGCCTTCAAGGCTTGAGTTGCCGTCTTCAAGTAAAGGTATGTTTTTTTACTAGCCCGTACTGTCCCACTGCTGGGCAAAGGCTCTTTTCACATTTTTTACATCACACAGATTTGTTCGGCGCAGTTTAATGACTGTTTACAAGTTTACACTGTAGGGCGGGCAGTTTAATGACATCAGTTATCTCTTCCAGACAGTTACTAAAATTCGATACATTCTCGTAGCATTAACATATTAAATATCTGTAATGGGACAAAATTAAAAAAAAATTATAGAACAAAAAAAGTACTCAAAAGTCAAAAAAGTCAAAATCTTTTATTCATCACAAGAATCTCTTTGAATCGTCAATTTTACTGCCTGCCAGAATGTTAATGCACTGAACACTTTTTTAGCGTATTCACCTATTTGATTACAATCTATTTTTTTCTGTTACTCTTTTTATATGCCATCGGCTTTTTAGCTATAATCAGATGTGGTCTGGGTTGATTTGATGTGGGGTTCAATGTCAATAAACGGCACCGTTTTATTTACGGAGAACTTCTTAGTTCCTCTGTTCCAATTCCAGTATATGCCATCTTTTTAGGTGTGTTACATTTTAGTGCGTATTCAAAAGGTTTTTAGCCAGTTCGTTTGTATGTTTGTTGAGGCTTTCCTTGTATCTCTTACATTTGATTACAATCTAGATCAAAATTGTGTGTTTAGTTTAATTAGTTGTAAGTGCCTCAACAACCAATATATCCTGCCAACATTGACCTACGGTGCTGAGACATGGACGCTCACGAAGAAGACTGTGCACAGGATTAGAGTCGCACAGAGGGCCATGGAGCGCGCCATGCTCGGCATCACACTACTAGACCGACTCCCCAATACCGAAATTCGCAAGCGGACTAAAGATCAAGACGATAGCAAGCGTACGAGTATATTGGGGCTCAAATAGAGTTTGGCAGGACAAGCCAGGCGCGTTGATGACAGGTGGAGCAGGGTGCTGACTGAGTGGTGGCCCCGAGATGGAACCAGGAACGCAGGTCGTACTTGGGTTAGAATAGCGCAGGACAGAGGCGAATGGCGACAACGAAGAGCGGCCTATGCCCAGTAGTGGGATGAGAAGGGCTGACGATGATGATGATGATGATGATGAAGTGGATATATAATGTTGTTAAATGCAGGTCGGTGTTGCGGTCCGGAGTCGCTGCTGAACTTCGGGCTGGGCCTGCAGGCGGCGCTGTCTCCCTCGCACGCGTGCGACGCGCCCGCTGGCGCGCGGCTCACGGCGCGCGACAAGCGGCATTCCCTCACACCCGCCGACCACTCGCATGCGCACCATAACCTGAACAGGCGAGCATTTATTTTTTTATTTATTTATTTTTGATGTGAATTCGTTTCTAAAATTGCTTCTATAGTGGGTGGCAATTTAAAAAACGAATAACATAATCTGGGGGTACAGTTTGGTGTTGCAGCTACATATGTATCTATTATCTCCATCCAAAATTTAATTTCACCACTCACTAGAGGGTCAAAGAATTCGTTACGCTAAGTGAGGACTTTGACGCATCGCGCATGGTGAAGGGGGAAGCGCTGCCATTTTGAGGTCATTTTGCTGCGTTTCGAGTTTTGAGTTGAGACCCGAAGGACTTAGTGTTCAAACATGTTTATAACTGTTATAACATACATAAAATAGCGTATTTTTGATCGTGCGAAGCGAGATCTCCAAATCAACTTGGCCGAATCGGCGTTATATGTATGTAAGTATATGTCTGTTTGTTTATCCGAGGATAAGTTTCGAAGCGCTGATCCGATCATCGTGAAATATAGGTAGGTAGTGATGGCACAATCATGGTGTGACTAAATGAGCTAAAAATGTTGGGGGTTGTTGAGATATTGAAGTTTAAGAGGGGTAATAAAATGAGACAATAGTGTCAATTGGGACGTTTAATGAAAGGTCTTTATTAATAAATTTCGACCCCGTTTTTATTTTTTATTTAAGCCTTGTAGATTTTGAGTTATTAACCATAATAAAAACTGAACTTTGACGAAATTCACAGGGCCCCCACAGTGCTGAAATTTGGTATGCGTGTAGTTTTCTGCGCTTTCCAGTGCATGGTCTCTACTCCTAAACTTTTCCTAACACTGTGGGCTAATAGTAATCTAATTAAATCATTTTCAGACACTCCGCCGAGATCCTAGCAACCAGCCTACTAGACCACAGCATAGAGCAAACGGCTCGACCAGGCGAGCGACGCCGCCGGCGCGAGCGCAGCGCGGAGCGGCCGCTGCCGGCCGCGTACGTCGCTGTCTACCCTTACAAGCCGCAAAAACCCGACGAACTGGAGCTCAAGAAAGGAGGTACTCCACTTTGTGCACGGAATATTTTGATCTGGGGGCTAATTCCCGTAAATTAAAATAGTAAAATTCGAGTATCGATATAGTCTCGTTATGTTAAATTTCCTAAACGGTATTCACGCATCTGACAATACAATGGTATGAGTTGGACTGGCCTGCGATTATAGAATTTATTTATACTAGTAGTACGCCCCGAACTGAGATCTCGCGAGTCTCCGATTAAAACCAAAAAATATTATTTGTGATCTTTGACTATCGAAATAGTGCCACGAAATAAATAACCTAATTACTTGACCTATAATTTCATTCAAATTACAGGTAACGGAAGTTCATGTTAATTGGTTTTCTTTTTTGAGGTACAAAATGCAGTTATTCTGGATTTCAGACTTTTGCCTATATTTGTGATACATAAGCTATACACATAACAAATTACAGCACTGGGGTCACTGGTGTACTCTATGAATTTTGTCAAAGTTTAGTTTTTTTATGGCTAATAACTCAAAAGCTACAAAAACTTTACTAAAAGTAAAAACGGGGTCGAAATGTACTAATGAAGACCTTTCATTTGAAGTCTCACTTGACCTAGTAGTCTCATTTAAATTTTTTTTACCCCTTTTGAACCCCAATATCTTAACAAGCCCCCAAAATTTTTAGGTTTATTTTATTTTTAGGTTATTTAGGTTGTTTTGTATGATTGTAGGAGTGTACACAGTGAGCGAGAGATGTCGCGACGGCTGGTTCAAGGGGTGGTGCGTGCGCTCGCAGCGCCACGGCGTCTTCCCCGGGAACTACGTCGCACCGCACCATCAGCAGAGGCAGCCTAGAGACAACAAGGTAACAAAAACGTTGACGAAACGACCGGGAAACATTGTCTCCAACAGCGCCGGCCCTAGCCTCTTTTTTATGTTATTTGTGGGGAAACAGGCTTACGGCTCACCAGCAACACCCGGGGTATTGTCGATGCGTTCCCTACCCTGTACAAACCTCTTTACATTTCTCTTAAAGCGTGATATGTCGTAGCCTAACGCGAAAACCTCAGATGGTAGCTCATCTTGCAAGTATGGGGTAGAAAAAAGCCTTTAATCAGGGTAAACCCATGTAATTTTCAAGAAACGCTGTTTATGGACTAGGTTCAAGGCTTGTCTAACCGCGCCAAAGAGTCAGATTTAGAAAAGTCTGTAGATCTACGGTGTTGGGTTTCCTCAGTTGGTTTGAAATAAAAGCAGTGGACTGTATTATAATGCTAGTTTATTGGACGTCAAGGAACGCGCGATTAGTGTCCGTCGATTCGAATGATGAGTGATGGGTCGGCGCCGATGCGCGCGGGCGGCCGGTGGCTTCGGTCCCCCCTCCAGTTGACCCTGGCCTTGAAGGTGTCGAGTGATGCGGTGAAATTGTCTCCGACAACGGGTTGATCTAGAGGCAATCAATGGATTTTTCAGCGTCACCCAACGGGTTTTTAATAATCTGATCTGGCAACACAACACTGCTCCCGCGCCTCTCAAAAGGCACCATTAAAATTTTATTTTACGCTGGAAATTAAATTTCGTGTCTAGGATCGTCTTCTGATAATAGATAGATAGATAGATAGATAACTCTTTATTGAATTACCACACAAACAGAAATAATACAAAAATAAATATAAGGCTAGAATAAATAAGGCAATACAATGGGCGGCCTTATCGCTGAAAGCGATCTCTTCCAGGCAACCTTTGGATGGAGCGAAATTTACAATATAATACTATATATATAATACCTCTTTTCTTATACCATTCGATCCTATAAAGGGGTCTGCTTTAGCTAATCGAATCATAAGCCTGTCTCCTTGAACTGTGGTCTTCCTTGGTCGAAGTTTTCTGGGTACGTTATCTGATGTTCCGTGTTGTTTGAATTGTGCAAGGGCTTAAATAACATCTCTACGGAATATTCCAAATAATCGGCGATATTTCTGTAACTCCATTTATGTTTTAAAAGAATATTCACTATAACTGTTCTCGTTACTGCATCACAACTCTTATTTTTACCCATTTTAAAAAATAGTAACCGTAATGTGTAAGAAACGGCGGCAAAATGCACAATGTGATTGACATTTGTAAGAACTGTATTTTAGTTTTAAATTCAAATTTCGAACAGAGTCATACAATATTTCTAATTAGTTGTCCACTCTGCCAGACCTAACAATATTTATACTTTTGGTTTCACTAATATTTCTTTTTAAATTCGTTTTGGTTGTCTAAATATTATTGCTCAATGTTTTATGTTAGTTTAAATTAGTTAATTTATATATATTTTTGTTTTTATTGCAACATTTAAATTGTTATTATGTAAAATGTTAACTTTTCCAAGTTTACTGTGGTATCTGTGTCGTATAAATGAATCTGAATCTTGTATTTAAACTAGAGATATTAAAGTACATTGTGATGTAGAATAAAAAATGTACCTATAAACGCTTTAATAATGTAAGTTACTTTATAAAAATATCAAGTGAATAGGTGTTTCTAATTAGATGAGCACCATTGTATATGAGTATGTGTTATTTCAGATTGCAGCTGCGACGCCGGCCGCGGCTAGTCCTAAGCCGACGCCTGCCGCCAGCGCGCAGCCGGCGCCGCCCGACGCGCCGCCGCGAGCGCACAGCCCCGCTAACACTAACCGTACGTATCTCATCCACATTGCGTACTAACATCGACGACCTCCGTGCCGCAGTGCCCGAATAGCCGATATCACGATCACTCACCACGTCCCACCAGCCATCTTGGAATGCATTTAGCTTTATCAAACTTCAATTTGTGTTATGTTTCTCTGTTCTCTTATTTGTCAAAAATTGTATACTTACTCGGTTTAGTCTCGCATTTATTATCTGTTTAACTTTTGCTAAACCATACAGGGCGATACAGGTGTTGCACCTAGTGCAGAGCTCATTACTAAACTGTACATTATATGTTAATTCTTATTTGGGAATTATAGATATTTGTATTTATTGTACTTTTGATTTCTTTCTTAAATATGTAAACAAAGTAGGGTTAGTTACACCATTTATATCTCCGGCGGGACCGATTTCTATTTGGTATATAAATAGATTATGATCGGGATTGAATGTATTCTATTGAAACATAGGCTACTTTTACCCGACTGCGCAGGAGAGTAATGTTTTTATGGACAAAGCACGCGTGCGAAGCCGCGGGCGGGTCAGCTAGTTTTATTATAATACATTGTTTCTATTTGTTTAGCTTTTTAGCCATTTCAAATACAGTAGTTTCACTAATCCGAATCACTATTAAAGACTAGGGGGTGCCGGGTTATTGGATTGTATAGAAAACAATCATAATATGTAAATAAAATATGTGCACAAGCGCGAGACGAGAGTAGGGAGAGGTGAGGGAGGCGTGAGTGAAAGTGCCGGATTATTGTACGCACCGGATTACTAAAGTGTCGGATTAATGAGAGTCAACTTTGTATACCACAAGTGGGTGAACATAGTGATTCCTCTTTGATAACACCATCTGTCTTGTACAATTTACCTATGTTTCGTGAGAATTAATCTTTATCAAGGTGTAATTTGTGTGTATTTCAGCTGTCCCGTTGTTGTATTCGTGGAACTCGCAAGCGCAGACGCAATCGCAACAAAGCACGCCTAGGATAGAAAAGGTACTTAATAAAATACCGTCTTAAACACACTTTCGTCTTCACTCAAACACACAACACATTTCGTCGTTTTCGCGGACGACTATATACGACACAACGCGAATGCGTCACACGTCGCATACAACACCTGTCAGGAAACAGTTTTAACTATTATAATTTGTATGTTAGTCACTAAGGTATCCCACTAATATTATAAACGCGAAAGTTTGTTTGTATGTATGTGTGGATGTTTGTCACTTTCACGTCGTAACGCCTGAACGGATTTCGATGAAATTTGGTATGTACGTAAATTATAACGTGGATTAACACAGATTACTTTTTGTTTGTTGACAAACCACGCGTGCGAAGCCGCTGGCGGATGTTAGTATATTTATACGGGCCGAAGAATTAGGTTTTATTATCTTTTTATCTATCTTCAGTCTAAAGAAAAATGTCGAGCGGAGAAGTCTTCAATATCCACCGGAGTGAGTTTGATGAAGCGACTGGCTGCTATGAAGAAGTGCAAATCTCCCCCTCCGCCCGGCTACAGTATGGACAACCCAGTGTTCGAGGACGGGCCCGGGACATCCCTCATGCTGAACCTGGCTAATCAACATCATCCTGTACATGTCAGGTACATTGATTATAAACCGGCTGAGACGCAGGAGGGTTCGATTCCCGTTCCGGAACAAATGTTTGCATGATGTGCGGATATTACTTCTGGGTCTGGATATTTTTCTGTATATTCTGTGTATGTATTCAGTTATCTGGTTCCAATAGTACAAGCTCTGCTTAGTTTGGGACTAGATAGCGCTGTGTGAAATGTCCAGCAATATTTATTTATTTATGATCGGAATCACATCGTTCAGACTTATAATATTATTTCCGGAACACCTTGTACAGCAGTCAGGGATCGTGTAGCTTTTTATGAGTGAAATAATTTTTATAATAGGTAATTCGTTTCTGAGATAAAAACTAACAAACTACAACTGCCGAAAATCAACATATAGCTAAAGTCATTATAATAAATAAAAATCAAATTATATTTTGATACATGAAAAACCTAAAAAATTAAAATTTATGATTATAATAATTCTTGATAAAAAATTAAAGCTTACTTACTTCATAAGAAATTGTTTGAGCCACAGCACGAAGACAAAAAAAGTATATAAGTATTCTATCAGTTATCTAGTTCCCATAGTACAAGCTCTGCTTAGTTTGAGGCTAGATAGCGCTGTGTGAAATGTCCAGCAATATGTATTTATTAATTTATTTTAATATTAGTATAGATAAATGCACAATTAGTTTTTTAGTTTTAGTTAATTATAAGTTATGTGTATATGCTGCATGTGTTTTGTATGGGACAATGTTCGCACTCTCATGTCATTTCACCTTGCATTTTGTGTGTTTATGTGTTTGTTTAATCATGTCGATAGTCAACAATATGTATTATGTATAATTGTAGCTTTGGCGCTTCAAAAACTATTTCTCAAAATTGTTTATTAGCTGACCCGCCCGCGGCTTCGCACGCGTGATTTTTCAATATAAACACTACCCTCCTTTTGCGCAGTCGTGTAAAAAGTAGCCTATGTTCCAATCCTGGTCATTATTATACCAAACTTCATCTAAATCGGTCCAGCCGTTTAGTCATGAAAACAACAAACCGACTCGTTGTTTTCGAATTTATAATATTAGTATGGATGGTCCAATTCCGAATCGATTACGTTAATAATTTTCAACTTTAAATATTTATCAGTTTCATGTTTTTAGGGTTTTTTTTATATATTTTTTATTATATTAGGCATGACTTTTATAATTATTTGAGTATTTTAAATTGGGTTTTTTAATTATTGAAAATAGCCTAGCCGGCGTAGAGCAGAAATTAAACATTACGTGACGAATGTCCCATCGAAAAATTCTTTCAGAGACACAACACTTGTGTTCTTTTCCTAACTTATGTTGCTTATGATATGTTAAAGACTTCAGTTTTTATCATATCCCTGGCACATGGCAAATGTAGGCAAACATTTCCGTCTTATTACAATCTGACACTTCAATACCAGAACCGGCCACTGTTAATGATAATGACGCTCTATTTCTATTCTAAATGTATTATAATGGTTTATTACCCAGTTGATTCTTATTCGAATAAATCAATAAAAAATAAATAATATTAGTATCGGCACATACTGTTGACTATTCGCTTATGTACTAACGGTTGGCGGGTAGGTCCGGTTCGTGTCCGTCGCAGCTACTGCGCGCGCTGCCCGGCGCCGCGCCCGCACCCGCGCCCCCCGCCGAGCGACGGCATAAGGAGAGACATCACGAACATCTCACGCACAGGTTCGATCTATAGCTCACTTATCAACACTTGGCGGTAGGCCCGGCTCGGCACAAGGTGAGGCATCACGAACATCTCACACACAGGTTCTATAGCTCACTTATCAACACTTGGCGGTAGGCCCGGCTCGGCACAAGGAGAGGCATCACGAACATCTCACACACAGGTTCGATCTATAGCTCACTTATCAACACTTGGCGGTAGGCCCGGTTCGGCACAAAGAGAGGCATCACAAACACCTCACACACAGGTTCGATCTATAGCTCACTTATCAACACTTGGCGGTAGGCCCGGCTCGGCACAAGGTGAGGCATCACGAACATCTCACACACAGGTTCTATAGCTCACTTATCAACACTTGGCGGTAGGCCCGGCTCGGCACAAGGAGAGGCATCACAAACACCTCACACACAGGTTCGATCTATAGCTCACTTATCAACACTTGGCGGTAGGCCCGGTTCGGCACAAGGAGAGGCATCACAAACACCTCACACACAGGTTCGATCTATAGCTCACTTATCAACACTTGGCGGTAGGCCCGGTTCGGCACAAGGAGAGGCATCACAAACACCTCACACACAGGTTCGATCTATAGCTCACTTATCAACACTTGGCGGTAGGCCCGGGTCGGCACAAGGAGAGGCATCACAAACACCTCACACACAGGTTCGATCTATAGCTCACTTATCAACACTTGGCGGTAGGCCCGGCTCGGCACAAGAGCTCGGCTATAGCTCACTGACTAACAGTTAGGATAGCTGTAGTGACGGCACAAGGTAAAGACATCACTAAGATCTCACACACAGGTTCGATCTATAGCTCACTTATCAACACTTGGCGGTAGGCCCGGCTCGGCACAAGAGCTCGGCTATAGCTCACTGACTAACAGTTAGGATAGCTGTAGTGACGGCACAAGGTAAAGACATCACTAAGATCTCACACACAGGTTCGATCTATAGCTCACTTATCAACACTTGGCGGTAGGCCCGGCTCGGCACAAGAGCTCGGCTATAGCTCACTTACTAACAGTTGGGATAGCTGTAGTGACAGCACAAGGTAAAGGCATCACTAAGATCTCACACACAGGTTCGATCTATAGCTCACTTATCAACACTTGGCGGTAGGCCCGGCTCGGCACAAGAGCTCGGCTATAGCTCACTTACTAACAGTTAGGATAGCTGTAGTGACGGCACAAGGTAAAGACATCACTAAGATCTCACACACAGGTTTGATCTAAAGCTCACTGAAAGGAATTTAACCGGTATTCAGAAAATATGGAGATATTATTACGGCTCTTAACTACCTCATTAAATTTCAATTAATAAATCATACTTGTAATGCTGGGGCACCTGTTTCAGGCGGCAATTTCAAGGGGCGCCAAATTCTTCAATAAAAATTAGTTTGGAAAAAAAACTGTTTAAAAAAGCGCTTAGCATCCAGTGCACGTTGTACTATAGATTACTCCACTGTCTGCCCGTGGTCCACCTACATAGTTCACCTGGCTTCAAACTTTAACAACCCCCTCCTCCAAAAACGCTGGAGGAGAGGGGGTGATACATCAAATTTCTGCCCTCATTCGGAAAAATTCAAGATCCGGGGCTGTGCTGACGCGACGACTTGAATGTCTTCCAGAGGATATCTTGTACAGCATCGAGACTAGTGGAAGGATGCCTTTGCCAAACAATTACATATTATTGGCATGTTCTTGTATTTCATTTACTGTTTGGTTTTTGAGTTTGTGTTGCTTTTCATGCCATATCACTTTTATATCTACCCTTCATTTGAAGCACAGTTTTAAATTAAGAGTAATAGTCGCCCGAAGAGTACTACCATCATATATATTTCTGCCGCCTATCTATTTCTATCTTTTTTACCGAAAGACAGCAATGTTTGCATTACTAGGTTTCGGTTTGAAGGGTATGGTTGTCTCTGAAACTACAGGCATATGAGGCTTTACACCTGTATGCCTCAACTTGATGGGACGCAAGGCAGTAAGGCACGCATCTAAAATGCGTGACCTACGAGGCAATGCTTTGTTATAGGCGATGGTTCCATACTATTGCTCCATCATTAAGTTTAAAATTACAACTTCAAATATTCATAATTGAATCATTACAGTCAACTTTTAAACGACCGAAGTCTATTAAATATGACTGACCCTCTGACGCACAAATGTTTCTACTGCCTACGTTAAAATGTCATATTACTCTATTCTTCCATAGAATGATTTTTAATTATATTCTGAGTTAGGACTATACACTCCGCGACAATAGTATAACCCACCCCCCTAATTTTTTCATATCTACTGAAAAACTAAATATAAGTAAATATATTACTAACGCGTCAGTATTGTTCACTTAATTATAGTATTATGGTATGTATATAGTTACGAGCCGATGCTACTTTGTTACGCAGCGGAGAGATTCTTCGTTTCATAGCGCGACAAAAGTATAACCCATTCGTCTTATTGACTCAAGCAGCTCAGTGCACTGGACATGTCAGTTCATATTTATACCTGTTTTGAGTAACTTGTGAGTTTTTACGCATAAATAAATGGATTGAGTTACTATTTTTTATTTTTTTATCAAAATACCACGGGGAAAATAATTAAATGAAACTGAAATTGCTATAATTAAAAAATTTCATTCTGAAAATTATTCAAAGGCCAAATTTGCAAAAATCATTAACAGAAGTCATCGTGTTGTGCGAAATTATTTAACAGATCCTGAAAATTATGGTAAGAAAAAACGGACAGGTCGACCTAGAGCAACTACACCAAGAGAAAGAAGGTCGATCCTAAGAGTTGCGTCCAATTCTACGCTTACCGCAAGACAAATTGCAGTGCAGGCTGGTGTTAACACTAATTTAAGAAATGTTCAACGTATTATACATGAGTGTGAACATTTAAAACATAAGAAATGACGAAAAAAACCGCCATTGTCTGATAAACATAAATTACTTAGATTGCAATTTGCAAAAGATCATGTTCAATGGAAGAAAAAGTGGCGAAAAGTTGTTTTTTCTGATGAAAAAAGTTTAATTTAGATGGACCTGATGGTTTTAATTACTATTTCACGATTTAAGAAAAGATAATTTTATATTGAGCCGTCGGCAAGGCGGAGGTGGTGGTGTAATGATATGGTCTGGTATTGGATACTCAGGTAAAATGGATATAAAATTCTGTTCTGGAAAAATAAATAGTAAACGATATATAGAAGTGATAAATGAACAGATTACGTCTCATGCGATGCGAATTGCTGGTCCTAATTTTATTTTTCAACAAGATAATGCCAGCATTCATCGAGCAAAAATAGTAAAAGACTACTTTACTGAAAAAAATATTCAAGTTGTTGAATGGCCAGCGTATTCCCCTGACTTGAATATAATTGAAAATTGTTGGGGACATTTATCACGAGCTGTTTATCGTGGATCAAGACAATTTACTTCTGTTGAAGAGTTGAAGAAAGTGATAATTGACGAGTGGCAAAATATAAATCAAGACGTAATCAAAAAAATTATATGATAGTTTACCAGATCGAATGATCGAGGTGATAAGTAAAAGTGGTGGATCTACTAAATATTAAATTATATGAATGATTATTGATTGTTGTATGTTTCTTAAATTTTTATCTAAATTTCATTACCTGGGTTATAATTTTGTCGCACCGCAAAACCCAAAATCATTTGTATTTGGTTAATTATGTATTCAATAAATAATGTATTGATAGTATTAAAAACTTATTAACGCCCAAATTTTTTGTATTAGTAATGTATCAATATAACTATAATTCTTTATCAGATATGGAAAAATTAGGGGGGTGGGTTATACTTTTGTCGCGGAGTGTAACTATAAAATCCGCTAAGACTATGTGATAGGTTTTTTGATTGTTTATAGTCAACTTCACCTCTTACATTGTTATTAAAAATGTATTTAACGTGATATTTTCAGGAATAATGATGGTCCATGGCATTCTCAGCATCGCAAGTCGCAGTCTCTGGACGTAACGGCAACTCGGCGGGACAGGCATCACTCACAAACTGTCAAAGAGAGGTCAGTTACCTATTCCTGGTAAAGGTATTTTAGGAAATAGGTCACTATTTTTTTTCTTTCATTTTTAAACGACCTGGTGATGGACCAAGCATATAACCCACCTGATGTTATGTGGTAACCATCGCCTATAAACAAAATATTATATAAGTATAAACCTCCGTGTACGTCATGGGTCCCTCTGTATATAAGAGGCCGCCGGACACAATCCGAAGGGATGCAACTTTCACGACGGCCTTCAAATCGAGGCTACGAAAGTGGCTAGAAACGTGCCCTACGATACAATGCACTGCCCTGCGTCCGTCAACTTGAGGCGTACAGGTGTAAAGACTCATGCTCCTGTAATTTCACCGTGCCTGTATTTTTCTGTATTTATTTTATTTTAATTAATAGTTTATTGCACAAAATACACCAAAAAATCACTATCTTTCTCTTTAATTTTATTTTATTATAGGTATATATGTATTTATGTTTGTATATATAAGATTGTTTATTTTATTTATCAGAATATTATTAGTTACTTTTGGTATTATTCGTAACTAGCTTCTGCCAGTGGTTTCGCACGCGTTGTTTGTCAATAAAAAGTAGCCTATGTCTGAATCCAGGCCATAATCTATCAACGTACCAAATTTCTTCGAAATCGTTTCAGCCATTATTACGTGATTGAGCAACAAACAAACATCCAAACTTTCATATTTATAATATACTACTAGCTCCCACCCGCGGCTTCGCACGCGTGTTTTGTCAATAAAAAGCCTATGTAGCCTATGTATGTGATCCAGGTTATAATCTACGTACATACTAAATTTCATTAAAATCCATTCAGTAATTTTTGCGTGAAAGAGTAGAGTCCATTCAAACTTTCGCGTATATAATATTAGTGGTATTAGTGTGATATTTGTTATGATTTATGATTCTTGTACACTTACCTACCTTTAAAAATGATCTCTCTCTCTAGCCTCGAAAGGTTTGAAGAAAAAAAAACTCTTCTTAGGGTTAAGCTCATTTTTATACATTCCCTCTATTTCTGTACTTTAAATATGTTTTCTTGTGTACAATAAAGAATAAAATGTACAAAAAGTGGGCAACCTCAAGATAGCAAAAAATGTTTTAGGTCACTATTTGATAGTTCGAATTATGAATAAAATATGTACCCCGTTACCAAAAAAAAAAGCTAAACAGTACTTAACTTTTGTTGAGGTAAGGTAAGACCAATGATTTGAATTTCAGATTCCGCTGTATAGTTCCGTATCCGCCGAACTCTGAGTACGAACTCGAATTGAAAGTAGATGATATAGTGATCGTCTCTAAGAAACGCGGCGACGGATGGTACAAGGGTACCTTACAACGCACAGGTAACCAATACTTTAATAAATAAATAATCATCATCATCATCTCAGCTCGTCTGCACCCACTGTTGCTACGCTTTCAATGTCATTCCATTATTGGGCGGGTGGCCGCTTGGTCTACAAGCATCCCTTGGTTACCGCTCTGTAATCGCCTTCGTCCAACGCCCGTCATCCCTCCTAGCCAAGTGTCCAACCCATCTCCACTTCAGCTCTGCGATCCTTGTCCACAATCTTTAAATAAATAATAAAGGACATTTCACACAGCGCTGTCTAGCCCCAAACTAACCAAAGCTTGTACTATGGGAACTAGATAACTAATAGAATACTTCTATTTTTTTTTTTTTGTAAATATGTATTTTAATATATAGCAAAATACCCAAAACCCAGAACGAATATCTGTACACCATACAAACATTTGACCCGTAGAGGGAATCGACCTCCTGCGTCTCAGCCGGCTATTCGCCCTCAGAGGTCCTTACGCCCCCCCCCCCGGTCCCCCCACGTTAAACCTCCTACGTTTAACCCCCAATGCAAAAAGTTGTTATAAGTTTGACGCCTATGTCTGTCTGTGGCATCGTAGCTCCTACACGGATGAACCGATTTAAACGCCGTTTTTTAATAGAATGCTTATTTAACTGGGTTGGTTCTTAGCTATGTTAGGTTTTAACCCCCGACACAAAAAGAAGGTGCAGAGGGTTTTTTTTTTAATTTTGTTAAATTATCATCCGTCTACTCCTTGTGGGGCATTACGTCACGCAACTCTTCGCGCAGTATGAAAAATTACCGGAAAACGGTCATCCACTTTTTATTTCTCCATTCGATAAAGAAAATGGTTTCCAATGCGTGAGCAGAACACCCGAAGCTAAAATGTACGTAGATCCAGAGATATGATTTTTTTTTCTAAATAATCTGTGGTTTTTTTAAATTGTAAAAATCTACAGTTTAAAAAATGTGTTTGTATATTTACTAGTGCCCTCATATAGATATTTTACGTAGGCATATAATGTATCAAATGATTATATTCTAACTCCAATGGCTTAAAAGATATTTTGAAAAAATATAATTTTGGTGTTTATTTTTTATTACCATATTTTACCAAAGTAGGATTCAAAATGTTAATTGATATATTGTTTGACATTGTGTTAATAACATATCTGAAAATTAGATCCTTATGTTTGAAGAAATTGGAGTGAGAAGCTGCTAAAATGAAATTCCTAATTGCTAGAACCATAGAAATGAGAAAAAACTTTATGATCGTTTTACGGGTAATTTTTCATAATAAAAATAAAAAAAACATATTTTATTTTAGACAATAATAAAGTTCATATCTGCACTAAAAGAAAAATACACACAGAAAATAAAACATGAACAATTATTCATACCGTGAGTCGGCACAACGTCACTTTCTTCCATTCATCTATATAATCTCAGCAGTCACTTATGTAAATTCTTTTTTATTGCTTGCTTGATATTTATTTGTGTAGTATAATTTTGACCCGTGTCATAACTTGTTGGTTAATTTCGACTTCCCAGTATAAGCATCGATGGTTCAGTGGTAGAATGCTCGCCTGCCACGCGGGCGGCCCGGGTTCGATTCCCGGTCGATGCAAATCACTTTTTGCGCTTGAAATTTTTTTACATGTTATCTTTCCAGATTAAATATTAAAATCGATTTAAGCAGTAATAAAATAAGATTTTTTGTACGAAAATATTGTTGAACCTTTGCTAAGCATTAGCATTTATAACTTTAGTATTTTGTTGTATTTAACCACCTGACCATGTTGACCTGCATCCAACGGCTCCAAGCAACCTACCTCTTGCTTGGACGTCCTATGGTTGATATGAAGATGATGATTTGAATCATTATTATAAATACGGGGTTTATCACGTACCGTCTTATCGGCGTTTCGACCGAAAATGTTTCGGTTCAATTCGTGAATCCACACCGAATAACGTCTCGCCTCGCACTCACCCTGATGAAGGTTCACGAATTGAACCGAAACATTGTCGGTCGAAACACCGATAAGACGGTACGTGATAAATCCCGTATTCATAATAATTATTGAAATCAATAACGAAAGATTTCTAAGTAAGATGATGATTTTGTTGATTAAATAAAATACCTGAACCATACTTTTAAATATTTTTTTAATTTTCAGGTCGAACTGGTCTGTTCCCAGCTTCATTCGTGCAAAGCTGCCCGCAGGAATGACACAGGCTTAAACACAGATATGGGACGCTATACTAATCCACTATAAAAACAACAGAAACGAGAAAAAAAACATGAAAAACCGGTGAAAAAAAGTTCAAGAAAAACAAGTGAAAAACAAACATCCCGAATTTTAACTCTAATCAAAAAGTAAAAATATTTATTCAAATATATTTGCTTTTTTATTGTTTTTTATTATCTATATTGCCAGTATCTTGCCCAGAAATGAATTATAAGCTCAGATTTGTTTAAGCAATTTTATTTTTTATTTATATATTTGGAAAGTCATTTATATTATTTTTTAAATCTAACACTAACCTGCCAACGTTTTCGATTTATAGTTATATTATTACTATTTATTATAATATTGTGAAAGATTTTCGTAATTGCCATCGTTTAATTTTTGTAAGGACATGTTTGACTAAACATTGATAAGTTTATTGCAACACTACCCTGTGTACAGTCAGCGTCGTTAACTGGTAACCCATTTTAGTAGAACAATGTTCGTTCTACGAGTTTTCGAAATTTGAAGTTTTTTATTGAAGAGTATAAAATAACGCTAAATTGAACAACAAGAACGCTTATGGAACTAATGTATGCTAAATATTCTTATAGCGATATCATGGGACGAATTATACATTTATTTATATCAATTATACTTAAATACAATACATTCGAAAATCCTGAAAATGTAAAACGGATCGTAAACATAAATTTTAACCGTATCCTCATAACATTTAGTTCCTCAAATGACCGCTAGATTTCGCTAAATAGAAGTTTAGCTATGAAATTGTTTGGCAGTCTAAGGGCACGATTATGGAGAAGCAGCGCGTTGTGTGGCTTGGAGCGGACAATTCGAACATATGGCCATGTATGAGAGCGTTCATGTAGAAGCGTTTAATATAAAGCGTAGCCTCCCCCTTGTTGGTTGCCATTAACATAATTCACTTTGATTTCTTTATCAAGCAGTTAATATAGTGTTTGTACTTGAGGTCGTTTTGTCAATTGACATCCGAACTTTAAATCTTAAAAACTCTTAAGTCTAGAAAAAAGAAATGTACGTTAACTTGAGTTAAAATGTAACTACCAGATCGGTCAATGTTCCGAGTTAAACTTCAACGCATTAAGCTGAACTAAACACTTGATCTGATCTGAAAGTGGATTTGACAATATAATGTTGCAACCAGACTTAGATCGTAGTCTGTACGACCAATACGTCGTTCGAACTTGTCGCATGCGACCGAAGTCCGATCCGTGCGACTGTTGTAACGTATATGGCTTCTCTTACTTTTAGACAATTTTACGATAAACATTGTTAATTTTAATATTTTTAAAACGTAAGATGCAAATACGCTTATTATTTTTAATATTTTTATTAAGACACTGCCATATTTTTCATCGTAAATCTAAAAACCAAGCCTTTTAAGACTTTAATTGTAAACGCAATAAATTAAAATTATGAACTTCACATACATTGTCAAATTATTATTGTTATGTACATTTTTTTTACTAAAAACGGGATATTTAACATGATTTGAGAATTTTTAGTGTTTTCACATTCATTTCGTTATGACGGTAGTAACAGAGCTTATAAACACAATAAGTAAACGTTTTTATCTAGCCAATGCTGTCCCACTGCTGGGCAAAGGCATCCCCCTCATCTCTACACTTATCTCGATCCTGTACCAAATCCCGCCAGTCCCTATAAAAAGTGTCCAAATCATCGCACCAACGCTTCTTAGGCCTTCAACGGTGTCGCTTTTCATCGAGAGGGATCCATCCAGTTACGACCCAATCCCATTTTAAAATGCTGCCAAGTTAAAAAGTTACCAACGTTTTAATAGTTTTTGAAAATTTAATTTCCTTCCATACATTCATAGCGCTTTCTTGGCTGGCAGATAATTCAATCATAACCCGTTTTTAGTGAAAATTAGAAATGTTAGTTCTATATACTTACCCCGATACTTAAATGTGGCATGAAGTTTTATGAAAATCAAGACCTACATAAGTGGTGCGTTAAAATTAAAAACAATACTATGTTTTGCAATTGTCAGCGACAAAGTTTATTATTAACTAGTTGACCCGCCGAACTTCGTACCGCCTTGACATGCATATGACGCGGGCTGCCAATGTACGTCGCCGGTACAATTGTCAATCGACCATCATTAGCTGCATATATGTACGAGAAAATGAATTTTCTTCATAATTTTTTTTGCATAAAATTTTCCTATATTATTATTATTATTTATTTATTTAATCAGATAACAATGGATCTATTTTGTTAGTAAAAAGCTTAAATATATTAATAATATATTAGTCATATATAATAATATTATAGTTTTTTTGCTATTTGGGGCGGAGACAAATCCAACAAATCAAAGATCATCAAAATCGGTCCAGCCATTCTTGAGTCATGTGTAAATAACCCAACTTTGTTTTATATAGGTATATAGATTTGCGATTTATAAATCACGGTTTCAAAGAGTGCTGGAGAATTGTGTGTGAAATTCAAATTAATTGATTTATTTGCTTTAGAATAAACAAATGTGTACAGATATTGCAATAACGCTTTAGTGACGTTTTTCGTTTATGACTGCCATTTATGTAAATGTCTTGTGTATTTTTTTATAAAAATCTGTATTTAAAATATATACCTACCGGTTATTAGGGAATCTGATTTGTCATGTTAGTGAAAAGGTTCAGGGAAGTCAAGAGGGTATTTTTAACCAAGAGAAGTAACGGTAGGCAGCTAATTGTTGTCTAAATAGAGCCGTTTTTCAAAATTTTACTTTTTACGAGTTCATCTCGTATTTCTTCTGGGTTTGGGGACAAAATAGTACAGAAGTTGAGCTTAGTACAAAGAGGGATGACAGGCGCACGCACAAGGACGCGTGTGACAAGGATCTTGGAACAATTCGGTCGAACGCCAGCCTCGAGTGCCACGCTTTTGCGAGACGTAAATCGTGTTTTGTGTGACTTAATTTATATAGTTAGCTGGTTATGAATTTACTTGTGATAATTTGTGTTAAAATGTTTATGGGACAAAGAATAAACGTTCGTATCCAAAAGTTGCCAGGCGTGTCAGCCCTAGCGCTACGTTCGAGCGTATGTAATTGAAATCAAAATCGGTCCGAACTTTACTTCTGTACCCATCTATTTTGTGGTTTGGAAGTGGTATCCAAGAATGAATGTACTCGTAATTCCTGTACAGGGGGTCTTAAAATGGGGTTTGACTATATATTTGAGTTGGTTATTATTAGTATCAATAATTATAAATGCGAAAGTAAGTTTGTTTTTTACGCTTTCACGTCGTAATGGCTACCTACCTATGTATTCAATTTTTTATCTTGTTCTTTTCTTGTGTTTTTTTTGTGCTTTTTTTTAATTTTTCTTTTTAAAATTTGTAATTTTTATGTAAGTTGGTATACTTGTTCTGTTCTGAAAGGTCTGTATGTCCTGTGTGTATGGCAACGTAATTTCTTTCTTGCTTTCTTTCGAGTCTTGCTGAACCGATTTCGATGAAATTTGTTAGCTAGATAAACACATGGATTGAGCAAAGGTTTCTTTTTAGAAGCTATTACATATAACATCGAATGTCAACCAGCCTTGTTTCTTTCCTTTTTATCCTGGCTTGGTCGCGAAGGAACAGACAGTAAAATTGACGTTTCAAAGTGATCCTTCTGATTTTTATGACTAAAAATATTTTTTTCTAATAGGGCCCTTAAGTTGACTTTCCTTAACCATATATTTTAGATTGTCTCGTAATAAATCTAAATGTAATATTAATGTATACCTAGTTTTATATTAGCGTATGTAATAGTAATTCTATATTTATAAGTAATGTTATTTAGAAATAAAATCTACATTTTCTGATTTCAATAGAAAAGTTTACATATTTTTGTGAAATTAAGACTGTACAATATCTTATTTTATTGTTTTCATACTTATTTAGAACAAATTTAACATTAGTGTTTTAAAATGTAGTAATTTTTGAAGTTAGGATGTTAGAGGGAAGGTGATTTTTTGAATTAGTTTAGTTATGATACTTGTTGCAGTTTTTTAGATTTTAAGAATTGTGATTTTATGGATATTATGTATTTATTTATCTATTTACAAATTGCTTTTTACCTTTCGACAAAATTGTAAATATAATCAATTTCGAGTTAAATGCGGAAATAACTATTATTCAATTTAATCTATAATTATCATCACTCAACACATCTAAATCGTTATACTGGATATGATTTTTGTACGCGGATTTTGAATGTTATTTTAACACCTTTAGCCTCAGGTCCTGCGAATCTGCAGCATGTTCCGGTTGCTTCCAGGTAAAAATCGGAGTCGGATGGCCTCGGATCGTGTGTAGTCGATGCAGGTAAAATTCAATTTGTGCGACGGATTGGTACCATATAGCCCGGGTGCCATATAGTTCGAACCTAAGTGTGTTGAAATAAGATTTAAAATCACTTGCGGCCCTACTGAATTCATTTAGATAACTATTTGCACACTGATTGCTTATTGTAAATCTTCTACGTTTATATATGTACTGACCCCCCCCCCCCCCCCATCCTCCATTACACTGTGTTTTATCCTGTAATAATTTATTAATGTACTAAAGTAAGCTCATTTGTATCCATATATTTAAATTATTAACTTTAGATAATTATACTGTAAATTTTCGATGTAACTACTAAATATTTGTATCCATATATATTTTTTAATGTAACCTTGTTTAATTGGTTAGATTAGGTGTATTTGTAGTTGAAGAACTGATTGTTTTAATTTTTTTGTAGCCTTTTGTGTATGTGTTTTTTAATTACGGATTAAAACGGGTATTTATCGCGTATGTACCTTTTTTATTAGACACCTCCGTGGCGCAGCGGGCGAATAGCTGGCTAAGAGGCAGGAGGTAGCGGGTTCGATTCCCGCCGCGGAACAAATGTTTGGATGATTTACAGATATTTGTTCCGGGTCTGGCTGTTTCTCTATATATTATAAAAACAAAAAAAATGTATATAAGTATTCTATCAGTTATCTGGTTCCCATAGTACAAGCTCTGCTTAGTTTGGGGCTAGATAGCGATGTGTGAAATGTCCAGCAATATTTATTTATTTATCTGTTGTCCCGCCGCTTCGCCCGTGACCACGGTTGTTGCAATACAGTCGAAACGGGATAACAAATGAAAAAGGTACATACGCGATAAATACCCGTTTTAATCAATAATTATGTACAGTGAACCTGAAAGTTTGAAAAATACTATTTGTTTTTAGTCTAATTTATAATAATGTCGAATTGTAATGTGTAGATTAGATAAAAGAGATATTTTTAGGTAAAATTGGACGTCACTTCATAGCAGTTTAAAAAATTATCCATACAGAATTAATGATTCGCTAATGAAGTGGTGAGACGCGCAATTTTAGTCTGGACAATCTTTACTTGGCCTAGGAACTAGACATGGCTCAAACATCTACTACCAAAAGGCCAATTCACGTAATACTATTTTGAAAACCTCTGTGGCGCAGCGGGCAAATAGCCGGCTGAGATGCAGGAGGTAGCGGGTTCGATTCCCGCCCCGGAACAAATGTTTGCATGATCTATAGATATTTGTTCCGGGTCTGGTTATTTTTTTATTATAAGTATGTATTTACAAAAAAAATGTATATAAGTATTCTATCTGTTATCTGGTTCCCATAGTACAAGCTCTACTTAGTTTGGGGCTAGATAGCGCTGTGTTAAATGTCCAGCAATATTTAAAAAAAACATGACCCAAATGAGATTGGATTATGAATTGAATATATTTTGGCATTGTGCTACATTAAATATTACAATATTTAATATTAAATAAAATGTATAATCGCATGTCAGTCAACTCATACCATTGTATTGTCAGTTACGTGAATATCGTTTAGGACATTTAACATAACGAGACTAGATCGGTACTCGAATTTTATTATTATGTTACGGGAATTGGCCCCAAGGCACGATCTGCCGTAGCCAGTCTGGAAATCCTTAAATCGGTTTCGCATATAGGTGGAATCTTCTGACTCAACATGTGCAGATGGTTCAGGGATCCTAGGCTAACCCCGCGGCCACACTGCTCCTCGTGCTACATGCGCTGCCACAAATATTGCCACACTGCGTGAGTGTGGCCGGCGACAAAATAGAGAGTGGTGGGCATGACGAGTATAGTAGCCACACTACTTTTCTGCCTCGTGCCTCAAGACCCTAGAGGATATTGACTACGGCTACGTGACGAAAACCTAAGCCCCCTCCCACGCCCCTGTGACCAAGCGTGGTATTTTGAAGCCCCCCCCCCCCCCCCCTCCACCCCCTGAACGGGTCACGTAGTATGGGAACGTTCCCTTACCAGTAATTGTGTATTGTAAAGGTAACAATCATGTTTTTTGGTTGGCCCGTTTGTCATGAGTCTTGACGTATAAAAAAAAAATATGTTGAACTATTGACAATTTGACATGCTACTATATGACAGGTGAGTTACTGGATTTTTTAAAACCAGGCTGCAGTTTTTGACATCTTTGCGGACAGGCTTTACTGTGAGACTTAAACGATCCTAGGTCTTGTAAGTGTATCTCTTTGGCCGACATATTGTAAATTTAGCTCAAATTATTATTGTAGTTTACACTGTAACCACACAACGAAATCTGAATTATTTTTTCATGGCAACTTAAACTTTCCTTAGAGATTAAAATTGTGACAAATTATTAATGTTGAACCACACTTTGGATTTTAATAAAATTATACTAGAGTTTAAATTCCTAGTATAAGTAAAGAATAGACGGTCTAGCTAAATGATGACCAACAATTTCTTAAACTTTTATAATTAGACTAGAGGTTGCGTAGTGCGCGAGCTGCTCGCAGCTCGCGTGTTTTTCTTTTAGTCGAAGAAGTAATTAAAGAGGATATCCAGCTGTTAAAAGCCATCAAAGAGGATATCCAAGTGTAAGAAGCAGTCAAAGACGATATCGAAATTGAAGAAGCAATCAAATCAAAGAGGATTTCCAAGTGGAAGCAGCAATTAAAGAGGATATTGAAGTGAAAGAAGCAATCAAATAGGATATCGAAGCAGCAGAAACAATCAAAGAGGAAATTAAAGTTGAGTAAGCAATCAAAGAGGATACCGAGGTGGTAAGAGCATTCTAAGAGGATGACGAAGTAAAAAAAGCAATCAAAGACGATATCGAAGTGGAAGAAACAGTCAAAAACGATATCGAAGTGGAAGAAGCAATCAAAGAGGATATTGAAGTGAAAGAAGCAATCAAATAGGATATCGAAGTAGCAGAAACAATCAAAGAGGAAATTAAAGTTGAGTAAGCAATCAAAGAGGATACCGAGGTGGTAGAAGCGTTCTAAGAGGATGACGAAGTGAAAAAAGCAATCAAAGACGATATCGAAGTGGAAGAAACAGTCAAAAACGATATCGAAGTGGAAGAAGCAATCAAAGAGGATATTGAAGTGAAAGAAGCAATCAAATAGGATATCGAAGTAGCAGAAACAATCAAAGAGGAAATTAAAGTTGAGTAAGCAATCAAAGAGGATACCGAGGTGGTAGAAGCGTTCTAAGAGGATGACGAAGGGAAAAAAGCAATCAAAGATGATATCGAAGTGGAAGAAAGAGTCAAAGACGATATCGAAGTGGAAGAAGCAATCAAAGAGGATATCGAAGTGGAAGAAGCAATCAAAGAGGGTATCGAAGTGAAAGAAGCCATCACAGAGGATATCGAAGTGAAAATGCTATCAAAAATGATATCGAAGATGAAGACGCAATCAAAGAGAATATTGCAGTGCAAGAAGCAATCAAAAGGAAATCGAAGATGATATCGAATTGGTAGAAACAATAAAAAAGGATATCGAGCTGTTTAAAGTTATCGAAGAGGATATCCATGTGTAAGAAGCAGTCAAAGACGATCGAAATGGAAGAAGCAATCAAATCAAAGAGGATATCCAAGTGGAAGCAGCAATCAAAGATGATATCGAAGTGGAAGAAGCAATCAAAGATGATATCGAGGTGAAAGAAGCATTCAAGGAGGAAGACCAAGTGAGAGAAGCATTCAAAAAGGATGTCAAGATCAATGATGGTAATAAAAAAACTATTCGACCAAAAATTTGTACCAATATTTTGTAAAAGTTTGCTATGCGTAACTGTTCCCGTTGAGAAGATACGAGCGATTTAAGATTTGTATTAAAACCCATAATTTTGTAGAGTGGGAATTGAAGTAAAAGAAGCAATTGATTTTGCATAAAAAAAAATAATTGACGTTCCAAAATGATCATTGCGGATGAGGCATAATTAAAAAAAATTGACGTTCCAAAGTGATCATTGTGGATGAGGCATAATTAATAAAAATGATGTACCAAAATATCACAGTGGATATTCATAATAAAAAAAAAAATTGACGTTCCAAAGTGATCATAGTGTATGAGACATAATTGAAAAATAAATGATGTTCCAAAATGATCACAGTGGATGATGCATAATAAAAAAAAATAATAATAATTGACGTTCCAAAGTGATCATTGTGGATGAGGCATAATTAAAAAAAATGATGTACCAAAATGATCACAGTGGATGTTGCATAATAAAAAAAAATGACGTTCCAAAGTGATCATTGTGGATGAGGCATAATTAAAAATAAATGTGGATGTTCCAAAATAAACATAATGAACATTGCATACTAAAAAAAAAAAAAAAAAAATTGGATGTTCCAAAATGATGATGATGACCTTTGCAAAAACTATGAAAGTTATTTCATGTCCCTCCACCACCATTATATAGAATCAAGCAAATTTACAGTAATTTTATAGTACACACAAGCCGTGGGCTCCCTACAAAAACAGTATGAAAATTACGGCAAACGAAATATACGGTTTACGGTATTCATACAGAAATATTTTGTATGGGACAATTTTTTTTTTGTATGAAAGTCAATTTTTTTTTCATGGAACCGGATATAAAAAAATGTCCTCTGCAACATTAGTTTTTGCACCAACGCTGTAAGACTTATACTTTCCGAGATACGAGGTGGATGGGAGCGAATGGGGGACAAAAGGGGTACTTTAGGATTTATTCCCAACTCACCGGAACTCCCTCTATACGATACCACCAAACATTTCCCCCCTACGAGGTGGCATCTGGGAGAACAATGATGTCAATCAGTCAGTGAGTCAGTGGTAATCGAGCTTTATATAATATAACTAGAGGTTGCGTTGTGCGCGAGCTGCTCGCAGCTCGCGTGTTTTTCTTTTAGTCGAAGAAGTAATTAAAGAGGATATCGAGCTGTTAAAAGCCATCAAAGAGGATATCCATGTGTAAGAAGCAGTCAAAGACGATATCGAAATGGAAGAAGCAATCAAATCAAAGAGGATTTCCAAGTGGAAGCAGCAATCAAAGATGATATCGAAGTGGAAGAAGCAATCAAAGAGGATATTGAAGTGAAAGAAGCAATCAAATAGGATATCGAAGTAGCAGAAACAATCAAAGAGGAAATTAAAGTTGAGGAAGAAATCAAAGAGGATACCAAGGTGGTAGAAGCATTCTAAGAGGATGACGAAGTAAAAAAAGCAATCAAAGACGATATCGAAGTGGAAGAAGCAATCCAATGGATATTGAAGATGAAGAAGGAATAAAAGAGGATATCGAAGCGGAACAAGCAATCGTAGAGGATATCAAAGTTAAAGAAGCAATCAAAGAGGATACCAATGTGGAAGAAGCAATCAAAGAGGATATCGAAGTGGAACAAGCAATCAAAGAGAAAAAAATTGGATGTTCCAAAGTTATCATGATAATGGTTGTATAAAAAAAAATTGAACGTTGCAAAAAAGATCATGATGAACGTTGCATTAAAAAAAATCTGGACGTTCCAAAATGATCATGATTGACGTTGCATAATATAAATGTATGTTGCAAAATGATAATGATCAAAAATTTGTACTAATATTTTGTCAAAGTTTGCTAGTGCTATCTCTTCCCGTTTAGAAGATACGAGCGATTAAAGTTTTGTAAGAAAAATAATAAATTTGTTGATTGGATATCGAAGTGGAAGAAACTATCAAAGAGAATGTTGAAGTGGAAGAAGCAATCAAATAGGATATCGAAGTGGCAGAAACAACCAAAGAGGAAATTGAAGTTGAGTAAGCAATCAAAGAGGATACCGAGGCGGTAGAAGCATTCAAAGAAGATGACGAAGTGAAAAAAGCAATCATAGACGATATCGAAATGGAAGAAGCAGACAAAGACGATATCGAAGAGGGAGAAACAATCAAAGAGGAAATTGAAGTTGAGTAAGCAATCAAAGAGGATACCGAGGTGGTAGAAGCGTTCTAAGAGGATGACGAAGTGAAAAAAGCAATCAAAGACGATATCGAAGTGGAAGAAACAGTCAAAGACGATATCGAAGTGGAAGAAGCAATCAAAGAGGATATCGAAGTGGAAGAAGCAATCAAAGAGGATATCGAAGTGGACGAAGCAATCAAAGAGGGTATCGAAGTGGAAGAAGCCACCACAGAGGATATCGAAGTGAAAATGCTATCAAAAACGATATTGAAGATGAAGACGCAATCAAAGAGAATATTGCAGTGCAAGAAGCAATCAAAAGGAAATCGAAGATGATATCGAATAGGTAGAAGCAATAAAAGAGGATATCAAAGTGGAAGAAGCAATCAAAGAGGATATCGAAGTGGACGAAGCAATCAAAGAGGGTATCGAAGTGGAAGAAGCCACCACAGAGGATATCGAAGTGAAAATGCTATCAAAAACGATATCGAAGATGAAGACGCAATCAAAGAGAATATTGCAGTGCAAGAAGCAATCAAAAGGAAATCGAAGATGATATCGAATAGGTAGAAGCAATAAAAGAGGATATCAAAGTGGAAGAAGCAATCAAAGAGGATATCGAGCTGTTTAAAGTTATCGAAGAGGATATTCATGTGTAAGAAGCAATCAAAGACGATCGAAATGGAAAAAGCAATCAAATCAAAGAGGATATCCAAGTGGAAGCAGCAATCAAAAATGATATTGAAGTGAAAGAAGCAATCAAAGAGGATATTGAAGTGAAAGAAGCAATCAAATAGGATATCGAAGTAGCAGAAATAATTAAAGAGGAAATTGAAATTGAGTAAAAGACGTCGAGGACAATGATAAAAATAAAAAACGGTTTCACCAAAAACTTATACTAATATTTTGTAAAAGTTTCCTCGAGCTATCTCTTCCCGTTTAAAAGATACGAGTGATTTAAGTTTTGTATGAAAACTCATAATTTTGTGGAGTGGAAATTGAAGTAAAAGAAGCAATTGAAGAAGACATATAAGTAGAAAAAGACATTAAAAAGGATATCAAAGTGAAAGAAGCAAAAATAGAGGATATCGAGGTGAAAGAAGCATTCAAGGAGGAAGACCAAGTGAGAGAAGCATTCAAAAAGGATGTCAAGAGCAATGATGGTAATAAAAAAACTATTCGAACAAAAATTTGTACCAATATTTTGTAAAAGTTTGCTAGGCGTAACTGTTCCCGTTTAGAAGATACGAGCGATTTAAGATTTGTATTAAAACCCATAATTTTGTAGAGTGGGAATTGAAGTAAAAGAAGCAATTGAAGAAAACATATAAGTAGAAAAAGCAAATAAAAAGGATATCAAAGTGGAAGAAGCAAAATGAAAGAAGCATTTAAAGTGGAAGACGAAGTAAGAGAAGCATTCAAAACGGATGTCAAGGGCAATGATGGTATTAAAAAAACTATTCCACCAAAAATTAGTACCAATATTTTGTAAAAGTTTGCTAGGCGTAACTCTTCCCGTTTAGAAGATACGAGCGATTTAAGATTTGTATTAAAACCCATAATTTTGTAGAGTGGGAATTGAAGTAAAAGAAACAATTGAAGAAAATATATAAGTAGATAAAGCAATTAAAAAGGATATCTAAGTGGAAGAAGCAAAAATAGAGGATATTGAGGTGAAAGAGGCATTTAAAGTGGAAGACCAAGTAAGAGAAGCATTCAAAACGGATGTCAAGGGCAATGATTGTATTAAAAAAACTATTCCACCAAAAATTTGTACCAATATTTTGTAAAAGTTTGCTAGGCGTAACTGTTCCCGTTTAGAAGATACGAGCGATTTAAGATTTGTATTAAAACCCATAATTTTGTAGAGTGGGAATTGAAGTAAAAGAAGCAATTGAAGAAAACATATAAGTAGAAAAAGCAAATAAAAAGGATATCAAAGTGGAAGAAGCAAAATGAAAGAAGCATTTAAAGTGGAAGACGAAGTAAGAGAAGCATTCAAAACGGATGTCAAGGGCAATGATGGTATTAAAAAAACTATTCCACCAAAAATTAGTACCAATATTTTGTAAAAGTTTGCTAGGCGTAACTCTTCCCGTTTAGAAGATACGAGCGATTTAAGATTTGTATTAAAACCCATAATTTTGTAGAGTGGAAATTGTAGTAAAAGAAGCAATTGAAGAAAACATATAAGTAGAAAAAGCAATTAAAAAGGATATCAAAGTGGAAGAAGCAAAAATAGAGGATATCGAGGTGAAAGAAGCATTTAAAGTGGAAGACGAAGTAAGAGAAGCATTCAAAACGGATGTCAAGGGCAATGATGGTATTAAAAAAACTATTCCACTAAAAATTTGTACCAATATTTTGTAAAAGTTTGCTAGGCGTAACTCTTCCCGTTTAGAAGATACGAGCGATTTAAGATTTGTATTAAAACCCATAATTTTGTAGAGTGGAAATTGTAGTAAAAGAAGCAATTCAAGAAAATATATAAGTAAAAAAGCAATTAAAAAGGATATCAAAGTGGAAGAAGCAAAAATAGAGGATATCGAGGTGAAAGAAGCATTCAAAGCGGAAGACGAAGTAAGAGAAGCATTCAAAAAGGATCTCAAGGGCAATAATGGTATTAAAAAAACTATTCCACCAAAAATTAGTACCAATATTTTGTAAAAGTTTGCTGGGGGTAACTCTTCCCGTTTAGAAGATACGAGCGATTTAAGATTTGTATTAAAACCCATAATTTTGTAGAGTCGATATTGAAGTAAGAGAAGTAATTGAAGAAAATAGAAAAATAGAAAAAACAATTCAAAAGCATTTTGAAGTAAAAATGCCATCAAAGAGGATTTCGAAGTTATAGAAACAATTAAAGAGGATATCAATGTGGAAGAAACATTCGAAAACGAAAAGGAAGTGAGAGAAGAATTCAAAATGATGGCAAGGGCGATGATGACCGTAAAATAACGATTCCACCAAAAATTTGTGCTACAAAAAAAAATTGATTTTCCAAAATGATCACAGTGGATGTTGCATAATAAAAAAAAATTGACGTTCCAAAATGATCATGTGGATGAGGCATAATTTAAATAATGATGTACCAAAATGATCACAGTGGGTGTTGCATAATACAAAAAAAATAATAATAATTGACGTTCCAAAGTGATCATTGTGGATGAGGCGTAGTTAAAAAAATGATGTACCAAAATGATCACAGTGGATGTTGCATAATACAAAAAAAATAATAATAATTGACGTTCCAAAGTGATCATTGTGGATGAGGCATAATTAAAAAAAATGATGTTCCAAAATGATCACAGTGGATGTTGCATAATAATAAAAAAAAAAAAAATAATTGACGTTACAAAGTGATCATTGTGGATGAGGCGTAGTTAAAAAAATGATGTACCAAAATGATCACAGTGGATGTTGCATAATAGAAAAAAAATAATAATAATTGACGTTCCAAAGTGATCATTGTGGATGAGGCATAATTAAAAAAAATTATGTACCAAAATGATTACAGTGGATGTTGCATAATAAAAAAAAAATTGACGTTCCAAAGTGATCATTGTGGATGAGGCATAATTTAAAAAAATGATGTACCTAAATGATCACAGTGGATGTTGCATAATAAAAAAAAAATGACGTTTCAAAGTGATCATAGTGGATGAGGCATAATTGAAAAAAAAAATGATGTTCCAAAATGATCACAGTGGATGATGCATAATAAAAAATTAAAAAATAATTGACGTTCCAAAGTGATCATTGTGGATGAGGCGTAATTAAAAAAATGATGTACCAAAATGATCACAGTGGATGATGCATAATAAAAAAATAAAAAATAATTGACGTTCCAAAGTGATCATTGTGGCTGAGGCGTAATTAAAAAAATGATGTACCAAAATGATCATAGTGGAAGTTGCATAATAAAAAAAAAAAATTTGCGTTCCAAAGTGATCATAGTGGATGAGGCATAATTGAAAAAAAAATGATGTTCCAAAATGATCACAGTGGATGATGCATAATAAAAAAATAAAAAATAATTGACGTTCCAAAGTGATCATTGTGGATGAGGCGTAATTAAAAAAATGATGTACCAAAATGATCATAGTGGATGTTGCATAATAAAAAAAAATAATAATAATTGACGTTCCAAAGTGATCATTGTGGATGAGGCATAATTAAAAAAAATGATGTACCAAAATATCACAGTGGATGTTGCATAATAAATAAAAAAAAAAATAATTGACGTTCCAAAGTGATCATTGTGGATGAGGCATAATTAAAAAAATGTGGATGTTCCAAAATAAACATGATGAACGTTGCATACTAAAAAAAAAAAAAAAAATGGATGTTCCAAAATGATGATGATGACCTTTGCAATAACTATGAAAGTTATCTCATGCCCCTCCACCACCATTATATAGAATCAAGCAAATTTACAGTAATTTTATAGTACACACAAGCCGTGGGCTCCCTACAAAAACAGAATGAAAATTACGGCAAACGAAATATACGGTTTACGGTATTCATACAGAAATATTTTGTATGGGACAATTTTTTTTTTGTATGAAGGACATTTTTTTTTCATGGATCCGGATATAAAAAAATGTCCTCAGCAACATTAGTTTTTGCACCAACGCTCTAAGACCTATACTTTCCGAGATACGAGGTGGATGGGAGCGAATGGGGGACAAAAGGGGTACTTTAGGATTTATTCCCAACTCACCGGAACTCCCTCTATACGATCCCACCAAACATTTTCACCCTACGAGGTGGCATCTGGGAGAACAAACATGTCAATGAGTCAGTCAGTCAGTCAGTGGTAATCGAGCTTTATATAATATAATATTTAGAAACGGAAATAAGGCTGTTTGTCGGCGAAAGCGCGAAATTTTTAATCCACTTCAGAACCCAAGTGATATAAATTATGGTTTTATACTCTTCTCTACGCTTTAGTCGACAGGCAGCTTAATAGTTGTGTTGGTTTGATTTTTGCTTCTAGTGTAAATTGGAATCATATCGAACTGTTTGTAAATGAGAGAAATAAACATTTCTTCTTTACTGTATGTTTTATTTTGATAATTTTTAACCAATGATGTGAAAAATGGGATGTATTTGTTGTTGTTAGTCAGTCTCATTTTTTTATATGTACGAGGCATGCCTTTTAAGTTCTGTCGTTTCCATATTTTCCGGCAATTTTGAATTTGGAACTGTTCTATATTCGAATGTGTTTACATTTTGAATCTCAAAACAGTTGAAAGTATTAGGATTAATGCTATTGTTTAGTCACAGTTTCGATTTGAATCTGTCAGGTCACGTACGAAAATGAATCTTTCTAAGGAAAATGTTCGTGCAATAATTTTCTACAACTTTAGAAGAGGCCTGACACGGCTTCAGTGTTTAGAAGAGCTAACATCTGTGTTCAGTGATGTAGCCCCATGTCTGCGGACTGTCGAACGCTGGTATTTAGAATTCCAGCGTGGACATACTAGTGTTAGTGACAGATTTCGCGAAGGACGCCCAAAATCCGCCTTCACTGAAGATAACATCATTGCTGTGAGACAACTAATTCTCGAAGATCGTCATGTGACGTATCGAGAGATAGAGGCTCTATTAGGCATCTCAGGGACAACCATTCAGAAGATCTTGCATGAAGCGCTTGGTGTGAGAAAGCTAGTTTGCCGTTGGATACCGCATCTGCTTTCCGACGATCACAAGGCGGCCCGCGTCAGATGGTGTAAGAAAACTCTGCAAAGGTTCAACCGAGGGGAGTCAAATCACGTCTACGACATCATAAGTGGTGACGAATCTTGGATCTATGCCTACGATCCTGATACCAAACAACAATCTACAATCTGGGTCTTTCAAGACGAGCCAAAGCCGACTAAAGTTGTTCGTTCTCGAAGCACTTCAAAGAAGATGGTGGCCACGTTCGTTGGAAAAACCGGCCATGTTGCGACTATTGCACTTGAAGATCGTAGAACGGTTAACGCAGAGTGGTATACTACAGTTTGTTTACCACAAGTCATCGCCGAACTTCGAAAATCTAACTCAAAGCGACGCATCATCCTGCACCACGACAACGCAAGCTCACACAGCGCTCGTCAAACGATTGAGTATTTGAAGCAGGAAAAAGTAGAAATTCTTGACCATCCTCCATACAGTCCTGACCTAAGCCCTAACGATTTCTTTACATTTCCTAAAATTAAGAAAAGTCTTCGTGGTCAAAGGTTCCGGTCCGGTGAAGAAGCAGTCGACGCTTTCAAGACAGCCATTTTGAACACCCCACTTTAGAGTGGAATAAATGTTATAATAACTGGTTTGAGCGAATGGAAAAGTGTTTTAAGCTACGTTGTGAATACTTTGAAAAACAATAAAAAGTACTATAAGGTTCTAGATGTGTTTTTTTCTTCAAACGACAAAACTTAAAAGGCATGCCTCGTATAATCCTACCTCTAATTTGAAGACTGAGGGCGTCTTGCACAACGATACCTATTCATATACCTAAATTTGCGGGTTCGATTCCCACCACGGAACAAATGTTTGCATGATCTACAGATATTTTTGCCGTGTCTGGGTGTTTTTCTATATATTATAAGTATGTATTTACAAAAAAGAAAGTATGCAAGGATTCTATTAGTTATCCGGTTCCCATAGTACAAGCTCTGCTTAGTTTGGGGCTAGAAAGCGCTGTGTGAAATATCCAGCAATATTTATTATTTAAATATCTGTTTCGAGTTGCCAAAGTATACACTTTAAATTTAAAGGACAGATTTTATAGGCGTCCTTTATAGCCAGCGGTAAAGACATTATTAATACTACGTGCTGTGTTATGTACGACATTAAATGAAAACACGAGTAGGGCTGGTTTTGTTGTAAAAGGTTTTTTCAAATTCATAGAAATTTAAATTTTTAAACCATTCTTAATTTCAAGGTAAAAGTATTTCAGCCTGCACAAAATAGATAAACAAATCATATTCATTCATCATGTAAGTAGCTGTTAAACTGACTAAGCGTCATCGTCGCAAAGGCGCCGCCGAATTTTATTTAAAAACTGTTTGTTGGAATGTATCGATTACTTAAAATAAGAATATTCAAGCTACCATTATGAAACCCACCTCTAAAACCAGTTAATACGATTCTGGACGTGTGTTTTAAATTAATGTCGTACATAGCAAAACAAGAATGAAGAAGGGAAGGGAGGCATTTGTCCAGTAGTGGGATCCAGTGGGCTATTTAGATTAGGTAGCAAAACGAAGAATTGTATATTCATACAACACTTGATACCACACAAAACAATCTACAGTTCATCTTTAACCATCCTGAGAATTTCATCTTCATCTTCAGACCAATTGTCGGGATCGCTAGTCATCTGACCCAGAGCTTCCATCCTTCGTTCCATCATCGCCTTATCCAGGATATGTTCTGTCTTCATGTGCATACAGTCGTTGAACACGGACGCGTATTCACAAATCTCGAAGATGCCGTCAACGATTTTAGTACAATCTCCCACTGCCCCTCTCATACGCAACAGAACTTCACTGTCCTGTCCGTAAACAGCTTTGTTAGCTTCCAGCAAATTCTCTTTATTTATCTTATTATTCGTTATTATACGGTTCCTCTTTAGAATACACGCGACGAAGCACTTTCCCTGCATTGTATCTTGGGGTATTCTTTTTAGGAAATGTTCCACGTCCACCATTGTAGCTTTGACCTGTCGTGCACATTCTGATAGGTTTTTCCGGAACGGTTCAATGTATTCGTTCATCTGTTCGTTTTTTTCGATTTGCTGTTCTTTAGTGAGGGGCGTGAAAGACACTGTTAGGTAGAACGTTGTCACTAAAACGAGAAATAAAATAATGCTCGTGAATTTACTGAAGAACGGCATTTTTTCCGGCACTGCTTCGCGATTTAGCTGCGCTCTGCGCATTTTTAATTGATTTGATTGTTAGTTTTATTTGAGTGACGTGGTTTCGGATTACCTACTGGGTTAACTGCAATAGATTACGGATATGAGTGCAGATTTTGCGTGTTTAATTGTTACTGGGTGGATGTTGTTGCAATGCGTGTATGCGTGTTGAAATGTTTGCTACACATTTCAACAGATACCTACCTACCTATTTATTGGTTGTAACGATGTACACGGTGTTGGCTCATTTTAAAACAATATCTTGGGTTATTTTGTCGGAAACGTACCTACCTACTTGACATTTGGCTTATTCACTACACTATCTGAGTATGTGTGGCCTCGAGATGGATCCAGGATCTGGTAAGATGGTACGACGAAGTAATAAAACCGCAGGTCGTACGTGGGTCAGAACAGCGCAAGACGAAGAGAGGCCAATGGCGACAACGAAGATAGGTATATGCCCAACAGTGGGATTAGGAGGGCTGACGATGATGATGAGGTACGTGGAATTCTGAACATAGGCCTCCTCATACATTTCCGGAGCGACCGTACTTGAGCACGTGCTGGGTGCTCAAGTACCTACTTATAAGGTCGACTTTCCATCTAGTGAGTGGTATGCTGCGCTTTTCAAAAATGGGAAGTACTTATTTATTTCCCTTTGAACGCATGCTTCGACAGCATAGTCCCCTCGATCGGACGTTATGGTAGGTGTGGTATGAATACACTTTCAAAAAATATGAATTCACCGCTCATTAGGTAGGTACCTAGTTAGGTATTTATCGCAGAGCACAGAGATCGTCATGCCACTTATGACATGACGACCTCTATGGTATACTCGTAGAAGCATGCGACTAGAAGACTTAGTAATGAGGTAAGTAGGTACGTAACGTAACTTCAGGAACCTAGTAACCAAAAAATATAAAGTATATATATATATATATATATATATATTATTATTTTACTAGCCCGTACTGTCCTAATGCTGGGCAAAGGCCTCCCCCTCTTTCTTCCACTGATCACGGTCCACAGCCAGATCCTGCCAGTCCCATTGGAAGACGTCCAAGGCGTCATTCCTGCGCTTTTTAGGCCTCCCTCGGCGGCGTCGCGTCGCACAGTATGAAAAATTACCAGAAAAACGGTCATCTACTTTTTATTTCTCATATTATGTATGAAATGATTATATTCTAACTCCAATGGCTTAAAAGATATTTTGCAAAATTTAATTTTGTTTTTTCCCCCCATATTTTACCATAGATGGGTTCAAAATCTTAATTAATATATTGTTTGACATTGTGTTAATAACATATCAAAAAATTAAATCCTTATCTTTGAATAACTTGGAGTTACAAGCTGCTAAAGTTTTAGGAATCTTTTGTTTTAGGAAGTAATAAAAATGCAATATAGTAGGTTACCTTATTGCCAAACATTTATTTATCACAAAGTACATAAATATAATATACCTAGTAACTGTCTAAGTAAACATTGTATACCATTGTATTTCCATTGTTGTGTTGTACCTATTAATAATTATAATTATTATTACAAAACATATATTTCATTCTTGGCATATATCTCCCAGCTGAATTAAGATTAGCATAACTTATTATAAATTATTTATTTAAAAAATAGGTGTAAGCTCCCAGATTTATTATTTTTCAAAAAATATGATTTAGGTATTACTTACCCTACCTACCTATATAATCGATCTATAAGTTATACGAAAGTATCTACAAATTAATAATAAGTACCTATCAAAAATCGAAATCCTCTTTTCAAATTATCAATTAATGAATTTAGAGGTTACAAGTGTTTACCAAGAAAACTTTCGTGATAGTGCGCGAGTGAGTCGACACGCGGAGCGGATTGGATTGCAGGTCGCTATAATTCTCAAGTAAATCTTCAACAGAAATATTAATAATAATACCTAGGTATATCTTTATTACAGAATGGGTCCACGGCTTAGAAGATATTAATAAATTTTGAACTGCATCGAACTGCTTCGGAACAACATAACAAAACTAAAACTTGGCAATGAACTAAGAAAACATAACAGAATGAGTCATGATCATAACACAGTGATTGTAGATTATTTATCATCAAAGCTCTACATAACTATTACTGCTATTACAGAGAATCGCTTTCTTGCGGTGCGCAAAAACTTGGATACCTACCTTTCACTTTTTCACATCTCACCGCAAATAAACATAGCCTCGATACTGCCGATGCCGTGCCGAGGCAAAAAATCACTTACGCGATTAGAAAATATCACGCCGAAGCTTTCGGTTTGTTAATCCTCGTTTTTAGCTCTCCTCTGCCTCGATGAGTGCAGGCAGGCTGGTCTGCATACATTGCGGCGACACTCGAGACGCGAAGGCCGACATCCACGAGGCCACTTCACGCTCAGGACACACAAACTTCGCCGAAATCGTGTCGTCATAACCTTTCTGCCTCACGAGAAATCCATTGTTCGATTCCGCTTGCACAGAGGTGTTTCTTAAATTCACTACCCCTGCTGGCTTCGAAACCCTCTTCCTAGGGTATATGACCGCAAAGTGTTCAAGGGAAGTCCTGTAGACGACCACTCTGACGTCTTGGCGCATGCCTCCCGGCGCCAGAAGTACTACAAATCTAGACTTCACTTCTGCATTGTTTGTCTTCCTGAAACTTGGTCTAAACTGTTCAGTGCGGCACGTACTAGGCATGATGTCCGCCGGCATTTCACTATATACTGGATAGATATTATCCGCGCGAGATGTACTTATAACCTGTGCGGCGAATGGTACGTTTTCGGTTGTGATCGCTGGTTTGCATTCACTTTGGTTGGAGGCAGTGGCTCGGAGGCTCGACAGACGGCTAATACGATGGCATGTCTGGCAGGTTAAACACTGCAGAAATATTTTATTCAATATCATTGGCCGAGTTGTGACTTGTGATAGTGTTGAGACCTTTTATGCAATACCTATCTGTGTTTTTGGTAGTATGGCTTTTCATTCAAAACGTATTCTTACTTACCTACAAAGTTTCTACGATGCATGGTGATTGTAGTTTACCATTACAATACATCTGATGATTTATATTTTGACATTGTTTTTCACACACACAAGTTCCACCTCAAAAAATATTAAAATTCATTTTCACTTAGGCTCGGTACGTACCTTAGGTTGCTGCATCACTGTTCGATTAAGTTCCCAATAACTTGAAACTTAAATTTATAGGTACGCAAGCGGACTTAAATCCAAAAAGTCAGCAAACTAATGTTGGGGGCCCCTTTATTAGACTTGGGCCGAGTTGGGCCAGAAGTAGTGCGTAATCAGGACAGTCCCTCATCCCCCGGGCTACCTTCGGACCCGAACACCTGGTCCGATGAACTGGGGGTAACTGAAGAGGAATTGCACCGAGCTGTGAAGCGCCTCGGGGCACGTAACACCGCGCCAGGCCCGGATGGGATTCCTGGTCGGGCGTGGGTGCTGGCTCTCTCCGCCGGATTGGGGGACAGGCGGAGGCGACTATTCGATAGTTGCTTCTGCTCTGGAACTTTCCCCAAGGATTGGAAGGAGGCAAGGGTGGTCCTCTTGAAGAAGGGTGGCAGGGCCACGGATTCTCCGTCTGCGTATCGTCCCATATGCCTGCAGGACGAGGCTGGCAAATTGTTTGAAAGAATAATTGCCGCTCGTCTATGCACTCATCTGCAGCAGGAAGGTCCCGACCTGTCGGATAACCAGTTTGGTTTCCGACGGGCGCGGTCGACAGTTGACGCGATTCTTCGCGTCCAGTCACTATCGAAGCAGGCCGTGTCCCGGGGCGGGAAGATGTTGGCGGTGTCTTTGGATATCGTCAACGCGTTTAATTCCTTGCCCTGGAGGGCGATCAGGGAGGCGCTCGTTTTTCATGGAGTTCCCCTCTACCTGCAGCGCATAGTTGGCGCCTATCTGCGCGACAGATGTGTGCAGTATGTGGGCCGGGACGGTGCATTGCACCGGAGGGAGGTGTTTTGTGGGGTTCCGCAAGGGTCCGTTTTGGGCCCGCTCTTGTGGAACCTTGCATACGATGTGGTCTTGCGCGTCGATCTCCCCGTCGGCATACACGTTGTCTGCTACGCGGATGACACTTTAGTGTTAGCTGACGGGGACTCCTTCGACGGGACCAGAGAGCTCGCCGAGCTTGGGGTGGCTTGTGTCGTCAACAAGATCCACGAGCTGGGTTTGCGGATAGCGCCTCAGAAGACCGAAGCGCTGTGGTTCCACAAGTTCCCGAGGGGAAAGGAACCACCCAGCATGTCCGTTCGCGTGGGTGACGTTGATGTCCAGGTGGGGCGGTACCTCAAGTACCTGGGGCTCACCTTGGACAGTCGCTGGGGTTTCGAAGAGCACTTCAACTGTGCGTTTCTTCGGATCCAGAAGGTAGTGGGTGCTCTGCACAGACTGCTGCCCAATCTCGGGGGGCCAAGGGAGGGGGTTCGCCGACTCTACGCGGGGGTCGTGCGATCGATGGCTCTCTACGGAGCACCTGTGTGGTCCAGTAGACTGACGGGTGTTAGGCGCTGCAGGACTATGTATAATAGTCTGCAGTGCACTATAGCTATTCGTATCGCGCGAGGATACCGGACGATATCGTTTGAGGCGGCAACTCTCTTGGCGCGGTTTCCACCCTTTGACATCTTGGCTGCGATGGACGCACGGGTGTACGTTCGTCTTCGACAGGATGACGGAGCAGCGCCGGTGGAGGTAAGGCATGAGGAGCGACAACGTGCGCTCGTAGAATGGCGCGAGCGGTTCGACGAACCGCGGTACTCGCGCCAGCGCATCGTTGGCGCAATTCTGCCGAGCTTCGAAGGCTGGCTAGGGAGGGAATGGGGAAATGTCACCTATCGACTTACCCAGGTACTCACCGGGCACGGGTGCTTCGGTGAGTACCTAAATAGGATTGGACGCGAACGGACACCGCAATGTCACCATTGTGGGTGGGACCGGGATTCTGCCCAGCATACGCTTGAGGAATGCTCAGCGTGGTGCGTGGAAAGGCGGAACCTGATCACCAGGATCGGGCAGGACCTCCATCTGCCAAACGTAGTAGCGGCTATGTTGGCAGACGAGGACGGCTGGAAGGCCGTGGCCTCTTTCTGTGAGACCGTATTGGTTCGGAAAGAGGCCGCTGAGCGAGATCGGGAGAGGGCCGATCCCGCTCGGAGAAGGCGGCGGCGGGGTGCAGGCAATGGCCACCCCGCGCCGCCCGCCTCGTGAAGGGGCAGAGTAATGGTTTCCCCTGCCATACAGGGGACCTTTCGGGTACGTGGGTAGTCAGAGGGAGGGCTCTGGCCAACCCGGATAGCGGACTCAGGGAGGGCAGCCGCACAATGTGGCATGTGCTGTTGTGCACGCACCGTGAGGGTGCTGGGGGCAACAGCCCCTGGGACGTGCTCTTTATGGGCGTTGTGCATGAGGGGGGCTCTGGTGCGTTTCTTGTGAGATCCCAGAACCCTGTGACATGTATTGAGGCCGGCCACCGGGGAGGTTTTAGTGGGTCGTTGAGTCCGACAACCTCACATAACCCGTATTGTACCCTGCATGCAATACGGGTATCTGGATGCAGATTTACTCCTCGAAAAAAAAAAAAAAAAAAAAGAAGTAGTGCGTAAATTCATACCTACCTATGCATATGTAGTCAGAAAAAAGTACCTAATGACTCACTTCTAAACATACTTAGACGTACAGTGAGTTGTTGACTAAAGATAGGTAAAATGGGAAAGGTATCAGATAAGTATACATAACCTAATTAAATAAACCGTTTAAATCACTAATATCCCTAGAAATACCCACTACCCTCTAAAATGCACAATGTTTTGTTATTTCCTTAGGCACCTACCTACATTTGAAATAATGTTGTCTGTACTAACAGTTAAAGTCTGAGTTTGTTTGTTTGGATGTAGGGAGTAATCTCCAGAACTCCTGATCCAATTTAGTATCTAGTTTTCATATAATTGCAACCTCAGAATACAGAGAAAACTCTTTTCTCTGTATTCTGAGGTTGCAACACGACTTTAATTATATTGGTAGGTACATCATCATAACTTATATAATTAGAGTACCTACTTAATCTAGTGGACGTGTACCCTGTACCTAAGGGTGTGGCATGCATTAGTTGTATCACATAATGGGGATGGTTTTATGAACATAAAAACGCTTAATTTTACTTATATAAAATGACATCTAGTAGGTACAACTTGAGTTTTTTTACAAGCAATTCACTACAATGCCGCAGTGATAGGTACTTTAAAGAAAATCTTTATAGGTAGGTATATATACAGATTTTGAATAAATATCGAACTCCAAAATCACAGAACAATAATATCCTAACGGATCCAAAATCTAGTAACTTTTCTTCAAAAGATGCCCGCTAAGCAAGCAAAACTTGCCGTAACATTACTGAAAGTAATATCAAGGAGCTTGTAACTTACAAATCCAAGCTTGCAACGTTCATGCAAGGTTAGAGCAAGCTTGAAACGAAGCGCTAACGGCCACGCTGTAGATAAACCCAGTAACTTGCCTTAAGCTGATCAGCAAAACTTATTATATCTTTAAAGTGTCGAAGCGCATGCCGTGTAGCTTAGACGTGTTCTTGCAGTAAGTCGAAGCGTCTCTTATCAGTTCTTGTTTACCACGGCCGGCTGTGCGGCCCGGCCGGTGATTATCGGTCAAGTGATTCTGAACCTTGTGCCCAATGAGTAGCGAACAAAGTCGTAGTGAAGATATAATCAACATGGAAACTAACAGAGATAATACCACGTATTCAGAAGACCTACCCTCTTTATTAGAGGAGAATGATACTGAAGAATTAAACAGTAGACAACGACCACTGAAGAGAAAAGGAGGCGAAAAAGATGAATGGAGCACAGTCATGAGCAGGAAGCAGAGGTTTAGAGAAGATAGAGGAATTATCGAGTTATGCGTCACGAGCAAAGATGCTTTTCCTAAACAATTTGCACGCAAAATTATTTAAAAGTCAGAATATCCAGGATATTACAAAAGTAAGACACGTGAATCCGTACAAAGTGATTGGCGAGTTCAGTAACGCTGACAGTGCGGAGCGGTTAATTACTTCTGAGCACTTTAAAGAACTGAAATGGAGATTCCAACGACCTTTTGAGGTAGGCCTATCTTACGGTATAATTAAAAACATTGACTTGGAACTATCGGAGGAGGAACTGCTTGAATCTATGTTATGCTCAGCAGCTGAGATTGTAACAGTGAGGCGCTTGAAGCGTAGAAACCGTGAAGATGAGACTGCTGGGTGGGCTGAAAGTGAGACATGGAGGGTAGGATTTAGTGGATCATCGCTGCCGCCATTTGTACTGATCTACGATATGAGAGTGATAGTCGAACCTTACGTTTTTCCAGTGACCCAATGCTCTAGATGCTGGAGATACGGACACACTCTTAAAATGTGTCCATCGAAGAGAGTGTACTGTCCAAAATGCGGAGGGAAACACGAAAACTGCGAAGCTGAGACGCCTGATTATAAATGTGTCAACTGTACCGGTGTTCATATGGCATTAGACAGAGGCTGCCCTATCTTCGCGAAAGAAAAGAAAATCCGAGGCATAATGTCACAATATAACGTTACATACAGAAAACCCCAAGAAATGTACGTTCCCCCACCCCCAATATCTCCTAGACCTGAGGCGTTAGAAGTTGTACCATCTATACCGAAACAAATCTTGCCTTCCGTTGCAACCATGTTTCCCATTCTGCAGTCGCAAACGAAACCTACATACGCCCAGTCTATTACACATACACCACCACTGAAGGAGAAAACGTTTATTCCGAGGGAAGATGTGATTCTGGAGCAGCCAGTTTTAAAAAAGAAAGATGAATCAGAGAAAAAAATTAAACAGAAGAAGAAGAAGAAGAAGCGACAAAAAAATCTGTCGGATGCTGAAGGCGATTGGCAGGAGTTTGATATGGAGATTAGTGATGATAGTGATAAACGAGAAGAATCTGACGCTGAGTGTACCGATAAGGAGGGGCCAAAAATAGACCATTCTTTTAAAAGATTATTAGACAAACTTCAACATATTATTCTGATGAGCAATTACCCCTTACAAGAGAAAGTAACATTTGCAGTCCAAACATGCGTTGAGTGGGTAATATCTTGGTTATGTAGTTTAATACCTAAAGATTTTTCTTTTATAGGAAAAATCTTCAATAATGGATAATGTGAAATTAAATATCCTGCAATGGAATACACAGAGTTTATTACCTAAAATATTAGATTTAACAAATTTTATATTTAGAAAAAATACACATTGTCGCCTTAAGTGAAACATGGTTAGACTCTAATTGTAAGTATACTATAAGAGATTACAACATTTATCGACGGGACAGAGCTGACTCTTATGGAGGCGTTGCTATACTGACTCACAAAAGTATAAAAGCCCAAATATGTCCTACATTCATTTCGAATCTTGTTGTTGAATTGGTTCACGTAAAAATATTTAACTGTAACTTTCTACACAATGTTATATCAATTTATTGCTCACCTAGCGTTCAGACCTCTCAAAGTGATTGGGACTCTGTGTTTTCTATAGCCAATACCAAAACCCTGATAATTGGTGATTTTAATGGACACCACTCGAATTGGTCAACGAAAACAGATCAGAGAGGTAAGCAGATTTTTTACTCTTTAGTAGACCATAGCTTTGTTACCTTGAACGATGGAAAACCGACCCGTATAAAACTTGTTAATGGAATTTTGCAGCAAACAGCCCCTGACATATCTATAGTCTCTTTGGATATATCTCTAAAATTTGACTGGAAGGTAACTAACGAATCATTAGGTAGTGATCATTTGATTGTAAAATTATCAACTTCATTTAGTTCTACATCTCAGTATTTGAAAAGAAGGAACTTCAAAAAAGCGGATTGGGAAGTTTACGGTAAGTTTATTGAAGATAGTTTTACTGAGTACACCTTGCCTTCTAACCCCCAGGAAGCTTATGACAAGTTTTTAGACATCATAAATAGAGCTGCAGACGAGAGTATTCCGTATTATAAATTTTGCCAAAATCCTTGCCGTAATTTCACACCAAAACCATACTGGTTCCCAAAATTGTCTAAAGCTGTGGCGGAAAGACGTTTAGCTTTGACTGCATTTAGAAAGAACCCAATCCCTATTAACCTTAAACACTTACAAGATAAAACCCGTGATGCTCAGAGATTAATAAGAAAAGCAAAAAATGATGGATTTCGCCAGTTCTGTTCTTCTGTTGATGAAGTATCGTCAGTTAGTGACATGTGGCGTCGTATGCAATGATATCGATCATCCAAAGTTCAAGTATGTAGATAAGACATTGGAAGAAGGTGTACTTTGTAATCTTACCCCGGACTTTACATACCTCCAGAACCATATTTTTCCTCTTACAATCAGGAACTGGAAGCTAAAATATCTAGGCAAGAAATTGACAAATGTATAAAATCTAAAGATACCGCACCAGGATACGATGACATTTCTTTTTCAATGATTAAGAATCTCCCTGTAATTGCTAAAAATATACTGGTTGAACTTTATAATATGTTCTTATCTATGAATTTCGTTCCGCTACAGTGGCGCCAAGTTCACTATCCCCAAACCAGGCCGAGATCTCTCTGCTATTTCCTCATGGAGGCCTATTTCTTTAATGTCATGTTTTTGTATTTCATTCCGCCATCAACAGGCGATTGGAATGGTACCTAGAAAAGTCTGATGTTTTTGCCGAGGAGACTGTAGGTTTTAGAAAGGCGCGCTCTTGTCTTGACAATCTGAATTCCTTAATATCATACATATGGATCGGTTTTTCAAAGGATCTTTTAACTATAGGGTGCTTCCTGGACGTAGATAATGCCTATAATAATGTTGACGTCACCAGTCTTTTGTTAACGTTGGACCAACTTGGTGTGGGTGCCAAATATTGTAAGTATCTGTGGAGTTTTCTTAATGAAAGGTACCTAACCGTTGACGGAATCGATAATTATGTCACAAGAACAGCTAGGAGGGGCTTGGCCCAGGGCGATCCCTTATCCCCATTGTTATTTAACGTTGCAACTGTCCACATTTGCAAAGCATTATCTAACCTTTTGTTTGTGTCACAGTACGCTGACGATTTTGTTCTATTTGTTTCTTCTAACAATATTCACCAAGCGGCAGTCAAAACACAAGATGCTTTAAATATTTTATGTAAATTGTTTGATGCTTTAAATCTCGATGTATCCACTAGTAAAAGTAAAATATGTATTTTTAACAAAGGCTATAGAAAACATTCGGTAAACATAACAATTAAAAACAACAGATTGGAAGTTGTTAATAACGTTAAGTATCTTGGAATGTGGTTGGATCGGTCAGTGAGGTGGGGCAAACATATCAATGAGATCGCCGAAAAAGTACATAAATTCCTAAATGTTTTTAAAGTCTTGGCCGGATCCAATTGGGGTGTTCACCCGAAACACCTGAGGAAACTTTACATAACTTTAATTAGGAGCCGCACATAGGTAGATTTGCACTAAAAACGTGGCCAAAAATGCAATTCACAAACAATTGTTTTGCGAGAAATGAGTCATGCTACCAGGTACAAAGATTGTTAGAGCACAATAGGACACCATTTTGAATTTTAGTAGTGCAAGGGGTAAGGCTCAGTCAGTTGTGATACTAACGGCTTTGCTAACGCGCATTTTATCTGAACTTTTTAATATTTTTAAATTGTAATCTTAAATTAGCTCTTTAGCAAAAAATTTTAGTGATAAGTGCAATTATTCATTATGGATACTTCAGAACCAGGTCAGTAAAAGAAATTTTAATAGTTTATTTTTAAAATTAAATACATTTTTCAAGTTAAAGCTTATTTCGTGAGCCGCATATAATCATAATAGTCAAATATCAGAAAGTTGAAAAGATTAGTTATTTTGTTTGGTATGCGTACGTACATGATCGAGTCATTGTTTCTTCTTAGTTTATATAGGCTGGTTCACGTAGATGTCAGATGTAGAAATATATAGTGCCGCAAAGTGCCTTTAGTTATTATTATGGTACATACTTTGTCTATAGGAATTACCAAAACAAAGTTAGTTTTGCAGTCAATTTTACTAATCGGTAAAATGTATACCTCCAGGGCCCTCTGGTGTCAAAATAATGACTAGAAGAGACATATACAACATGCTGCAACACACCAATGAAAAACATTTTTCAAAAAAATTGGATACCGTTGAGTCAAACATACTCAGTGAGGAAAATTTTCAACAAGACCAAAAAAAAAAATTTTTGACCAGCTTTCGATATCTCAAATCTGATATGAAATCCAAATGGGAAGCAGCACACAGAACAGAGAAAACTTTTTTGCAGAAAAATGAAAAATGGCTGCAAGGTAGGTGAAGGGCCGTTTTCTGTTATTATTACATTCATTTATTTTACAAGTGATTTCGGATAGTACCAAACTGTTTTTTTTTTTCATTCACAGGAACAATACAAATTCCTTATAATAATAAAACCAGTCCTGGTCGCCCCCAAAAACAATTCTCCGAATTATCAGAGCGTTCCAAACGTAGAAAAACCGAAGAATTGAGAAAATCGGATCAGAACGAAAAAGTGTTGTACGCATCCCAAATGATCTTAAGGGAAACTGGGAATACTGCAGGGGCTACTGTGGTAAAAGAAGTAATGATGTCACCAATACGTGGAGATAAATATCGAAAACTGATGAAGCAAAGTGGATCGGAAACAACAGGAAGACAATTGACGCCAGTACGAGCTTTATCAATGTTTGTCGAGGCACAACTAACTCGCGCACAATACGAAATTGTTAGAACAAGTGATCCAAAGTTGTATCCTTGCTATGATGTTTTACTGAGTGAAAAAAAGAAATGTTATCCTAAAACAGAATCTATAAAAATAACAGAGACATGTGCTGAAGTACAACTACAAGACCTTTTGGATCATACATCTGAGCGGCTTATGCTGTACTTGGAAGACGTTATGCAAACGTTTTCTGATAACAATGAAATTGAAGCAGAGCTTATTTATAAATGGGGCTGTGATGGTTCACACCAATCCAGATTTAAACAAAAGTTTCACGACACGTCGGCTTCGGATTCCAATATTTTCCAGTCCTCATTAGTTCCGTTAAGACTAGTTTGTTCACGCACCAAGACAGTTCTGTGGCAAAATCCTCAACCGTCTTCTCCCCGATTTTGTCGACCAATGAGGATACGATTTCTTGCCGAAACCAAGGAAGTAACAAAGGAGGAAATTGCACATTTTGAAAGACAGATTACTGCGTTACATAATACACAGATTCAAAAAGAAAACTGTAACGTTTCCATTAAACACACTTTGTGTTTTACAATGATAGACGGAAAAGTCTGTAATGCAGCTACTGAAACATTGTCAACAATGCGGTGCTATATATGTAACGTGACACAAACGAAATTTAACAATTTGGATAACATAAAAAAAGATGTAGACCCGGAAAAGCTTCAATTCGGACTATCAGTACTACATGCAAGAATCCGGTTTTTCGAGTCATTACTTCATTTGGCATATAAAATACCTGTGCAAAAATGGCAGATTCGAAGCCCAGAAGATAAAATTGCTGTACATACCAAGAAGGAAGAAATTCAAGTTAAATTCAAAGAAGAACTAGGATTATTGGTGGATGTTCCGAAGCCCGGATTTGGAAACACCAATGATGGGAACACCAGTCGTAGATTCTTTGCGAACCCCGAGGTTTCCTCTCGAATCACCGGCATAGAACTCCAGTTGATTCAAAGATTCGGTACAATATTGGAGGTGATTTCAAGTGGCTTTGAAATAGATGCACAAAAATTTGAAAGCTATTGTACCGAAACAGCCAAATTATATGTACAAAAATACAACTGGCATCCCATGTCACCAACAGTCCACAAAATTCTAATACACGGGCCCGCCATCATCAGCCATGCCTTGTTGCCTATCGGGACATTATCAGAAGAAGCAGCAGAGGCACGAAATAAACATTTTCGTGAATATAGGCTTCGATATTCACGAAAATTTTCCCGGGAAGAATGTATGTACGATGTTTTTCACAGGCTTATGCTAACATCGGACCCGTACATAAGCAGCATACGGCCTAAGCCTCAGAAAAACACGAAACCTTTTAGTGCCGAAGCGAAGGATATTATGGTGGAAGAAATAGAGCAGTCTTTTGCAGACGAGGATAAAGAAAATGACGAAGAAAGTTACAGTTCTAAGTAACGTTTTGTTTATTTTTGTGTAAAAATGCTAATAAAAAGTTAAAATTTCACTTATTTTCTTTATCGTGGTTCCATATAGCTAATTCTTTGTTAACTTGAATAGTAAAGACGTACATAAGCTAAAAATATTGCTAAATAATTTTGGCCACGTTTTTCGTGCAAATCTACCTATGTGAGCCGTATTGATTACGCAAGCTTTTTCTATGACAATAGCGCAAAAACTCATTTATCTAAATTAGATAAGGTTCAAAACCAAGCGATGCGAGTTGTAGGTAGTTTTATTAAAACGACTCCTATTCACGTGATGGAAAGTGAGTTATGCCTACCGCCTTTATATTTGCGTCGACGTTTTTTGGCTGGTAAATATTGGCTTGAAACTAAATCCTTACAAGCAAATAAATCTTATCATATATTAGCTGAGCTAACGAGTTTATGTAGAAATAGATATTGGCTTATTAAAAAGATAACTTTGTTGGTCTCGATTCATAACTTACTAAGCCCATTAGATATCCACTCCAGTAAAAAACTAGAAATGTTTTCGCTCAATACCTACATGGTGTAACGAACTTAGTATTTGAGGCCTGATTTAATACGCGGTAAATTATTGGCTTGCTAATATTTTAAAGTAACATCTGATAACGATTAAGTATTACACTTGAGAGAGGACTTGTGAACTTAATTCTTTAGTTTAGAATGATTAAAAATACAAGTTGAGAATATAGTTCTTTCTGTACTCGCTGAAAGGCTGAGATTTACGTGTTTTTTATTTTAAAACGAAAACACTTGAAGATAGAAATTAGAGAATGCTTTTAAAATTCTCAACGCAATAAATTAGTATTTTTTTATGATGTCAGTCAATAAATTTTAGCTAAAATGGGTTTGAAACAAGTGGGCGCCTCTCTTCTAGAAATTCTAACACTTAACTTTTTTTTGTACGTCTGTGCTAGCGTGGGAAAGACACACCTTTTAACGAATTTCAAAATATTGAATACTTATTGGTTGTTTGTAGAAATAGAGGCGTGACCACCCTAAATTGTGGTAAGGGATTTTTCGTAAGAGATTGGAAATGCGAAATGACTCGGGACAGACGGTCGGGGGTCGAGTCAGGAGGAGGCCGGAAGGCGGATATCGTGAGATTTGATAATCCTAGTAGAATCAGTGTTGAATTAGAGTTAATTGTATCAAGTTAGACTTGCTGTTATTATTTACATTAAATTCAGTGTGTATATTGGTAACGTATCTAATTATAGGGGTATAGAATTGCAATATTTTAGGTACTTAGGTATTTACGAATTTGAAATTCGTGAAATAAGCAGAGAATAGATATTTATATGCGAGGCGTATTTATGCAGAAGTGCTGTTGATGAACACGTTAGATATATTTAATTCATTTTCGGTTAAACTAGGAGATGTGGTTTTAACCTTATTTTTCAGCATTCACAGGTTCATACAGACTTATTATAATGATAAAAATGTAGTCTATGTTTAGTACTAAGTATTGCGATAATTATCAAATTCTTCCAAATAGATTGTACGAAGAAAGCGGTTCGAACGTGAAACTTGTCTAACCAATTTATGCATGGTATTTTTATAGTCATTCACAGCTTAGCCGAGAAGGAGTCGCTGTTGCCGTCATAACCAATCAAACTTCCTTCCATGTTCCTATAATTATTTCGTGATAGTTCTATTATTTTATTCAACAAGGGACTATATTGCGAACACATTTTCAATTCATCTACTTTATACTCTGAAATCAATCGATCTAATAAAATTCAGTGGAAACTCCGGGGTCACGTGGTTGCCGTCCGCGGAGGGGCGAAGCCCCGCCATAAATTGTCTATCAGGTTCTGTAAGACGAGGCCTGTGTCTGACCCCCTCCAACCCGTACGCTCGACCTCTGTCCTGGATGTTTGATACTGCTTTTTATTAAATCACGTAGCTTAGCTAGTTTAGTTATCATGGGGTAGCTTAGCTAGAGATCTATTTAATTCATTGTAATATTCTAGATTTATCTTGAGTATTCCTCTGAATTTAATAAATCTATGTTAGAAATATGCCTGAAATCAATAGGATTTCAACATATTGGGGTTTGAGGGTAAATAGGCGCCTTTCCCATTTCCTTACCTGATCCCTCCTGCTTCGCAAGACTAGAAATTTTCCCCATCCCTAAGTTCTCTCCTAGAACAAGACATTTCTAGCCATACATCGCATGCAGGGTGTATGTGGGTAGGGGCCCTTCACAAAATAAATCAAAATATTATAATTACTACTTACACAAAACTAACATAAACCTTTTCTTTTCAGCTATTTCGAGACCTTATTCCCGGGCTTAGCTTTAAGATAATATTAAGAACAGTACTAATTAGAATTATTAATCCATTGAAGTCTTGTCATAATTAAATCCATTATATTTTAAATGAATATTAGCACTCTGGTGATATTTAAATTCAATTCACAAATAACATTTAATTCGTGTTATTTTATTTGTGTCATTTATTAAAGCCAAATTACATCAGTATTACTACTTCATTTATTTCTCCAAATCATTTACACAACGTAGAATAATCAATTCTAGACGATCACACTTAGGATGGCCAAAATCATAGATAGGTTTATTTTCGATTCAAGATAGCTTTAAGTTAAGACCATAGGCTCAGGTAGACTGGTATTTTATATAGGGAGGCCAGGTTTTGTTACAATGGGTTAGCAATATAGATATTTCTAAAATCATAAAACATGACGTCGACTTTATGAACAGACCAAAAAAAAATTACAACCCTACTAGTTTAAAAAATCTTTTTTGTGACTATATTAATACAGAATACTCAAGCTTTATTAAAATATTCACGGAAGGTTCCAAGGAAGGTTTAGGCATCGGAGCTGCATTTTATGACTCTCAAATAGATCATTCAATGAAATTTCAAATCAGTTCCAACGTGTGTATAATGGAAGCTGAACTAATTGCGATTGCGGAAGCAGTGTCGTACATTCAATCTATCAGCTCTGTAAATGTCGTGATACTAACAGACTCCAGAAGCTCACTACAGCACCTAGCTCGGTGTACCTCGATATTTCGAGGAACTCCGGTAGCCTACACAATATTGGACACTATTTTGAAACTGCAATCTATAGGGAAAAATGTAGTACTTCAATGGATACCATCTCATGTAGGCCTTAGGGGCAACGAAATTGCTGATCTACTAGCCAAACAAGCGGTATCGGATGGTGTACCTATACATACTTTACCTTTCTTCACTAACTTTATCTATAAAATAAAACATAACAGCTTCGATCTATGGAAGGAGTACTTTGATAAGCGGTCTCAAGAAATAGGTATTTGGTACAAAACGATCCAGCCACATCCCTTGAGTTCTCCGTGGATTGATAACCCATTTTTAAATCGTCATGAGACGGTCATTGCACTACGACTTCGTTCCGGACACATCCCATGCAATAAGTTTTTACATCTGATGAAAAAATCACCTACAGCGAATTATCTGCTTTGTAACACAATAGACGATGTATATCACATATTAATGGGGTGTGTCCGCAACGAACCTATTAGAAATACCCTAACTTTAAGATTTAGAGAAATAGGTTTCTGTAACAGTGTTCTAGCTGAACCTGTTTCGGACTCAGCTAGAACACTTTACAACCTAGTTACATAAGGTTACATTAATTTAGATTACCTACCAGGGCGGCATAATCGCATGTGCGACAAAGCCCTTTTACATGAATAAAAAAAAATTATATCTTTAAAATGTGAAGTTGCAGTAACATGACACCTATAACATATTTGAAAATTTCAAAATTAACTTTCCGCAAGTTTAAAATTAAACGATGCCACAACTTTGCTTTTGAAAGGTAATAGTAACTTATCTTATCGACCTACTTCTGGGTGTGTTATGCTCCTTTAACATATCTCCAACGGCAATTGACTGGTTTCATAGTTACTTGTTTGGGCGCCGTCAGCGCATCCTTGTTGAAGAGGCTTACTCTTCGTGGTGCAATCTTTCTGCCGGTGTCCCGCAAGGTGGCGTTTTATCCCCTCTCCTATTCGCTATGTTCATCCATTCTATCTCACAAAATGTAACTTCTTCCTACCACCTGTACGCAGATGACTTGCAAATTTATACTCAAGCTACAGTTGAAAATATCGATGGAGCCATTAGCTTATTAAATACTGACCTTGACCGGATAAGCGACTGGAGTAAATCTTTTGGCCTTACAGTCAATCCAAACAAAACGCAGGCCATTATTATTGGTAGCTCCAAACAGATCTCCAAAATCAATTTTGCACAACTACCATCCATAGTTTTTGACGGAACACCTATAGAAGTCACACAGTCAGTGAAAAATTTAGGAATACAGATGGATACCCGTTTAACTTGGGTTCCCTGTATCAATGAGATTAGCCGCAGGGTGTTTGCATCGTCTGGATCTTTACGGAGAATTCGTAACTTCTTGCCAACTGCTACAAAGGTTACGCTTGCACAGACTCTTTTACTTCCGATTCTGGACTACGCCGACGCCTGCTATCTTGACCTCTCTGAAGCCCAACTGAGCAAACTTGAGCGCCTTCAAAACCTCTGTATTCGGTTTATATTTGGCTTGCGCAAGTATGACCATGTCTCTGATTTTCGCGCAAAGCTCAAATGGCTCCCCATCCGTCTTCGCCGGAATGCACACATACTGTCCCTTTTGTATAACATCCTTTTTAACCCTTCTTCTCCCTTCTATCTTAAGGAGCGTTTTGAGTTTCTCCACCAGGTTAATGATCGCAATTTGCGTTCTTCAGATTCCCTTCAACTTAAAACTACTGTCCATACGACAGAGTTTTATGGTCGATCCTTCACTGTAACAGCCGTACGATTGTGGAACGATTTGCCCTTCTCTATAAGGACATCCAAGTCTATTAGTAATTTTAAAACAAAAGTACACATCCATTATCTGTCCCTGCGTTGAAGTTGTCGCTGCTTGTTAATTCATCATAACCATTTTTATAGTTGCTTGTTTTATTATAATTAAATTTGAGTTATTATTAGTATTTTAGGTTTATAGTATGTAGGTATGTTTTTAATTTTATATAGATGCACCGCCGTCATGTGATATGTGATAATCCTGTCCATACTAAGGTTGTCTGGAAGAGATCGCTTTTAGCGATAAGACCGCCCATTGTACTAAATTTGTTAGTAAAAATTATGTTCTGTATTTTACTTTGGTGTACAATAAAGAGTTATCTTATCTTATCTATCTTGCTTAAAGGTTACAAATGAAACTTACTCGTAAGTTGCATTCATTTATTTGTCACAAAGTTAAATTTGTAAGGTTTTGCTAAGTTTAAAATTATTCCTTGCAACAATGTTAGAAATGTAACTTGCGTTTATTAAGTTGTCGCAAAGTTACATTTTTTAAGTTTCTGTAGGTTTCAATTATATGGTTGCATTATTGTTACATATGTAACTAGCATTGTCTTAATGTTTCTCTGAAAGGATTCCTAAAGGGGTTTACGGCCGAATACTCGTCGTCGTTTGAGTATTCGGCCGTAAGTAAATTTGAATTTTTTCGTTGCAGTATTGTTGTACACAAGTATTGGAATCTAAATACAAACAAAATTCAAATTGAAGACACTCCTCGGAGTAAAATAAATGAAAATTCAACAAATATTCGATATTTCGACATTTTATTAGGTCAGTATATTGTTCACAGTGCCAGTTCCTTTGCAATAAATTTTATTAGATATTATATTTAATTTTTTTTTATATGTTATAATTTGTAAGATTCACGCTTTATTTTATTGTAACTAATTTTTATTGTAAATAACTTGGGTCCTACCCGCATTTGTCAGTGCGCACGCGTCTTTCGGTTTTACTACGAAATAAAATATTTACAGTGATCTTCTAACTAATTGGACATATTAATAGCAAAATAAGTGGCAAAATACAGTGGTATAATATATAAAAAACCTTTAAACTATATACCATGAACAATAATGCAAGGTTGAGAGGACACTCACTGAAGCTGCAACGCGGGCCAAGTACCAGCAAACCAAGGGAGCACATATTGTCTAATCGCGTAGTGGACACTTGGAATCGGTTACCAGAGTCAGTGATTAGTGCCCCCTCAGTGAACGCTTTCAAAAACAGACTGGACAAATATTTAAAGCGCACTGACAATAAATAAGATATTCACACATCAGCTCTAAGAGCTGCCTGTGTATTACAAATAATAATAATAATAATAACTAAGCTTTTCTGTATATGAAATAAATTGCACATTGTTTGATTGTTAGTTACATCTATTGGTCGAGCTTTGCTAACACAATACAGGTATTTTAAATCAAAACGCTTTTCAAGTGTTTTACAACGGTAAATTCTATGTATAAAACAGAAAAGTAGAAAGTAAACACGGTATTCTATCATAAAAAACACACACAAACATCAAGGCGCATCTAAAAAAAAGTAAACCTCCAAAAAAATTACTGATCACTAAATATAAGTTCAAATGGTCTGAGGAAGTCAAATGTGTTTACAAGATTATTGCTTAAATTACAATCAAAATTAGACTCTAATAAGAACATTTTAACTTTATGTATGAACTCCAGGGCTATTTTAATAAGGTTACTTTTGTTTAAATTCACTGTTATTTTACATTACTTACAAGGAAAGTGGTCATTATAAAAATCCGTACATCATTACAGTTTTACGAAAGTGGTCGTTATTTGAATCAACTAATGAACTAAATATTTTTATAATATTTATATCTAATCACTTCCTTACATATCTATGGAGAAACTGACGTCCGTCGTTAGCCTGACCAAAACTGGAACAAAAAAATTAGCTACAAAATATGTTACAGCAAAAGTTAACAAGTTAATTTAACAAAAGTGATCTAGTGAAACATAGCTAAAAACCGACCATCTCATCAGCTTTCTTTCTCTCTCAACAAAAAACGCATTGAAATTGAAGGGACTTTACTTTCGTACATAACATAACCCAGCCACAAACTAGTGAAACATCATGAAGGAAGGAACGAATAATACTTTCTTAGTCAGGAGTTAATAAAATATCTAAACTATAATAGTACATAGTACGCACTAAATAGAAATTTCACAGCCATCTCCTTGAAATTTTAAATGTGTAAAAGAAAATAAGAAAAACAATGAATTTGATTTAGGTGTATGGTTTCGAATAAATGTGGCGGGTTTTTGAGATATGTATGAGTTTTTGATTCCCAACCACTACAGTTTTAATTCTAAAACCTCAACACATGTAAAATTTCATGAAGATCGGATCAAACACAAAAAACGTACCTATGTTCAAAATTAGTTTAGACGTTTGAGTCTAGTGGTTGCATGTTGAAACCAGCACATTACGTGTCTCTCAAAGCTTTCGTCGGTTAAATTAGGAAATTACTGCTTGACAGCAACTGTAACAAAAAGATTTTCTGAATATTTTGCTATACCCAGAAGTACAAGAAAGAACAAGGAAATATTCGTTATTAATATATTATGTATAAAGTCAGTACATAATAAGAATACTATTAACTTTTAAAATCTTACTTATGAACACTTACGTTTTAATGTAGTCATCAATTTTAGAGATGATAATTACAATTGTTTTTTTCTGGTCCATGAACAATACTGTCCCAAATAATTTGATAAATTTTTTTCTAAGCAACGATTCACACAATCGCGTTCCTTACTGCCGCCGGTGTGTCTTAACATGTCGAACTAAAACATAAAACATACTTATATTTTAAAATAATGTATGGAACACTATACTCAACTCGGCATTTAGTAATAATAAATAAATATTGCTGGACATTTCACACACCGCTATCTAGCACTAAACTAAGCAGAGCTAGTACTATGGGAACCAGATAACTGATAGAATACTTAGGTATATACTTTTTTGTTTGTTAATACATACATATAATATATAGAAAAACATCCAGAACCAGAGCAAATATCTGTATATCATGCAAACATTTGTTCCGCGGCGGGAATCGCCACAATAAAACGTCCAAACATTTATGTTCATCACAAATGTTTGTTCTGAGTGAGAATGAATCCACAAGCTACATACAGTACAGAAGGCACCAACTGAGGTATGAAGCCAGTTAATTGGCCGATTACTTTAATATAAAGGTACCGAAGTGGGAAGTAACGGTCGTAATAAGATTGATTTAATTAAAAATATGAGCATACCAATTCTTTCTGAATATTTTCATTTCCGAGCTTGTCCACTAGGGACCTAAGTTGCGCCAACTCTGTGTGAGGAAAATTAGGCAACAGAGATGGTTTGTTTTCAAATGGCAGGTTCAGTTGACTGAGCTTTGTTTCAATGGCCTCCATTTTACGCATTGTGTAAGATACATATTTATTTATTTCTTTAAGCTCTGTCATGATTGTATCTGCAAAGAAACAAAGAGAAACATTTTTAAATATTTAATAAAACTATTACGTACATGTCACATTCTCTCATTTTATTTGTAATGAAGCTTTATGCAGGAGAGGGCAAAAACTACCAAATAAAAACTATTTGATTGTAGACCTTTAGAAACACTAAAAACGCTGTCAAACTTACTTATGCTGGAAGTAGGTACTTGAGACTGGTCCAAGACTGGAACTGGCATCACTCGAACTGGGATGGATCGGCATTACAGATTCATGTTCATTGGCATCGTTAGGAGACTGGACCATAATTTCATCAGGTGGGTGGTTTTCATCGACGATTGTTATTCTGGCTTATATTAGACATTTTTGTCTCAAGAGGCGGTGCAGATAAGGTGTCTGTTTGATCAGGTAATATATCAGACATTTGGGTCTCAAGAGGCAATGCAGTTAAGGTGTCAGTGTGATCAGGTGGTGATGATGACTCAGTCGGTGTGAGGGTCTCGAGAGGTGATTGATGCATCTTCATTTCTTTACTTATAATACTCCTGTAGTATTTAGGCGTGAGCTTTGCATATTCTTTCCGCCTTTTAATTTTAGGTTCAGTTTGCAACAAAGTAGTCTATTGCAGCCTAATGTTTTGTACTAGTTATAGATCCACAACAGGTTATCCACAAATACAAAAGTTACCATAATATTTCTTACCAATAAACACTACATTAAGTATATTTTTTATTGAATGGTGCATATCCCAATATTTTTTTTTTTATTGATTTAAGTGGTCATTAGGTGAATGACCACTTTCCTCAAACAACCATTGCACTTTACTAAAACTTTACTTTACTTTTCTAAAAGTTTCCAGCTTCATAACAAGTGTTTGTAAAAAAAATGCTGTTACTATAGTAAAGACAGGCTAAAAATTAATAAAAAATGTAATGGGTTTCAACAACATGCACCTGACAAAAAGGATTTTCCAGCATTTTTCTACTTAATAGATCATTTCTTTTAGTAAGATTTACAAAAGTGGATTCATTTAATTATTTGATTATCAAGTACATTGATATTTTGATATAGCTACTTAGCGTTTATTTGCAACATCGGACACACACATACATACTATTTACAAAAAGAATGATTAACAAACAATTTATACAAAGAAAGCACTAAACAGATAAATGGTATAAAAATTACTATGTTACAATATACTTCTATGTTGAATAGGCATTTGATTGAGGCCTCAGAACCAGAGAAAACTTACTCTTATAACGTTTTCTCTGTTCAAAGTTCAATTTATCTGTATTCTGAGATGGAGGCTATACTACGACTAATTGAATATGTAATATTAGGGATTTCCCTACCCTATGGCTGGACCAAGTGGCCGTGTAAATAGCGGGGCGGGGATCGCCTCGGGCTCATGGCAGGCTACGCTTGGCTTTCGGAATCGATGGACGTGTTTATGTGCTAAAGTTGGTGTCTTTCCATATTAGAAGCAGTGGTTAAGTTTTACTAGGATGTTATTGTTGTAGTTAAAATCATTGTTAGTAATAAATCCTAGACAGGTTTATTTGGGTTTCTTTTAAAAAAATAACATTGAGGCTAGTTTGTAACATCAGAAAGGTGGGATCATTCACGTGTTTTAGACCGTTTGCTATCCAAATTTAGTTTTCATTGTTTTGTGTTGGTTACGTCTATTGTTTGACCCGTAAGTACGCTTTATTTTAGTTTGTTGTGCGTTCTATAAAATGTCAGGTCGTTCGTCCAGGCCTAGACAACACGAGCACTCTCGTAGGCGGGAACATACTAGGAGTAGGACGCGCGAGTCACGTGGTCATTTTATTAACCAAACCGCCGCCCGCCAACAAATCGTCTACAAAACCGTTTAATGATCAGTCAAGATAGGTTGGCTAGGCGCCGTGATGCCTCGCGTAGTTCTTATGATAGCTCTCGCAGACGACGCTACAGTTCTTATGGTCGTCGCGATACATCACAGATGTTAGTTACGCTCGTTTTTGTCGAGGTTAAAAGCAATCGAAAGTAGTCTACATTTTAAAATGACACAATCTAACGATAGTCCATCGCATCCGATTACCGAAAGCCAAGCATGCCGACACCCCGTGGCGGGCGAGGGTCGGGCGTGACAAAGGAGGTGACTCAGGTTAAGGGTGCGGACAGCATTGTTGGAGAGTAGACACTGCGCTTCTTAAGACAAAGGCTCATAACTTTATTATCTTTTGATAACTGTTTTGATTTGTGAGCACGACTTTGACGTGTGGTGCGCAGAGGTCGTCCACGAATGGTTAGTGAATAATTGGGTGAATCGCGAGTACATATGGCGCATAGAGAGTTGTTTACGGGGCGATGCAAAATTATGTTAAATGATTTGGTGCGTAATAATAATAGATTGTGGAGCAGCTTTAAGGTGGAATTTTGTGTCTCTTTGTGCCCGCGAAAAATTGATGTTGATACTGTTCTCTATGAAGACTTGAGCACTAACTTCAATTAATACTAAACTTTTGCGAAGTACGCGTGGAAATCACTATTGTGCCCTAATATTGTTAAGGGCTTATTGCACCAGTTAAAGTGTCATAGTAGTGCGAGGTATCTCTTATCCTCATGTCAAGGCAACCGATGCTAAACTATCATCAAGGGTGCTAGTCGAATTCTTGTCTGTTTACGTAAAGCCTAAAAATTGATAATCGTTAGTCTAACAATGCTGCTCGTGCCTCCACTCTACTAATAAGGGTATGTCTTACCGACGACGAAAACGTGAGGTTTTATTTCTAGTGACGGTAAGATTACGTGTCTTTGTGGCAAGCTAGATCAAAAGAAATGGTTTTGCGCAAAAAAAGTCGTAAGTCTGAAACTTCCGCTTTAACTGAGGCTCTCAACATCAAGCGATATTAGACCTAGTACATATTTCCCTTTTTGTAAACAAATCGGACAAGCAATAAAAAGTCCATTGAGGTAAATGTTTGCTCATTGTTTAACCGAAACAAAATACGTAACTTTGTTAGCTGTATTTCAAAAAGTAGGTATCCGCTAATGTTTTGACAGACAGTGGGTCTGTTATTTTATTGACATTGGTTTTAATTTTATTAGAATGGCAACTTAAAGCTTGATGCATGGAGTAAAAAGCCAGTACGTTGTATTCTACTTCTTATGTAACGACTATTCTTACAGGTCTCAATCGAGACATCTGTTGTACCAGCCGATTTCAGCAATGCGCTAATTACAATCAACTGTGTAGAGCGTGTCCACTGTGGATGCTAAGAACATTAACTAAGATCCCTCTTACTTGTACCGATAAAGATTGTCTACTGTGAATAATTCAGGTGTTCTTCGATTTATTTTTATTCTGATTATTTTATAATAATGTAACCGCAACATGCACAGTGAATACGGGTAGTATCGAAATTAAATTAACTTCGGCGTACAGTCGTTCTGGGTAAAATTGGACCATCGGTACAACATTGGACCGCACCCTAAACAAACACTTTCGATTATTTTTATCTGTTTCCGAACTTGCTTTAGTAAAATGCATGTATCCGAACATGAATTACAGAATACATAGACAGTAAAGAACGGAATTTGACAGACAAACTAAGTCACATGTCAAAACAAACAGCTGATCTTCTCTCGCCTTGCAGACGCTGTATTAGATTCGCTGTGTTCAATTAGCATTATTTCGAGTTTTTGAGCTGGAAATTGGGTGAGTTATTGCATTTTTATGCCATATAATTCTTGTTTTTTGATTTGAATATTTGTTTTTAACTGATTCACGCTTATAAATGCCATAATTACTAAAATCAATGTTGAAGCTAAAATATCAAGAAATTTGGGGCAACATTGGACCGGTCCAATGTTACTCACACTTTGTTTATAAAATCCTAAATAAATTCGGGGTAACTTTGGACAATGAAATGTTTTTTTTTTCAGGTGCAATATGCCTCGAAAAATAATATAAAAGAGCCAGGTGTGCGTAAATATGGCACCATATCAAATTACACGCAGGAGATGTTGGATGACGCCTTATATAAAATAAGATCTGGTGCATTAAGTCAAAGAAAAGCTTGTAAAATGTATAAAATACCTAAAAGCACAATTAATCTTAAACTTAAAAATAAACATAACAAACCTGTGGGACGTCCTACATGCTTGACGATGGACGAAGAGAATATTTTCAGAGACCACTTGCTAGCGCTAAGTGACTTGGGTATTCCAATTGGCTTACAAGATTTTAGAGATGTAGTTAAAAGATACTTGGATAACATTGGGAAAACAGTTCCTGTGTTCAAAGACAACAGTCCTGGATATGAGTGGGCAAAACTTTACATGGAACGGCATCCAGCCATAAAAGAAAAAATTGCTCACAAGATCTCCAGGAAACGAGCTCAAGTAAATGAAGACATGGTGAACGAATTCTTCAACAGGCTTGAAAAAGAGATGGAAGACGTTAGCCCTGACAATATATATAATATGGACGAAAGCGGATTCCACGATGACCCTGGAAAAAAAAACTTTTATTCAGACGTTCCACTCGCCACCCTGAACAGGTGAAAAATTCCAGTAAATCTTGTTTTACCATAGTATTTGCTGGGAATGCTATTGGAGACATCATCCCTCCATTCTTCATATTTAAAGGGAAACATTGTTGGTCCGACTGGCTTGTTAATGCCCCAAAGTCTTCAAAAATGGCTGTTTCAAAGTCTGGCTGGATAGATGCTGATATTTTCGAAGAATGGCTAGAAAAACATTTTGTGCCAATTGTTGACCAAAAAGAAGGAAAGAAAATTCTTATATGTGACAATTTAAGTGCACATATAAGTGTAAAAGCTCTTAAGATCTGTGAAGAACACAATATCAAATTCATATGCCTCATACCCAACTCGACACATATCCTACAACCCTTGGATGTAGGATATTTTTCATCTCTAAAGTCAGCTTGGCGAACAGTGCTCAACAAATGGCGTCAAACAGAACGAGGAAAGAAAGCTGGAGCACTACCTAAAAACGTGTTCTGCCAGCTTGTCAATTCAGCGCTTCAACTGAATGAATCCACAGCAGGGATTAATATGATAGCAGGATTCAGAAAATGTGGTGTTTTCCCATGCTCGCGTATTGAAGTCCTACAAGTGTTACCTTCGTACGCAACTGGCCACATCCAAGCTACTGTTGGGGGCACATTTAAGGAATACTTGCAAGAACTAAGAGCGGCGGACTTAAATATAAAAACAACCAAGAAATTCCAGCTGCCAGTTAAAGCAGGAAAGTCAATTTCCGCCGAAGAAGTGGAAAATTTTTATAAAAATAGACAGAAAGAGCAGGAGAAGAAAAAGGAAAATCCTGTAAAAAAAGGAAGGCCCAAAGGCTCTAAAAACAAAAAAACCACGAAGAAATCGGAGGTAGAAAAAGAAGTAATAGAAAAAAGTGGACAGGCAGCGGCTGAGATGGAATTCGATAATCACGAGCCTGAGGACGAAGACTCACAAACGGAATGTTTTGAATTGATGGTAACAACAGCTCAAGTACATGATGAGCCAAAAAACCTAGATTCCGAATTGGACAAAATTGAAGAATAGATTATGAGCAACGTACCGATCCCCGATAAAGAAGTAGAGCTGACTGATGACTGCATTGCTGATTTTGGCCAAGAAGAACAGCGGAGTAGTGATAAAAACCCAAGAGAACAGAGAAATGAAGAAAAATCGAGGAGTGTCAAGTACAAAAGAGCCAAGAATAACATAGAAACTGAAAGTGTTCAGGACAAACAAGAGAAACAAACTAATAAAATACGAGAGAATAAACGGAAGAAGTCATCTCGAACCAGCGTATATCCAACAAAAAAAAACGAAAATCGATGACATTATAGAGCATTGGCAAGACAATCATGTGCCAATCCATGATGAGATAGAGGTGATTGATGAATGTATCGTTAATGCTGACGATGAGACAGAGCTACCGATAGGGAATTTTTCTGAGACAATCACTGGAGAGTACGTTGTTCATCAAGACAGTGGACAACTCGTCAAATTTGAAAACGAAGAAGAAAAATATGAAGTAAACAAATATTGCGTATTTCAAGACGAAGGAAGTCTTTTTCCAAGGCGCATCACAAAAATTGGCCAATCACCATATGAAATATGGGTGAGCTGCCTTAATAAAAGGTATGAAGGAGGCTGGACATGGCCAGCAAATCCAGATATAACTAAAATTACCGATTCAAAGATGATAAAAAAGGCGATAGCTGATGAAAACATCACTCGATGCGGGAACGTTATTTATTTACAAGATGACTTTTTGTGCCTGGAATGGGGAGAGTAATTGTTGATTTAAACAAAACATGGTCTGATATTTTACTGTAGGTTAATTTCATGCTAAGATGGTTATTTTTGTCTAAGAAGGTGTATGAAACTATAAAACTGTTGATCTTGACTGTTGAATATTGTATGGTATCTTTTCCGATTGATCTCAATTTGTGTATTCCTATACATGTTTAAGCGATGTAACTTTTGTTGGCATAATGCCCAAAGATTATAGATTTTTCTAAGTAATATACTGACATGTTTTTTTTATCCTAAACTTATGAAAACACCTCACTAACTGTCTTACCGTCTCCAATAATGTGGGACCTTTCGCCTAATCGAGTTCGTTAGTACGTCATTTTTCATCTGTGGCAATAAAACTTCGTTTTAAATATCAATTTGATGATCCTTAGAGCATTTAATGTGGTCAAATGTTACCTAGAAAGTAAACAAAACCGATAAAATGGGGTTTAAAGGTGAGAAAAAATGATGGTCTAATGTTACCCCAAAATCAATATAACTTTAGACCACGACTATTTCGGTCTCTATCTCAGGATTGACAAACAATTTGTACACTTTTTATTTTAATAGGTATTTAAAATATCAAAAGATCACATAAAACACAATTTCTGTATAGTAATTATATACATTTTATTTCCTAATAACCGGAAATTGTCTAGTATGTGGTCCAAAGTTACCCGGAATGACTGTACCGTTGTCATTATCATTTCGTTCATAAGCTTTCAGTAGTATAAGGTAAATGACTATTTAAAAAAAAAACTACTTTCCTGGATACTGAAGTACCTAAGCAAACTGATTGAACATGGTCAGGTACGGCCGAACCTTGGTAAGTTTAATGCTAACAAAAGGGAAGTTCGTATATTTTCAGGATTGGCAGGATATTTCCGTTACTATATCACGAGTTATGCTTCTACAACTGCATGCATAGCCTGCTAAGAAAAGACGAATCCTTCTTTTGGGGCACTGAGTGAGTACTGGTCGCAACTACTTACTCATTGCGTGACTAATGAGCCCGTCTTAGCTATCTTTGATCCTAAGTTGTCTACAGAACTTCACACCGACGTCAGTGTTGGACTCGGTGCGATCTTATTCTAAGAGCACGCCAATAAAAGACCGCTATTAAGTACTTAGGTCATAAATCCACTCAGGGTGCAGAATCTCATTACCAAAGCTTTGAGCCGCATACACTAGCCGACCGTCGTACGCGCGCTGCAGCCACAACATTTTTTTTTTGCAACAAATAGCGACGTACTCTAATTCTTTGAAACTGACGGAACGTATAAGACCTTTTTGTTACCAATAGTAAATAATAAATAAAATAAATATTGCTGGACATTTCACACAGCGTTATCTAGCCCCAAACTAAGCAGAGCTTGTACTATGGGAACCAGATAACTGATAGAATACGTATATACTTTTTTTTTGTAAATACATACTTATAATATAATAGAAAAACACCCAGACACGGAACAAATATCTGTAGATCATGCAAACATTTGTTTCGTGGCGGGAATCGAACCCGCTACCTCCTGCGTCTCAGCCGGCTATACGCCCACTGCGCCACGGAGGTTCGTCGCGCGCTAGTGGGGTTACCTTCAAGACTTTCATCGTCGACTACAAAAAATGGTTGTTTGATGCAGACTCATGCTGGTTTCATCATCATCATCTCAGTCCGTTTGCACCGACTGTTGGTGATTATTTATTACGCCATTCTTTCCGGTATGCTGACTTACTTAGTCGAAACTCTTCTGTTGACTTAATCATACGTTAGCTGCTCATGTGGAGACTCCAGAGTTGGCGTTAAAATTGAAGAATGGGTAGTTAAAATGACAAGGTGGTCTAATTCTAATTATAGTGTGGAGGAAATAAGATCTGCATTGACGTTCCGCATTGGGGTGTATTGTGCATTACCCTCCTTCTAACCTGACCCCAACCATCCTAGCTCTATCCTGAATTAACGTAGCAGGACTTTGGGTTGATAGATGCAGCTTTCCAAGATCCCCGTGGATGTTATTGCGGTGAGGATTCGATGAGTTCCTGCAGACCCGTCTTCAGTCTGACATCGCTTATGGCCATACGGTGAAGTATCACTAGCTACACCGTCTCTTCTTCCTGAAGACATGCGCGACAAAGCGTACTGTCCGTGGCCCCGGTCTACAAGAGGTGATGGTTAAGTTTGCAGTATCCTGATGATTCTTCTGATGACCATCATCCTGAAATCTTCGCGTTTCAAATACAATGTGGTACACGATCGAAAACGATTTATTGTTTTAGAAGTTAACACCAACTGAGGCAGACCGATGACCTTTTTAGTTTCATTCCGAAGGGCTACAGGCTTAGTTTGTTGAGAGTATTTCATGACGACCACGATCATACCTGTACTAACAGAACAACTGATTTGATATTGCTTAATTTTAGATTTCCTGGTATACGTCAATTTGTGATAAAGTGTATGGGGTCGTTGTATTACATGCCTAACACACAAAAAGATACCAAGAGCTCCGCTGCAGCCAATGGAGTCCTGGGCAATGCTAGAAAACTCCGTTCTGTGGTTCACAGCAACCTTCCTCGTTGGTATGTTTTTATAGTCATTGACGAGTTCTAAAAAAATCTGTCTTCTTTACTTCTTATAGATACAAGCCAACGAGACACTGATGAATTCAAACTCACCAACGTGGTATCATTATTTGGTACCCCATCAACTATAGTTTGTGACCGTGGCAGAATGTTCGGCAGCGCCGTCTTCCAAAAATTGAGTCTGTGATTTGGGTAATTTTATCACGCCTGGTAAGCACCGCAAAAACGTACAGGTAAACTGTACGTCAAACTGTCCTTAACATGCTACGCGTTGAAGTTGGCACTATAGACTCTCAATGGTCCGACGTGCTGTGAAACTTGGAAGGTAAAGTCTCTCAATATTACCTCACCACTGCAGCAGCTGCTGGTGTGCGTAGATGCGACGACTCCAGTCAACAGATCTCTAGTGTGAGATGTCGCCTTGGAGAACCCTAATCTATATCAAGAGGTTGTTTTCATTCTCAGAAGGCGACGGGCATCTGAGCTGCTAGAATCCAGCATCAGGATGCATAAATGGAGGTCGGCGGCTGCCTCGCAACTTTGCTGTTGGTGAGGTGACTTCGTGTTCATGAGCAAGGCTGCCCATATGACCTGGAAACTGGACCCGGCAAGCGCGGCCCTGCTGTAGCGCGGCGAGTGGGCCCTGGATGGATTCATGTTCAGTCTTCCCTGAGGGTCATGGCCTCCGACGTTAAGCTAACTTGGGGCCTCTAGCGTGTCAGGGCAGCAGATCACTTTTGGTCTCTGTCTGTGACTTTCCTGCGCTATGCTAACTTGGGGCCTCTAGCGTGTCAGGGCAGCAGATCACTTTTGGTCTCTGTCTGTGACTTTCCTGCGCTACGCTAACTTTGCGTCTCTAGCGTGTCAGGGTGACAGACCCTATGGTCTGTGCCTGTGACCTACCGAAGCAGTGTATAGCGAGTGATGGAGTCCGGAATCTTTCATTCGAGATGCATTGTATCATTGTTTGTGAATCCTGAAGCTATCCAAAGGTTGTTTTGTACTAGTAAACCACTTACAGTTCCTTTTCTTGTGGACGCTTGAGTGCACGCTTGCGCCCATAACATAAGGAGTTTTCTTATTCAGTTCAGCTTTGTACATACATCTACTACTTTTAAATGAATGGTACTTTGTTAAAAGAAATTGACTTTAAACGTTTGTCTAGCTTCAGACTTTGCGCTTATTTTCAAGTCACTTCAAATCTGTTTTTGTTGTGTGTTGCAGAGAGTGATCGATCTGATGATGCTCAGCTTGTAAGGGCTGAACCTCCTACAGTAGATACTGCAGGCGAGGACGCCTTGCTGTCAGGAGAGGCCGTATTAGGGATTTCCCTACCCTATGGCTGGACCAAGTGGCCGTGTAAATAGCGGGGCGGGGATCGCCTCGGGCTCATGGCAGGCTACGCTTGGCTTTCGGAATCGATGGACGTGTTTATGTGCTAAAGTTGGTGTCTTTCCATATTAGAAGCAGTGGTTAAGTTTTACTAGGATGTTATTGTTGTAGTTAAAATCATTGTTAGTAATAAATCCTAGACAGGTTTATTTGGGTTTCTTTTAAAAAAATAACATTGAGGCTAGTTTGTAACAGTAACTACCAAATACTATTTATTTTCGTAATAACTGCCATTTTGCACAAATTGCACAGGTCACTAGAATGCTATAATGATGGAGTTAAATTAAACAAAGTTTGTTTATCAAACCAACGCTGCTTGCTGACTGACAATTCAAACGCCTAAGTGTTGCCAGTTGTCATGGCCGTTTCTCTGTTAGTTTATACTATGAGTTATTTTATTTCATTCATCAGACATAAAGCAAAGCAAAGCTTTGTAATATGGGAACCATTACAGATGACTGATAGAATACTCTTTTATACCTACCTAATTTTTGAAGTGAAAACTGCTTTAGGCGCGTTGGGCATATTTTGAGATGGGAAAAAACCATTGAACTCGCGACACTTGTAGAGGTCCTACCCAGGCTTCATTGATAGACTCGGTACTGTGCAAAAGTGGACTGTATTTACTTTTCTTCTTAGTTGCTAGTTTACAAGGTATAAATCGCGTTCTTGAATGATCACAAATTTCTGGTTAAAAACGGTTTACCTTTATACAAAACTACTCCTCGCCCTAGCCATGGTGCGGGGATCGTAATTCACGCTTTCACAAATCATGTTATACAATTCTTAATACATCGAAGTTTCCAGCAAAGTTAGACGGGGACTTACATGTAGCTATCTCACTCTTTTGACCTTTACAAGTTTAAACCGTTACAAGTTTAGCTACCTATTGACATTTGAATCTGATTCGATCTTATAACTACCTAATACATTTGTGGCGAGCTCTGTCCTCTGTACCTGTAAACTTACGCACATCACTAGTTGGCACAGCTCTGGTTATTCGACGCACCTCGGTTACAACACTAGACGGCTCCCGCGCATGCGCCGTAATGCCGGCGCCCGCGCGCTGCCTGTCGACCGTGTCATGCGGCAGTGAGAAACTTATCACCGCACTGAACGCACGCTAGTTTACGACGCGCCGCGCCGCCCTATACCCGCGACAGTGAGCTTGACTATACCGAATTCTAGATTTTTCTGTGTCGTGATATGTACCTAAAACTAACTAGAATTACCTATCATTTATTTGTCTCTGAATAAACTTTTAAAGTGTATCTTGAGGTTATTATTGGAATTTCTGCGGCTTACCTACCTACCTAGGCTAATCCTAGTAGACAACTAGTTCAACGCAGCTACACATTTCAAATCTACATTCGATCCTGCCCCGTCTTTGATCGTCCGTTACAGTCTCCCCCCGGCGCAGATCCTCGTAGCCTTCTTATTCAATCGGGAGGACGATCAACCTTCTCACTGGCCTCCGGAAAACGCCTCCCCGCGTCCGCACCTCAGCGCTCCGAACTACTCCGTCCGGACCCGTAATCACGCGCTCGATCTGGCCCCACGGCCATACGTTCAGAGGTAGCAAACCGTCCGCGATTATGACGACGTCCCCTTCTTTGATGTTCTCTTGCTGTCTTCTGACGTCGCCTCGCGGCGCCAACGTAGGCAAGTACTCGTCGATCCAGCGCTTCCAAAAGGAGTTTGCCAGAGCTTGTGCGGCGCGCCACGTCCTTCTGTCGGCTACGTCGCAGTCTCCCACATATGGCAAACCTACTGCCGTCCCCAATAAAAAGTGATTCGGCGTTAAAGCTTCCTTTTCCTCTGGGTCCACGGGTACATGCGTTAAAGGCCGCGAGTTCACGGTGTGCTCGATTTCTGTCATTAGCGTATTCAATACCTCTTCTCGCGGGGCACGTTCATTTAAGGTGATGGCTAGGGCTCTCTTCACCGTTTTTATCATTCGCTCCCAGGCTCCCCCCTGGTTTGGAGCACCAGGGTCGATGTACCGCCATTCGATCCGATCTTTGAGTGCGTACTCTTTTAGGCCTGGGAGCCACTCATCGTACGCCTTTCTTAGTTCCACTTCCGATCCGTGGAAGTTCGTTCCATTGTCTGACACGATTGTACGAGGAGTCCCCCGTCGGGCAGCCATTCGCCTGATAGCCGTAATAGCCGAGTCGGTGCTGAGACTCGCTATAAGCTCCACGTGTATAGCTCTCGTTACCAAACACGTAAAGAGCATACCCCATCGCTTCTCACGGCGCCGCCCGATCGCTACCCACATAGGGCCGAAACAATCGATGCCGCAGTTAGTGAACGGCCTCGTGTTCATATCTAGGCGCATCCTCGGCAAGTCACCCTTTACTGGCTTCTTTGGGTTCGCTCTCCTTATCTTACACAGCGTACAATCGTTCAGAACCGTTCTGACCGCCGGACGCAACCGCAGTATCCAAAATCGCTGGCGCAGATTATTCACGATCTGTTCTCTGCCCGCGTGCTTATTCTTCTCATGTTCCCGCCTGATCAGTAGACGTGATAAGCGGTGCGCTCCGTCCAGAATGGGTGGATCCTTCATGCGATCCGGTACTGTAGCGGCGTTGATCCTACCGCTCAGCCTTATGATTTCCATATACATGTGCATTGGCCGCTAGCTCTTTTGGTGCATGCGCTCGGTTCTCCGGGGTAATACTATCCAGTAAGCCTTCACGGTTTGCGCTCCAGCTTGCAAGTTCAAAACCCGCTTGTTGATGCACCTCTTGCACTTGTGCTATAGCTCTGGCGGCTATCTCTTCCGTTGCAAAGCTGTCCACCCAGTCGTCCATGTAGTGGTTCTGAGTTATAGCGTCAAACGCTAGCGGGTGTGTCCGCTCGTGATCTTTCGCGTTCCTGTTCCTGACGCTATGAGCCAGAATGGAGAACTTCTCGCTCCGAATATCATGGACTTCATCGTGTACTTCTGCGGTGGATCTGTTCGGTTGTCGCCGCGCCATAGAAAGTGTTGGGCTGTACGGTCCTCTTGTCTTATGGTCACCCTCAGGAACATGTCCCGAATGTCCGCAGTGACCGCGATCGGCTTCGTTCTGAAGCGAAACAAGACGCCATGTAATGTCTGTAGTAGATCTGGTCCGTCCAGCAGCGCGTCGTTGAGACATGTTCCATTAGCGCGCGCGGCTGCATCGAAAACCATTCTAAACTTCCCCGGCTTGTTGGGGTTTGCCACCGCGAAGTGAGGGAGAAACCAGAGACGTTCGTTCTGACTCTGTTCCTCCTCGCTTTTTTCTGCATATCCCTTTTCTAGCAGCTTCTCCACTTGCGCGGTGTATGCACTTCTAAACTCCGGCGATCTGTCCATCTTACGTTCGATCCCATGTAAGCGTCGTATGGCCATGTCGTAGCTGGGCGGCATCTTCACCTCATCGCTGGCCCAAGGTAGTCCCACTTCAAAACGACCGTTCACTCGTCTCGCTGTTCTGTCGAAAATGCTTTGAGCCCGCTCATCCTTTGCGTTTGGCTTTCTTTTAATTGAAACGCCCAAAGCATCTATCTCAAAGTGTGCTTTCACGAGCTTGCTTAATTCCTCGTCTTGGTCGTTCAAAGCATGTCCGTTCTGGACACCTTGGCACGTATGGACGTGTAGTACCGTCTCCTGCTGTCTTATTATGCTCCTGGGGATTGATCCATGGATAACCCATCCCAGCTGCGTTAGTGATGCAGCTGGCTGGTTTCTCTTCCCTGTCAGAAGCTTCCTCGTCACAATAAGATGCCAGTTGTCGGCCCCGATGAGTATGCGTGGCTTCGCTGACGCATAGCACACGGCTTCTGGACGGAGTTTCTTCAAATGCGCGTATTTTAACACATCGGTACTGACGAGTTGATTTCCTAAGGTCAGGTTCTTCACAGTGCGCGCTGTGATCCGATGTGAGTCCGACTTGTGTCCTCGGATCACGATATCCACTACCCGGCTCTCGGGTTCCCTCTGACTAGTCGTAGCCCCCACGATGTTCAAGGCTTTTGTCGGGCCTTCCGTTCCGATCATCGCGGCGATCTCTTCATCGATCAGAGTTATCGTTGATCCTTCGTCCAGTAACGCATACGTATTCATTTCCATGCCGTTACTGCCCTTAATCACGATTGGACACACCTTCAGTAGGACTTGATTCTTTGCTGTTACATGCGCAGATGCAGTGATGGCTGATTCTTCGGTCTGGCCCTGCTCACTGGCACCCTCGTTCCTTATTTTCGGCGCATGTAACACTGCGTGATGCGGACGTGTGCATTCACCCACTCCGCATCGCTTGCTCTTGCACATAAAGCGTCTATGCTTGCTGCTCAGACAGCGAAAACATATGCCTGTCTCTTTGGCCCATTCCCATCTCTTGTCTACTGGCATCGCCGCAAGCTTTTTACACTCGACGGTTCTATGGTTGCCCCCGCAGCAACGGCACTCGTTCTTGTCCGTTGCTGCGTTCTTACTCGTTGAGGCTTCCTTCTCCGATGCCGCGTTCTGTGTAGCGTACACCGACCCACGATTTCGTTCGTTCACCCTGGGTCGCTGCTCTATGGGTCGGGCCTTTGAGGTGCTCGGCGAAGGCGTAGCTGTATACGCGTATCGCATTGCGCGATCTGCCTCTCTCATCAGGAACTGGGACAGCGTCAATATTTCTGGTTCATTTCGGCTGCCAAATTCCTCTGCATAGTCGCACCATTTTGATCGGATGTGCGGTGTCAACTTCTCGGCTACCTGTCGCGCAAACATCGGGTTCTGCAGGTAGCCGCGTTGGTCCATACAAGAGATGGCGGTTACTACGTTCTGTAGTTTGATGGCGAAAGCGTTTAATTCGCCTGCGGTCGCGCCCAGTCGCGGTAGCTTCTTAATCTCTTCTAACGCGTTGTCTATAATCATCTCTGGGCGACCGTAACACTGCTCCAAAGTCTTCATTATAACTGCCGGTTCGGTTGCAGTGTATAACAAAGCCGACACTGCTTGACGGGCTTCACCTTTCAGGCATGTTCTAAGCCTCGCTAGATTCTCAGCCGATGAGATCTTGTGGATGGTCGTCGATTCCTTCATGGCTGCCTTGAACGGTAGCCAATCCCCCGCAGCACCTCCGAATACAGGTAGGTCGTACGTCTGTCTCGGAGGTGGTCTATGGTGAGCCATCTTCTCTATGGCTTCCGTTAACCGATCAATCCCTCTGTCTCGCGTTCGGTCCGGCGTGAGTGATCTGTCTCGCAGTTGTTCTGGCTCCCCCCGTTTATGATGGCGTTGGAGCCAGTCCTCTATTCTGTGTTCTGTGTCTAGAGCCCCGTTCCGTGCACCCGTGCCCTGGATGCTTTCTTGTTCATCTTCTTCCCGTATTGTAGCGACTTCGGCAATCAACCTCTTCCTTATAAGTTCCGCTTGAATATGGAGCTCTTGCCTCTTAATCTCGGCCAGTCGTTCTTCAGCTTCAAATTCAATTTGCCGGATCCTTGCCATCGCGCTGGCGGTGGAGCGTTGCGAGCGGACGGACGGGGCACGCCGGCGTTCGGGCTCGGCGTGTGTGGTCACTCGCGGTGCTACCTCGGTCGCGGGCGCGGGCGCGGTCGTCTCTGACGCTACGCGAGCGGAGGAGGGTCCCGCTTCGGCGGGTCGCGGCTCAACGAGAGCATTCGGAAGCGCGGGTTCGGACGGGGACGCGGGGTAGTCTTCGTAGACGCGAAGTGCAGCCTTCTTCCCCCTCGTCACTGGTGGGCTCCTGGTGGTCATCTTCTTCAGCACTTGATGCCCCTACCTACCTAGCGGTCCCTAACACTAACACTAAAACCGCCCTAAGGCGTTTACCCGCTATTCCGACCGTTTGGCACCGTTAGGTGTCCGGAATAAACGGGCCGTGGACCAGCCACGTGAGGGGGTGGGGGGTCTTCACTCTTCGGGTGACGTCCTCGTTCGGTTGTCTTCAACGGACGCGGGCTTATCTTCAGGCACCCCGTGCCCTTGCGCCGGTCTTGACAACGTCGCACGTCGCACCGTTGGGTGATCTTCAGGCACCCCGTGCCCTTGCGCCGGTCTTGACAACGATGCTCGTCGCACCGTTGGGTGATCTTCAAGCCCGCGCCGTTTCTTCAGTGGTTATACGATGTAACTATTTCTTCAAAATCCAGTGGAGCGGGTCTTGTCGGCTCCGCAGGAACAACTGGTCCGGTCGTCGCAGGAACGGCTTATCCGGGTCGGAGGACCAAAACTTCTAGAGGTCCTACCCAGGCTTCATTGATAGACTCGGTACTGTGCAAAAGTGGACTGTATTTACTTTTCTTCTTAGTTGCTAGTTTACAAGGTATAAATCGCGTTCTTGAATGATCACAAATTTCTGACGTGTCTTCTTCTCACACACACCGGCGAAGCCGGTGTGGGGGATGCAGTGCCGGGCTTTTTGGCCCTTTCCTGCAGAGTTCTTTCCGCCCCCCGTTTCAACGGGGGGGTCATCGGGTCGGCTCGCGGAGCCTCAGGTTTGTTACTCACGCGTTACTGGCCGCCCGATGCTCACTCCGCAGGGAGGATCGTCGGACGGTCGCCGCGCAGGTACCTTTGTTGGGAGGAAGGTAGGGGGAAGGGATGAGGGAGGGATGTCCCCGTCTGGCGATGCCTGGTCCTCATCGTCAGTTTCTGTGACCAGCTCCCGCGGATACGGCTTACTCTTAGGGGGCCTTTCTGTGAGAGGAGCTAGTTCTCTTAGATGTTTGTAAGAGGAGGTGTCGAGGCGCGCAAACATCCTGGTTGCTAGGCGGCCTATAAATTGGTCTAAGCTCTCAATTTCTAGGTCTCGCTGAATGGTGGCATTCCGTACGTACCGTGGTGCGTCTACGATCGTCCGGAGGCATTGGCTTTGCTGACTTCGCAGTGTCTTTCTGTGGCCTTCGGCTAACAAAGCATACCACGCGGGGGCCGCGTATGTGAGACGCGGGCGGACGTAAGTCTTGTACAGTCCAACCTTCATTCTGAGTGGAATGTTGGACCGGAGGACGGGCTTCAGTAGCGCTCTAGTAGTACTCGCTAGGCCACGGACGTTCCTGGCGTGTTTACTCATCGTGAGGTTCCGGTCTAAAGTAACCCCCAGGTACTTAGCCGTGTGCGACCAGGCCACCGGTTGTTCCTCCAGGGTGAGTTTTGGCGGTAGTGTGAGCCTCTTCGAGAATGCCACCGCCTGTGTTTTACCCACGTTGACACTCAGTCTCCATTTTGTCAGCCAGGCGGGGAGCTCTGCTAGGACCCTTTGCATTTTGGTGGCGGCGTGATTGAGGTTCATGGATTTTGTGATATATGCTGCGTCGTCCGCGTAAAGGGCTAACAGAGCATCTTCTGAGTTGGGTATGTCATCGGTGTATCGTGAGTAACACACAGGGGAGAGGCAGCTGCCTTGTGGTACTCCCGCCTCTATGGGTCGTCTGGAGGAGAGCGCTTGCTCCACACGCACTGAGAAGCTGCGGTCTTGAAGAAACGACGCTATTACCTTCACCACCTTCTGCGGTATTGGTGAGGTAGCCATCTTATAGAGGAGTCCCGCGTGCCAGACTCGGTCGAACGCTTTTTCCATGTCCAGGAATACTGCGACTGAGTGTTCTCGCCTGTTGTGGGCGGTAGTGAGGTGATGCAGTACCCTACACAGTTGTAGCGTTGTGCTGTGTTCCGACCTGAATCCGTACTGTTCTGGACGCGGGGGGATGTGGGGATTAATGTGGGTGAGGAGGAGCTTTTCAAACAATTTTGATAGGCTAGGAAGAAGGGTAATTGGACGGTAGCTCTCTGGGAGCAGGATGTTTTTGCCGGGTTTCGGTATCATGATAACCCGGCCGGATTTCCAGGGAGAGGGGAAGTGACCGCTTCTCATGATCCCGTTGAAGAGTCGGGTCACAGAGGCGATCATTTTGTAGGGGAAGTGGCGGATGGCAGCGTTCGTTATATTATCTTCGCCGGGTGCCTTCCTTGGCTTTGTCCGGCGTATGGCCCGTTGGACTTGCCCGGGAGAGAAGAATATACCTTCTGCGGTGTCTGCCTCCTGGGTATCGGCCTTGAGGTAGTTTTCGACAAAGGTTTCCACTTCTGTTGTGTGTACCGGATCTTTGTCTGGGTTGTTCTTGAACTGAGCCTCAAGGCTGTCTGCGAAGATCTCCGCTCTGTCTTCAGCTCGGTATCTTGGGTTACCATCTTGGTGCTTGAGAGGTCGAATAGGAGTTGGGGTGTTCCTCAACTGTCGACAGAGCTTGTGGAGCGATGCCCAGTCTTCTGTGGCGTCTTCTATCCTGCTCTCCCATTTCTTGGCGTTGTCCTCCTGTATCTCTGCTTTCACCTCGTCGCAGAGGGCGTTCAGCTTGGTCTTTAGACGTGGATCTCTTGTTCTCTGCCATTGTTTCTGTCACAAATTTCTGGTTAAAAACGGTTTACCTTTATACAAAACTACTTCTCGCCCTAGCCATGGTGCGGGGATCGTAATTCACGCTTTCACAAATCATGTTATACAATTCTTAATACATCGAAGTTTCCAGCAAAGTTAGACGGGGACTTACATGTAGCTATCTCACTCTTTTGACCTTTACAAGTTTAAACCGTTACAAGTTTAGCTACCTATTGACATTTGAATCTGATTCGATCTTATAACTACCTAATACATTTCAAATCTACATTCGATCCTGCCCCGTCTTTGATCGTCCGTTACAACACTATTACCGTGATCTTAGAGCATTAAACCATCCGGAGGCGCCATTGACAGGCGTTCCCCTCTGCCAAAGGTACAAGACCGCCGGTCATACCGGTTATATAAAACTAGTTGCCGCTCGCCCCGCGCCATTCAGCGGATCACAGTGAGTGCGGAACGACGTGAGCTGAAAATGCCGAATTGTAGAGTCTGTACAAAAAGAGAACCGTCGTAGGAATTGAGGGCGTGCGTGTGCCAATTTACTACTTTTGTTGTGCTGACAACACTGCTCTGTCATTGCCAGTACGACTAAAAGTTTTTGATACTTGGTAGACAGACATCATGCATAGATACCAACTGTTGTCATCAGTAGGTACTCGCTATTAAGTAGGTAGGTTGGTATGTATCTTCGCTTATTGCTGATTAAAATTGGCTACCTACCATAGCACAGCACAGGTATTATGTGATGAGCTAAAAATAATGGGCATGCATGATTCTACTGAGGTTTAAGTGCTGGCTTTAATCAACATTATTTATATAGGATAGTGGCTAGCTATGTTGTAAGTCTAACGTGCTTCCAAGGAGCATGGCCTTTCTACTCTTCTAGTACTTACTGATGAGGTGCACTGGACTGAATACCCAGACTTAAAAGAATAAAACATGGAGACATTTTATAACTTTATTAACATTATCTTAATATACATTGTGTAATAGGTAGGTACTAGGTATCTACCATAAGATTAGCTCCGTGTGCCGTTGACTCCAATTTTCCCTTCATACTTAGCTGGGCTTAGGACCGTCAGAAATTCTAGCTGTCAAAGTTAATGAAGTAGGTACGTACTTAGTTACCTTATTACCTTAGCTAAGAACGTAAGTACAAAATTGATAGCAAGGATTTCAGGCGTATTTAAAAAATTGGAATCAGATAATTTACAACGATTAATTGGAATCAACTAAGTAGGTATTTACACGATTAAACCCTGACAAGCACACATCTAAACGGTATAACCTCTTTAGGCATTGAGGGTAAAAAGTACCCAACACATTTCATTTTCTACTGATTTTCTACTGGCTACTGAACACGCTTCCTCAAGGTCTCAACAAAACATCGCTGGAAGGGAAGGCCCTTTGTTAAATATACACAAAGAATTATAACGAAATAAAATTTTAGGGTGGGTACTTTGTACCCAGTGTGCTTGTCATGGGTTAAAATGCAGTTACCTGTCAGTCACTGCCTACATGTATTGAAGCAAATGCTCAAAGTATTCTGCCCTTGTAACGAAAAAGGGCACATCTAACATTTTTTTCAGATTTGAGTTAGATACATATTCGGAATCAGGAAAAAAAGGCGCATCTGCCTGAATTTCAAAGAAAAATCTATCCTTGATAAGCAAAGAGCTACGATAAGCCTAAAAGGCACAAGTAACATCCAAATTCATATTTTTTAACTCAAAAAGGCACATATTACAATGATTAAGTTAAAAAAGCACAAATGCATAGATATGGCTTTCACCATATGTTATTATTTTTGTTTTGCTAAATAAAAAAGGCTTATTTAAAAGGTGTTACATTAAAAAGGCTGATTTGGCAGATATTCCTTTTATATCTAAAGTGAACATTACTATTAAAATCATTGTATTAAAAATAAAAGGCTCAAGTAACCAGTTAGGCCTATTTTGTGTAATATTATTATACGGAAGAGAGGTGGGGGTCAACGGTCAACCATGGTCGGATCCTTCATGACGTCAGTAGTGCCGTTAGTGTAAAGTGGAACGCATGTTCGTTTTTGCCGGTAAGTCAAATTTATTTTAAAGCTTATTTGCGTGGCCATTTTAAATAGTTATTGATCTTGGTATGCCGTCATGAGTTATTTGAAGTATCGGAGCTATTAACCTACGTAATTATAATGATTTCGTACCTATTTATAACTTACCTACTCTCAAATCATGCGCCGACTAACACCGGCGCCCGCGCCGCCGCGCGTAAACCTTAATTCCTATTTCAAACGGTTGAAAATGGAATGCTTGTTGATACCACACGATACTCACATAGATACCTCATACTTATTCTGTCGGCACACGTTTTGACATGCTTGCTATCATAACAAGTTTATTTAGATGATAGGTATTGTTTTTTTGTTAAGTTTGTTTAGGTATGATTTCCTGTAATGGTTTTTTTTATTACACCAGCTCACATGTCAGGGGTTATGTATATCGTACGTATCTTTATAGGTATTTCTGTACCTAAATCGATAATATTGATAGTTAATATAGACTTTGTCATACAAGATTCATAAAAGATTTATAATTTTCTAATAGGAAGTAAGTAAAACTGATTAGATATTCTTCAATGTTTCTTTACAAAGTCACGTATTTTTTACTAAACACCTAAAATATAGGAGTTTGTTGAGAAAATAGTAGGCAGTTTGTTTTTACTTTTGATTTTCCCTCTAAATATTTCACAATTAGTCCATAATAAGAAAAACAAAATAATAATTTTATACAATAAGGAAAGGTGCATGAGGAATCCATTCCAGTTAATGAAATCTTGTAAGATTTGTACTGTCATCTGGACTTAGCCTTAATAGTCACGCGGGGTTTCGATTTTCTAAAATAAATTAATTGTTTTAAAGTGTATAGGTACATGGTGAGTTTAGGTCAACAACTACTCCATGTCGTAACATGTCGGCTGAAATTTAGTATGGATGTTGTTTAGGATCTGGAATTAGAACATACTCCTATCGCTAGATACATATCTACGTACCACTTGCTTTATAGTTTTAGAATTGTTCGTAATTGAGTGTTTAATTTGGTTCCAGCTATACATCGAAAACCCTACTTATGCAGTCACGAAGCGCAAGATTGGTTCATGCTGCATTACAAAAAAGTACTCAATATGAAACACATCCATCCACTAGCGGCTTTCAAAATGACTCGACGCCAGCTTTGGTGCAAGACCACAACTCAGAATCCGATACCACCAGAGTCTCCGATTTTGATTCTGATGATTCAATATTTGACAAGAATTACGAGCCACCAAAAAAATGTGGGTCAAATATTTTAGCTGAAGATTCTGAATCTGAATCAGACTCTATACCATGCTCTCAGCAAAACTTGGAGAGGACTGTAATTATGGACTCATCAGATGAAACTAACGCTGAAACAACAATAACAGACAATAACATAGAGTTGACTAAGACAGGAGCTATAAGAAAGCGAAAGAAATATACCATAAACGCAAAGGATCGGAAAAAAAATAAAAAAGATTCTAAAATAATGAATAAATACTGGGTAAAAGTTGGATGCAGTGAAAATATTTGTAAAAAGAAGTGCTCAACACATTTTTCTGAAGAAAGACGAAAAGTTATAAACCGAAATTTTTGGAAAATGTCATGGACCGAACAAAAATGCTTCTTTCTTAGCAACACTTCTCAAACAAAACCCGCTCGACCAAAAAAGAGAACTGATGATCAAATAGAAGGGAAAGAATACATACGATCAAAAACTGTCTCATATTTTTTGGTTAATGAAAATTGCGATAAAGTTCAAGTATGCAGGACTTTTTTCCTGACGACTCTGGGATATAACCAAACAAATAATAAGGCAGTGCGGAATATCCTGGACAGTTACTATAAAAAACAAGGTCCACAAACAATAACTGATGGACGTGGTCACCATGAAAACCCACGAAAAATAGATAGTACAAAAATAAAAGAACACATAATGTCATTCTGTCCTGTTGTATCTCATTACAGACGAGAACACGCACCAAATAGAAAGTATCTGCCTTCTGATCTCAATATTCGCATGATGTACGATCATTTTTGTGAAAAAGAGCCTAGCATCAAAGTATCATACTGTTTGTACCGAAAAATCGTTAAAGAACTTAACATCTCCTTTGCGAAATTGGGGCATGAGCAATGCGAAGTGTGTGAAAAATTCATTATTCACAACCCGAACCAAGAAATTAGACACAGAAATTGCGAAGAATGTAAAAAATACGAAATTCATCATGAGCGGTATATTTCAGCGCGTAAAAAGTACGAAGAAGACGCTGATAACCAAACGCAGAAACGCAGCGATCCCGACACTATATATTTTGCGGTTGATCTGGAAAAGGTAATTATGTTACCTCGTATGGAAGAATTCAAAACTGTGATGTTTTGTCCCAGAATCATCGTGTTCAACCAGAGTTTTGTTCCTATAGGACAGGGGTCGGCAACCGGCGGCCCGCGGGCCGCATGCGGCCCGTAGACTATCTCGGTGCGGCCCGCAACCCTGAGGTCCGTAAGAAAAAAATACCGAAGCAAAAGGCCATATAAATTCACTAGAATTTATACGGCCATGCTGCTGGGCCATCAGAGTATTCTTGAAAGCTCGCTCCCACGCGGGGTGATAAAAATGTACCTCTATTTCATTTCTTAAGAACTGTTTATCAAGACTGTGATGTTATGTATTGTTTCTACCGAAAATAAATATTTGCTGTACTTATTCAATTCTTGGCAATTTCTTTTGCGTTTATCCGCCGCACGTGCGGCGGCGGGCGGCTCCTTTGAGACAATAGGCGGGGCGGCAGTCTTTGATTAGACGCAGGTGTGCGGCGGCGAAAAAATTCAAAGCGACCGGTTTTAGTTAAAATCACAGCCGCGCGCAGCTCTCGCCACATTCGGTTGTGGAAATTCGCCGGAAACTCACGTCTCATCTGGTTGCTAGCTACGCGTTTCGTTTCACCTTTCTTCCCTTCGCTGATAGCTTCTCACGCACGACGTATGAGGTAAGTTGTATGCACTCGCGAGCATTTTGTTTTATTTTATTTACTGCTTGTTAATGTGAACCTTCAGATTGATGGGTAAATGTTATAAGGACGGGGATAGTAGTTACATGACATGAAGTTAGTTACGAGTGTGTCATGTTTTAATTATTATTTGAATGTGGAGTTGAATTTGTAGGTGCTAACTGGAACATATAATTTTACAACGAATTTAATTTTTTTCATTATTGTTACAGAATAATTATATAAACATGGCTTCAAGAAAAAGGAAGATAGAAGAAGAAAAAAGAGTTTTTAACGAATTATGGACAGAATTATACTTTTTTATCGAGTTTAAAGGAAAACCGTTATGCTTGATTTGTCAAAAGAGTATTTCTGTAGTAAAGGAATATAACCTGAAGCGACATTACGACACCGAGCACAAAGCTAAATTTGACTGTCTTGAAGGAGAAATACGGAAAAGGAAAATTTCCACTTTGAAATCGTCATTACAAAATCAACAAAACATATTTAAGGTTGTGGCAGACAACAGCGAATCGAATGTTCGGGCCAGTTACAGGGTAGCAGAGATTCTTGCAAAAAGTGGACGTCCGTTTACCGATAGTGAATTAGTAAAAGAGTGTGTCTTAGCTATCGCAGAAGAAATATGCCCAGAGCAGAAAAAAATGTTTGAAAGTCTTAGTCTCTCTGCAAGAACTTGCACCCGACGTACTGAAGACTTGGGTGCTAATTTGTGTGAACAACTCAGGGATAAGGCGCAGTCTTTCGACTGCTTCTCTTTAGCGATGGATGAAAGTACGGACGTGTCGGATACAGCACAGTTACTCATATTTGTACGCGGCATTGACGAAAACTTTACTGTTTACGAAGATCTTGTGAAAATGTGCAGTTTGAAAGGTACAACTACGGGAGAAGATTTATTTCACCATGTGGAACAAGCTCTGGATTCATTGCAATTAAGCTGGGAAAAGTTAACAAGTGTCACTACCGATGGAGGCAAGAACATGAGCGGTCAAAACAAAGGTGTTGTTGGGAGAATCATCAGCAAAGTGAAAGATTCTGGATCTACTGTGCCATTGATTTTTCACTGTATTGTCCATCAAGAGGCATTGTGCTCCAAAGTTATATCCTGGAAAGAAATAATGGATACTGTAACATCCACTGTTAATTTTATAAGAAGAAATGGGCTCACACACCGTCAGTTCCAAAAGTTTTTGGAAGATCTGGAAGCTGAACATGGTGACGTGGTTTACTACTGTGAAGTGAGGTGGCTCAGTCGAGGTGCCGTTTTGGAACGGTTTTTTGATTTGAGGAAAGAAATTGGCAACTTCATGGAGATGAAAGGAAAGCCAGTAGAAGAGCTTACTAACAAACAGTGGATTATCGATCTTGGTTTTTTGACTGATTTGACTAAGGACCTGAATCAGCTCAACAAACGCTTGCAGGGAAAAAATAAATTGATTTGCGATATGTATACAGATGTAAAGTCATTTGAAATGAAACTGAAACTGTTTATCAAGCATATTGATGAAAAAAAGCTTGACCATTTTCCTAATTGCAAGAAAGCCGTGGAAGAAGCTGGAGATAATTTTGTGTGGCAAAATATTACAATGAGAAACGTGTTAACACAACTACAAACTGAGTTTGTAAATCGATTCACCGACTTTAAAAAGAGCTCCCTTAACATGGAAATATTCCAAAACCCTTTTGCAATTGATATTAGTGAGATACCAAGCAATTTGCAAATGAACATAGTAGATTTGCAAAGTAATAGCACACTTAAAACGGCATTTAAGGAAAGCACTGACTTGATACAGTTCTACGGAGGTTTGAGTTCTGAAAACTTCAAAGAATTGAAAAAGTTTGCTCAGCAGATAATAACTATGTTTGGTAGTACATATTTGTGTGAGCAGACTTTTTCAATTCTCAACTACCGCAAAAATAAGAATTGTTCGCGGTTAACGGATGAACATTTAGACGCGATACTGCGCGTGTCTACTACTAAAATGAAAGCAGACGTTAAAAAACTTGCAAGTCAAATGCAGCCTCAAAAATCTCACTAGTTCTTACTTTTATGTTAGTATAGTAGTTCAATTAAAAAAGAGATAATTGTATGAATATATATGCGTTTTATTTCAAATATTAAAAATACATGCCCGAACATATAAATATAAGTGCGGCCCGCACTGATACTCTGGCAACATATGTGGCCCGGCTATAGCATAAGGTTGCCGACCCCTGCTATAGGAGATAAAAAGATGCACGAGACTGGTAAAACCTTTGCATCTGTATGGCATGAAGGTGTCTCAGGAAGAAAAAAAGAGGATATAATCAGTTGCTTCAGAGCGTTTTTCTTAGAAAATCGAGACTTGAAGCATATCGTGCTGTGGTTAGACAACTGCGCAGCACAAAATAAAAATTGGACTCTGTATTCCTATATGGTTCATCTAGTAAACTCTCCCGAAGTTAGTTTTGAGACTATTACACTGCGGTATCTGGAGGTCGGCCACACTTTCATGGCTGCAGATGAGTTCCACCACAGAGTGGAGCTTTCTCTTAAAAAGGCGAAACGAGTCTACGACTTTGAAGACTTTACTAAAGCCGTGTCCGATACAGGTCCAAACACCAAAGTTAAAAATATGACTGTACAAGACTTTTATGACTTTGAAGACTGTTCATCTTTATATAAACTACAACATTCCAGACCTCGTGCTTATATGAACAGTATGTGTGAAACTGTTTTTCGGAGAGGATTTACATCACTGCTGTATAAAATCAACCACAGCACAGAAAATCAATTAGAGTTAGATTTTCTTAAGAATAAGAATATAAAAAATGGCACTCCGCCACCACGACAAAAGTTGGTTGAGAGAGGTGTGACATCAATAAGAAAGTCTGCTATTTTGGCAAAGCTCGGTCCTCTCATGCCTTCTAATAGAAGAGTTTTTTGGGAGACTGGCAGTTAATGATAATTCTGCTGACCTCACTCAAACTTATGAAGATTAACGAATATTGTTGCAACAAATAGAGAGACATTCTAAACCAACGTTGATTAATTTTATAATCTTCCGTTCATAGTTCTAAGTGTAATAATTGATCTCTTTAACTGTGTAATTTAAGTTCCTACAAATCTAAACGTTATTGATATAGGTACCTAAAAGGAATGCTAGCTCAAATAGATTTAATTTTATTATAAACTTAACAAAGTCTATCATTGTTATTTGTTTTGATCTCAATTAATGTTAACTGCCATCTAACTATTTAATCTTGATTAATAATATTACAACTGTGTGAGAAGGATGATTAGGTGAATAATTAAGTAAGAATAATGGAGGGGCCAAATGATGTGATCTCTTTATATGCAAAGAGTTAGAAGGTTAACTTGTTGATTGATTTATTTAATGTTTCTTTATTCTATTATTTTCATTAATAATATTTGTTAAAAAAAATCTTCTATTCATGTAAGTGTAATAATTGATCTCTTTAACTGTGTAATAAGAGTTCCTTAAAGTTTCAACAAATGGAAGTTATTTTGTTATCAAAAAGGAATGCTAGCTAAAATTAGGTATAATAAAGTTTCAGGTACAATTTTATTATAAACTTAACATAGTCTATCATAGTTATTTGTTGTGATCTCAATTATTTTTGTGTGCCATATAACTATTTCACCTTGATTAATAATAATTACAACTGTGCGAGAAGGATGATTAGGTAATAATTAGTAAGTATGATGTGATCTCTTTAAATATGCAAACAATTAGAAGGTAAACTTGTTGATTTAATAAATGTTTTTTCATTGGGTATATTATTTTCGTTTCATTTGTATAAAAAAATAATCAAATCTCCTGTAGGTAGTTGAAATATTTTTCAATATAATAAAAATATGTAATTTTACCTCTAAGTAAAATAATTTCCAAAATAAGCTGATATGTTATTACATAAGAAAGACACAACTGCGTAGAATGTGACCTTTTATTTTAATATATAAAACAGTATTACATTAAAAAGTCGCAATTGGCTAGTTGTGACCTTTTGATGTAAAATTGATACTATAATTTTATTTTTTGTACTAAGTTAAAAGTAAAAATCATGATTTTAAAAATAATGGGATAAGATAAATAAATAATAAAACAATGTTAAGGGAGATCTTATGTATATGCAACTAATTGCATTAAAATATTTTATAAATTCATTATAAAAAGTATATTATGTCAGAAAAACATCGAAAAACTTTAAACCCATTTATCTCGACTTTTACAATTTGTTAGTTGTGCCCTTCTTCGTTATGAGGGCAGTATTGTAGTATTGTAGCAGCCCTGGGAATTTGCGGGTTCAAAATCCGTTGCCTTCGTTTATGTTTCTCTCAAACGCTTCATGGTCCGCAAATATTTGGCACGCCAAGCCACAATATCATGCCGCTCTATAAGTATTTTCCTTTTTGACTGACATTGTTATATTGATATCCCATTTCTTTCAAAACACTGTGCAAACTAGAAATTCCACCACCAAAATTTATGTCTTCTTTTAGTACTCTATACAGCTTCCTTAGAGTCGGTACCTCTTTTCGAACAGTATAAAATTGTCGAATTTTGCTCCGTATGGCACGTTTGTCAAAATCGTCCAGAATTATTGTCTTGGGCCGGCCTTTGCGTTTTTTTCCTGGAGTGCACCACACACCTCTATTTACAGCACCTTCTTTTTTAATTCTGGACACAGTGTCTCTACAAAGACCTGCAACATAAAATGTATATAATCAGTTTAATATCTAAAAACGCAAAGTATCAATATGTGTTAGCCGTACTACATAAATAGGTCAGCTTAGGCTCGAGTGATTTTTACCTAATATAGTATTTCCGTTTACGCTAATCACACATAAAACACTAAAGACGCTGTTTATTTCGTCTAAGAAATCAATGTACAGTCCAAAAATACCACAAGAAAGCCACATACCAGTCATTGCGGCTACTCGTTCCGTAGCTTTGTTCAAGTCGATGATTGGCCTTTTTGACGCTTTTTCGCGTTGACAAAACTGTATCACATTATGTATTATTTGCATCACAGAGCTGCGTAACTTTTTTCCTCTTTTCGACATAATTATGCAAATATTTATCACAACAACAAGATCAATCTTATTTTATATAGTGACGAGACAGATGACAGCTGGATTGGGTTGCCATATAAAAATCTTAATGTTAGTTCACCTTATTGCCACGACGCGACGGTTCTCTTTTTGTACAGACTATAACGTGTTTTCGTGTAACAAAAGATCAAAAACATCTAGTGTACAAAACGATAGCATTACTTTTCATCTGTAAGTATTATTACGTTTAAATATTATCAAATAGTACATTAAATTTGCAAAAACCTAAAAAATATTGTCAATCTAAAAGTGTTGCCACTTAATGGTAGTAGGTCTACTTTAGGGCAATTTTTAAAGTTGTCTGTATAAATATTTAATTAAAAGTTCTTTTTCACATTCGTTAATATTAACATAATTTATTCAATAAAGAAATGGTACTAACCATAAATAACGTGAAATATAATTGTAGATGCTGATTGAATTAACGATGAATTAGAATAGAATAGAAAAACATTTATTTTGCTTCACGAGTGTACATTATAGCTTAGATAAATGAGTTTATATTAAAGAGCTAATTTGTGAGCAAAAACGGTCCCCACTCAGCATTGTGCTATAGTAGCATATTTATTCTACTATAGCGCTGGTCTTCCGTGGTGCCATTTTTCTGTGTGTTAGCAAATTCATTTGTTCTTTTATTTTCTTTATTAAGACTGACCCTAAGAAATGTATTAGGTACATATACATATACAAAACTTATTCATTTTAAGAATCAATAGTGTTTCTAAAAATAATTAATAAACATTTTACTAATGCGCGCGATAAAACTGCAATAACTGTAACGCTTACATAATTTTTACAAATAAACTATTTTATAAAAGTTGTTTTTTTATTGTCTGTTTCACCACAAAATATCGATAAGTTTATTATTTATTATCGATGTGTTCCTCGCACTATCAATGTTTACTTCGAGCTGACGTCATCTCTTTCACGGACAGGTTGTCTAGGTGTGTGTTTATACTTGTGTGAGTATAGTTTATGCTGGTATTTGATAATTTTGTAGTGTGTGTGTGTAGTGACGTATCGAAAAAATGCATTTGTGTTAACAGTATTTGTGTGCGTTGCCTCGTCCCCCGCGCCGAAAACGGCAGACTTTTTTGTATAGAAATTAGCGCGCGTGGCGTCTCCGGTTGGTTTACTGCTCTAAGACCGTGATCGACACCTCTGTATATAAGTATCTCGTAAATGTTGAGTTTTCACTTCTATCCTCCGTCGTCCGAGACACGTTCTCGGAGACCCGGATGACGAAATCACCTCCGCTAATGCGGAAGGTGAGTCATCTATTTCAGACAGAGCAAACACTTCACAGAAACACCGACCCACGGCTCCGGTAGCACACTCGCGCCGCCTTACTTCTCGCTCGCACGAGACTGTGTTGTATTAGCTATATAATCTAACACAAACACTACATGTCTATCATATTAAATTTATTAAATAAGACAAGTTATATTTACATAGGAATCAACAAATGATAGTATGCATATTGGTCTTTATATACTCAAATCAACTTGTTCCTTATGCTGATCCTGGTTTCCATTTCTTTCTATAGTTCTCCTTCTATTAAAGTACTTTCTTGGGCTCTCCTCTTCCTATCTCTATATTCTTTTCCTTTTTCCTTTTCCTGTTTAACCTTGTCTCTTACTTCCGAGTCATTTTCTTGGCTGTTTCCGTCTAAATCTTGTATTGGTGGTATTTTGTCTCGGTTTTGTCTTTTAAAGAAAAGATCTGCCGGTGTTTTCCCTGTCACAGAGTGCGGTGTTGAGTTGTACATCATTAAATACTCCCACAGACTCTCTTTCAAATCTCGTCTTTCAATTGGCTTATTTTAAGCCTTTTTAGGATTTCCCGATTCTGCCTTTCTACTTCGCCATTCTGCTGTGGCCAGTATGGCACAGAGTTAAAGAGTGTAATGTTGCACTCCTGACAAAAAGTCTTAAATTCTTCGCTTACAAACTGCCGCCCATTATCTGCCGTGATTGAATTTGGATAACCTAGCCGGCTAAACATTTCTTTAAGAATTTTAACTATTTGCGCACTTGTTATTACCTTTGTGATTTTGACTTCTTTGTATCGACTATAGTAGTCAATCATTACAAGCAGGTAGTCATGGTTGGGTAAAGGTCCTAACAAATCCATAGCAATGTCTACCCACGGTGCAGCAGGAAGATCTCTGCACTTCATAGGTACCGGTAAGTTTGGTAGGCCAACCAATGTGCAACCTTTGCAACTTTTAACTACTCCTTCTGCACCCTTATCTATTCTTGGCCACCAAACTTTTGATCTTAATCTACCTTTAAGTGCTACAATCCCTGGGTGACCTTCGTGTGCTGCATCCAACACCTTCTTTCTCAGTGCACAAGTCTGCTTCCACGTAACAACACATTGCCGTAAAAACATAACTCATTCTCAAAATCTTATATCCCTTGGCTAAATCGTCCCAATCTGTATCGTAATTCCTTTTTTCACGCTGGAAATTTCGGAATCAGTTTCTGAATGCCCAATGATGTCTCTCATAGGAATCGCGCATGGTCTTGCGTTTTCAACGATTTGGTGAACATGGTTATCTTCTCTAGTATCCTGTGGGACGCTTGAACTTTGGGAAAGTCGTGATAGTGGGTCTGCAATATTGGCCTTTCTAGGTTTGTACTTTATGTGATATCGATGGGTCTGTAACCGTAATACCCATCTCTCAATACGTGCACATGGTTTGAATTTTGGACCGAATAACACCTCTAATGGCTTATGGTCGGTAATCAGGTCGAATTCTTTTCCAAATAGAAAAACATTGAAGTGCTCTATGGCCCAGACCAAAGACAAAGCTTCCTTCTCGGTCTGGCTATATCTACGCTCGCACTCTGTTAGCGTCCTATTCCCGTAAGCAATTATCCGAGGTCCTTTGTCATCAATCTGCACTAGTACAGCTCCCAATCCCACAGGACTTGCATCCGCGATTACTTGAGTTCTGTCTTTTACGTCATAGTAACCCAGAGTGTGTATTTTTGTAAGTGCTTCCTTAAGGTGTTTGGATGCATCTTTTTGATCCGTGGACCAGTATTCTACAATGCTATCATTTTTTCCTATCTTTTTCCTCAGAAGAAGTTTTAAAGGTTCAGTGATTGTGGCTGGTATTTATTTGTTTATGTAGTTAGCCAGTCCCAGAAGACTGAAGTTCTTCGATTGTTTTCGGTTCTCTAAGATCAGCTATACAGTATTTATTCAATGGTCTCACTCAATCTGGTTTCAGCTCGTGCCCTAGAAAGTTTACCTTTTGAACTTTGTAAATAAATACATTTTGCTTCATTTAGTAAGACGTTATTTTTCTTCAGTACTTCAAGAACTATCTTCAACCGGGAGTCATGCTCTTTCTCACTGCTTCCAAATACCAGGATGTCGTCAATGAAGTTAATGGAGCCATCACATTGGATGAGCATTCTTTCCATTATTTTCTGGAATAACTCTGGTGCGGAAGAGATGCCAAACATTAACCGTTTGTAACGATACAATCCTTTGAAAGTGATGAAAGTTGTCACATGTCGAGAATTTGGATCTAACTCTGCTTGATGAAACGAATTTTTTATGCCCAATTTCGTAAAATACTTGGCTTTCCGTATCTTTGGCAACAAGTGTTTCATCGTTGGCAGCGGATGATTTTCCCTCATTATCGCGGCGTTTGCCCGCCTCAAGTCAACACATAACCGCAATTCGCCGTTATCTTTCTGTATCGGCACGACCGGTGAAACACACCTTGAAGGTTCTCGCACCTCCTCTATGATGTCGCTGTCCAATAATTCCTGAATTTTCTGTTCTATTTTTTCTACGATAGGAATCGGTATACGACGGTAAGGTTATGACACGGGTTTTTGTGAGTCATCGATTGGGATTTCGATCAACACGTCCTTAAACTTTGGAAAAGGCTGATTTTCAATTTGATCAATCCCAAGTCCCAGTTTTAAAACACCTAAGCGTAACGTCGTATCCTTACCCAACAAATCTCTTGACCCCCCCTGTTATTACATAGACTGTTGAACGGTCAGATCGGTTATTTATTTTGATGTCAGCGTCAAATGAGCTTTTCACGTCTAATGGTGTCGTACTTCCATACGCCAGTAGTGTCTTATATGGCTTATTAACCTGATGAAAACTTACAACCTTCTGGTTTTTTTAAATGTTCCATGTTTTGTCTGTTATCAAATTTAGTTTACACCCCGAGTCAATCAACATATTTATTTTGACACCTCCTACGTCACATTCGACTGTCGCATCATTGTTTATGTTGAAAACATAATCAACGCCTTCACTTTCTATGTGGTCTGTTTCATCTCTTTTAGTCTTCTTATAATTTTTCCTTCATCTGGTTTCAATGTTTCTCCTGATTTCAGCTTCTTTGCACTCTTACAGTACTGTCGAAAATGACCTAACTTCCCACAAACATGACATTTCTTTCCCCTTACAGGACAATTAGGGTCGTATGAACCATATCTTGCATTTCCACACCTATTGCACCCCTTTTTCTTTGTTTCTTGCGGTTCCATAGTTCCTCCTTTGTATGTAATAGCGTTAACGTCTGGTATTTTACTTTTGCCCTCGTACTCTTCTAGTTGATGACTTACAACTTCTAAAGTGTTCGCTTGTGTGATAATTTTATCGAGAGTTATGTCATCACCTATAGTCAAAATCTTTTTTCGTAAATCCGATTAATAACACCTTTCCGCTACCTGGTCAATCAAGTGTTCATCTGGTTTATCAAATTGGCATTTACTAGCTTGTTTCCTTAGCCTTACCAGAAATTGATCAAACTTTTCACCCTCCTCTTGTTTAACAAGCCGGAAAAGATGTTTCTCATAAACTTTACTTTGTTTAGGGGTGAAATAGTCGTCGAGTTTTTTTACAGCTATCTTAAAAACATCTATGCCCTCTGCAGGATCTACATTTGCTCCAGGTAGGTTGTAAAAGACTTCCTGTAGATCTTGTCCTAACAATAGTAAAGTAGCTCTTTTTTTAATTGAGCACTTTATATCAGTAGTATCCAAGTAAAGGTTTAAGGAACACTTCCATTTTTCCCATCTGTGGCCTACCGAAGCCCCATCGCTTTCAAGGTCCAGTTTTTCTATGGGTGGCAATACTGGCAATGTTGTATTTGCCATGGTTTATGAATATCTTTGAGGTGACCCGAAATAGAAAACAGTATTCTATTTCACCGTGAACTGTTTCCAATTAAATGGGGGTGGTTTTACCAAACTCCCGTTTTGTGGAGCACTTCAACAATTCCCAATTAAATAGAGGTGCTTGTTAGTACCAATGATCCCAGTTAAGTGGGTACCGCAACACTAAAATTTTCAATTAAATTAAGGTATCATTTGTACCAATCTTCCCAGTTTAGTGGGTAGCTCTAAATTTATCAATTCAATGAAGGTATTCATTTTACCAATCTTCCCAGTTTAGTGGGTAGCTGCGTTTCCAATTTAATGGAGGTATTTAATACCAATCTTCCCAGTTTAGTGGGTAGCTCTAAATTTCTCAATTCAATGAAGGTATTAATTTTACCAATCTTCCCAGTTTAGTGGGTAGCTGCGTTTCCAATTTAATGGAGGTATTTAATACCAATCTTCCCAGTTTAGTGGGTTCCTTCTTAAACTTTTGTCCCCCTTATATTACCTTACCCATTTATAACCAACATGTTTTTTTTTACCATTTACTACTACCAAAATGTACTATTAATCTAATTACCCTGCTAGTTGACCTTCATTTTGTTTATTCTAATAGGTAGGTTCTATTAGATTCCTAGTCAATGTAAATAAGTACCCAGGTATAAAATATTAACGAGGATGATAACCTACATACTTTAGTACCTACATCGTTCCGGTTTTAAATAAAAATATGCAACTGTTTCAATGTTTTTTATAAAAATAGCTACATAGGAACAAAATACGGTAGCTAACCGGCTTACAGTGTCGCGCCAGCGTGGCGCCTGCGCTGCCGCGCCGGTAAACAGTCAGACGAGCGTCTAGACTAGACAATAACATTGATCATACATACTTGCTTAGATGCATCTGACTAATACAATGTTTTCATTCTCCTATAGCAAGGTAGATGTTATTATCACCTCTCTTATTTTTTTTTTAAAGTTATTTTACTGACCTTTTATCCCGTCGCCACATGTAGTACTCATAGACCGATGGTAGGTACCTAGCTACTAGGTAGATAGACACGGGCTCGACAACAAGCGGTAAGTACTGACGGACACGACTACTCTCGCCCACGGCTCCGGTAGCACCAGTGTTGCCACCTCAGATATATTTTTTTACCCTAACGCTCCGCGAAATTACCCTAAACTAAGCACTTTATACTTTTTCTTACCCTAATTTTTTTTTCATTAAATAAAACCAAATCTATTTAGTATAAATGCAATGCATGTATTAATATACAAATATTAAAGCTACTAAACCATTTCAAAACATTCTTGGAATGCATCCATAGTAGTCTGGGCTTCAATGTCATCTGCAGTAGTTATTTTCTTCTTGAAATAATACATTTCATTCGAAAACTTCTTCAGCATTGCGTCTGTCGGAGTAAATGTTACGCAAGACTTATAATTTATTTTTAAAGTTTACCTCACCAGCATCAAATGTTGTAACATATCAAGAGATAGTCTATTCCGAAGCTTATTTTTGATAATGGAATAAATGGAGAAAGCTCTTTCCACTGTTGCATTCGACAGCGGCATTGACAAAACAGCCAAGGCAAATTTAGAGATTGCAGCGAACTTTTTATTTCCTCCTGCATCTAAGTCGTCATTAACTTCGGCCCAAAATGATATGCTGGATGACGTATTTCTCCATTCTTTGTGGTGCAAATTTTGCCATTCGGATTCTGCTTCAGTCTTATTACCGTACACCTCCTCTCTTTATACTTGACAGGGAACAAGGTGCGTTCGGAAACACGTATTCAATCAATTGCAAATTTGCATGCAAGGAGTTTTAAACATTCACTTAAAAAACCCTATATTTAATTTACCCTGAAAAATACCCTAAATAATTTTCTACCCTAAAAAATACCCTAAACGCGTAAAATTGCTCTAAATTTAGGGTAAAATACCCCAAGGTGTGGACACTGGGTAGCACTCTCGCGCCGCCTTACTTCTCGCTCGCACGAGACCGTGTTGTATTAGCTATATAATCTAACACAAACACTACACATATGGTACCTACATACACTTGAAAAACTCCAGCAGTCGGCTAAAATTTGATATCCCTATGGAAGAGTAAAGAATGAAAAGTCGACATTCCTGTTATTATTATTTAATCTATTTATTATTAAACTTATGTAAGGCAAAGTTACAGACTAGGTAGGTAGGTACCTATGCAGTAAGAACCTGTTTTTTTGATATTTTGAGTGGCCATCTTACCCTGTTTATAGGTAGGTATACAACAAGCTGACCCGCCCGCGGCTTCGTAGGTACGCGTGGTTTGTCAATAAAACATTACCCTCCTTCTGTGCAGTCGCGTAAAGTGTATCCTGTGTCTCAAGTCCATTCATAACTTATCTAGGTATATAGGTACCAAATTCAATCGAAATCAGTTGAGCCGTTAAGTCATGAATAGGTAACAAACAGAGAGACAGAGTTACTTTCAAATCGGTATGTAGGTAGGTACCTACGTAGATTATAACCTGGACTAACACATAGGCTACTTTTTGTTGACAAACAACGCGTGTGAATCCGCTGACGAATGCTAGTTATACATATTAACCTTCCTCTTGAATCACTCTATAGGTATATTGCTGAAAACTGCATTAAAATCCGTTGAGTAGTGTAAAAGATCGAAGGTAATGATAAAAATGTGGTTGCTATTTATTTTTCTAGGCGTTTTTTAAGTAACGACCCGTATGAAGCCGGGGGCGGGTCAGCTAGTAATGTATAAATAGGTAGTACATATATAATTTACCTTCGACCAAAATAAAATAAAACGTAAACATTTCAACTATTTTCGAAAATATAATATTTGAAACATTACTAACCTAACCTAAGCTGTAAACATTTCAATTACTTTTGAAACTTGAGTTCCAGCAACATTACATTATGTTATGTAAAGGACGATACCAATTCTAATGTTGCAGGGAACTTCAAAAAAATATATAACAAAAGACGTAGGTATTGTTGCGATGTTACTGTAAAACATTTCAGTAACTTTCATTTGTAGGGGAAAGAGGGGGGATTCGTACACTTTTCACTTCGAGCCCTATAGCAGAAAAACTAAACGCTATTGGAAAACAATTTGAGCATTGCTAGATTGCTTATATATTTGCCTACAATATTCCCTTAGACGACTTGTTCATAGAAAGAAGCGTGGCCAAGCTATGACGATTTAAAAAAAAAGTGGAAGTCGTACGAATGTACCCCACTCACGGGGTAGCTTCGTACATGTGTTGGGGTACCTTCGTACATTGTGGGGTGCCTCCGTACATCATGATTAATAATGCTATTTATAGAAAATCTTACGTTTATTGAGATCAAAATTTCACAAAATCAGCCTTGGGTGCTTAAGTAGGTATTTAATAATAAGATAGTTTTAAATACAATTTTAGTTAACCTTTTTGTTTTAATATTACTTAACTTCATATGTCCTATAGGAACTAATCAACATTAATATTTACCATTAGGGTAACAAGAGTCATAGTATTTTTATGAATCTACTTAATGCACATTGTACATAGACAGATCTTTTTGAAAGCTAATTATATTAGCTGTTCTTGCTGTAGAAGCAGATTTGTTTTCCGGTATTTTACATACCATGTCTGATATGTTAACTGTAGGACCTTCGTCTGTGTTATTGGGAAAAACAAATTTCCAGGCGCCGGATTTCTTTCTTAAAAATGAAACTTTGTACTCAGTGGGACTATATTTTGTAATCACCTGACCAACATAGTGTTTGACAGACTGTTTCTTCTCGAACTTCACTAGAATCAGCTGTTTCACGAATTCAGTTAAAACTGGAGTTTCGTGCTCCACATCAGATCCTTCAGCAATCTCTTCATTGGGAGAACAGGAACTTTCTCTTAAACTCATGTCAGTCTCATCTCCACTTTCAGTATGTGTACTTTGCTTCTTTCTCTTTGGTTTACTTAATATATCTTTATCCAATATCAAATTTAATGCCCTCTTCATCTCTTTAGCCCTTTGTTTTCTCTCTTGCTCTTGCTTCTTCAACTGTTTTGCTTTTTCAATTTCTTCTAACCTATTTCTTTCAGGCGTATCTGTCCTAAAATCCTAGATTTACCAGGCTGTTTACCTTTTTTGGACTTTTTGGTCATATCTCTAGCCACTTTAGGGTAGGGTCGGTACATTTCTGGCGTTACTAATCCATGAGCAGATGTAGATGGCAGACCAAGTGGCTGCGACGATAAATACGGCGAGTGTGCCTCTAGTCTCGGTGATACTTCTTGGGTAATATCTATTTCTTCTGGAATGGCTTGTTGCACATTGTCATCAGGGCCTGCTGTGGACTCTGAATGATAAACTTGCACGGCGTCAAAATCACCATTGCTGAAAGTCAGCTTATTGAGTGGCCACAAGATTGTATAACATACGTGGGGTACATTCGTACAGTACGAATCCACCCCGTTCATACCTGTACGAAGCTACCCCAACCAAGAAATTCGACTAATATATTGAAAATAAAAATAACTGCTGAGATTATCTTCAAGTAAATGTCGAAATATTAAACTTAAATATGTATCCAAACACCACAAAGAATCAGTTTAACAATGCCAGCAAAACTTATAGAAGATAAACACGTTTAAAGTTGCATCGAAAAATTACTTACGCGAAGCGAAAATACGTAATGTCCTGTCATATCGCAGCGGGCGGCCGCACTGGCGTGCTACTCCACGGCTAGATTATGCGTATGAGCGGGCATCACACACCCAGATACGAAGGCGCCACTATGTTGCCTATTCGAATTATGGCCGTTGCACGAATGCTCCCGGTGTACGAATCCCCCCCACTTTCCCCTAAGGAACCGCCAACGTTAGGCAGTGAAGTTTATGAAATGATATTGCTGAAAAATAGAATAGAATACTCTTTATTGCACACCAACAAAATTAAAATACAATAAAAAATACACAAAAATTAAGGTAAGTACAATGGGCGGTCTTATCGCTAAAAGCGATCTCTTCCAGACAACCTTTGGATGGACAGGACAAAACAAAATCAAAAAGACGGCGGTGTAAATACGAGTATATTCATAAACTTACATAAACTACCTATACTTACTAATAAACTAAATATATATACTTACAAATATAATATTATATACTTATATATATAAACTACAATAAAGGAGATAAACATAACGATAAACTAGCAGTGCGTAGACAAAGAAAGGAAATGGTTGTATACCTTAGCTTTGAAGATAGGAAGAGATTTAGATGATCTAATAGAGAAAGGTAAAGCGTTCCACAGCCGCACAGCTTGAACTGTAAAGGAATCACCATAAAATTGAGAACTGTGGACAGGGGTTTGGAGACTTAGAGCTTCAGATGAGCGTAGATTTCGATCATGCGCCTGGTGCAAGAACACAAAACGCTCCTTTAAATAGGATGGTGAAGAAGGATTGAAAAGAATGTTAAAAAGAAGGGACAGAATATGTGCATTCCGGCGAAGACGGATAGGGAGCCACTTGAGTTTTGCGCGAAATTCTGAAACATGGTCATATTTGCGCAAGCCAAATACGAACCGAATACAAAGATTTTGAAGGCGCTCAAGTTTGCTCAATTGGACTTCAGAAAGGTCGAGATAGCTGACGTCGGCGTAATCTAAAATAGGGAGTAGAAGGGATTGTGCAAGCGTAATTTTGGTGGCGGTTGGTAAAAAGTTGCGAAGTCTTCGCAACGAGGCTGAGGACGCAAACATTTTTCGGCTGATCTCGGCAATACACGGCTCCCACGATAGCTTGGTGTCCATAATAATGCCTAAGTTTTTCACCGTCTGACTGATACCTATCTGAGCCCCAATAAAAAAATAAAAATAGTATTTGCAATATCACAATTACTAAATTGCAGTGATGTTGATTATTTACATTTAGATAAGTTTGGGAGGTTATATTCCTGCGAGGTTGAATTGTAAACTTTCATGCGAAATATTGCAATAACTTATTTAGATAACTTTTATTCAGTTTCAACCTAACAATAAGATCAATATTGCTGTCATATTCCTGCTAAAGTCCATTTCACGAAAGAAGTCCCGCAGACGCAGCGCTGTATTCGCGCGACATAATGTTGCCAGGGTTAAATTGGGGAAATCAGGGGAAATAATTTATAGTTCATTTACTTTCATAATTCGAATATTTAGATAAGATTTTTTTTTAAATTTAGGTCCCTCTTTGATGTCCATACTGCTCAGTTCAGATTAGTGAAAAATAAATCTTTCTGTAATTTCTAAAATATAAAATGGAGATGTTCGTCCAACTATTAGAAATATTAACCAACAACCATTAGAAAAATAAAATAACATTTAAAAGTTTTATTGAATAATTATGATCGGTCATACTATGATCACTGTCAGAAGAGTGAATAGAAACAGAATCAGATTCTGTTTCACTATCAGTAGCCGTAGATATAATAAAACGATCCATTTCATCACCCATAAGACCATCATCATCATCATCAGCCCACATTAGTCCACTGCTGGACATAGGCCTCTCCCAATACGCGCCACTGAGCCCGGTCTTCGGCTCTTCTCATCCAGTTTCTGCCCGCCACCTTTCTTATGTCATCGCTCCACCTAGCCGGGGGGCGCCCCACACTACGTTTTCCGAGACGCGGTCTCCACTCAAGAACTCGTTTACCCCAACGGTTGTCGGTTCTCCGGCATATATGGCCAGTCCACTGCCACTTCAGTTTGCTAATCCGCTGAGCTATGTCGGTGACCTTGGTAACCAGATAACCTCGTTACGGATTTTATACTTCAGAGAAACTCCAAGCATAGCCCGTTCCATAACTCGCTGCGCAACCTTAAATTGGTGGACTAGTCCTACCGTGAGCGTCCACGTCTCAGCACCGTAGGTCATAGGACCATCATTTTTTAAATATTCTTCTTCCAAATGCTGTACATGTTTACATTGAGCTGCCCAATTTTTCGCTGTAATAGTCTCAAAAGCCTCTTCTGTTAGGCGTACAATTTCTTTTGGATCTTGGCCCACGTTTTTATCCGCTACCCGTCTCTTTACAAGGCTCCACATTTTTTCGATCGGATTGAGATCGCAGTGGTAAGGCGGCAATTTTAGCAATTCATGATTGTGAGATTTTAATAATGCATCCACGGCATATGTAGGTGGACCTTTGTTTTGTTTAATTAATTCAAATAATACAGCTTTTGTCCAAGTATCTTCAAAATATACTCCCTTTTCTCGCAGCCATTCCTGCATGTCACGTTTAATACTTGACATTGTAGGCGCTTTATTTATTTGAGTGCAGTGATACGGAGCGTTGTCCATTACTACAAGTGACCTTTCAGGTAGGTTAGGAATTACTTTTTCATTCATCCATTTCAAAAAATTAGTTGAGTTCATGTCATCGTGGTAATCTGAGGATTTGGATTGGAATATGAACATTAACAATGCACCATTAACAAAACCATTTTCAGTTCCCGCATGAGCAATTATCCAAAGACTCCCTGATGACTCTGACACGAACATCCCAGGGTCCTCCTCACTTTGCCAGCAACTTTTGGCATGATAAGTGTTGTGTATATAGGTCTCGTCTAAATATACTACAGGTTTTTTCTCCACATTGCGATTTCTTCGGATTTTCTCCAAATATCTTGAACGCCATGCGGTAATATCATAACGTTCGATAAGTAATTTACGTTTCGATTGGCATCGCTTATACTTGAAACCGATACTTTGCAATATACGGTGCAATGTTGTGATACTTCCTTGAAAATTTATGTCTTCTTTCAAAGCTGCACGTAATTTAACCAATGTTGGTAACTCCTTCCTCACAACATAAAAACTGTGAATTTTTTGCCGTATAGCGCACAAATCAAATCCATCCAAGTCGAACTTTTTGGCATGCGGGCGACTCTTCCCTGGGGTGACGATAACTTTAGAAGTACTCGCCGCTGTTGCGCCTTCTTTTGTAACTCTCGTTACAGTTTTCTCTGACACACCTGCAATAAAATGAAAAAGTTTGAATGATTATTGTTGTATTTAATTACAGAAAAAGTTGGGGGGGCGCTGAAAATAATTTTTAAAGTGGGCGGTAGATGAAATAAGTCTGAGAAACTCTGCTCTAAATGACCACACCGGACACTACAAAGCACCTAATCAACGGTAGCTATGTCTTATGGCACAGCACGGACTTGCGGTCACTGGTGACCCCCAAAGCGCTATGAAGTAGACTGGTGGAGGTCACCGGTGACCCCCATGGTGTTAAACTTGCTATAGTGTTTAACTAGTTCGCTGCGTCGCTAGACGCGTTTTGTAACATTGTTTGAATTGGGTCAATTAATGTTAATAAAACTTATGGACTCAATGACAATCCTTTTGTATAATATAATAAAACCTCTACTAATATATTATTTAATAAAATTAATTATCTGAGAGAATCAGAATTTTTCTTTAATTGGTTTATCTTCCAATTTTAAATCCGGCTCCATGGGACAACGGTACAGTATATTTTGTGGTTTGTATATTGTAACTTTATTTATTACACAATATAGTTTTAAATTATTAAAGCCTTACGAGGATGCAACGACGATACTAGACTCACATCAATTTAGTAGTAATTTAATTATTGAAAAGTTTAAGAATTCTCTTTGGCTAAGTACATTGAATAAAATTTAAGAAAAGATCCCAAGGCTCTACCGGAGTAAACAACCAATAAATAGCTTAATTTTATTCAATTTATCATGGATTTTCATTGCCCTCCTACCCTAGATAAAAAGACAGTGTATCGATTGATCTCTCCAAATTAATTACTGTTCTATTGGTATTAGCACCTGGCCCCCGAACTCTTCAATTTGTTATTGTAATTTGGTGCTGCCACAAGAAAGATTTGTAATTCGCATTTGTTTCACATGCATTATTTGTCTGATTAGTCACACAACATGTTTACAATATAACAGGTCAGATTTGACATCTATCGTTTTGCATGTCATAATAACTTTGTATGAATATCTACAGAAACAATTGAAAATCAACAACATAATGCCAAATATACATTCTATACATTCTACCAATGAGTATAATTAACAAGCAACAAAATACATATTTTATATTGAAAAATTATACTCATAAACACTACTTAATCTGGATCAACATTTCGACAGGATGATATTCCAATGTTCTATCATTTAGTTGTTGTTCATTGATAGTATTTTGAGACCAGTCGGTCCGACCTATTCCATTTCCACAAGTATAGACAGAGTGGTTTGTACAGAACGGTGAATCAATTTCAATTTGGATTAAATTATAGAAAGTATTATTTTACTGAACGATGGGCAGAGAGAGACATAACTCAAATTTTGTCAAATGTTTACAAAGTCACCATATTTACCAATTTCATAAGCAGCAAGGTTGGTTATAAGACAGAACAGATTTTGCAAAGTAATCTACAACATTTAGTTGTGATTTATTGTTGGATGGATATCAAACATAAAAATCAATGTAGGAAGAGCTGGGTGTGGCAAGTAGAGCAAAACCCACAATAAGAGCGTAGAAAAAGTAAGGATTTTAAAAACACCATGGTCACTTACTTCAAACAAAAACAGACCCATGGTGACACAACGCAGAACGACTTGAAACCCATTTCGATGTTAGTTTATTATCATTGAATTACAACAAAGACACGTAATTACAACATAAACTTCGTGATCATTAACGATCAACCTTTTTTCTTTCACTTTCAGCCATAACGCAGTTTAATATTGATAGGCGGCTGTGAGCATCCATAGACCGAAAACGCCATTTCGAGAAGAGAAATTGCAACATGTGCAATGCAAAACGCAGAATTACGAAATAACACTTCATTTCTCATTAGAAGGCTTGTTAAAAAGAAGCAAAAATCAATAAATAATACTAGAAGTACAAAATATTGTGAAAAGACGCGGAACTTTTTTTTTCGAAGTTGATTCAGTAAAATAAAATAACAGCGGTGACTAACCACAGACTACTAGGAAGGATGCTAAACGCATTGACTGACTAACAGTGTGTTGACGTTATCTGTGGTAAGTTCAAGTAAGTTGGCAAATAACATCAGTCAACAGTGCTGCCAATGTACATTTCTTGATTCACCGATATTTGCCGCTTTCCGCTGATGGATTTCCCGAAATGGTAATTAATTAATAATTAATTTATTTTTACAAAATTTTGTGTAATCACTTACTAAATAACATTGGAATTATTTCTTAGGATCTAAAAAAAAATCTTTTACAATTTGGTACATACTTTCAACATTTTTTTCCTGCTGTTCGCTCTAAGCATTCGGTTAGGTTTGAATTTTATCAGTCTTCCCGTTTTGGTTATCCTTTGTGTGTTATGCAATAAAGCTACAATGGATGGCTCGAAAAGACTTTCAGGTTTTAGTCATTCCCAGCGCTCTCACTGTGCTAGCTACCGATTTGCCGCAAATCGGGGAAATTCCCCGCAGTTGGCAGCACTGCAGACCATAGAGTATATTTGATCGAGCGAAGCGAAATCTCTAAGTCAACTTGGGCAAATCGGCGTTGTATGTATGTATGTTTGTTTGTCCGAGGATAACTTTCGTTGCGTTTATCCGATCATCATGAAATTTGGTATATAGGTAAGTAGTGATGGTACAATTTTGGTGTGACTCAATGAGATAAAAATATTGGGGGGTTGTTGAGATATTGGGGTTCAAGAGGGGTAAAAAAATGAAAATGAGACTTTTAGGTCAAATGGGACGTCAAAGGAAAAGTCTTCATTAGTACATTGGGACCCCGTTTTTATTTTTAGTTTATATTTGGTAGTTTTTGAGTTATTAGCCATAATAAAAACCAAACAAAATTCACAGGGTACACCAGTGACCCCACAATGCTGAAATTTGGTATTGTATTCGTGTAGCTTTAGTGACACAAATATACGCAAAAGTCTGAAATCTAGAATAACTGTTATTTGTACCCTAAAAAAATTATCCAATTAACAAGAACCCTCGTTACATCTAATTTGAATGAAACTGTAGGTCAAGTAGGTTGGTTATGTATTTCGTGGCACCAATTTATTTATTATTTTTACTTTTATTTTTCTTTATTAGGGACAACAAACAATTATACAATTAGGTTACATAATACTAGTACTAAATAAGGTTATTTATGTATAATCAGCCCCGGTGTCCACAGATTGGATTGACAATTTATAAGGGCATAAGAAGTGTTAATGCATGCTTAAGAAAAAAGCCAAATAATATCTGTAGGTTACATAGGTTCTAGACCAAGATTTTAACTTTTACTTTAGGTCAGACAGAAAGAGTGTATCCGACATTATGACATCGGATACACTCCTTCTGAAAGAGCCGGACGAGGTTTGACGACCTCCGTGGTGCAGTGGGCCGGCTGAAACGCAGGAGGTAGCGGGTTCGATTCCCGCCGCGGAACAAATGTTTGCATGATCTACATATATTTGTTTCGGGTCTGGTTGTTTTTCTATATATTATATGTATGTATTTACAAAAAAAGTATATAAGTATTCTATCAGTTATCTGGTTCCCATTGTACAAGTTCTGCTTAGTTTGGGGCTAGATAGCGCTGTGTGGAATGTCCAGCAATATTTATTTATTATTAGTTCGATACCAGTAAAGAAATCATTATGTTGTTTCATGATTCGGTTTCAGGGTACGCGCTCACCAGCGTTAGTTTTACAGGGAATAGGCGCAAAAAAATTACGTTTGCGAGTCGCTCGAGAGTAAGAACGATAGGGTATATGTAGGTAAATTTGATTTACAAGATTTCTACAGTCGAATCCATGATGACATATCTTGTAAAGTAACATTTGATCAAGGAGCAGTCTTCTTATCTTATGAGTTGGCAGAGAGTATTTATTTAAGAGAACGTCGTAAGAGGACTTAGAACGAAAGCAGCGATAGGTTACTGAACGCAGAAACTTACGTTCAACTGATTCAATCTGATCCTTTTATTTATCGTAATTTATTAGTCAAAGATTAAAGCCGGCATGCAGAATGATCACTAAACGTATTTAGCGGCTAAACATGTTTAAATTTGAAGTTTTTGTATGATTTGACAACTCCTTAAATCATATGTAGCCACTAAATACGTTTAGGCATCGTTGTGCAAGTGGCCCTAAGAGTAATATTTATTTTGGGAGATTCGCGAGATCTCAGTTCGGGGCGAACGACTAGTGTATATGGCACAGACCAATGAGGGGTTTTCACGGCCATGTTTTAAATCTGCTATCAGATGGCGTTACTCTGACATGCTCTGAATAACAAAGGAAAGTGTCAACATTTTTTTCCGAGGAACTTGAAATAAATAAACAGTATTTCTATAGGGATGGAATGATGCATCACTGACAGTGAACTGACATGACATGATCACTGTTGCCAACTGGTTTCTGACCAGTGTAGCTAATTTCGCCTCAAAAATTTGCTAAAGATACCACCTAGAGGTACGTAGAAAACATCTAGTACATACGTAGGGTTGCCATACGTCCGGAATTTTCCGGACATGTCCGGTAATATAGGTCTTTGTTCGGAATGCGGGGGGAATCCTTATCCATCCGGAATTTCTACAATATAAGTAGGTAACGAGTAAAATAAAACATAAAGCTCCTTCCACGCCCATTTCGTTCAGAGGAACGCGCGCGCTCGAAAGTTCGAGAATTTGCTTCGTTCATTAACATGCACGATGCTTATGACATCATTGTTAAATTACAAGAAAATCAGGAATTTTCATCAAATGTCAGGAATTTACTCCGGAATTTAGATTTTTTAATCTGGGAACCCTATATATACGTACATCTAAGTGGTCTGTGTTAAATACCCACCCACCCACTAAGCATGAAACTTACAATAAGTTGCTGTAAGATTGTGTATCGCACATTTGTAAGTTTCAAACGTCATGTAGAGTCTATTTCACGAAAGAAGTCCCGCGGACAATTGTGTAACTAAATTTGACAGATGGGGAGATCGGCCATGTTGTCGTTTCTCGATGTTATCAAGGTGCGTTTGTTTGGTAGATATTTTGTGAGTTTATTGTTGGATTAGTGCGTTATAAGGTCTATTTACGATGCCAAAAGTTGTAAAAAGTGCAGATCGAGAAATTATATTAAAGGTGAAGGAGCTCTGTGAAGCATAACACAAGAATCACGGTGTTATAATACCAATAAACAATGTTCGCAAGAGAGTCGCCGCTATGACAGGTAAATTTTGGGGCTGCCATATACAGATTTTTTCCCGATTTTGATTTCTTACAGATTGGAATTAAACTTTTATAATGCATGTTTTTTATTAAGGAATATTTTAAAAGGAATTAACGCAACACAATAAAAAAATGTAAATTTATATTCAAAAATAATGTAATTAAATACAAAAATAATCATTCAAACTTTTTCATTTTATTGCAGGTGTGTCAGAGAATCCAATCTGTGGACACCGGGGCTGATTATACATAAATAACCTTATTTAGTACTAGTATTATGTAACCTAATTGTATAATTGTTTGTTGTCCCTAATAAAGAAAAATAAAAGTAAAAATAATAAATAAATTGGTGCCACGAAATACATAACCAACCTACTTGACCTACAGTTTCATTCAAATTAGATGTAACGAGGGTTCTTGTTAATTGGATAATTTTTTTAGGGTACAAATAACAGTTATTCTAGATTTCAGACTTTTGCGTATATTTGTGTCACTAAAGCTACACGAATACAATACCAAATTTCAGCATTGTGGGGTCACTGGTGTACCCTGTGAATTATGTTTGGTTTTTATTATGGCTAATAACTCAAAAACTACCAAATATAAACTAAAAATAAAAACGGGGTCCCAATGTACTAATGAAGACCTTTCCTTTGACGTCCCATTTGACCTAAAAGTCTCATTTTCATTTTTTTACCCCTCTTGAACCCCAATATCTCAACAACCCCCCAATATTTTTATCTCATTGAGTCACACCAAAATTGTACCATCACTACTTACCTATATACCAAATTTCATGATGATCGGATAAACGCAACGAAAGTTATCCTCGGACAAACAAACATACATACATACAACGCCGATTTGCCCAAGTTGACTTAGAGATTTCGCTTCGCTCGATCAAATATACTCTATGGTCTGCAGTGCTGCCAACTGCGGGGAATTTCCCCGATTTGCGGCAAATCGGTAGCTAGCACAGTGAGAGCGCTGGGAATGACTAAAACCTGAAAGTCTTTTCGAGCCATCCATTGTAGCTTTATTGCATAACACACAAAGGATAACCAAAACGGGAAGACTGATAAAATTCAAACCTAACCGAATGCTTAGAGCGAACAGCAGGAAAAAAATGTTGAAAGTATGTACCAAATTGTAAAAGATTTTTTTTTAGATCCTAAGAAATAATTCCAATGTTATTTAGTAAGTGATTACACAAAATTTTGTAAAAATAAATTAATTATTAATTAATTACCATTTCGGGAAATCCATCAGCGGAAAGCGGCAAATATCGGTGAATCAAGAAATGTACATTGGCAGCACTGTTGACTGATGTTATTTGCCAACTTACTTGAACTTACCACAGATAACGTCAACACACTGTTAGTCAGTCAATGCGTTTAGCATCCTTCCTAGTAGTCTGTGGTTAGTCACCGCTGTTATTTTATTTTACTGAATCAACTTCGAAAAAAAAAGTTCCGCGTCTTTTCACAATATTTTGTACTTCTAGTATTATTTATTGATTTTTGCTTCTTTTTAACAAGCCTTCTAATGAGAAATGAAGTGTTATTTCGTAATTCTGCGTTTTGCATTGCACATGTTGCAATTTCTCTTCTCGAAATGGCGTTTTCGGTCTATGGATGCTCACAGCCGCCTATCAATATTAAACTGCGTTATGGCTGAAAGTGAAAGAAAAAAGGTTGATCGTTAATGATCACGAAGTTTATGTTGTAATTACGTGTCTTTGTTGTAATTCAATGATAATAAACTAACATCGAAATGGGTTTCAAGTCGTTCTGCGTTGTGTCACCATGGGTCTGTTTTTGTTTGAAGTAAGTGACCATGGTGTTTTTAAAATCCTTACTTTTTCTACGCTCTTATTGTGGGTTTTGCTCTACTTGCCACACCCAGCTCTTCCTACATTGATTTTTATGTTTGATATCCATCCAACAATAAATCACAACTAAATGTTGTAGATTACTTTGCAAAATCTGTTCTGTCTTATAACCAACCTTGCTGCTTATGAAATTGGTAAATATGGTGACTTTGTAAACAGATGACAAAATTTGAGTTGTCTCTGTCCCTTGTTCAGTAAAATAATACTTTCTATAATTAATCCAAATTGAAATTGATCCACCGTTCTATACAAACCACACTATCTATACTTATGGAAATGGAAAAAAGTTCTGATCGTTAGTGATCAAGAAGTTTAGCTTGTGATTATGTGTCTTTGTAATTCAATGATAATAAAGTAACCTCGAAATGGGCTTCAAGTTGTTCTGCGTTGTGTCAACATGGGTCTGTTTTTGTTTAAAGTAAAAGTTGTGACCATGGTGTTTTTAAAATCCTTACTTTTTCTACGCTCTTATTGTGGGGTTTGCTCTACTTGCCACACCCAGCTCTTCCTACATTGATTTTTATGTTTAATATCCTTCCAACAATAAATCACAACTAAATATTGTAGATTACTTTGTAAAATCTGTTCTGTCTTATAACCAACCTTGCTGCTTATGAAATTGGAAAATATGGCGACTTTGTAAACATTTGACAAAATTTGAGTTATGTCTCTCTCTGCCCATCGTTCAGTAAAATAATACTTTCTATAATTTAATCCAAATTGAAATTGATTCACCGTTCTGTACAAACCACTCTGTCTATACTTGTGGAAATGGAATAGGTCGGACCGACTGGTCTCAAAATACTATCAATGAACAACAACTAAATGATAGAACATTGGAATATCATCCTGTCGAAATGTTGATCCAGATTAAGTAGTGTTTATGAGTATAATTTTTCAATATAAAATATGTATTTTGTTGCTTGTTAATTATACTCATTGGTAGAATGTATAGAATGTATATTTGGCATTATGTTGTTGATTTTCAATTGTTTCTGTAGATATTCATACAAAGTTATTATGACATGCAAAACGATAGATGTCAAATCTGACCTGTTATATTGTAAACATGTTGTGTGACTAATCAGACAAATAATGCATGTGAAACAAATGCGAATTACAAATCTTTCTTGTGGCAGCACCAAATTACAATAACAAATTGAAGAGTTCGGGGGCCAGGTGCTAATACCAATAGAACAGTAATTAATTTGGAGAGATCAATCGATACACTGTCTTTTTATCTAGGGTAGGAGGGCAATGAAAATCCATGATAAATTGAATAAAATTAAGCTATTTATTGGTTGTTTACTCCGGTAGAGCCTTGGGATCTTTTCTTAAATTTTATTCAATGTACTTAGCCAAAGAGAATTCTTAAACTTTTCAATAATTAAATTACTACTAAATTGATGTGAGTCTAGTATCGTCGTTGCATCCTCGTAAGGCTTTAATAATTTAAAACTATATTGTGTAATAAATAAAGTTACAATATACAAACCACAAAATATACTGTACCGTTGTCCCATGGAGCCGGATTCAAAATTGGAAGATAAACCAATTAAAGAAAAATTCTGATTCTCTCAGATAATTAATTTTATTAAATAATATATTAGTAGAGGTTTTATTATATTATACAAAAGGATTGTCATTGAGTCCATAAGTTTTATTAACATTAATTGACCCAATTCAAACAATGTTACAAAACGCGTCTAGCGACGCAGCGAACTAGTTAAACACTATAGCAAGTTTAACACCATGGGGGTCACCGGTGACCTCCACCAGTCTACTTCATAGCGCTTTGGGGGTCACCAGTGACCGCAAGTCCGTGCTGTGCCATAAGACATAGCTACCGTTGATTAGGTGCTTTGTAGTGTCCGGTGTGGTCATTTAGAGCAGAGTTTCTCAGACTTATTTCATCTACCGCCCACTTTAAAAATTATTTTCAGCGCCCCCCAACTTTTTCTTTACCACATCTTGAAAACCACAATGACATTAATTGCTTCCATTAGTTTAATTATATTAGTCTGTTCTGGAGTTTAAACTTACATTCTAAACGAGATTTTTTTACCAGTGAGAGCAATTAAAACACAAATTTATAATATTAAGATTATCTTTTTTAGAAATTAAAACAAACTATCAGTTAAACACGTTCCCTGTGTATGACCCATCGGTGGTGCATATTGAAGTTCTGATCGTACGTGCATGACACACATATGGGGCATGAACCCTTGCAAGATTAAAGGCTAGTAAAAATGTACACGTATAAGCTTATCAACTTATTATCAGCATACACGTGTAGACAATGAACTAAAATATAAATTGACAAGAAAACCGGACGACTTTTCATTTAGGGTTGCCAGTATCCTACCATCAAAAGTGAAAGTATTTTGGGTAAATATAAAATAAAAATGCGTTATGTATAAGCGTTATTTTTAATGCACACTATTAAAACAGTTTAGACAATAAGCTTTTCGGCATTGCAAGCACTCCTTATCGGTTTTTTTGACTTGCGGGCTGCTTCCACTGCTGTTTGGCCTCCTTCTACCAAAATCTTGTAGCAGCCAGCGCAACGTTTACTTCTAATTTTTTTTGGATCGCACCTCGGGATTGTTGTTAGGGAGTGGCTGTGTCTGAAAGGTAACTGGCTTGATCTTGAAGAACGTGGTGTACTATGCAGTCCTCCAGAAGGCACAGCATCTTGGAACTTGAGGAGACGTTTGATGATTACTTCGTGACCTCGTAGCACAGTCAATTTATGTTTTTATGTTTATCTGCTGAAATACCTGTAATTGCAAATTGGCCTTCCACTTGTGCAAACTACAATGCCGGCTCTTGAGGCCAAAACGGTGGTAATTTAATTCCTACCTTGTACCTACACGCTACCCGCCATTATACTTGTGTTAGCATCTGTAGGGTCGAGTGTTCAACAATGAAACACTAAAAATTCAGAGTCTCATATCATTCTCATTTTTGTAGATATGGATTCCGTTTTTTATATGAAGAAAGTCTACATATTTAGGTATAATGTGGCATCTATAATTTAAGCAATAAATAGATACATAACCAAAAACAAGGATTTAAAAAAAAAATGGGAATTGTTTCGTTGTGTCCACCCAGGTGTACACAATGAAACAGGCTTTGTCCTACAATGAAACACTGTTATTACTATTGACTTCTTGTATTTAGTGTGGTTATTGGAGATAGTAAATGAAAAAAAAATGTTAAATTTCAATCAAACAAGCTTTTTTTTAAAGTATTGCACAAGTCAGACTTCACAAGTTACGTTTAGGTTTATCTTAGGTTTATAATTATTAAGTTACTTATATATTATTTGAGTCTCACATTTTTAAATCACAAGAATATTACTATATTAACACTTAACTAACAATTTTTTTTGGTAGGCAGGCAATTTAAGCAATAGTGATTCATAATCAACTGTTACCCTTAATAGGCAATCAACTCTTAGTTACAATTATTTAAAAACATACATAAAGATAAATGAGTATCAAAACAACAACCAATAATCAACAATTAGCCATTATTATCCAATGGGAAAGAAAATTCAACGCAACCTTATATTTGTAGTATCAAAACAACAACCAATAATAAACAATTAACCATTATTACCCAATGGGAAAGAACATTTAACGCAACCTTATATTTGGTGACACGCGGATTGGGAAAACATAGAATGAGTTTCGACTTTTCGTCCCATTTATTTGCGGTGGAGGAAGAATCATTTTTATCTCGTCTATATGAATTTCTGACAAATCGGGTTCTAATGGCATGTAGAATTTCATCATGTCTTTCACTTTCAATCTCATAAACGAAACCTCGTATCTATTAGCACTTATTACGTCAATTATCTTTGCGACATAATATACCTTCAGTGTCTTATTGTCCAATAAAACCAGCACGTAATCGTTATCTTGCGGTCTACGCTCTAGTTTCTTGAAATTTTCTGTTATCAAAGGCAGCCCATCCTCGTCAAATTTTTCGTCATCGTCTAGTCCACTCAAATCAGTTTCACTAAGGTATTCTACTTCCTCATCTTCGTCGGTACTAGTTTCAGGATTTGGTTCAATTTTAGTATTTTTATTAGGTTTCTTTTTTCCTTTTGTATCAGATAAAACTGCTCGCTTCATCACTTTTGCCGTTGATTTTCTTGATTGTGACTTTTTCTTTTCTTCAGCTAACTGGTTCTTCTCCGGCGTGTCTGTTGCAACCATGCTTTTGCCGCGCTTTCTTGCTTTGTAGTTTCCAGTCCGTGGACGAGCCTTCAAAGCAGGCATAAATTCTTCTGGAGTTTTATATTTAGCTCTGGAGCTCACAGAAACTTCTTCATTAGGCAGTGTCATCTTCTTGTTAAGTGTGCTAGGACCCGGTTCTTGATCCTCATTTGCGAAAACTTCTTTAACAGGCGGCGTAGTTACTCTGGTTGGTAAACTAGGATCCGGTGCTCTACTTGCAGATTCTGTGTCTTGAGCAGAAACATCTTCAATCATAGTCGGATCTTCCAATACAGATGGACTATCAGCGCGGGTCACATCTGATGAGGGACTAGCAATATTCTCTCTGTTTTGCAGATCATCAGTAGCTAAAGATGGCCCTGCTGGTTGATCTCTGTCAGTAACTGATGATGGCATGAAGTCAATTTCAGTAAAAATGTCTGCATCATATGGGAAAATCCCGCATTTTTTGAAAGCCGATGCTATATTCATAGGTGTCATTGACTTTAAATATGCCGTGCCCACGCACTCTGCGACATTATAGATGGTCATTGGTTTTCCAGGGTTCTTCATCAACCACGAATCCACAGCGCTATTATAATAAACTTTGAAGAGGCCATTTAAGCCCACATCAAGTGGCTGCATCTTTGCTGTTGTATGAGGGTGCAACGTTAGAACAGTCACCCCAGATTCTTTGGCTAAATCTAAAGCTTCAATGCTGAGGTGAGATTCGTGGTTATCGAATATTAAAAGTGCTGGGTTTTCACGGCTTGCAGAGGTGTGTTTAATAAAATGTTGCATAACCTGAACAAATAGCTCCGCATTCATCCATCCAGTTGGAGTAGCGAGTCCGAGGCATCCTGGAGGAGCACCATGCAACATAATATCCTTGTAGTTTTTCCTTGGAAAAACGAGAACTGGAGGTAATGCTTGGCCTGCCGCACATACAATGGCACATGTGGTCACCAAAGTACCCCTTTCCCCGCTTGTTATTTTGCCGATATTTTGTTTTCCTTTTGGTGCCAACACTTTCTGCGGTTTTTGAACCGTTGTTGTGGCAGTCTCGTCGAGGTTATACACTCTTGTACCATCGCCAAAAGACGGATGACGATTCATAACATTTTTTAGGTTCTCAAAAAAAGTTTTTACTGTCTCTTTATTAAATGCAGTGGCACGGGCCAAACTACAGGCTTCGGGCTTCTTCATTGATAAATCTGGATGCCTCGACTTAAAAGATCGAAGCCACTCTTTCCCTGCCATTTCTTCCTTCTTCCACGTATCAGGACATTTGATGCTATTGATTATAGCCATTTGATAAGCGACGCGACGAACATCTTTACTGGATAGTCCATAAAATTTAAATGCGCAGTCTTTTATATATGTTTTTAGGTCTGCTTCTTGGTCGTCTGTAAACGTTTTATTGACCTCGTAGTTAGGCGTTAATTTTTGATCTTCCAATGATATATCACTATCGTTTTTATGTTTTTTGACGTACCGGAACAGTGTAGGATAAGTCACATCGCATTGTTTGGCGGCTTTTCGTAAGCTTATTCCTTCTCTATGGAGCCTTATAGCTTTGAGCATATTTTTAGATGAATGGTTGCCCTTTTTTCTTTCAGCTTTTTTTTTACGCGCCATCCTAAAAATATATACAAAAAATATTAAAAGTCAATCAATTAAAAAAAATAACCTAAAACAGTCAATATACCTAATTACATTTAATATAGCCTATGTCACTCTCGTGATCCGTGATCCATACTTAATGAATAAATAACATCGATTTAGCACGATATTTTAGACAACGAAACAAAGTGGCCACAGTTGGAACTTATCTGCGTTCTCTCCACTCTTCTCCACAGCATAGCTGAGGAAGTTTAATGGGAAGCACATTCTGGTAGCCTGTCTTGCCATAGTAATGAGAAGTATTTCTGCTATCAAGCTGATTAGGGTTGATAGCTCAAATTACATCTTTGTTGTTTTCGTAATCTCTATGATGTCATCTATCGATGGTATATGCGCCATGGCTCTCTTAACTGCTGCCGCGTACTTCCCCCTATAGATCCCCTCAGTCCTCACCATAAATAAGAAAGCCGTCATAGGCCCCAGACTCTGTACTATGGACGACCTTCTTTCTGGCGGGAAGCTGCTTTCTTCCAAAAGTACGTGATGCGCACCTGTTAATCCGTACTTAGATACCTGGAATGCAGTGTGTGTTCCGTCTTTCTTTGTTATAGGCATGATTCCGTGGCCTAACCGCAATTCATCCAATCGAAGTTTAAATGCAGCAAACATGTCTATGTAGGGTCCAATCGTTCCGTACCAGTTCTCGTCGTCATCTGCTGCATAGTTTTTATATGCCAATCTATTTTCCTTTAATACCTCCATCCATTTCTTGTGAACATCTTCCCTCATGATTGAGTAATCTACCCATCTGTAATGCACGTTATATTCAGTGCTTAGCATCTTACTTTGCATATTAGTATTGGTTCCTCTTACTTTCTGCCTATTTATATTGTGAGCGGTGAATATAATGCTCGTTATTTGGGAGGCCAAAACAACATCTTCTTTCATTTGCTCTCTCTCTTTGGCGTTGGCCTTTAAGGAATCCGCTTTTTTGGGGTCAGCAGGCGCTCTTAGCTTGGAGAGATGTGTCACTATGGATCTATACATATGTCACAACTAGTGATTTCAAGCTTCTTCAAATCTTACTTTCTTGTCCTCGTCTAAGAGCATTCTGGGTCTTTTGGGGTCTGGTATTTCTGTTTTTGTATCCGGATCCACAATGACATCTTCTCTTTTCCTCTTAATGCCGGTACTCGGGCCCGCCTGCGGCATCTCTGCGTCTTGTTCCGACATTTTGTTTCTTTTGACAAAGTAAAGATTGATGTAATAAGGATCTGTTGATACTGAGGTATATTGGTGTTCGAAATAATTCAGTCCATACATTAGTCAGTTCACACTATACAGTGTGTCCCTGGATAAAGTGCAACCCCGAAAGGGGGTGAAACTAGATCAAAAATTATCGACAAAAAAATAGAAAAAAAAAATTAAAAAAAAATTCGTATATACTTTATTGATGTATTAAAATTTTTATTACTCACTAATTACTCTATTTAATAAAAAAATTATTTCTTCCAAAGTAGTAGGTCTATTTTGTTAAAATAAAAACCATAATCATGTCAGATATGTGACGATGACGATAAAATAACAAATAACTCACAAACGAGTGGCTATCGTGACTTAAAGTTTAATTTTTGTATTAAAATTACATTTTTTAGGCTGTTTTTTTCCAATAAACTCCAAAAATCTTAAAATTAAGCCTATAATACTAGAAATTTTTATGACTTTTTATTGTTGTCTATCATAATAGCTTTTAAATAAAAAAAAACCTACGTTCTAACATAAAAAATGTGCTGGCTAGGAGCTTTTAAAGTTGACCACTGATTACGTCACCACTCAGGTAGAGACACGTTTTTTTTTTTGCTGCTCAGGTAGTATTAAAAATCAAATTTTAGTTACAACATTTTTATTTAACTTATTACATGTAAGTATGAAATAAGGGTTTTGTTTAATGCATTAAATGCTCAAAATGGCTTCCTTGTTGTTGTAGGCACATTGCCGCACGAAGAGCGATTTGTTGTGTGGCTCTAAGCACCATCTCTGGGTCACTTCTTATCTCATCGGCACATCGCATGATTTGATCTTGTAACTCTGCCTCGGTGTCTACGGTCGTTCTGTAGACTCTTTGTTTCATAACACCCCACAGAAAATAGTCTAGGGGTGTCAGGTCAGGTGAACGTGCCGGCCACCCGACTGGTCCATCCCGGCCGATCCACCTATTAGCGTAGTTTTCGTTTAAAAAACTTCGCACATTGCGCCCGTAGTGCGCAGGGCATCCGTCCATCTGCAAATACATCTGTTGCCTTGTAGCCAGCGGAACATCTTCCAGCAGTAGTGGCAGATCGTCTCTTAATAAGTTTAAAAAACTTTCGGCATTTAATGTTGCGGGTAAAATAACTGGCCCAATCAGCGTGTCGTCTATTAGAGCTGCCCATACATTAACTGAAAATTGCACTTGAAAAGTAGACGCCCTCTTTAGGTGTGGATTTTCCTCGGACCATACATGTAAGTTTCTGCAATTTGTGATTCCATTCCGGGTGAATTTCGCTTCATCCATCCATAAAATTTTTTTTAGGAATTGTGGATTATTTCTAATTTTTTGTTGAATCCACGTAGACATTACGCATCTTGCACGATTGTCTACATTTTCATGCAAATGCTGTACTCGCTGATAATGGTATGGATGCAATCCCTTCTTTTTCAAAATTCGCCATACGGATGTTTTTGATATACCGTGACGCAAAGCTAAGCGTCTAATGCAGGTTGTGGGATCAGCAAACAAATCGTTTAAAACGGCCTCTTCTATGGAATGGTCAATAATGGTAGCTTGTTGCTCACGGCGATCTCTTGCTAATCCAAGTCCGATGTTGGATAACTTTCGGTGAACTTCTTGGAAATTTCGTGCTGACGGTATAAGTCTGCTCGGAAACGCATTTATGTATGCAGAACGAGCGACTGTTGTGTGTCCACGTGACATACCATAATAATAATGGATGTCAGCGATTTCTCGCGGAGAGAACTCAGTCAATCGCGGGATCTCCACAACACAACAAAGTACAGTCAAAAACGTAACAAAAAGTCAAAAACAAAACAAAAGCAAAACAACGTAACAAAAACTTGAAGGCGCAGTAAGGTACGGTAGGCGGTAGCAGCGGCGAGAATATCGGAGCGACTGGCGTGCCTTGTTGTGAGTCCTGTTTCGATCCCCACCCTTCATCTTTCATAGAACAGGCCCAGCTACCATAATCTACAACAATATAAGTTAAAAAAGGGTCTCTACCTGAGTGGTGACGTAATCAGTGGTCAACTTTAAATGCTCCTAGCCAGCACATTTTTTATGTTAGAACGTAGGTTTTTATTTTATTTAAAAGCTATTATGATAGACAATAATAAAAAGTCATAAAAATTTCTAGTATTATAGGCTTAATTTTAAGATTTTTGGAGTTTATTGGAAAAAAACAGCCTAAAAAATGTAATTTTAATACAAAAATTAAACTTTAAGTCACGATAGCCACTTGTTTGTGAGTTATTTGTTATTTTATCGTCATCGTCACATATCTGACATGATTATGGTTTTTATTTTAACAAAATAGACCTACTACTTTGGAAGAAATCATTTTTTTATTAAATAGAGTCATTAGTGAGCAATAAAAATTTTAATTCATCAATAAAGTATATACTAAATTTTTTTAATTTTTTTTTTCTATTTTTTTGTCGATAATTTTTGATCTAGTTTCACCCCCTTTCGGGGTTGCACTTTATCCAGGGACACACTGTATATTATTTATTTAAAAGTTCTGGAAGTACAAGAAGTAATGTATATAATCTAGATAGAATTATTGCACTAGGTAAAAGCACTAATAAGCTAGATGAAAACACTACTTGGCTGCATACGGCGTTATGTACTAGCGGAGCGAAAACAGACGTGCATTCGCCGTCGGATCACGAAACAGACTCGTGCGGCGCCCCGCGTTCAGCTTTAGCCAGCGCACGGCGCACAAGCACATAAGTAGTAATAAAACCGGTTTGCTGTACTGCGATCTCTTCAGTCTCAGGTCCATTAGACGAGCATTCAAACGATGTCCTGTTTTTCTTTGATATGCCCGAAGCCCTAAGTCTTCATTTAACACCCTTTTCACCATGGTTCTGCTTAACCCCATCTGAAGGGCCAACAGTTTCTGCTTACGTTTGGGATTTCTTTGGAATTCTTGGGAATTCTACTTTTATTATTATACATATTTTACTTTTTAAAGTACTTTTATTTATTACATTAGTATAATAGTACATAGTACGCACTAAATAGAAATTTCACAGCCATCTCCTTGAAATTTTAAATGTGTAAAAGAAAATAAGAAAAACAATGAATTTGATTTAGGTGTATGGTTTCGAATAAATGTGGCGGATTTTTGAGATATGTATGAGTTTTTGATTCCCAACCACTACAGTTTTAATTCTAAAATCTCAACACATGTTAAATTTCATGAAGATCGGATCAAACACAAAAAACGTACCTATGTTCAAAATTAGTTTAGACGTTTGAGTCTAGTGGTTGCATGTTGAAACCAGCACATTACGTGTCTCTCAAAGCTTTCGTCGGTTAAATTAGGAAATTACTGCTGACAGCAACTGTAACAAAAAGATTTTCTGAATATTTTGCTATACCCAGAAGTACAAGAAAGAACAAGGAAATATTCGTTATTAATATATTATGTATAAAGTCACTACATAATAAGAATACTATTAACTTTTAAAATCTTACGTATGAACACTTACGTTTTAATGTAGTCATAAATTTTAGAGATGATAATTTGAAATTGTTTTTTTTCCGGTCCATGAACAATACTGTCCCAAATAACTTGAGAAAAAATTTTCTAAGCAACGATTCACACAATCGCGTTCCTTACTGCCGCCGGTGTGTCTTAACATGTCGAACTAAAACATAAAACATACTTATATTTTAAAATAATGTATGGAACACTATACTCAACTCGGCATTTACTAATAATAAATAAATATTGCTGGACATTTCACACACCGCTATCTAGCACCAAACTAAGCAGAGCTTGTACTATGGGGACCAGATAACTGATGGAATAGATTAGATTCGATAATACTTTATTGCACACCACGAAACAAATACATATAAAAAAAAACAACTACGTAAATCTATGGATACAATTGGCGGTCTTATCGCTAATTAGCGATCTCTACCAGACAACCTTTGGATGGAATACTTAGAATACTTAGGTATATACTTTTTTTGTTTGTAAATACATACATAATGGTTTATGGTACCGGCTGTGTACGCAGTCGAGAGGTGACAGACTATGTATGCGAGTGCCCATGAGTTGTTCAGCGCCGCCTGTCTGATAGGGATGAACGTCCAGTCCTGGTACATCTGATGGTACATGAAGTTTGGCATTCCTTCCACTCGACACCATCCGTGGTGTCGTATGGAATCTCTAGTCCATACGACACCACCCTAGTGATGTCCAGAAACGCGTGTTTTTGACTAACAGCTCCCAGTTCATTAAAATAAATAAATAAATATCAGACAACATCACATACATTGATCCGACCCCAAAGTTATTATTTCAAGTTATCTATAGTTAAACGATAATTAATAAAACAGAGTTTATGAAATATTATTTTTTTATTTCAGTGAAGTAAGTAGTTATGTAGGTATTAAAGAACGGACCGGAAATCTAGTCTTGCAGCGTGTCCACAATTGTTGTTACGTGCTTGTAATAGGCCTTAATGAACTTTCCTTTTAGTGTGTCTTTTCCGGGAAAAAAAACTTTCAGCCAACAATTTTGCTGTATTTAATACAATCTGAGCATCACTCAAATGGTCCGTTTGGGTACAATTATCCTTCATATTTTGTTCCGTTTGCGTTTTCATTGACATATAAATGTCTGGTGTGACGTCGTCATCTCTACACTCTACAACAGGGGTCGGCAACCTTATGCTATAGCCGGGCCACATATGTTGCCAGAGTATCAGTGCGGGCCGCACTTATATTTATATGTTCGGGCATGTATTTTTAATATTTGAAATAAAACGCATATATATTCATACAATTATCTCTTTTTTAATTGAACTACTATACTAACATAAAAGTAAGAACTAGTGAGATTTTTGAGGCTGCATTTGACTTGCAAGTTTTTTAACGTCTGCTTTCATTTTAGTAGTAGACACGCGCAGTATCGCGTCTAAATGTTCATCCGTTAACCGCGAACAATTCTTATTTTTGCGGTAGTTGAGAATTGAAAAAGTCTGCTCACACAAATATGTACTACCAAACATAGTTATTATCTGCTGAGCAAACTTTTTCAATTCTTTGAAGTTTTCAGAACTCAAACCTCCGTAGAACTGTATCAAGTCAGTGCTTTCCTTAAATGCCGTTTTAAGTGTGCTATTACTTTGCAAATCTACTATGTTAATTTGCAAATTGCTTGGTATCTCACTAATATCAATTGCAAAAGGGTTTTGGAATATTTCCATGTTAAGGGAGCTCTTTTTAAAGTCGGTGAATCGATTTACAAACTCAGTTTGTAGTTGTGTTAACACGTTTCTCATTGTAATATTTTGCCACACAAAATTATCTCCAGCTTCTTCCACGGCTTTCTTGCAATTAGGAAAATGGTCAAGCTTTTTTTCATCAATATGCTTGATAAACAGTTTCAGTTTCATTTCAAATGACTTTACATCTGTATACATATCGCAAATCAATTTATTTTTTCCCTGCAAGCGTTTGTTGAGCTGATTCAGGTCCTTAGTCAAATCAGTCAAAAAACCAAGATCGATAATCCACTGTTTGTTAGTAAGCTCTTCTACTGGCTTTCCTTTCATCTCCATGAAGTTGCCAATTTCTTTCCTCAAATCAAAAAACCGTTCCAAAACGGCACCTCGACTGAGCCACCTCACTTCACAGTAGTAAACCACGTCACCATGTTCAGCTTCCAGATCTTCCAAAAACTTTTGGAACTGACGGTGTGTGAGCCCATTTCTTCTTATAAAATTAACAGTGGATGTTACAGTATCCATTATTTCTTTCCAGGATATAACTTTGGAGCACAATGCCTCTTGATGGACAATACAGTGAAAAATCAATGGCACAGTAGATCCAGAATCTTTCACTTTGCTGATGATTCTCCCAACAACACCTTTGTTTTGACCGCTCATGTTTTTGCCTCCATCGGTAGTGACACTTGTTAACTTTTCCCAGCTTAATTGCAATGAATCCAGAGCTTGTTCCACATGGTGAAATAAATCTTCTCCCGTAGTTGTACCTTTCAAACTGCACATTTTCACAAGCTCTTCGTAAACAGTAAAGTTTTCGTCAATGCCGCGTACAAATATGAGTAACTGTGCTGTATCCGACACGTCCGTACTTTCATCCATCGCTAAAGAGAAGCAGTCGAAAGACTGCGCCTTATCCCTGAGTTGTTCACACAAATTAGCACCCAAGTCTTCAGTACGTCGGGTGCAAGTTCTTGCAGAGAGACTAAGACTTTCAAACATTTTTTTCTGCTCTGGGCATATTTCTTCTGCGATAGCTAAGACACACTCTTTTACTAATTCACTATCGGTAAACGGACGTCCACTTTTTGCAAGAATCTCTGCTACCCTGTAACTGGCCCGAACATTCGATTCGCTGTTGTCTGCCACAACCTTAAATATGTTTTGTTGATTTTGTAATGACGATTTCTAAGTGGAAATTTTCCTTTTACGTATTTCTCCTTCAAGACAGTCAAATTTAGCTTTGTGCTCGGTGTCGTAATGTCGCTTCAGGTTATATTCCTTTACTACAGAAATACTCTTTTGACAAATCAAGCATAACGGTTTTCCTTTAAACTCGATAAAAAAGTATAATTCTGTCCATAATTCGTTAAAAACTCTTTTTTCTTCTTCTATCTTCCTTTTTCTTGAAGCCATGTTTATATAATTATTCTGTAACAATAATGAAAAAAATTAAATTCGTTGTAAAATTATATGTTCCAGTTAGCACCTACAAATTCAACTCCACATTCAAATAATAATTAAAACATGACACACTCGTAACTAACTTCATGTCATGTAACTACTATCCCCGTCCTTATAACATTTACCCATCAATCTGAAGGTTCACATTAACAAGCAGTAAATAAAATAAAACAAAATGCTCGCGAGTGCATACAACTTACCTCATACGTCGTGCGTGAGAAGCTATCAGCGAAGGGAAGAAAGGTGAAACGAAACGCGTAGCTAGCAACCAGATGAGACGTGAGTTTCCGGCGAATTTCCACAACCGAATGTGGCGAGAGCTGCGCGCGGCTGTGATTTTAACTAAAACCGGTCGCTTTGAATTTTTTCGCCGCCGCACACCTGCGTCTAATCAAAGACTGCCGCCCCGCCTATTGTCTCAAAGGAGCCGCCCGCCGCCGCACGTGCGGCGGATAAACGCAAAAGAAATTGCCAAGAATTGAATAAGTACAGCAAATATTTATTTTCGGTAGAAACAATACATAACATCACAGTCTTGATAAACAGTTCTTAAGAAATGAAATAGAGGTACATTTTTATCACCCCGCGTGGGAGCGAGCTTTCAAGAATACTCTGATGGCCCAGCAGCATGGCCGTATAAATTCTAGTGAATTTATATGGCCTTTTGCTTCGGTATTTTTTTCTTACGGACCTCAGGGTTGCGGGCCGCACCGAGATAGTCTACGGGCCGCATGCGGCCCGCGGGCCGCCGGTTGCCGACCCCTGCTCTACAACATACTCTTGAGTATCCTGCATTTCAAACACATCATCGGGCGAGAGTTGGTATTTAGGTTGAAAACTCAAAATTGATTGACTCTCCATACTTTCTAAATTATGTTATTAAGTATTTATATATTTCTAAATACAATAGTAATAGCACAGTGAACAAAACAGAAAACAACTGAATTCAGAAACGCCACAGTGACATACTTATATTCTTTAATGTCATGTGCTAGCATTATGGAAACATTAAAAAAGTTTCTACTCCGATTTACCCGATGATGTGATACTCTGTTTAAAAAAACCTCTATCTGAGTTCATCTAAAGCCTTGGCCACAGTGATATCACCATTGATTAATTGTAGTGTTGCCCAAATGCAAGAACAAGACGAGACTTAGCCAGTCTTGGTCTTGGTCTTGCGCCAATACACCTGGTCTTGGTCTTGGTCTTGGTCTTGCGCTCCCAGTCTTGGTCTTGGTCTTGGTCTTGCAGCAAGAGTCTTGCAAGTCTTGCAATTACCTATTAGTCTATTACTATTTATTAAAGTTTACTTTAAATCTTAGAAAAACGTATTAGAATTGGAACATTGTGAGCTTAAATTAACATAGCCATAGTAAAGATCAAGCAGATTAATAAATAACTGAAGATTTGATAAGAAATTCGAAAAATCAACTGACCTATATGTCGTTTTCCATGGAAGTAACTGTTTCTTAATAAACATTTATGATTTATAAGCTTACATTTGCTAAAACATGTAAAAAAACAAATTAATTACAATAACTTGACTGTATTTTAAAGAACAACACTTATCTGTCTAGAAAGAGATTGAACCCTCAACTTATAAGAAATTTAATAAAAGAGTTTTACGATTTATCATTTATTTGAATAAAAAATAAAATACAACACAAATCAACAGCTTTATCATTAGGTTATGATACTTTATATAATTTTTTTTGACCAAGAATTAATACAAAGTAACCATCTGGCTGACTCATCACTTAACCTATTTCTATGTTTTCTAATTACTAATGATGCTTTAGAAAATAACCTCTCAGCAGGTACTGAAGTTGCAGGTATTGAGAGAAAATCACGGGCCATTTTCGATAAAATCGGATACTCTGTCTCATGCGTCCTCCACCAATCTAAAATGTCTTCCGAGCTGGCAGTTCTTGGTTTTCTTAGGTACTCCTCCAACTCGTCTATCACCAAGCCTTGAAGACAAGATCCAGATGACGTCGAGGGACATTCATAGAGTTTATCAAAGTCTATTACGTCTTCATCTTCATCACATACTTTATTTTCTTTTTCTGGTAATTCCAGAGATTTGTTCAGTGAGTGTAGACTTTTATATTCTTCATAAAGTTCATTGAACTTGCGCAGACTTTCTGTTTTAAGTTGCTTCCCCCACATTGTCAGGTCAAAAGTCTGAGCCTTATGCCTTGGGTCTAAAATTAAAGAAGTACAATAAATCCAGTTGCTCTTCTTGTAATGTTTAAGCATTTTGTCTCGAGCTGCTTGGAAAGCTAGAATGAGCCTTTCATCCACTTCAGATCGATTAGGTTTCTCATCTAACTGTTTTACCATGGATTCAATTTTATCTAGCAAGAGATTGAATGATACAATGACTAGCGGTAATGTAACATATTTGTCTCCACCAAGTTTTGTACTTAAAAGTTTAAAGTTTATTAGAAATTTATGTAATTTTTCGAGTACCTGCCATTCATTAGCTGTGATTTGAAAATCATTTAATTCGGTGACAGAACTGCACAATATGTCAATGCCCGCTCTCACTTTTAAACCAAATCCAATCATATCATGTGTGGAATTCCATCTCGTTGGACAGTCAAGAATGGCATTTAGATTTGATGGCACGCCAGCTGCTTCACAAGCAGACTGAAACTTCTTCTTCACTATCTCACTTCTTTTTATTTTACTGGAAATACTGCGTAACTTTGTTACAGATGTACGCGAGTCAGCAATATTTGGTGCAGATTCTTCATCTTCCTCATCCTCAGTTTCGTCTGCATAGTCTTCGTACTGCTGATCTTGCGCGTTAGTGTCAGACTCACAGTGTAATGCTAAGGTCTTTAATAAATCTTGTACACCAAGGTTTAAAATGTGAGCAAAGCACCGGAAATGTTGATTGTCTGAATCAAAGTGTGGCGGCAGCTGTTTGCCCAGTTCATACATAAATTTGGTATTTGCAGTTGCGTTGTCGACCGTGATACCTTGTATTTTATCAATTATGCCATATTCCAATAAACATTCATGGAAAATCGTTGCAATATCTTCCCCAGTATGTCGACCGCGTGATGGTATAAAATCAAGAACTACAGATTGATACTTCCATTCGTTGTCTATATAATGAATAGTAACCCCGTAGTAACTCCTACCAGCAATTGACGTCCACCCATCAATGGTAAAAGACATTTTAGATGATAATTGTTGAAGTCGTTCCTTGAGATTCAATTGGAGCTCTTCAAATCGCTCTTTGACTTTCCTTCTAAGTGTAGACCTTTTAGGAAACACCATATTAGGGCAAATACGTCGAAAATATACTTGTGTAGCTTCGTCATCGAAAAATGAGAAGGGAAGATATTTTTTCACCACCCAATCAACTGTAGCTGTCGTGATGTTGTCACTGCTGTTTTCCGACTGAAACAAAACAATAAATCTTGTGTTATTATTTAAAACATACTAGGTTTGAGCGTATAAGAGGAGGAGGTTTGTTGTTGTTAAATCGAGAAAATCGTTAAATTGATATTTGTTATATTAAGGTTGCACTGTACTGTAATTTACCAAAATAAAGTACTTAGTTGTTACTGGCCGATTAAATGAAAATGATAATGAGTCGTGCTCGAGCCGTCGTACAGTGCGGACGTCTCTGGGGCGTCGTTACGCTGCCCGTTGAATATACGAAGATTCGATCGTCGTTAGTGGTCGAGGCAACATCGCCTATAAAAGGCTCCTCAGATCGCGCGGCACGCATTCGATCGTCGTTAGTGGTCGCCGCTATAGCATGCAGCGGCCACACCTTAGGAACCTAGGCTGGTAGAGGGGGGCTCGAGTGCCGAAACACTTTGTTGTAGCAACGGCGTGTTTCGGCCCTCGAGTCGGCACGGTCACTCCCCGTGCTAGTGCTCGTTGCTTCGGCGTCAACGCAATCCACCTCAAGTGGCGAGGCAACCAGGCAACTGTAGAAGGCCTGAAAGTAGCGATAGGAGTTTTTATCGTTGCCAGATACTGCGTCCTGTTCCCTTCCAGTCGTAGCGGTTCTCCGTTCCACTGGGTCAAGGGGAGTAAGGAGGAGAGGGTGCATCTGTGTACGGCGCGCACACTTATGCAACTTAATATATCCTGCGCATCTGACTTGGCTTTGTCATTCCGAGTTTAAAAAAGTCCTGGGCTTGGTCTAATACCTGGACACGGGTGGCCTAAGGAGAGGAGAGTGGTCGCTCTAGCACTGCATCGGGGTGACAGTGTGGTTCGGCAGCACTCTTTGAGACAAAGCAGCTTTATTTAGAGAGGCACTGCTTTCCTCGCTCAGCCGGGGAGGGGGCTATTCCTCGCAATAAGAATAAATCTAAAAACATGCAGATGAATATGACTTTTGGTGCGTGGAATGTACGTACTCTTTTAGACCGACCCAACAACCTCTGCCCAGAACGTAAAACCGCCATTGTGGCTCGCGAGCTCAAACGCTATGACGTCGACATAGCCGCTCTCAGCGAAACACATCTAGCTGACGAAGGTGAGCTTGTTGAACGTGGTGGTGGGTACACTTTCTTCTGGAAAGGCACACCAGCTTCTGAGCCTAGACGGTCAGGAGTAGGCTTTGCTATTAAAACTACTTTAGCCTCTAAGTTGGAAGAACATCCAGTTGCTATCTCTGATCGTGTCATGTCCTTACGTTTCCATCTTCGAAACAATAAATACTTAAATGTTATCAGCGTATATTCGCCAACACTCGACAAAAGTGATGACGTCAAGGACAAATTTTATGAGGAAGTGTCAGAAGTGCTGACTAAAATCCGGCGCTGTGAGAAAGTTTTGCTTCTTGGCGACTTTAATGCTCGCGTCGGACGTGATTTTGAAGCTTGGCCTCGGGTGATAGGGCGACATGGCATTGGTAACATGAACAGTAATGGGCAACTGTTACTAAGCCTCTGTTCCCAATTTCATCTGGGTATTACCAATACCATGTTTAGACTCCCAAATAAATACAAAACTACCTGGATGCACCCAAGGTCCAAGCATTGGCATCTTATTGATTATGCTATAGTCCGTCAACGGGATATAGCGGATGTCAAAGTAACGAGAGTAATGAGGGGCGCAAACTGTTGGTCGGATCACCGACTTGTTGTTACAAAACTATTTTTGCGTCTTAGCCCTTGCCGTAGACCTCGCAGGGCTAAGCCTAACTGTCTCCATCTGAAAAAGCTAGAGTCTGCTGAAATATTGGCAAATTACAGGGAAGCTGTCAATACCTTTACAGCAGGCATACACCCCGAAGATGAACAGTTAGACGAGGGCTGGAAACTGTTAACTACAAATACCATCAATGCGGCTACTGAGATCTTAGGCCAAAAACCTCGTGTCTGTGAAGACTGGTTTGACGAAAATGATAATACATTGACAGTCGCCCTAGAAAAACACCGCCAGCTCCTTCGAAAGGAAAATCAGACAACTGCTTCTGAAAAAATAAAGGAGAGTACGAGCCAAATAAGGAGACTAACTCGAAACGCAAAAGATGAGTGGTGGCTGAACAAGGTTCGCTATATTCAGTGGCTTGCTGATTCGAATAGACTCGGCGATTTCTTTAACGAGATTAAAAAGTTAGTAGGAAGTCCACATCGAGTAAACGTACCACTGAAATCACTTTCAGGTACCCTCCTGGTAAGCAAAGGAGAAGTTCTTACTCGCTGGGCAGAACACTATAACAGCTTACTCAATGTGGATCGTTCTGCTGACATAAACTATTTAGCATCACTTCCTGCCTTACCACAAGCCGTAGATCTGGATCAGCCTCCTTCTCTTGAGGAAGTTATCATCGCCATCAAAGCGCAGAAAAACAATAAGGCTGTCGGCATCGATAACATACCAGGAGAACTATTAAAATATGGCGGAGATGAGTTGCACTACAAGATTTGGCAATTTTTCCAGCGCATGTGGGAAATGGAGTTCGTTCCTCCTAGTTTTGGCGTATCACTAATTTGCTCTTTGTATAAAAATAAAGGTGATCGATCTGTTTGCAACTCTTATAGGGGTATATCACTTCTGTCTACTCCAGGAAAAACTTTTGCCAGAGTACTCTTAAATCGTCTTATGGAGCTCTCTGAAAGTATATTGCCTGAAACGCAATTTGGGTTTAGACCCAATCGCGGCACATGCGAGGCCATATTCTCTCTTAGACAACTGCAAGAGAAAAGCAGGGAACAGTGTCAACCTCTGTTTCTCTGTTTTGTTGATCTGGAGAAAGCTTTTGACAGTGTACCTCGCGAAGCTTTGTGGATTGTGCTTTCGAAACTTGGTTGCACCGACAAATTTATACGCTTGATAAGACTTCTTCACGACAACGTGACTTGTTGCGTAACCGTCAATGGTGAGCAGACAGAGCAATTCCCTGTCACTTGTGGTGTAAAACAAGGCTGTGTATTAGCACCCACTCTTTTTGCTCTGTACTTTTCCGTTGTCGTGAGGGAGACTTTACAAGCCAACACCGAAGGGATCCGCATACGTTTTCGCACAGATGGCAGTATCTTTAACCTGGCTAGGTTAAAAGCGCACACAAAGGTATCGTATGACCTCATTACCGAATTGATGTATGCTGATGACCTATGTTTCGTTGCGGAATCTTCTGAGGGACTCCAGGACTTGATGACTCGGCTTGACGCTGCGTGCTGTAGATTTGGCCTCAAAATTAATATTACAAAGACAGAGGTGATGGCCATGGACACTGTTAACCAAGCTCCACTGAATCTGCAAATCGATGGAAAGCCCATAAAACAGGTCGATACATTCAGATATCTGGGAAGCAGCATAACAACAAAATGCGACCTTGACTCGGAGATCAACAGCAGACTTGGCTCCGCTATGGCTGCTTTTGGTAAACTACGAGTCCAGGTATTTCGCTCCCATAACATCAAATTGAGTACCAAGATTAAGGTGTATATGGCTATTGTACTTCCTAACATCTTGTACTCGTCAGAGACATGGTGCCTGTATCGCAGACACATACGCACGTTAGACAGATTCCATCTGAAATGCCTCCGCGACATTCTTAACATCAAGTGGTCGGATCGGGTCCGTAATACCGATGTTCTACGACGGGCTAATGTCTGTGGCATAGAGGCATATTTGATGCGGCGTCAGCTGCGTTGGTGCGGGCACCTGTCTCGGATGTCTGATGAGCGAAGGGCGAAACGCATTTTCTTCTGTGAACTAGAACATGGTAAGCGGAAACGCGGAGGTCAGTTCCTACGTTTCAAAGACGTACAGAAGAGGCACATGAAGAGGTGTTGTATCGATCCGTCGCGCTGGGAGGCTCTCGCTGAAAAACGACCTGAATGGAGGCGTCATGTTCAGGACAAAGTGTACGAGTTTGAAGAAGAAAGGAGGCAAGAACTAGACTTAAAACGAGATCAGCTTAAAAGTCGACCGCCGGCTAATATCAATTACAACTACATTAATGGCGCCTTAACTTGTGTTCATTGTAACCGGACTTTTAGCGCAAAAATAGGGTACATCAGCCACATACAGGCTAAACACCTAGGCCAATAATCACAAAGTCAAGTCTCTGTAGCCGAAATCGGCTAGGAGGATTATTATTATTATTATTAAATGAAAATATGGGTGTTTATAAAAAATATTTAAGACGATAATTACATACTTAATATGTCGCACCCCTAGATGAAAACTGTGAAAACACCACTAACTCAAAAATACTTACGTAAGTTAATGGCGTTTTTGAAAGTATCGCATGAATAGCTACGCGGAGTTAAAATTCTTTTAACTGTTAAAAAAATATTCTTACCTGTCCACTTCTTCCAGCGGTTACTAAAAAGCTTGTGATATCTCCACTTAATTTTGGTTTAACAGGAAGAAATATTTCTGATTCCTTTTTGTGGAAAGATATTAGATGTTTCCTTAAGCCTGAAGTGTTTCTGTTTTTCATTTTTATTTCAATCTTTTTATGTTGGCACAATTTACAGAAGGCAGTTTGGGATGCATGAATTATTTCGAAAAACTCCTCAAATTTGCTTTTGGGTCTTTTAGATCTGTGACTCAAACTCTCGTTACTCGGACTAGAATAATTTGAATCTTCGTCACTCATATTAAATTGTACACGTGATACGTTTTTAGAAAACAACGAGAATTAGTAAAAACAATTATTAAGTTAGACTCGAAGCACAGCTCAATTGGAAATGACTGGAATTAAAATAATTCCTTTATTTATAGTACGTTTCCTTGCTTTCTACCGCGCCGCCTCGCTACGTGCCGGCTCTATGAAAAGGATGCCGCCGCAAATCAAACAATGCCGCGTGCGGCGTACAAACACACACTAAATATAACCTACTTGTACAGACGCGACGCGTGAATAAAATAGAATTAGTGCCAATCACTATTCTTTACATATAAGTGAATGTTTTGGCGTACATCTATACTAATATTATAAAGCTGAAGAGTTCGTTTGTATGTTTGATGACAGAAGTTTTAAAATAAATAAATAAGTCCTGAACGTCACTATACCTCCAAAGTTACTATTCCTCGTGGACGAAGTCGCGGGCACAGCTAGTAAATACTTACTCTCATCATCTCTCTCAGAGATATTCGGGCTGGTAAGTAATACAAAACTCTTATCGCAGGCTTTTTATTTTATTAGTAGGTAAGTACCTACGCTTTTTATATTATTTTATTAGTTTCGTAGAATTTTTTTACACGTTTCAAGGATATTTAAAAGTGGCTACAATATTTATTAAACGGGTGATATTTGAACACTTTTTTGCTATTTTTTCTTGTAAAAACTTAAGAAATATAATGACTAAATGTACAACAATAGTACCTAAGTAATTAGTTTAAAACCATATAAGTAATCAATATTATAATATATACTTACTATAATGAATTAATATGACATCTACTACCTATCCTTACAATTTTATCCTAATCATAATACTACTTGCGTGATCAGTATAATGTATTCATTTTCATTCTAAGCACTCTGAAACTTATTTATTCTTTGGAACACCTGTAAGTACTCTACTAGGAAATTATTTTGCATGAGTATACCTACGCCCTATGGCGGCAATCAAATAGTGTCAAATGTTATGATTTCGGCGTGGCGGCAACGATTGTTTTAGATTTCAAAAGAAGCCGCCGGCGCGTGTATCATAACCATGTACTTCCGAAAAGCGGCAAATTTCTTTGAGAAGTAAGTACAAAACCTTTGACGCCGCATTATCAAAGTGCCGATGGTTAAAACATAACTATGCATGCACTCAGTTTGATTTTAATAGATATTTTTTTATTCGCTATGTTTATGGTATTAGTCGTAATGCGCATAGGTCCAGTTTTTCATATTCTTTGATACAGTTTTTTGCGTCTCATAGAATTCCTAAGCGTACCTACCTATACACCGAACTGTTACACCTAACTACTCAGTGAAATAGCGCTAAGTCCTAGCTGCAAGACGCAAGAGTCTTGCAGGCTATGTCTTGTTCTTGCTCAAGTCTTGCACGGTCAGTCTTGGTCTTGGTCTTGCTAAAAATACGCGGTCTTGTTCTTGGTCTTGGTCTTGCAAAAACGCAAGAACAAGACCAAGACTGCAAGACCAAGACTGAATTTGGGCAACACTAATTAATTGCATTTGAACATCAAGTATAAAGTCATCATCCACAATGTACATATTTACTCTTCCTTTTTTGTTCTAAAGCTTCCATACCTAAGTATTTATTCACTTTATTCATGGTTCTGGTCAAAGTAACTGTTGTCTTGTTTATTCCCTTTATAAGTTTCGAATGAAAACCTTCGGATACATTATCGGTACGATGTCTTTCACCATATACGCTAAAAAGATCTGGGGAGTGAATTTTTAACCAATAATTTTCGATGTAACGTCTCATCTGGTCATGTTTATATTATTAATTCTATAAATTTGGATTTTGATATACTCCCATCCTTCTGAAGTACATTGTGGTGGCAAGAGCGGTAAGGCCGCTGTTAGAGAGACAATTCTTTTTTCCGGTTTGGTTTCATTATTTTTAAACTTTTTGGCATTTTTACTAATATTTTTGCACCAGTGATAATAGCAGCCTTTTATTATTACATTTGGATATTCTTCTTTTATAGCGTTAATTGCTGCGGACTCATAGTCACAATGTACTTTATAGGGTTTAAATTCTGGTAATTGTGATTGAATCATGTGGAATAATAACTCATAGCTTTTCTGTGTTCGATTAGTCATAAATGCACTGATAAGTGGTACCACTTTTGTTTCTTCAAAAGTGCTGCCTATGTCACCAAGAATATTGTAAATTTGTTGGAAGGGAGTCGGGCAGACTGCAAAAGTTCCATCAACGAAATACTCAGTGATTTTACAAATCATTACACGACAACGTTTGGGATAAAACACCAATATGCGAGTACCATCATAATAGTAATCCGCTAATATAGACTCGCGAAATCTTACCGGTACAGTGACCTCATTTATAGATTTAAAAATTGTAGCGGGAACTCCAAGTTCTTTATATCTTGCATCATAAAGCAATTGTTTAATACTTTTAAACTTTGGAATTGCATTCAGTAAATCATGACCTTTTTCTTTCAATGTAAACACATTATCTTCATATAAGGTTGGTATTGGTTGGTCAGATGTAATTACCTTATTTCGTAATGCGTTTGTTACCAGCAAACGGTCATTTGCAAAAGCGTCTCTTCCGCAAGTGTGACTTTGTCCTTTTGAAGCTAGTGCATCTCCATAACACTGAGCCGTTTTTATATCCCTTGTGACGGTGAAATTTATACGTTTGCCAGAGCAAAGCTGTTCCGCCATTAGTTTTTATGTATTTTATGTCGTCAGTATTAGTATCCATGTCCATTGTGAAAAATTAAAATATTCGGACGGGAAGACAATAATATGCAAATTGCAATGAACAATGTCAAGATGACCATTTGAGTGACAGATAAATATAAACTTTATCAAATGACATACCTCATTAATGAAACTGCTTGAACTTAATTGGAGTTTTCATATCAACAACTTTGTATGTACAGCCTTGGCCAAAAGTATTAGGCACCCTAAAATTTCCTGACTTTTTCATGTTCAAGGTGAAAAATGACACTAGTTTGTTTTCCAAATTACTATATTAACATAAAATTATAAAAATACACTAATATTTAGTTGTCCCCCCCTTTGCATTGATCACAGCAGCAATTCTTTGGAGCATGCTGCTTACAATCTTTTTACATTCGGCTGCACTTATGGCGTCCCACTCTTGAATTAACGCATTTTTTAAAGTGGTTTTGGATGTTATGCTGTGCTCTCTGACCTTGCGCTTCAGAATACCCCAAAGATGCTCGATAGGGTTCAGATCTGGGGATTGCGCCGGCCATTCTAACAAGTCGATATTGTTGTTTCTAAACCAGCGCATGGTGGTCGCTGATTTATGACAAGGAGCATTGTCTTGTTGGAATTTGACTCCATCCATGTTTGTGTCGCCGAAAATGCGTGTAAACGAAGGCATTAGCGCAGTTTCGAGCACATTTATGTACTTTTCACTGTTCACACGGCCTTCGCAAACGAACATTTCGCCAACACCATCAGCTGTCATGCAGCCCCAGATCATTATGCTACCTCCCCCGTGTTTAACAGTGGAAACCACGCAATCGGGATGATATTCCTCGCCGACGCGACGCCTCACGAAGGTTACACCCGCAGTTCCAAATAACTGTAACAATGAAAAAAAGTAGAGTTTAAATGTGTGCTCATTATTTTTAAGAAAGTAGACTAAAATAACAGTGATCAATGTTATCGTTCTTAAGGAATAGTATAAAAGCTTACCTCAAAGTTTGATTCATCGGACCAAACAACATTTGACCAATCCTCCTCTGTGAAGTGTTGGTATCGTAGAGCCCATTCTAAGCGGTTCTTTTTGTTATTTTCCGAGAGCCATGGCTTCTTTCTTGCTTTACACCCCTTTAAACCTGCATCTGCAAGTCTTCTTCTTGCCGTTCGAGCACTAATAGGGTATTCAATTTCCTCGGATAGGACGGCAGCGAGCTCATAAGAAGTTTTTTTGCGGTCCTTCAGAGACTCGCGGACGAGTTTTCTGTCCTGGCGCTCAGTAGTCACGCGTTTTCTGCCAGTCCGTATTTTATTTGCGTGGGAACCAGTCTCCGCAAACCGTTTAATAGCAGATTGTACTGCGCACCGCGAACATTTTACAAGTTTGGCAATCTCTACTTGGGACTTTCCTTGTTCGTGTAGCAACTGGATTTTAATACGTTCTTCGTAGCACAGTTCACTTTTTTTCGGCATTTTCGAAAAAAGAGAATCTTATTTTCACCACTAAATCACACACGGAAGCTTCTTTATGCTATGAATAACAAATGCAGACTGATAATCATGTTGAGTATTTTTTGTAAAATACCCATAATTTGGGTTCCGGCTCACCAGAGGTTTTATGACCCATAGAATAAGGTTATCTAGTGTTTAAATAATCGTTTGACGGCACCGGCTTGGCTTTTATTAAAAATATTTGCTGTTTTTTAAATACGTTCTGAGATATCCATGTTTTAGAGGGGTGCCTAATACTTTTGGCCAAGGCTGTAGGTAACCTCACTATTAGTCGGTGGTGTCGTATGGACTAGTGATTCCATACGACACCACCGATGGTGTCGTTTTAGTGGTGTCGAGTGGAAGGAATGAAGTTTGGGCCGGGCTCGATCTTGTTAATGCCCATCTGTATGGCCATGTCGAGAGGAACGACGGCCAGTTCTTGGGCCTGGACTCTCTGGGCATTGTCGAGGGGAATGACGCGGGGTAACAAACGGCCCGCCGGTCGGAATCGTCGTATCGGAAAGGACGAAGCAGGGTCTAACTCGGCGCAGGACAGGTCTAGGCTGTGGATCATCAACAAGGACCTGACCAAGGGTGCGACATCCCGATACCCGGACTGGTGTTGGCGTATATACTTAGCCAAACTCACAATCGAGGCCGCGTCTCGGACCGCAAGGCCGCGGACCACAGATGACATGGCCGCGGAGGCATTTGTGTCTGACAATCTTTGGGACAGTTGTTCAAAGTGGGCTGTGTAAGTGGCGTGAACTGGGTCGGAAGGGTCGGCAAAGGTGGTAGCCTGCACGGACCGGGCAAGGAGGGAACGACAGTAGGTGTATGAGTCGGATGGTGCGGGGGGGGGGCGAGGTCGCCGGCCGTGGAGAGCTAGGAGCACCAGATGGAACAGGAGAGCCATGATTGCCACTGCTGTCAGTACTAGAAGAGGAACCCACAGAAGTGGCTGCCGAAGCCAGGGTCTGGCTCTCCTTAGAAGGCTGCGCATGAGAGGGACCTGCGACCGAGTCTGTTGCCGCCGCGACATCACGTACGATTGCAACGGGGACATCCTCAAGTGACCGTTTTTGGCGAGAATGGACGCGTTGGAGCTGCCTTGTGTCGGTGTTAAATCCATGGGTCTGCATGTATATACGTCTCTTATCGACCTGGGACAAATAGGCAACCCTAGAATCGTTGTGATCCATGAGGAGTCCGGCCCGATGGGTGACTCGCTCTCGGGTGTCAGTGGAGGTCCACTGTGTATGGCCAGCTCGGTACCGTATAGCTGGAATGAATGACCGTACGACGGTGTTAAAAGTTGTGTAGGGCACGGACTTAGTCGTGGCCATGAATCCACAAGCTACATACAGTACAGAAGGCACCATCTGAGGTATGAAGCCAGTTAATTGGCCGATTACTTTAATATAAAGGTACCGAAGTGGGAAGTAACAGTCCTAATAAGATTGATTTAAGATTAAAAATATGAGCATACCAATTCTTTCTGAATATTTTCATTTCAGAGCTTGTCCTCTAGGAACTTAAGTTGAGCCAACTCTGTGTGAGGAAAATTAGGCAACAGAGATGGTTTGTTTTCAAATGGCAGGTTCAGTTGACTGAGCTTTGTTTCAATGGCCTCCATTTTACGCATTGTGTAAGATACATATTTATTTGTTTCTTTAAGCTCTGTCATGATTGTATCTGCAAAGAAACAAAGAGAAACATTTTTAAATATTTAATAAAACTATTATGTACATGTCACATTCCCTCATTTTATTTGAAATGCTGCTTTATGCAGGAGAGGGCAAAAACTACCAAATAAAAACTATTTGATTGTAGACCTTTAGAAACACTAAAAACGCTGTCAAACTTACTTATGCTCGATCACTCGAACTGGGATGGATCGGCATTACAGATTCATGTTCATTGGCATCGTTAGGAGACTGGACCATAATTTCATCAGGTGGGTGGTTTTCATCGGCGATTGTTATTCTGGCTTATATTAGACATTTTTGTCTCAAGAGGCGGTGCAGATAAGGTGTCTGTTTGATCAGGTAATATATCAGACATTTGGGTCTCAAGAGGCGATGCAGTTAAGGTGTCAGTGTGATCAGGTGGTGATGATGACTCAGTCGGTGTGAGGGTCTCGAGAGGTGATTGATGCATCTTCATTTCTTTACTTATAATACTGTAGTATTTAGGTGTGAGCTTTGCATATTCTTTCCGCCTTTTAATTTTAGGTTCAGTCTGCAACAAAGTAGTCTATTGCAGCCTAATGTTTTTTCCTAGTTGTGGATCCACAACAGGTTATCCACAAAGACAAAAGTTACCATAATATTTCTTACCAAGAAACACTACATTAAGTATATTTTTTATTGAATGGTGCATATCCCAATAATTTTTTTTATTGATTTAAGTGGTCATTAGGTGAATGACCACTTTCCTCAAACAACCATTGCACTTTACTAAAACTTTACTTTACTTTTCTAAAAGTTTCCAGCTTCATAACAAGTGTTTGTAAAAAAATGCTGTTACTATAGTAAAGACAGGCTAAAAATTAATAAAAAAGGTAATGGGTTTCAACAACATGCACCTGACAAAAAGGATTTTCCAGCATTTTTCTACTTAATAGATCGTTTCTTTTAGTAAGATTTACAAAAGTGGATTCATTTAATTATTTGATTATCAAGTACAACTATTGATATTTTGTAATTTGGGTTGTCTTGGGCTACTTTTTGCAGGAACTTATATACACAAGTCCCGATTTCAATGGCACCTCGGTTACCTAGTCCTTCATGCCAAAAATAACACGATGTTGTCTTATTTTTTATGTCGGTTACCTGAAAAAATAATAGTTATCAGCATAGGTGCCTCCATATTAAGCATGAAATTATTCTATCTAGGGAGAACTTACCGTGAAATTGTAGCAATTAAGCTTTGATCTGTAATAAAATGCTGATGATTCTCCGAGTGGCACTGGCATCACCGCTTGTAAGTCATAAATTGCAACTACTAGATTGCTTTCAGGCTCCAGACACAACTTTATATCATTAGACTTCTCTTCCCGACTTAGTACTTTTTGTTTTAAATGATCTTGATAATTATGTTCTATTTTCTGTTTGCCTTCATCATCGGCGTTTTTGTATGACTCGCAAAGGTCACACTGGTCTTTTTTAGGGCAGAAAAACGAAATATTAAATTCCGTGTTAAATATACGAGCATACGTATCATAAGTGGCCGCTTCTTCATTTAAAGATGCCTGCTGCTCCAAATACAAGCGGTGAAGTTCAGCAATAGATAGACCGCCATCGATAAATTCCCGAGAAGTGTTTGCTCTAAGGTACTTTCTACTCTGGCAATGGAATTTATATGCATACGAATCGATTCCTTCATCTCGGGTCTTACTCTTTTTTGATTTCCATGTTTACCTCTTCTATCTTCTGAAATGAAGCCATCGCCTGTCACTTTGCAATCAATAACTGTACGTATAGTTCTTTCTGCAATTCCCAACGTATTCATGAGGAATTTCTTGCAAACACGTATATTCTTGCCATCGTTTATTAAATAAAACCCACAATTAGGTTTTCTTGGCCTTACTGCATTTATTCTTATCCGCCGGCATGCAACCACCAAAGGTGTGATACATGAGCTTAAAAAATCTCTCTGTCGTTGTAAGGATCCTAATTCCCAGTAGGACTTAAATATTCCTAGTCTTAACTCTTCTGAAATTTTTTCAGAACAGGAAAGTCTGCAGTCTGTACAAGGCGGCTTCATACTCTTACCGCTAATAGTCTTGCCAGAGCCAGATTTATACTCCTTACCAGTATTTTTCTTAGACTTCGCTATATTTCTTTTCCATTTCTGTAGATTCCTGGCTCTTTTCTTTCCTTTCTTCACTGGTGATGCTATTTCATTATTCTCAATAATTCCCTCAATGTTATTATTTGGCTCATCGTCTGGGGTTGATGCGTTAGTACTCGAACTACTAGATGATGAGCTAGAGCTCGATGACGAGGATGACGAGCTAGACGACGAGGATGATGAGCTTGAAAAAAGGCGTCTTTTTTGTTTCTTTTCTGGAGGCTTAAATTCATCGCCACTGTCATTTGGCGAAAAATCCTCGTCATTAGACTTGAGAGAGATAGTCTTATCAGTATTTTGTAATACTGATGGAGATACAACATTTCTTTCCATACCTAGAATATAAAATACCTAGTTACTTAGCGAAGTTGTAAATATTACTTTCATCATCACGAATAGTTATAAATAGTAGAAATAAATAGATGTAACTAGCGACCTGTCCCGGCTTTGCACGGTTACAAACTATACACATAAATTTTTTTCATGAATCACTTCTATTGTAGAAAACCGCATGTAGTTTTTGAATTTATCGCGAACAGACAGACAGTCGCGGCTTGGGATATTGTTTTATAATAATTATGTAGTGATAGATACCCTTTGTAGTAACCAAGGAGATACCATAGTTAAAATAGTGAACCTATAAAATAATAACCTACAATATCAAAGTGAATGTACCTACGTACCATTTTCATTTATATTATAGTTTTCTGAAGAACTGTTCTTGAACTCTTGAACTGTTGAACAAGGGCACTGGAGCAAGTGGCGCGAGTCTCGGGAGTTTCTGTTATGCCGAAAAAATGGCGTGATAACCGCTAAAACTATAGCTATCTCTGTTAAACATATCGCTTTGTCTCATCACACGCGCAACGGTTGAAAAATGTAATAATTGATAGTTCGATTTGTCACAAAATGGAAAGCAGTTTCGATGCGGTAATAACTGAACAACTCGATTTATCTTATTAAAAACGCTAAGTAGATTGTTTGAATAAATAAACATCTTGAGATGTTCATTACTTTTTTTTAAATAGTCGACAGTATTATAATGACATGTCAAGTTGTGTAAATAATTATGATTTGTAGGTTTTATCATCTCAAGATGTCACATTATACACTTAAATAATGGTGTTATTTAAAAATTCACATGTTTGGTATCTGCGGTAAAACATGACCTATCGACTTAGTCATTTATTCACCCTATGAATCGAACAATCCTTATGCCTATTATGCAATAAAAAAAATATATGTAAGTTGACTTATCAACTTATTCACGCCTGGTACGGTTTTAATCCTGTTCGCAATTCTTTGCTCTGTGATTTTCTGAGCAGCTAATCGCACACGCTCCCGTAGCTGGTCCACTGTATTGATTGGGTCTTTATAAACCTTTTCTTTAAGGCATCCCCAGTAAAAAAAGTCCAATGGGTTGAGGTCTGGTGAACGAGGTGGCCACAAAATTGTCCCCAAACGACCGATCCATCGTCGACGATATGTTTCATCGAGGTATTGTCGAACATTTCGGGCGTAATGAGCGGGGCAACCATCGTGCTGCAGCCACATTCTTCTTCTATCTTCTAATGAAACATCTTCTAATAAAAGTGGAAGTTCGTGCCGTAAAAAATGTAAATACGTTTCTGCAGTCAATGTTCCAGACAATTCGAATGGTCCGATGATTTTGCCATTTAGAATTCCAGTCATTAAATTAATTTTGAACTTGTACTGGGACCTGTCTTCTCTGGCCAAATGAGGGTTTGTACGCTGCCAACTGTGCAGATTGTGCATATTAAAATACCCATCTTTTTTGCACGTGGATTTTGTGAAAATTTTGTGGAGCGACGCTTCACAAAATTTTATCGAAGAAATCGGGATCAGCGTTCATTTTTCTCAGCATTGTTTGGCAAAATACAACTCGTGCAGGGTAATCTCTTGGCTGCAAACATTGCACGCGCTGGTAGTGAAAAGGATGTAATTTTTCTCTTTTTAAAATTCGGTGCACTGTTCTTGCTGACATGCCAGTATTAGAGGCTATTACGCGCACAGATGTGGTCGGATCAGCAGCAATTTCATCAAGTACGTCCTCTTCATTATGTACTTGTGGTCTCCCAGAACTCGTGCCACCGATGCCACTTCCAGGAATTCGACCTTCCATGTAAGCATTGTGTACGCGAATAAACACACGATAATCGGGATGGCGTGCATTGGGAAATCTTTCCCGATACAGTGCTGCTGCTCGATTGGCGTTACCACCACACTCGCCGTAGATTAAATGCATTTGCGCATATTCAGACGCAGTGTATAGCTGAGGCATTACAATCAATATGCAATACCAAAAAATCCAAGTTACAAAGCAAATCAAGTCCGAGATCACAGCACAAAATCGTTAGGTTCACAAAATTAAGACGTCCAAATCGCTAGGCAAAACAAAGTCCGAAATCACTGCACAAAATCGACGAGTATCAATCCAAAACAGGATAACACGTTGTTGTACGGGAGTAGTATGATAGCACACTGACTCGAAAATCATAAAAATGCGTTACGCGAAACGATAGTTCTCTTTCACTCATAGCATGAAAGAGCGAGATGGACATAGTGTCGATTGCCGCTGGGCCGGGAACCAATCTGTTCCAAGAATTACTAGTAGTTCTGCGAACAGTAGACAATTATTGCTAATAATAGTTAAAAATATTTCTTTAAATTACGCCTTGATAAGTTTGGTAGGAATTAATTTTGAATCAAGTTGTGACAATGATATGTATTCTGAACCGCCACAATGGCCCCTACCCGCAGGTACCCTATTATCCACTCATTACACCACACCCTGTATACAGGGTTACAGGAAAAATCGTGCTAGATCCGTTAAGGGCGTGGAGTACCCATCATTTCTGACTTATTTCACTATGAAACACCCTAAACTTAACCCTTTTCGAGATATTCGACTTCAAATTTTTTTATTGAAAATTGCCGATTTTTAGGCTACTAAATTTATTTTTGTTTATTTTGTGTATCTTATTATTATTATTATTGCATTTTTACATATGTTATAAGATGCTTTAGGACGTCTATCATTAAAATAGTGCATAAGTTAATTGAATAGACCGTAGTAGACAAGTGAAAGTTAAGAAATAAAAAAAAATATTAGAAAGTTTATTTTTCTCTAAGGGATATTTAAAAAAAATATTATGGCAATTGCTCGGCAGATGTTTTTTAAAATATCTACGTTTCATCAGCTATCTAATGAGGTATAATAATCTAGGGTTTTATTCAAATGCATTGAAAAAAATTTAGTTTTATAGGCGACAGTGGAGAAGAAAATTTATACTTAGCCCTAAAAAGTAAAATAAAATTATAGGTAAGCATGAAATGTCATTTATTAAAGATTTTCACACAACTTTTTCTTATTCTACAGTTCATGTTCAACATGGCCGCCTCTATTTCTGATACATTGTCGCATCCTTCTACGGAGACCAGTCTTTACTACTCCAGTGGTTAACGTGGTCCTCATTTTATTGGCTGCATCCACAATCCTTTCTCGTAAGTCTTCCACAGACGAAACTGGATTCGGCTCGCTGTACACAAGACTTTTCATGCACCCCCACACGTGAAAATCCATGGGGGTTAGGTCCGGACTTCTTGCTGGCCATGGCAACGGTCCACCTCGTCCTATCCATTTGTTTGGATAATTTGTGTCCAGCCAGTCTCTGACACTTCTCCTGAAATGGGCAGGGCAGCCATCGTGTTGGAACCACATGTCCCTGATCAGGTTGAGTGGCAGATCATCCAGCAAATCACTTAAGTCTGCTCTCAGGAAATTTTCGTAGCTTTCCCCATTTAGATTATCCGGGAGAAAGTAAGGTCCAATCAAATGATTGGAGATAATGCCCATCCACACATTTACGCTGAATCTTCGTTGGGACCCCTTCACTCTTTTCTTATTGGGATTCCTTAGCTCTTTTGGGGCCCAGTAATGGGCGTTGTGATAGTTAGTTATGCCATCTTTATCAAATTTGGACTCATCCGTCCACAAGATATTTCTTAGAAAATCTGGGTCTTCTACGTCAGCATTTAGCATAAATCTGCAAAAGTCCAATCTTCTCGCGGGGTCTCCTTCTTCAATAACGTGTACCGGCGTGTAATGATACGGGTATAGGCCAGCAGTATGCACTGTAAACCACACTCTCCATTGCGAAAGTCCCAGATCACGGGCAACAATATTAGTGGAAGTAGTCGGATCCGCTCGAAAGCGTTGCACTATCTCATTGTCCTGTTCTTCGTCATCAATTCGTGGTCTTCCCATGTCTGTATTTCGTCTCAAAACAGAGCCAGTTTCTCGAAGTCTTCGATAGACTCTGTCAAAAACGGCCACATCCGGCACTCGACGACCGGGGTAGCGAGTTATGTATTCGTTGCGAGCTTGCGCAGACACACAATCGCAGTATCCGTAACAAATAAGCATATCAGCATATTCCTCAGGTGTGTAGGACGTCATCTTCAACACTTCCGTATCACAGGTACAAATCAGAGTCCGGTTAACAAGCACAGTAGTCACAAATCAGAAGAAATAGTCCAGAATCACAGCCAAGTCGAGAAAAAGAGCAAAACGATATCACATCTACTATGTACGAAGCACAAAAGCAGACTGACAACCAAAACTGTTGTACCCCCTGTTGTATCCCAGCTCTAACCGGTCTCTACACATTTTTTCTTTCATTCGCACTTACATAAATCGTCACTTGTCTCGCTCGCACGGTGCGTCTTAACTTGAAGGACAATAGGCGCGGGACCGTTAAAACTGCTACATGGAGCGTCCCAACTACTTTTTTTCCACGAAATGTAATACAAACCCTAGATTGTTATACCTCGTTAGATAGCTGATGAAACGTAGATATTTTAAAAAACATCTGCCGAACCATTGCCATAATATTTTTTTTAGATATCCCTTAGAGAAAAATAAACTTTCTAATATTTTTTTTTATTTCTTAACTTTCACTTGTCTACTACGGTCTATTCAATTAACTTATGCACTATTTTAATGATTGACGTCCTAAAGCATCTTATTACACATGTAAAAATGCAATAATAATAATAATAAGATACACAAAATAAACAAAAATAAATTTAGTAGCCTAAAAATCGGCAATTTTCAATAAAAAAATTAAAAGTCGAATATCTCGAAAAGGGTTAAGTTTAGGGTAGGGTGTTTCATAGTGAAATAAGTCAGAAATGATGGGTACTCCACGCCCTTAACGGATCTAGCACGATTTTTCCTGTTACCCTGTATATATTTGAAATAAATTTAATCTACAAATTCTAAATACCAATTATTTACTTGCTATACATAGTATGCTACAACAAAATAAAAACTATATATATATTTATGTATATTCGAAATAAATTTCAACTAAACCTTCCTAGCCCAGCTGTTTCGTTTATGCTAGCCGCTGTCGCCCCGATGACGTCACAAAAAGTCAATGACCTCAGTCACGCGATGACCGCGGTAAACTTTGATGGAATTTCGAGTTTTTTATTGAATATTTACACAATTGATATGTCCTAAATGATACTAGATGATACTGTCCACACAATTTAACTGTATTTTACCCAGAAAACTAATAAATAATTACTAGAAAAGACAAAGTGAAAAAACCGTTACAAATTATCAAGCGCGAAACCAACCCGCCGTACGAAATGCGTAAAATTATTAATTAAGAATTGAATGTTCACAAATAGGATTTATTCTAAATGATAGTATTGTTACGAGCTGAGGGTTCGGGATAAAATAATGGGAATCGATCTAAGGTCAACTCGGCGAAGACCGGCATACTAAATTTAAAACGATAAAAATTGTCTTGGTTTGGCTATTCTATAATTTTAAATCCAAATTTGGTTAAACTAGATGTTAGTATATTTAGTTGATCATACAATAAATATGTCAAAATGACAAAGAAACTGTCGGTTCAGAAAATAGACAGCATTTTTTAAAACACTGGAAAATAGACGGATTTGGCTTCCATGTCGGGCTAGACCGTCTAGTGGCAAATTTCTCTACTTTGCGATAGTTAATGTAGCTATAGATGCGCACACCTGTATGAATGAATGCGTGTGCAAATAGTAGTTCCTTCTTAATTTCATATTTGTACCCTAAACATAAAAAAATAAGGTTTCATTTCGCTTATTTCGCGAAATTCTGAATTTGTCGGGTAAGACCGGCATACAATGTAATTCCAGGGGTACAAAACCTTAAATAATAACCCACTGCTTTTTAATAAGTAAGAAAAGTTTTATTAAATGATTATATAAAGTTAAAGGCTAAATTAAAAACAAAATGTCCTTATAGTATTAGAACGATGAGATCCAAAATCGTAAGAAAGTACAAACTTTAAAATCTATTCATAAGCAGAACCTAAAATTAGTAACGAAAACTCTCTACTTTTCTTTGAGCATAATATTCTTCGTTTTATTAATGACAACGACCTTATCTAAAAATTTAGATAAAAAATCTTTAAAGTTGTAACATTAAAAATAATTGACCCTAACTGTTCGGCTCTGTTTTATTCAATTTATAAACAAAAAAAGTAATTTCGTTTAAACTACAATTTTTTTATTCTATGACAATAAAACTCAAGTTGATCAAATAAATAAGATCCGGAGAGTTGGGTATTAAGCTTACAAGCTAGTCGATTTTGACATTGATAAACAAGAATAATTCAAAAACTACAGTAACAAATAATACTTCAATACTTTTATAAAAAAATGCCCTTAGGTAGGACTAGGTAGGTATATAATCATTAAGTTTTAAAAGTAAATCAAAGGTCATTGGGCATTTTGTTCGGACATATGACCCACGGCGCACAAAAACGAAACAGGGCTAGGTATGTAGTTAAATGTATATGTTACTTAATGGTATGGGTCGCATTATTGCAGGATATGAGAGAACCGCAAAAAAAAATTTTTTAATTAATATTATAGCATTTTTAAAATAATTATTATAGCATTTTTAAATTATTATTATAGCATTTTTATAATGAACTAAGTAAAAACTATTGGCCTGACTGTAAAAATACTTTGTAAAACAGTTGTTTTGAACAATTTCCAGGAATACGAAAATAAAATCCATTTTGCGGTAATAATATTTTTATTCTGCATTATCAAAATCTATAGTTAATTCATCTAAAAAGGCTGCAGGCGCGTCTATCACGTCTTGATGCCTGGCCCATGACAGAAAGTATACGACGCTTACAACATGTGCACAGCTTCCGACAGTGCGACGGCCGTGTATACACGAGCAGTAATACTGTTGGATGCTATTTCTTCCAATATGGGTAGGATCTACTAAAATATAGGTGTAGTACTGCTTTGCACGGACGTGTCGTGACTGTATTCTGCCTCTTATCAATATCTTATTTTCAATCATTTCTTGGTGCCGGTATAGTTCGATAGTGTATACACCATCCTCACGCATGTGCTCGTGGCAATACGATCTTGCGATTCTCAAGTGGTATGATCCCAACGTAAACAATATTAATTCGTCAAATGTAAGCCGAGGAAAGTCATCAAAATCCGGATCATTGCCATCGAGTCGCACAAACGCTACTCTCTGCCTGTTTAAATTATGGTTAATCACATATTCTGCCATCTCATTGGGTTCATTCATTCGTTCATTTATAATTCTTATGAATTGTTCCGCATACATATGGTCCTCATATGGATGGCGAGTAGCATTAATTATGGCCGCAGTTATTTTGAAGTCGACCATCATGTTTCTCATGGCAACGTTAAAATATACATGGCGGAAGATTTTAAAATCTTTCTTGAATCTGCCGTTAATGGTTTCCACTACCCACCGGATCATTGTTATTAATCTAGATTTATTAGCATCTAGTGTCGTCAGTTGTTCTCCTCTTACTCTTGTAGGCGGCATGTGAGGATTATACCCGCATTCCTCAATTTTATCAATCGAATCCCGAAATCCACGATCCAATATAAAAACATCATTAACTCTCAAGAACCCATGAATCGGAGAATCTTCTTGCATCAGGTCACGCATAATGCTTGCGTCCGAAGTAGTCGCAGTGTAAGGCCCCGTAACATCTACTATGTAGCCGTCGGTACATACTATAAGGAAGGGTTTTACTAAGTTCCGAAACTTATGAAGACTGTAAGTTTTGCGCTGGAAAAGGAAATTCGAACTCTTTTGTAGATAAATATATGTTCCATCACATACGAGAATGGCCGCCGGTTCATTATAGTTACCACCAAAAAAATGGCTTGGAATTGCAAGATTCTTGGCCACCACATCTTCCCTAGTAATATGATTTAAGCCCAAATGCTGTGGAACAAAATCATTACTTAAGCATTCTCTTGCTATCGCCAACTTCCTTTCTAGGGTTCTCCTCGACATATTGAATTTAGTGGCTAATCGCTCATCTGGTTCACCGGTTCTTATTTTTGTTAAAAAAATTCCAAGAACTGTGGCAGGATGAACTGATCGATCACCCAGTGAAGGCGTTTGGTTCAAAATAACATTAAATTGATATTTTGTTAGTCCCGTCCAAAAGTGAAATTCATTGTCCTCTATTTCTTCAATATTTTCGAAATCAAGGTTGCTTCTTTGTTCGATACCCCATTTATATAAATTCATCATACCAACAACATGAGTACTGTCAAAGTTTTCGTGGGATGTAGTGTTGAGCAAGTCTACCCAATCATTCCTCATAAAATGAGCATTGCAAACCCGAGCTAATTCTGGTATATAAAAATTGTGATTGTGTAAGAGTTGGAACTTAGCATATAGTGGAACATTATGGGCCACTACATTTCTACAGTTTGTAAAAATACAATGTCTCGCTGTATTCGATGCTCGCTTATATCCTCTAGGCGTAACAAAACTAGGCTGCAATTGTACTTGATCTTGCACTGGTTGCTCTTCAACTGGCTGATCTTGTACTGGTATATTTTGTACTTGTTCATTTTGTACGGGTTGATTCCGTAAACGACGATCTAACCTTGACCAACAAGCATGGCACATGGCCCGTGAGCCATTAAAAGTAATCTGAAACAATTGAAAAAAAAAATATATATTCCTCCATTTATCAAGAAGTAAAATGAGCCATTACATTGAGCAAAGCAACATTTGTACAATCAAGAGCACGCGACGAGTCATACACATACGATGATAGTGTAGTGTACTTACCTCACGTGGTATTATTTCTTGCAATAATAAATCTACAAGATCCCTTTGTCTTTCCAAAAAGAGAACTGTCAATATGTGTTTTCGTCGACGTAAAACAGATCGATTACACGACACGCAACTATTTTGTCTTTCCATGTTAATGTAAACCAATCGTCAAGCAAAATCAGGGGTCCATAAAACACGCTCAAGTAATCAATAAAATGCAAAAATCGGAAACACGAGTTTAAACGCACAGATCGAAACGAAGGATGACGTACGACTGCGGGGCGGTCAGAGCGGGTGGGGCGCAGGCGGCGCGTCGCACGCGCACTTCGATACTGTACGTTCAGCGTTATTTTGCCTCTGGCTGTCATGTTGGCTAATCTGAGCTCTGTGTTGCCGCTTAAGGCTTTGAAGATACCCAGTATGAAACTGCGAAATATTTTCGTAGTTAAATTTCTCAATTAAAGTAAGTTTGGATGTTAGAATGTAAGTTTGTAATCTTTAGAACTACTAAACCAATTTTGATGTGATTTGGTATGTGGGTTTCTTTTTATCCCATCATTCACAAGTACGGGATCAGCGGGTAAAACTGCAGGGCGCCGGCCCCGATAGTTAGGTAAAATAATTAGGATAGGTATTTGAATTAGTATTGTGTACCTCAAGTTTGCATTTATCTATAAACATAGGTAATAAACGACTAAATTAAAACAACATTTTTATAGGTTTTATTTATTTTGAATAAGAGTGATCTAAGCGGGTCGCTAGTGGTAGTGGTTCGTCACTGTCTGCTAATGAACGTGAATCGTCGGAACTGCTGCTGTCCGATTCTGTATCAGACTCGTCGTTTAATTCTATAATAAATTTATCGATTTCGGAGTCTATAATTCCATCTGTTTTAATAAACTGTTGTTCAATATGGCACACATGTTGACACTGCTTCTGCCAGTCTTCTGCACTGATTGATTGGAAAGCTTCTTCTGTTAATTGTAGTATCTTGTCTGCTTCCTGTCCAACATTTTTAGCAGCTACTCGCCTTTTCAACAGGCTCCACATAAATTCTATGGGATTAAGTTCGCAGTGGTATGGTGGTAGCCTAGCCACTTTGTGTCCATGCTCTTCAAGTAGTTGATCAGCTTCATATATTGGAGCTTCTTTATGCTCTTTTATTATTTCATATAATTGGGATTTCACCATAGTGGGAAGATAAGATAACCCCTTATTTGTGATCCAATTTTGCATATCAGTTTTGGTAGAGCTCATTGTTGGTGCCTTGTTCACCTTTACAGTGTGATAGGGCGCATTATCCATAACAATTAAACTGTTAGGCGGTAAATTGGGGATGAGTTTGTCTTTTAGCCATTTCATGAAATTCGTCCTGTTCATGTCATCATGGTAATCTCCTGATTTCGACTGCGATTTAAATATTAACTGTGCATTTGGTATAAACCCCATTTCGCCACCTGCATGAACGATGATCCAGCGTGCACCAACTGAATCGCTTTTTAAAACGCCTTGTTCATTTTCCATCTGCCAACATTTGTTGACAGAATATGAAGCGTGTATATAAGTTTCATCAAGATATACAATAGGTCGGCCTTCATTTCGATTTTGTCTTAAAATATTTAAGTATCTGTACCTCCAGGCTACAATGTCATATCGTTCCATTAAAAGTTTTCTTTTAGAGCCACGTTTTTTAAATCTAAATCCAATTTGCCGAATTATTTTCCATAGTGTGGTACGACCTCCATTGAAGTTAATTTCATTTTTTAATTCAGCCAAAAGCTTGCCCAAAGTAGGCACCTCCTTTCTGACTACGTACATTTGATGAATTTTAGTTCTGATTGCACATAGGTCAAAATCATCTAACTGAATTTTATTCGATTGGCAGCGTTTTTTCCTGGGAGTAGATATTTTCTTAGACGTGGATGCAGCAACCTCACACTCTTTGGTAATAGTGGTGACGGTTCTCTCAGAAACGCCTGAAATACACAACAACGTTACATTACTTACATGCATATGTAGGTACATTTTTTAAATTTATCTTTTTATTAAAAAATACATAATGTAACAAAGGTTTGTATTAAAGAAAAAAAATCGATCGGAACTTGCTTAGGTGAAACCGCAGGGCGCAGCTAGTATATACAATAACAATCAAATACTATGTTTTTATAACAAATATCTAATATCTGAATAATACATATGTATACATATGTATGTACGGAATGTATTATACAATTAAAACATCGTGCCTACATACAAACAATAATCTATTAGCAAAACAAATAACTTTCGATCCTTAAATAACGGGAAACTATGAATAGCAGGTAACACTAATTTACTTACCAGTCATGGCGGCTACACGTTGACGAACATGTTCAAATGGTATTATTGGTCCTCCATTAGCTTTTTCCCGTTCACAAAAATTACGAACTGAGGATACAATTTTTCTGCCACTACTTTGAATCTTTTTTGGCATGATTAACACGTTTAAAATTATTTTTTTTTAAAGAAAAACGCATGGAACTTCACACTACGATAGTTGACTTCCTAGCAAAAATGGCGGGTAATGCCAACCTAACAGAAACAGCTGTCAGAGGCAAAATAACGCTGAACGCACTGTACCTTACTGTTATTTTCTACCTGTCGAAAGTGCGAGCGAGAGAGACATACAATCTGTTATGCGATACAAACATTTTTCTTATGCTTGTACATACATTTTCACAATGCTGACAGTAAAATCTTTAGTTTTTAGTCTAATAGAATTATAGTTAGACTCACATACATAACATTTTTCCTCCAGCAGATACATAAAAAAAATTTACATATTTAGAAAAGTGGAATTGAATACTTTACTTTAAAAGTGATTTGAACACTGTGCGCGAAAAAAAAAGTGGGTCAAAACCGCCCAATGATCTTTTCATCAGAACACATAAAAAAGTTATTAGGTGCTTTAGGGTCTTGTGTCAAATCAATTCTTTTTATGTTCTTGAAAACATTTTTTTCCTTTCTATTCTCATTTTTCTTTTCTTCTTTATTATTTTTCATTTTATCTGCTTTTTTAATTAATATATTGGAAATAATTTTAACTTTTTTATTATCAGATTCTTGTTTCTGTAAACAATAAGGTAGATCAGTATATTCTTTGGCTACAAACCGTTGCAACTGTATATTCTTTTTTGAAATGTTTCTTAAATACACAACTTCATCTTGTTCTTTGGTTTGATTCTTATTTTCTTCTGATTTACTACTCATTTTTGTTTGTTTTTCTTTTCTTTTTTTATTTTCTATTTTGGTAGTAGTTTTTTCTGTTGTTCTTTTGTTTTCCTTTCTAGTACGTCGTCGTGGGTTATGATTTCAGCGCCTAGTGCTACCTTATGGCGCCGTGGTTTTGGTAAATTATCACCAGGTTTCAATTTTCGTAGTAGTTCTTCAAATGAAGTTTTCTGATCCTGTACTAAATTGTCCAGTTTGTTGATAATTTTGGTTTCTACTGGAATCACAAAGTTTTCATTGTTTAGAGTTCAATTCAATGTCAGGTGACAGAGCAGTATTTCGCCCAAGTGATGTAGATTTATCTCTTTTTCCTTTTACGTGGTCCATAATTGTCATGCGAGGTATTTTGTATGTTTTTGATGCTTTATAGTCACTCATTCTGCCGCTTTGAACTTCACGTATTGCTTCCTTTAATTTCTCTTTCGAATACGATCCTCTTTCCGTTCTTCGAGTATATTTTCCCATGGCTAAAATAAATAAAAACTTTTAAAAATCTTACAAATACTTTTATTTAGTACTTATTGCGGTTGGAATAATAAATGCTAAATTACATTAAGTATTAGTATTAAAATTGTATATATAGGTACCTATGGAGATTTTTTTATTTTATTAAAGAAAACACCAAATGTTGACAATTTCTGTGTGCGGCGAAGACCGGCATATGACGCTTATTACCCTCCAAGACCTAGACGGTCTTCGCCGCTCCATTATTTTGAGGTTAGTTTTTATGTTCTTCAACCAAAACTTAGTAAAAAACGGGTATAATACCATTATAATTTAATAACCAAATAGATAAATTAATAAAGAATGAACTTACTTGCATCGATCTTTCAAATAATTGATATTTAAGCAGATACAACTTTTTTTGTTAGCACGTGGTACACTCCGAATGCAAGTTGCTCACCATACTAAATTAACAACCGCTTTTTTTTTCATTTAAACCTACATATACCGCCATCTATGTCAATAAATAAGAACTTAAATGGTATTATTGTTCCGCTGATTGTATTGCCATCTTCGTATTTCCCGTGGATTAGTTGTAATTCTTGTTGTACGATCTTTCCCGATAGACGGTCTTCGCCGAGTTGACCTTAACCAAAATAACACTTTTATTCAACACTAGAGCGATGAATACACGAACTTGGTCACACGTATCACAACACACTAATTCACACCACTGGTGCACCACTTAAAGTCACTGAAATGATCGCACGTATAGCTTAATCCAGACTGACTCGGGAGCAACTACTGTTCACGCGAGACCCTTCTCCACGTCAGTCCTCCAGGGCCTCGCTGAGACTCACTCACTCAGACTCAGACTGACTATCCGGCCATCTCTCCGGCCTATTTATATCGCGCATATTTCGATTGTTCGAGAACGATGTAGATCCTTCCAGGAAAGGGTCGGTCCCTCGACACAATGGCCACTCCCCATTCTGAGAAACCACAAACAATAGCAAACTTAACACAGCAAGACAAAAGCGTTCGAGAAGGTTCGATTATTACTCATTGTTTAACAGCCTCGGCGTAACAGTATTTAATATTGTCTACACAATTATAAATGCATTTCACCAGAAAACTTTAAAATACATATACGAAAAGTAACTGTAAAAGCACTGATTTTGGCGCTAATACTAACGGTCAAAGCGTACCCCGCGCTACAATTTTGATGGAATTTGGAGTTTTATAGAATGTTCACAAATAGGATTTGTTCTAAACGATGGTTTATGAATATTGTCCACACAATTTAACTGTATTTCTTCAGAAAAATAAGAAATAATTACTATAAATGACACTTTGAATGCACGGACTTTGACCGAGAAGAAATCGCCCAATATTACCTAGAAATACTCATTTTTGGATAAATACACCGACACCGCAATTAGAATTAGTAAATTATGTATTTTACTTACGTATTATCGGCGTTTTCCATCGTTGATATGATATACGTTGATAAATTTCTAGTAAAACAACCACACGGACAACGGTCACACGAAAAGTGACGCGACGCAACTTCGGATGCGATGAAATTGTTTTTTTTTCTTGGCTCGGATAAAATGTTTAGCCATCACAAGCTAGCCCCGGTTGCCATAAACAATTTAGTACCGAAACGAACACAATCGACAATACAGTATAAAAATAACAGCCGTAAACGTCAAGCCCTATTGCGCACGCCCCTGGGTGGTCGTTGAGCAACCAAGGGAAAAAAACTGACCACCCGGAGACGTGAAAGCACTTCAGAGGAAGGTTGTTATAGGCATTGGATTTATGTCTGAAGCAAAGCCTGTTTTGGCGATGGAGCGACGGATACCGGTATCGCTGTGGTAAAATGGTTCACCTCTTACTATCACTCCTCGCCTATCTGCTTTCGCTCTTGAAAATATGAACCTCTTGCAAGCGATTATTTTGAAATGCAAGGCCTGGGTTCCCTTTTGCACTTCATGGATGGCTGACTTCCAGTCACTTACTTCAATTTCATTCAGTTTAAAAACTGTTGCTTGCTTTTTAATGATGTCAACATACTCATCTGGTTGTATAATGACATTCCTTTTCTTTATTTCCTTTTCAGCGACACCAAATACCCGATCGGGGGGTATAAACGAGTGGCCCGTGACTGGAAAAAATGAGCTCAACCTTTTTCAGAGACCGTGGTGCATTGCTGTTGAGCCATTTAGAAACCATTCCTATGGTTGTTGAGTTTTTGTTCTGTCCAGAACATCCGTCAGCCATTAGTCGGAGTACCTCAATATCGGTGAAATCTAAATATATTGTTTTGTAAGCAGTAAAAAGCATAAAGCTCTCGATAGTTCATTTGAACCCTTTGCATGGATATCTTTTGTCCATAGATAAGAAAATACGTTTTTTTGTGTCAGTACCGAGGGAGAGTGCCCTTCCACTATTGTGTAGTTATAAATGTATAACTGCCGAGAGTAGTAGGTACTTTGATCCGGGACCTTGGGCAAGGGTTGATTATTACCACAGTCAAATGATAATATCTTGATTTTTGGGTTGGTGTCTTGCAATAAATTGAAAAATGCCTTGCTTCGTGTTTCGTGAATAGTCAGTTCGGTTTTAAGGCGAGTCTTTATAACATCGTCTGTTTCAACTTTGATTTTTTCTTTTAATTCAAGACACGTGGAGCACATGTCACTTCTTGGATGACTGAAACTTATGTTGAATTTCGTATTGAATACTCTTCTAAAGTATGACTCTTTACAGTGAAAAAACTGTGCTGTATGTTCCTCAATAAACATTTTGAATATTGATGCAATAGATAATTCTGACGGCAGATATATACGGCGACTTTTTGATCGACAATAGTGAGATTCTACACCCTTAAACTTCTTTATTAAAGACATTATTGCTTCTCTCAAACCCTCGTTCTTTAAGGACTTTCTATCGCCACCACGTCTTTCTATTGCCATTAATCCAGTATCTTTGTGCCTTTTTAAAACACCTCTTACTCTACCTTTATTAAGACATAAAGTTTTAAAAAAAAAAAATTTCTACACACTGGTACAACCTCTTCAGTATTTTTTCTTACATTGTAAACAATGCTCATTGATTTATGGTTCCCTCTTCCATTTACTAACCTTTTACGGGTAGGGACAACAACTTCACAATATTTTATGATAAAATCATCTTGATACTTTTTATCCGAATTCGCAAAAAACTGTTTGTTAAATAGTTGTACATCTTGCATGGATACATTAACGCACTGATAAGCTCCACTGTTGTGTCTGCAAGGGTATCTTTGAGGTAATGCTTGACACGAATACCTGAAAAGAAAAAACACAATAAATATATTTGGGTACACTAGTATCCGCCCACACTTCGTCTGCAGATTTATCCTACCTGCATAATTAGTAGTCTTGTATGTGTTATTCCAAATTTGAGTAAAATCAGTTTAGCCCTTGCGAGATGCACGTAAAGGAGGACAAACATACAGGGTTACAGGAAAAATCGTGCTAGATCCGTTAAGGGCGTGGAGTACCCATCATTTCTGACTTATTTCACTATGAAACACCCTACCCTAAACTTAACCCTTTTCGAGATACAATTCGACTTTTAATTTTTTTATTGAAAATTGCCGATTTTTAGGCTACTAAATTTATTTTTGTTTATTTTGTGTATCTTATTATTATTATTATTGCATTTTCACATGTGTAATAAGATGCTTTAGGACGTCTATCATTAAAATAGTGCATAAGTTAATTGAATAGACCGTAGTAGACAAGTGAAAGTTAAGAAATAAAAAAAAATATTAGAAAGTATATTTTTCTCTAAGGGATATCTAAAAAAAATATTATGGCAATTGTTCGGCAGATGTTTTTTAAAATATCTACGTTTCATCAGCTATCTAACGAGGTATAATAATCTAGGGTTTTATTCAAATGCATTGAAAAAAATTTAGTTTTATAGGCGACAGTGGAGAAGAAAATTTATACTTAGCCCTAAAAAGTAAAATAAAATAATAGGTAAGCATGAAATGTCATTTATTAAAGATTTTCACACAACTTTTTCTTATTCTACAGTTCATGTTCAACATGGCCGCCTCTATTTCTGATACATTGTCGCATCCTTCTACGGAGACCAGTCTTTACTACTCCAGTGGTTAACGTGGTCCTCATTTTATTGGCTGCATCCACAATCCTTTCTCGTAAGTCTTCCACAGACGAAACTGGATTCGGCTCGCTGTACACAAGACTTTTCATGCACCCCCACACGTGAAAATCCATGGGGGTTAGGTCCGGACTTCTTGCTGGCCATGGCAACGGTCCACCTCGTCCTATCCATTTGTTTGGATAATTTGTGTCCAACCAGTCTCTGACATTTTCCTGAAATGGGCAGGGCAGCCATCGTGTTGGAACCACATGCCCCTGATCAGGTTGAGTGGCAGATCATCCAGCAAATCACTTAAGTCTGCTCTCAGGAAATTTTCGTAGCTTTCCCCATTTAGATTATCCGGGAGAAAGTAAGGTCCAATCAAATGATTGGAGATAATGCCCATCCACACATTCACGCTGAATCTTCGTTGGGACCCCTTCACTCTTTTCTTATTGGGATTCCTTAGCTCTTTTGGGGCCCAGTAATGGGCGTTGTGATAGTTAGTTATGCCATCTTTATCAAATTTGGACTCATCCGTCCACAAGATATTTCTTAGAAAATCTGGGTCTTCTACGTCAGCATTTAGCATAAATCTGCAAAAGTCCAATCTTCTCGCGGGGTCTCCTTCTTCAATAACGTGTACCGGCGTGTAATGGTACGGGTATAGGCCAGCAGTATGCACTGTAAACCACACTCTCCATTGCGAAAGTCCAAGATCACGGGCAACAATATTAGTGGAAGTAGTCGGATCCGCTCGAAAGCGTTGCACTATCTCATTGTCCTGTTCTTCGTCATCAATTCGTGGTCTTCCCATGTCTGTATTTCGTCTCAAAACAGAGCCAGTTTCTCGAAGTCTTCGATAGACTCTGTCAAAAACGGCCACATCCGGCACTCGACGACCGGGGTAGCGAGTTATGTATTCGTTGCGAGCTTGCGCAGACACACAATCGCAGTATCCGTAACAAATAAGCATATCAGCATATTCCTCAGGTGTGTAGGACGTCATCTTCAACACTTCCGTATCACAGGTACAAATCAGAGTCCGGTTAACAAGCACAGTAGTCACAAATCAGAAGAAATAGTCCAGAATCACAGCCAAGTCGAGAAAAAGAGCAAAACGATATCACATCTACTATGTACGAAGCACAAAAGCAGACTGACAACCAAAACTGTTGTACCCCCTGTTGTATCCCAGCCCTAACCGGTCTCTACACATTTTTTCTTTCATTCGCACTTACATAAATCGTCACTTGTCTCGCTCGCACGGTGCGTCTTAACTTGAAGGACAATAGGCGCGGGACCGTTAAAACTGCTACCTGGAGCGTCCCAACTACTTTTTTTCCACGAAATGTAATACAAACCCTAGATTGTTATACCTCGTTAGATAGCTGATGAAACGTAGATATTTTAAAAAACATCTGCCGAACCATTGCCATAATATTTTTTTTAGATATCCCTTAGGGCCAGAGCACACGACGCGTCGCGGCGCCGCACCGCAAAGATTTCGCCGTATCGGCGGGCATACGAGCGGTGCGGCGCCGCAGCGCTGTTATGTCGCAGCGGCGCCGCCGGCGCCCACGTAGCGTTGGGCAGTCGGTTAGTAAAAATGGATCGGAAAAGACGTCTGTTGCTGGCTCTACTATTACGCCACCGCCGAAATCGACATAGAAGAGTACGACAATACTGGGTCTCTCCCTTTATTGCGTTAAGGAACGGTGATGGACAGTTTTTTCTCCAAGAATATGAAGAATTGCTTTTAGACGAAACGAGATTTTACAATTTCTTTCGAATGAGTGTGTCCAGTTTCGAATTTTTATTAAAATCTTTAGAACCACATATACGGAAACAGTATACTAACATGAGGAATCCAGTGGAACCAATAGAAATGCTAGGCATTACTTTGAGGTAAGTAATAAAAATAATTTTCTTTTATTAATATGACTTTTTTAATTTTCATAATGATCAATAAAATAAATGTTAATCTTCTTAATTTTAATATCTTCATTACAAATTTGCAAAATCCTACTCGCTGTCTTGAGATATTTCACCTGGAGATGTCAATGAATTATAATCTGAGTTCAAGCCTGTTGGAGTGTATGTACTTCTGTAATTACTTGTATGATATCCGTGTGATAAAGGCTGATGAGACGTTTGTTGAAACGCATATGATGATGATGATGGTTGGGACACTGGGCCATATGATGATGATGGTTGGGACACTGGTCCATACCTCATTTCGGTGATAATTTGCAAAACTTTGCTTTGAAAGGTGAGAGTTTGAAGCTCTGTAAAATCTTGAATTGATGGCAAAATACCCTTAAAAATGACATGTGGCGATTTTCAGGCTCCTTAATGGCTTTCAATGCTTCCTTTTCAAAATCATCGGCTGGCATTGTTCTTTTGCGGGTGATAGGAACATAACGTGAAGACTCCGGTGCAATATCGCTGGTAGAATCGGTGTTGGCTTCTCCAGTTACGTCTAAGCTACTGTCTGTCTCATTTTGTGTTACTTTTGTTAAAAATAGAAGTTGATGGTAAAAATGATATTTTTTCAGTTTTTTAGCTCCTGAGCCAGATTTAGAAGCATCTTTAATTTTTTTTAAATACTTGTAGAAGTTATCTTTGACGCTTCTCCATTTTTTCACTATATCATTACCTGAAAATAAAATATTAAACCATAAACGTTTACATAAACGTTTTTGTTACAGGTACCTGGGAAGTGGAAATTCGATACAAGATTTGGAGTTCCAATTCAAACGTGGAAAATCTACGATTCGATACATATATGATTAGGAGAGTTTGTCGTGCTATATGGAAAAATCTTCTTCGAGACAACATTCCTGAACTAACAACAGAAAAACTAAAAGAAATTTCATCAAGTTTTGATTTAAAGGCGAATTTTCCTCACTGCATCGGTGCCATTGATGGAAAGCATATTCGTATGAAAAATCCTGCTAATAGTGGCTCGCTTTTTTTTAATTACAAAGCCTTTTTCTCTGTACCGTGGAATCTTACAACTTTGCCCGCTTTTTTGCTTATTTTAAACATAACTCAAGAACCATAGACTTGATTTTAAAATTGCATATACAGTTATTTAAGGCTAATTTAAAGGAATAATTCTTTAAAACTTAAATAATATCATCTTAGATTTAAAGCATCAAAAAATACAGTTAAAGAGGTGGGCAACTTTATCTGCCATTCCTTACAAATTTGCCCACCCTCAAAATCTCAGCAACAATAAGCACTATTGCTTTGAAAATAAAATATGTAACGAATAATGGTGTAAAGATGTAAACCATCTCGAAAACAGACAAAAACATCTTTCTTTTTTTTTATTTATTGAGGTGGGCAATGTTGAAATACCTTCCAAAGCTATTTTCATACAAAAGACATGAAGTGCTAGGGTTGCTGCGAAATAAAAATCAGGTATTTTATTGTACCAGGTGTTTTATTCGTACAAATTATTTTTATTAATTAAGTATGCCAAATGGCAAGATTGTACCTACACAGGTAAGCAATAATGTCTTAACAAAATTAAATATCCTATGGATATTTAGTGTCCAAGCGCTGCTCCGGTTTCTTTACAAGTTTTATTTGTTTTGCGTCAATGGATGGCTCAGGGAGTCTTTTTATATTTAATAAAATAATAAAAGACTCTCAGCGTCATCTATTGGCACGGTAAGGAACAAAACTTATAAACAAATCTAAGCGGCGCTTATACAGCTGGAGATCACTATTAATTATAATTATGAATAAACTTAACCTTTGGATAATTAGAGATCAGTTTTTTAGAGATACTTATCCAAAAAATTAAGGATAATCCAGTAACTGCAGAGAGGTTACTTCATGACCTATTATTTTAAAAAAAAATTGGCGTATAATAGGTCATAATGTCACCTATACCTGCGTACAGGATTATCCTTCATTTTTTGGACAACCTGTATAAACTTAACAAAGTAGCAATGAATCATCTGAAGTTATTTTAACGTTTAAACAATACTTTCCAAAACAGGCAATTCAAAAGCTACCTAATTAAACTTTGAATTAAGAAAAAACAATAATATACTATATCTAAATCAAAAACTCAAAACGAACATTTTTGAAAAGCCCAATGGGTTGGACCAATCTATTAAAATAATGCTATTGTATCCTACAGTAAAAACGTAAAATATTTGGATGTCAGCATATCACTATTAGGCTATGTACAAGTACCTGCTCAAAATATTCCAAAAATATTTTAAATTCAAATATATTATACGCCAAAAAATTACAATCAAACAATCTAACTTTTAAATTCGTAGGTTGAATCAAAAAGGACATCAATGTCATTTACAGCAAGCAAGTCATTGGTTATAACCAGTCGTAAATTATACGAGTGATGATGATTTATTGAATGTTGTAATCACATAAATTTATCTTAAAAATTAATTGTCCGCGCCGAGAAATATTTGGTTTTGGTAAAATCAGAAGAATATCATCTGGGTGGTCCATTTCGCATACATCATCTATGTCTGGGTAAGTAAAAACTAATCCTTTTGAATTTTTCGAATTTTTAACTTTCCTTAAAAATTTGACTGTAGGAATATTGTTAGTCACTCTTAAAATGCGCCCGACATAGTGTTTCAGACTCTTCTTCGTTGCAAACTTGGCAACAACCCAATCATCTTTATTGTAGTTATTATCTGCGCAGTATAGAACGTCACTGCACCCAAATGGTACAACATCTGATTCTGGATCCATATTTTCTGTCCCGTTTTGTTCTTCAAGAAAAGCTGTGAGATATTCATCAAATGTTCCATCAAATGAATCATCTGTGTTTTCTATGCTCATAGTATCTGAAACTTCGGAGCTTGTTTCCATTTTCAAGTTTATCTTCTTTTTTACAGCCCTCTTCTTTGATTTTGCCTTTTTTTCACGCTTCGTTACCTTATTGCTTACTTCTGGTCTTTCTTTACTTGCAGTATCATCTTTTGTAAAAAAATTTGCATTTTGTCACTTTTTTCTGAACTCTTTGACTCTCTGAATTTTTAGAATCATTTCTATTACATTTTCTTGTTGCGTCAATTGATGTACTCGGTTCATCACTAGTATTTTTTTCATAAATATTAACTTCATGTTTTACTCCTTTTCGTTTTTTCATGGGAGCCAATTTCATCTGCAAAGCTGAATGTCTTATAATGTCTGCTCCGCTTAGAAGTTTTTTAATTTTGTTTACTTTTTCGGGACATGTTTTTTTGTTGTCAAAATTTACCTTTTCATTAGAGATTATTAATTTTTTTGTCAAATTGTTTTTTAAGTTTTGGGTGTCCGATATTGCACCTGATTTTAAATTTTTATATTTAATATACGTGTTGAAGGAATATCTTTGAGTGTTTCTTCCAAATTGTTAAAATATTCAAGGAATTCATCCACTGTTTTCTCTGCTCTAGCCAATTTTATATTTTGACAGCTTCTCGTTGTCAGTTTTGATTCATGCCTTTCCATGAAACATTCTACCCATTGCTTTCCGGGAGGTTGGTTGTTAAAGATTTCATCACGACCATTTTTTTTTAAATAACCATGGACTACCAGCCTTAAATCCAGCTTCGTTAGAGGACAACCAAAGTCCGCTGCTGCAACTATAACTTTAACAATGTTTTCCTCTTCTTCCTCAGATAACAATGTAGGTTTCCCTACATTTTTTGGGTGATTCTCTTTTTGTTTGTTTAATAAAGGTGCGTATAAATTAAGCGCGGCAGCCGCGCGAGCCAATGTTCGACCAGAGTTGACGTTCATTTGCCGCGCGAGCCAATATGTAGATATAAATTTAGTTGGACGTGGCAGGCGCGCGCGGCAGGCGATCCATCACGAACAAACCGCGGCGGATAGACAGACCAGTTCACTCTTGTAAACCTGCGAGTATGGACGCGCGTGGTCGGGCGGCTGCCGCTTTCATTGTGATTCACCATCTTATTTGTAAAAAAAAGAAAAGAAAAAGGCGTTGGTGGATGAAAAAATTATATCTAAATAGATCGCTATATGGCCCGAAACTTCTGGAAGACATAAGATATGAAGCCGTTGCAAACACTATAAAAAATTTTACGCGAGTGTCAACTACAGAGTTCGAATTAATAAAATCATTAATAGAACCAAGTGTTATGAAAATGAACACACAATTTCGAGAGGCAATATCAGTTACTGAAAGATTAGCAATAACTTTAAGATTTCTGGCAACTGGAGACTCGTATACTAGCCTGCAATACCTTTTTCGAGTATCAAAACAGTCAATTTCAAGAATTGTTCCTGAAGTTTGTGATGCACTTTGCGATGCACTAAAAGACTGGGTAAAGGTGAGTAAATAAAATATCTAGTTTTCTTTTATTATTATATTTATTTATTGATATAATTCTTATTATTATTTAGGGGAAAAAATCATCCATAGGCAATGGCGTTGGTTCACGTTCATCAGTAGGAGTAGTGTCTGGAATCTGAGAAGACGGAGTCGAAGTCTGAGGAGACGGCGTTGAGGTGTAGTGTGACTGTGAATAATTTTGGGTACAATACCCATAATTCGAATATTTTCCTAGGTCAGCATCAAATATCACATTGTTAATCGCTTGCTTGACGTAAATTAAAGTGCGTGAATCATATTTACGGAGTTCATTAGCAATGTGCTGGCCGTAAGAAAAATATGGGTCAGCAGATGATGCAGCGGATTCAGTTAGAACCTGAAATGCTTTTTTCAGCATAGGGGAATCTTCTTCAGCGTTTACCTTTTTCTTTTTCTTTACTCTCAGATTATCTGGAGCGTTCATAATGTCACTTGGTGGTTCTATTTCTTGTTCCATAGCAGAAGGTGTAATTGGTCCTGTATCATTATTTTGTGCTATTTGTGCTGTTGCCAACTATAAAAAAAATACGAATGTTTAATTAATTGTTGCAGGTACCGGACTCAGAAGAAGAATGGTTGCAGATAGCACACGATTTCGAAAACAAATGGGACTTTCCTCATGCAGTAGGTGCATTGGATGGCAAACATGTAGTGTTGCAAGCACCTATAAACAGTGGCACAGAATTTTTCAACTACAAACAGTTTTTTAGTTTAGTATTACTAGCTTTAGTCGATGCAGACTATTGTTTTACGTATGTAAATGTGGGTTGTCAAGGTAGACTATCTGATGGAGGTATTTTCAAAAATACAAACTTATACAAAAAACTAGAAGAAAAATCTATGAGACTTCCTCCTCCATCCATTCTTCAAGTGCCCTATTCCTTCAAAGTACCGTATGTGATTCTAGCTGACAAAGCTTTTGCTTTAAATGAATATACTATGAAACCATTTCCAGGAGATCTAGAAAGGGGTTCTGAGGAAAGAATCTTTAATTACAGGTTATCTCGAGCACGTAGATGTGTGGAAAATGCATTCGGGATTCTGAGCTCAGTTTTTAGAGTTCTACGCAAACCTATGTTACTGCAACCAAAGATTGCTACTAAAATTGTTTTAGCAACAATACATTTGCATAATTATTTGAGAAAAAGAACTCTGACAAGATCACAGTACACGCCGCAAGGATGTATAGATAGTGAAGGAAACGAGGGGCAAATTATACCTGGAACTTGGAGAAATGAAACTGCCCCTACATCACTACTGCCTCTTAACTATATCCCAAGAAGAGCGGGAAATTTTGCACAACAAATACGTTCACACCTAGCCCATCACTTTGTTACCAATGGTGCAATATCTTGGCAAAATAGATATTAAAACTTGTACTCACATTTTCAGACATTGTGTCCAATGTTTCATTGGGTAGATCTTTATCCCTCATGAAATTAAAATCATCAAACGCAAACCACTTCGAAACGTATACTTCATTTGTCGCTGTAATAAAAATAAAAATTATTTACGTAATTACAATAATGCGTTTTATTTTTTGTTGTAAATGCAAAATAAATAGGTACTTACCAGAACCAGTACGACAACTTTTAGCTATTCTAGATTTTTCTCTTCTGTAGGACGCCAAAAGCGTAGTCATTTTTTTTTTCAAGTCAGGAATAGGTATATCCATTTTCTTACTGATTTCTACCCACGCATCATACCTCAACGATTTATTGTGGTATTGGGAGGATTTGCTGTTCCACAAAAATTCTTTTGCGCTATACAATTGTATTAGTAAACGGCACTTTTCGTTGTCCATTTTTACGTATTCGCCGCGCGAGCCAAATCACCAAAACTACAACCGTCCCCACTGCGCGCGAGCGAACGACTGAAGCTCCTTTGATGCGGTCTAAAAAACCGACAGCGAGCGGATCGCCCCGCGGCACGTTCGAGCGCGGCAATGTTCGCGTCGCCGCGCGCGGCGGTCCCGTCTACATAGAGCGCGGCCGCCGCGCGCACCAATGTTCGATGGTTTGCCGCGCTTAATTTATACGCGGCTTAACGTGCGCCGTGGTATGCCGAACTGGCGTTCGGCTTCTCTTGAAGACATTTTTTTTTCTTTTATATATTGTACCGCCAAGTCCAACATCTCTTTTGTGTAGTTTTTGTACGGTCGTGCACCTACACGTCTACGGCTTTTTTTTTTCGTTGTTTTGGCCATCCTGTAGAAAAAAAAACTAAGTAGGGACATTTATTTTCATTTTGTGTAATAAAGTGTTTGAACTAGCAGACCTGCCAAATATTTTTGGTTAGGTATAGTGTCCCACTACTGGGCAAAGGCCTCCTTCCCACTCCATTCGATCTGCCAAATTTTGTAAAACCTAAGCTTAGCGCCACCTATTCATTGAGTCCAGTTGCGAATCTAAGCCATCAAAGGTAAGTACAAATATGACTCAAAATCTTTACCTACAAAAAAAATGAAAAACCTTATCTGTGTTTACATATTTTCCAGATTGAAAAAGTGACAACCCTAGCACCTTTTTTAGGGTGGGCAATGTTGCAAACTCTTTGCTACACAGTTGCTTACAACTTTGCCCACTTGTTTTTTTTCGTATTAAAGACCGCTAATACGGTAAAACCAGAACAAAATTAATCGCTATTCAATCAGTTATGGGCACAATAACTTAAACTCACCTACAATAATTATTTTGGATACAGCACGATTCAGCACGATCAACAAAATTGGCACCACCTGCGTAGACCTTACTTGGACAACTGCTGAGAGCCAACTGAGTGAAGTTAGGAACACAACGGATAATTTGTGTGGCCATAAAGATGTCGAAGATTGCACGAAATGTTGAAAAATGTAGCCATTAAAGAAAAAAAAGGGGTACGACTACTTTTAGTTAATTTTCGGTTTTGGGCAAAATTGTATTCCGAGGGCAATGTTGTAAGGTTCTACGGTAGTGTTGTTAGCTATTGTGGACTCCAACTACAAATTTATTTTTATCGACATTGGCGCATACGGTAAAGAATGCGATTCAACTGTTTTTCAAAATTCAAAACTATATGAGTTACTTATTAACAATGACCTACCATTGCCTGATCCTCAGCCACTGTGTGGTTCTAATAGACAAACCCCGTTTGTATTTATCGGTGACGAAGCTTTTGGACTAAGCAAACACATTATGCGTCCATATGGAGGTAAAAATCTCAATGTACAACAAAAGATTTACAATTATCGTCTCAGCAGAGCCAGAGAAGATATGTCGAATGTGCTTTTGGGATTATGGCGAATAAATGGCGCATTTTTCACAGACCAATAGATGTGGCCTATAATTTTGCTACGGATATTGTAATAAAGGCATGTTGTGTCCTACACAATTATGTCGCAGATCGGGATGGTTTTCGGCAAAACGATAAATTGGCAATAATTGATGATGAATTTCACTCATTACAACCTCAAGATGAAGAAATTACAGCAGCAAATGTTATAAGAGATCAATTCGCAAGCTATTTCATGAGCAACAGAGGATCACTACAATGGCAGTTACAGAAGATTTAATCATCATTAAAGCAATAAATATTTACTCATCAATTTGGTTCTTTTTATCACAAGCAAAATTATCATATTCTGGATATAAAATTTTAGCAATTTGCTCCCATGCTTTTGCTTTTAAACTTTTATTTTTAAAGTCCATATTGGACTTATCCCAGAGGATTTCCCTTTCTTGGACTAATGTAATAAGGTAGTCCATATCAATCTCTTCTTCGTTGGTACTCATTTTACTCACAAAATCAACAAAAAATAATATAAAAGAAACGGAACGAGGAAGCGTGTGCCCTTCTTTGTGACAAATAAACAACTGAGCGGTGCCGCTCCGACGTCACAACGCATTCAACCCCCCCCCCCCCCCCCCCCCCACCCCCCCCCCCCCCCCCGCCTCGTCTCGGCGCTAGCAACTCCGGTGCGGCGCCGCACCGCATCGTGTGACATAGTAATGATATTTCTATGTAAAACAACGCAGCGACATCGCTCCGGCGCCGCGACGCGTCGTGTGCTCTGGCCCTTAGAGAAAAATAAACTTTCTAATATTTTTTTTTATTTCTTAACTTTCACTTGTCTACTACGGTCTATTCAATTAACTTATGCACTATTTTAATGATTGACGTCCTAAAGCATCTTATTACACATGTAGAAATGCAATAATATTAATACAGTCAAAACCGTTTATAACGACATCGAGGGGACCGTATAGTTGCCGACGTTATATCCGATAGTCGTTTTAAGCAATACAGTCAGTATAAATATACAATGGAAGGGACCATACAATCTGGCTGTAATAACCGATAGGTCGTTGTAAACGATGTCGTTATAAACGGTTTTAACTGTAATAAGATACACAAAATAAACAAAAATAAATTTAGTAGCCTAAAAATCGGCAATATTCAATAAAAAAATTAAAAGTCGAATATCTCGAAAAGGGTTAAGTTTAGGGTAGGGTGTTTCATAGTGAAATAAGTCAGAAATGATGGGTACTCCACGCCCTTAACGGATCTAGCACGATTTTTCCTGTAACCCTGTATACACACCCCCACACATCCTCAAACACACACTCACATTCTAATATTGAATTAAAAACATACGTAAACGGAAAAACGAAATGATAAAACGTTACGTGATAAATCTCGTTTTTATAATAATAATTGAAATCAATCACGAAAGTTTTCAATCACAATCACGACTGTTTTTTGACAACCCTATGTGTCAACAAAAATGGTCGAAATTACTGACCTTTTCTTCTTCATTTCTCCGCGATCATTTGGTCCTGTCGCAGATTTTCTTTTCCTGGCTTGATGCCCAGGTACTTCCTCTACGTTTTTTTTCCATCTTCTACCATAAAAGAATAACTTTTTCTGCTCTAAACAACTTAATTTACATTATGAAAAACAAGACACAACCACAATCCACCTGCTTGCTCGATGTATGAAAACTAAATATGGCGGACAGCAAATAGCGTGATGTGGTTGGCTCAAACGGATTTGACTTTGATTGAAAGTAGGGTTGCTTGGAATAGGCTAGATTTGAAAATTAGCATCGTCTTTCTTGAACTTTTATAAGGTATTACGATACAATTGGCCCGATTTGATTGTTAGGAGTCTATCGAGAATTCTCACTAGAGACATCTAGCATTTTTATCTCAAACTAAGCAAATTTGGATTTGGCCAGTATTGAAAATTACCTCCTTATTGTTACTTTCGCTAATGTCTGAATATGAGACTAAATTCATCGAAACTCTTTCGAAAGGTTCAGTGGACTGAGAGGTTATGACCATAGGAGCTTGAAATGATTTTCTTTGAATTTTGTTACGTTGACATCAAACACAAGATTCTACATAAGTTTTTATATCATTAGTCATTCCTTTCCAAAATAATTCGTATCTAATTTTCCTAGTACAGGGTGGGCCAGAGTAAAATTCACTTTTGAAACCTTTATAAAAATAGACTGATAGTACTTAAAGATTTTATTTAAAAAGTAACTTAATGTAACATTACAGTAATTTATTTCTTGAAAATAACATCGTCTAGATGTTCTCCGTTTCGCCGCAAACACTCTTCTAAGCGGTGCTTAAAATTTTCGAAAACGCGCCGGCACGTCGCCGTCGATATAGCCGCCATTTCCGTTTGAATGTTTTCTTTCAAGGCGGTAATTGTCTGCGGTTTATTGGAGTATACCTTATTTTTAAGGTATCCCCACAAAAAGAAATCTGGCGGAGACAAGTCTGGGCTTCGTGGTGGCCACTCGATGTCACCTCTCTTAGAGATGACTTTATCGGGGAACATCTCCTTTATGACCCCCATGCTGGCATTAGACGTGTGGCAGGTGGCGCCATCCTGCTGGAACCAAGTCAGAGAGTTGTACTCTTGCAGACCAGCAAGAGTTGGTCTTAAAAATTCTTCAAGCATTTTCACATATCGGTCCGTATTTATTGTTAATGCTTGGCCTCTAGAATTTTCAAAGAAATAAGGCCCAATGAGCCCTTTGGCTGAAATGGCTGCCCAAACCGTCACTTTCTGGCAGTGAAGAGGCTTTTGATGCTTGCGCGAAGGCTGTTCAGTGCTCCAATAACGGCAATTCTGTTTATTGACAAATCCGCTCAAGTGAAAATGGGCTTCGTCCGAGAAAAGGATGTTCCCGAAGTTTGAAAACCGCTCTAACATAATGGAGGAAAATGACGCTCTTTTGGTATGGTCAACATGGGTAAGTTTCTGCACTAACTGGATTTTGTAAGGATGAAGCTTTAAATCACGTAAAATTCGCCTTTAACTGCTTCTTGAAATCCCCAAAGCTGCCGAACGTCGCCGCGTAGAGAGTTCCGCATTTTGCTCAACAGATTGATTAACCTCCTGAATCGCTTGCTCTGTGCGTATAGTGCGGGGACGTCCTTGACGTCTTCTTGGAAGCGTCGAACCAGTTTCTTGGAACCTCTTCAGCCATTGCTTAAGTAACTGAGTGCTAGGACACTGGCGGATATTCGACAAATTAAATTTAACTCTAAACATACGCCGCACAACAATGTAAGAATGACCATTATCGTAAAATGCTCGAACAGCGAACGCGCGTTGCTCCCCCGTGAACGGACTCATGGCGACTAAAAATGCGAGAGACGCGTGACCCGACCACACCCCGCGCACCCCGCTACTTGCCGCGGGCAACGTTCTATTAGACAAGGGAAAATGAACTTTAATTTGGCCCACCCTGTAGTTTCGACTATACCTCGATGTCCTGAAAGAGGTTCATCGTGATAAATTTTCAGAATGTTAGGAATTTCTTCCGGTTTGGGATACTTGACTTAGTTTTCGCGAATTATAATTTCACAGTCATAATATTCAGCCAGGTATATTGAAATACGGATTTGTTCATTTTTGGCCATTTTACATGTATGGCCATTTTTGAGATCAGGGACAAAAAGATGGGAAACAGTATGTCGTTGAAGACAAGAAAGTAGGGCTTTAAAATAGCTTTCTGAATCACAAGGATCGAAGTGATTGGGCTAGGCCCAATCACTATACCTCGATGTCCTGAAAGAGGTTCATCGTGATAAATTTTCAGAATGTTAGGAATTTCTTCCGGTTTGGGATACATGACTTAGTTTTCGCGAATTATAATTTCACAGTCATAATATTCAGCCAGGTATATTGAAATACGGATTTGTTCATTTTTGGCCATTTTACATGTATGGCCTTTTTTGAGATCAGGGACAAAAAGATGGGAAACAGTATGTCGTTGAAGACAAGAAAGTAGGGCTTTAAAATAGCTTTCTGAATCACAAGGATCGAAGTGATTGGGCCTAGTGTAGCAAAATATGAGATTTTGTTTTTCGTTTGAAATTAGAAGATCTGTGTCGTAAAGATTTTTGATTTTTTCTATGTAGGGTTCAATCCCGGAACATAAGGTTAAGGCTTCTTTGGTTAGATCATTTTGATCCGAGAGTGTGAAAGACGTAGGAATAAAGACATTTTTATGTCTAGAATCTAGTAATCGATCTGGTGAGAATTTGATTTTAGAGAATCTTGTTCTTCAGTGTTGAGATGGTCTTGTCAGATGAGTTTATTAATCGAGTGGTTATCGTTAACCATACTTCATAAATTTATTGGATACTTGAGCTCGTTAGTTAATTCGTCACCGTCTGTTATCGGTAAAGTCGCATGAATTTTGGGAATAGTTATGATTTTGTCATTATTACTGGAATTTACACAAGTTATTAGGAATTTGTTATTATTTACTGTTACTAATGCGTTAGGAATGATATCGTTGCTTATTTGTTGTTTCTCGATGATGGCACATCCGTTTTGGATATCTTCGGTGAAACACGTGATAACGGTTTCTGAACGTTGGCCTATGAATTGTTTGTTTTTATCACCGTTTGGTTCCTTTTCATCGATATAGAATAGTCTATAAGAACGATCATGGATTCTCATTGATTTTGATTTGACGTAAATGTTGACATTGAATTTTCACATGAAGTCATTACCTAGAATACCATCGACTTGAATGTTTAGATTAGCTACCTAGAACTTGAATTTAGGGAGATTGTCTAGGGATATTTGAGCTGTGCCAAAGCTTTGAATTGAGGATTGGTTACTTGAAATACCTACGATTGATACGATGTTCGATACATCTAGAGGTGCCGTTCCTATCTTTGCCTTGTTTATGACTGAAATAGCGGCTCCTGTATCAACGAGTAGTATGACCGGTTTACCTTCGATATGGAATTGACAATGCAGAAGATTTTCTGGAGGCACATTGAGTGAGGAGATAGTAATGGTGTCTGGAGATTTGATGTTCTTCGATTTAGGTTTTGATTTAGATTTCGATTTAGATTTTGATTTAGATTTCGATTTAGGATTTGATTTCGAGTTTGTGCTTGATTTAGTAGTTTGTATTGGCATTGATTTGGGATTTGGATTAGGACCGTCGGTTTGGCGCTGGTTAGGCTAACCAGCGCCAAACCGTCGGTTAGTCCTCGGATTTGGAATAGGACCGTCAGTTTGGGACTGGTTACCCTGTCGGTTACTCCTCGATTGAGTTAGATTTAGGAACTCTGTTTGAGTTGATTTGGTAGATTTAGAGTTAGGACTTGATTTGTCATTGATTTTGGAGTTAGTCTTCGATTGAGTTGGATTTAGTGGTTCAGTTTGAGTGCTAGCATCACAAAATTGTCTTCGATAGACTGGTCTGTTTTGTGACACCGTTGTGCAACTCTCGCTGAGAGGAAGCTTGGTCGCTTGTCCCCGATGGACTGAATGAAGCGACTCGTGGTTCCTAGGACTAAGAGCAAGAGTTGATTTTGTTTTTAGATGTCTAATTGGAGTGCCTCCGCCTCGACATCCGTGTACTGGCTCGAGTTGTGGCTCGATATCTGTGGCTTGAAGTAGTAAGTTGAAGCGGTTTCCAAGGAAATGCCCGTGTCCTCGGCCGCCTGTGAGTTTAAATTATTGACTCTAGCAGGTGGTGTTGGTCGTTGTTGTGGAACTGGTTGATTCGAGTTTAGAGTTTGTTTAAAACTGTTATTATAAGCGCGTTTCCGGCACTCTGTAATTAGATGTCCCGGTAGCATGCAGTAGTTGCAGACTTTCGTGGGATTTTGAGGCTGTAGCGGAATATTATTTTTATTTGGAACTTGCCTAGCGTCATTTGTACGTATGTACGTGTTAGAGCGTGAGTTGAATGATGGGGCACTGTTTTTATAAAGATTTTGCCTGGCGCTATTCATATTTCGTATTTTTCTTCTTGAATAGCGATGTTTCCTGCTTCGGTGAGGTTGGTTATTGATCGAACCCGAAGCATCATACCTATGTCTGAGCTTAAGCCGTTTACAAAGACGTTAAGCGCTGTCTCTTCGGTTGTGGCAACGCGGCCTAGTAATGTTTCGTCTTTAATTTCGGTTGTCAGTTTTTCGATGAGTTTACTTCGACTCAGATCAACCCTATGAAAATGGTCAGTGATGGACTCACTGGGCTTTTGAAATAATGACTGTAGCTCCAGTTGAAGATGTCCTAGAGTCTTTGTCTGGGAATATTTTTGAATAAGGAAACCTTTTAGATCGGACCATGCGAATTGCTTTATGTAAACGTCCGATGACCCTGGCCCCGTGATTTTATTTAATGTATACGGCAAAAGTATTTGCTCCTGGGTAGATGTCGCGAGTTTAAAAGCTGCATCGAATGAAGCGATACACTTGTAGAGTTTTTATAGTGTCAAATTCTAGTATTAATTGAAGTAATGTTCTGAGATCGACCTCCATGCTTGATTCAACTTTCAATGTTTTGGATTCGATAGACATGGTAATTTGGAGTAGTTTTAAAATCAATAGAGTTAGATGAATGATCTAGAATTAGGAGTTAGGTTAAGATTTAGGATTTAAGGATTTAGGATTTAGAGCATATAATAATTGAGCCACTTACCACAGTAACAATATAAATGCTTGGATGCACATCGCCGTCGTCAGGTTCGGCACGGAAGATTTAAACCTTTCAGGTACCGTAGAAACGTTATCCCCGTCTAATTACGCGACTTGCGAATCATACCGGCTGCGCCAAAATGTTAAGTAGCAATTTGCACAATTACTTTAAAAAATGATTTTATTTGAAATAAGACTTAGAATTATTACAAGATACAGAGATGTGTTGAGTTTGAATGTAGAAGTTGAACTGAATGCATTTTTTTTTTCGAATGGACTAATCTCGCTGTTGGCCTCTGAGGCCGTGACAGCTTAACCGAACTTTTGGCGAGCGCAGATAGCGCTCAGCCCAGTAAGTTTTTTAGGCAACTAGCGCAAGGGCACCACTTAGGTACGAGCCTCGGCTTGGGCTGTTGCCGGGGTGGGGATAAGAGAGAAACGCCCGGGTACATGTCTGTACCTCGTATAGGCGGCGACTGAAGGGACTAGTCGACCTCGCCGGCGAGGTCGGTGTTTCTGTGAAGTGTTTGCTCTGTCTGATATAGATGACTCACCTTCCGCATTAGCGGAGGTGATTTCGTCATCCGGGTCTCCGACAACGTGTCTCGGACGACGGAGGATTTACTGAATGCATTTTCCAACTAACACAAGGTATTTATACATAAGAGGATCGTGGGATCGCTAATCATAATTAGGGTAGGTTCTTCGAACTATGAGCTGTTTACAATGCAATTTGTCATAGAAATGGTATTTAAAGAGGGTCGTGAGATAGCTAAACATGAGTAAGAGTTAAGTCAATGTTTCTAGAACCAATTAGTCATTCACAAAGCAATTTGGGAAAGAATCCACTTAGATTATTCATGTTAACTAATAAGTAAAGTATGTAACACTGATTAGTTATTAACAAAACAATTTGGGAAAGAACCAACTTAGATTAAAAAAAAAGTAAGATGTTTATTGAAAAAATGTTTATTACATATTTAAATACACTGTTTGGGAATTTATTTTTTAAAAATGACATCGTCCAAATGTAAACCGTTGCGTTCACGGCATTCGTTTATTCGAGCACTAAAATTTGCTATGACGGCTCTGCAGGTATTCTCCGAGATGGCTGCGATTTCGTGACGGATATTTTCTTTTAATTGTGCCAGGGAAGTCGGTTTGTTGGCGTAAACTTTGGATTTGAGATAACCCCACAGGAAAAAGTCCATAGGTGTTAAATCGGGACTGCGTGGAGGCCAACTTATGTCACCTCTCCTGGAGATCAATTTGCCAGGAAAAATTTCACGAACTCTTGGCAGAGACCTGTTGGACGTGTGTGAAGTGGCTCCGTCCTGCTGGAACCATGTTCTTTGGTTATAACAAAGAAAGTGCTGCAGCTCAGGCACGAAGAAAACGTCTAACATCTCCACATAACGCTCTGAATTCACTGTAACTGTGCGTCCCCTTCCATCTTCAAAAAAGTAAGGGCCGATAATTCCTCGCGCCGACACTGCGGCCCATACGGTGACTTTAGGCGAATGTAGGGGTGTCTGATGTTTTTGTTTTGGATTGGTTGCACTCCAGTAGCGGCAATTTTGCTTGTTAACATATCCAGTAAGATGAAAATGGGCTTTATCCGAAAAGAAGATGTTGGTAAACGTTGGAAAGCGCTCAATCATCTGGTTTACGTAGTCAAGCCTCTGACCAGCATCCTGAGGCTTTAATTCTTGCACCAACTGAATTTTGTACGGGTGCAGTTTTAAATCTTTATGCAAAATGCGGCATAATGACGATCTGTGCACGTTAAAGGCCACAGCACGCTTCCGAATTGAAAGGTTCGGATCGTCCCGAATAGACTGGGCGACACTGTCTACGTTTTCGACCGTTCTCGAAGATCTTGGACGCCCGGATTTTGGTTTTTCCAGTGTTGAACCGGTCTCTTCAAACTTCTCGACCCATTTTGCAATGAGTCGAGTGGTTGGCGCATCACTCAAGTGACGAATATGTCGAATGCTGCAGAATTTTCTACGCGCTACAGTCGCCGAATTACCGTTTTTATAAAACTCGCGTACGCACAACGCACGGTCCGCTCCCAAAAAACGCTCCATAGCGACTAAATTCCCAAGAGCCAGGCTACCGACTGACACTCCCCCCGCGCTCCTCAGAATAGTTGCGTTCACGCAATAACCAAAACAAATGTGAACTTTCTTTTGAGACACCCGTTATTTCTTTGTTAATTCTCATTTTGTGCCTCTTTTATCTTGGAAACCCTATCCAATAATTCCTTTTGTTTTACGCATTTAAACGTTGCTATCTCTGGACGACTACCTTTGTTTCCTGAATACCAGCTTGCCCAGGCAAATATCTAGATAGATACGTCGACGACAGTGTTTTTTTTTTCCGGTACATGTTCAAGTTTATATTGAAACTGACTTAAAAATATTACCTATCTAATAACACGTGCACTACACAATTTCCAGTTATGTAAGAACAATAAGCTTTTGTGGTCCGTTCGTATTGTAAACTGTGTTCCCCGTAGATAAGTTTCGAACTTCTTTAAGCTGTATATTATAGCCCATAATTCCTGCTCACTTATACTCCAATTCCTTTCGGCATTTGTTAAAGCTTTACTACAATAACTAATCACTTTATGATCCCCGTTTGTATCTTCCTGATAGAGGCAACCAGCAATTCCGATTAAACTACTATCCGTTTGTAAAAATAATGGTTCCCCTAACTTCGGATGTGTTAAGACCAATCTAAAAATGTGTTTTTTATTTCTTCAAAACAAAATCGTTCCTTTTCCGTCCAAATAAATGCACACCCCTTACACAATAGATCATTCAATGGCTTAGTTATTTCCCCATATCTTTCAATGAATTTACGGTAATAATTAAGCAAACCGAGGAACGATCGTAAATGCTTAACATTTTTAGGTGCCGGAAAGTTTTTTATGGCTTCAATCTTTTCCGGATCCATTCTTAACCCTTCAATTGAGACAATATGCCCTAGCAATTTTACTTCTTTCTTTAAGAATTTGCATTTTTCTAGCTTACACGTTAATCCCACCTCGCGCAACCTTTCTAATACTTTGCTAGTATGTTCCGCTTGTAACCCTATCTCTTTATCATCCTTCCCCTTTGTATAAACGCACAAATCGTCTAAATATGCCACATAAAACTCTTTTATTTCAGGACCCAGGATTATATCTATCGCTCTAGAGAAACTACCTACTGACGTCTTTAGCCCTTGCACTAGAACATTATAAGTATAGCTTTTCCAATCAAATGTGAACCCCGTGTACTTAGTGGATGCCTTTTGTAATAGTATCTGGAAATACGCGTCTAAATCTAAATCGTTAAATTAATTTAAATCTAAAATCGTCATGAATTTCACTCCATGAAATGACTCTAAAATTTCTGATGTTAATGGCGGTGACTGTGTCTCTCCTTCCATCTTCTTATTTAATTCTCTGGCATCCAGTAAAATTTTTACAGAACCATCACGTTTTAAAGTATAAGTCAATGGACTGCTATAAGGAATACTCTCCCGTTTTATGATTCCTAACTAGGCCCTCCAGGTACTCGCCGGCACCTGCCGCGATTTGATTTGACTTATACCCTTGCACAAAACAAACTAATCTGTCTTGTTCATGTGAGGCAGTGTCTCGTTTTTGTGCGATCAGTGCTAGTTTATACCAATACAATATTAAGTGATAATATGCATGGGCACTGGAGGGGATAGACTTTGAATAATTCTTGTCCACATCTGATATCGCCTTGTACTCCTGATCAATCAAGTGAACGTAGCCTGCTGCGTCTGCTTGAATTCCTTTGCTGCCTGGGTGTTTGTAAAGCCAGTTTCGCCATCTATAATAAATGAATCCTTCCACAGCGGATCGTTCGTTAGTGTAGTTTCTGTTGTCGATTTGTTGCGTGGATTTGGTGGTTTCCTTGATGTATTATTTTTAGGGCGTTCGAAGAAGGGTCTTCTGGGCTTGCGGCACGGGTGCTTTCGCATTTTCGCCTGGTGGCGCGCTTGCTTGTTCGGGAGTTGTCATTACGACTATCACCTTTGGTAAAAAAGGGGAAACTGTTCAAATTACATAATTTTCATATCAAATTTACATAATTAATGTACCGGCGTAATTTATCCAGAAATCGTACCGGACTCAGGTTTCCTGACGTACTAAATTTAGGCTGTTCGATAACGGGCTTCATTACGTAAACATTGGTGGTCCTCAAGGTGTCTACGGGCACCATGTTAGTACCAGACTCATTACTTCTAATCAACGATTCTCTAGGTTCTACTATCGCCGAGACTTCTCTAGCTAATGAGCTACCAATAGACGAATTACTTACGATTCTATCCATTCTTTGCATTAATTCGCCCAATTTCAGATCCAAATACTGCATCAATTATCACTAGACCACTTATTAATTTTACATTTTTATAATTTATATATGTAGGTATGACAATATATATTTTTATGTATTATAATATTAATATTTATGTAATTTTATGATTATATTATACATTATAATTATGCATTTTATTTTATATTATCTATATTTTTTATAAATATACGTGTACTATTAATATCGGATTTACGCCGCCGTCCTTATTTTGTTCACATAGATCCTGTCCATCCAAAGGTTGCCTGGAAGAGATCGCTTTGAGCGATAAGGCCGCCCATTGTACCTATTGTTTAAGAGTGTATTTTCTTATAAATGATTGTATTTAAATGGTGTGCAATAAAGAAATTATCTATCTATCTATTATTCCAATTATTGCTCTAGTTTCTTAGTATCAAAACTCTAAGATACTTAATTATTCGAAATTCTTGCCCTAAGATACTTAGATTTTAGAAATGCTGACCCCTCGGACGAAGCACTGAGTTTAATTTTATAAAGGGTCCGCCAAATACTTTTTTTTAAATGCTATAAAAAAAACTACTGAATATTTTCTCAAATTTCTTTTTTATTTGAAAGTACAATTTTTCCGGTTAATAATGGAAAATAATTTCATTCAAATGGCTGCCTCGGCTGGCCATGCAGTAGCCTACACGATCGGTCCAATTTTTAAGCACATTATCGATTGTGTGCAGCTGTATTTCACCAATGGCTTCACGAATATTGTCCTTTAAAGCGTCAATTGTCTCTGGCTTGTCGGCTTATCTTGTATGTTGTAACACTTATCTTTGACGGCACCCTACAAATAATAGTCCAACGGTGTCAAATCGCAGCTCCGAGGTGGCCAAACGACATCAGCTCTGCGGCTGATAATGCGATCTTCAAAAACAGGGCGCAAAACATCGAGTGTAGTTTCGGCTGTGTGGCACGTAGCGCCATCCTGTTGAAACCAAATGTTGCCAATATCCTCCTCTTCAATTTTTGTGAACAAAAATTCGGTCAACATGGTCCGATAACGATCGCCATTGACTATAACGGCCACTCCTTGCTCATTTTCGAAGAAAAATGGCCCAATTATGTCTGTGGACCAAAATCCGCACCAAACAGTGACTCGTTTTAGGTGCGTCGGCTTTTCAATGTATGCGTGTGTTAGATTATAATGTTAAGGTGAATCGTTAGCAACTCAAGTTTTTAAGAAGACATTACAATAGAATATTTAAGTACAACAGGTATGAAATAAATAGTTAAGATAGAAACTAAGCCTAGAACAATAAACGAGAATTGTATTTTTAGCTAGAAATGGTACAAAGACATTGTAAAAGATTAGGTTGTTTAAATTTCCACCCGCGGCTGATCACAGAGCTTTACAGGATAAAGATAAGTAGAACTTCTCCGAAGCGCATAACGGGAGCCGGTAAGCGAAAACAATAGAAATATTTCTTGAAACTCATTCTCGAAATAATATAAACTGGCACCGGCAAGCGAGACAATAGATAAACCAAGCTCTCTGATTGGCCCGGGACCGTTTGGGGTGCGCGGGGAACCGACGTCTAAAAAGTGAGATCTGTCGGCTGGCCAGACCACTTTTTGGGGGACCTGCGAACTAGAAGGATATCCTAAGGTATGTTGTTGTAAAAATAGATTTATCTACTAAGAGTTATTCACGTAGTGTTTCAGGCTATTTTACTCATTGATTATATTTTATTCAACTATGTGAATCGATGATAATGTAGTGTGTTTGTTGTAACTGAAATTTGGGGATACTTCCTTAAGAGTTATTCACGTACTGTTTCAGGCTATTTTACTCATTAATTATACTTTATTCAACTATGTGAATCGATGATGATGTAGTGTGTTTGTTGTAACTGAAATTTGGGGATACTTCCCTGTTTAATACCTTTCTGCTAAGCATTTGATTAAATAAAATTAATTGTTGAAGTTTTATGTTTTATTTCATACTAAATTGAGCGGGTAGGTAAGTCTAATCTAACACGTGCGGGTTTTCTGTGCCCCAAATGCGACAATTTTGCTTGTTTACATACCCGCCAAGATCAAAATGAGCTTCATCTGAAAAGATGATTTTTTTGGCAAAATCGGCATCTTCTGTAAGTCGATCGCAGGCCCACTTAAGCCCGATTTAAACATCAACAAGTACAGTAGCGAGTTAAAAAAATAGTCAGTTAAGTAGTAAGTATAAGTTCAAACGTAGGCGAGTGCAAGTCATAAGTTGCCGATCAGAGACGAAGACTAGCCGCGTCGTGCGTCGGTTGAGATTGTTAACAGTTATTTTAATCGATAAAATGGACACTGAACAATTGAATACCAATCTACGTGCTATTATACGAGAAATAGTATCAGAACTTGCACAACACATTGAAACTGAAATTTTAATAGAAATAAATAGACCCAAACGCACATGGGAACGAAAGTGGATTGCTAGAAGAAATGAACGTGGTACCAGCAGTAACCTTCTAATTGAATTGTCTACAGAAGACATAGTTGAATATAGATATGCCTTACGAATGAGTGAGCTCTCATTTCTATTTTTATTAGATAAAATAACGCCAACAATTCAAAGATCGGATACCTTCATGAGAAGTGCTTTACAATCAAAATTAAAGTTACAAATTGTACTGTACATGCTAGCTCATGGAACCAGTTTGCGTACTCTAGCTCATATGTTCAGAACATCAAAAGCAAGCATATCAATGATGATTCCTGAAGTGTGTGATGCAATTTACGAGGCCCTCAAGGATTATATACAGGTAAGAAATAAAACAACCTAATATGTGAATTACATTTATTATGTATTAAAGTCGTAGTCTCATTGTCATATGACTAGTCATTATGATAATGAGTTCGCAATGGCCAATTCCAATACATCGCCTTGTTGGCCATCAGATTGCCAAACCAAACTATTACTGACCACGGTTGAAGGTACATGGTACGTCGCAGGTGATGCTGTTGGAGGAGAATAAAGTTCTAGGTTCTCTGTAGGATTTGTGTCCAAAACACCACCTGAAATGGAGCTATTTATAGTTGGCGCAGGTGATGAAATATATGTAGTATCAGACAGCGGGGAAGGGGAAAAAACTTGTTGGTGTGGATTCGCTAATGAATTCACCCGAAGAGTTGTTAAATGGTTTTGAATGTGGGACTGAGCTTGTAATGCCAGCATAAGAGGCATGGCATTCAACTGTGCAGCGACACTTCTCCCAAATATTCCAAACTCATTGTCGTTAGCTATTGGGGTTTGGACCATCTCTCCAACAGCTCTCACTTTGTTAACCAAACTTTCCAAGCATTTAATGTTTCTTTTCCGAGAATATATTGGTTTCTTAGTAGTTTCTTGGCTTGGAGTTTCCTGACTTAGAGTTTCCTGACTAGTAGCTTCATTGACAGCTACTGAAGAAATCTCTTCCATCGTAGAGTTCTGAAAATTATTATTCTGTTTTAGGTTCCAAGTAGGGCTTCCAAAATTACGGATATGTTAATTACGTAACTGATAACGAATTTGAGTGGTTCAATTACGTAATTACGTAATTTCTAAGACATTTTTTTATCGAAAGTTTTCATTAATTTCTGTGTATTTATAGGTAGCAAATGACTATGTAAGGAGTGAAAAATTACATAAATTAAACAAAATATTTATTTATTTATCAAAGGAGCACTCTATGAAGAAAGAATATACATAATTAGGATGTCGCGAGCTTGTTTTGTTAACATGAGTCATGTCAACAACACAAGCTCGCGATAAACATCTGATCAGATACAAATACAAGTCACAAGTTCACAACACAAAACCAAAATCTAATTTCTGAGCAAAATAATATTTAACCTTAACGAAAGAGATACGCAAAGCGACTACAACAATAAATAAATCTACAGTCAATCAAATCAATTACACCAAATGTTATTTACTTTTTTCAAGTTTCCTGAAAATGAGATCTCATAAAGGTTAACGCATTTAATGATTTATCATTTAATGAACTTCTAAATTTACTACATAAATAACCGGCCGAAGAAAAAGCACGTTCGGCTTCAACACTTGTTGGTGTAATTGATAACAAATAATTATACGCTGCTGTTAAGTAAACTCCTCGACCACCGCCAGCGCTGTCATAGATGCACATTTCCACTCTAACAATGGACTCAAGATCTGTGTCAACTGTAGATTTAACTACGGGTGTAGTCGCTTTGCGTATCTCTTTTTCCAATTCCTCGGCCACAGTTAACTCTTCATCGCTGGAGTCTGTAAGTGCTGTGCTTATTTGTTGTTCTCTACTTTGAGCCGTGTTAGTTTTAAATTTCAGCCTTTCTAATAATTTTATTATGTATGTCCTTATATAATCTGACATCGGTTTTGTGAAGGTTTCTGTTGCTATGGTCTCGTAAAATTCTTCATTGTTATGTAAATACTGTAAAATACCAGATACACTTGTTCGTCTTTCTTTTATTCTATATCTAAGAGAAGTAGCAAGCTTTTCACTGAGTTCGTTAGACTGACTATCAAGTTTATGTAAAATAAATTGAAGAGCAGCGTCTGCCGTCAATAAATTTGAATCACGGCGACACAAAGACATCACTGTAGTTTTAATAACATCTAAACTATGATGAATATTCTGCAGCTCTTGAATTTCCTTTTCTGTAAAGTTAATATTCGATTTTAAATCCAGTAATGCCTTAAAGACACACGACTTTAATTTAAAAAATCGGCCAATCATATTGGATAAGCTGTTCCATCGGGTCTTGCAGTCGAGTATAAGATTGAGGCTCTTTCCGCACTCATCTGCAGCGTATTTTTGCAACAAGTCGTTTTTCAATGGTGATTTTTTAAAAGATTTAACACAGTCTCGTACTTTTTTGATAGTATCTTTGTACAGAAATTCAAATTCTGGTACTTCAGTAATTCTTGGTACTTCGATATCAAATCCTCCATAGATTTCTTCAGAATCTTCAGAGTCATAATCCAGTTCATTATCTTGAATCTCTGGTTCTGGAGTTGACTGGTTCTCTGTCTTATAAAGCACATCAAGCAACGCAAGTTGTATGCCGTGGGCAAAACACAATTGATGGTGACCCTTAAAATTCTTGCCCATTTTAACCATCACTTTGGCTCCGTCTGTTGTGAAAGCAATTATGTCTTCAAGGCTGAGTTCGAAGTTGCTCAAATGTTGTTGTATTAATTGAGTTCCTACATCTGCTGTCATTGAACCCTTTATTCGCACTAGACCAAGATTTTTGTATTTAGCTGGTCTTATACGTAATTACGGATTTCAACCCTTCAGTTACGGAATTGTCATAAGTCTAAAATGTTTGCGTAATTACGTAATTACGTAATTACGGAATGGAAGCCCTAGTTCCAAGTGATGAAAACCAGTGGAAGAAAATTGAAGAGGGTTTTAAAACTAAATGGAACTTTCCCAGATGTTGCGGTGCTATTGATGGAAAGCATATTGTAATAAAGGCGCCTTTTGAAGCAGGAAGCTATTACTATAATTACAAACATCAGAATAGTATAGTGCTAATGGCCGTGGTTGATGATGACTACAAATTTTCATACATCGATGTTGGTTGCAACGGCAGAGTGTCCGATGGAGGCGTGTTTCAAAGATGTAGCCTCAGCAACCAATTGGAAAGTATGCTACCAGAAAATCACTGTATTGTTGGAGACAATGCTTTTGCGTTGAAGACCTATTTAATGAAGCCGTAGGCGAAAGCAGCAATATGACCACTGCTCAAAAAGTATTCAACTACAGACTATCTCGCCCGTCGCATAGTTGAAAATGCATTTGGCATTTAAGTTAGCCGTTTTAGAATATTCGAAAAACCTTTACCATTTCATCCAGACAAAGCTATAAAAATTGTCAAGGTTTTCTGTGCTTTACATAACTGGCTCAGATATTTAAAAAACGATGATGACTCTGTGACAATCGATGAGGAAGATACCAACACTGGTTAAACAATACATGGTAATTGGAGAGATGTGCCAAGCGATGGCCTCTTCCCATTACCTAGAAGCAGTAATAATCATTCTGCAGAGAGCTCGTATCGTGCGTGATAGTTACGCTACATATTTTGTCGGAGATGGTTCTGTAAGTTGGCAATTGAGAATGATACATTAAAATATATATCTACCATGTATTAGGAAATAAATAATAAATGGTCTATTTACTTACCAAATTACTTTGGCTTTCTTTTGGCGCCAGAAATTTGTCTCTCATCACATTATGGTACATTGCGAACCATTTTAGGGTTGGTACGTACACATCGTCGGTACCCGCTCCACTTTTAGTCGATTCATTTTTTTTCTTTAACTCTTGGCTGTACGTCGATCTAATATTTTTTATTTTTGAAAGAGCCTCCTTTGGCCCGAAATCACTCATATTCATAGCCTCACTAATTTTTATGAGAGCCGCATCTCTTGCTTGTTTTATACGATAAGTGTTGCATTTTGCATTGTACAAAACCTCATGTTTCAAGTACTCTTGGACAAAAGTAACCGTCGTGTTTTCCGACCATTTCATTTTCAATTCAAATTCAAGAAAACAACAACACGTTTCTTATGCGGCCGCTTTGTACGAACTTGTAAACTGTACTAAACTCGCCCGTCTACACGGCGGGCGCTGCGTGCGCCGAGCCGGCCAGTTAAGTTGGCGGGGTGCGGGAGACGCGAGAGAGGGGGCTCGGTCGCAAAAAGTTTTGTCGACTTTAGGGTGGAATGCAGTAGTCAAAAGTGTAACGATTTTCGTGTCCTGCCACATTACGAAAGCTACATTTTTCTTTGTACGCCATCTGAATTCGCCCCTATCCTGTTTCTTGCTTTTTTTATTACAAGCGGCAAATCAGATCTATTGCTATTGACCGTAGCTGTTGCGTATATCCCATTATCAAACAGGTATTGAAGTATTTCCTAAGAAGCAAAAAAGTTGTGAAAGGTAACATGGCCCTGGAATCCCTCATCTATAAGTTTCTGTGTGAGGGATTTTACAACATTAGCTCCTAGTCCAAGTTCAGTTGAGTGGTCATCACGTTTCCCTGTATAGACTTCAAATTCGAAAACATAGCCTGTCTCACTGTCGGCTCTAGTCCATACCTTGTATCCTCTTTTTACAGGTTTGAGAGGCATATATTGCTTGAGGGAAGAGATGCCTTTGAATTGGATCATAGATTCGTCTATTGATTGGGACGTTGTTGATTTTGCGGATTTTCGACAAGCTGTGTTGATCAATTCCAGAAGTGGACGAATCTTGAAAAGTTTATCGTAATCTGGTGCACCCCTCTGAGGCGCTTTCGAATTGTCGTTCACATGTAGGTTTTCTAATATTTTTTTGAATCGTTTGCAAGTCATTACCGATGCTATCTCATTCACACGAAAAAAATCGTCGCTCGACCAATATAAATCAATGGATGGCAGTGGGTGGAGCCCCATCAATATAAACATTCCTATAAATGCCTTGATTTCAGCAGCATCGACAGGTGTCCAGCTTCGGCTTCGTTGTTGCTCTGCGTAAATGTTAGTTTGGACAACAAGGAGATTTATTACATTTTCCCCAAAAAAATGAGTGAAGTAGGTGACTGGCCTGGTTCTGCTTGGAGTAAATTGCCGCGATTCTAACTTCACGCTGTCAAATAATTCTAAATTGGGATTCTGTGCCCAAAGAACCTTCTTCCATTGAGTTTCTTTACTATCAGACTCGTCTGTATCTGACAATGGTGATAATTTGTAGCTGATGGTTCTGATGGAGTTGGAGCATTACGACGACTATTGGATGGGACTTCTGGAGAAGAAGAGTTGTTACGACGACGGCGGCTATCTAAATGAAGACTGGGAGAGGATGGTTGGACTTCAGCTGTGTTTACTGAGCGATGGAGTTCGTTCATTATTACGGCAGGTAGATGAGGTTTCTTTAGGATCTGAATCTGGAAAGCTTGATGTTGATGGAACTGCTGCATTCGCCACCTGATATGACACCTCTATTTCAGCGCCTGAAGGCACAAAGTCCCCTTCGATTCCACTCAGCATATAACTTAGATCTACATCCGTTATATTTTCTGATTCCGGTTCTAATTCGTCTTCAGATACCTCAGGATCGTCAGGAAGGCCAAATAAGCGATGCAGTTCCTCCTCGATGTCGTCATCTTTCAACGTACGCGGCATTATTCTGTAAAAGCAAACCAACAAACATTTCATATACCTACTTACCTAGGGGCAGTGGCAAATATATTGCCACCTAAACAAAACGAATTATTTCAGGCTCGATGGAGCTAAACTTCAAAAATATTGCCTACTACTATAGCTTACAATACAATTTATTGAAATTATAACAAAAACTACCGGAGTAGACGCAAAACATCAAGATTGCACTCGATTTGATACAAAATTGAAAATCTTCACAAACTCGCACTTTACGTCAACTTCAAATGACAGTCCTGACATCTGACATTTAGGGCGCTTTCACATATAATGTCCGTTTTTACAGGATCCTTTTTAACGGATCCGTCGCTACTGGAGATAGTATTCACACAGCATTTACAGGATCCTTTTTAACGGATCCATCGCTACTGGAGATATTATTCACACATCATCTACAGGATCTTTTTTAACGGATCCGTCGCTACTGGAGATACGCTGTTGCACTTTCGTTCTTCAGTGTTCGCCTACTTTCAACGAGGATGGACGTTGTTGTGTTGTATTGGTACTATCGTCGCCTGCGTTTGAGGAAGCCCCGGCGTTATTGGATACATCCATTATTAAGGCAAACATTTTGTCAAGGTGCAGCACTTGTGCGTCAGCTAAAAGAAGACGAATCTAAATTTTTTGCTTATTTCCGAATGACGACGTCTACTTTCGATGACCTTCTTAAACGATTAGAAAAGGATTTTGTGGGTTTGGGTTGCCAAGGCAAGATGTCCTGCCTTAGCCCCAGGGTAAATGGTTAGGTTCGCCAGGTAAATAATACACTTAACACAAGTCAAATCCACCAGCTTATAATGTCAGATAGAACACAAGCACAAAAGGTCGACAGCCAGAAGATATGAATACTAGCACATCGAAGGAATGATATTAGCGAGTCCACAGGATTCGTAAAGCGGAGGAAGGTACCGGAAAGGACGCGGGAGGCTGAGCGTCGGCCACGGATACCCCGTCGTGAGGTTGGCTCTAGACTGGCGGCCGCGCATTGCTCTGAAGTTCGAGCGGACCCGGTCCGCACAAAGGAATGCCTAAAATACAATGTCCAGCGCATACTACGGGTTACGCCTGACTATGCTTGGGAATTTATTATTTTAGTGTACTATTTATTTGTTTGGTTTATGATAGTAGTTCAGTAAGTTAGATTAAATAAATGTAATATTGGTAGGATGTATATACATAATGTAAATAGCTAGGCGTATTAATATCGGGAAAGTAGGGTGTTCCCTACAGATTTAAAAAAGAAAGACACTAAACTGGAAAAAAAGCTTGTGCCCTGAAGTAAAACTAGCGATATTTTTAAGGTAAGAACTTTTATTTTTGTTATTATTAATTAAAATTTAAAATGACAAAAAGGTTTACGAAAACAAAGATTTATTTTAAAACAGAGTTAGATCTGGTAAGTCTGACTCGTGGCTGACTGTAGATTCTACTGATGGCGAACCTTCTACTGTTGGTGTAGAGTCAGGATGATGTGGCCTACTAAAATAACCTTGGGTGTGGTAGTGAGGAGTGCTAGAACTTTGTGAATATGGAGACCACTCGTAGTTTGACTGGCCATATCTCCTGCTTTTAATATTTTGTAAAAGGTTTATCACTCCAGACTGAAATTCTAAAATTTGATCCTCATTAAGTGAAGATAGTTGCGGCAAAATACCTTTGAAGAACGATAGATTGGGATCTTCAAGCTCATTTTTACTTTTTTTTAACTGATCATTCATGTATTCAATCATTTTGGTGTCTACTTCATTAAAATTTCTTTTCATTGCCTTGCGTTTCGGAGGGGCTAAATTTTGTCTTTCCTTTTGTCTGTCACTACTACTTTGTTCCATAATCTGACCAGGGGGCTTAGCCAAGATACATTCGCTACGATACAAATCGTTTTCGAAAGTCGTCAACGCTTTATCAAAAGCGAAGATAAAAGATAGTCGTATTACGTTTACCCTGACGAACGCTAAATCCATTCGTCTGTTCATTAACTCTATGTTTAGCTATGGAATTCCGTCAGTAAAGTATGTAGGTACATTAATCGCCGCTGTCATTGCGTCATTCTTCGGACCGTAGACGGAGAAAGCGCAATTTCTGGTGATTTTCGTTGATATTATTTACTTATTAGTATTTGCCTATGACCAGTGAACTTGGTAATATGGTACGTTGTAGTATTTTAGACTGTAAAAGTGATAATTTAACGGAAAGAAGAAAATGTAAGCTTTCATCGGTAAGTAGCGTGTTTGTTAATATTTGTCAATAAAACATAATGCCGGAGTATGCGCAGTCTCCCTATTTAAATATTTAATACTTTAGTTGGCTTTCTATTGCTATTCGTATATTTCTTTATATTTTAAATTTCTAAAATCTCCCAAACCAGCTGAAATCTCGCAAAAAAGTATTCTTTAGTTTGGTTATACGATCTTTCGGGCTGCCAACAAGAACAAACCTATTTTCCCAAAAATCTTAACATAACGCGTCCGTGGTAATATCGAATTTTATATAAATCCATTAATTTGTTTTCAGTTTTGTCACAATAAGAATTTATCAGGTCAAAATGGGCTTAACGGATTGAAATCCTGTTTTTTTTCAATGGTTTACTATGATTTCAAGGGAAAATTCTTAGTTAAAGTTTATTGTATAAAATGTGTAGGTACCATAGATTTATTGAAAATCCAGATTGGTGAGCGCAGTAGATAAGGTACTATTGGTGTTAAATATTCAGTGAGATGATTGTGCCATCCCCTGTTGTAATCATTTTAGTCGCGTGATAAGTAACTCACAGGAATTGAAAGGGTCCTATTCTATGGCTTAGACTACACAACAACAGCACAATTAACCTACATGTTTGTTTTACAGATTTCCCAAAGAGTTAAATTTATTAAATTGCTGGGTTAAAGCTACGGGTCACCGAGATTGGCAACCAACTGAAGGAACCCGCGCGCGTCTGCTCGAGATATTTTCAGACTCAATGTTATAGACGGGCTAAAAAATAACACTGTAGGATCCATTCCGAAGCTATATTATGTATGTACATGTAAGTTAAAGTTTTTGATGTGAAACCGTCATGGCTTCAGAGCGATGCCATAAGATACGAGTAATATCGTCATCTATCAATTGGGAAGTTGGGCCGATTGGGGTGTTGGGCCGTTGGTTGGACCGTCATACTTATTTATATTGCGTATGATAAGATAAGACACGGTTTTCAATAATTATATTATTTATCATAATTTATTTAGATGTTTCACATCTGCCGGGCGTCCTGAGACGGCACAGTTTTTGTTGTTTAATAGTCTCAAAATCCTTTTAATGTTAAAAATGCCATTTAATCGTAAAAATATAGCTAGCTATGTTATCATAATATAATATAGTTGTTATCAATTTTTTTCTAATCGTTTCAGAACTCGGATGAACAATTTGAACGTAATACCTGACATGTGCAATACTGCTTGGAAAATAACAATACTGCGCTTCAAAAATTGGCAACTATAGAAAAAGAATGCTGAACTTTCATGTGTGATCTAAGACTTAAAGGCTGGATCATTTATCAAACAACAGACTGCTGATGCATTAAAATCAATAGATCCTGTCTACCAAGATATTTAAAAAAATCAGGGTTAAAAATGCATATTTGTTAATTATATTGTGTAGAATAATTTATGCGCCTAATTTTTGTATCCAATTCCTGTCTTTTTTCTATATGTTACTGCTAAGAATAAATAGATAGGTACTCTCGAAAATTTGCACATTCATTATAGGTGTATTAAGTTAAAAAATTACTTGTTTTTATTTGCCGTGCAACGTGTCGTTGGCAAATTTATACAAGGTTCATACTGTTTTGCTGGTTGTTGCTTTAGTATACAATATTAGAATGCACGAGGATGAAGCCGTGACGCGTCTTTTAAAAAATCGGGGTAAAAATTGTATGATGTGGCAGCCCAGAATTTCGCGGCTACGTCATCCAGTGTTACCGTTTTAGCCACTTTGTGGCTAGATCTAGCAGATTTTCAATGGTTTCAGCCAAAAAATAATTAATTTTAGCCACCAAAACTAATCTAGCTATGTATTTCTAGTAATATTTTAAATCATTACTATTTATATAATTTTTGCCAAAAGTCTACCGACTAAGCCGTTTTTTAAATGATTTAAACTAAACTCATCTTTCTCATCAGAACCTATCTAGAGCTTGTGCGAATCAAAAACATTTTAACTGAGATAGCAAAAATCGGGTTACTTGAGGTTTTAATTTTTTTACTCTTTTTTATTGTATGGAACTAACAAGTATTGTTTCATTCTGTAGATAACGCCCTGGACTATAGTAGGCAACACCACCGCGGTATATGTAATCTGTGACGTAGGTCCACGCCACATCGTGTTTTTATATGATCGGGATTTCCCCAATTAACTATTTATGCCATTATGATTCAGTTGAATTGAATTGAATATGTTCGTTATTACTTTTGACATTGAGTCTAGTTTGTTTTGTTGTCGAATCAAAATGTGCCGAAACGTTATTGGTTATTATTATTGTTTTGTTTAAGTTTAACTAAAGACTCGCATTGTTCTTTTTAATTTTTTTTTTCACTCAACCTCTTTCACAAAACTGGTCACTGTTCTTTGTGAAAAGTGAGTAATAAAATTGTATTGTTTCATGTGATTTCGGCTTAAGGGATGCAGTGAAATGGTTTCGGGAAACTGGCTCTTATGAGCGAAGACCAGGACAGGGCCGAAAAAGATGCACCTCCGCTCGTGACGACCGATTTCTTGTGACCAATGTTCTAAGAAATCGGTTCACTACAGCTGTTGAGGCACGAAACCAACTTCGTGAGGTTCGCAATGTTCAAGTGAGTGAAAGAACAGTGAGAAGAAGACTAGGAGAGAATGCCCTTGGAGCTTTTCGACCATCTCGAGTGCTACAATTGCTCGTAGGCCACCGGAGAGATAGACTTCGTTTTTCCCGAGTGCACGCCGAATGGAATATGGAACAATGAAAGAATGTTATGTTTACTGACGAGACAAGAATATGCTTGCACGGTCCTGACGGTCGCCAGCGTGTATACAGACGCAAGAATGAAAGGTTTGCACCATGTACTGTTGTGGAAACTGTAGGTTACCAAGGTGGCTCTATCATGATATGGGGCGGCATTACTTACGAAGCACGCACCGACTTGGTTATCTTCGAAAGAGGTGGAATAAATGCTCAGAGGTATGTAACAGAAGAGTTGGAACCTCAAGTAATGCCATTTGGTCCATTTATTGGCGAAGATTTTTTATTAATGCAGGACAACGCTCGCCCCCACGTTGCTAGAGTTGTTACCGCGTACCTGGATACCGTCGGCATTCGAAAATTAACATGGTCATCCTGGAGCCCAGATTTAAATCCTATTGAACACATATGAAAAGACGTGTTCGAAGCCGCATACCAGCTCCAACCACCATAGATGAATTAAAACAATCCGTGATTGAGGAGTGGCAGAACATTCCACAACAACCGATCAAAGATGTCATCGACAGCATGCCAAACCGTTTGATGGAAGTCATGAGGGCTAGAGGTGGAAATACGCACTATTAGAATTCATTTATTCAGCAGATTTTTTATTTTTAAGCCATTTCATCACATTTGTTAATTTACGGTCAAAGTGTTTTTCAGACTTTTTTATAAATAAACGTAATAATTAAAAACAATATTAATTTTCATTTTACTTCAACATACCTACGTTATAAAATAACATTCACAAGTAAGGCCACAATTTTTTTTTTACCAAAATCGTAAAAAATCAAGGTGGGCGGTTAATTGTGCCGCTGAGTGTATATGGTGAATATAGATGACTTTGGGATGCGCAATGTCCTGATTACACAAATAGAAGACTAAGGGAAGATGCATGGAGAAAAATAAGCCAGGAAATGAACCTTCCAATAGCTGAATTAAAGAAAAAAATGGACTCTACTAGGGTCTTACAGGAGGGAAAAGTCGAGAGAAAAAAAAAGCCGAATCACAGGATCAAGTATTTATTATTTAATGTTTATGATTAGGGTTAACAACATTCATTTTATTATATCCAAAGTTACACCGGTTTTTATAGAATTTCTAATATATATTTTTTTATTTCATATTGCAGGTCGTGGTGAAATATATGTTTCGAATTGGTATGCCTATGCAGCCTTCAGTTTTCTGGGAGATAGAAATCACCCAGGAAATACACAAGATACTTTAGGTGAAGAAGTAGTGAGTACCTATTATTTACTGATAATTATTCTGCCAAGAAATGTCTCCCTAAATGTGAACGTATTTCTTTTATATTTGTTGATCCTCGCCGTGGTATGGCTTGAATAGATAGCATTGATGACATTTCTGTATCCTGTCGCCATCGGCCGGGTATTACTGTCCCTTCAACTTCGGCATCGAATGATCCTGGGGGAGTGAACCTTTGTGAGGAAGCTTGATCTCTACGCAAGTAGTTATACAATATGTAACAAAAACCCCGTCGGATCCATGAAGAGCGTATTCCGTCATAAAAATTAAAGTCGGGCAGATGTATAAAAAACATATGTATCAAATAACTTGAAAGTTATTTCATTTTTAATTTCAAGAATTATCTGAATTTTACCCCCCAAATAGGCAAATTTTACCGAGTTGTCAACTCTCGATATTCAGCTGTGGACCGAGCGAGAACGAAGTAAACAGTTAGAGAATGAACAAAAGTAAGTAGTTGATAACTAGCTTTATGACACGTGCAATGTGCATTGTCTTTGCGTTCGGTATGCATTGAGGATTATTGTACCGTTTCTTTCTTTTTGAACTAAACTACGAAATTAAAACTACCTATCTATAAAAATTTATAACTCTTGTAATTATGATTGCCGCCGCCGACTTACTATGTTTGCAAGAGAAGAGTGTTTCGTTCACATAGTTATCGTCAGTAAACGTGTGTCTTATGTTTTGGTATTAAGGTTGTTTTCCTGTAACATGGGCAACAGTTTTTTTGTCCTATGCGTGCGGTAGATTTACAACAGTCACCCTCATAAAATTGAGCAGACCCACAACGGTCTGATGAAGACATTCGGCTGCCTCACCTCGAACGAGTGACAATGCAACATCAATACCGAAACAACTCATCCAAAATCGATCAAAAGCATTCCAAATTCGTGTATCGTGTGTGGATTTATCCAGACTATCTTTGTGCAAATCTATTAACAAACAATCAAGTTCCACCGGCCGGTGTGCATGTGATAAGTGCCGCCAGCATCGCCCAGCAACAGACAGCAAGCAATCGCGTTGGGGAAGGTGATCTTCTGTTGGTCTTCTAGGTATGTATTCTATTGTTACCTGGAGGATACTTTTTATCATACATAAGACTACACGGCGATTGCTATTTACATAACAAAAGTGATCGACCCAGTGTGATCCAGGCCAAGCGCCTGTACGTCACAAAGAAAAACGGTGTTTTTAACTCGCACAATGAACACGTTTGGGCAATGGAAAATCCGTTTGCTATTAAACCAAGCCATTTCCAACATCGTTGGCGTATTAACGTGTGGGCCTGTATACTCGGAGATCGAATCATTGGTCCGTATTTTTTAAATCGTTTTATGAGCGGTACGAACGCGAAGAGCTTAGTGAAGAGTTGGACGATTTAACCGTGGCTTTCCATCGTTCAATGTGTTTCCAGCACGATGGCGCCCCGCCTCATTTTTTGCGTGCAGTTCGCGATTACTTAACCCTACAGTGGTCGCGTACTAAAACCTGACCTGATTGGTCGCGTGGAGTACTATTGTATGCCATTTATAAATTCAAATAAAAATACATTTGAGCTTCAACTATGTTTAATTCTTATTGTAATAGTGTTATTAAGTATTGTTGTATTAAAAGCAATCAATAAAAACGAATCACAACCTCTGAATATAAAAAAAATCAACAAAACAAAAAAAACCTCTAAAATGGCACAAAAAATCAAAAATATTAATTAATGTTTTCTAAACAAGACAGGCAAACAACCTTCGAATGATCGCCACAAATAAACTTTTTGCACGTGTTGCATAGTTTTCGAGTGCTTTTATTGCGGCTTCTTCCGCAGTTGTGGCAGCGATCTATGGATCGAGTTGGTGTCTGTGCTGACGTTGTCGCTGTGGTTTTTGGATAATTACAAGAAAATCTCGCGCGCAGCACTGAGTGCGTTTATCAATTATTTAACTTAAAGTACCTAGAAGCGCTCGTAATTTACGTTAGCGGTTTTTAAGAATTTTACAATTCCGTAAGTGTGGATTACATAGGTAATCCACGCGACCACTCTAGGGTTAAATGAACAGTTTCCACAGCAATGGATAGGCAGGGGGGGGACCTATTCCATGGCCTCCACGATCTCCCGACCTCACGCCATTAGACTTTTATTTGTGGGGGCACGTCAAACAAGTTGTGTTTAATAAGCTGTGTGACTCGGAAGCGAAAATGCGAACTCGAATCGTCGCGGCTTTTGAGTCAATAAAATCTGATACAAGTGTGCTGCGAAAAGTGCGTGCCAACGTTATAAAACGGCGTCGAAGGTGCATTGAAGTTGGAGGTCGACACGTGGAACACGACCGCCGAAGTCTTGATCAAGTTGACGTGCTTCTACATAACTAGCAATACCTACCTAAGCTCTTGTTAGAGCTAACTCAAAGTTCTTTTCAGAGCTAAACCCAAGTTCTTTTCAGAGCTGCAATAAACTTATTGTTTCTTGACTACAATCGTCAACAAAAAAACAAAAGACACGTGCACAGGCACGTGTCTTCGTCGTCTAAAGGGCGGTCACCGTCTCCGGTGTTGCCAGATGTAAGTTTTAATTTTTGAGCGCCAAACAATAAAATTTAGTCGGGTATTTTTTTTTGTTTTTTCTGTAATAGAATTACATGATTGTGACCAAATATCGATACTATATCACACCCTTAAAAATCCGACAGGGTTTTTGTTACATATTGTATAAGCATATGGTAGTCAATACGACTTTCGTAGCTTTTTCTGGTTTTAATAGTAGCGGCTTCCTCAGTACTCTAAAAACGGAGCTTAAAATGCCAAAGGCATTCTCCACAACTCTTCTTGCTCTGGACAGCCTGTAATTGAAAATCCTTTCCATTGAACCTCTTTCTGGAGTACCTTCATAAGGTTTCAATGTATAATCATTGAGAGCAAAAGCTTTATCGCCTAGAATAAAATAGGGTACTGCAATTTTATACGGTATTTGTAATATTTCTGGCGGAGGAATGTTCAATTCCTTCTTTTCGACCTTTTTATATAAATTGGTGTTTTTAAACACACCGCCATCTGATATACGTCCCTTGCTGCCAACGTCTACGTACAGAAATTTATAGTTAGCGTCAACTAAAGCAAACAGCACTATACTTGGAAACAATTTGTAACAGTCATAATCATTGCCACTATTTATCGGCGACTGTAATATAACATGCTTCCCATCCATTGCTCCTATGACATGTGGGAAATTCCATTTGCTCTCAAACTCTTTCGCTATGGTAAGCCACTCTTCTTCGGATGTTGGTATCTGTAAATAAAATTAAGTAATAATTTATATCTTTACAGAATGCAAGTCTGGATAATACTCGAAATGATGACGGTCATAACGAAGAAAGAAATTAAACTTCAAACTCGACGATAACGGAAGGACCTAAACAAAAGTCAACAATATCAATATTATTTTTAATTGTTTTATTTAACATCCACAAATTGTTTACATGCTTATTAACGTACTCTACTAAAATAATTATTGATCAATAGTGATTTATTGCAATTATCATTTCCTGCTGCTGTATATACCATATTATTCTCATCATTTGATTCATCATCATCATTCCAATTTGATGGCAACGGTGGCATAGAATCTCGCATTTGTTTGCATATATTATATAATACCGCAGTGGCCACTATGACAGGCTGGACTCGGTCTATGTGATTTCTTAGTTTCATAGCCAGTGCAGGAAATCTTCTCTTCCAACATCCAAATACCCTCTCTATTACATTCCTTGTGCGTATTTGACTTTCATTGTATAATTTCTCTCCATCTGTGGTAGGATTACGTAGAGGTGTCATCAGATAGGGTTTTACTGCATAGCCTTTGTCACCGACCAACCAGTATCCTTGAAATTCACCATCCTCTAGTCTGCCCTGATAAATGTTAGGAAATATTAAAAATAAAATTTCTTTTAAAATAGTGTTGTGAAAAAGTTAAGGTGAGATGTTCTATTTAATTATATAATACCTTTATGACACTGGAATTGAAAATATGGCTATCATGACTGCTGCCAGGCCAACGAGCAACAATATTCATAATGTTCATGTTTGCATGACAGATAGCTTGAACATTCATAGAAAATGTCATTTTTCTATTCCTGTAATTTTCTGCATCGGGGCCTCCTGCAAATAATATTTATAAGTAAATACTTTTACAAACAAGTTGACAATAAAAGAATGTTTGAAACAAAACCATACCGGGAGACTTGATTGGTATATGAGTGCAATCAATTGCTCCGATTACTTTCGGAAAAGCACCTATGTCATAAAATTCTCTTGCCGTTTTCTCCATCTCCTCAACACTCTGTGGCATTGATATCCATTCAGTTCTCATGCTTGCAATTGCATGGCTCACTCTGTATATTATGCGTGATACGGTTGACTTATGAACACCAGCTGTATCGCCAACACATCTTTGGAAGGAACCACAAGCATAATATTCTAGTGCTATTAGTACTTGCTGCTCTGGTGTAACTGCTTTATTTCTGAAAATTATATCTTATAAGTATCTACCTAAGTGTAAGCTTGCCAACGATGTACGGCGTGGGTAATATATTTCAGTAATCCAACAACATGGTAAGCAGTGATACTTAACTAGCGCTAATTAAGTTTGGATGAAGGGCATGACAGACTTGCGATAGGTATCGTAGATTACGTAGGTAATATGTGTATAAAAAGAAAGCTTACTTCATCGTTGGAGGCTCTAACCATCGTTGCAACCGTTGAACCAGCCACCGAACCATGTTTTTAGAGACTCGAAATATTGCTAAAAATGGCGCGTCATCCCATGTTGTAAAGCGGTCAGGTCTAAAGAAATACACTTTTCTTTTTCTATATCTTTCATTGATCAGCCAATCGCATTCGTCTTCAGAAGAACTTTCCTCAATTATTTCTCGGAGGAGCGACATGTCTGCACTTTGGTTATGATTTTACGTTTGACAGCTTCCTGAAAATGAATTTAACGTAAACAATAACACTAACCGCTCAAGCATGCGCGGTTAAAGTTAGCGTTAAGTTATGACGTCATTTGACATTTGTCAAAATGGTGCAACACATTTTTTACTTAGCCGGTACTTTAACTGAGCTGCTATTTGGGGGGGTGGGTTGCACCATCTAACTTGTTAAAGTTAGATGGTGCAACCCACCCCCCCTACCCTAAGTATAATATGTTAGCAATCTATATTTGGAAAGTCGTAGGCAGATTCTTGGTTATTTATGGAGATGGGGGACCATTGGTTCAAAATCATAATTTATATTTTTACATATCAAGGCATACGGCGGCGTGAACAAATATTCAACAACAGAAAAAAAAGGAAAAAGGAAGGGCGGAACAAGAGCCGCAATGTGGACAGAACTAAACTTGAGAGCAAAAAAATCGCACATTCATGATTTTTTGACATAAATAAAAAAAAAACAAAAAATATTATGTTTCTGTAATGCAGATTCATAGTCTATTTTAATACCTATCCAGTGGTATCTGATTTGTCTTTCAATCATTACATAAAAATGCTTTTGTGGATCAATAACAAAAATGCATGTTTAGTAAAAAATTCTTTATTCAAGTATTGGTGTCAAAGTTATGAAATTAAAAGATAAAATTAATTAAAAGTTTGTTATTAATACCGAGTGTTCCCTCCCCTAGCCTGAATCACTGACTCCATCCGTGTTTTCATTGATGTTACTAGACTTTTGATAAAGTCTTGAGGAATAGCCTCCCATTCCTCTGCGATCGCCTGTTGCAGCTCCTGTAGAGTCGATGGAGGAGCATCTCGGCCTCGAACTCTTCTTTTCAGCTCGTCCCATAGATGTTCGATGGGATTGAGGTCTGGGCTTCGAGCTGGCCACTCCATAACGGTCACATCCACCTCTTGAAGGTACTCGATCACTATGCCAGCAGTATGCGGTCTTGCATTATCTTGCATAAACAGAAAGTTTTCGCCGATAAACCCAGCAAAAGGTACGACGTGGCTCTCGAGTACTTCCTCAATGTATCGTATGGAAGTCAATCCTCTTGATTGGCGACCAGTATTCGGTCCGGTGATGAAGGCAAGCTCGGTTTTTGCTTCCATAGACATGCCTCCCCAAAACATGATTGATCCACCGCCATAGGCGACACGTTCTGTTATGCAGCATTGGGCAAATCGCTCTCCCGATCTTCTATACACCTTCCCCCGTCCGTCGTTGCCATGCAAGCACATCCTGCACTCATCAGAGAACAGGACTGCACTCCACTGCTCTTCGGTCCAATTCAAATGGTCTCGAGCGAACTGAAGGCGGGCTTCTCGGTGGGCTGGGGTCAATTTCGGCCCGTTTGCTGGCCTGTGTGCAGTCAGGCCACCTTCTCTCAATCGTCTTCTGACTGTCCACCGGCTAACTTCTACTTCACGAACTTCTTGAAGTCGTTGGCCCAGTTGAACTGCGTTCAAACGACGATTTCTTAAAGATGTCGTTATAAGAAAGCGGTTATCACGCTCTGTTGTAGCACGGGGACGGCCCGATCCTTGTCGCCGTTGGTAGCCACCAGTCTCTTGATACCTCTGGTATACACGCCGAACGGTAAATCGGCTCAAACTCAATTGTCGAGCCACTTGACTTTGCTTAAGCCCCGATTCAACAAGGGCAACCACTTGAGCGGCTACTTCTGGTGTAGTATCCATTTTCGTGTTCCGTTTGAAGCCAATATCAATAGAGAACCTTTCACACTGTACGTTGGTATGCAAATGATGACCATTTTTTTTTTTTTTTTTTTTCGAATGGACTTATATCGCTGTTGGCCTCTGAGGCCGTGACAGCTTAACCGAACTTTTGGCGAGCGCAGATGGCGCTCAGCCCAGTAAGTTTTTTAGGCAACTAGCGCAAGGGCACCACTTAGGTACGAACCTCGGCTTGGGCTGTTGCCGGGATGGGGATAGGAGAGAAACGCCCGGGTACATGTCTGTACCTCGTATAAGCGGCGACTGAAGGGACTCGTCAACCTCGCCGGCGAGGTCGGTGTTTCTGTGAAGTGTTTGCTCTGTCTGATATAGATGACTCACCTTCCGCATTAGCAGAGGTGATTTCGTCATCCGGGTCTCCGAGAACGTGTCTCGGACGACGGAGGATTTTGTTGGCGGGCGGATCCAACGGGTAAACCGGAATGGTGTGTACCAAAGGGTTCGGATGATTAGAGGCAAGTTCATAAAACCGCTTGGAAGCGAGCTTCATGAACCTGGCTATTGATTCTAATTTCAAATCGCGATGTAGGTCGTTATTGCGAAAGTACCAGGGCGAGCCTGAGGCTTTTCGCAAGAAGCGATTTTGAATAACCTGAATGGCACCAACTTTAGGAGAGTGGGCAAATACTACAGATGAGTATGTCATAATGGGGCGAATGCACGCTTTGTAAAGAGTCACCTTATTTTTAAGGGACATTTTACTTTTCGCGCCTAGAAGTGAGGACAATCGTCCTAGGGTGAACTTTGCTTGGTTGCACCTCTTAGTGATGTGCAACCTAAAGGAAAGATGCCTATCGAGGATGACACCCAGATATTTGGCTGATGGGGCCCAGCGAATGGGCTGGCCAAATAGAGAGATCGGTTTGGGAGTGAGGTTTCTCCGTGAGAAGTAAACTGCTGTACTTTTCGACGGGTTTACCTCGATCCGCCACTTGCGGAACCAAGTGGCTAATGAATGAAGGGCAGCCTGCAGCCTTATACCCACCCGATCAGGATTCCGATTGGATGTGTACAAGGCTGTGTCGTCTGCGTATAGGGCTATTTCCACTTGAGGAGTGCGGGGGATATCGCTGGTGTACAGCGTGAACAGGAGGGGGCCGAGAACGGAGCCTTGAGGGACTCCTGCTCTGACTGGTCTAGGACTAGAGAGAGTGCCTTCCACGGTGTAGCGAAAGCTGCGACCTTGTAGGTAGTCTCGTATGATGAGCACGAGTCTGTCTGGGACTCCGAGTTTGAATAGCTTGTAGATCAAGCCGTTGTGCCAGACTTTGTCGAAAGCTTTCGCTACGTCGAGGAAGACGGCACCAGTATCTGAAGGCCAGGTACTTTGCCAGTTGGAGAGGACATGCTCCGTTATGCGGAGCACCTGTTGTGGGCATGAATGTTGGGCTCGAAAGCCAAACTGCTCGTCGGGAAGGAGTTTGAACTCATTGACATGAGCCCAGAGGCGCTTCATTAGAAGACGCTCATATATCTTGCCTAGACTATTAAGCAGACTAATGGGACGATAACTAGTTGGATCGTTTGCCTGTTTGCTGGGTTTTCGGATGCCAATGACGTTGGCTTCCTTCCAAGCATCAGGGAAGGTGCAAGTTTCCATAGCCGCATTGAAGATGCAGACTAGGATGTGGATAAGGGGAACAGAGAACTGTTTGAGTACTCTGTTAGAAATGCCGTCGGGGCCGGAGGATTTCTTTGGGTGTAGGGCCTTGATAGTGTCGAAGACTTCAGAGGGCTCAATCGGATCAAGTGGGGAAGTAGGGGGTCGGGAGGCTAAGCGGTCAACCTCGCTGTTCACCGTATGGAGGTGAACAGGGTCGACGGGTTCGAGACTGGGCGAGCATTGAGCTTCGAGGGTTTCAGCCAGGAAATCGGCTTTTTCCTCGTCTTCGAATGCTGGAGGGTGATTGGGTCGGATAAGGGGAGGCATCGGAGCAAGAGCGTCCGCTTTCATGGAGCGAGCTAACCTCCAGTAGGCCAGATGGCTAGGCTCGATCCCCGAGAGCAGGCTCTCCCACTCACGATTGCGATGTTCTTTAATGCGCTCTCTCACCTCACGGTGCAGGGAGCGCATCAAGACTCGATTGTCGTTAGTGGGGCAGCGACTATGAAGTCTAACTGCGGCGTTAGCTTCAGTCATCAGCCGTCTGATATCATCTGGCAGGGGGCCCCGGTGGTCATCCACTACGGGCACCTGCTTTGATGAGTCTCTGACTGAGTTTGTGATATGTGTGGTAAGGGCGTCAACCGCTACCGTAATATCACCAGATGTCCGAATGACAGAAGGGATCCTATCTAGGTCAGTCGAGTGCGCAGCCTTGAGGGCTTTCTCAAGTTTATGCCACTCTACCACAGTCTTGGTGGCAGGGGGCTGGTCAGTGGGAGGGCCGAGTAAGAGCATTACCGGTCGATGATCGGAATCGAGCTCATGAATGACTTCGATTAAGCGTAGCCGAAGGGCTACGTTTTTGAGAAGTGCAATGTCAAGGAGCTCGGGGGGAGTGGAAGTAGGGAAGCGAGTCATGCCCCTAGGGGCAATGATGTCGAAATTAAGGGGTTCAACTAGGCTTTCTAGTTGTTTGCCTTTAGAGTTCGTCGTGGTGCTATTCCACATGACGTTTTTGGAGTTGAAGTCACCCGCCAATATGACGGAGCTTCCTAGACTGAAAAGGGCTTGCAGGTCACTCTCGAATTGAGGTGAGCGAGGCTTGCCGGGAGGGACATAGCAGGATGCAATAATGACCGAGGAATGCCCGGTCATTGCTAGCCTGCAGACGGAGGCTTCTATGTAAGACAGAGAAGGGGGATCAAGAGGCATACAGTGTAGAGCCTTCTTGTAGTAAATGACAGTGCCGCCCTTTTGAGCTAGCAGTCTGTCATTGCGAACAATTTGATAGTTTGGGATTTTGGGGTCCCGATGACCGGGCTTTAAATTTGTCTCTTGTACTAGCAAGATATCAAGTTGGTGCCTATTTAGAAAATCTTGGATAATAGAACGCTGTCTTGAAAGACCGTCAGCGTTGAAGAACGCTAGTGATAAAGAACGCGGTTTTTTCCTTTCCTTTTGTACAACCATTTTGGGGCCTAAAAGGGTTTGGAGGAGGACGAAGCTGCCTTAACGGCGGCGAGAAGAGCTGAGTGCGCCTCAAGGGCAATCAGTTTTTCGAGGGTGGAGTTTGCTTGCCTAAGTTTTTGTGCAAGCACGCGAACCTCGGCAAGGTCGATGGAGGAGAACTCCATGATGAGGGCCAAGTCGGCAGCAAAGTCCGACTTGCCCATTTTAGAAGGGGGGGCTGGCTCAGAAGAGCGCGGAGGGGGGGCCGTTGCCTTAAGGGCTAGGCTCGAATATGGCAAGGGCTTGGCCCATGCTGAGCTTTTGGGAGGTTGCGCCTCCTGCGAGGGTACCATGGTCAACTTTGGGGTTGACTTGGTATACTGCGGGGAGGGTCGGGGTTGACTCCTACGAGCCACCACCCTGCTGACTTTGGGCGCCGAAGGACAACCACGATAATTCGCGGTGTGCCCCACGGCACCACAAAGCACGCAGCTTGGCGGCTCGATGGTGTCTCGAGTGCGGTTGCAGTCAGAGGTGCCATGGTCACCCAGGCACTTGACGCAACGGGGGCGGGCGTGGCAGTTTTTGGCCGAGTGGCCATACAGCTGACATCTATGGCACTGACTAGGAGTGCCATTTCGGTGGGGGGGTTCAACCCGGAGGCCGGAGAGGTTGTTGACCATCTTCAGGTTGAAGATGGCCTTCCCTGCCGGTGACAGCTCTAGTACTACGAGTACTAGATTGTAGGTGGTCTTACCGTTATGCATACGGTGGACCTCCTTTACCGGGAAGGACTGAGCCAGTAAGTCTGACTTTATGGATTCAGTGGAGTGCTCCGCAGGGAGGCCGCGGATCACGACTCGAAGGAGCCTTTCGTCTTCGAGAGCATAGGTGTGGTAGCCTATGTGCTCTTGACGTAGGAGGGAAGTGAGACGACGATGGTCGTCGGAAGTGGGGAGTAGGACTTTAATAGCGTCCTTAGTGTTGCGGGCGTTTGTGAATGAGATTTTATTCTCATTACACAGATAGGAAACTCTGTCCCACTTGCCCTTTTCGCGGATGAAAAGAGGCGGGGGAGGCCTTTCCTTCCTCGCGGCAGTGGAAGCCGCGGGGGGAGAGGCGGGGCGGGCTGGCTGCGAGGCCGAGGAAGGGGTTGCCTTTTTGGCTGGGGGGGAAACGGAGGAAACCTTCTTCGACGAAGAGGTCTTCTTCGAAGAGGGTTTCTTCCTCTTACCACCCGTGACGAGGGTGAAATCTTCCTCCGAGTCGGAGGAAGAGGAGTTTGATGCCTCTGCGGAAGACGCGGGGCGTAGAAGGAGGTCGATCTCCATATCGTCCTCGGGGGAGGGTGGGTCCGGAGATTCCGGAGAGTCTAAAAAGACTCTGCGAGGTGAGGCCTCTCGAGAGTCGGGCTTTTTTGATGTCGACGACGAGGGAGGCGCTGAGGCAGGAGGTTGAGGGGAGGGGGCAGGCTTACGAGCCGCCGGTGGTGCCTGAGGGGCTTGCTGAGGCTTCCGAACCTCGTTAGTGGCCTGAGGGGCCTGGGCAGACATGCGGGCCGCCGGGGGTGCCAGAGGGGCTTTCAGAGGCTTCCGGGCCTCGTTAGTGGCCTGAGGGGCCGGGGATGGCTTTCGAGCCGCTGGGGAGGCCAGAGGGGCCGGCACGGGCTTCCGAGCCACATTTTTGGCCAGAGGGGCCGGAGTGGACGTGACAACGTCCATTAGACGCGGGAGGGAGGCAACCGATTGTTGCTCCCTCATAATACGTTGACGAATATCGAAGGGGATGTTCTCGTAGAGTAACCGGATAAAAGAACCCGGTACCTCAACGAGGTCGTCCCCGGCGATGTCCATCATAACTCTCCGGGGGGGAACACCCGGAGAGGTGAGGGGGTGCGTGATCCTCCCGTCGGGATAGACAGGAGGGGTGAGGCCTAAGTGTCCTACCTAAAGTGTGTCCCTTTACCGCTCTTACGGGGTATGAGGGGTGTGTCCTAACCGATACTTGGTGTCGGCGAGGGAAGCCCCCAAGGCCGGTGGTACCAAGCCCAGCCGGATGTAGCGTTCCTCAGGAGAGGAAAGCTGGCGTTCCGGGTCCACGCCCAGTCTGGTTTGTGTTAACACCGCAAGGTATCCACCAGACCGACCACTAAACGTGGATTTGGGCTCTAAATGGTAAGAAACAAGAGTTTGCCCTGAGAAGGACAAAGTCCAATAAAGGACTCTTCTGAGGTGTACTCGCAAGCGAGCGCACACAACAGAGCAAATGGCGGATGCCAAGTGCGGCGCGGGGCGCGGGGCGCGGGGCGCGCGGCGCGCGGCGCAAGGCTCGGGGCGCGGGGCGCGGGGCGGCACGTGGGCCGGCGGGAGCGCGCGAGCGGAGCGGAGCAGACGTGTTGCCGGTGCGAGGACCGGCGAGCGAATGAAAATGATGACCATTTTTTAGCAGTTGAGAATTGTACACATGGAATGCTGGAACATGCTAAATGGAAGACGGCGATCCAATCTTGGATCTATGCCGCGCATCAGCTCGTAAGTTCTTTCAACTTGGTCAATATAGCCAGAAAATTCAAAATTTTGGGAGTAGTTTTCCTGCACCGGAATAGAGCTCGAGTGCGGTCCCAGATCATATAACGGCTCATCTATAGGTGCCGTCTCCTCTTTGGCTCGAAAGTCGTATGACGCTGCTGCGTCTTTCTTCTCGACTGGTTTCTTTTCCTGACTTCTGTTTTTCCAGTTTTGGCTCCGCTGAGTCTGGCCCCTTGGTTTAGGAGGGCGTTCTTCAAACTCTTTGGCTTGAGCCCAATCGTCTTCAAAAGCTTTATTCTGCTGATATTCGTAAGCTCTACGCTGGCTTCTTGTACCGGAATTATTTCCTCGGCCGCGGTTATAGGTGCCGCTAGCGGGATTACCACGCTGAAATTGGCCACCTCGTCCAGTTTGTTGCTGGGAAGACATCCTGTCTGTTTATTTAAAACAAATTTTTAAAATAGTCATAAAAACGACTAAATGATGACCATTCCCTCAATATGCACTCTTTTATACCTGCGATAAATCCCGCCGCCGGCCTTACCTGGATCGAGCGACATAAGGGGGTCTATTGTTTTGTTGCTAATGAGTTGTTTTTAAAGGTAAATGTCAACCCTTTATCAGTTCTGCGAATGCCTAGATTATGCACTTTAATTTAATTTGATTTTAGTTTGCTGTAAGCTCCAAATAAAAAAAAATTTAACTTTTAAGTAAAAATGTGCGGATGTGCGATTTTATTGCTCTCAAGTGTAGATTTACAATAGATTGTTTCTTGGACTCCTTTTCCACATAGGATTTGTAAAGGTAAACAGACTGGTTACTGGAATTTTTTTTTTAATCAAAAAATATCCTCAATTAAAATGTCCAGGAACTGTTTTCTTCCAATTTTATGAGTGATCAAAATGTGCAAAATGTGAGAGGTAACATTAGCTACGACAAGGTAAAATACATCATTGACTTCTTAAACAAAACAATGCTCGAAATATATTATCCAACTATCCAACGCAAATCAGATACATTTGTATGAAGGCGTTGCTGACTACGAGTCGGAGGTACAAATCACGCAAATAAAGTAGTGCTACACCTAATCAGACCCTTTAAATATATGTGCTGTCAAATTAATCAATTATATTTTATTTCCCAGTTCACAACAGATATAGATCACATCTCAGGTCAAGAAAATCTGGTTGCAGACGCTTTGTCCCGTGTAGAGGCTGTTAGTTCGCCGGTGGACATCAAAGCCCTTGCTGCCTCACAGAAAGACGAACCTGAGCTGCTTTATCTCCTAAAGGGTAATTCTTCGCTGAAGCTGGAAGAGGTAATATGCTCAGATGTACCTATTTACTGTGACGTTTCTATGCCTAAACCTCGTCCTTTCGTGACAGCTGCCCATAGACGACGAATTTTTATTTTGTTGAAATAACCAGATAACTGAAAAAATTTGCTTCCTTATGCGATATAAAAAGTCTCTGATACTTGTTGTTAAATGGAGTTATTAAGGGAAAATGGTTTTTTATTTTTCCTGAACATTTACACTTTTACGATTACCGGATTATTCGCGGGGGGCGTCGATATATACAATATATAACAAAAACCCCGTCGGATCCATGAAGAGCGTATTCCGTCATAAAAATTAAAGTCGGGCAGATGTATAAAAAACATATGTATCAAATAACTTGAAAGTTATTTCATTTTTAATTTCAAGAATTATCTGAATTTTACCCCCCAAATAGGCAAATTTTACCGAGTTGTCAACTCTCGATATTCAGCTGTGGACCGAGCGAGAATGAAGTAAACAGTTATAGTAACTGTAGTAAACAGAGAATGAACAAAAGTAAGTAGTTGATAACTAGCTTTATGACACGTGCAATGTGCATTGTCTTTGCGTTCGGTATGCATTGAGGATTATTGTACCGTTTCTTTCTTTTTGAACTAAACTACGAAATTAAAACTACCTATCATAAAAATTTATAACTCTTGTAATTATGATTGCCGCCGCCGACTTACTATGTTTGCAAGAGAAGAGAAACGGTGTTTTTAACTCACACAACGAACACGTTTGGGCAATGGAAAATCCGTTTGCTATTAAACCAAGCCATTTCCAACATCGTTGGCGTATTAACGTGTGGGCCGGTATACTCGGAGATCGAATCATTGGTCCGTATTTTATAAATCGTTTTATGAGCGGTACGAACTACTTGGCGTTTTTGCGCGAAGAGCTTAGTGAAGAGTTGGACGATTTAAACGTGGCTTTCCATCGTTCAATGTGGTTCCAGCACGATGGCGCCCCGCCTCATTTTTTGCGTGCAGTTCGCGATTACTTAAATGAACAGTTTCCACAGCAATGGATAGGGGGGGGGGGGGCTATTCCATGACCTCCACGATCTCCCGACCTCACGCCATTAGACAATTTGTGGGGGCACGTCAAACAAGTTGTGTTTAATAAGCTGTGTGACTGGGAAGCGGAAATGCGAACTCGAATCGTCGCGGCTTTTGAGTCAATAAAATCTGATACAAGTGTGCTGCGAAAAGTGCGTGCCAACGTTATAAAACGGTGTCGAAGGTGCATTGAAGTTGGAGGTCGACACGTGGAACACGACCGCCGAAGTCTTGATCAAGTTGACGTGCTTCTACATAACTAGCAATACCTACCTAAGCTCTTGTTAGAGCTAACTCAAAGTTCTTTTCAGAGCTAAACCCAAGTTCTTTTCAGAGCTGCAATAAACTTATTGTTTCTTGACTACAATCGTCAACAAAAAAAACAAAAGACACGTGCACAGGCACGTGTCTTCGTCGTCTAAAGGGCGGTCACCGTCTCCGGTGTTGCCAGATGTAAGTCTTAATTGTTGAGCGCCAAATAATAAAATTTAGTCGGGTATTTTTTTTTTCTGTAATAGAATTACATGATTGTGACCAAATATCGATACTATATCACACCCTTAAAAATCCGACAGGGTTTTTGTTACATATTGTATATATATATATATGCAAAGATCTTAAATTATGCAATGCGATTTTCACCATTACATATTATATTCACCGGAGATTTTATTTATAATAGTACCCGGAGCCAAGCGAGGGTGGGTATTCATACTTATTAGCCGCGTACTAACTGAGCGAGCAGCCTCGCGAGGCAAATCCTCGGTCGGTCAAGACGTGCCTCGCCCGAGGCAAACGCACGCGCTACCTTGCCCGAGCGTGCCGCGGCCCGAGCCGAGCGTTGTCGGTTTTTGTCGATGCTCAAAGGCGCCTCAGTACGTTTGCCGCGCTCACTCAAGACGGTAGTGTTTTGCCTCGCTTATTCGTTGCGTTTTAGTTGTGCGTCATGGATAAAGAACAGTGTCTTAAATTAATACAACTACACTTAGCGGCACAATTAACCGCCCACCCTTTTAAAGTGGCAAATTTTGATGTTATCGCAGTTGTAAGTTATTGGGCATAAATAAGTCAAGTGTGAAAGAAATGTAGTGACGAAAAAATTACAAACTACCCACTTAGCTTTGTTTTTTTACGCATAAGTTGTGAATAGGATAAATATCGAACTTCGTCTCATTATCGTTATCGTTGCCATACTGCTTACATTGCTTCAGTGGCATTAAAAGTAAACAATTTAAGTTTGTTTTGGTTTCGTAACTTAAAGCTAGTGTTTGGACATCACAAACATGCCATTTGATGCTAATTCAGTGGCGAGAGCCGTCGCTCTTATCGACGAAGGGTTTAGTCAGCGTTACGTGGCGCGGAAGCTTGGTGTCGCACGTACCACCTTAAGGGATGCAGTGAAATGGTTTCGGGAAACTGGCTCTTATGAGCGAAGACCAGGACAGGGCCGAAAAAGATGCACCTCCGCTCGTGACGACCGATTTCTTGTGACCAATGTTCTAAGAAATCGGTTCACTACAGCTGTTGAGGCACGAAACCAACTTCGTGAGGTTCGCAATGTTCAAGTGAGTGAAAGAACAGTGAGAAGAAGACTAGGAGAGAATGCCCTTGGAGCTTTTCGACCATCTCGAGTGCTACAATTGCTCGTAGGCCACCGGAGAGATAGACTTCGTTTTTCCCGAGTGCACGCCGAATGGAATATGGAACAATGAAAGAATGTTATGTTTACTGACGAGACAAGAATATGCTTGCACGGTCCTGACGGTCGCCAGCGTGTATACAGACGCAAGAATGAAAGGTTTGCACCATGTACTGTTGTGGAAACAGTAGGTTACCAAGGTGGCTCTATCATGATATGGGGCGGCATTACTTACGAAGCACGCACCGACTTGGTTATCTTCGAAAGAGGTGGAATAAATGCTCAGAGGTATGTAACAGAAGAGTTGGAACCTCAAGTAATGCCATTTGGTCCATTTATTGGCGAAGATTTTTTATTAATGCAGGACAACGCTCGCCCCCACGTTGCTAGAGTTGTTACCGCGTACCTGGATACCGTCGGCATTCGAAAATTAACATGGTCATCCTGGAGCCCAGATTTAAATCCTATTGAACACATATGAAAAGACGTGTTCGAAGCCGCATACCAGCTCCAACCACCATAGATGAATTAAAACAATTCGTGATTGAGGAGTGGCAGAACATTCCACAACAACAGATCAAAGATGTCATCGACAGCATGCCAAACCGTTTGATGGAAGTCATGAGGGCTAGAGGTGGAAATACGCACTATTAGAATTCATTTATTCAGCAGATTTTTTATTTTTAAGCCATTTCATCACATTTGTTAATTTACGGTCAAAGTGTTTTTCAGACTTTTTTATAAATAAACGTAATAATTAAAAACAATATTAATTTTCATTTTACTTCAACATACCTACGTTATAAAATAACATTCACAAGTAAGGCCACAATTTTTTTTTACCAAAATCGTAAAAAATCAAGGTGGGCGGTTAATTGTGCCGCTGAGTGTATATGGTGAATATAGATGACTTTGGGATGCGCAATGTCCTGATTACACAAATAGAAGACTAAGGGAAGATGCATGGAGAAAAATAAGCCAGGAAATGAACCTTCCAATAGCTGAATTAAAGAAAAAAATGGACTCTACTAGGGTCTTACAGGAGGGAAAAGTCGAGAGAAAAATAAAGCCGAATCACAGGATCAAGTATTTATTATTTAATGTTTATGATTAGGGTTAACAACATTCATTTTATTATATCCAAAGTTACACCGGTTTTTATAGAATTTCTAATATATATTTTTTTATTTCATATTGCAGGTCGTGGTGAAATATATGTTTCGAATTGGTATGCCTATGCAGCCTTCAGTTTTCTGGGAGATAGAAATCACCCAGGAAATACACAAGATACTTTAGGTGAAGAAGTAGTGAGTACCTATTATTTACTGATAATTATTCTGCCAAGAAATGTCTCCCTAAATGTGAACGTATTTCTTTTATATTTGTTGATCCTCGCCGTGGTATGGCTTGAATAGATAGCATTGATGACATTTCTGTATCCTGTCGCCATCGGCCGGGTATTACTGTCCCTTCAACTTCGGCATCGAATGATCCTGGGGGAGTGAACCTTTGTGAGGAAGCTTGATCTCTACGCAAGTAGTTATACAATATGTAACAAAAACCCCGTCGGATCCATGAAGAGCGTATTCCGTCATAAAAATTAAAGTCGGGCAGATGTATAAAAAACATATGTATCAAATAACTTGAAAGTTATTTCATTTTTAATTTCAAGAATTATCTGAATTTTACCCCCCAAATAGGCAAATTTTACCGAGTTGTCAACTCTCGATATTCAGCTGTGGACCGAGCGAGAACGAAGTAAACAGTTAGAGAATGAACAAAAGTAAGTAGTTGATAACTAGCTTTATGACACGTGCAATGTGCATTGTCTTTGCGTTCGGTATGCATTGAGGATTATTGTACCGTTTCTTTCTTTTTGAACTAAACTACGAAATTAAAACTACCTATCTATAAAAATTTATAACTCTTGTAATTATGATTGCCGCCGCCGACTTACTATGTTTGCAAGAGAAGAGTGTTTCGTTCACATAGTTATCGTCAGTAAACGTGTGTCTTATGTTTTGGTATTAAGGTTGTTTTCCTGTAACATGGGCAACAGTTTTTTTGTCCTATGCGTGCGGTAGATTTACAACAGTCACCCTCATAAAATTGAGCAGACCCACAACGGTCTGATGAAGACATTCGGCTGCCTCACCTCGAACGAGTGACAATGCAACATCAATACCGAAACAACTCATCCAAAATCGATCAAAAGCATTCCAAATTCGTGTATCGTGTGTGGATTTATCCAGACTATCTTTGTGCAAATCTATTAACAAACAATCAAGTTCCACCGGCCGGTGTGCATGTGATAAGTGCCGCCAGCATCGCCCAGCAACAGACAGCAAGCAATCGCGTTGGGGAAGGTGATCTTCTGTTGGTCTTCTAGGTATGTATTCTATTGTTACCTGGAGGATACTTTTTATCATACATAAGACTACACGGCGATTGCTATTTACATAACAAAAGTGATCGACCCAGTGTGATCCAGGCCAAGCGCCTGTACGTCACAAAGAAAAACGGTGTTTTTAACTCGCACAATGAACACGTTTGGGCAATGGAAAATCCGTTTGCTATTAAACCAAGCCATTTCCAACATCGTTGGCGTATTAACGTGTGGGCCTGTATACTCGGAGATCGAATCATTGGTCCGTATTTTTTAAATCGTTTTATGAGCGGTACGAACGCGAAGAGCTTAGTGAAGAGTTGGACGATTTAACCGTGGCTTTCCATCGTTCAATGTGTTTCCAGCACGATGGCGCCCCGCCTCATTTTTTGCGTGCAGTTCGCGATTACTTAAATGAACAGTTTCCACAGCAATGGATAGGCAGGGGGGAGACCTATTCCATGGCCTCCACGATCTCCCGACCTCACGCCATTAGACTTTTATTTGTGGGGGCACGTCAAACAAGTTGTGTTTAATAAGCTGTGTGACTCGGAAGCGAAAATGCGAACTCGAATCGTCGCGGCTTTTGAGTCAATAAAATCTGATACAAGTGTGCTGCGAAAAGTGCGTGCCAACGTTATAAAACGGCGTCGAAGGTGCATTGAAGTTGGAGGTCGACACGTGGAACACGACCGCCGAAGTCTTGATCAAGTTGACGTGCTTCTACATAACTAGCAATACCTACCTAAGCTCTTGTTAGAGCTAACTCAAAGTTCTTTTCAGAGCTAAACCCAAGTTCTTTTCAGAGCTGCAATAAACTTATTGTTTCTTGACTACAATCGTCAACAAAAAAACAAAAGACACGTGCACAGGCACGTGTCTTCGTCGTCTAAAGGGCGGTCACCGTCTCCGGTGTTGCCAGATGTAAGTTTTAATTTTTGAGCGCCAAACAATAAAATTTAGTCGGGTATTTTTTTTTGTTTTTTCTGTAATAGAATTACATGATTGTGACCAAATATCGATACTATATCACACCCTTAAAAATCCGACAGGGTTTTTGTTACATATTGTATAAGCATATGGTAGTCAATACGACTTTCGTAGCTTTTTCTGGTTTTAATAGTAGCGGCTTCCTCAGTACTCTAAAAACGGAGCTTAAAATGCCAAAGGCATTCTCCACAACTCTTCTTGCTCTGGACAGCCTGTAATTGAAAATCCTTTCCATTGAACCTCTTTCTGGAGTACCTTCATAAGGTTTCAATGTATAATCATTGAGAGCAAAAGCTTTATCGCCTAGAATAAAATAGGGTACTGCAATTTTATACGGTATTTGTAATATTTCTGGCGGAGGAATGTTCAATTCCTTCTTTTCGACCTTTTTATATAAATTGGTGTTTTTAAACACACCGCCATCTGATATACGTCCCTTGCTGCCAACGTCTACGTACAGAAATTTATAGTTAGCGTCAACTAAAGCAAACAGCACTATACTTGGAAACAATTTGTAACAGTCATAATCATTGCCACTATTTATCGGCGACTGTAATATAACATGCTTCCCATCCATTGCTCCTATGACATGTGGGAAATTCCATTTGCTCTCAAACTCTTTCGCTATGGTAAGCCACTCTTCTTCGGATGTTGGTATCTGTAAATAAAATTAAGTAATAATTTATATCTTTACAGAATGCAAGTCTGGATAATACTCGAAATGATGACGGTCATAACGAAGAAAGAAATTAAACTTCAAACTCGACGATAACGGAAGGACCTAAACAAAAGTCAACAATATCAATATTATTTTTAATTGTTTTATTTAACATCCACAAATTGTTTACATGCTTATTAACGTACTCTACTAAAATAATTATTGATCAATAGTGATTTATTGCAATTATCATTTCCTGCTGCTGTATATACCATATTATTCTCATCATTTGATTCATCATCATCATTCCAATTTGATGGCAACGGTGGCATAGAATCTCGCATTTGTTTGCATATACCTAGTCAGGTCATAAGTATTGTCACACAGTAAAAACTTTTATTTTAGAATGCTGGCCACAAAAAAGTTTATAGAATTGGAATTTCGAATTGTTCATGAAAATAAAAATGTATACTTTTTAGAATTTTACTCATTTTTAAATATGGAGTGGACGCTTAAAGAAGACCGTGTTGCAGTTATTGCGTTGCATCGTTGCGGTTACGCGCCAATTCAAATTTTTGACATACTTAAAAATTTGAATATAACCAAAAGATTCGTTTATCGCACCATCAAACGATACAATGAAGACTCTAGTGTAGATGACAGGTCAAGAAGTGGTCGCCCTCGGTCTGTTAGGACTCCAGCAGTGATAAAAGCTGTGAAGGCGCGAATTCAAAGAAATCCCAAACGTAAGCAGAAACTGTTGGCCCTTCAGATGGGGTTAAGCAGAACCACGGTGAAAAGGGTGTTAAATGAAGACTTAGGGCTTCGGGCATATCGAAGAAAAACAGGACATTGTTTGAATGCTCGTCTAATGGACCTGAGACTGAAGAGATGCTGCGCTTTGTTGAAGCGGTACGTGGGAAAAAAATATCGGGAAATTCTTTTTTCGGATGAAAAAAATTTTACCGTAGAAGAGAGCTACAACAAACAAAATGATAAGGTGTACGCACACAGTAGTGAAGAAGCGAGCAACCGTATTCCGCGTGTCCAACGAGGTCATTTTCCATCCTCGCTCATGGTATGGTTGGGAGTTTCTTATTGGGGCTTAACAGAGGTACATTTTTGTGAGAAAGGTGTAAAAACGAATGCAGTTGTGTATCAAAATACAGTCCTGACGAACCTTGTGGAACCTGTTTCTCAAACCATGTTCAATAACAGGCACTGGGTATTCCAACAAGATTCGGCGCCAGCTCATAGAGCGAAGAGCACACAAGACTGGCTGGCGGCGCGTGAAATCGACTTCATCCGGCACGAAGACTGGCCCTCCTCCAGTCCAGATTTGAATCCGTTAGATTACAAGATATGGCAACACTTAGAGGAAAAGGCGTGCTCAAAGCCTCATCCCAATTTGGAGTCACTCAAGACATCCTTGATTAAGGAAGCCGCCGATATTGACATGGACCTCGTTCGTGCTGCGATAGACGACTGGCCGCGCAGATTGAAGGCCTGTATTCAAAATCACGCAGGTCATTTTGAATAAACTTTAGTGTCATAAGAATCTATGTTTTGTTAAGTTCATTTTGGTATATAAATGGTTACATAATGAATAAACTTGTTTCAATTATTTTATATTAAACATGTGACAGAATTTATGACCTGACTAGGTATTATATAATACCGCAGTGGCCACTATGACAGGCTGGACTCGGTCTATGTGATTTCTTAGTTTCATAGCCAGTGCAGGAAATCTTCTCTTCCAACATCCAAATACCCTCTCTATTACATTCCTTGTGCGTATTTGACTTTCATTGTATAATTTCTCTCCATCTGTGGTAGGATTACGTAGAGGTGTCATCAGATAGGGTTTTACTGCATAGCCTTTGTCACCGACCAACCAGTATCCTTGAAATTCACCATCCTCTAGTCTGCCCTGATAAATGTTAGGAAATATTAAAAATAAAATTTCTTTTAAAATAGTGTTGTGAAAAAGTTAAGGTGAGATGTTCTATTTAATTATATAATACCTTTATGACACTGGAATTGAAAATATGGCTATCATGACTGCTGCCAGGCCAACGAGCAACAATATTCATAATGTTCATGTTTGCATGACAGATAGCTTGAACATTCATAGAAAATGTCATTTTTCTATTCCTGTAATTTTCTGCATCGGGGCCTCCTGCAAATAATATTTATAAGTAAATACTTTTACAAACAAGTTGACAATAAAAGAATGTTTGAAACAAAACCATACCGGGAGACTTGATTGGTATATGAGTGCAATCAATTGCTCCGATTACTTTCGGAAAAGCACCTATGTCATAAAATTCTCTTGCCGTTTTCTCCATCTCCTCAACACTCTGTGGCATTGATATCCATTCAGTTCTCATGCTTGCAATTGCATGGCTCACTCTGTATATTATGCGTGATACGGTTGACTTATGAACACCAGCTGTATCGCCAACACATCTTTGGAAGGAACCACAAGCATAATATTCTAGTGCTATTAGTACTTGCTGCTCTGGTGTAACTGCTTTATTTCTGAAAATTATATCTTATAAGTATCTACCTAAGTGTAAGCTTGCCAACGATGTACGGCGTGGGTAATATATTTCAGTAATCCAACAACATGGTAAGCAGTGATACTTAACTAGCGCTAATTAAGTTTGGATGAAGGGCATGACAGACTTGCGATAGGTATCGTAGATTACGTAGGTAATATGTGTATAAAAAGAAAGCTTACTTCATCGTTGGAGGCTCTAACCATCGTTGCAACCGTTGAACCAGCCACCGAACCATGTTTTTAGAGACTCGAAATATTGCTAAAAATGGCGCGTCATCCCATGTTGTAAAGCGGTCAGGTCTAAAGAAATACACTTTTCTTTTTCTATATCTTTCATTGATCAGCCAATCGCATTCGTCTTCAGAAGAACTTTCCTCAATTATTTCTCGGAGGAGCGACATGTCTGCACTTTGGTTATGATTTTACGTTTGACAGCTTCCTGAAAATGAATTTAACGTAAACAATAACACTAACCGCTCAAGCATGCGCGGTTAAAGTTAGCGTTAAGTTATGACGTCATTTGACATTTGTCAAAATGGTGCAACACATTTTTTACTTAGCCGGTACTTTAACTGAGCTGCTATTTGGGGGGGTGGGTTGCACCATCTAACTTTAACAAGTTAGATGGTGTACCCTAAGTATAATATGTTAGCAATCTATATTTGGAAAGTCGTAGGCAGATTCTTGGTTATTTATGGAGATGGGGGACCATTGGTTCAAAATCATAATTTATATTTTTACATATCAAGGCATACGGCGGCGTGAACAAATATTCAACAACAGAAAAAAAAGGAAAAAGGAAGGGCGGAACAAGAGCCGCAATGTGGACAGAACTAAACTTGAGAGCAAAAAAATCGCACATTCATGATTTTTTGACATAACTAAAAAAAAAACAAAAAATATTATGTTTCTGTAATGCAGATTCATAGTCTATTTTAATACCTATCCAGTGGTATCTGATTTGTCTTTCAATCATTACATAAAAATGCTTTTGTGGATCAATAACAAAAATGCATGTTTAGTAAAAAATTCTTTATTCAAGTATTGGTGTCAAAGTTATGAAATTAAAAGATAAAATTAATTAAAAGTTTGTTATTAATACCGAGTGTTCCCTCCCCTAGCCTGAATCACTGACTCCATCCGTGTTTTCATTGATGTTACTAGACTTTTGATAAAGTCTTGAGGAATAGCCTCCCATTCCTCTGCGATCGCCTGTTGCAGCTCCTGTAGAGTCGATGGAGGAGCATCTCGGCCTCGAACTCTTCTTTTCAGCTCGTCCCATAGATGTTCGATGGGATTGAGGTCTGGGCTTCGAGCTGGCCACTCCATAACGGTCACATCCACCTCTTGAAGGTACTCGATCACTATGCCAGCAGTATGCGGTCTTGCATTATCTTGCATAAACAGAAAGTTTTCGCCGATAAACCCAGCAAAAGGTACGACGTGGCTCTCGAGTACTTCCTCAATGTATCGTATGGAAGTCAATCCTCTTGATTGGCGACCAGTATTCGGTCCGGTGATGAAGGCAAGCTCGGTTTTTGCTTCCATAGACATGCCTCCCCAAAACATGATTGATCCACCGCCATAGGCGACACGTTCTGTTATGCAGCATTGGGCAAATCGCTCTCCCGATCTTCTATACACCTTCCCCCGTCCGTCGTTGCCATGCAAGCACATCCTGCACTCATCAGAGAACAGGACTGCACTCCACTGCTCTTCGGTCCAATTCAAATGGTCTCGAGCGAACTGAAGGCGGGCTTCTCGGTGGGCTGGGGTCAATTTCGGCCCGTTTGCTGGCCTGTGTGCAGTCAGGCCACCTTCTCTCAATCGTCTTCTGACTGTCCACCGGCTAACTTCTACTTCACGAACTTCTTGAAGTCGTTGGCCCAGTTGAACTGCGTTCAAACGACGATTTCTTAAAGATGTCGTTATAAGAAAGCGGTTATCACGCTCTGTTGTAGCACGGGGACGGCCCGATCCTTGTCGCCGTTGGTAGCCACCAGTCTCTTGATACCTCTGGTATACACGCCGAACGGTAAATCGGCTCAAACTCAATTGTCGAGCCACTTGACTTTACTTAAGCCCCGATTCAACAAGGGCAACCACTTGAGCGGCTACTTCTGGTGTAGTATCCATTTTCGTGTTCCGTTTGAAGCCAATATCAATAGAGAACCTTTCACACTGTACGTTGGTATGCAAATGATGACCATTTTTTTTTTTTTTTTTTTTTTCGAATGGACTTATATCGCTGTTGGCCTCTGAGGCCGTGACAGCTTAACCGAACTTTTGGCGAGCGCAGATGGCGCTCAGCCCAGTAAGTTTTTTAGGCAACTAGCGCAAGGGCACCACTTAGGTACGAACCTCGGCTTGGGCTGTTGCCGGGATGGGGATAGGAGAGAAACGCCCGGGTACATGTCTGTACCTCGTATAAGCGGCGACTGAAGGGACTCGTCGACCTCGCCGGCGAGGTCGGTGTTTCTGTGAAGTGTTTGCTCTGTCTGATATAGATGACTCACCTTCCGCATTAGCAGAGGTGATTTCGTCATCCGGGTCTCCGAGAACGTGTCTCGGACGACGGAGGATTTTGTTGGCGGGCGGATCCAACGGGTAAACCGGAATGGTGTGTACCAAAGGGTTCGGATGATTAGAGGCAAGTTCATAAAACCGCTTGGAAGCGAGCTTCATGAACCTGGCTATTGATTCTAATTTCAAATCGCGATGTAGGTCGTTATTGCGAAAGTACCAGGGCGAGCCTGAGGCTTTTCGCAAGAAGCGATTTTGAATAACCTGAATGGCACCAACTTTAGGAGAGTGGGCAAATACTACAGATGAGTATGTCATAATGGGGCGAATGCACGCTTTGTAAAGAGTCACCTTATTTTTAAGGGACATTTTACTTTTCGCGCCTAGAAGTGAGGACAATCGTCCTAGGGTGAACTTTGCTTGGTTGCACCTCTTAGTGATGTGCAACCTAAAGGAAAGACGCCTATCGAGGATGACACCCAGATATTTGGCTGATGGGGCCCAGCGAATGGGCTGGCCAAATAGAGAGATCGGTTTGGGAGTGAGGTTTCTCCGTGAGAAGTAAACTGCTGTACTTTTCGACGGGTTTACCTCGATCCGCCACTTGCGGAACCAAGTGGCTAATGAATGAAGGGCAGCCTGCAGCCTTATACCCACCCGATCAGGATTCCGATTGGATGTGTACAAGGCTGTGTCGTCTGCGTATAGGGCTATTTCCACTTGAGGAGTGCGGGGGATATCGCTGGTGTACAGCGTGAACAGGAGGGGGCCGAGAACGGAGCCTTGAGGGACTCCTGCTCTGACTGGTCTAGGACTAGAGAGAGTGCCTTCCACGGTGTAGCGAAAGCTGCGACCTTGTAGGTAGTCTCGTATGATGAGCACGAGTCTGTCTGGGACTCCGAGTTTGAATAGCTTGTAGATCAAGCCGTTGTGCCAGACTTTGTCGAAAGCTTTCGCTACGTCGAGGAAGACGGCACCAGTATCTGAAGGCCAGGTACTTTGCCAGTTGGAGAGGACATGCTCCGTTATGCGGAGCACCTGTTGTGGGCATGAATGTTGGGCTCGAAAGCCAAACTGCTCGTCGGGAAGGAGTTTGAACTCATTGACATGAGCCCAGAGGCGCTTCATTAGAAGACGCTCATATATCTTGCCTAGACTATTAAGTAGACTAATGGGACGATAACTAGTTGGATCGTTTGCCTGTTTGCTGGGTTTTCGGATGCCAATGACGTTGGCTTCCTTCCAAGCATCAGGGAAGGTGCAAGTTTCCATAGCCGCATTGAAGATGCAGACTAGGATGTGGATAAGGGGAACAGAGAACTGTTTGAGTACTCTGTTAGAAATGCCGTCGGGGCCGGAGGATTTCTTTGGGTGTAGGGCCTTGATAGTGTCGAAGACTTCAGAGGGCTCAATCGGATCAAGTGGGGAAGTAGGGGGTCGGGAGGCTAAGCGGTCAACCTCGCTGTTCACCGTATGGAGGTGAACAGGGTCGACGGGTTCGAGACTGGGCGAGCATTGAGCTTCGAGGGTTTCAGCCAGGAAATCGGCTTTTTCCTCGTCGTCGAATGCTGGAGGGTGATTGGGTCGGATAAGGGGAGGCATCAGAGCAAGAGCGTCCGCTTTCATGGAGCGAGCTAACCTCCAGTAGGCCAGATGGCTAGGCTCGATCCCCGAGAGCAGGCTCTCCCACTCACGATTGCGATGTTCTTTAATGCGCTCTCTCACCTCACGGTGCAGGGAGCGCATCAAGACTCGATTGTCGTTAGTGGGGCAGCGACTATGAAGTCTAACTGCGGCGTTAGCTTCAGTCATCAGCCGTCTGATATCATCTGGCAGGGGGCCCCGGTGGTCATCCACTACGGGCACCTGCTTTGATGAGTCTCTGACTGAGTTTGTGATATGTGTGGTAAGGGCGTCAACCGCTACCGTAATATCACCAGATGTCCGAATGACAGAAGGGATCCTATCTAGGTCAGTCGAGTGCGCAGCCTTGAGGGCTTTCTCAAGTTTATGCCACTCTACCACAGTCTTGGTGGCAGGGGGCTGGTCAGTGGGAGGGCCGAGTAAGAGCATTACCGGTCGATGATCGGAATCGAGCTCATGAATGACTTCGATTAAGCGTAGCCGAAGGGCTACGTTTTTGAGAAGTGCAATGTCAAGGAGCTCGGGGGGAGTGGAAGTAGGGAAGCGAGTCATGCCCCTAGGGGCAATGATGTCGAAATTAAGGGGTTCAACTAGGCTTTCTAGTTGTTTGCCTTTAGAGTTCGTCGTGGTGCTATTCCACATGACGTTTTTGGAGTTGAAGTCACCCGCCAATATGACGGAGCTTCCTAGACTGAAAAGGGCTTGCAGGTCACTCTCGAATTGAGGTGAGCGAGGCTTGCCGGGAGGGACATAGCAGGATGCAATAATGACCGAGGAATGCCCGGTCATTGCTAGCCTGCAGACGGAGGCTTCTATGTAAGACAGAGAAGGGGGATCAAGAGGCATACAGTGTAGAGCCTTCTTGTAGTAAATGACAGTGCCGCCCTTTTGAGCTAGCAGTCTGTCATTGCGAACAATTTGATAGTTTGGGATTTTGGGGTCCCGATGACCGGGCTTTAAATTTGTCTCTTGTACTAGCAAGATATCAAGTTGGTGCCTATTTAGAAAATCTTGGATAATAGAACGCTGTCTTGAAAGACCGTCAGCGTTGAAGAACGCGGTTTTTTCCTTTCCTTTTGTACAACCATTTTGGGGCCTAAAAGGGTTTGGAGGAGGACGAAGCTGCCTTAACGGCGGCGAGAAGAGCTGAGTGCGCCTCAAGGGCAATCAGTTTTTCGAGGGTGGAGTTTGCTTGCCTAAGTTTTTGTGCAAGCACGCGAACCTCGGCAAGGTCGATGGAGGAGAACTCCATGATGAGGGCCAAGTCGGCAGCAAAGTCCGACTTGCCCATTTTAGAAGGGGGGGCTGGCTCAGAAGAGCGCGGAGGGGGGGCCGTTGCCTTAAGGGCTAGGCTCGAATATGGCAAGGGCTTGGCCCATGCTGAGCTTTTGGGAGGTTGCGCCTCCTGCGAGGGTACCATGGTCAACTTTGGGGTTGACTTGGTATACTGCGGGGAGGGTCGGGGTTGACTCCTACGAGCCACCACCCTGCTGACTTTGGGCGCCGAAGGACAACCACGATAATTCGCGGTGTGCCCCACGGCACCACAAAGCACGCAGCTTGGCGGCTCGATGGTGTCTCGAGTGCGGTTGCAGTCAGAGGTGCCATGGTCACCCAGGCACTTGACGCAACGGGGGCGGGCGTGGCAGTTTTTGGCCGAGTGGCCATACAGCTGACATCTATGGCACTGACTAGGAGTGCCATTTCGGTGGGGGGGTTCAACCCGGAGGCCGGAGAGGTTGTTGACCATCTTCAGGTTGAAGATGGCCTTCCCTGCCGGTGACAGCTCTAGTACTACGAGTACTAGATTGTAGGTGGTCTTACCGTTATGCATACGGTGGACCTCCTTTACCGGGAAGGACTGAGCCAGTAAGTCTGACTTTATGGATTCAGTGGAGTGCTCCGCAGGGAGGCCGCGGATCACGACTCGAAGGAGCCTTTCGTCTTCGAGAGCATAGGTGTGGTAGCCTATGTGCTCTTGACGTAGGAGGGAAGTGAGACGACGATGGTCGTCGGAAGTGGGGAGTAGGACTTTAATAGCGTCCTTAGTGTTGCGGGCGTTTGTGAATGAGATTTTATTCTCATTACACAGATAGGAAACTCTGTCCCACTTGCCCTTTTCGCGGATGAAAAGAGGCGGGGGAGGCCTTTCCTTCCTCGCGGCAGTGGAAGCCGCGGGGGGAGAGGCGGGGCGGGCTGGCTGCGAGGCCGAGGAAGGGGTTGCCTTTTTGGCTGGGGGGGAAACGGAGGAAACCTTCTTCGACGAAGAGGTCTTCTTCGAAGAGGGTTTCTTCCTCTTACCACCCGTGACGAGGGTGAAATCTTCCTCCGAGTCGGAGGAAGAGGAGTTTGATGCCTCTGCGGAAGACGCGGGGCGTAGAAGGAGGTCGATCTCCATATCGTCCTCGGGGGAGGGTGGGTCCGGAGATTCCGGAGAGTCTAAAAAGACTCTGCGAGGTGAGGCCTCTCGAGAGTCGGGCTTTTTTGATGTCGACGACGAGGGAGGCGCTGAGGCAGGAGGTTGAGGGGAGGGGGCAGGCTTACGAGCCGCCGGTGGTGCCTGAGGGGCTTGCTGAGGCTTCCGAACCTCGTTAGTGGCCTGAGGGGCCTGGGCAGACATGCGGGCCGCCGGGGGTGCCAGAGGGGCTTTCAGAGGCTTCCGGGCCTCGTTAGTGGCCTGAGGGGCCGGGGATGGCTTTCGAGCCGCTGGGGAGGCCAGAGGGGCCGGCACGGGCTTCCGAGCCACATTTTTGGCCAGAGGGGCCGGAGTGGACGTGACAACGTCCATTAGACGCGGGAGGGAGGCAACCGATTGTTGCTCCCTCATAATACGTTGACGAATATCGAAGGGGATGTTCTCGTAGAGTAACCGGATAAAAGAACCCGGTACCTCAACGAGGTCGTCCCCGGCGATGTCCATCATAACTCTCCGGGGGGGAACACCCGGAGAGGTGAGGGGGTGCGTGATCCTCCCGTCGGGATAGACAGGAGGGGTGAGGCCTAAGTGTCCTACCTAAAGTGTGTCCCTTTACCGCTCTTACGGGGTATGAGGGGTGTGTCCTAACCGATACTTGGTGTCGGCGAGGGAAGCCCCCAAGGCCGGTGGTACCAAGCCCAGCCGGATGTAGCGTTCCTCAGGAGAGGAAAGCTGGCGTTCCGGGTCCACGCCCAGTCTGGTTTGTGTTAACACCGCAAGGTATCCACCAGACCGACCACTAAACGTGGATTTGGGCTCTAAATGGTAAGAAACAAGAGTTTGCCCTGAGAAGGACAAAGTCCAATAAAGGACTCTTCTGAGGTGTACTCGCAAGCGAGCGCACACAACAGAGCAAATGGCGGATGCCAAGTGCGGCGCGGGGCGCGGGGCGCGGGGCGCGCGGCGCGCGGCGCAAGGCTCGGGGCGCGGGGCGCGGGGCGGCACGTGGGCCGGCGGGAGCGCGCGAGCGGAGCGGAGCAGACGTGTTGCCGGTGCGAGGACCGGCGAGCGAATGAAAATGATGACCATTTTTTAGCAGTTGAGAATTGTACACATGGAATGCTGGAACATGCTAAATGGAAGACGGCGATCCAATCTTGGATCTATGCCGCGCATCAGCTCGTAAGTTCTTTCAACTTGGTCAATATAGCCAGAAAATTCAAAATTTTGGGAGTAGTTTTCCTGCACCGGAATAGAGCTCGAGTGCGGTCCCAGATCATATAACGGCTCATCTATAGGTGCCGTCTCCTCTTTGGCTCGAAAGTCGTATGACGCTGCTGCGTCTTTCTTCTCGACTGGTTTCTTTTCCTGACTTCTGTTTTTCCAGTTTTGGCTCCGCTGAGTCTGGCCCCTTGGTTTAGGAGGGCGTTCTTCAAACTCTTTGGCTTGAGCCCAATCGTCTTCAAAAGCTTTATTCTGCTGATATTCGTAAGCTCTACGCTGGCTTCTTGTACCGGAATTATTTCCTCGGCCGCGGTTATAGGTGCCGCTAGCGGGATTACCACGCTGAAATTGGCCACCTCGTCCAGTTTGTTGCTGGGAAGACATCCTGTCTGTTTATTTAAAACAAATTTTTAAAATAGTCATAAAAACGACTAAATGATGACCATTCCCTCAATATGCACTCTTTTATACCTGCGATAAATCCCGCCGCCGGCCTTACCTGGATCGAGCGACATAAGGGGGTCTATTGTTTTGTTGCTAATGAGTTGTTTTTAAAGGTAAATGTCAACCCTTTATCAGTTCTGCGAATGCCTAGATTATGCACTTTAATTTAATTTGATTTTAGTTTGCTGTAAGCTCCAAATAAAAAAAAATTTAACTTTTAAGTAAAAATGTGCGGATGTGCGATTTTATTGCTCTCAAGTGTAGATTTACAATAGATTGTTTCTTGGACTCCTTTTCCACATAGGATTTGTAAAGGTAAACAGACTGGTTACTGGAATTTTTTTTTTAATCAAAAAATATCCTCAATTAAAATGTCCAGGAACTGTTTTCTTCCAATTTTATGAGTGATCAAAATGTGCAAAATGTGAGAGGTAACATTAGCTACGACAAGGTAAAATACATCATTGACTTCTTAAACAAAACAATGCTCGAAATATATTATCCAACTATCCAACGCAAATCAGATACATTTGTATGAAGGCGTTGCTGACTACGAGTCGGAGGTACAAATCACGCAAATAAAGTAGTGCTACACCTAATCAGACCCTTTAAATATATGTGCTGTCAAATTAATCAATTATATTTTATTTCCCAGTTCACAACAGATATAGATCACATCTCAGGTCAAGAAAATCTGGTTGCAGACGCTTTGTCCCGTGTAGAGGCTGTTAGTTCGCCGGTGGACATCAAAGCCCTTGCTGCCTCACAGAAAGACGAACCTGAGCTGCTTTATCTCCTAAAGGGTAATTCTTCGCTGAAGCTGGAAGAGGTAATATGCTCAGATGTACCTATTTACTGTGACGTTTCTATGCCTAAACCTCGTCCTTTCGTGACAGCTGCCCATAGACGACGAATTTTTATTTTGTTGAAATAACCAGATAACTGAAAAAATTTGCTTCCTTATGCGATATAAAAAGTCTCTGATACTTGTTGTTAAATGGAGTTATTAAGGGAAAATGGTTTTTTATTTTTCCTGAACATTTACACTTTTACGATTACCGGATTATTCGCGGGGGGCGTCGATATATACAATATATAACAAAAACCCCGTCGGATCCATGAAGAGCGTATTCCGTCATAAAAATTAAAGTCGGGCAGATGTATAAAAAACATATGTATCAAATAACTTGAAAGTTATTTCATTTTTAATTTCAAGAATTATCTGAATTTTACCCCCCAAATAGGCAAATTTTACCGAGTTGTCAACTCTCGATATTCAGCTGTGGACCGAGCGAGAATGAAGTAAACAGTTATAGTAACTGTAGTAAACAGAGAATGAACAAAAGTAAGTAGTTGATAACTAGCTTTATGACACGTGCAATGTGCATTGTCTTTGCGTTCGGTATGCATTGAGGATTATTGTACCGTTTCTTTCTTTTTGAACTAAACTACGAAATTAAAACTACCTATCATAAAAATTTATAACTCTTGTAATTATGATTGCCGCCGCCGACTTACTATGTTTGCAAGAGAAGAGAAACGGTGTTTTTAACTCACACAACGAACACGTTTGGGCAATGGAAAATCCGTTTGCTATTAAACCAAGCCATTTCCAACATCGTTGGCGTATTAACGTGTGGGCCGGTATACTCGGAGATCGAATCATTGGTCCGTATTTTATAAATCGTTTTATGAGCGGTACGAACTACTTGGCGTTTTTGCGCGAAGAGCTTAGTGAAGAGTTGGACGATTTAAACGTGGCTTTCCATCGTTCAATGTGGTTCCAGCACGATGGCGCCCCGCCTCATTTTTTGCGTGCAGTTCGCGATTACTTAAATGAACAGTTTCCACAGCAATGGATAGGGGGGGGGGGGGGGCTATTCCATGACCTCCACGATCTCCCGACCTCACGCCATTAGACAATTTGTGGGGGCACGTCAAACAAGTTGTGTTTAATAAGCTGTGTGACTGGGAAGCGGAAATGCGAACTCGAATCGTCGCGGCTTTTGAGTCAATAAAATCTGATACAAGTGTGCTGCGAAAAGTGCGTGCCAACGTTATAAAACGGTGTCGAAGGTGCATTGAAGTTGGAGGTCGACACGTGGAACACGACCGCCGAAGTCTTGATCAAGTTGACGTGCTTCTACATAACTAGCAATACCTACCTAAGCTCTTGTTAGAGCTAACTCAAAGTTCTTTTCAGAGCTAAACCCAAGTTCTTTTCAGAGCTGCAATAAACTTATTGTTTCTTGACTACAATCGTCAACAAAAAAAACAAAAGACACGTGCACAGGCACGTGTCTTCGTCGTCTAAAGGGCGGTCACCGTCTCCGGTGTTGCCAGATGTAAGTCTTAATTGTTGAGCGCCAAATAATAAAATTTAGTCGGGTATTTTTTTTTTCTGTAATAGAATTACATGATTGTGACCAAATATCGATACTATATCACACCCTTAAAAATCCGACAGGGTTTTTGTTACATATTGTATATATATATATATGCAAAGATCTTAAATTATGCAATGCGATTTTCACCATTACATATTATATTCACCGGAGATTTTATTTATAATAGTACCCGGAGCCAAGCGAGGGTGGGTATTCATACTTATTAGCCGCGTACTAACTGAGCGAGCAGCCTCGCGAGGCAAATCCTCGGTCGGTCAAGACGTGCCTCGCCCGAGGCAAACGCACGCGCTACCTTGCCCGAGCGTGCCGCGGCCCGAGCCGAGCGTTGTCGGTTTTTGTCGATGCTCAAAGGCGCCTCAGTACGTTTGCCGCGCTCACTCAAGACGGTAGTGTTTTGCCTCGCTTATTCGTTGCGTGTTAGTTGTGCGTCATGGATAAAGAACAGTGTCTTAAATTAATACAACTACACTTAGCGGCACAATTAACCGCCCACCCTTTTAAAGTGGCAAATTTTGATGTTATCGCAGTTGTAAGTTATTGGGCATAAATAAGTCAAGTGTGAAAGAAATGTAGTGACGAAAAAATTACAAACTACCCACTTAGCTTTGTTTTTTTACGCATAAGTTGTGAATAGGATAAATATCGAACTTCGTCTCATTATCGTTATCGTTGCCATACTGCTTACATTGCTTCAGTGGCATTAAAAGTAAACAATTTAAGTTTGTTTTGGTTTCGTAACTTAAAGCTAGTGTTTGGACATCACAAACATGCCATTTGATGCTAATTCAGTGGCGAGAGCCGTCGCTCTTATCGACGAAGGGTTTAGTCAGCGTTACGTGGCGCGGAAGCTTGGTGTCGCACGTACCACCTTAAGGGATGCAGTGAAATGGTTTCGGGAAACTGGCTCTTATGAGCGAAGACCAGGACAGGGCCGAAAAAGATGCACCTCCGCTCGTGACGACCGATTTCTTGTGACCAATGTTCTAAGAAATCGGTTCACTACAGCTGTTGAGGCACGAAACCAACTTCGTGAGGTTCGCAATGTTCAAGTGAGTGAAAGAACAGTGAGAAGAAGACTAGGAGAGAATGCCCTTGGAGCTTTTCGACCATCTCGAGTGCTACAATTGCTCGTAGGCCACCGGAGAGATAGACTTCGTTTTTCCCGAGTGCACGCCGAATGGAATATGGAACAATGAAAGAATGTTATGTTTACTGACGAGACAAGAATATGCTTGCACGGTCCTGACGGTCGCCAGCGTGTATACAGACGCAAGAATGAAAGGTTTGCACCATGTACTGTTGTGGAAACAGTAGGTTACCAAGGTGGCTCTATCATGATATGGGGCGGCATTACTTACGAAGCACGCACCGACTTGGTTATCTTCGAAAGAGGTGGAATAAATGCTCAGAGGTATGTAACAGAAGAGTTGGAACCTCAAGTAATGCCATTTGGTCCATTTATTGGCGAAGATTTTTTATTAATGCAGGACAACGCTCGCCCCCACGTTGCTAGAGTTGTTACCGCGTACCTGGATACCGTCGGCATTCGAAAATTAACATGGTCATCCTGGAGCCCAGATTTAAATCCTATTGAACACATATGAAAAGACGTGTTCGAAGCCGCATACCAGCTCCAACCACCATAGATGAATTAAAACAATTCGTGATTGAGGAGTGGCAGAACATTCCACAACAACAGATCAAAGATGTCATCGACAGCATGCCAAACCGTTTGATGGAAGTCATGAGGGCTAGAGGTGGAAATACGCACTATTAGAATTCATTTATTCAGCAGATTTTTTATTTTTAAGCCATTTCATCACATTTGTTAATTTACGGTCAAAGTGTTTTTCAGACTTTTTTATAAATAAACGTAATAATTAAAAACAATATTAATTTTCATTTTACTTCAACATACCTACGTTATAAAATAACATTCACAAGTAAGGCCACAATTTTTTTTTTACCAAAATCGTAAAAAATCAAGGTGGGCGGTTAATTGTGCCGCTGAGTGTATATGGTGAATATAGATGACTTTGGGATGCGCAATGTCCTGATTACACAAATAGAAGACTAAGGGAAGATGCATGGAGAAAAATAAGCCAGGAAATGAACCTTCCAATAGCTGAATTAAAGAAAAAAATGGACTCTACTAGGGTCTTACAGGAGGGAAAAGTCGAGAGAAAAAAAAAGCCGAATCACAGGATCAAGTATTTATTATTTAATGTTTATGATTAGGGTTAACAACATTCATTTTATTATATCCAAAGTTACACCGGTTTTTATAGAATTTCTAATATATATTTTTTTATTTCATATTGCAGGTCGTGGTGAAATATATGTTTCGAATTGGTATGCCTATGCAGCCTTCAGTTTTCTGGGAGATAGAAATCACCCAGGAAATACACAAGATACTTTAGGTGAAGAAGTAGTGAGTACCTATTATTTACTGATAATTATTCTGCCAAGAAATGTCTCCCTAAATGTGAACGTATTTCTTTTATATTTGTTGATCCTCGCCGTGGTATGGCTTGAATAGATAGCATTGATGACATTTCTGTATCCTGTCGCCATCGGCCGGGTATTACTGTCCCTTCAACTTCGGCATCGAATGATCCTGGGGGAGTGAACCTTTGTGAGGAAGCTTGATCTCTACGCAAGTAGTTATACAATATGTAACAAAAACCCCGTCGGATCCATGAAGAGCGTATTCCGTCATAAAAATTAAAGTCGGGCAGATGTATAAAAAACATATGTATCAAATAACTTGAAAGTTATTTCATTTTTAATTTCAAGAATTATCTGAATTTTACCCCCCAAATAGGCAAATTTTACCGAGTTGTCAACTCTCGATATTCAGCTGTGGACCGAGCGAGAACGAAGTAAACAGTTATAGTAACTGTAGTAAACAGTTAGAGAATGAACAAAAGTAAGTAGTTGATAACTAGCTTTATGACACGTGCAATGTGCATTGTCTTTGCGTTCGGTATGCATTGAGGATTATTGTAAGTAGGTAATAATTAAGAATTCTGGCACAAGGTCATTCACTTCACTCGTGAATGGACCTTTTGCCAGAATTCTTAATTATTCCATGAATATTGGTATATTCAATTATTCCATCGAATATTGGTATGTTCAATTATTCTATTGAATATTGGTATATTCAATTATTCCATTGAATATACATCTTATTATAATAACGATTTACTCATCTATTAAAATTTTGGTAGTATACTCTTTTTTGAAATAGAATCAAAATTCACTTTACTAATGAATTATATATCGATTCACTAGTGTTTTACATACTACCTTACACAGATTACTACCTACTTGGAGTATTTAGTATTGAAATGAAACACCAAGTTATGTTTAAATTTTAGATAGCTTACTTTATTCGAAGTTCATAATCATAATCATTTATTTTTCTGATGAAATTTACATAGATGCCTAGACACAGAAATTACAGATACATCTAGAAATTAAATTTAAGTAGAAGTGTATAGAGACATCATTATCGAAGATCAATTCAAACAATCATTTAAATTATGTCTAACTATTGATTAAATGTACATACTTAGGAAGATATTATTTATAAAATATCTCACACACTAGATGAATAGGCATTATTTGATATTGAATGCTGTATTTTTGAAATAATTTCCCTTGTGCTGGTATAAATTTCATCGAATAGTACACCTCTGACGACGTGTTGAGCGCATAACTCAGCTTTGCATTTACAAAAGGTATCTTCTGTGTTTTCAAAATTTCTTGCATCATGAATTTCAATACGTATGATTTTGTATCCATATGCGGGTTTCTTCACAAATGAATAGTTGGTGGTAATGGGGCCCTCATTAATAACTCCTTTACGCTGTTCTGCTGCATTCCTGTTAATAGCAGACTCGTCGACAACAAAGTTGAATAAGTCTTCAGAATCCTGAAACAAAAAATAATATCTTTTACTTATGAATATAGGTAGGTAGGCACATAACAAAATTACGAAATGGCATTCACACAATCGATTCGACTGATTAGCCTACATATTAAAATAATTTATTTAATAGGTACATACTTACCGACATGTCTTTCAGTTAATTTATTTGGAGAGGACGGAGATGCAGGCTTTCCAAACGCAAAGTGAACGTAGAATATTTTTATTTCTTAATTTATACTTTTTTAGAAGTTGTCTAATTCTTCAGCATAAGATTTGAAATGATATAACAATTTAAAAATGCATGTTAATGCTGAACTAGGTAGGTACACACTTCCCTACCATAAAAGTAACATTGACATACTACACCGCCTTACCACATTCCTGATACATGCACGTGCCTCACTCTCAGTACCTACCTAGAGACATAGTGCATTATTTAACTGCATCCGTTTATAACTATCTATTACAAATTTCATCGAAAGCATGGGCTATGGCCCAATTAATCAAATACCTACCTAAATCAATAGGTAGGCCTCAGTAAGAAAGTTTAATGTTATAATAGTGAGATGTTCTCTATGGTGGGGTGAGTAAATAGCCGGCTGAGATGCAAGAGGTGCGGGTTCAATTCCCGCTGCGGGCCATGGTTGAGTGATTCGCTCACTGAGCCACTGAGGTCATCGAAATATCAAACCTATAAGCAGTATTTGTCTGTCTGTTGATACATTTATTACTTTCGATGTAAGTAAAACCAGCAAGCAAAGTCATGGTAATAAGATTGTATTATTCTTACTAAGACGAATTAAACTGCAGAGGTTTATAAGTTACTATCTAAATAAATAGGTATGCTCCACTAAGAAAGTTTAATGTTATAATAGTGAGATGTTCTCTATGGTGTGGTGAGTAAATAGTCGGCTGAGATGCAAGAGGTGCGGGTTCAATTCCCGCAGCGGGCCATGGTTGAGTGATCCGCTCACTGAGTCACCGAGGTCATCGAAATATCAAACCTATAAACAGTATTTGTCTGTCTGTTGATACATTTATTACTTTCGATGTAAGTAAAACAAGCAAGCAAAGTCATGGTAATGAGATTGTATTATTCTTACTAAGATGAATTAAACTGTAGAGGTTTGTAAGTTGATAACGTTTAATTGATTGTGTGCAGTATCCCAGTAAGCATTTTTCTTAGTGTGTATCTGTGTTCACCAAAAATGGGCAAGAGGCACATGAATAGGATACTATAAAAGCTCCCTATTTCTTGATCAAACCACATACCACTTTCCTGGACGATACGCAACGCCTCTTCATCAACAGTGATTACCGAGCGAGCTGACAATCAAATAAAAATGTAAGTACCTACCTACCTACCTACCCTAACATTTAGAGTAATCGATCGAATCACGATTCAATTCAATTTCGATTCACACATTCATTCGCTAGATTCAGACAATCGTCGAATTTATATAATTCAATGGTAATCATTAAATTGATACTTAATTCAATCATTACTCAATTCATTTACTCATAGAATAAACTTGAATCAAATCTTTCAATACTTATTTCACTATTCCAATAGTTTTAAATATGTATGCTCAGGTACCATACTAATCAATTATTTTTTGACAGGTCCAAGCAACCGTGCAACACTACCGCGGATACCCTGTTCCCGTCAGAAGATGAATCTGCTGGTGGTGGCTGCTCAGACGTAGAAATTCAAAAAGTGGATAAGCCGAAGAAGCGATCATCAGCTGCGGTACCTGAACCGGGGCCGTCCAAGAAGGCCAAAAAGCTGAAAATCAGCCCGGTAACTATCAACAAGCCCAGTGCTCACGACTTGTTCGGCTCGGACAGTGAGGAGGAGCAGGTGACGCCTGAATCAGTTAAGAAAGGTAAAAAGGCGGCTCCTGTGTATTCTTATTTCACGAGAAGGCTGGCGAACGGTTATTCACGCCAGAGTAATGAAACTAAAAGCGGTTCACATTATGTGGAGGTTAAAATTTACAAAACTAACGAAATCGAGAACATTTTGCCGGTGAATAGGTGGCGGCACTCAATTATAAATATAAAAAATCAGGTAGATGATGGGAGCGACACGTGGAGAGTATTAGGAGAGCTCGTAGCTGCTACACGCAAAGATTTTAAAAAGTGCCCACCTACATTCATTAGTCAGTATTATTGATTATTATCAATACCTATAGTATACCTATAACATAATACTTATGTTAATCAATGTTTAATCACTTATTCCATTATTAATATTGTTAGTAGTATCCTTATAATCATAGAATTAGTAATCATAGAAAATAGGGTTCCTATTAGCTAATAAAATGTTCTATTGTATCATTATTATTTTTGTTTTTTTTTCAGTCCCAAATTCAAATGGAGTCGCACACTGTAAACAATGTAATATTGAATTACCGAGTAATTATTATCGATATCATATCAGAACTAATATGCACAAATCAAATTGCTTGCTCAAGTCTGGTTATGAAAATATTGATATAGTTGCTACTGCATTCAAGAATCGAATAATGACATATCGTTTGAATGCCTCGCAGGAAGTCGAGTACCTCTCAGCTGAGGCGTTCCTGCAGGATAATAAACGAGTCATTACAAAACTGATCAATGAATCTTTAATGAAAAACCATTGTATTAAAATGAATTGTGAATTGTTTGCTTATTTTGTACTGTTTAAATCAAATGAGCAACAATTGAAATCATTTTATACTAAATACGAAGTTATTTACCACAGTACAAACTTTGATGAACTGTTTATAAATATTATAGAGAAATTTAAACAGAAATTGACAGAGTTTACACAATGTGGGTCTGGGTGGTCTTTTCTTTCGATAAGCCACTTAGAGATAAAAATCAATAAATATTCTCCTATGAGAGGTGGAAGTTATATTGAATTACCTCCAATCATAAAGAATACTAAAAGTTGCTTAAATGTGAAAAACTCTGATGATAACTGTTTTTTATGGAGTATTGTTGCGGGCATGTTTCCTGCCAAAAAAAGTGTATGCAGAACTACATCGTATCCGCATTACTCAATGGTTTTAAAAACAAATGGGTTATCTTTTCCACCTACATATAAAGATATATCATTATTTGAAAGAAATAATTGTCATATAAGTGTAAATGTATATGGTTTGGACGATAGACATGTTGTGACAGGTCCTCTATATAAAACACTTTGTAAGAAGCCAAACCATTTTAATTTACTATATTTTGAAAGAAATGGTACGGCCCACTATTGTTTGATCAAAGACTTGGTACGATTAGTTCGTAGGCAAGTATCACGGAACAATAATAAAATGTATTTATGTGATACATGTTTACAATTTTTCGCAAATGAAACCAAACGTAATTTACATGATTGCTCTAATGTTTTAACAATTTTACCAGATAAAAATAAAATTCTCAAATTTATGCACTATGAAAGACAACAAAAAATTAATTTTGTGATTTATGCTGATTTTGAGTGCTTATTGATGGATTATAATGAAATTAAAACAAAAAATACCGAGACAAATAAAGTACATGAACCTTCATGTTTTGCATATTATATTTGTTGTTCTCACGATGAGTCTTTGAACAAACTTGTATCTTATAGAGGGAAAGATTGTGTTAAAGTATTTATTAAATATTTATTGAATGAAGTTAAATACATCAACAAGATCTTGTGCACTATAAAAGATATGAACCCATTGACTGAAGAACAAGAAAATAGTTATCAATTTGCTAAGACATGTCATATTTGTAAACAAATGTTATTCGCTGATAAAGTTCATGACCATGACCATATCACTGGCGAGTATAAAGGGCCAGCTCACTCTCACTGTAATTTGATGCATAGAGTGTGCCCATTCATACCTGTCGTATTTCACAATCTGTCTGGTTATGATTCACATATATTTATCACTGAGTTGGCTAAAAATGCAGGAGCAATTACAGTTATACCAAAAACTAAAGAGACGTACCTAACTTTCACAAAAGTGATTAAAACAAGTGATGGTACACGCCCAATTCAGATAAAGTTTATTGATTCATTTCAATTCTTAAGTACAAGTCTGGACACGTTGAGTAATAATTTAGGTGACAAAGATTTTGTACATTTGAAATCAGAATTTGTTAGTAAACTTAAATGTGATTTATTGCGAAAAAAGGGCATTTATCCATACGAATACATGGATTCTTGGCCAAAGTATGATGAACCACAGCTTCCATCGAAAGAAAATTTTTATAGTAGTTTGAAAATGACCAACATTTCCAACGATGACTATGCTCGTGCAAAAACTGTATGGAAATGTTTTAATATTCAGTCACTTGGAGAATATACCGATTTATACGTGAAATGTGATGTGTTGCTGTTATGCGATGTATTTGAAAACTTTAGAAAATTGTGTTTACAATATTATAATCTCGACTGTGCGTATTACATAACATCACCTAGTTTGAGTTGGGATGCTATGCTGCTTTACACTGGCGTAGAACTAGAATTGATTCACGATTTGGAAATTTATGAAATGTTGGAAAAAGGCATACGTGGGGGCTTAGCACAATGTGCAATACGACATGCTAAGGCCAATAATAAGTATGTACCTGCTTATGATGACACAAAACCGTCACAGTATTTGATATATCTTGATTGTAATAATCTTTATGGTCACGCAATGACAAAAAAAATGCCCATTTCTGATTTCAAGTTTATGTCAGCGGATGAAATGAACCGTTTCAATGTGATGAGCATATCAGATGATGCTTATTACGGATACATTTTGGAAGTTGATTTAGCTTATCCTGATCACTTGCATGATTCACATAGTGATTTGCCCTTTGCTGCTCAAAAACTGATTCCTCCTGGAGGAAGAGCACCAAAACTCGTAGCAAACTTATATGATAAAAACAATTATGTTATACATTATGTTCATTTAAAAGAATGCTTAAAAAATGGGCTTGTGCTGTTGAAAACACATCGAGTATTAACTTTTCGACAAGATAATTTCTTACAAAATTATATCGATTTAAATACTCAGTTACGTCAACAGTCAACATCAGCATTCCAAAAAGATTTTTTCAAGCTTTTAAATAATGCTATATTTGGAAAAACTATTGAAAACAGACGAAAGCAAGTCGATGTAAAATTGATAAGTTACTGGAATGATAATGCTAACAGAACAAATAAGCATCTGAGTGCTGAAAAATTGATTACGAAACCGAATTTAAAAAGCATTTCCATTTTTAATGAAAATTTCATTGCTGTCCAGTTAAACCGCGAAAAGATTGTTCTTGATAGACCAATATACATCGGTTTCACTGTATTGGAATATGCTAAACAACATTTGTATCAATTTCACTACGACTTTATGAAAAAGAAGTATGGTGATCAAATTAAACTGTGCTATACAGATACTGATAGTCTTCTTTATTTAGTACAGACTGATGATTTTTACTCAGATATGAAAGACGATATTGCTAAGTACGATACTAGTAATTTTTCTGAGGATAATCCTTATGCGATGCCTAATGTTAATGCGAAGGTACCAGGCTTATTTAAAGACGAACTTGGTGGTGATGTTATTACAGAGTTCATTGGTTTAAGAGCTAAATTATACTGTTTACATTCCGTAAAAACAAAAATAATGAAAGCTAAAGGAGTATCCAAATCTGTAACATCAAGATTAAAACTGTCACAGTATGCAGAAACATTATATTATAACAAAAACTTGACATGTAAAATGAATATGATCAAATCAATCAAACACAAATTGTATTCACAACAGTTAAATAAACTTGTGCTAAACAGAAATGATGACAAACGGCAAATACTTTCAAATCAGATAGAAACTTTGCCCTGGGGTCACTACAGTTCTGTACACCAAATGTTATAATTGTTATGTGGAACAGATTATCAAAAATGTGTAAATTATACTATATATAGCTCGATTACCACTCACTGATTGATTGACTGACTGACTGACTGACTGACTCATTGACATGTTTGTTCTCCCAGATGCCACCTCGTAGGGTGAAAATGTTTGGTGGGATCGTATAGAGGGAGTTCCGATGAGTTGGGAATAAATCCTAAAGTACCCCTTTTGTCCCCCATTCGCTCACATCGACCTCGTATCTCGGAAAGTATAGGTCTTAGAGAGTTGGTGCAAAAACTAATGTTGCAGAGGACATTTTTTTATATCCGGTTCCATGAAAAAAAAATTGTCTTTCATACAAAAAAAAAATTGTCCCATACAAAATATTTCTGTATGAATACCGTAAACCGTATATTTCGTTTGCCGTAATTTGCATACTGTTTTTGTAGGAAGTCCACGGCTTGTGTGTACTATAAAATTACTGTAAAATTTGCTTGATTCTATATAATGGTGGTGGAGGGGCATGAGACAACTTTCATAGTTTTTGCAAAGGTCATCATCATCATTTTGGAACATCCAATTTTTTTTTTTTTTTTAGTATGCAACGTTCATCATGTTTATTTTGGAACATCCACATTTTTTTAATTATGCCTCATCCACAATGATCACTTTGGAACGTCAATTTTTTTATTTTTTTATTATGCAACATCCACTGTGATCATTTTGGTACATCATTTTTTTTAATTATGCCTCATCCACAATGATCACTTTGGAACGTCAATTATTTTTTTTTATTATGCATCATCCACTGTGATATTTTGGTACATCATTTTTTTTAATTATGCCTCATCCACAATGATCACTTTGGAACGTCAATTTTTTTTTTTTTATTATGCAAAATACTTTGTGATCATTTTGGAAAATCAATTTTTTTTAAATTATGCCTCATCCACAATGATCATTTTGGAACGTCAATTTTTTTTTTTTTTTTTTTATTATGCAAAATCAACTGTGATCATTTTGGAACATCAATTTTTTTTAATTATGCCTCATCCACAATGATCACTTTTGGAACGTCATTTTTTTTTTATTATGCAAAATCCTTTGTGATCATTTTGGAAAATCAATTTTTTTTTAATTATGCCTCATCCACAATGATCATTTTGGAACGTCAATTTTTTTTTATTATGCAAAATCCTTTGTGATCATTTTGGAAAATCAATTTTTTTTATTATGCCTCATCCACAATGATCACTTTTGGAACGTCAGTTTTTTTTTTACTATGCAAAATCCTTTGTGATCATTTTGGAACATCATTTTGTTTTAAATTATGCCTCATCCACAATGATCACTTTTGGAACGTCATTTTTTTTATTATGCAAAATCCTTTGTGATCATTTTGGAAAATAATTTTTTTTAAATTATGCCTCATCCACAATGATCATTTTGGAACGTCAATTTCTTTTTTTTATTATGCAACATCCACTGTGATAATTTTGGAACATCAATTTTTTTTAATTATGCCTCATCCGCAATGATCATTTTGGAACGTCAATTTTTTTTTAAATTATGCCTCATCCACAATGATCACTTTTGGAACGTCAATTTTTTTTTATTATGCATCATCCACTGTGATCATTTTGGAACATCATTTTTTTTTCAATTATGCCTCATCCACAATGATCACTTTGGAACGTCAATTTTTTTTTTATTATGCATCATCCACTGTGATCATTTTGGAACATCATTTTTTTTAATTATGCCTCATCCACAATGATCACTTTGGAACGTCAATTTTTTTTTTATTATGCAACATCCACTGTGATCATTTTGGTACATCATTTTTTTTAATTATGCCTCATCCACAATGATCACTTTGGAACGTCAATTTTTTTTTATTATGCAACATCCACTGTGATCATTTTGGTACATCGTTTTTTTTAATTATGCCTCATCCACAATGATCACTTTGGAACGTCAATTATTTTTTTTTATTATGCATCATCCACTGTGATATTTTGGTACATCATTTTTTTAATTATGCCTCATCCACAATGATCACTTTGGAACGTCAATTTTTTTTTTTTATTATGCAAAATCCTTTGTGATCATTTTGGAAAATCAACTTTTTTTTTATTATGCCTCATCCACAATGATCACTTTTGGAACGTCAGTTTTTTTTTTACTATGCAAAATCCTTTGTGATCATTTTGGAACATCATTTTGTTTTAAATTATGCCTCATCCACAATGATCACTTTTGGAACGTCATTTTTTTTTATTATGCAAAATCCTTTGTGATCATTTTGGAAAATCATTTTTTTTAAATTATGCCTCATCCACAATGATCATTTTGGAACGTCAATTTTTTTTTTTTATTATGCAACATCCACTGTGATAATTTTGGAACATCAATTTTTTTTAAATATGCCTCATCCGCAATGATCATTTTGGAACGTCAATTTTTTTTTAAATTATGCCTCATCCACAATGATCACTTTTGGAACGTCAATTTTTTTTTATTATGCAACATCCACTGTGATCATTTTGGAACATCAATTTTTTTTTATTTATGCCTCATCCACTATGATCATTTTGGAACGTCAATTTTTTTTTATTATGCGACATCTACTATTCGAATATTCTCTTTGATTGCTTGTTACACTTCGTCATCCTCTTTTATTGTTTCTTCCGCCTCCACATCTTCTATTTTTGCATGTTCCACTTCGTTATCCTTTTAAAATGCTTCTTCTACTTCATATCCTCTTTAATTGCTTCAGTTACTTCATTATGCGCTCTACAAAATTGTGGTGTTTCATACAAAACTTCAATCGCTCATATCTTCTAAACGGGAAGAGATAGCCCTAGCAAACTTGTACAAAATATTGGTATAAACTTTTGGTGGAACTGTTTTTTTATTGTCATCCTTGACATCCTTTTTGAATGCTTCTCTCACTTCGTCGTCTTCTTTGAATGTTTTTTCCACTTCGACATCATCTTTGACTGCTTCTTTAACTTCGATATCCTCTTTGATTGCTTCTCCCACTTCGATATCGTCTTTGACTGCTTCTTCCATTTCGATATCGTCTTTGATTGCTTTTTCACTTCGTCATCTTCTTTGAATGCTTCTACCACCTTGGTATCCTCTTTGATTGCTTACTCAACTTCAATTTCCGCTTTGATTGTTTCTGCCACTTCGATATCCTATTTGATTGCTTCTTCCACTTCAACATTCTCTTTGATAGTTTCTTCCACTTCGATATCCAATCATCAAATTTATGATTTTTCTTACAAAACTTTAATCGCTCGTATCTTCTAAACGGGAAGAGATAGCACTAGCAAACTTTGACAAAATATTAGTACAAATTTTTGATCATTATCATTTTACAACATACATTTATATTATGCAACGTCAATCCTGATCATTTTGGAACGTCCTGATTTTTTTTATGCAACGTTCATCATGATCTTTTTTGCAACGTTCAATTTTTTTTATACAACTATTATCATGATCATTTTGGAACATCCAATTTTTTTCTCTTTGATTGCTTGTTCCACTTCGATATCCTCTTTGATTGCTTCTTCCACATTGATATCCTATTTGATTGCTTCTTTAACTTTGATATCCTCTACGATTGCTTGTTCCACTTCGATATCCTCTTTTATTCCTTCTTCATCTTCAATATCCATTGGATTGCTTCTTCATCTTTGATATCCTCTTTGATGGCATTTTCACTTCGGTATCCTCTGTAAGGGCTCCTTCCTCTTTGATTTCCGTTTGATTGCTTCTTGCACTGCAATATTTTCTTTGATTGCGTCTTCATATTCGATATCGTTTTTGATTGCATTTTTACTTCGATATCCTGTGATGGCTTCTTCCACTTTGATATCCTCTTTGATTGCTTCTTCCACTTCGATATCCGCTTTGATTGCTTGTTCCATTTTGATATCGTCGTTGACTATTTCTTTCACTTCGATATCGTCTTTGATTGCTTTTTTCACTTCGTCATCCTCTTTGAATACTTCTACCAACTCGGTATCCTCTTTGATTCCTTAGTCAACTTCAATTTTCTCTTTGATTGTTTTTGCTATTTCGATATCCTATTTGATTGCTTCTCCCACTTCAATATCCTCTTTGTTTACTCCTTCCACTTCGATATCATCTTCGATTTCCTTTTGATTGCTTCTTGCACTGCATTATTCTCTTTGATTGCGTCTTCATCTTCGATATCGTCTTTGATAGCATTTTCCCTTCGATATCCTCTGTGATGGCTTCTTCCACTTCGATACCCTCTTTGATTGCTTCTTCCACTTCGATATCCTCTTTGATTGTTTCTTCCGCCTCGACATCTTCTATTTTTGCATGTTCCACTTCGTTATCCCTTTAAAATGCTTCTTCTACTTTCATATCCTCTTTAATTGCTTCAGTTACTTCATTATGCTCTCTACAAAATTGTGGTCTTTCATACAAAACTTCAATCGCTCGTATCTTCTAAACGGGAAGAGATAGCCCTAGCAAACTTGTACAAAATATTGGTATAAATTTTTGGTGCAACTGTTTTTTTATTGTCATCCTTGACATCCTTTTTGAATGCTTCTCTCACTTCGTCATCTTCTTTGAATGTTTTTTCCACTTCGACATCATCTTTGACTGCTTCTTTAACTTCGATATCCTCTTTGATTGCTTCTCCCACTTCGATATCGTCTTTGACTGCTTCTTCCATTTCGATATCGTCTTTGATTGCTTTTTCACTTCGTCATCTTCTTTGAATGCTTCTACCACCTTGGTATCCTCTTTGATTGCTTACTCAACTTCAATTTCCGCTTTGATTGTTTCTGCCACTTCGATATCCTATTTGATTGCTTCTTTCACTTCAATATCCTCTTTTATTGCTTCTTCCACTTCGATATCATCTTTGATTTCTGCTTCCCTTTGGAAATGCTCTTTGATTTGATTGCTTCTTCCATTTCGATATCGTCTTTGACTGCTTCTTACACATGGATATCCTCTTTGATGGCTTTTAACAGCTCGATATCCTCTTTAATTACTTCTTCGACTAAAAGAAAAACACGCGAGCTGCGAGCAGCTCGCGCACAACGCAACCTCTAGTCTATAATAAATTTAAACGATACTTAATAAGTTACATAAACATTTAAGTTTGATATTGTATTCATTTATATTTATGAACTTAAATTGTAATAACCTAATTAAATTATTTTAAAATGTAAAATAAATTATTTATGTTGAATACGTGTTTTATTTTTTTCCATTGTTATGTTATTATATCAAGATGACATTTTGGCTATTTCATAATAATGCTATTGCATGTAGTAAGGGATTATTCAAAAATTACTCATGTAATTAGACATGTGAATTAGCACAACCGTATAAATGTATATAATACTAGTTTATGATATGAAAAAATAAATGTATGGGGTGCATAATACACAGGAGCCTCCCCGAGTGGCGTAAGCAAATCAATCCCTATGATTATAAAAACGTCCGGCGCACCCTGGACAGTTAGACTGTTTCTTTGCAGTTTTGCTGGCTAATCCTGTCATCACAATCTTCCAACTAACTAGTGGTCCTATAGTGGTAGAAGCATTCACAAACATAGAAAGCTAATGAAATGCAAACTTATATAAATACAAGAGCGATTACCTTTTCGTGACAGTTATCAACATGAAGGTGGTAAAGCAATCAGTATCTTTAGAAGTAGAAGACATTGCAATAAAAGAAAATGCCACGCATATAAAACATAGTATCCTGTTTCCTAACAATATTCGATGTATTATATGTGGTCCCTCTAATTGTGGTAAAACAAATACTATGATCAGTCTGTTAGTTCATAAAAATGGTTTAAAGTTTAAAAACGTGTACTTATATTCCAAAACTAGTTTTCAACCAAAATATTGCTATTTAAAACAAATGTTACAATGTGTTCCAGAAGTAAATTTTTTTATTTTTCATTCTGATGAAGATGTTATTCATCCTAATGATGCGTTACCAAATTCTGTTATAATTTTTGATGATATTGTTGGTGAAAAGCAGTCAAATATACGTAACTACTATACGATGGGAAGGCATAAAGAAATAGATTGTTTTTATTTATCACAAACATATTCAGAAGTCCCGAAGCAGCTGTTACGTGATAATGCGAATTTCTTAATTATTTACAAGCAAGATAGTACTAATCTTAAACATATTTATGATTAGCATGTCTGTTCCGATATGGAATGGTCTAAATTTAAAGAACTATGTTCAAATATTTGGATTAAGCCTTATGATTTCGTAACAATTAACAAGGATTGCGAACTAAACAAAGGAAGATATAGACAGTCGTTGCACAACTATATAACACTCGAGTAATTATATAATGTGATGTTATTGGTAAGTTAATCATTTCTACATACGTCTCCACATAAGTCGTACTATGGAGCACAGCATTACAAATCAGTTGGTGAAATCTGCGGACGTCATCAAAAGCAAAGTAAAGCAAATGAAAGATGACGAGTTTGAAGCAGCAGATGCAGTCTTAATTATTTTTTTAAACCGATCGCAGGTCCCCTAAATGAAATTTTAACAACCAATAAACATGCACCTGCCTTAAAAAATGAAGAGTTTTGTGTTGATCAATTCAATAATCTGCAAAATGTTCCTAATATTTTAATGAGCGAGAAATATTCTGATATTAAAAAGTCTAACTCCGATACTACACTTAATTCACCAGATCAATTTTACTCGGATTGTGAATATGAACATGAATCTGGCGCTGAAGATACTAATGACGTATCTCTAAATAAGGAAGACCTCGTTGAAATATATGAGGATATGAATATCCCTTTTGGTATACGTAGTGAAAATAACAAGTTGATGATAGGAAATACAGTTGTTAAACTTTCCTCATCTACAAATTTTGGTGAAAAAACTTATTTCATAACCGTTGCTGATAACAGATACGAATTGACTCCTGGTTTGAAAGAATTATTACTGCGTAAGAAACCAGACCTAAAAGTGATCAATCGAGATGATAATCTGGGACCAAAGTATCGGGAAATAATCAAACCATTATTTGAATCTTGCAATATTATACGAGATCTCAAAGAAACTCACTCAGCTGAAAAAAAAGGTGCAGGTGCGAGTTTTGGTGCTCTTCCTCCAGGAGGAATCAGTTTTTGAGCAGCAAAGGGCAAATATAATAAGATGTATGTATATTCAATGGAATAATTGAATATACCAATATTCAATAGAATAATTGAATATACCAATATTCGATGGAATAATTGAATATATCAATATTCATGGAATAATTAAGAATTCTGGCAAAAGGTCCATTCACGAGTGAAGTGAATGACCTTGTGCCAGAATTCTTAATTATTACCTACTATTGTACCGTTTCTTTCTTTTTGAACTAAACTACGAAATTAAAACTACCTATCTATAAAAATTTATAACTCTTGTAATTATGATTGCCGCCGCCGACTTACTATGTTTGCAAGAGAAGAGTGTTTCGTTCACATAGTTATCGTCAGTAAACGTGTGTCTTATGTTTTGGTATTAAGGTTGTTTTCCTGTAACATGGGCAACAGTTTTTTTGTCCTATGCGTGCGGTAGATTTACAACAGTCACCCTCATAAAATTGAGCAGACCCACAACGGTCTGATGAAGACATTCGGCTGCCTCACCTCGAACGAGTGACAATGCAACATCAATACCGAAACAACTCATCCAAAATCGATCAAAAGCATTCCAAATTCGTGTATCGTGTGTGGATTTATCCAGACTATCTTTGTGCAAATCTATTAACAAACAATCAAGTTCCACCGGCCGGTGTGCATGTGATAAGTGCCGCCAGCATCGCCCAGCAACAGACAGCAAGCAATCGCGTTGGGGAAGGTGATCTTCTGTTGGTCTTCTAGGTATGTATTCTATTGTTACCTGGAGGATACTTTTTATCATACATAAGACTACACGGCGATTGCTATTTACATAACAAAAGTGATCGACCCAGTGTGATCCAGGCCAAGCGCCTGTACGTCACAAAGAAAAACGGTGTTTTTAACTCGCACAATGAACACGTTTGGGCAATGGAAAATCCGTTTGCTATTAAACCAAGCCATTTCCAACATCGTTGGCGTATTAACGTGTGGGCCTGTATACTCGGAGATCGAATCATTGGTCCGTATTTTTTAAATCGTTTTATGAGCGGTACGAACGCGAAGAGCTTAGTGAAGAGTTGGACGATTTAACCGTGGCTTTCCATCGTTCAATGTGTTTCCAGCACGATGGCGCCCCGCCTCATTTTTTGCGTGCAGTTCGCGATTACTTAAATGAACAGTTTCCACAGCAATGGATAGGCAGGGGGGGACCTATTCCATGGCCTCCACGATCTCCCGACCTCACGCCATTAGACTTTTATTTGTGGGGGCACGTCAAACAAGTTGTGTTTAATAAGCTGTGTGACTCGGAAGCGAAAATGCGAACTCGAATCGTCGCGGCTTTTGAGTCAATAAAATCTGATACAAGTGTGCTGCGAAAAGTGCGTGCCAACGTTATAAAACGGCGTCGAAGGTGCATTGAAGTTGGAGGTCGACACGTGGAACACGACCGCCGAAGTCTTGATCAAGTTGACGTGCTTCTACATAACTAGCAATACCTACCTAAGCTCTTGTTAGAGCTAACTCAAAGTTCTTTTCAGAGCTAAACCCAAGTTCTTTTCAGAGCTGCAATAAACTTATTGTTTCTTGACTACAATCGTCAACAAAAAAACAAAAGACACGTGCACAGGCACGTGTCTTCGTCGTCTAAAGGGCGGTCACCGTCTCCGGTGTTGCCAGATGTAAGTTTTAATTTTTGAGCGCCAAACAATAAAATTTAGTCGGGTATTTTTTTTTGTTTTTTCTGTAATAGAATTACATGATTGTGACCAAATATCGATACTATATCACACCCTTAAAAATCCGACAGGGTTTTTGTTACATATTGTATAAGCATATGGTAGTCAATACGACTTTCGTAGCTTTTTCTGGTTTTAATAGTAGCGGCTTCCTCAGTACTCTAAAAACGGAGCTTAAAATGCCAAAGGCATTCTCCACAACTCTTCTTGCTCTGGACAGCCTGTAATTGAAAATCCTTTCCATTGAACCTCTTTCTGGAGTACCTTCATAAGGTTTCAATGTATAATCATTGAGAGCAAAAGCTTTATCGCCTAGAATAAAATAGGGTACTGCAATTTTATACGGTATTTGTAATATTTCTGGCGGAGGAATGTTCAATTCCTTCTTTTCGACCTTTTTATATAAATTGGTGTTTTTAAACACACCGCCATCTGATATACGTCCCTTGCTGCCAACGTCTACGTACAGAAATTTATAGTTAGCGTCAACTAAAGCAAACAGCACTATACTTGGAAACAATTTGTAACAGTCATAATCATTGCCACTATTTATCGGCGACTGTAATATAACATGCTTCCCATCCATTGCTCCTATGACATGTGGGAAATTCCATTTGCTCTCAAACTCTTTCGCTATGGTAAGCCACTCTTCTTCGGATGTTGGTATCTGTAAATAAAATTAAGTAATAATTTATATCTTTACAGAATGCAAGTCTGGATAATACTCGAAATGATGACGGTCATAACGAAGAAAGAAATTAAACTTCAAACTCGACGATAACGGAAGGACCTAAACAAAAGTCAACAATATCAATATTATTTTTAATTGTTTTATTTAACATCCACAAATTGTTTACATGCTTATTAACGTACTCTACTAAAATAATTATTGATCAATAGTGATTTATTGCAATTATCATTTCCTGCTGCTGTATATACCATATTATTCTCATCATTTGATTCATCATCATCATTCCAATTTGATGGCAACGGTGGCATAGAATCTCGCATTTGTTTGCATATATTATATAATACCGCAGTGGCCACTATGACAGGCTGGACTCGGTCTATGTGATTTCTTAGTTTCATAGCCAGTGCAGGAAATCTTCTCTTCCAACATCCAAATACCCTCTCTATTACATTCCTTGTGCGTATTTGACTTTCATTGTATAATTTCTCTCCATCTGTGGTAGGATTACGTAGAGGTGTCATCAGATAGGGTTTTACTGCATAGCCTTTGTCACCGACCAACCAGTATCCTTGAAATTCACCATCCTCTAGTCTGCCCTGATAAATGTTAGGAAATATTAAAAATAAAATTTCTTTTAAAATAGTGTTGTGAAAAAGTTAAGATGAGATGTTCTATTTAATTATATAATACCTTTATGACACTGGAATTGAAAATATGGCTATCATGACTGCTGCCAGGCCAACGAGCAACAATATTCATAATGTTCATGTTTGCATGACAGATAGCTTGAACATTCATAGAAAATGTCATTTTTCTATTCCTGTAATTTTCTGCATCGGGGCCTCCTGCAAATAATATTTATAAGTAAATACTTTTACAAACAAGTTGACAATAAAAGAATGTTTGAAACAAAACCATACCGGGAGACTTGATTGGTATATGAGTGCAATCAATTGCTCCGATTACTTTCGGAAAAGCACCTATGTCATAAAATTCTCTTGCCGTTTTCTCCATCTCCTCAACACTCTGTGGCATTGATATCCATTCAGTTCTCATGCTTGCAATTGCATGGCTCACTCTGTATATTATGCGTGATACGGTTGACTTATGAACACCAGCTGTATCGCCAACACATCTTTGGAAGGAACCACAAGCATAATATTCTAGTGCTATTAGTACTTGCTGCTCTGGTGTAACTGCTTTATTTCTGAAAATTATATCTTATAAGTATCTACCTAAGTGTAAGCTTGCCAACGATGTACGGCGTGGGTAATATATTTCAGTAATCCAACAACATGGTAAGCAGTGATACTTAACTAGCGCTAATTAAGTTTGGATGAAGGGCATGACAGACTTGCGATAGGTATCGTAGATTACGTAGGTAATATGTGTATAAAAAGAAAGCTTACTTCATCGTTGGAGGCTCTAACCATCGTTGCAACCGTTGAACCAGCCACCGAACCATGTTTTTAGAGACTCGAAATATTGCTAAAAATGGCGCGTCATCCCATGTTGTAAAGCGGTCAGGTCTAAAGAAATACACTTTTCTTTTTCTATATCTTTCATTGATCAGCCAATCGCATTCGTCTTCAGAAGAACTTTCCTCAATTATTTCTCGGAGGAGCGACATGTCTGCACTTTGGTTATGATTTTACGTTTGACAGCTTCCTGAAAATGAATTTAACGTAAACAATAACACTAACCGCTCAAGCATGCGCGGTTAAAGTTAGCGTTAAGTTATGACGTCATTTGACATTTGTCAAAATGGTGCAACACATTTTTTACTTAGCCGGTACTTTAACTGAGCTGCTATTTGGGGGGGTGGGTTGCACCATCTAACTTGTTAAAGTTAGATGGTGCAACCCACCCCCCCTACCCTAAGTATAATATGTTAGCAATCTATATTTGGAAAGTCGTAGGCAGATTCTTGGTTATTTATGGAGATGGGGGACCATTGGTTCAAAATCATAATTTATATTTTTACATATCAAGGCATACGGCGGCGTGAACAAATATTCAACAACAGAAAAAAAAGGAAAAAGGAAGGGCGGAACAAGAGCCGCAATGTGGACAGAACTAAACTTGAGAGCAAAAAAATCGCACATTCATGATTTTTTGACATAACTAAAAAAAAAACAAAAAATATTATGTTTCTGTAATGCAGATTCATAGTCTATTTTAATACCTATCCAGTGGTATCTGATTTGTCTTTCAATCATTACATAAAAATGCTTTTGTGGATCAATAACAAAAATGCATGTTTAGTAAAAAATTCTTTATTCAAGTATTGGTGTCAAAGTTATGAAATTAAAAGATAAAATTAATTAAAAGTTTGTTATTAATACCGAGTGTTCCCTCCCCTAGCCTGAATCACTGACTCCATCCGTGTTTTCATTGATGTTACTAGACTTTTGATAAAGTCTTGAGGAATAGCCTCCCATTCCTCTGCGATCGCCTGTTGCAGCTCCTGTAGAGTCGATGGAGGAGCATCTCGGCCTCGAACTCTTCTTTTCAGCTCGTCCCATAGATGTTCGATGGGATTGAGGTCTGGGCTTCGAGCTGGCCACTCCATAACGGTCACATCCACCTCTTGAAGGTACTCGATCACTATGCCAGCAGTATGCGGTCTTGCATTATCTTGCATAAACAGAAAGTTTTCGCCGATAAACCCAGCAAAAGGTACGACGTGGCTCTCGAGTACTTCCTCAATGTATCGTATGGAAGTCAATCCTCTTGATTGGCGACCAGTATTCGGTCCGGTGATGAAGGCAAGCTCGGTTTTTGCTTCCATAGACATGCCTCCCCAAAACATGATTGATCCACCGCCATAGGCGACACGTTCTGTTATGCAGCATTGGGCAAATCGCTCTCCCGATCTTCTATACACCTTCCCCCGTCCGTCGTTGCCATGCAAGCACATCCTGCACTCATCAGAGAACAGGACTGCACTCCACTGCTCTTCGGTCCAATTCAAATGGTCTCGAGCGAACTGAAGGCGGGCTTCTCGGTGGGCTGGGGTCAATTTCGGCCCGTTTGCTGGCCTGTGTGCAGTCAGGCCACCTTCTCTCAATCGTCTTCTGACTGTCCACCGGCTAACTTCTACTTCACGAACTTCTTGAAGTCGTTGGCCCAGTTGAACTGCGTTCAAACGACGATTTCTTAAAGATGTCGTTATAAGAAAGCGGTTATCACGCTCTGTTGTAGCACGGGGACGGCCCGATCCTTGTCGCCGTTGGTAGCCACCAGTCTCTTGATACCTCTGGTATACACGCCGAACGGTAAATCGGCTCAAACTCAATTGTCGAGCCACTTGACTTTACTTAAGCCCCGATTCAACAAGGGCAACCACTTGAGCGGCTACTTCTGGTGTAGTATCCATTTTCGTGTTCCGTTTGAAGCCAATATCAATAGAGAACCTTTCACACTGTACGTTGGTATGCAAATGATGACCATTTTTTTTTTTTTTTTTTTTTTCGAATGGACTTATATCGCTGTTGGCCTCTGAGGCCGTGACAGCTTAACCGAACTTTTGGCGAGCGCAGATGGCGCTCAGCCCAGTAAGTTTTTTAGGCAACTAGCGCAAGGGCACCACTTAGGTACGAACCTCGGCTTGGGCTGTTGCCGGGATGGGGATAGGAGAGAAACGCCCGGGTACATGTCTGTACCTCGTATAAGCGGCGACTGAAGGGACTCGTCGACCTCGCCGGCGAGGTCGGTGTTTCTGTGAAGTGTTTGCTCTGTCTGATATAGATGACTCACCTTCCGCATTAGCAGAGGTGATTTCGTCATCCGGGTCTCCGAGAACGTGTCTCGGACGACGGAGGATTTTGTTGGCGGGCGGATCCAACGGGTAAACCGGAATGGTGTGTACCAAAGGGTTCGGATGATTAGAGGCAAGTTCATAAAACCGCTTGGAAGCGAGCTTCATGAACCTGGCTATTGATTCTAATTTCAAATCGCGATGTAGGTCGTTATTGCGAAAGTACCAGGGCGAGCCTGAGGCTTTTCGCAAGAAGCGATTTTGAATAACCTGAATGGCACCAACTTTAGGAGAGTGGGCAAATACTACAGATGAGTATGTCATAATGGGGCGAATGCACGCTTTGTAAAGAGTCACCTTATTTTTAAGGGACATTTTACTTTTCGCGCCTAGAAGTGAGGACAATCGTCCTAGGGTGAACTTTGCTTGGTTGCACCTCTTAGTGATGTGCAACCTAAAGGAAAGACGCCTATCGAGGATGACACCCAGATATTTGGCTGATGGGGCCCAGCGAATGGGCTGGCCAAATAGAGAGATCGGTTTGGGAGTGAGGTTTCTCCGTGAGAAGTAAACTGCTGTACTTTTCGACGGGTTTACCTCGATCCGCCACTTGCGGAACCAAGTGGCTAATGAATGAAGGGCAGCCTGCAGCCTTATACCCACCCGATCAGGATTCCGATTGGATGTGTACAAGGCTGTGTCGTCTGCGTATAGGGCTATTTCCACTTGAGGAGTGCGGGGGATATCGCTGGTGTACAGCGTGAACAGGAGGGGGCCGAGAACGGAGCCTTGAGGGACTCCTGCTCTGACTGGTCTAGGACTAGAGAGAGTGCCTTCCACGGTGTAGCGAAAGCTGCGACCTTGTAGGTAGTCTCGTATGATGAGCACGAGTCTGTCTGGGACTCCGAGTTTGAATAGCTTGTAGATCAAGCCGTTGTGCCAGACTTTGTCGAAAGCTTTCGCTACGTCGAGGAAGACGGCACCAGTATCTGAAGGCCAGGTACTTTGCCAGTTGGAGAGGACATGCTCCGTTATGCGGAGCACCTGTTGTGGGCATGAATGTTGGGCTCGAAAGCCAAACTGCTCGTCGGGAAGGAGTTTGAACTCATTGACATGAGCCCAGAGGCGCTTCATTAGAAGACGCTCATATATCTTGCCTAGACTATTAAGTAGACTAATGGGACGATAACTAGTTGGATCGTTTGCCTGTTTGCTGGGTTTTCGGATGCCAATGACGTTGGCTTCCTTCCAAGCATCAGGGAAGGTGCAAGTTTCCATAGCCGCATTGAAGATGCAGACTAGGATGTGGATAAGGGGAACAGAGAACTGTTTGAGTACTCTGTTAGAAATGCCGTCGGGGCCGGAGGATTTCTTTGGGTGTAGGGCCTTGATAGTGTCGAAGACTTCAGAGGGCTCAATCGGATCAAGTGGGGAAGTAGGGGGTCGGGAGGCTAAGCGGTCAACCTCGCTGTTCACCGTATGGAGGTGAACAGGGTCGACGGGTTCGAGACTGGGCGAGCATTGAGCTTCGAGGGTTTCAGCCAGGAAATCGGCTTTTTCCTCGTCGTCGAATGCTGGAGGGTGATTGGGTCGGATAAGGGGAGGCATCAGAGCAAGAGCGTCCGCTTTCATGGAGCGAGCTAACCTCCAGTAGGCCAGATGGCTAGGCTCGATCCCCGAGAGCAGGCTCTCCCACTCACGATTGCGATGTTCTTTAATGCGCTCTCTCACCTCACGGTGCAGGGAGCGCATCAAGACTCGATTGTCGTTAGTGGGGCAGCGACTATGAAGTCTAACTGCGGCGTTAGCTTCAGTCATCAGCCGTCTGATATCATCTGGCAGGGGGCCCCGGTGGTCATCCACTACGGGCACCTGCTTTGATGAGTCTCTGACTGAGTTTGTGATATGTGTGGTAAGGGCGTCAACCGCTACCGTAATATCACCAGATGTCCGAATGACAGAAGGGATCCTATCTAGGTCAGTCGAGTGCGCAGCCTTGAGGGCTTTCTCAAGTTTATGCCACTCTACCACAGTCTTGGTGGCAGGGGGCTGGTCAGTGGGAGGGCCGAGTAAGAGCATTACCGGTCGATGATCGGAATCGAGCTCATGAATGACTTCGATTAAGCGTAGCCGAAGGGCTACGTTTTTGAGAAGTGCAATGTCAAGGAGCTCGGGGGGAGTGGAAGTAGGGAAGCGAGTCATGCCCCTAGGGGCAATGATGTCGAAATTAAGGGGTTCAACTAGGCTTTCTAGTTGTTTGCCTTTAGAGTTCGTCGTGGTGCTATTCCACATGACGTTTTTGGAGTTGAAGTCACCCGCCAATATGACGGAGCTTCCTAGACTGAAAAGGGCTTGCAGGTCACTCTCGAATTGAGGTGAGCGAGGCTTGCCGGGAGGGACATAGCAGGATGCAATAATGACCGAGGAATGCCCGGTCATTGCTAGCCTGCAGACGGAGGCTTCTATGTAAGACAGAGAAGGGGGATCAAGAGGCATACAGTGTAGAGCCTTCTTGTAGTAAATGACAGTGCCGCCCTTTTGAGCTAGCAGTCTGTCATTGCGAACAATTTGATAGTTTGGGATTTTGGGGTCCCGATGACCGGGCTTTAAATTTGTCTCTTGTACTAGCAAGATATCAAGTTGGTGCCTATTTAGAAAATCTTGGATAATAGAACGCTGTCTTGAAAGACCGTCAGCGTTGAAGAACGCGGTTTTTTCCTTTCCTTTTGTACAACCATTTTGGGGCCTAAAAGGGTTTGGAGGAGGACGAAGCTGCCTTAACGGCGGCGAGAAGAGCTGAGTGCGCCTCAAGGGCAATCAGTTTTTCGAGGGTGGAGTTTGCTTGCCTAAGTTTTTGTGCAAGCACGCGAACCTCGGCAAGGTCGATGGAGGAGAACTCCATGATGAGGGCCAAGTCGGCAGCAAAGTCCGACTTGCCCATTTTAGAAGGGGGGGCTGGCTCAGAAGAGCGCGGAGGGGGGGCCGTTGCCTTAAGGGCTAGGCTCGAATATGGCAAGGGCTTGGCCCATGCTGAGCTTTTGGGAGGTTGCGCCTCCTGCGAGGGTACCATGGTCAACTTTGGGGTTGACTTGGTATACTGCGGGGAGGGTCGGGGTTGACTCCTACGAGCCACCACCCTGCTGACTTTGGGCGCCGAAGGACAACCACGATAATTCGCGGTGTGCCCCACGGCACCACAAAGCACGCAGCTTGGCGGCTCGATGGTGTCTCGAGTGCGGTTGCAGTCAGAGGTGCCATGGTCACCCAGGCACTTGACGCAACGGGGGCGGGCGTGGCAGTTTTTGGCCGAGTGGCCATACAGCTGACATCTATGGCACTGACTAGGAGTGCCATTTCGGTGGGGGGGTTCAACCCGGAGGCCGGAGAGGTTGTTGACCATCTTCAGGTTGAAGATGGCCTTCCCTGCCGGTGACAGCTCTAGTACTACGAGTACTAGATTGTAGGTGGTCTTACCGTTATGCATACGGTGGACCTCCTTTACCGGGAAGGACTGAGCCAGTAAGTCTGACTTTATGGATTCAGTGGAGTGCTCCGCAGGGAGGCCGCGGATCACGACTCGAAGGAGCCTTTCGTCTTCGAGAGCATAGGTGTGGTAGCCTATGTGCTCTTGACGTAGGAGGGAAGTGAGACGACGATGGTCGTCGGAAGTGGGGAGTAGGACTTTAATAGCGTCCTTAGTGTTGCGGGCGTTTGTGAATGAGATTTTATTCTCATTACACAGATAGGAAACTCTGTCCCACTTGCCCTTTTCGCGGATGAAAAGAGGCGGGGGAGGCCTTTCCTTCCTCGCGGCAGTGGAAGCCGCGGGGGGAGAGGCGGGGCGGGCTGGCTGCGAGGCCGAGGAAGGGGTTGCCTTTTTGGCTGGGGGGGAAACGGAGGAAACCTTCTTCGACGAAGAGGTCTTCTTCGAAGAGGGTTTCTTCCTCTTACCACCCGTGACGAGGGTGAAATCTTCCTCCGAGTCGGAGGAAGAGGAGTTTGATGCCTCTGCGGAAGACGCGGGGCGTAGAAGGAGGTCGATCTCCATATCGTCCTCGGGGGAGGGTGGGTCCGGAGATTCCGGAGAGTCTAAAAAGACTCTGCGAGGTGAGGCCTCTCGAGAGTCGGGCTTTTTTGATGTCGACGACGAGGGAGGCGCTGAGGCAGGAGGTTGAGGGGAGGGGGCAGGCTTACGAGCCGCCGGTGGTGCCTGAGGGGCTTGCTGAGGCTTCCGAACCTCGTTAGTGGCCTGAGGGGCCTGGGCAGACATGCGGGCCGCCGGGGGTGCCAGAGGGGCTTTCAGAGGCTTCCGGGCCTCGTTAGTGGCCTGAGGGGCCGGGGATGGCTTTCGAGCCGCTGGGGAGGCCAGAGGGGCCGGCACGGGCTTCCGAGCCACATTTTTGGCCAGAGGGGCCGGAGTGGACGTGACAACGTCCATTAGACGCGGGAGGGAGGCAACCGATTGTTGCTCCCTCATAATACGTTGACGAATATCGAAGGGGATGTTCTCGTAGAGTAACCGGATAAAAGAACCCGGTACCTCAACGAGGTCGTCCCCGGCGATGTCCATCATAACTCTCCGGGGGGGAACACCCGGAGAGGTGAGGGGGTGCGTGATCCTCCCGTCGGGATAGACAGGAGGGGTGAGGCCTAAGTGTCCTACCTAAAGTGTGTCCCTTTACCGCTCTTACGGGGTATGAGGGGTGTGTCCTAACCGATACTTGGTGTCGGCGAGGGAAGCCCCCAAGGCCGGTGGTACCAAGCCCAGCCGGATGTAGCGTTCCTCAGGAGAGGAAAGCTGGCGTTCCGGGTCCACGCCCAGTCTGGTTTGTGTTAACACCGCAAGGTATCCACCAGACCGACCACTAAACGTGGATTTGGGCTCTAAATGGTAAGAAACAAGAGTTTGCCCTGAGAAGGACAAAGTCCAATAAAGGACTCTTCTGAGGTGTACTCGCAAGCGAGCGCACACAACAGAGCAAATGGCGGATGCCAAGTGCGGCGCGGGGCGCGGGGCGCGGGGCGCGCGGCGCGCGGCGCAAGGCTCGGGGCGCGGGGCGCGGGGCGGCACGTGGGCCGGCGGGAGCGCGCGAGCGGAGCGGAGCAGACGTGTTGCCGGTGCGAGGACCGGCGAGCGAATGAAAATGATGACCATTTTTTAGCAGTTGAGAATTGTACACATGGAATGCTGGAACATGCTAAATGGAAGACGGCGATCCAATCTTGGATCTATGCCGCGCATCAGCTCGTAAGTTCTTTCAACTTGGTCAATATAGCCAGAAAATTCAAAATTTTGGGAGTAGTTTTCCTGCACCGGAATAGAGCTCGAGTGCGGTCCCAGATCATATAACGGCTCATCTATAGGTGCCGTCTCCTCTTTGGCTCGAAAGTCGTATGACGCTGCTGCGTCTTTCTTCTCGACTGGTTTCTTTTCCTGACTTCTGTTTTTCCAGTTTTGGCTCCGCTGAGTCTGGCCCCTTGGTTTAGGAGGGCGTTCTTCAAACTCTTTGGCTTGAGCCCAATCGTCTTCAAAAGCTTTATTCTGCTGATATTCGTAAGCTCTACGCTGGCTTCTTGTACCGGAATTATTTCCTCGGCCGCGGTTATAGGTGCCGCTAGCGGGATTACCACGCTGAAATTGGCCACCTCGTCCAGTTTGTTGCTGGGAAGACATCCTGTCTGTTTATTTAAAACAAATTTTTAAAATAGTCATAAAAACGACTAAATGATGACCATTCCCTCAATATGCACTCTTTTATACCTGCGATAAATCCCGCCGCCGGCCTTACCTGGATCGAGCGACATAAGGGGGTCTATTGTTTTGTTGCTAATGAGTTGTTTTTAAAGGTAAATGTCAACCCTTTATCAGTTCTGCGAATGCCTAGATTATGCACTTTAATTTAATTTGATTTTAGTTTGCTGTAAGCTCCAAATAAAAAAAAATTTAACTTTTAAGTAAAAATGTGCGGATGTGCGATTTTATTGCTCTCAAGTGTAGATTTACAATAGATTGTTTCTTGGACTCCTTTTCCACATAGGATTTGTAAAGGTAAACAGACTGGTTACTGGAATTTTTTTTTTAATCAAAAAATATCCTCAATTAAAATGTCCAGGAACTGTTTTCTTCCAATTTTATGAGTGATCAAAATGTGCAAAATGTGAGAGGTAACATTAGCTACGACAAGGTAAAATACATCATTGACTTCTTAAACAAAACAATGCTCGAAATATATTATCCTCTAGGCAGGCAAGCGCCATTTTGCATTTTTGCCACATCTGGCAGGCGCCCGCTCGCGATTTTTGCGCGAACTCACCGCGTGTTACTAAAATCAATATTTCTACATGGTTTTGTATGAAACTACTTAAGAAACTTATATCATTGGAATTGTCCTGAATGCAGCTATCAGATTCCAAAACATAAAATGCAATTTTATTGCCATAATGTATTGTCAATCCAAGCTTAAAAGTAGAGAGCACGAATTTTTGCCCCTTTCTTATAAATAAGTCTGAAAATAAATATAAATCAAACGATTTTTAAGAACATTATTGCTTTATTTACATGATTATACACCAATAAATATTATTCAAACGAATAGTTACACCTCATAATACATTTTTTTCACACAACAAGCTTTCAAAACCATGCCTCGTAAAATACAACCCGAGCGTCGAACAAAAAATAGGGCATGTTTATTATTCTATTCTGAGAAAAGTTTAAGTCAAGTGCCTGTACTTTTAATTTATTTAAAAGTTCGGTTCAAATGCTTATCCCACACAAAGGTTCAGCTATGAGAAGTATTTAGTTTATTGGTTACAGATTTTAACACGAGCCACTTGAAAACGAGGACTTCACAAGTATTGTATCTCAGAGCAAGCTCTATTCATTTATTTCCAAATGTTTTTACATTTTCTAAATGACAATGAAGTTTACTTAAGAAAATATATAAAAACAGACCCTGTCCCTATACAAAAAAATTACACAAATCAACAGCAAAAAACAGTATCTTCACCATACAAAAGCAGCGTTGGAGTGCTGCGTAGTATGGATAAGACTTTTTTCAAATCTGATTTGTACTGTATTTTTTTCAATGACTGAAATACGGCGCTAATGCGATTCAATATAATTATTTATGGCTTGCCTATCTTGAATAAATATATATATATATATATAATAGATATAGAAAAAAAGGGCCGATTTTTTTTTACTGGATTAGAAACAAGGATAGAGAAATGCTTAAACAAAACACGCCCCCGAATCGCAAGTACCAACAAACAGCTGAACTATTTTGATTAAATTTGGTACGGAGTTAGCCATTAATGCAAAACTAACGACTAAACAGATTTAGATGAAATTTGGAGACACGCTGTATTAATGCGGGAGTAACGACTGAACGGATTTAGATGAAATTTGGAGACACACGCTGTATTCATGTGGGAGTAACGACTGAACGGATTTAGATGAAATTTGGAGACACACGCTGTATTCATGCGAGAGTAACGACTGAACGGATTTAGATGAAATTTGGAGACACACGCTGTATTGATGTGAGAGTAACGACTGAATGGATTTAGATGAAATTAGGAGACGCACGCTGTATCGATGCGTGGGTAACAACTGACCTTAGATGAAACAGATCTGTCGTCGAAAGTAAAAAACGGACAAAGATTTGGTGAAGGGAACTTTTAATTGTGTAATGAAAGGAAGCATGAAGTCAAACATACAGCCTTTTCACAACCTACGCAGTAGGTTGCTACCCTTTTCTTGCATTTAGTACAAACGCGCCGTAGCCGGCCGGATTTGGAAGGTAGGAACGGGTACTCTGCCAAGAAGTGGCGTCGAGCATCAAAGAACCTGCTGCGCATAGGAGGAAGAACGGCGGCGGGCGTGGCTGAATGTTTGTCAACCAAGGACCTTATAAGGGACATTCTAAAAGAACGATGTTTTAAAGATGAATTAGTATGTCTTGTCAGTATGTAAGAGTTTAAAACGGAAACGTTAAGAAGCCTGCGGAACCAAATCTTTGTCCGTTTTCTCTCGATGGGATACATCGACAACATTTGGTCCTTTTTATCGACCCCTCCCATCATGACATTATAGTCCGAGATCAAGATCGGCTTGGGAGTACCATTGACGATGCTGACCGCGTTACCGTGGTAAGTTGATATGGTGGCCACTCGGTTTTGGTCTCGCCAAACCATCAGATCAACATCGCCTGAGGTAAAGCCGGTGACCTGACCTGGACGCATGTTTTTTTTTGTTAGATTGGTCAGGGTCTCTGGCACAAACTGCCGGTTGGTCCGCAAAGTGCCGACGCAATCGAAGCCTCTCGATTTTAATATCCTTGCCAGAGCTGGCGAATTATAATAGTTATCCATCCACAACGTGTGACCCTTGTTTTCAAGGCCCTGGATTAGTCTCAGAACAATTGATGGTGTTGAAGCGCTCATGGGATCTTTTCCAGGGCCCGACTGCTGTGGAGCTTGTTTTTGATGAGCGTGCATCTCAAATCGCCATAAATACCCAGTTTTTGATTCGCAAATTTCATAACTTTTTATTCCTATTTTTGCCTTTTTGTTGGGAATGAGTTGATTTATATTTAACCAACCCTTCCACTGTAAAAGCGATTCATCGAGGGCGATGTTTTGGTCCAAGTTGTATAGAAACTGAAATTTGCTGTTGAGGTGTGACAAAACTGGTTCTATCTTAAATAGTTTTGCTTGCGCAGGATCCAGTTCTAGGGCACTCATGTTGCCGTTGTTATTGAAATGCAAGCACTTACTCAATAACTGAAAACGCCGGAGAGACATGAGTGCTCTAAAACCAGGCGTAATGAAAATGTCATTGGAAACGTTCCAGTACTCGTCGATCCTAGTTTTGACAACAACCCCCATCGCCAGTATGATGGCGAAGTATACATACATTTCATCTGTGTTTGTATCGCGCCAGTCGCAGATGCGACTCTGCGGGTGAAGGGAGTTGTTGTGAACCATTTCTCCAACTAAATCCTGGGCGTACTGGTTTGTTTCCAAGACTATATATTCCACGAATTCATGATCCCATATAGCAATGAAAGCGTTATATGGGTCACTTAATGTGGATTTTGGGCCTACATTACTATTGGAGAATGTTTCCCTTCTCAATTCAGGTGGAACTGAGGAAGTAGAAAACGACTTCCACTCAAATTCAAAAATACCCCTTGGGTGATGCAGATCCAGTTCCATGTCGACATCCATGACCTCTGGGACCTCCATGACCTCCGGGACCGGGTCCTCTGGAGTCTCAAAAGTAGCTTGGATGGCTCGAGGGACCGCTATGGCACCATGATAAAACATGTCATCGTCGTCGACATCATCTTCACTAGATTCCGGTTCGCTTCCTGATTAAACAAATAATTGAATTATCGACATATCGATACTTTCTCTTCGGCACTGCGGCTATTCAATCGTCAGTAGAAGTTAACCTCGTACATACCATAATTTATTTGGAATAAAATTTCATCGTCCTTGAGTGTACGATGACGCGACGATGAGTTTGAGGGACCAGCTGGGCTACCACCACTACATTCTTCAAACCTGGAAAAAAGCTGTTATTAATCTTCCATTCACTAAGATATAAACTTCGCACATTTTAATAGTAAGTAAGTAAGTTACATTGCTGGCGATGGGACGGCTGGTGATCCGACTGAGGTCTCCACGTGTGCTAATGTGGCGGGGCTTCCACTACCACTGCATTCTAAAAACCTGGAAAAAAACTGTTATTAATTTTCCATTCACTGAGATATTTAAACTTCGCACATAAAATAGTAAGTCACTTACATTGCTGGCGATGGGGGGACGGCTGGTGATCCGACTGAGGTCCCCACGTGTGATGATGTGGCGGGGCTTCCACCACCACTGCATTCTAAAAACCTGAAAAAAAAAACTGTTAATCATTTTCCATTTATTGAAATATTTAAACTTCGCACATTAAATAGTAAGTCACTTACATTGCTGGCGATGGGGGGACGGCTGGTGATCCAACCGAGGTCCCCACGTGTGTTGATGTGGCGGGGCTTCCACCACTAGATTCTTCAAACCTGAAGAAAAAGCTGTTATTAATAAATCCATTCTAAAATATAAAGTTAGTCCATTAAATAGAAAGTAACTTGCATTGCCGGCGACAGAACAGCAGGATCCTCAGCAGACATGGGAACGGCAACCTCTGGCTCACTTGCCGCAGCTGACGTCGACGTATTTGAGGGCCTATCCAAATTGAAATTGGTCATACAATTTAAATAATATCTACAGCTAACAAATTAAGTATGAATCAGAATAAAGAACTTACGGGCACCAAGTGCGTCTTTTTTTAGGGTGCAGTGGACGCTCTAATGGCATGCCTATTGGTAGGTTTTCAACCATAACCATTTCCATTCTAAAAAAAAAGAAAATGTCATTTTTAATTTAGCTTGTAAACTAGTATAAACAAATCTATGTATGTAAACGGAACTGTAGTAGCAAATAAATAAAGCTAACTCATCAGTTGGACGGGGTCGTCCACCTCTGGTGCTCGTAGCGTGGCCACTACGTCGGCCACGCGCTCGCCTTTCCACCACCACACCCTGAACCATGTTATCCTCCACCTGTTGTCCTCGTCCCATTCCATCACGTGTGCGAACACCTCTTCCACGGCCACGAGGCCCTCGAACGCGTGCTCGTCTTATGCTAAATAAAAAAGCAACAAAAAACAGGTATAAACCACAACCAAATAAAAGCAGTTACATAGCAGTAGTTGCAAAAGTTACTCTTCTCGTGTATTTTATGTCTACAGATACACGAGATATACATGAGATACATATACTATATACTTTTTATTCCAAAAAACCATAATCTTCCTGTAGGCTACTTTACAAGTATGTCCCGGTACCACGTGGGCGGAACCGCGGGCATCAGCTAGTTAAATATATCATCATCATCAGCCTATATTAGTCCACTGCTGGACATAGGCCTCCCCTAAGTTAAATATATATGTATAGGTATATGTATCTAAAAGTTTCTTCTAAAATTTGACATTGCGAGAAAAATTTTAAATTAGTAAAAAAAAAACGTGCTCAATCTTCGACCAGACCAAAATAAGTAGATTTAAAATATACATTATCATTTAGATAAAAAAATAGAAACAAATATTCAATCTTGTAAAATACAAAACAACGTTTTTGTGGACCGAAAGTCGTATCCATGCTATTCTCAACATGGCCGATTCGTTGAAATTTGGTCGTAAAACATTGACTGACATTTTTAGAGTTTGATATTTTGTTAAATATTGGCTAAATTTAACCAATTAAACACTTGTTATGCATTAAATAATAAATTGTATAGATGCTAGTATTGTCAATTTGCTCTATTTAGTGGAAATTTCTTGAAAAACAATTCCAAACGTGAAGTAGTAGCCGGCCAGAGGGCTGGTGATTTTGAATGAATTATCACATTTCTACAAAAATATCGATCAAATATACAAAATATAAGTCTAGAACTGTTTATAACTTACCTATCCATGTTGTTCAGGAGCAAAATAGGTTCCTTTTCACTTTCACAAACAATAAAAACACTTTAAAATTGTTTCCGTGCACTCACTTCGGCTCGCTCGAACGCTCACGAATGAAACAAAAATTTTGATAATATTTGTTTGGTACAGGCACTTAAAACACAAATTATAGCCATCCTTGTCTTTTCTCTGAATAATCCTATGGAATAAAAAAGGATCGACGCATGTTTCACCTTATAAAAAAGGCAAATATACAACATCTGACGGCCGACCAGAAGCTGGCCGGTTGCCAAATGCAGACCTTGTCATTGGAACCAGTATCTGGCTGATTGCCAGCCTAGAGGTTATCCAACTATCCAACGCAAATCAGATACATTTGTATGAAGGCGTTGCTGACTACGAGTCGGAGGTACAAATCACGCAAATAAAGTAGTGCTACACCTAATCAGACCCTTTAAATATATGTGCTGTCAAATTAATCAATTATATTTTATTTCCCAGTTCACAACAGATATAGATCACATCTCAGGTCAAGAAAATCTGGTTGCAGACGCTTTGTCCCGTGTAGAGGCTGTTAGTTCGCCGGTGGACATCAAAGCCCTTGCTGCCTCACAGAAAGACGAACCTGAGCTGCTTTATCTCCTAAAGGGTAATTCTTCGCTGAAGCTGGAAGAGGTAATATGCTCAGATGTACCTATTTACTGTGACGTTTCTATGCCTAAACCTCGTCCTTTCGTGACAGCTGCCCATAGACGACGAATTTTTATTTTGTTGAAATAACCAGATAACTGAAAAAATTTGCTTCCTTATGCGATATAAAAAGTCTCTGATACTTGTTGTTAAATGGAGTTATTAAGGGAAAATGGTTTTTTATTTTTCCTGAACATTTACACTTTTACGATTACCGGATTATTCGCGGGGGGCGTCGATATATACAATATATAACAAAAACCCCGTCGGATCCATGAAGAGCGTATTCCGTCATAAAAATTAAAGTCGGGCAGATGTATAAAAAACATATGTATCAAATAACTTGAAAGTTATTTCATTTTTAATTTCAAGAATTATCTGAATTTTACCCCCCAAATAGGCAAATTTTACCGAGTTGTCAACTCTCGATATTCAGCTGTGGACCGAGCGAGAATGAAGTAAACAGTTATAGTAACTGTAGTAAACAGAGAATGAACAAAAGTAAGTAGTTGATAACTAGCTTTATGACACGTGCAATGTGCATTGTCTTTGCGTTCGGTATGCATTGAGGATTATTGTACCGTTTCTTTCTTTTTGAACTAAACTACGAAATTAAAACTACCTATCATAAAAATTTATAACTCTTGTAATTATGATTGCCGCCGCCGACTTACTATGTTTGCAAGAGAAGAGAAACGGTGTTTTTAACTCACACAACGAACACGTTTGGGCAATGGAAAATCCGTTTGCTATTAAACCAAGCCATTTCCAACATCGTTGGCGTATTAACGTGTGGGCCGGTATACTCGGAGATCGAATCATTGGTCCGTATTTTATAAATCGTTTTATGAGCGGTACGAACTACTTGGCGTTTTTGCGCGAAGAGCTTAGTGAAGAGTTGGACGATTTAAACGTGGCTTTCCATCGTTCAATGTGGTTCCAGCACGATGGCGCCCCGCCTCATTTTTTGCGTGCAGTTCGCGATTACTTAAATGAACAGTTTCCACAGCAATGGATAGGGGGGGGGGGGGCTATTCCATGACCTCCACGATCTCCCGACCTCACGCCATTAGACAATTTGTGGGGGCACGTCAAACAAGTTGTGTTTAATAAGCTGTGTGACTGGGAAGCGGAAATGCGAACTCGAATCGTCGCGGCTTTTGAGTCAATAAAATCTGATACAAGTGTGCTGCGAAAAGTGCGTGCCAACGTTATAAAACGGTGTCGAAGGTGCATTGAAGTTGGAGGTCGACACGTGGAACACGACCGCCGAAGTCTTGATCAAGTTGACGTGCTTCTACATAACTAGCAATACCTACCTAAGCTCTTGTTAGAGCTAACTCAAAGTTCTTTTCAGAGCTAAACCCAAGTTCTTTTCAGAGCTGCAATAAACTTATTGTTTCTTGACTACAATCGTCAACAAAAAAAACAAAAGACACGTGCACAGGCACGTGTCTTCGTCGTCTAAAGGGCGGTCACCGTCTCCGGTGTTGCCAGATGTAAGTCTTAATTGTTGAGCGCCAAATAATAAAATTTAGTCGGGTATTTTTTTTTTCTGTAATAGAATTACATGATTGTGACCAAATATCGATACTATATCACACCCTTAAAAATCCGACAGGGTTTTTGTTACATATTGTATATATATATATATGCAAAGATCTTAAATTATGCAATGCGATTTTCACCATTACATATTATATTCACCGGAGATTTTATTTATAATAGTACCCGGAGCCAAGCGAGGGTGGGTATTCATACTTATTAGCCGCGTACTAACTGAGCGAGCAGCCTCGCGAGGCAAATCCTCGGTCGGTCAAGACGTGCCTCGCCCGAGGCAAACGCACGCGCTACCTTGCCCGAGCGTGCCGCGGCCCGAGCCGAGCGTTGTCGGTTTTTGTCGATGCTCAAAGGCGCCTCAGTACGTTTGCCGCGCTCACTCAAGACGGTAGTGTTTTGCCTCGCTTATTCGTTGCGTGTTAGTTGTGCGTCATGGATAAAGAACAGTGTCTTAAATTAATACAACTACACTTAGCGGCACAATTAACCGCCCACCCTTTTAAAGTGGCAAATTTTGATGTTATCGCAGTTGTAAGTTATTGGGCATAAATAAGTCAAGTGTGAAAGAAATGTAGTGACGAAAAAATTACAAACTACCCACTTAGCTTTGTTTTTTTACGCATAAGTTGTGAATAGGATAAATATCGAACTTCGTCTCATTATCGTTATCGTTGCCATACTGCTTACATTGCTTCAGTGGCATTAAAAGTAAACAATTTAAGTTTGTTTTGGTTTCGTAACTTAAAGCTAGTGTTTGGACATCACAAACATGCCATTTGATGCTAATTCAGTGGCGAGAGCCGTCGCTCTTATCGACGAAGGGTTTAGTCAGCGTTACGTGGCGCGGAAGCTTGGTGTCGCACGTACCACCTTAAAAGTTCGGTTTAATTTATAAATAAGTGTTCAAAAAACTTACCATACAAGTGAATGTGAAAACGTGCGGGTTAATAGTTTTGCTTATTTTTTGAAATGGAATCTCGTCCACGAGCCGGTGTAGCGCAATTTTCGACTCTTTTAGAGTTCATGGAAAGGTAAATTAAATATTTGTTCAATCAAATCAAATCTAATAACTTTATTTTGGAACAAAACCATGTAATGGTACGATACTGGAACACGATACTATTCGCAAAAGTTATAAACTGTGTCGCGAACACTAACGAGTTGAATAATTCCACATTTTTTGTCATTTTCAATGTATTTATTCTATGGTGAAATGCAAATCTTATTAATAAAAAAGGCTAGTGCTTAAAATAACTTTATTCAAGTTGTTTGGATCTCAATTGATTCAATAAGTATGTAAGTAATGTAAACAATGACCCGATTTTCAATGGTTTAACACGTATAGGCCCTTTGTTTATTCATGTTCCAGCCACGGCGACCTTGCCAAACCTCAGCCTGGTGCTCAGGGACGTTTAAAGGCTGATCATTTGTGGCAAGAACTGGCGAACACCTTAAATTCAGTTGGTGGCGGTGTTTGCAAAACTCCAGATAAATGGAAAAAGGTATGTACATTTGTATGTAATTAATAATTAAAATATAACAATTTATCATACCATACACCGCTTATACTAACTATAAATTTAAGGTGTGGGCAGATTGGAAGTCGAAGACAAAGAAGAAAGCTTTGACTATACGGCGACATGAAAGAAGCACTGGTGGTGGTCCGAGCACCCATCTTACTCTAACAGCTTTGGAGTTAAGGGTGTTGGGAATAATTGGTGCATTGGCTGTGGAAGGTCACTCTGAGATAGAAGAGCAGGGATTTGATGTTAGTATAGACTGTAAAAATTATACCTTGTGTGAACATTCCTCAAAAAAAAATAGTCTGTAATAAAGATTTACAACATTGCATTGTATGCCTGTCTTATAGTAGGAATCATAACATAAAGCTAGATTAATACCTAGATACCTAATGATAGTTTATTTATGTAAATAACATATAATTACATAGGTAATTTATATTTTTTTCAGAGACCATCTACTGCACCTTCATCGAGTTTACCATCTACATCAGGGGTCGGCAACCTTATGCTATAGCCGGGCCACATATGTTGCCAGAGTATCAGTGCGGGCCGCACTTATATTTATATGTTCGGGCATGTATTTTTAATATTTGAAATAAAACGCATATATATTCATACAATTATCTCTTTTTTAATTGAACTACTATACTAACATAAAAGTAAGAACTAGTGAGATTTTTGAGGCTGCATTTGACTTGCAAGTTTTTTAACGTCTGCTTTCATTTTAGTAGTAGACACGCGCAGTATCGCGTCTAAATGTTCATCCGTTAACCGCGAACAATTCTTATTTTTGCGGTAGTTGAGAATTGAAAAAGTCTGCTCACACAAATATGTACTACCAAACATAGTTATTATCTGCTGAGCAAACTTTTTCAATTCTTTGAAGTTTTCAGAACTCAAACCTCCGTAGAACTGTATCAAGTCAGTGCTTTCCTTAAATGCCGTTTTAAGTGTGCTATTACTTTGCAAATCTACTATGTTCATTTGCAAATTGCTTGGTATCTCACTAATATCAATTGCAAAAGGGTTTTGGAATATTTCCATGTTAAGGGAGCTCTTTTTAAAGTCGGTGAATCGATTTACAAACTCAGTTTGTAGTTGTGTTAACACGTTTCTCATTGTAATATTTTGCCACACAAAATTATCTCCAGCTTCTTCCACGGCTTTCTTGCAATTAGGAAAATGGTCAAGCTTTTTTTCATCAATATGCTTGATAAACAGTTTCAGTTTCATTTCAAATGACTTTACATCTGTATACATATCGCAAATCAATTTATTTTTTCCCTGCAAGCGTTTGTTGAGCTGATTCAGGTCCTTAGTCAAATCAGTCAAAAAACCAAGATCGATAATCCACTGTTTGTTAGTAAGCTCTTCTACTGGCTTTCCTTTCATCTCCATGAAGTTGCCAATTTCTTTCCTCAAATCAAAAAACCGTTCCAAAACGGCACCTCGACTGAGCCACCTCACTTCACAGTAGTAAACCACGTCACCATGTTCAGCTTCCAGATCTTCCAAAAACTTTTGGAACTGACGGTGTGTGAGCCCATTTCTTCTTATAAAATTAACAGTGGATGTTACAGTATCCATTATTTCTTTCCAGGATATAACTTTGGAGCACAATGCCTCTTGATGGACAATACAGTGAAAAATCAATGGCACAGTAGATCCAGAATCTTTCACTTTGCTGATGATTCTCCCAACAACACCTTTGTTTTGACCGCTCATGTTCTTGCCTCCATCGGTAGTGACACTTGTTAACTTTTCCCAGCTTAATTGCAATGAATCCAGAGCTTGTTCCACATGGTGAAATAAATCTTCTCCCGTAGTTGTACCTTTCAAACTGCACATTTTCACAAGCTCTTCGTAAACAGTAAAGTTTTCGTCAATGCCGCGTACAAATATGAGTAACTGTGCTGTATCCGACACGTCCGTACTTTCATCCATCGCTAAAGAGAAGCAGTCGAAAGACTGCGCCTTATCCCTGAGTTGTTCACACAAATTAGCACCCAAGTCTTCAGTACGTCGGGTGCAAGTTCTTGCAGAGAGACTAAGACTTTCAAACATTTTTTTCTGCTCTGGGCATATTTCTTCTGCGATAGCTAAGACACACTCTTTTACTAATTCACTATCGGTAAACGGACGTCCACTTTTTGCAAGAATCTCTGCTACCCTGTAACTGGCCCGAACATTCGATTCGCTGTTGTCTGCCACAACCTTAAATATGTTTTGTTGATTTTGTAATGACGATTTCAAAGTGGAAATTTTCCTTTTCCGTATTTCTCCTTCAAGACAGTCAAATTTAGCTTTGTGCTCGGTGTCGTAATGTCGCTTCAGGTTATATTCCTTTACTACAGAAATACTCTTTTGACAAATCAAGCATAACGGTTTTCCTTTAAACTCGATAAAAAAGTATAATTCTGTCCATAATTCGTTAAAAACTCTTTTTTCTTCTTCTATCTTCCTTTTTCTTGAAGCCATGTTTATATAATTATTCTGTAACAATAATGAAAAAAATTAAATTCGTTGTATAATTATATGTTCCAGTTAGCACCTACAAATTCAACTCCACATTCAAATAATAATTAAAACATGACACACTCGTAACTAACTTCATGTCATGTAACTACTATCCCCGTCCTTATAACATTTACCCATCAATCTGAAGGTTCACATTAACAAGCAGTAAATAAAATAAAACAAAATGCTCGCGAGTGCATACAACTTACCTCATACGTCGTGCGTGAGAAGCTATCAGCGAAGGGAAGAAAGGTGAAACGAAACGCGTAGCTAGCAACCAGATGAGACGTGAGTTTCCGGCGAATTTCCACAACCGAATGTGGCGAGAGCTGCGCGCGGCTGTGATTTTAACTAAAACCGGTCGCTTTGAATTTTTTCGCCGCCGCACACCTGCGTCTAATCAAAGACTGCCGCCCCGCCTATTGTCTCAAAGGAGCCGCCCGCCGCCGCACGTGCGGCGGATAAACGCAAAATAAATTGCCAAGAATTGAATAAGTACAGCAAATATTTATTTTCGGTAGAAACAATACATAACATCACAGTCTTGATAAACAGTTCTTAAGAAATGAAATAGAGGTACATTTTTATCACCCCGCGTGGGAGCGAGCTTTCAAGAATACTCTCATGGCCCAGCAGCATGGCCGTATAAATTCTAGTGAATTTATATGGCCTTTTGCTTCGGTATTTTTTTCTTACGGACCTCAGGGTTGCGGGCCGCACCGAGATAGTCTACGGGCCGCATGCGGCCCGCGGGCCGCCGGTTGCCGACCCCTGATCTACATCATCACTGTATCTTAATTTAGACATTGGTGTTGAAGATAGTATGTACATTATTATTATTTTTTTATCTTTTCATTTAATAATTTTGTAACATACTCCAGATGATATCATTAAAAATAGCCAACAAAATTTAGCACTCTATGTAGGTATATTTATGTAGGTATGTGTATTACATATTATAGTTTTTTTAGTTTATTTTATAGTAAGTACCTAAGTTAAATGATTATCAATCTATTTTATGGGGAGCAGTAGGTACTTAATCTACACTACACAAAGATTATGAAAGAAAATGCTAATTAGCATTAAGTTTGCTTTATGCATTATTTTATTAGTGAAGTAGCGAATTCTCTAATGTAATTAAATATGTATACAAAAGAGTATAATGTTTTGCAGGAAGTGTAGTAATACCGCCTCCGTCACCACCTCCACGGATACCATCGCCAGTGAGTTTTAGTACTCCTCTTCCTTCCACCAGCCGGCAACAGCGCTCGCCACCACAGCTTCCTCCAACCAGCCGGCAACAGCGCTCGCCACCACGGCTTCCTCCAACCAGCCGGCAACAGCGCTCGCCACCACGGCTTCCTCCAACCAGCCGACTGCCTCAGACAGCACCTTCACCGCACTCTTCTATCAGCTCTCCTAATCGCCGGCATGTCAGAGCGCGCCGAAGACTGGCGCATACTCCATTTGAGCGAGCGACAAGTGAGTTCGTGCGCGTCGAGGAGCGCCGCCTTCTGTTGGAGGAGATGCGGGAAAAGAATGAGGCCCAGAAGATAGAGGTGAACCGTGAGCGAAACTTATTGCTGGGCCGTGCCTTAGATATTGCTCAAACATGCTTAGATATTGCTCGAGCATGGTTTGAACGATATCCAACTAGGGAGCACCTTAGCAGTACTGTACAGCTTGATACTGATTAGGGTTAGTACTAGATATTATCGAATCATTTGAAGTCGATATATAATACTTATCGATATATTTTATCCGATTTATGAAATATCGTACTAAGTTAAGCTCATTTATCATTCATCGCTTAGGAAATAATGAATGCGAAGTGTGTTCATTGCTACTTGCAAATTAAAATAATGCAATCGTTTGAAACCTTCCCTTTATTAATAATTTATCTCTATTGAATGGATTATTCTCTAAAGATAATAAGAAATAACTTTACTAAATTTATTTGATAGGGTAACCAAAAAGTATTGTCTCATGTCGATATGTTCACTATGCTTACCTTCTTTATTTTAATTGTTATCACAATTTCCATTATATTCGTTGTTATCTAAAAAATGCTTTAGAATATTCAGGACAAATCATTATTAACTTATTATTTACATCAGAACGTTGGGCCCCGCTCGCTAGGGATCTGGTTTCCATGTCAACTTGTAAAATGGCAAAAAGTGAAAATATAGCCAAAATGTCGGTTAGCAACCCCTTCCATCAGTTAATGACCACCAGTATGCTGGTTTGTGACCACTACTTTTGATATTTAAATTATTTCAATAAAACAATTATAATTGAATATATAATTTAATAATAATAACTTTTTGTTTCAGCCCTACCTTTCTTGCCATGTAACAGGCACTAATACTATTCAGTATCAAGTTGTTAAACATATTTATTAGGTAGTAATTTTTTAAGTTATTAAAATCCCAAAATTTTAATTAGGTTTTTTGTCAATGTTTCATTTACCTATTATGATGAGTGTTGTTGTTTCTTTTATAAGTACATTATTTTCTGTCAAGTATATTATTTGTTGGTGCCTTTTTTACCTGTAAGAATATAATAATGTTTTATAAGTTAAAGTTAATACTTTTATTTTTTACTTCAATCCAATACATTATTTATAATTAGGCTTAAAGGGTTAACAAAAATACACAAACATTAATTTTAACACACTGTAACATAACCTGACCTCCCTATAAAATATAATCTACCTGAGCCTATTCTCTAACTAAAGCCTAAAGCTATCTTGAATCGAAATAAACCTATCTGTGATTTTGGCCATCCGAAGTGTGATCGTCTAGAATTGAATTTATTCTATGTTGTGTAAATGATTTGGAGAAATAAATGAAATAGTAATACTGATATAATTTGGCTTTAATAAACTATACAAATAACAAGAATCAAATGTTATTAGTCAATTGAATTTAAATATCGCAAGAGTGCTTATAAACATTTAGAATAAAACGGATTTAATTATGACAAGACTTCAATGGATTAATAATTCTAAATTAGTACTGTTCATAATATTGTCTTAAAGCTAAGCCCCGGGAATAAGGTCTCGAAATAGCTGAAAAGAAAACAAAAGGTTTATGTTAATTTGTGTAAGTAGTAATTATGATATTTTATTTATTTTGTGAAGGGCCCCTACTCACATACATTTTGCATGCGATGTATGGCTAGGAATGTCTTGTTCTAGGAGAGAACTTAGAGATGGGGAAAATTCCTAGTCTTGCGAAGCAGGACGGATAAGGTGAGGAACGGGAAAGGCGCCTATTTACCCTCAAACCCCAATATGTTGAAATCCTATTGATTTCAGACATATTTCTAACATAGATTTATTAAATTCAAAGGAATTATAGGAACACATGGAAAGGAAGTTTGATTGGTTATGACGGCAAAAGCGACTCCTTCTCGGCTAAACTGTGAATGACTATAAAAATACCATGCATAAATTGTTTAGACAAGTTTCACGTTCAAACCGCTTCCCTCGTACAATCTATTTGGGAGAATTTGATAATTATCGCAATACTTAGTGCTAAACATAGATTACATTTTTATCATTGTAATAAGTCTGTATGAACCTGTGAATGCTGAAAAATAAGGTTAAAACTAATTTAACAGAAAATGAATTAAATATATCTAACATGTTCATCAAGTGTAATACTTAATCGTTATCAGATGTCACTTTAAAATATTAGCAAGACAATAAATGAAATGTCTACTATTACTTGTCTATCCCCCCTCATGACAACCGACTGATTAAACAAGTGAGCATTGCTCTCCCTCGGATTAATTCTGCTTGTGGAGCAGCATTGGAGGTGCTAGGTTGTGAGCTGTAATCATCGCTACCATCATTATTTGTAGCAGAAATATCGCTTGTTGCTGGTAACCGAGCCTTCACTGCAATGTTATGCAGCACACAGCATGCAAGCGTTATCTTGCTAGCAACATAAGGATGGTAATGAAGAGTTCTATCCTTAACAGGTTAGCTGTCCGATGAGGCACATGTGCCTCATGGGTGATTGCACTGGTACGTCCATGAGGCATATGTGCCTCATGATGTAGATAATGCAATCGATCTATCGATAATTTTTTTTAATAATTATATTATTTGTAGCATTAGTAAATTATACTACAACCAAATTCTACCAATCAATTTATTATTGAACTTAAACAAAAAATAAATTTCACTTAAAAATTAACATTAACCTTATTCAAACACAAAATTATTCTTTCACCGATGTTACTATTATTGTGAGACCCTTTGAACTAGGGTTGCCAACAAAAATTAGGAAACTAGCCTATTATCATCAAAACCGAAATGGCGATTGTAGACCTGCGATTATATTCCCTCATGTATGTTTTTCTTTAAAACATAGCATACAATATGAAATGTTACATATTGTACACTCAGTTGATACCATTTTAGCCTTTTTTCCAGCATCTTTGGATGATAAATTTTCATTGCGTTTCTTTGCGTAACATCCACTGCAACGTTTTCTTTTTATTTTATTATTACGCTGTCGTGGCATAGTAGTCAAAAAATGACTTGTGGACGGATTTGCTGTTTTCATTAGTGATGACGATGACGTAGATATTTGCAATAATTCTTTGACAATTTGTTCTTGACCAGAAAGAATTGATAGTTTGTTACTGTCCTCACGAAACTCATTGTAAATCAGCACGGAATTTATAATCGAAATACAGAGAAGATCAGCTGCTATTTTTTTATACCAGATGATTGTTTTTCTTATGGGCGTATAATAGCTTGCCAGCTGATCAGATAAATCGATTCCCTTTTTGCCCTTATTATAGTCCAGTATCATGAGTGGTTTTGGTTTTGAATTTCGACCAGGCGTTATTGCCACATCGTGATTATGGCAGGTAGACAACATATGCACGTTTCGTCTGTCTTTCCATTTTAAAACTGTAATATTTCCTTTTTGTTGTGCAGCAATTTCACCTTGTTTGAGTTCTGCAGCCATTACGTCTTTAGGTAGACCTTTTCTATTTGTCCTTATTGTTCCACACAAATCTGTGCCTCGGCTCTTCATGTACATCGCCAAGGGAATACTAGTGTAAAAATTATCAGTTATTATAAGACGACCTTCATCCAGGAGATCATCGCTTAATTTTACTACAATGCTCCCTGAAACATCAAGATTAAAAAGTTTTTCACTTTCGCCGGAATAAATCAAATAACTCCATGTATACCCTTCGGATGTACAAAGTTTGTAAATTTTTAACCCATATTTATGAGCCTTCGTTGGTATATATTGTCGAAAAAACAACCTTCCTTGAAAAGGCACGATTGACTCGTCAACCACAACAACAGCATCTGGTGTGTAAATTTTCCGAAAGTTTGCTATAATGAGATCAACAAGAGGTTGAATTTTGTAGAGTCTATTATTTGGATCTCTGACCGCAAGATTATCACAAAAGTGCCAACATCTCAAGATATTTGTAAACCTGTTGTACGACATGTCAATATTGTGAAAAAGAGGATGATAATACAGGGAGTCCTTTTTCCAATACGATTCTAATGACGGCATTACTATGATACCTGTTAATAAATAAATGCCAATGAATTTCAAAATTACGGTTTCATCAACATCAGTCCATCTATGTATGCGACTATGGGTGTTATGAGATCGATCTTCCTTTAAGTGTCTGGCATAATTATTTGTCTGTGTTATCATTAGCTGAATAACATCGTCATTTATAATATTTCGAAAAATAGTAAATATCGAAGTACTATGATTAAACAATTCTTGTTGTTTACGTTGTGGTGATACTTTAAACACTTCTCGTGTTATATCTTTTATTTGAGTAGACCATTGATCCTCATTTTCATTCACTCGCGGCCCACTTGAAGTTGCATTTGTTGATGACAATGCTATATATTCTGAAATATTTTGGATTGTCTCAACTTCACTATCATAACAATCATCTTGCTCTACGCGTAAAGTATAATTACGCTCTTCTATAAAGTCAAAATTTTCCTCTGTATCGGATTCTTCTAGAATTCTACGAAGAACTTCGTTATCCATATTCTCCTCCATTTTCAAATGAATGACAACAAACAATGACAGGAGCGGCTCGATGCATACTAATAACAAGTTTTACTAGTAAGGAGTATTTATTTTAAAGAAAGAGGACTTTTTCAAGTACGTACGTACTTAGAACGATTCATTTCCTATTTTACGAATATGTTGAGTGGTTTTACGATAGGCTGTCAAGAAATTACATCGTTTCCCTATTACATACTTCACATTTCTACATCTTGAAAAATAAATCTCCTGCACAACAGCGGCAATATAATTGTCGCCACTCAACGATATCACTAGGTAGGTGGTAACAAAAATGGTTCACACATTCTTGGCACCTTTTTGCAGGAATCATTCCTTCATCCCTGAGCGAAATCGCTTCATCAGGGATTGTTCTAAAAAATAATTCTGTAAATATGGTTCTTGGTAAATTCAACCGGTATAAAAGTAATTTAATATTATCAGCCTGAAAACAAACACAAGTGTCAAGTAGTAGCGTAGACAGTAGGTACTATTTTAGGTATTAGAATTTTACTAGCCGACATTGACATGTTCCGTTTAAAAAATGTAATATTCAAGACTGCGTTTCGTATTCGTACAAATAGCATCCTCGTTGAGGATTTTTTCTAATAAATTAGTGTAGAACCGACCAAAGTTACCTAAACCAAATACATACATTTTCCAGATCTGACTTTGAATAATCCTCCAAACAATTGCCCACGCTGAATTTCATGAGATCCATGATATTCGACAGGCAAATTTCGTAAAGTGTTTTTGGTTTTTTTGAAAAGATCGATTTTATTATTATTGAAAGGTTATTCATTATTTTTATGAGCTGATAATAATTCAAAAGAAACAAATGGTACTTATGACACCACGGACTATTGAATAAATTCAATTAAGTGTCACTTTTGATAACTTTTAAAAAAAGATTTGATAACCTTTTCCAAGGAGATCGGTAATTTTTCCATCAATACAAGCCGTCCAGACAATAACGAAGCCAGCAAAGGAAATTAGCCTAATCATAGGACCTTTCTCAAGTGAGGAACCGTCATAGATTTGATTTCTTTAAATTTTTTTCTTGTTTGGAAACTGGTGGCCGAAAGGGTACCTAATTGAATGGTGCAATTCAATAACAGAAGATTGTTTTCAAAAAGATATTTTTCAGATGTCTAAAGTGTTACGAACATAAACGTACATTTTATCATTAAACGTAAATAATTAATTTCTTATCATACTCATCTAACATTAGCAATTATCGATATAATTAATTTCAATCACTAGGACACATAAAGTATCATAAAATACTTGAAGAGAATGACTAACTTAATACGAAACTTCATGAGCGTTAGCTGTCATTATTTACTACGAGGACGTGTACAAAGAAGATCGAAACTTGCTTCGGGACAGCTAACCTGTTAAGCAAACACCTCCAACGAGACTTCAGCAAACCATAGCATCGCTCAATACAGTTCCTGGCTTGCACATGGCGCGATGTATACATCTCTTCTCGAGACCCAGGTGCAGCATTTAAAATAGGTGTCATCAGCCAGGGTCGCTGCGGATAACCAGAATCACCTGAAACCAATCAAAAAACACCATAACTGGTTTTTATGATAGATAGCCTTACTTGTACCAAATTAAATAATAATACTTAGCTAGTTTTAGTTTAGACTATTAATATTGTGGTTAATCTTACGGTTTACTTAAGTTTACATAAACAGAGTCTTGTGCACAACTAACTCATTGTAAAATTAACATTTTTGTTGTCTTACCCAGTAACCAAACATGTTCCCCACGTTCATGAAGTTCACGCATGTATGGCTCAACTTTAGTGGCAGACCATATATAAGAGTCATGTGCAGCTCCACCAAACTTAGAATTAACATTTGTTATTTCCAAGTTGTGGTTGGATACCTGTAAACAGATTATTATTTAACACTAAAGAAAAGATTTCCTTTCCAATGCTCTATAGAATGTGAATTTATTCACCATTTTAATCACATATTATCTCTCTTTCAATGGGATAGTACTTACCATTTGAACATTTAACCCGGCGTCATTGTGGTAGAAAACAGTTACGCGAACGTTGAGGTGGGTCAATATTACCCATATATTTTATAGATGGTATTTCCATACTTTTTAAGTAAATTAGTAACCTGTGTTATTATTTTAGTATTAGGTTATTCTGGTTTTGATAATAAATAATAAAAATAATAATTAACCAACGTTTTATTAAATTTAATCAACTTTTACATAAACTCTTAAAAATAGGAACAAAATAGAGACCTCTTAGGTTTTCATGACATTACTACACTAATAACCAGTCTTTTTGGTTACATATGGCACTTTTATAAACTTAAGTCTAATATCTTAGGAAAACAGTATAACGAAGCTAATTAGAATCTTCGTTGTAAATGCAATCACTACAGAAAGATATGATGTGTTCAGGACAAATAAATTTTTGGCAAGCTTGACAAGTATGTTTTGTTTTACGATCTTTTTTTGCAGGACACACTTGACATTTTTTGCGGGCATTGCGTATCTTTGCAGGTGGCTCCTCTGATGATTCACCAACAAATTCCCTGATTCTTTTGCGCATTTCTCGTGGCAAGCGATTCACATTCTGGCGGATTTTCAAATGCTCACTGACTAGAGCAAGACCTAAGTTTTTCAAAAAATGACGTCGCTTCTCGCTTGGTTTGTTATTATTTATGCGATGTATTATAAGACCATTAATTCCTGACATGTTCAACATGGCATAAAAAATTGTCAGGGGCCACCTTTTGGAGTTACGACTCACATCATATGTGGCGGAAAGCTCATCAGCGACATCAACCCCACATTTCGTTTTATTGTAAAAGGTGTTGATTTCGGGCTTTCGCTTTTCTCCGCTTGCATCGTCAATTTTATTATCATGGTGAAGACTTGACATCAGCAATACCACCTTATTTTTTTTTGGTACATGAGATACAAGAGTAATATCTTTTTGGAAACCAAATCGAGATGAAAACACGTCAACACCACGAGTTTTTGTGAATGCAGGAGGGATTTGTTTTTTGTTTTTACGCAGAGTACCAACCGACGTCAACTTGTGTTCATTGAGCAAATGCTGAACCAGATCATAACTGGTGAACCAATTATCAAACGTTAGATTACGGTTTGATTTTGTAATAGGTCCCACAATGCGATTCACAACATCAAATGGTTTATTACTTGCGGCAAACGGACCGGCAGGCTGTTTTCCGGGATATATTTCAAGATTCAAAATGTAGAAGTTCGTGGAATCTACTAATGCAATGATCTTGATGCCATATTTTGCAGGTTTTGATGGTATGTATTGGCGAAATTTGCACCGACCTCGAAAGGCTACCAGCATTTCATCAATAGTTAGACACTCACCTGGTGAATAAGTTGTTCTACAATTTTCAACGAAAGCTTCGAATTGTTCTCTGATTGGTGCTAGGTTATCTAACTGCTTCCTTTGCTCCCGGGTAGTGTCATCATCAAAGCACAGAGAGCTCTGTATGAAGTGAAAACGTTGTTCAGACATTACTAGCCTAAATATTTCAACACCTGTGCCATCGGAAACCCACAAATCACTAATATTCTGTCTTCCCGAGCGGTTAAGGCCAGCAATATACAAAAGACCAATAAATGCTTTGAATTCCTCCATGCTGCATTCTTTCATGTAGGTTTGTTTCGACAAGTCTTCACAAGATTCAATTTTTCGTTTGATGCGTACATTAGTGTATCTCAAAATGTTCTGCAATATCTCATTACTGAAAAACAAGCCCCAGCATTCCAACTCGGAAGTAGCAGACTTTGCTTCTTGTGTTACACCTGGCAATTGAGTAATTATATTTTCTGCCCTAGTTCTTACATTTTGTCGAAAAGGTGTCTTTAGCCATACTGTGCCATCTTTACCAAGATATCGTGACTGTGATACTGGATGGTCTTGTTGAGTCGACGACGCGCTGTTTGTGTTAGATTGCGTTTCTCTTATGATTTCGGAGAGCGGGATATCGTCATCACTATCCAAACTGTTATCCGAACATTCTTGCTCTGTATCACTTGCTTCACTGCGCACACTAACATGATCCTCTTCTTCCACTTCATAATCATTATCAGGTAAGTCGTCCTCCGAGTCAGACTCCTCTAAAACCGCTATGATGCGTTGATCTCGGTTCATAGTATTTTATAATAAGTACCTGTTGACAAACAAAAAACATTAAATTCAAAGCGACAAGCAAAAAATAAGGTTTGCAGACACCAAGAATTAATAAACAACAGTAAAAATCGATTACTTAAGAATGGCGCGTCATTGTTACTTCAATTGTGAGGATGGGTCATATTTACCTTTTTGGAAAATACACGCGTGTAGCTCCCAGCGCATTCGCCGCTGAACTGATTTTGCCTCCGAAACGTTTAGAGTACAGTATTGGCTCCAGCTACTGCCAAGAGCGGCAACGTCGCGCACGTACCCACAAAGATATAAACAATTATAAACAAGCCGGGTCATTTTGACCCAACCTCAATGACGCCGGGTTAACCCTTAAATGCATAACAACGCGTTTTCGCTTGGAAAAAATATATGTGCTACAAAAAGTGGTCTAGATAGTGGGACAAATAATAAAAAAAATCCAAAAAAATCTTGAAACCTTTATTTTACAAAAAAACTACATGTATCGTTTTCGATACAGTATGCATTATTTTACTATATTACTATTCTATATCTAACTAAATATTGGTAGACTCGTGAAATACGGTGTAGCAGTTTTTGGACTTTTTTGAGCACAAATGGACATTACATTTAGCACATTTTATTATGCTGAGTAAATGGCAAGAGGGCATCATACATCTGCTTCGAGTTTCTGTCCTTATCTGGCAGTGATCTGTTTTGTCCAGTCTGACTTCAAGTGGAGGCAATGTTTGACATGGTTTACCCTTCCGAATTTTAGGTGGTGGTCCTTCTGATGTGCTGGATGGGCTGCTGGTGCTTGGGCGGCCTCTGGTAGTAGTTGGAGCATACTTGCAAAGCGTGTCAGCCAGTTCAGACCTAAAGTTGGCAAGGTTCAGGATGTTTTTCGTTGGAACACCATTTTTAGACGCAACTTTTTTGTATAAGATCCAGGCGTTGATCACAGATAAATCAAGCAGATGATAGAAGATTCGCATGTACCACTTTCTGCTTTTCATTCGTATTTTATATCGCCCTAAAAAGGAGTCCATTAAATCAACGCCACCTATGTGAGCATTGTACTCCTTGATCAATTTGGGGCATGTTATGGCTATCCTCCTTTTCTCCTTTTTATCAAACCTTTCTATATTTTCCACAGGCTGTGCACCGACATATGTTGACGCTAAGACAACTTGTTTATTATCCTTCCAGCTGACGGTGGTCATGTCTACACCTTCAAAGTTTGTAACATATTCCTCATATGATCCTCGAGGTACTGAACTCTTCATTACGTCCTGCTTTGTTGGAAGCTTACATGATTTGCCCAAGCGGTTTCTTTGGATAGTTCCCAAGGTATGTAATCCTTCCTTAGCTAATACATACATCAAAGGCAAAGATGTGTAGTAGTTATCGAAATACACGATATGGTTTTGTTGTCTTGGAACCACTCTCAGGAGCCTCAGTACCGCTTGTCCCACTACTCCAACATCAGGTTCATTTGGTAATCTATCATCGGGCTCTTTTCCAGCATAAATTTGAAATCTGTAAGCAAATCCCATCAAATTGCAGAGCACAAATAGTTTGAAACCCCATTTGTGGGGTTTGTTGGGTAGGTACTGTTTGAGAAAGTGACCTATCTTGGTCGAGCACATTTGTTTCAAATAGATTAAAATACGCATGCGGCCTTTTAATAAACGACGTGTGAGAGTAAAACTCTTCGGTTAGTGGTGTAAAATTGTGGATGTTATAGGCTCCCGATCCACAACACCATTGTTTTCGAGACTTTTCTTCTTCAAACAAACGGGCATTACAGTTTGTACATGTAAAGGTGTCAAGAGTAAGCAACGATGTTTTTTTAAAGAATACAATTTTATTACGTTAAGTTCAGCGTCCCTCTTTTGACCTAATAAATTAGACGATCGACGTAGCGGTTCGTCTACATTGCGGCTTTTTTTATTATATTTGTCTGATGAGGCCTTATTTACGTCGGGGTTTTCCTTAGTATAACGATTTACTGCATCTCGATGTATGTGTGGGCTTGCTTTGTTATATTTTGAAACGGAATCGCGGTGTATTTGTAAATTTATTGTAGTATATTTTTTCACGGCATTTCTGTTGATTTCTGGATTTTTAATTTCGTATTTTGTAACAGCATCAAAATGTGCATTAACTTTTGTACGTTTGTTGCCTCGTTTTAATTTTTTGGGTCGACCTCGTTTTGTTGAAGCCACAGTGACTTCAACGTTATCCACGTTTATTTCTGAACATATATTTTGTCGAACAACAACTGGTTTTTTTATATCTTCCATATATTTTGTCACAACCACTGTTTTAGGATTCGATGTGAATTTTTTTTTATCATCTGTTTGCGCGGTTTCTGATTTAGTCGTGGTTGAGAAAGATGACGTTTTTCCTATCAAAGAATTGCTGTCAACGGGTGACAGCACTGCAGAGGTTAATTGAAATCCATGAAGTATTGATTGCGACTGTGGTGATTGACTATCGAAGTGGGATTGCGTGGTTTGATTGTCGGAGGTGTTAATCGTTATATCAGATTCCGCACGTGTTAAATGAAATTCACTGAGTATGGATTGAGATGGCGGTGATTGAACTATTGATTCTACTAATTGTTTTCTATCAAGCAAAGACTGCAATTGTGTTGATGGAATGGAGACTAAATCCTCGCAATTAGAATTAATAACGCGTAACCTGTGTAATTAATATTGACCACAGAAACAATTTCGTGCAAAAAGTAACTTTGCTAAGTCTCGTAAAGAATTGCATTTAAATAAACGTGCTACTCCGGATACTGGTTTAGGTATATTATTTTCATCGACCGCATGACTATTAAATAAATAGTAAACGTTATTAAAGCGCCAAAACGAAACCGTATAATCTTGTCCAGTAAATATAATACTATCCGACCTATCGTTATGTGCTGAGTTGAAAACCGATCTGCGTATCAGTAACTCTAAAGCTAATAATGATTGATTAATTTCTTGCGGATTATTGGGAAACAACCCATTATCGATCCAGTTGTCGTTCATGTTTTCAATTTTGGCCAAATTGTTTCCGACGCAAATCTCTGCAGCAGTGCCGTAACTAGCCTTTTATGCGCCCGGTGCGAGCTTTCAAAACTGCGCCCTTGAAAAATGCTCTAACCAGGCTCTGACAATAAAGTGGACAAATGTGCATAAAAATAAATCTATCTATTTTTTGTTTACGAAGGTATAGGTACTTAGTAGATTTCTTTAAGATAAAAATTGTTTATTCAAAAATATTTGCTCAAATACAGAAATGACACAAAGTACTCGATAGTAAAGACCCAAGGCTAAGGTAAACCGTAATCACAAGAAAAGGACAGCTACCTACTCAAAGATTTACTTTCCGCGCTTTTCTCATTGCGAAGTCCTTGATTACATTGTCATACGACAGGAGCCGTGCTATGTCGCGTTCAATCGACAAAATCGCTAGGCCAGACAATCTTTCTTGGCCCATCGTCGAGCGCAGGTACGTCTTTATGAATTTGAGCTTACTGAATGATCTCTCGCAGGAAGCTACAGTCACTGGCATCGTTAAAAATATCTTTATAGCGACTACTACATTGGGAAACATTTACTTTAAATCCAGTTCCACTATAGCTTTGAGAAGACCCATACTTGACTGACATTCACATTTATCAAATAATGTAGTCGCTTCAACTTGACTCTTCAAAGTTTCTATTTCGGCCCAAAATTCTGTGGCATTTATATCTGCAGAATATTTGATACTCAAATCAGCTGCATGTTTTTTTAGTTCTTCAACCGAATATGTAGTTATGTGTTTTACGGTCAAAAAACCGAAAGAGTGGTGTATGTCGCGTAGTTTTTCGAATCGCCATTTTAATTCAGAAATTATTGTATCTATTGCTTCATTTATCTGAATTTTGAAACTTTGTTGCTGAGTAATGTAGTAGCCGGCGTCTGAACTTTCACTTAAATCGTGTCTTTTTACTCGCTTTCGTCGCTTTTCAGGAAAATTGTCTTCAATGTCACATTGTTCACAAATTCTTTTTGCCTTTTCGAAAACAATGTCCACAGTGTCGCGAATATTCTGAATCTGGCTTGTTAATCCCTTGATTAATTCAGAGGCTTTGTCGATAGTAATGGTTTTAGACTGTAGAGCTACATTCACTCTGTCAACAGATTCCAAAATTTGATCCCAAATTTGCAGAGTACATATGAATTTATAATTAATTAGGTCCATTATACTTTTAGCTGTAGCGATTGTTTCCGCATTATAATCATTGGTAGTTAGAATCTTTAGCACACACCTGATTTGGGGTATTTGCGTGTTCAAAGCTTTGACGGCCCTAGCTTTAGAGGCCCATCTAGTGTCGGCGTATTTTTTCAATGAAATATTTAAGTGTTTCATTAAAGTTTCCCATCTGACCGTTGAACTCGAAAAAAACACAAATATTTTCTGGATCAATCCAAAAAATGTGATCATGTCAGGTGTCACCCTAGCAGCGTGTACGCCAGATAAATTCAAAGAATGCGCTGCGCACGGCACGTAATCAGCATTTTCATTAATTTGTTTTATTTTGGCTTGGACTCCGTTATATTTACCGGCCATATTACTACCATTGTCGTAGCCTTGGCCACGAAGATCTTGAATATTCAATCCATCAACTTCTAATTTCTCTAAAATCTCTTTCGACAATCCCTCGCCCGATTTTTCATGAGACTGGATGAAATCTATGAATCGTTCTTCGATTGTAACTTTCTGCTCGGATACTTTTACGAATCTCAATATTTGTGACATCTGTTCTTGATGCGATACGTCTGGCGTACAATCAAAAAGTATGGAAAAGTATTTTGCCGCACGAACGTCGTCTAAAATTTGTTTTTTGACCTCAGAGGCAAGAATATCTACAAGCTCGTTTTGAATATAAGGCGTAAAATATGAAATATTTCCTTTATTAAGCGATTCGATGTGCGCTCTAAGTTCAGGATCGAATTTTGAAATCATATCCACGGCACTTTAGAAAACTCCAGATCCTGATTCTCCAATATGCTCATGAGAGCCTCTGAGGGGTAAATTATTTTCCGCGCAAAACAAAATTATGCTAGTACACACTTTTAAAATATGTCTCCACTTATTTGTTTCTTGATCAATAGCCTTTTGTAAGGATGCATCTATTGTGGTCTTACTTTTTATTTGCTGTTCAAGCATTTTCCACTTAATACAATTTTCTCTATGAAATGTAGAGTTTTCGTGCTCAGGAATACGTGGACTTACATAAATGACGCCAATCATTAAATCCTTTTTGTGCATCAGCCAGTGCCGGCATTATTTGCTTAGTCGAGGAAGAACCGAAAAGTATACATGGGAAACAAAATATTGCATCTCTTTTTTTACTGTAAATCAACCAAGGCCTTGGTACCATCTCGCCATTGCTCATCTTTTTTGTAAACCAATGCATATGAAATTTTCGTCCTGCGTCTTCAGTTGAAGAAATATTTTGACTACCTTTTCTTTGATCAGGACCTTTCTCAACAAGGAAACAACGAATGTGGTCAGTTAATGGTAACCATGAAACAGGATCGTTTATGTCTAACTGGATCTTATCAGTTGCAGTTGCTTCTTTAATTTGAATTTCAGAACTTGGACTAGTGGTGATGGGCAAGGTCAAGTCTTGCTGGAATGGGCTGACTGGGCTGTCTTCTTTATATTCTATCTTTAAATTGTTTCCAGATCTAGTTCCAGACATACCAGGGTGGGCCAAAACGTCATTATTGGACACATCTTCCTGACTGTTTTCTGGTTGTGTGACTGTCCACTTTCGTAACGTATTTCCCATTTTTTTTGCTTCTATCTCTCTCACGCGTTTTCTCTTACGAAATTCAGAACCGGATGGACGTTTTTGAGACATGTTGTTTGTTATAGCATGCGTGCTTAGCTTACGGTAGCCGGCAGGTAATATTTCTGAAAGAAGAATCGCTAATCAGGCCTAGTCTAGTATATACGAGTAGTTCGGAACTCAACACAAGTACCTGTCTATATGTATACTTGTGTGTCGAACCGAACTCGAGCATAAAAATGGTCAACATAAAAATGCCACCTAAAAATACCTACTTAGGAAAGTAATAACACTTAATAATAATATAAAGTAATAACATTTACAAGTCATAAATATTTATTGATATTATCAGCGTATTAAATGTCCTACTGCTGGGCACAGGCCGCTCCTACTTACTCCCACCGACCTTAAAATATTTTCAGTTAATTTCACTATTAACGTAAAAATTTTAACCGAAAAAATATACTTATATACAACTTTCTTTGTAAAACTTTTAAATACAATTTTCTAACTTACCCAAACGAGTTTATCAACGAACAACAAATCAACAATAAACTTATTCACTCTCACACACAATTTTACTTTAAACTAATGAAATTTTATACAAATAATGACCATGGTTGAGAAGCAACACAATCAATCCGAGTGCCCCCGGCCGGCTATCTGAATGCGTGATTCTCGATGTATCGGGGAATCCCCGAACATTGGGTGGGACGGCGCGGCAGAATGGAACGTTTGTGAATCGTTTAGTTTTGTAAGTCATCCTTTTCACTCTTGTCGAACGATGAATTTTCTATCTATCTCTCGCACGCTAGTGCGTCAGTAACGCCGCACGTAGTTAATGAATAAAATCAAAGATAAAGGGAGGACCAATGAATGTGGCTGACAGCAATGACAGCGTAACGTGAACTATATGTACATCTCCTCAGCTAGATTGACAGATTTGCTTAGAACTTCTAAGTTAGAAGTGGCGCCCTCCAAATGCATATAGACAGAAATTGTCTCATAGTTACGGTATAGGTACTTTTGTTTGTGTATGTAATATTGCGAGCAAGACAAGGTGGATTTATATTTGTCTGATGTGTTGTGACGTGACGCGTCAGAACTGTATCGGTTCCATACATAAGCCATCACAACACAACACGTTACGCAGTAGTGTGAACGTTACCATCCTACTAATATTATAAACGCGAAAGTTTGTATGGATGGATAGATGGATGTTTGTTACTCTTTCACGCAAAAACTACTGAATGGATTTTAATGAAACTTTACAATAATATAGCTTATACATCAGAATAACACATAGGCTACAATTTATAAACATATTGTTCGAAATACTAATCCTGCGCAGACGAAGTCGCGGGCACCAGCTAGTACTAAATGTATGAAACCGATACCGTTCTGACGCGTCACGTCACGACACATCAGACAAATATAAAACCACCTTTACAAGTGTTGTTGTTTCAAGATCGCTTGAAAAACGCCATATAGATATACATAGATAGTACAGAGGGCGCGTCTACACCATATTCGCAATAAAACAAAATGTACCTACATGTTTGTTTCGTGTCTTATTTTATCAAACGCACTTAATATTTTTTGTTTAAGTGAGTCTCTACTTGTGGCTTCATGAGTGTAAACCAGCCGTTTTACCTCCGACCACAAAAAAAAGTTTAGTGGAGTTAAATCGGGCCTTCTGGCTGGCCATGCTACTGGACCACCTCTCCCAATCCACCTTTCACTAAATTCATCATCCAAGTACAAGTACGCACGTACTTGAGCCGCGTATTGCGCAGGGCAACCATCATGCTGGTAGTAAAGTTCACGTAAAAAAGCTAGGGGAACGCCTTCCAGTAGCTCTGGTATTGTTGTTATCAGCATGTCCAAGTAGGTAGCACTTCATTGATAATGCCGGCCCATAAATTTACACTGAATCTAATTTGGTGGGAGTGTTCCTTAATCAGATGTGGGTTGTTAAACGCCCAATAATGTTCATTGTGAATGTTAAACATGCCTACGCGCGTAAAGGTAGACTCGTCCGTCCACAGAATGTTCACTTCAGGATTATTTAATAACCACATACAAAGAGAAATACGTTCTTGAGGGTCAGCGTCAAGGAGTGCTTGCGTGCGACGAAAATGGAATGGGTGTTTTTCCAATCGGTTCAGCAGGCGCCATACGTAGGATTTACTGACATTAAATCGCCTTGCTGCATCTCTGATACTATTCCGTGGCTTGTGTTCGAAATACTCAAGTATTCGTTCTTCGAATGCAGCTGTGTATTGAGGACGAATACCGCGTCCTTGGGCATGATTCGGCACTGTGAACTGGCCGTAATCTTAACAGTCGCTGTGTAGCTGCCAGTATTGTAGCAGCCCTGGGAATTTGCGGGCTCAAAATCCCTTGCCTTCGCAGCGCCGCTAAATGACTTGGTTCAGCGTACAGGCGCCTAGCTTCCGCCAGATTGTCTCCAGCAATTGCGTAAAAACGCACCATATCTAACCACTCAACATTTGAATAGTTTGTAGCACTCATTTTCACTTCGATGCACGTGGAGCCGTGCCATGCAGAGCGGCATACGTTCGGCGCGGAAAACGGTAAGCGTGGCACTGGCTGGTCGGCCGTCGAATGCGCTCTGCGGGACCTCCCGCCCCGCGCCCCTGGTCTGAACCCCGCTGTCCGGAGCCGATTTGAGCTAGTGGTGTGCGCGTACGTCGCTAGTTGCTATGTTGCTGTGTGCTATGTCATGGTTAATGTTTGAGCAACTTAAGACTTATTTGAAAACACCTAGATTTTTTTTTTAATAACGGATTTATTGCTATATACCGGTAGTATATGATGGTCTGAACAACGTTTGTTCTAAGAAAACAGTGATTTAAAGGACACCGTGTATATATTTTATATTCACGAAGCGGACATGGGAAAATATCAGATGTATAGACACACAACCACCCACTACCACGTCAACCATAACTTCCGGTGAAAATCTGCAGAACACACAATTTACTCGCTACTACTACAGAAACATTAGACTTTAATTTTGGTGACAGCTCCGTTATTTAAATATGAGGCAGATAAATAAATAATTTGGTTGCTTAATTACCATGATTTTTATTTACCTTAACGTAATCACTGAGGGCGTCTATAATTGCATCACATGTTTCTGGAACTATAGTTGATATAACTATAGATTATTTCGATACTCTAAAAAGATATTGAAGACTGCTATAGGAGTCTCCTGTTGACAAATATCTCAATGTTAGCAGCACTCTTTCGGATACAGGTATTGCTTCTCTGTAGTTAGTGTCACATTTTTGTATTTTCACAGCCACTAAGGAGCACAAATATTCAATGTCTCCCGCAGACATGCGTGTAAAATTTGAGAGTGAATGGTCGGTTGTTAGTTCCTTTAAAAAACTGTTACCGTATTGGTTTCGGTTTTGGTACAATTTTTTAATGATACTCGTATATCCAGACAAAATAAGCGCCGTAGCAGCTAATAATACGTGGTTTTCCCACGTTATACGGAGAGAAACTGAATGCTCAAACCAGCTCACCTTGGCTTGCGAGCTCGGCTCAGAACTTTTCACAAATTAGCTCGGGTGCCACGGCTCGCGAGCAGGAAGTCTGAGCGCGGCTCGCAAGCCTCGCTCAGCCGGTCTGGACGCGGCTAATGTCGGTTAGACGCAGATTCACCACTGTCCAATGTGAGATGCAAAGTCACCACTGTCATGTCATTTTACTGGGTTTTTATAAAATAGAATGCATATTGATTTCAATTTAAAATGTCTTCCCAGGCATTAAAAACAAGCATTGCCATAGACAATTGAATATAATGTTGCTATGCTAAAGATTCTGTGAATGACCTATACTTCAAAAAACATAGCTCAAAAAACATAGAGATCACTCTGCGACATTTGTTAAACTGACATTCCTAGGGTTGTTATGATACAGAAAAAAATATCGAGTAATTATCGATAGAAGCTTTGCAGTAAGACCAATTGTTGGACTTTTCATATTTCATTTTTATTTATTTCAAACCATAGGGACTTATAGAACACTTAGTTACGTCAACTTCATGTTTTGCACGTTTTGAGGGCTCCAACAACCTGTAACGACTGCCATTAGATATTCGTATGGCATCCGGGACCGACGCGACGGCTTAACGTGCTTTCCGAGGCACGACCAGACCAGTGCAAAAACCCATATTCATGCATACAAATATTTGCACTGAGCGAGGATCGAACCCGCGACCTCCTGCGCAGCAGTCGTGTTCACTACCGCTTCGCCACGAAGGCTGTCTGCCATAATTATAGGGTACATCGTGGTACAATGAACCAGGTAAATTTTAGAAGACAGTAACTTCAAGTTTATTTGGTGCTCGGGGTCGATTTTACGCTATTTGTTAAAGAATTTATCTGTCTTTTATTTTGCATTTAAATTTCATTACATTTTTCATACATCTAGAAGGTACAAAAGAAAACAAAAAAAAAATAGATTTGGTTCACTGTGTACTTTTGGGTGTACTTATTGAACCAGGGTATTTTCTACATTGAACCACCCTATTTTGGGCACCATAAATATTTTATTATATGTATTATATAGGACACTAAATAACAAAACATAGTTTTATGATTATTTTTATTATGATTTATGTTTAGTTAACATAAATTGACAATTTTATCTGAAACTGATCAGTTCTAACTAATCAGGTTTAATTAACATTTAACTTGCACAAAATATGAACATGTACTAGAAAGCTACTCAAAATCACGAAAAAGAGATCAACATTTTTATTTATTATTAACCTTAATCAACATCAATCTGTTTTTAATATTATTCTTAAGAAATTACACTTTGGTGCAAAAAAAAACCTCACCTAGGTTAACTTACTATGTTCAGTCAATGTTAGAGTAGATTGCCATAGGAGATTGCCATTGGACATAATATTTTGAATTTAAGTTATTCAAATTAGTCGCTAAATAGTCTGACTTGTGTCAAGACTCAGTGGAACTAACATAACTTCTTACAATTCTTTTGTTTTAAATTATTATCACAGGAAATTACTTGCCTTAATTAGAGCATTATTATAGAACAACTAGAAAACTATTAAAATCTTTAAGAAATCATCAAATCTTTATCAACATTATGATATTTATCATCTTGTACTCATTTTCACTAACGCAAATTTATCGTTGGCGCAACACGAACTGGAAAACTGAAGGTAGAACTACAGTTTTTTGTGCCATTGATTTTTGGTGGTGGAAAAATCAAGTTTATAGCAACATAACGACGCAACGTAGGGTATGCTATTTTGCATTCCTTTGCGGCTGTCCTAATGCTTATTCCATGTCGGTGCAGTTTCAATGCTTTAAGCATAGTCCCAGCTGGATGGTTGCCTTTTTTTCTCGGTACAACTTTAATTCGCGCCATACTGAAAAAAGTAGATAAGTAAAAGTTGTTGAAAGATCTGCCAGAAAACTTACAATAAACTTTGAAGCTAAATCCCGTCAGTAAAAATATTTGACATTATTGTGCACGGAAGTGTAATTATTGGTTAGGTACTTGAAAAATAGGTTACATATTACACAAAGGTCACCTGAAAGATAATGCTATCTAGCATTAAAATCGCCTATGTACATTTTTTTTGTGCAATAAAGATTTTTTCATTCATTCATAGAAGAATAGGTAGTACAGAATAAACCAGGTTCAATGTGAACTACCCGATATGGTTCAATGAGAGACAGCACATGCTTTGTACTAACCTCAAATTTTCAACGGTTCATTCTCGGCATTCCAAGCTCAAGTACGCTCTATAAAAAAGGTAAATATATGCATAATCAATGGTGGTAATCATGAAAATCTATCTTTTATAGAATTCACACTAAAAATCAAAGAAACCAGCAGAAAAAACTTACTTTTTGGTTCACTTTTTAACAAAATGCTTCTCACACAAACGTCTTTTGCAAGCGCGCCGTACAAACTGGTGTGCGGTGAGGGGACACAGGTGCCTACTATAAGCAAGCATAAACACGAATAGGCAACACCTCATTTCGTAGAAATAGCGATGGTTCACTGTGGCTGCCTGGTTCAATGCTAGACTACCGACCCTATGTATATTGGATTATATTATAATTTGGGTAATAAAATGAAACGAATATCTTAATACATACATTTATTTATTCCAAAGGAGTATACCTCAAATCAATATCCGAAACACTTTCAGAATCGCTAGAGCAATCTTGTAAATTTATAATGAATGTTCGCAAATATTATCAAATCGAACGTCCCGCTCCCAATCTTCTTCCATTAATTTTCTGCATTTGGTAACTACCTTTTTCCAATCTTCTACAGATACATTTTCAACCGCAGTGTTTAGTAACTGCTACATTTTATTTGCCGTGAAAGGCAGTGTTGTGTTATGTCTAGCAGCGTAACCTTGAAAGAAAAACATATTTTAATATCATAAATTATACATGAGTTAATACATAAAGAATCTGTCTAACTGAAATTCGAGCAAACAAACCTTTTACTTGGGCCCAGATAAGCTCAATCGGATTATACTGGCAGTGATATGGAGGCAGTCTTATGACGTTATGACCCTTTTCTTGGGCTATGTCATCTAAGACATACGTTGGTGTGCTGGGTTTGTGCAGACCAACGAGTCTCAATAATTCGTTTTTAAGCATTGTTTCATTAGCCGGATCCACACCGGACGATCCAAGCTGTATCAGCGATCGCGCGATCCGCGATCCTGGATCACGGAGCGTGGATCGTGGATCGTATTAGGCCGATCCAGTTTGTTGAACTGCGATCCTGAACCTACGCTCCAAGCGATCCATAGGCGATCCGTGATTCAGTCGAACTCTTGCTTGAGATGGAGTCACACGTGCAGTGGCGGCGTCGAATTGCCGTGGCAGCAGTAACCTATATTTTGCTTAAGTATTTGCGCAAAAAATCACAAAAAATAAAAAGACGGATCTGGATAAAAACAATATACAAAAATCGCTTAAAATCTGGCACTCAGCTTTATGAAGAGTTAGTGTCAGATAAAGCTGAACACAATTTTGCAAGAATGAATGTTAATAAATTTGAGACATTGTGTTCGTTACTGAACAACAAGCTAAGAAAGAACGATACAAATTATAGAGATGCCATTACTGTGAAGGAAAGATTACTACTTACATTGAGATTTTTAGCGACTGGAGATTCGTACGTCAGTTTGCAGTATCTCTTCCGCATTTCTAAACAGTCTATATCGAAAATTATTCCCGAAGTTTGTGAAGCAATCATTGACTTGTTAAAGGATTATGTGAAGGTAAGTAAAACCATACTTTATTATTCAATGAAAAAGTAGTGTATTGTAATTATAGTTTAAGAAGTAACATGTTTACAATTAATCAACATTATCTGAAAACATGAGAAAACAAGAAAGAATAGGTAGGTACTTATTTAATTCGGTGGTGACTGTGGAACTGAGTAATCCCGAGGTTGTTGAGACTGGGACTGCGATGAAGTTGAGGTCAGATGAGCAGATGGTGATGCCTGTGGAGGTGGAACTGGAGTGTGCAATGAAATTGAGGCCAATTGTGATGCCTGTGGAGGTGGAACTGGAGTGTGCAATGAAGTTGAGGCCAATTGTGATGCCTGTGGAGGTGAAACTGGAGTGTGCGATGAAGTGGAGGCTGAAGGTGTGCTAGGATATGAATGAGTGTAATATCCATAATTGCTATATCTTCCTGTGTCAGCTTCAAAAATAACTTGGGATATAGCATTTTTGACATAAGCTAATGTTACTGCATCATATTTCCGCAATTCAGTAGATATATACTGCCCGAAAGTAATGTAAGAATCTGTGTCTGGTTGTGGTGGCTGTGCACATTGTTGCAGAAGTTGGAAAGCTTCTGAAAGAGTATCATCTGATATGTCATCTGCATTATTAAAAGTAGTTTTCTTCCTTTTTTTTGTTCGATTGCGTGTTGTTTGGACATTGGATTGTACACTTTGATCATTCTGCTCTCTACTCAAATCTGTGTGTTGGTTGGCTCTTTCCGGTTGTGTGTCACTACTAACAATGTTACTGTTCTCGTTTTCGCTCACTGTAACATTTACTTCCCGTTCAGTCGTATTAGTTTCTTCCTGTAACAACATTATTATTATTACTACTTATTTTTATTTTCAACTTTTTATTATTAAGGATTATTATTTTCAGGTGCCATCTACTGAAGAAGAGTGGCGTACAATTTCTCAGCAATTCGAGGATAAATGGAATTTCCCACACGTGATAGGAGCGATGGACGGCAAACATGTTGTTTTGCAATCGCCTTTTAATAGTGGCAACGACTTTGATAATTACAAATTATTTCCTAGTATTGTTCTTTTTGCATTAGTAGATGCAAATTATAAGTTCCTGTATGTGAATGTTGGGACTAAAGGCAGAATATCAGATGGAGGCGTGTTCAAAAGCACAAATTTATATAAAAAACTTGAAAAAAAAGAACTAAACATTCCATCCCCGGAAATATTACAAGTTCCCTATAAAATTGAGGTACCCTATTGTATACTAGGTGATAAAGCTTTTCAGCTGAATGATTATACAATGAAACCATATGATGGTACTCGGGAAAGGGGTTCGTGTGAAAGAATTTTCAACTACCGACTGTCCAGAGCACGTAGAGTAGTAGAAAATGCATTTGGAGTACTTAGTTCTGTCTATAGAGTTCTGCGTAAACCTATGCTTTTGGAACCAGAAACTGCGACTAAAGTCGTGCTGGCAACGGTTCATCTATATAACTACTTACGCAGTAATTCTAACTTTACATCGCCAGGAACGTTTGATATGGTCCAGGAAAATGGAGATGTAATACTTGGAAGCTGGCAAAATGAACCGCCATCACAATCACTACAGCCGATGGCCGTCATACCAAGAAGACCAACAGAAAATGCCCATACAATACGGTCCCACTTAGCAAGACACTTTGTCACAAACCATACAATAATTTGGCAAAATGAATATCAGTAAACTTGACTCACGTTTTCCAAAGTATCTCGAGTGGTTCCGGGTTCATTTTTATCCGCCATAAAGTCGAAGTCATCATACGCAAACCACTTTGATTTATACGTATCTTGGGCACCTAAAATAAACAAGTAATTAATTAAATAAAGGTTTTTTTTAACATACTTAATTAAAAACAACAACAAAATTAAAATTTATATAAAAACTAGCTCGAATTCGCTCGAGCTCGATGGAACGAGCGAGACAGAGAGCGGCGCTGCAATGCGCGCAAGCGAGATCGCAATATAATCTCGCTTGTTCCCTTGAGCTCGAGCGTTTTAGACAATTGCTACACGGTTGCGGTATTCAAGTGTCGTGCACTCAAGGTCATTCCGGACTGTTCTAGTATGCAGGTAAGTATGAGAAGATTACTTACCTGATCCAGTTATAAGGCTTTGTTTCTCTCTAAATTTTTCCCTCTTCTCCTCTGTAGCCTCCCGCCAGAGACCGCATTTTTTTCTTTAGGTCTTCTATTGGTTTGTTCTCCATTTCGCGAGAAATCTGACGCCAAGCATCGTCTCTTACACCTCTATTGGTAAAATTAACATCTTTTGGGTCCCATAAACATTTAAGTTCCTTATAAAGCGATATCAGACGGCGACTTTGCGAGATATCCATGGTGACAAGGATCGCGCGAACCACACACAACCGTCTACACCGCGCGCGGCACGCAACTGAGGCACTTTTGAGGCTGGCAAAAAACCGACAACACTCGGATCAGGCGCAGCAGGGATCGCGCGCTCTAAAGGTAGCCATTGACGATGCATCCATTTAGAAGATTTCCAAATGGACGCATTCCCAATGGATATACTCCAAATTATGGGCACATTGACTGACTTCCATTTGGACGTACGCGCCGCCGCCACTTCGAATATTGCACGCTATCAAGTAACACGTACGGAACAAAACAATGGATTTTTTAACGGTGGCAACAGCAGTGTGCATTTCGATAAAAATACAGAAAAGACGTAGGAGAAAATGGATGAAAGGGTGGTTGGAAAAAAGAAGTACATTAACACATACCAACTTATTGTCTGAATTATCATTAGAACCCAGCGATTGGAGAAATTACTTGAGGATAGACGAACAGACTTATTTCAAATTACTGCAACTTGTGACACCAATAATAAAAAAACAAGATACTAACATGAGACAAGCTATAAGTCCCCATGAGAGGCTATGTGCTACACTTCGCTTTTTAGCTTCAGGAATGACGTATGAAAATCTGAAATTTTCAACAGTAATTTCTGCACAACGCCTAGGAGTTATTATTCCTGAAACTTGTAAGGCAATAATAACTGTTTTGAAAGATTATATGAAGGTAAGTAAATGATACAATTTGTATTCAGTTTTTATTATATAAGTGTATTAAAGTAAGTAAATTATAACTTCACTCTGCAACATCAGTTATTATTATATTATTAGTGTTTTCTGGTGTTTCGCCTATAGCGGCAACAAATGCGTCATATAATATATTATGGTCACTTGTACTCTGTGTTATTTGTGAATTTCGTAGCTGATGTAACGAATTGTTGGAATTGAATTGTTGAATAATCGAATCATCGCGGTTTTGAGTTGGTGGTCTGAAAAGTACTTGTGAATTATGTACAATGCGCGAGTCCACGGTCAAATTGTTAGTTTCAGCCATAAATACCGCATCGTTAATTATTTTTTGGCAGTATATAGCCATCATAGTCGGCAAATTTCTTAACTTTTCCGCAATATGTTCTCCAAACGCATCGTATTCCAGTTTCGCCCGTTGAGGTGGAGTGGGTTCGTCCATTTTCTTAGCAATTTTTTCTAGAATATCATTCGCTTGGGCCTTGGTTTTTCGTGATTGATATCTTGATGATGAAGCCGTACTACTTTGTGATAGTGGAGATTGCACATTGGTTGATGCTGTGTCTTCACTTTCATCGTTGCTGACCTGTAAAACATTTTTTTTTGTTACAGATGCCAGATACTGAAGAAAAATGGAGGAAAATAGCAAAGGACTTTGAAGAAAGATGGCAGTTTCCTAATTGTTTAGGGGCTATTGATGGAAAGCATGTACGGATTATACCCCCTCCTGGCAGTGGTTCATATTTTTGGAATTACAAGAATTTCAATAGCATTGTGCTTATGGCGTGTGCAAATGCCAACTATGAATTTATATGGTGTGAAGTTGGTACAAATGGCCGAGTTTCAGATGGAGGCACCATTCAGAATACGCTTTTTTACAAAAAATTGCAAACAAAGGAGCTGAACATCCCTAATGATGATAGTTGTCAAAACAGCAATACTAAATTGCCCTTTGTATTTGTAGGGGATGAAGCGTTTGCCCTCAGAACTGATTTTATGAAGCCTTTTAGTAGAGCGGCTCTGACCACAGAAAGAAAAATTTTCAATTATAGGTTGTCAAGAGCTAGGCGAATAATAGAAAATGTATTCGGTATAATGTCAAACCGATTCAGAATCTTCCATTCTGCTATAAACTTAAGTTTGGACAGAATAGATCTAGTGGTTTTAACATGCTGTCTCCTTCACAATTTTCTTCGTAAATCAAACTGCCCTTATGCAACAGACAATGCATTCGATATTGATAGTGATGAAACTACTGCTACCATCGGGCTCACTCCATTAAATGTTACAAATAGAAATGCCAGCACTAATGCAAAAAATGTAAGAGAAGCCTTCGTACAATATTTTAACGGGGAAGGCAGTGTTACTTGGCAATATGATAAAATAGCATAGTAACGTAAGTTCTGTATGTATGTACCTCAGCATCTTCAAACGGCATGTCATCAAGGATTGAATTTACTGATCTCGAGGGCCTTGGTACATCCACATCTGCCAAGAAGAGCAATTCGCTGTAGTACCACAGCTTAGGGACATGAATATCTGCTGTTCCTGCACCAGATCTGCTGGACGTTTTAACCTGTAACGCAATACAAAGTTGATTCGAATATAATAATTAAGCACCTAGTTCTCGCAGAACATAGTTATACTAAAATATATACATATTCGTAGAACCAAATAAATGAATGGGAATACTAAATATATGTACTTTCATTTGTCTCTCAGATATCTCTTAGAACAGGACACTGCCTATCATCATCATCAACAGCCCATAACAGTCCACTGTTGGACATGAGCCTCTCCCGTAGGAGGATTTTGCCGTAATCTCCACGCTTGGCAGGCGGGTTGGAGATCGCAGTAAAGGAAGACAAACAGATAACGCTGCTGCTCGTTTTCTGTTCTATGGAGGCTTTAGGTGTTCCGCCTCAGACATCAGTCGCCTTGTACGACACCCAGTCTTTGTAATGGGTTGGTGCTATTCTACTCTGCCTATAGAAAGTAAATATAAATACTAAAGTGAAATAGGTTACTATAATGAACAGAATAAAATAAATACCTTATTTAATTCCTTTTTAAAACAATTTCTCATAGAGGTTATCTTTTTTTTAACGGTATCTAAGTTGGCGTCAGGGTCCTTTGTTTTAAACAATGCCAACAAATCATTCATTGCTGCATTTCTCTTTTCCCTGTTGTGATAATCAGTATGTTTCACTTGCCATAAACATGGGTGCGATTTATATTTTTCAATTACTTCTAAAACAAAGTCACGGGCAGACGTAGACATAATTACAACACATGTATCCGCCGTCAACACAAAGCATAAACTGAGACGAAAATCACAAAAAAATGGACGCGGTTTTGCCCATTCACGGACAATCCGGACGGCTTCCAAATGGCGTGGCGCTCGTTTTTGACATTGACAGTCGGCCGTGGATGACGTCCATTTGGATTGGATGCATGGATTTCAATCCGTTTGGAAATCCAAAGCTGGAAGATATCCATTTAATTGGCATACGTTTAGCACATTCACGAAACGATTTTGGAAGACGTCCACTCCATTTGGATTGATGGACGTATCGTCAATGGCTACCTTAATACCTGCGCATGGATCGCGCGCGGCACGTCCACACCGCCCGCACATTTGGATCGCGCTCCTGCCGCGCGCGATTGGAGCGCTATGGATCGTCCGGTGTGGACCCGGCTATTAGCCTCTATTCCTTTTTCTTGAAGCCATGTAATTATTTCTAACTTCCTGTTTGCCGAAGTTGGTGGTTTGTGCTTTTGGACCGAGGGATATGGGGCTTTATCCATAATTATATAATGTGGCTCCTTCAAATTATCTAATAATTTTAAAAAGCACTCTTTAAATTTTTCAAAATTGATTTCTTCATGGTATTCATTGGTCTTCGTAGATTTGAATGCCAATAGGCAATTAGGCACAAAACCAGATGACTTCCCAGCATGAGTTATTATTATTCTTTGGTGGTCGATTGTGCCGTATCATCGGCCCAAGCTTTGGATACGGTATGATTGGCGTTTAGCCATGTCTCGTCTAGAACGACAACTTTGTCCCGATTTGTAATTTTTTTGCCTTTCCGGAAAAATTCACTCGAGCAAGAGCAATGTCGGTTCGTTCTATTATAATTTTTCTTTTGTCACTTTTTTTGTAGGAATATCCAATATTTTTCAAAATCTTCGATAGTGACGGCAAGCTTCCTTTAAACAAGTCTGCGTCTTTTAGGGACGCCGCCAGTTTTTTTAATATAGGTAATTCGCCCCGTGTATAATAACCATATACATGGTTGCGAATCGCAGCGGCGTCAAAGTCGTAGATTTTTGTGACAGGAGCAGCCTTTCTTCTTTTTTTATTTGGCGTTGAATGCTTTTTTCCTCGTCTTCAGTCAATACTGTGGTTGAAGATTCGCCATATTTTTTTTTACTGATGCGAATTACTGTCGCACGTCCAATGCCAAGAGCATCTGCAACTCTGTCACAAACTTTTGCCATGGGTATAGCGGTCCACCATATTGGTTTTCTCGCTCAAAATATTCACGCAAGCGAATAACGACGACTCACGACGACTGTTCAAAACAGTTTTCTTCGTTCTCTTTGGCATTATGCCAACAAACATCAAGAACAAACAATAACAACAAAGAAACTAACAATAATAAATAAACTTTCAAATGATAAATTAATTTTGAATTAAGTTTTATACAAAATATCGATAGTTTATAGTCTGTGGTCACGATGATTCATCGCTCATCACTATAATTAGCTCAGCATGCCCATAAAGTATGACATTGACTGGTACGTTTGTCCGTACTGTTAAATTCAGAACTTCATAAGCGCGATTTTACTGACAGCTGTCCCAGAGATCAAGCTATGTTTTTTCTAGTATAGATACAATTTATGGACAATGGCGGATTTGCTTTTATACCCCTCACATAACACATTTAAATTAGCTTCATAGACGAATTAAACAAGATAATCGTTGTACTACAATTCTAGTTTATAGTTATAATTAATCAACGCGTTACATCAAAAAAGATTCTTAGTAGAATCAAACAAGTAGTCGCATCTAATAACTGATTTATTATCGTAAAAAAGTGTCTCCCCCGCGCGTTTCCCGTCGGTTGCATGCTTTGCAAGTAAAAATACGCCCTTGCTATTACTTTCGCTTCGAAGACGACGACCGACGAACGCAGACACGCGCTGTTTCGTTTGAATGTTACTGTTGTGTTGTTTACTATGGTGGCACTGGCAGTTGTTGGTGACAGAAGCAAACCTATGGGAGACCGGGTACGTAACGATGGGTCGAAAGTAACGACTGTTCTATAGGTATATCAAATTCTCAAAACACCGCTTCGCTTCCGTCAAGTGATATTCGAGGGCGCGCCCCTCCCTTTTATTCATTCGCCGCACGCACTACGCGCTGCTTGGTTGTGTGAAATTCAGTCGATTAGCATAGTCCGTATCCTTAAATTCTTGAACCAATTGAATTTTATAGGCTTTTAGATGTAAGTCTTTCTTTAAAATCGAATGTAAAGACGATTTTTTGATGTTCAACGCTTGGCTTCGCTTTCGGATGGATAAAGACGGATTTATACGAACCGACGCCTCAACTTCTTAAATTGTTTCTTCATCGCGAACTGAACGAGGACGACCAGAGTTTTGAATTTTAACTGTCGCACCTGTATTCTCGAACATTCTGATCCATTTCCTAATGCTATCGTCACTTGGCGCGTGGCGTGTACGATATTCCGCACGATAGAGACGTTGAGCAGTCACTATGGAATCACCATTACGATAGTACGCTCGTACGCAAAATGCGCGATGCGTCCCCGAGTACTGTTCCATCGTGACTAAAACTCCACAAAATGGCGGACGCCACGAACCCCCCCCCCCCCCCCCCCGCTCCCTATAGACGCCCCGTTTCGAATATGGCGCGAAAACAAATACCCGATACTCTTTTTGGACAGCCTGTATATACATAATTGGCGACTGTAATATGCTGCCTGATCAGATATTTTAGGTAATACCTGATTTTTTTACCAATCAAAAGAAAACACAACTAAATCGCCCCATTTTTCTTTTAGCAGTCGATAAAATGCTCTGGCCTTCAACATTTGTACCCATTTCCCCGTCGTTAAATTTACTTTTTCAGTTGGATCTGTTGATCTTTTTATAAGTTCAAGTAGCTCATTGCACTTGGAACAAGTGTCTGTACGAGGGCTTCCAAATCCTAGATTGTAGTATGTGTTTAAAACTGATCTAAAGTAACATTCACGTACTTGGACTTCTTTGCTCTGAATATACATTCTCCTCCACATTTTCCATATGTTTAGAGTAAATGGCAAATATTTTCTCAAAACGGTAGATCTGCAATAATGTGACTCTAAGCACTTAAATGACTCTATAAAGCTTTTGACTTCTCTCAATTTATGGATATTTTTGGCCGATCTATGATCTCCACCCCTTTTTTCTTGAACTGTGGATCCTGTGCTAGCGAATGTTCAAGATACTTTTCTTATTCTGTGCTCGGTAATCCCCAGAATAGTTATGAAAGTTTTTTGGCAAACTCTCATTACTTTCACTGAATTTCTCTTTCGAACAAATAATTTTGTCGTATTTTGTGTTGGCCGGCGTCTTTTCACCCTCGACACTATGCAGTGCTTCAATAAATTTTTATTGAAGCATCTTGGTCCTTTTTATTTCTTGTCCTGTAAAATTCTTCATGGAAATTTTGTACATCAAGCATCGTCAATTTGCAACATTTAAACTTTATTTTCCGCATCATGATTACAGCGTGGCAAACCTGGTGGCATTTTTGCAGAGTACCTGTAAAAATAAATAAAGTCTAAAATAACCTGCATTTTATGAGACCTATTCAATAAATACCCACATGATGGTATAACAGATCCACGGACAGACAGACGGGCTGAACAAAAATTATAAAAGTACCGTTTTTGCCGCCTAACACTGGATTCCTAGAAACCATAATAGGTACCTATTTAGTACAGAAACAATAACATAGGATTATTTTTTTTCAATTTACACTCTTAACAGTCACGGGCTGAGTTAGTAACCAATAAAAAAACTTGCATTATCTAAGAAAAATATTGACATCCCTAAATAAGATTTACGTGCTGATTGTACCATCAGCAAAAATTCGACTCTGCCATCTTAAGGGTGAATTTTCTGTGAAGCGACCAGCAGTTACCCCCGCCTTGCTATCTTTGGCCACCAATAGCAGCAAAGTATTTCGGGGCTGTGTCATAAAATTTTTTTGAACGAAAATAAGAGAACCTAATAAGAATATAATTAGTGGTAGGATAGAATATAGATATGTATATATTCTGCGTGTTGCACTGAACAAATATAACATTTGACTAGCCTACGTTTTAAGTGTGTAGCTAAATACATTTTGAAACGAATCTGAATAAGTATAGGTAAAGAAAGAAAGAAAGAAAGAAAATTTGTTTATTTACACAATATTAATAATTTTACAAGTAGCACGCACTTACTTCTAAGACAACTACTGTAGATAATCAAGTTCTGACATCAACTTATAAATTAAAAACGCAATACCTATGTATGACAAACATAGAACTTTAAGACTTTATTTAGAAAGAAAAGAAAGAAGAAAGAAAATACATTTATTTGACACACACATAGGACCATTCAGAACATACCAAACATACCTACTTACATAAAGACTATAATTTATTAAAAAAAAGAAAAGAAAAAATATATATAAACACAGAAAAAAACACATGATAAAATTTTTGCAGCTAGGTATTACATAGGTAGGTATATACAACATGGTCTTCCGTGCTGTGTGGGCCAAACGTCTATTTAACGTCTTTCATAAGTAAAATAATTAAAGCGTATTTTATTTGTAAATTAATACGTTAAAATGTTGGCCACATCTACGTAACGCGTTAACTAACGTGCTAATTTATGCGTTAAGCCCGATTTACACACCAACAAGTACAGTAGCGAGTTAAAAAAATAGTCAGTTAAGTAATAAGTAGTAAGTATAGTTCAAACGTAGGCGAGTGCAAGTCATAAGTTGCCGATCGGAGACGAAGACTAGCCGCGTCGTGCGTCGGTTGATATTGTTAACAGTTATTTTAATCGATAAAATGGACACTGAACAATTGAATACCAATCCACGTGCGATACGAGAAATAGTATCAGAACTTGCACAAACATTGAAACTGAAATTTTAATCGAAATAAATAGACCCAAACGCACATGGGAACGAAAGTGGATTGCTAGAAGAAATGAACGTGGTACCAGCAGTAACCTTCTAATTGAATTGTCTACAGAAGACATACATAGTTGAATATAGATATGCCTTACGAATGAGTGAGCTCTCATTTCTATTTTTATTAGATAAAATAACGCCAACAATTCAAAGATCGGATACCTTCATGAGAAGTGCTTTTCAATCAAAATTAAAGTTACAAATTGTACTGTACATGCTAGCTCATGGAACCAGTTTGCGTACTCTAGCTCATATGTTCAGAACATCAAAAGCAAGCATATCAATGATGATTCCTGAAGTGTGTGATGCAATTTACGAGGCCCTCAAGGATTATATACAGGTAAGAAATAAAACAACCTAATATGTGAATTACATTTATTATGTATTAAAGTCGTAGTCTCATTATCATATGACTAGTCATTATGATAATGAGTTCGCAATGGCCAATTCCAATACATCGCCTTGTTGGCCATCAGATTGCCAAACCAAACTATTACTGACCACGGTTGAAGGTACATGGTACGTCGCAGGTGATGCTGTTGGAGGAGAATAAAGTTCTAGGTTCTCTGTAGGATTTGTGTCGGAAACACCACCTGAAATGGAGCTATTTATAGTTGGCGCAGGTGATGAAATATATGTAGTATCAGACAGCGGGGAAGGGGAAAAAACTTGTTGGTGTGGATTCGCTAATGAATTCACCCGAAGAGTTGTTAAATGGTTTTGAATGTGGGACTGAGCTTGTAATGCCAGCATAAGAGGCAAGGCATTCAACTGTGCAGCGACACTTCTCCCAAATATTCCAAACTCATTGTCGTTAGCTATTGGGGTTTGGACCATCTCTCCAACAGCTCTCACTTTGTTAACCAAACTTTCCAAGCATTTAATGTTTCTTTTCCGAGAATATATTGGTTTCTTAGTAGTTTCTTGGCTTGGATTTTCCTGACTTGGAGTTTCCTGACTTAGAGTTTCCTGACTAGTAGCTTCATTGACAGCTACTGAAGAAATCTCTTCCATCGTAGAGTTCTGAAAATTATTATTCTGTTTTAGGTTCAAAGTGATGAAAACCAGTGGAAGAAAATTGAAGAGGGTTTTAAAACTAAATGGAACTTTCCCAGATGTTGCGGTGCTATTGATGGAAAGCATATTGTAATAAAGGCGCCTTTTGAAGCAGGAAGCTATTACTATAATTACAAACATCAGAATAGTATAGTGCTATTGGCCGTGGTTGATGATGACTACAAATTTTCATACATCGATGTTGGTTGCAACGGCAGAGTGTCCGATGGAGGCGTGTTTCAAAGATGTAGCCTCAGCAACCAATTGGAAAGTATGCTACCAGAAAATCACTGTATTGTTGGAGACAATGCTTTTCTGTTGAAGACCTATTTAATGAAGCCGTATGGCGAAAGCAGCAATATGACCACTGCTCAAAAAGTATTCAACTACAGACTATCTCGCCCGTCGCATAGTTGAAAATGCATTTGGTATTTTAGTTAGCCGTTTTAGAATATTCGAAAAACCTTTACCATTTCATCCAGACAAAGCTATAAAAATTGTCAAGGCTTGCTGTGCTTTACATAACTGGCTCAGATATTTAAAAAACGATGATGACTCTGTGACAATCGATGAGGAAGATACCAACACTGGTCAAACAATACTTGGTAATTGGAGAGATGTGCCAAGCGATGGCCTCTTCCCATTACCTAGAAGCAGTAATAATCATTCTGCAGAGAGAGCTCGTATCGTGCGTGATAGTTACGCTACATATTTTGTCGGAGATGGTTCTGTAAGTTGGCAATTGAGAATGATACATTAAAATATATATCTACCATGTATTAGGAAATAAATAATAAATGGTCTATTTACTTACCAAATTACTTTGGCTTTCTTTTGGCGCCAGAAATTTGTCTCTCATCACATTATGGTACATTGCGCGAACCATTTTAGGGTTGGTACGTACACATCGTCGGTACCCGCTCCACTTTTAGTGGATTCATTTTTTTTCTTTAACTCTTGGCTGTACGTCGATCTAATACTTTTTATTTTTGAAAGAGCCTCCTTTGGCCCGAAATCACTCATATTCATAGCCTCACTAATTTTTATGAGAGCCGCATCTCTTGCTTGTTTTATACGATAAGTGTTGCATTTTGCATTGTACAAACACTCATGTTTCAAGTACTCTAGGACAAAAGTAACCGTCGTGTTTTCCGACCATTTCATTTTCAATTCAAATTCAAGAAAACAACAACACGTTTCTTATGCGGCCGCTTTGTACGAACTTGTGAACTGTACTAAACTCGCCCGTCTACACGGCGGGCGCCGCGTGCGCCGAGCCGGCCAGTTAAGTTGGCGGGGTGCGGGAGACGCGAGAGAGGGGGCTACTTCGTACTTGACTCGCCAAAAAATAGGATTGAGATCTATTCAAATCAACTTAACCCTTAATAGGGCATGGTAAATCTAGATGTTCTTGGTGATTTTCAGATGGAAATATATAAATATAGATGCATACTGATTTATAATTTTATGTTAGCACATCCTGTATTTTGTCATAGGTTTCAGAAAGGCATGTGGGAGAATATTTACTTTTGTCCATTTTGAACATCACCTTGAAAAATCTATGGGAATATATTTCCCAACAGGTGGGAAATATATTTCATACACATAATAAGTGCAATAGTTGTAACGTCTTAGATGATTTATTAAAACCTGATTTTATAAATAAAAACTGCTGTGCATGATTTTGAGATATTTAATACTATGAGTTAATACAAAAATCTTTACTGATGAAACAAATAAAAACAGGGGGCAGCACACAATGGTACCTTACAAATCTTACAAATGTATTTGCTACGCTGCTCTTTATCACGAGTGCTGCACATCCTGTATCGCCGAAATTTAGCCAATTCTGGCATGTGCGAGCCAACATCGACTTTCCTTACTTCATCAGGTACCGCTTCAACACCTCCTTTTTTGGATTTATAAACTGCAGCCAGTTTTTTTCGGGATGTAAAATTGTTTATTCTGAATTCTTTATGAGTGTTTCTCCTCTCTGAATGAGATCTCATATAAACAATATATGAATTGATAGTTGCTGCCTCAAGCATAAACCAAAATAATCGATGCCAATTTTTTCGAGACTTGCGCCCAAAAGGGTATGACGCCCTGTAATGATCAAAGTGGTCTACTCCCCCCATGAATTCTGTATATTTTATTATTGAAAGTGGGCAATACATTTGCTTATTATGGCCATCTTTTTGTTTTTTTTGGATTAATACTATGGCTCGAGGATCAAACGCAGTAGTGGCAACAAAAATATCTTTGGTGTCCTTCCATTTTACTACTGACAAGATTCCATCGTATTGATACATAAATTCCCCAGGTTTCAAGCATGTTTCTTTTCTTTCTTCTCGGCTTAAATTTTTTTCTGTCACCAAGTCTGGCAAGCCCTTGCGGTTTGCTCTAATTGTTCCAACACCATAAATTTCTTTTTCAAATAATATTTCCAACAATGGAAGGCTTGTAAAAAAATTATCAAAAGCCACCAATGTATGACTTGGCAAAGTCTCACATAAGTCCATTACAACTCTAGCCCCTAAGTTCTCTTCAGTGCCATTGTCGACTCATCCAGTATAAAATTGAAATTCATATAAATAGCCTGCTCGAGAATCAGCCCTTGCCCAACATTTATATCCACGCTTGATCGGCTTTTTAGGCATGTATTGTTTCATGTGACTGCGGCTTTTAAATTTAATCATGCTTTCATCTATAGAATTAAATGCAGACACTTCCACATTTTCTTTGAAAGTTTTGTTTAGAGCTTCAATAGCAGGTCTCACTTTTCCCAATTTGTCATAACTTGGAGAGTTTCGAGGAGCTTCAGTTGAAATGTTTGAAATGTGAATGTTTTCTGTAATTTTTTTAAATCTTTTTAATGGCATTACACTGCAAATAACTGGGTTTCTGAAGAACTCATCTGTTGACCAATATGTTTGCGTGTCTGCTAATGGGTTTATGCTCATAAGTAGAATCAAGCCGAAATATGCTTTCATCTCCTCTTGTGTAACATCTGTCCAAGCTTTTGAATGTGTATGATTTGCATAGATATTTGTGTTCTGAACAATGATCTCAATTAATTCTTCTGGAAAATAATCAATGAAATAATTTAGTTGTTGGCTCCTGTTGGTGTACCTTCTTTTTTACTTGCATTTCCCTCTCAAAAGTAGGCGAAGTAGATCCAACTACAGAAGACCAATCTCTTGATCTATTTTGCAACTGGGAAAATGTATGTCTAGAGAAAGTGTTATTTACTTCTGCATTATCTTGTTCAATAGGTTCAGATACTACTAACAGGGGAGAAGTGCTTGCCTGATTTGCAGCCACAACAGCATGTGATGTTGAAGCAGTAATTTCATCTGGTGCTATAGGATATTCTAGTGAATTAGGAAGTACACCTGCCAAGGTTTCAGTCATGGTAACGTCATGTGGAGTTGAAGTAGCATTCATACCTCTTCCTAGAATAGTAGCTTGAATAGAATGCATAATAAAAAAATATACACGATTTAGACCCGTTAAATAATATAGGTATATTAATATGAATAATAATCGTGAAAGTTTAAAGAAATTAATACTTTGTACTTACAGTATTAAGCGATTCCCTAGGTTTGTCGCGATCTAGTAAAAAAGAAAATGCTTCATATGCAAACCACGAACTTTGATATATCTGCGTTGCACTTAAAAAATATAAATTCGTAAATTATTTTGTTATAAGTACCTACACTTAAATAAATAAATAAAATAATAAGTGGTCTTGATTTTTACCTTTTCCCGTTCCTTTGCTTTTATTAACTTTGGTTTTCTCATGTCTAAAGCCAGATAACAGTATAGATATTTTACTTTTACATAAGTCGGGTTCAATGTTTAATGCTTCGCCAATTATCTTCCAGGCGTCTCCTTTTAAATTCTTTTTCTTGTAGTTTTCATCTCGTGGGTCCCATAAAACATTATGTTTACGGTATTCTTCTATGAGCTGTAGACAGTTTTCATCGGACCACTCCATGTTCGCGAACTTAACAAACACGTCGTGACACGCTCGCGTCCACGAACAAACTGCGCTCCCCTTTGAGATCGCGCAAAAAACCGCTTCCCGAGCGCTCGGCCGTGCTCCGATCGTGCTCCAGTCGCGCTCCGCGATCACGACGTATCCATTATGTTTGGTTTGCGGAGCGGGCGCGTTCGCAAACCGCGGTGAACCTAAGGGACCTTACGCACTAGCGGTTGGCCGCTAGGCGGTTAGACTCGAGCGGTCCAACCGCTTAACGCGGTTTCTTCGCGGTTAGCCGCCATAGCGGTCAGCCGCGATGAAACCGCGTTAAGCGGTTGGACCGCTCGAAGGCGCGTGGCTCATAAACAAAATGGACGCCGTCGAGATAGCTTGTGTTATTTATTTTTACTCCCGAAAACAACGAAAGAAAAATAAAAAAAGATACTGGATTCATCCTTTACTAGAAACACGCAAAGAATTTGGCCAGTTCGCAAGTTGTTTTCAAGAACTGAAGAAGCATCAAGATAAATTTTTCGGCTATGTTAGAATGAGTGTTTCGTCATTTGAAGAACTACTAACAGTTTTATATGACAGCATCAAAGGACAATATACTAAATTTCGTGACTGTATCCAACCCGAAGAGAAATTAGTAATAACATTAAGGTAAGTTTGATAAATAAAAAAGTTTTAGTAGTTAATATGTTTTAATTTTAATCGCAATGTGGGTTCATACGAGTAATTGAATAAAAAAGTAGTAAACTATAACTATTACTGAGAATTATTATTATCATTAAAAAGATCTAGATAATCAGATTCTTGAGATATCTGTGAATGTGTTGATTCAGGAGAGGTTACAGATTGTTCTTGATTACATGTTCCACGGTGTGTAGGTGGAACTGAGGGCGATGGTGGTGGGTAATTATTTCTAGCAAATGATGGTGTCTGATATCCTTGGGATGGCCCTTGGTTGTAGTTAAATGGTCGTACGTAATCCCAAGTAGAGTTACAGTAGCTGTATCCAGACGTTTGGGCTTCAGTAATGACTTGCATTATTTGAGATTTTGTACGTAGGCGTATATGTTCAGGCACTTTTTTTATTTCACTAACCAACGACAAAAAGAAAAGTCTATCTTCATCTTCTTCCGCCTTTTTCAACTCTACATTCTTATTTAAGACGTTAATCAATTCAACTCCTATATCATCTTCTTTGTTATTCTTTTTTTTTCGTTTTGGCGGTGGTACTACGACTGGGTCAGCTACGTTTTCTGTTTCATTTCTTTCATTTTCTTGCCTTTGCATGCTTGAATCAGTTTCATTGATAGATACTGTATCCTTCAAAAACATTAAATTATTGTAAAATATGTATTGAGTCTTTTTCTTAGCCGCTGACCCACTCCTGGTAACATTGTCCTTTAGAGCTTTCACGAAATTATCCCTAATGTTCTTCCATTTCTTTTGTAATTCTTTTCCTAGAACAATACAACAAACAAGTTAATGATTTAGTCATAAAGTAATAGATTTGTTGTAATTCGTGTGACATGTGCAATAAAGATAAAATAAAAAATAATAAAATAATAATAAAATGTTTGTTTCAGATATTTTGCAACAGGTTGTACATTCACGGAACTACATTATACATTCAAAATTGGAGTAAGCACTGTAGCAGAAATCGTACGAGAAGTTTGTTTTGCAATTTGGTTTTGTCTGAAAGATATTAGTTTGCCTGAACCAAACAAAGACGCTTGAAAAAAAATTGCCAATGATTTTTTTCAAAGAGCAAATTTTCCTAACTGCTTAGGTGCTGTTGACGGCAAGCACATACGATGCATTGCACCTAATAACAGTGGCTCGATGTGTTTTAATTATAAAAGTTTTTTCTCTTTGGTTTTATTAGCAATATGCGACAGTAATTATAAATTTGTTATGGTTGATATTGGAGCTTTTGGTAAATTCAGTGACTCGTCAATATTTCAAAATTCGGTTTTCTATGAAAAAATGCAAAAAAACCAATTGGATATTCCAGAGCCACAACCGATTTCACAAAGCAGCGAGACATGTATCCCATACGTTTTTGTAGGCGACGAGGCATTTGCGTTATCTACGAATTTAATGCGCCCATACGCAAAAAAAGATTTGGATGAAACCAAAAGAACGTTCAATTACAGGCTTTCTAGAGCAAGAAGATATGTAGAATGCAGTTTTGGAATTTATGCAAACAAGTGGCGTATATTTCATAGACCTCTAAATGTTCAATTCGCTCTAGCAAAAGATATCATAAAAGCTACTTGTGTCTTACATAATTTTGTAAGAGACCGAGATGGCTATTGTTTCGACGACTCACTCAGTTGCCCTTTGCCGGAAAATGTAACACAGGAAGGATTAAGAAGGAACAATAAAACTGCGTTGAGATACAGAGAATTGTTTGCCGAATATTTTATGACTGATGGGAAATTAGAATGACAAAGAAATATGATTTAACTGAAAATAGACGTATTACTATGTTCTAAGATGTTTAAAGTATGTTTAGTTTCGTTTAAATATATGTAATAATAATAAGAAATACTTACCAAGATTTTTTTTTGCCTCTGTTGTCATCTCCTCTTTTCCAAAAATATCTACTAATTCTTCCCATTGTTTCCGTTTTAAATCTCTATTCTTATAAACTGCTCCTTCACAATTCCAAATAGCTTCTCGTTGTTGAATTTCAACAATGAATTTCTCTGTGTCGAAGTTCATGGCTGCGCAACTGAAAACACGTGCATACTTCACCGGCGGCTCGCCGCAAACTAACCGCCAGTGCGTATACACAAGATGGCGGCTAGCCGCGAAGCGGGCCGCGTCACTCCATTCAACCGCCGCGGTTGAAATTTTGTGGCGGTTTAGTGCGTACAATCATAAGCGGTTGCATATTAAACTGGAAAAGCGGCTAGCCGCGCGGTTAGCCGCCCCCGCGGTTAGCCGCTAGTGCGTAAGGGACCTAAGTGGATACCCGGCTTTAGATCACCATTACGTTGCGTTATTTGAGTGGTCTGATATATATACATATGCATGAAATGTCCAGCATTATATATATATATATATATATAATGCTGGACATTTCACACAGCGCTATCTAGCCCCAAACTAAGCAAAGCTTGTACTATGGGAACTAGACAACTGATAGAATACTTAAATAATTTTTTTCTTGTAAATACATACTTATAATACTCGTATATAGAGAAACAACCAGACCCGTAACAAATATCTGTAGATCGTGCAAACATTTGTTCCGCGGCGGGAATCGAACCCGCTACTCCTGCGTCTCAGCCGACTATTCGCCTACTGCGCCCCGGGGGTCGTCTCTAATGTCTCTATTTGTTGTCTTTCATGCCTAATGTTTTTAAATAAACACGGGACACATTACGGCAAGTAGTGCCGGCCCTTTGAAAACATTGACCAACAAATTATTATCCGATCTACTTGAGCTTTATTTTCTAAACATATGAAACAATGAGATAATATTTTGCGAGCTCATTGTTCAATCAACTTTAGGGAACGACGACGAAAGGACAGTAAATATGCCCAATATTCTTAATTGTTGTTTTGGGCGCTCATCCCCGACAAGTTATGAGTTGGAGCAGACTCCGGCTCCCACAGCAGAGACTTTCGAGCCAGTGGAGTCGATGGTGGCGGAGGGAGGTTCAACGCCGAGCCTCTCGTCGTGGAGTAACTTCGACGTGAGCTCGCTGTCGAGCTGCTCGGACAGCGGAAGCAGTATCTGGACGTCACATGTCAGCTGTCCAGCAGCACTGACAGCGGAGGAAGTCACTGGGCCTTAGCGACTCCGCCTCCAGCCCAGACTCCGGAGCTTTGGGAGGTGCCGGCTGCTCCACCACTATCACCAAATGAATAGTGACCTAAAAATAAAATAATTAAGTGAATAGTGTAGTGCAGTCGCGGGGGTATGTGTGTGGTTAGAAATTTAGTAGTTTAAGAATTAGGCCTACTTGTTTAATAGATTAAGATATTATATTATTAAATGTTTATATAATAATTAATAACATTTTTATTAGTGTATAATGAGACAGCAAAAATTTAATCAGGCATACAATAAAAAATAAAAGCTTATTACCTACGTCGATTACTCGGCTGCAAACATAAAGCAGTAGTCACACTCGTCCGGCTCTTGGTGATCGTAAAAGCTCGAACCACACGAACACCAAACAATGTCCTTATTGAAAAAGTCCACTATTTCACTATGAATAAGAAAGTTAAAGAGCATGTGATCCGGACCGACATGATTAGGCCTTGAAATCCCACACGCGCACCTATTCCTTTTTACAAAGTGTGTGTCACCCTCCCAGGGCCAGAAAGCTTCTTTTTTTATTAATATGGTTAAATTGTTCTTAGTAAGCACACAATCTATTTCAAAAAGAACTGTCATTATGTGTAGAAAGCTGAAATACAACTGAGTTATTCAGCACAGGAATCTGTTAAGTCAAAATAGTTTTGTTTCACAACTTATAGTAAATTTGACGAATTTATTACCCACTTCATGGGGCAAACACTTAACAGTTTAACAAAAACCTGGCCATTAAACTAGCTTCTGACCGCGGCTTCGCACGCGTGGTACCCGGATTAAAAGTAGCCTATGTGTTATCCAGGATATAAGCTATCCTAGTACCAAATTTAATCCAAACCGTTCAGTAGTTTTCGCGTGAAAGAGTAACAAACATCCATACATACAAACTTTCTACGCGTTTATAATATTAAGTAAGATAATAAAAAAACCCAACGAAAGTGTGGACTTGTTTTTAATTACTTAAGTACAGTTTCTACGATTTTTATACATTTACATTACAGGAAATAAATAGAAGCATACCTATAACCTATTTTTTTTATTACGTATTTACATAGTTCCAACCAAGTGTTAATACATAACTATTAAGAAATAAAATCTATACTACTTACTTAATAACAGAATTTACTAAAAAAAGACAAAAAAAAACTTACATATAACCATACAATAAAAAATAAAACAGAAATATTACTAAGTAATTAGGTTTAATGTAAGCACTTTAATACTTAGTCATATTTCCGTTAGCATCTATAACGGCATCGCATCTTCTTCGCATGGAATTTACGAGGCTTTCGCAAAGATCTGAGCCCCTAAACGAGTCCCACATCTGGTCAACATGTGCGACCAATGCTTCTTTTGTTCTTTCCGACCTTGAATCCCAACGTTGGACCATTATGCCCCATAAAGGGGCATGCCCACTCTCCCTTGTAAAAAATGCTGTCACTGCACACACTTGAAACTAATTGCTAATGATTCTAGGCTTAGTTAGTAATAAAAGAGCTAAGAAGTTAGTTATAAAAAAGTTTACTATAAAGAGAAAAATCAGTTTTTATTTTTCACAAACAACCAGTTTTACATCACTGTATTCAACTACAACTTAAATAGTTTATTATTGTAATTATAACGATTCCTAGATAAATTATGATATTGATAATTACTATCAATTTAATCGTTTAAGCTTTAAGTCAGCAAACAAACAAAAATACGCGAGAAAACAAACGAAACGGCCACAGACACGTCTAACTTTTTATTAGCTGCAGTAAAATGACGTTTCTAAATGTCATTCCGTAAAATAATGTTGACAGCCTAATCTCAATAGAGATGTGATTCAGTTCACAAAAGTTTACAGAATATCTAATCGTTCCATAGCTGACTCATAATGATCATACTAAATTCTATTTAATATTAATGTAAATAAAAGGCTGTATAAACGTTGATCCTTTTAGACATATACAAGGTAACACTCAAGAAAACGCTCTCTCAAGCTGGTAGTACTGGTTTTTGGTTACGGTGCTACGATGACGCTTGACCGCCATTTTGTTTCGGTTGTCATTCGCTCATTCGGCTTCATACTTCTGTTTTGAGTGCATGAATAACTTTGATTTGCCCACTGCGCGTTGTTTTTGTTATCATTATTGTTAAACTTATGTTACGTTGTGTTTGTTTTTCATTACCTGTTTTCGTTACTCGTGTTAGTTTTTTTTTGTTTGATACATTGAAGACATGGATGCTCTGCCGAGCACATCGCAAGATGGAGACACATTTTTATCTCCTAAGAAAAAAAGGCCACGTGTAGCTCTAAGTGCAACTGAAAAACTTTGGGTCCAAAACGTTTACAAATATGTGTTTGAAGTGAAATCTTTAGAATCAAACATTGAAGTTCCAAAAACATGTGAATGCGTTAACAAGGTGGCTGAAGTCTTGGGAATATCCGTCCGCACAGTTTATTCCGTTTTAAAGGAGCACAAGGAGAACGACAGCGAATCACCAAAACCTCCCGAAAAAACGGGCCCAAAACTTACATTTAAAGATAAACTTGATGATTTCACATTCACTGCTCTTAGACGAATTGTACATCAGTTCTTTCATAGAAATGAAATACCCACCATCGCAAAAGTTAGTTTAAACATGTCGTCACTCATCTTTTTATTATACGTTATGTAAGTATGTTTTCTCCCATCCCAATCTATCTATGTATGATGATGATGATGTATGTAATCTTAACCAATTAGGTAATAACTTTAATCATTTTTAGGTGCTGCAAGTTGTAAATGATGACCCAGGATTGCCCAACTTCTCGAAAGAGACATTGAGAAAAATTATGAAGCATCTTAATTTCGAATTCGCTACTCGATCACGCGAGAGTGTGCTTATTGATAGACAAGATATCATATCATGGCGCCAGCGCTACCTGCGTTTAATTAAACAATATCGTAGGGAGGGAAAATACATATATTAAGACGAGACCTGGGTCAACGCTGGTACGTGTCAACTCTTAGTTTCTTCTATTTGTTCCCTTTTTGTTTTGATGTCGAAACTTATGATTCTTTTTTGTTCGACAGCGACAGTGATTTCGAAAAAGATTAATTAAATAACATTATTATGACGTTTTTGTTTCATTTTGAATGTACCTCCCTATACTTACACTAAAAAAGATCAATCCTTTAGTATAGTAATAATAATAGGTAAAAAAAATACATTACAACTTAATATTAAATCTCAAAAAAAAAAAACCAAACTGATTATTCATATATGATTCACTCATTTAGCTACATCCCTATTTATTTTTCTTCAAAAACCGGCAACCCACAAAACGTCATTTTACTGCAGCTAATAAAAAGTTAGACCAGTCATAGGGATTGGCATATCGACCATCGACTATTATCCGGAATATCGATTTATCGGCGCAAAATAATCGGTCAAATCGAGCAATCGATTATATTTAATCTCAAGGCGCGCGCGCACAGAAGTGCCATTTTTGACATCGCGCTCCTGTACAATCAACAGACGAGGGCCATATTCCAGTAAATCAAAATTCAATATTTTAATGCAAAGAAATAATAATCGTCTGATTCTGTTGAGTAAATGTTGAATCGAAGTTGAGATTATTTCGATTCAACACGAGCGCCACAGATAAATACAAAAATATACCTACCTATTTACTTCTGAAAATCAGATATTTAGTGTGTCAGGGGTAGTAATAAGGTAATAAAATGTACGAAAAATGTAAGTACCAATTGTACCCAAGCGAAAAAAAATGTACTTATTTGCCTTTGGAGATGTTTAATAGAATTCATTATGTATTTTTGTGTTGATTTTGTAAACTTGGATTGAATAGGTAGTCGATATCGATCGATATCGACTATCGTTTGAGTTAGTTCTTAATTCGATGATTTGGGAGGAATAACGAGTGATAGGTGCCTAACTAAAAAATATCTCATGTCTGTGTCATTAACTCGTCTCTGCATGGCCTTATGCAAAAATCGTGCGAAGCTTTAACCTCTCATCTGTTGATCGAATTAAAATCGAGATAATGCTACAGATAAGCCGAGTTATTTTTTTTCCGCTTTTTTTCTCTCCACTGGTTAATCCTAAAGCCATCTAGAAGGTGGCGCTGAGATCAACGGCCCGCCGATTATGATCAAGGTTAGCTGAGAGCGAGAGGATTTAGATCAATTGCGGTGCGTCAACAGCTGAGCGCAAATTCAGCGCGCACTGCGATTGGCTGAGATTATCTCGCTCGGGCGCTCGCTACCAGCGCGAGTCAAGCATAATACCACCCCCGGGTTAATTAAAGAGAAAAAAAAAACGATTTACAAAACGCTCATTGGGAAACAAATATCGTTTTGGTTTCGTACTTCTGAAATCGGTGACCGATTTTTCGTGTCAGTGAAAATACCGTCAAATAAATCGATTATTTTATTTATGGTCTTTTATCAACAATCGATTATTGTCTCAGAACAACTCTGGCTCAACACTAATGTTTGCAACTGGAGGCAATTTGCTACCATTTCATTTCCTGTCGTTTTCATATTCATTATTATTTTAAAATATTGTAGGATACTTTTCGTGTTAATCGATTGATACGTAGAATAACGAAAAAATGTAACATATTTTTTGGATGAACGCAATTTTTTGTGCAGTTGACAGCATTATATGGGCATGCCCCTTTTCTATGGGATTCAGGTCTGGAGAACGTGAAGGCTACTGCACGGTTTTGATGTCGGGTTGTTGTTGAATCCAATGTTGAACTAAGTGACAGCTGTGTATCGGACAATTGACTTGTATAAACATGAACTCCGGGACTTCGTTTTGTGGATACACTACTCTCACTGTGGGCAACATTGTATTCCTCAACAACTCCAAGTAAGAGGCACCGTTGGCCTTCCCGGGGATATATATTAACCCTTAACACTCGAGAGGTGACTCTCACTCACCATGGGATGTGCTACCGCAACTCGAGAGGTGACTATCGCTCACCACTTGGTTTGCTGCGGTAACTCGATTCGCGGGACTAACTGTTTTCGTTTACTTTCTTCGACGCGGGTTCTTACGCTTTTTCTATATAATTTTATGAAGCGTAAACGGAAATGGAGATAAGATTTTCTTATCTGGGATTAGTAACATCCAAACAAACGAACCGCAACCGCAACCGTTCGAACCTGACAGTCGTGGCAGAGAGACTACTGAATTTAAAGTTTTTGATCCCTAAAAATATGGAACGTAATCCTGAATTAAGTTCAAGTGAAGATGATTTCGATTTCACGATGCTTGGCGAGGAAATTACGGCTCTACACAGAGAGCTTCAAGATACAGAGAATAACAGCAGTAGTGACGATAGTGACGAAGTGAGAGGTGTCAGAAGGCGAAAGATCCACTAAAGAACAGAGAAGCGAACGGCCGCTTAATCACTTACGATATTTGAAGACATTAGTCAAGCAATTGACTGGAGATTTCCACCAGCCGCGCGACCGAGCCTCGACTTCAAGCGCCAAATCCGAAAACATCCGCCTAAATGGCAGGATGCATAGCATTCTAACAGGAGTTAGATGCGATTGCAAAGTCTGCTCCCGAAGAAATAAGCCCGGCAAAAGACACCAAACAACGTATTATTGTGACACTTGTCCCGACAAGCCGGGCGCATCTCGCCAGTTCTTATCTCAAATACCATACAATGCTAAATTACAAAGAGTAACCGTTTGACAAATTATCATCTTAAATATGTAAAGATACATTTAATATTAAAATATAAAAGTTTTATGTGATACTTTATGTGTGTAATCTTTTAAAGTTAGAGGTAAGAAATTCACCAAATACGCTACGAAACGCTTCGAGTTGCTGGTGCGCCGCGCGAAAAAGGTCCCGAGTGCAAAGGGTTAATTCTCCGGGGCATCCCGCTGACATCCAGGCCAACATGTTGACTATAATTCGCCCTGACTCTGTATTTGAGAGAATGTTTTGGGGCTCGTATCTCGTTTTATTCACACGCCATAAATGCCGACGACCTTGTTGGCTAGATTTAAAACTTTTTTCGTCGGAAAATAAGGCGTGCGTAAAGTCAAAGTCTCGGAAATCCCTTGCAAAGCGGACACGGGTCGCTTTGTGAGCATCCGTTATAACATTATGAGAGTTTGATAAATAATAAGCAAAACCTTTTATAAATAGGTGATTCTGGCTATGCTCAGCGCCCGTGGTTAATGACGCCCATACTGAACGCAGCGTCCAACTCACCTGAAGAGTGGTACACAAATAGGCATGTCCACACTAGGAATGTTGTAGAGCGCTGCATTGGTGTATTAAAAACCCGCTGGCGCTGCCTTCTGGTGCACAGGTAAGTTATTTATTTTTTATTTTATGCCATCTTAATGCCTTTGATATAGGTTATATTCAGCAGTGGACCTCGTATAATTTATTATATTATCTTTAATATTATAACTTTTTATTGTTACAGGGTCATGCACTACTCACCCATCAAAGCGGGGAAAATGGTTAATGCTTGTGTTGTTTTACACAACCTAGTAAACGATGCACATATCACTATAGATGTGGAGGAATTGAGCCTTGACCAGGCAAGACAGCCTGCTCAGCAGCAGCCCTCTCATTGCGAGCCAACACTCAGAGTGGATGGAGGGAGACAAGCTGTTGTAGACAGATTGTGGAGGAGCAGAAACATTTAGGTAAAATAATAAACTATCACTATCACCATTGGCTTCTGTTGCTAAAATAATAAAACGAATTATCATTTATCAAGTCATTTATTTAATTGAAATCTAATCAAGAATTATTTTGTGATTTAACTTATATTTTTTATTTTGTTCAAGGAACAATTAAATGAAACCTTGCTTGGTGTACGGATCAGAATATACTCAAGTAAACATCCTGACATAATTGTTGAATGAAATGATTGTTTTTATATATTTATCTGTGTGTAATTAATGTAGGTACCTATTGATCTTTTTTACTTAGTTTCAGGTTTATTCTCGGGGGAGCCTGACCCCCTAGAGAACGCGTCTCCGGGTGGCGGATAGGAGAACGCTCGCTGGTGCTTTGTGAGAAGCACTTCTTACGAAGCACTAGAGGGTAGGAGGGAAATCAAATACCTCCCGCGGACCAACAGGCACAAACCTCCTCTTCGGGCCACGCTCGTACGTATTATTCTGAAACCGGGCCGAACAGACGTGTCTTCTTCTCACACACACCGGCGAAGCCGGTGTGGGGGATGCAGTGCCGGGCTTTTTGGCCCTTTCCTGCAGAGTTCTTTCCGCCCCCCGTTTCAACGGGGGGGTCATCGGGTCGGCTCGCGGAGCCTCAGGTTTGCTACTCACGCGTTACTGGCCGCCCGATGCTCACTCCGCAGGGAGGATCGTCGGACGGTCGCCGCGCAGGTACCTTTGTTGGGAGGAAGGTAGGGGGAAGGGATGAGGGAGGGATGTCCCCGTCTGGCGATGCCTGGTCCTCATCGTCAGTTTCTGTGACCAGCTCCCGCGGATACGGCTTACTCTTAGGGGGCCTTTCTGTGAGAGGAGCTAGTTCTCTTAGATGTTTGTAAGAGGAGGTGTCGAGGCGCGCAAACATCCTGGTTGCTAGGCGGCCTATAAATTGGTCTAAGCTCTCAATTTCTAGGTCTCGCTGAATGGTGGCATTCCGTACGTACCGTGGTGCGTCTACGATCGTCCGGAGGCATTGGCTTTGCTGACTTCGCAGTGTCTTTCTGTGGCCTTCGGCTAACAAAGCATACCACGCGGGGGCCGCGTATGTGAGACGCGGGCGGACGTAAGTCTTGTACAGTCCAACCTTCATTCTGAGTGGAATGTTGGACCGGAGGACGGGCTTCAGTAGCGCTCTAGTAGTACTCGCTAGGCCACGGACGTTCCTGGCGTGTTTACTCATCGTGAGGTTCCGGTCTAAAGTAACCCCCAGGTACTTAGCCGTGTGCGACCAGGCCACCGGTTGTTCCTCCAGGGTGAGTTTTGGCGGTAGTGTGAGCCTCTTCGAGAATGCCACCGCCTGTGTTTTACCCACGTTGACACTCAGTCTCCATTTTGTCAGCCAGGCGGGGAGCTCTGCTAGGACCCTTTGCATTTTGGTGGCGGCGTGATTGAGGTTCATGGATTTTGTGATATATGCTGCGTCGTCCGCGTAAAGGGCTAACAGAGCATCTTCTGAGTTGGGTATGTCATCGGTGTATCGTGAGTAACACACAGGGGAGAGGCAGCTGCCTTGTGGTACTCCCGCCTCTATGGGTCGTCTGGAGGAGAGCGCTTGCTCCACACGCACTGAGAAGCTGCGGCCTTGAAGAAACGACGCTATTACCTTCACCACCTTCTGCGGTATTGGTGAGGTAGCCATCTTATAGAGGAGTCCCGCGTGCCAGACTCGGTCGAACGCTTTTTCCATGTCCAGGAATACTGCGACTGAGTGTTCTCGCCTGTTGTGGGCGGTAGTGAGGTGATGCAGTACCCTACACAGTTGTAGCGTTGTGCTGTGTTCCGACCTGAATCCGTACTGTTCTGGACGCGGGGGGATGTGGGGATTAATGTGGGTGAGGAGGAGCTTTTCAAACAATTTTGATAGGCTAGGAAGAAGGGTAATTGGACGGTAGCTCTCTGGGAGCAGGATGTTTTTGCCGGGTTTCGGTATCATGATAACCCGGCCGGATTTCCAGGGAGAGGGGAAGTGACCGCTTCTCATGATCCCGTTGAAGAGTCGGGTCACGGAGGCGATCATTTTGTAGGGGAAGTGGCGGATGGCAGCGTTCGTTATATTATCTTCGCCGGGTGCCTTCCTTGGCTTTGTCCGGCGTATGGCCCGTTGGACTTGCCCGGGAGAGAAGAATATACCTTCTGCGGTGTCTGCCTCCTGGGTATCGGCCTTGAGGTAGTTTTCGACAAAGGTTTCCACTTCTGTTGTGTGTACCGGATCTTTGTCTGGGTTGTTCTTGAACTGAGCCTCAAGGCTGTCTGCGAAGATCTCCGCTCTGTCTTCAGCTCGGTATCTTGGGTTACCATCTTGGTGCTTTAGAGGTCGAATAGGAGTTGGGGTGTTCCTCAACTGTCGACAGAGCTTGTGGAGCGATGCCCAGTCTTCTGTGGCGTCTTCTATCCTGCTCTCCCATTTTTTGGCGTTGTCCTCCTGTATCTCTGCTTTCACCTCGTCGCAGAGGGCGTTCAGCTTGGTCTTTAGACGTGGATCTCTTGTTCTCTGCCATTGTTTCCTCAGCCTACGTTTCTCTGATAGGAGTTTGGTCAGGTGTGCTGGTGCTCTCGCTAGTCTGTTGTTGCGAGGTGGTAGTGAGGCTTCGGAAAGTGCCCCTTGGATTGCGCTTGTAATCTCCGCGGCCAGTTGGTCCACTTCTGCGGGGTTTTCCACTGGTCGCGTGGGGGCTGTGTTCTGTAGGGTCTCCGAGAACAAGGTCCAGTCGATTCCGGGTCTTGGTCTTAGTGGTTTGAGAGCAGCCGGGCGGGTTTCCAGAGTCAACAGGACTGGTTGGTGGTCGGACTGTAGCTCGGCGAGCAGTACCTCCAGCTTCGGGTGGTTTGGTAGGTTGGTGTGGACTGCGAGGTCGATGACGTCAGGTGTTTGGTTCATCTGGGTAGGGTAGTGGGTGGGCGTCTCTGGGCCTGCGACCTCGTAGCCATGTATATAGATTTGGTATATAGATCTATTATGACTGGGAATGAGACATAGGCTACTTTTTGCCCACCTGCACAATAGAAGGGTAATGTTAATTATGAGACTTTCAAGCCTGTGTGATGTAGTCTACATAGTATAGTATACCCACCATAAATGTACTCGAGTACGGGCGACACCGGTGCTGGTGGGGCGGGTGCTGGGCGGGAGGGTGTGTGCCAGGCTATTGGATTGAATATGAGAATTGTTTTGAGAATTTAAAATATTATACTCACAATAAGCGTGCACGCGTACGGGCATGGGTGCTGGCTGGGCAGGTGCTGGCGGGGTGGGTGCAGGCCGGGAAGGTACATTCCGGGAGGAAGCTGGCGAAGAGATATTTTCAAACAATCAACCAATCTGTCTGTTTGTTACGTTTTCATGACTAGACCGATTTTAATTAAATTTGTATATAGATCTATTATGACTGGGAATGAGACATAGGCTACTTTTTGCCCACCTGCACAATAGAAGGGTAATGTTAATTATGAGACTTTCAAGCCTGTGTGATGTAGTCTACATAGTATAGTATACCCACCATAAATGTACTAGAGTACGGGCGATACTGGTGCTGGCGGGGCGGGAGCTGGGCAGGATGGTGTGTGCCTGGCTATCGTTGGGGTAGAGTCTGCAAAAATTTAGACACCAAGTTAAGAATGACCTCATAAACGGAGAGAGAATTGTTATGAGAATTTAAAATAATATACCCACCATAAATGTACTCGAGTACGGGCGACACCGGTGCTGGCGGGGCGGGTGCTGGGCGGGAGGGTGTGTGCCAGGCTATTGGATTGGATATGAGAATTGTTTTGAGAATTTAAAATATTATACTCACCATAAGCGTGCACGCGTACGGGCACGGGTGCTGGCTGGGCAGGTGCTGGCGGGGTGGGTGCAGACCGGGAAGGTACATTCCGGGAGGAAGCTGGCGAAGAGATATTTTCAAACAATCAACCAATCTGTCTGTTTGTTACGTTTTCATGACTAGACCGATTTTAATTAAATTTGGTATATAGATCTATTATGACTGGGAATGAGACATAGGCTACTTTTTGCCCACCTGCACAATAGAAGAGTAATGTTAATTATGAGACTTTCAAGCCTGTGTGATGTAGTCTACATTGTAGACATATCACCAATAATGATGCTCATCTATAAGCTACTAAATTATTAAATGTTTTTATTCACAAACTGCGAAAATGCGAAGCGGTGGACGAAAGTTTGTGGTTTAATAGTATGGTTAAAATCACTTACTGTAGCCATAGGTGAGGGATCCTGGAGTTGGATCAGTTGATGGTTGGTTCTGTAAATTAAAAATATAATTACTACATATTATTATTATAAATACATTATAAGGTATTGTTCTTGTCTTCTATAAATCAACATCATAAAAACAAACAAAACCATTAAATAGCTAAACATGACCCTTGAAGAGTGTAAAAATAGTTAAGATATAAGCATAAAATAAACTAACATTGACTTTAACTTTTACAGATACATTGCCATGCACTGACACATGCCCTAGGATGGCAAGAATCCTTTCTTCAATTGCTGTTAATTTGCTTTTCTTGGGTGGCCCTCCACCAGTTCCTCTCGCATGTGACTGTATACTGGCTGATTTTTTCCGCACAGTATACTTCATAGATTGCCAGTACTAAAATGTAAGAGATAATTGTCATACAATTATGATGAGTAGATACCTTTAGTCAACATGATTATGTAGTACTTAGTCAAATATGACAGAGAACCTCTTTGGTATTTAAACCTTTTTTATAGAAATAGAAAAATATTTATTTTGTGCATTTTTACATTGTATGTATTTCATTTTACACACACTTGCATGAAAGGTTAGGATTGCCTGATCGGCAGGTCGACAACCGAGAGGTACTTATTACGTATGCATGATAGCTTCATTAAAAGATGAAAACATATTATATTTAGACATTGCAAGAATATAAACTTACGTCCCGCCATTTGACCCACGTCTTTGTGGTGCCTTCTCCAAGGCCGTTGAGCTTCTCCGCCAGCCCTACCCACAAGCGAGTGGAGATTTGCTTCTCCAGTGAGACGTGATTAGTTCTACGCCCCACTGCGAGATCGCGGTTTTCTTCAAGAAACTCCACCATGACTTCTACCTGCCGTTCCGACACCGTTCGCTGAGCTGGCATGTTAACTATATTAACTAACTATAAAACAAAGTTTAGGAAACAAATATAACACAATCTGTCAAAACGGCCGAATCAAAGAAATTTCAATTTGAATCATCCAACTTGAAAAATACGATTGACACTGACAATATTTAAATTCAGTGACACTAACACGACGTTTAACAGTAAAGGAGTACACTTAAAAGGAATACGTAAAGTTGAGAACTTTTTTGCAGGTTATTTGATGAAAACGTAATGAAAAACTAGTGAAAGTGAAACTAATTTATGTAGTTCGAGCTAGTGAATAATATTAGTTATTTTAATTAATTACTACATAGCTTATTAGCATAATGCTAGAACATGCTATGGTATAGCGTCGAGTTAAGCACAAACGGAACATAATTGATTGAAATGACTTGATTTTGCTTCAATGTTCCCTAATTTCTTTGATGTTCCCATTCGGTCCGATTATGAAGGAGAGGAAAACGGTTACGCGGTCGCTCATCTCGCAATCACGCCGAAAAAATCGAACTTGGATTTTTTGACATCCCGTCTTTGTTTCAGAATTAAGGATAGGTTACACAGTGCGAGCAGCTGATATGACAGTAGACAGCTACTGTGCATGTGTACTCGTATGACAGTAGCTCGACTCGCCTCGCTCGGTCACACTATGCGAACTGCTGGCGTCGCAGGAAGACAGCTACTGCACCAGTGTACTCGCATAGTTCGTCTGTATCATGTCTCGTGCAATGTTGTCGCAAAATACACGTTTAATCACAGTGCATACCACTATAAAAGCAGTTACGAAAATACTTTGTGTTGAAATTGAAAGAGCTATACAAAAAAAGAAGAAGAAGAGAAGTGTTTGGGTCAGGACTTGGCTGCAAAGAAAAGGGGCAACGAATTCAATATTTAAAGAGCTATATGATGAAGATCCCCGAGAATATAAAGCGGTTATGAGATTGACAACTGAACAAGTGGAAATACTTTTAAATTTGATTGCTCCAAAAATTCAACGTGATGATACACTAATGAGGGATGCGATACCTGCGAGGGTGAAGTTGGAAATAACCCTAGTATACCTTTCTTCTGGGATATCGTATAGACTGTTGTCGGTATTTTTCAGAGTTTCAAAAGCATCCATCATTAAAATAATACCAGAAGTGTGTGCTGCTATCAATGAAAGTCTAAAAGATTATATCAAAGTAAGTATTTTTTTTTTATTCATAATCAAATTCACAATGGTTTTGTAAAGTTTTTGTACATATTAAACGTGAACTTTACATATTAATACTTAATAACTACAGTACTACATAGCTTAGTTCGTTATTTTTTAATATTAGAGATTTATTGCTGCAGGATGTTTTTGCCGGGTTTCGGTATCATGATAACCCGGCCGGATTTCCAGGGAGAGGGGAAGTGATCGCTTCTCATGATCCCGTTGAAGAGTCGGGTCACGGAGGCGATCATTTTGTAGGGGAAGTGGCGGATGGCAGCGTTCGTTATATTATCTTCGCCGGGTGCCTTCCTTGGCTTTGTCCGGCGTATGGCCCGTTGGACTTGCCCGGGAGAGAAGAATATACCTTCTGCGGTGTCTGCCTCCTGGGTATCGGCCTTGAGGTAGTTTTCGACAAAGGTTTCCACTTCTGTTGTGTGTACCGGATCTTTGTCTGGGTTGTTCTTGAACTGAGCCTCAAGGCTGTCTGCGAAGATCTCCGCTCTGTCTTCAGCTCGGTATCTTGGGTTACCATCTTGGTGCTTTAGAGGTCGAATAGGAGTTGGGGTGTTCCTCAACTGTCGACAGAGCTTGTGGAGCGATGCCCAGTCTTCTGTGGCGTCTTCTATCCTGCTCTCCCATTTCTTGGCGTTGTCCTCCTGTATCTCTGCTTTCACCTCGTCGCAGAGGGCGTTCAGCTTGGTCTTTAGACGTGGATCTCTTGTTCTCTGCCATTGTTTCCTCAGCCTACGTTTCTCTGATAGGAGTTTGGTCAGGTGTGCTGGTGCTCTCGCTAGTCTGTTGTTGCGAGGTGGTAGTGAGGCTTCGGAAAGTGCCCCTTGGATTGCGCTTGTAATCTCCGCGGCCAGTTGGTCCACTTCTGCGGGGTTTTCCACTGGTCGCGTGGGGGCTGTGTTCTGTAGGGTCTCCGAGAACAAGGTCCAGTCGATTCCGGGTCTTGGTCTTAGTGGTTTGAGAGCAGCCGGGCTGGTTTCCAGAGTCAACAGGACTGGTTGGTGGTCGGACTGTAGCTCGGCGAGCAGTACCTCCAGCTTCGGGTGGTTTGGTAGGTTGGTGTGGACTGCGAGGTCGATGACGTCAGGTGTTTGGTTCATCTGGGTAGGGTAGTGGGTGGGCGTCTCTGGGCCTGCGACCTCGTAGCCATGTATATAGATTTGGTATATAGATCTATTATGACTGGGAATGAGACATAGGCTACTTTTTGCCCACCTGCACAATAGAAGGGTAATGTTAATTATGAGACTTTCAAGCCTGTGTGATGTAGTCTACATAGTATAGTATACCCACCATAAATGTACTCGAGTACGGGCGACACCGGTGCTGGTGGGGCGGGTGCTGGGCGGGAGGGTGTGTGCCAGGCTATTGGATTGAATATGAGAATTGTTTTGAGAATTTAAAATATTATACTCACAATAAGCGTGCACGCGTACGGGCACGGGTGCTGGCTGGGCAGGTGCTGGCGGGGTGGGTGCAGGCCGGGAAGGTACATTCCGGGAGGAAGCTGGCGAAGAGATATTTTCAAACAATCAACCAATCTGTCTGTTTGTTACGTTTTCATGACTAGACCGATTTTAATTAAATTTGTATATAGATCTATTATGACTGGGAATGAGACATAGGCTACTTTTTGCCCACCTGCACAATAGAAGGGTAATGTTAATTATGAGACTTTCAAGCCTGTGTGATGTAGTCTACATAGTATAGTATACCCACCATAAATGTACTAGAGTACGGGCGATACTGGTGCTGGCGGGGCGGGAGCTGGGCAGGATGGTGTGTGCCTGGCTATCGTTGGGGTAGAGTCTGCAAAAATTTAGACACCAAGTTAAGAATGACCTCATAAACGGAGAGAGAATTGTTATGAGAATTTAAAATAATATACCCACCATAAATGTACTCGAGTACGGGCGACACCGGTGCTGGCGGGGCGGGTGCTGGGCGGGAGGGTGTGTGCCAGGCTATTGGATTGGATATGAGAATTGTTTTGAGAATTTAAAATATTATACTCACCATAAGCGTGCACGCGTACGGGCACGGGTGCTGGCTGGGCAGGTGCTGGCGGGGTGGGTGCAGACCGGGAAGGTACATTCCGGGAGGAAGCTGGCGAAGAGATATTTTCAAACAATCAACCAATCTGTCTGTTTGTTACGTTTTCATGACTAGACCGATTTTAATTAAATTTGGTATATAGATCTATTATGACTGGGAATGAGACATAGGCTACTTTTTGCCCACCTGCACAATAGAAGAGTAATGTTAATTATGAGACTTTCAAGCCTGTGTGATGTAGTCTACATTGTAGACATATCACCAATAATGATGCTCATCTATAAGCTACTAAATTATTAAATGTTTTTATTCACAAACTGCGAAAATGCGAAGCGGTGGACGAAAGTTTGTGGTTTAATAGTATGGTTAAAATCACTTACTGTAGCCATAGGAGAGGGATCCTGGAGTTGGATCAGTTGATGGTTGGTTCTGTAAATTAAAAATATAATTACTATTATTATTATAAATACATTATAAGGTATTGTTCTTGTCTTCTATAAATCAACATCATAAAAACAAACAAAACCATTAAATAGCTAAACATGACCCTTGAAGAGTGTAAAAATAGTTAAGATATAAGCATAAAATAAACTAACATTGACTTTAACTTTTACAGATACATTGCCATGCACTGACACATGCCCTAGGATGGCAAGAATCCTTTCTTCAATTGCTGTTAATTTGCTTTTCTTGGGTGGCCCTCCACCAGTTCCTCTCGCATGTGACTGTATACTGGCTGATTTTTTCCGCACAGTATACTTCATAGATTGCCAGTACTAAAATGTAAGAGATAATTGTCATACAATTATGATGAGTAGATACCTTTAGTCAACATGATTATGTAGTACTTAGTCAAATATGACAGAGAACCTCTTTGGTATTTAAACCTTTTTTATAGAAATAGAAAAATATTTATTTTGTGCATTTTTACATTGTATGTATTTCATTTTACACACACTTGCATGAAAGGTTAGGATTGCCTGATCGGCAGGTCGACAACCGAGAGGTACTTATTACGTATGCATGATAGCTTCATTAAAAGATGAAAACATATTATATTTAGACATTGCAAGAATATAAACTTACGTCCCGCCATTTGACCCACGTCTTTGTGGTGCCTTCTCTAAGGCCGTTGAGCTTCTCCGCCAGCCCTACCCACAAGCGAGTGGAGATTTGCTTCTCCAGTGAGACGTGATTAGTTCTACGCCCCACTGCGAGATCGCGGTTTTCTTCAAGAAACTCCACCATGACTTCTACCTGCCGTTCCGACACCGTTCGCTGAGCTGGCATGTTAACTATATTAACTAACTATAAAACAAAGTTTAGGAAACAAATATAACACAATCTGTCAAAACGGCCGAATCAAAGAAATTTCAATTTGAATCATCCAACTTGAAAAATACGATTGACACTGACAATATTTAAATTCAGTGACACTAACACGACGTTTAACAGTAAAGGAGTACACTTAAAAGGAATACGTAAAGTTGAGAACTTTTTTGCAGGTTATTTGATGAAAACGTAATGAAAAACTAGTGAAAGTGAAACTAATTTATGTAGTTCGAGCTAGTGAATAATATTAGTTATTTTAATTAATTACTACATAGCTTATTAGCATAATGCTAGAACATGCTATGGTATAGCATCGAGTTAAGCACAAACGGAACATAATTGATTGAAATGACTTGATTTTGCTTCAATGTTCCCTAATTTCTTTGATGTTCCCATTCGGTCCGATTATGAAGGAGAGGAAAACGGTTACGCGGTCGCTCATCTCGCAAACACGCCGAAAAAATCGAACTTGGATTTTTTGACATCCCGTCTTTGTTTCAGAATTAAGGATAGGTTACACAGTGCGAGCAGCTGATATGACAGTAGACAGCTACTGTGCATGTGTACTCGTATGACAGTAGCTCGACTCGCCTCGCTCGGTCACACTATGCGAACTGCTGGCGTCGCAGGAAGACAGCTACTGCACCAGTGTACTCGCATAGTTCGTCTGTATCATGTCTCGTGCAATGTTGTCGCAAAATACACGTTTAATCACAGTGCATACCACTATAAAAGCAGTTACGAAAATACTTTGTGTTGAAATTGAAAGAGCTATACAAAAAAAGAAGAAGAAGAGAAGTGTTTGGGTCAGGACTTGGCTGCAAAGAAAAGGGGCAACGAATTCAATATTTAAAGAGCTATATGATGAAGATCCCCGAGAATATAAAGCGGTTATGAGATTGACAACTGAACAAGTGGAAATACTTTTAAATTTGATTGCTCCAAAAATTCAACGTGATGATACACTAATGAGGGATGCGATACCTGCGAGGGTGAAGTTGGAAATAACCCTAGTATACCTTTCTTCTGGGATATCGTATAGACTGTTGTCGGTATTTTTCAGAGTTTCAAAAGCATCCATCATTAAAATAATACCAGAAGTGTGTGCTGCTATCAATGAAAGTCTAAAAGATTATATCAAAGTAAGTATTTTTTTTTATTCATAATCAAATTCACAATGGTTTTGTAAAGTTTTTGTACATATTAAACGTGAACTTTACATATTAATACTTAATAACTACAGTACTACATAGCTTAGTTCGTTATTTTTTAATATTAGAGATTTATTGCTGCAGCAAGTACATCATTAGATTGGGGTATAGATTCAAATTGATCCAGCAGTGGCGCAGAGAATGCAGATGTTGTAGGTTCAACAGGTTGATAAGCTTCAGTAGCGACCTCTACAAGCTGGTAGGCTACAGGCTGTGGTGATAGCGTACATTCATTATGGAGTATAGATTGTGAAGATTGTTCCACTTGCATAGAGAGTGCAGACATTTCATAATTTACTGTAGGCTGTGGTGATGGCGTACATTCGGAACTGTAATTAGAAGGTGTGTACACAATTCTACCACAGAGGGCTCTCTTACGGTATCTAGAGAGTATCGCCTGTATTTCATCTGTCGCATCAATTCTATCAATCGAAGATAACTGTTTCAGCTGCAGTGCTACATGTCTTCCAATAACATCACATTCATCTTCTAATTCTCTTGTAATCGGGGCAGACACGTTTACTAAACTACTATTTAGTTCTTTGAGTTCATTTACGGCTGCTTGAATGTCAGACCGTTCTGATGATAATTTCGTCTTTAACTTAAGAGTTTTTGGTGGCTTTACCACTTTTATATGAGCAGCTTTGTTGCTATTGTCACTAGCATCAAGGTCCACGTTATTCGTGGCCTCCTCGCTTCCTGACGCTGATGCGACGTTGCTTCTTGACGTTGATGGATGATATGGTTCCTGAAATTAACATTACTCTTTTATTTTTCAGATACCGAATGTGGAAGAATGGCAAGATATCCAAATAGGATTCGCTTCGAGGTGGAATTTCCCTAATTGTTGTGGCTCTATCGATGGGAAGCATATAACAATTCAAGCACCACCAAATTGTGGCAGTGAATATTATAACTACAAAGGAACAAATAGTATAGTGCTCATGGCTGTTGTGGATCACGATTATACTTTCAGATATGTAGATATAGGCTCATATGGTCGTAACGCAGATAGTGGGGTATTCCAAAACTGCTCTTTGTATCCTTATCTAGAAAACAATTTATTGTTGCCTGAAAATGGTATTCTAGTTGGAGATGATGCCTTCCCTTTAAAACCGTATTTACTAAAGCCCTACAAAAATACATTGACTACCGCAGAAAAGATTTTTAATTATAGGTTGAGCAGAGCAAGAAGGATTGTGGAGAATGGGTTCGGCATTCTAGCATCTCGTTTTCGTGTTTTGGGAAAGCCAATTCAAGTTACAGAGGAAACTACGATAAAGATCGTCTTATGTGCTTGTACATTACACAACTGGTTACGTACTACTGCATCAAATACTTATACACCACCAGGAACTACAGATTATGAAGACATCATAAACTTTCAAATCATTCAAGGCCAGTGGAGGTCCGAAATTAATGAATTACCGAGTATTCGTCGCTCGAGAATTAATAATAGATCGAAATTAATAGCAGAGAAAATGCGTGATAAATATAAAAATTATTTCAATGACGACGGAGCAGTTGCATGGCAAAATTATATGATTAGGTAATTATAATTACCTAGTAGTAATTAGAATATAAAAGGGAAGAGAAAAATAAAGGATAGTAAATTTTGTGGACCCTGACTGGTTTGGAATGTGCCTTGTGCCTTTGTAATTATAATTTGTAATAAAATACTTACCAAATTACTTGATGTTTCCTTTTCTTTAAGATTAATTATTTTCATAATATAATCCATAGAATCGAACCATTTGATAGATGGTTTATAGATCTCATCAGTGCCAGATCCACTTTTTTTGCTCTTTTCAATTTTCAATAACTCCTGGTTATACGTTGAGCGTAAATTTTTGATTTTTTTTGTAACTTCATTCATGTTTTGTAAATTGCATTCCAAGCGGATGTGTTCTAACGACGCTTTACGCAAATCTCTGTTCTTGTAATTAGGATCCAAACAATTCCATAAGTTCGTTTGATTCTTGTATAGCTCCACAAACTTTATATTTTGATCGGATGTCCACCTTTCCGCCATTTTGATGTCAACGCAAGAAACCTACAAAAACACTGCACCGGCGGCGTGGGCCCGAGCGTACGAGCTACTGTCATTTCGCGAAATCATGCGAGTTGACGACCGAGCGACGTGCGAGTGGCGTGGTGGGGGAAGGCCAGTTGCGAGTAAAAACAAAAAATGTTGAAGTAACTCGCTTGCGAGCAACTGTCCCACTCGCACATAACAGTTACTCGTATGATGCGGTCACACAGTGCGAGCTATTGCACCTCAGTAACTGACACGGTCAGCTCGCATGCTAGCTCGCACCGTGTAACCTAGGCTTTAGACAATCAGCCCGCTGGTAATAACATCATAAAATCGATGTGGGAGACGCTCAATCCATAGCCTGGTTAAGGGTTAAGGTAAGTGAAACTCTAAATACATATTTTTATTTATTGAAAAAATAACTGAAATAGTAATTTAAGATAAAGGAATAATTCCTTTATTTAATTATTTGTAATTGTTTATATAACTTGTAGCGTGTACGATTTTATACACGCTACATTCTCTAAATTAATTAACATTTTACATACCATACAAGCATATATACCACAGAACACGACATCTAGCGACATGGCGGCGCATTATCACATCACGATCTCACACATCAAGAGATCTTTTTCTAGTACTCTTATCGTAGTTCGCCATGTGTGCGGTAGATGGCGTTGTAAAACACTGTACAAAATGTGGCCATAAACAATACGTTATTTTGACTGACGCATGGTAATTTCGTTTCTTGTCGATGGAATCACCATTTTATTTGTTGCGTCATGCAATCAAAGAACGTGATTATTGAATTCAACGGTTACTAAAGATCGCGGGTTGGCGGCGCTTACTATATAAACCAGCGTCCGTTTATCCTCAGCCTTTTTCTCACCAGAAGACCACAGCAGATACTTCTTTCTACTACATAGAAAAGTTAACCTCTGAGTTTGCTGCGACAGTGTGTTTTATCTACTCTTTTCTTTTAAGTTCTGTGCAACACGCTTCTAAATCTGGAGCTCGTTTTATTTTTTTATTTTTTTTTATGTGCTCACTTAGTCTATAGAATGATTCTTGCACTTTTCTTAACCTAGAGTTGACTATATACTAACTATCTATGATTATAGCATCTAAAACAAACTATAACTAAGGAAACTAAATCACTATCTAAGAGATTTTATAATAGATTATCTACTACCGACGACAAAACAACAGAATTAAACAAAACAAGATCACTGCTATCACTATAATCATGATTGAGGGTGCCCATTTTAGAGCAGTCATGCCTATTCCAAAGAATCTACTATCATCTGGGTCAGCATCCGAAAAGTGATCTTGTTGCAGGTTATCAATTTCAGAGTATGGTAGAAGATTATGAGTGAAGTTCATTCCTGTTGATTTCAGAGATAAGATATCATAAATGTCAGTGAAATAGGTGTGACCATCACACTTGAATAATCTTGATCGAAGATGAACTGATTCTTGATTGATGAACTTATTGATAACTCTCTATCACATCTCATTGTTACTCTGGCTGATCCTGACATCAGCCATGATAAGTAGTTTCTGTCAGTGTGTATATCCATCTTAAGACTCAGGTCTATTGGTTTATGGCAAATAGATTTTAGAGATTTATAAAATGAGTTAGAATATCTGCAAAGTGCTCTGTCATTCCAATCAGCAGTGCAAATAATTTCATTCATCATAAAATGCACTTGACCATCTAATCCTATTTGTATATCCCCGAGCATAGCACCTTCAGGCTTCATAGAAAACACCTCTTGTGGACACAAGTAATGGTCATTCTTCTTATCTGATATTAAATAGTAATTTTGCAGTTCTCCCTCTGATTTATCTATTATGTTCTCTATGATACAACCATGTGGCACTTTAATATCACCTCCTGATGATCCACCTTTACTTATGGAATATACAGACATCATTGTGTTCGCATCTGGCATTATCTCTACAGAAATCAACTTACACCCTGGACCAAAAGCACAGTATCCTGTTAGTTTTTGACATGTATAATAACCATTATCAGGGTTAGTGTAGGTGAACAAAGTCTTTGCAAGAGGTCCTGATTTTATGAAAGGTAAAGCTGTAGCCCCACACACACTATATGCCTCACATTTGTACCATTGACAAAAGTATTCCTCCTTATGGTTTAGCAACCAGTCAGAGGTGTCAAACATCTTAGTAATCTGCCCACTATGGAAAACTGGCTCTCTGATTATAGATGATGATCCAAGGTCTATAGACTCTTGATCAACTAAATCAATAATATAAGAGTATTTCATCAAAGTAGAATCAAAGAATCCAATTATTTCATAGCTAGTCACAGTTATCGGACGACACAATAAAGTCAATAAAATAACTTTAAGTAGTGAGATCTTGAATTGTTTCTCCACAATATTCATTTTGGATTCTCTTGCCATCCCTCGAGTTTTCTTACTTCCATCTTCATCAATCCATTCCTAATAATTTGCTCTGAATGTGATTCCTTTTTTGATCAATGGAACAAATCCCTCAGTCGTTTGTAGACCCCTTTTTACTTTTATAATCCCCAATATAGTGATGATAGAGACAGCCAACAAAACAAAAATAACTAAGCTCTGTATTACTATTACCACAGTTAGTTTTTCTTCATTACAAGATGATGTCACATATCCTGCTGACAACTTCTCAGAACAATCACGATCAAATTCAAATGCCTGTGAACAGCGCTCTGAGATTAAAATAATGGGGCCTGTGAATGTCCTAAGTTCGATTTCTCTGCAGGTCATCTTCAGAGTTCCAACAATTGAGACAACTGTGATTTCTCCAGGACAATGCGCAAATTTAATTTTATTATTGTCCTTCTTTGCTCCACAGTCAACTCCAAAGTAATTGTCATTCATTTCTTTTCCTGATTGTCTTGATAGATCCGATATACTATGCTTTATCTTGTCATGGTGCAGATAGGTCTTATCTGAAGTGTCTGATCCCATTAATTGGAGAGAGGGTGATTGATCGAAATCAAAATCATTGGTTTTTCTGAATTTGATCTCTGAGAACATATCAGAACTATTTTCTCTCAAAGTGCCTGGAACATGCACATTAGTGCTAATTGCGGGAGTTAATTCAAACCAATTTGTCAAGTTGGATAGATCAAGGTTGCTTACTATCTCAGCTCCATTAGGCTGAGAAGAGCATTGCCATATTAGGAACGGCAGGACGGCTAAGATCGTTATCATTCTGTTGTCACAAACAGTTCACAACGTAATTGACTTGTGTACAGTTAGTAACTAACTGTACACAAGTCAATTACGTTGTGTTAACGACGTTAACTGTTAACGAATATGAAATTATCAACCCGACAATGTGTGTCAAATACTAGCTCTATACCTAATCAAAGCCGAATCGTTCTCCATCTGCATGGGTAAATTTTGGTCAGGTGAATTCTGGAAGTGTAATTCATATTCTGCTGATTGTTGAGTATTTCTATTTGGTGTAGGAATATGTATCACCGGTACCGATTACTGAATATCATTTTCTACAGCTTCAAGTTCAGCCAAAATTAAATCTTGAATCTTCGATCTTAACCTTAGTTTACGCCTTAATGGAATATTTTCCATATAAGGCAAAAGACTCTCAAAAAACAGCAAATCATCGCTTTTTTCCTTAATACTTTCCCTCTCGAGAATCTCAAGCTTCTTCTTTTCTATTGTTAAAAGTTGATCATTATTTTCGCTTCTGTTCATATGAATTTTCTTTCTTTTTGATGTTTGTCTTTGAGATTCTAGAGTATCACTTGTATTTCTTTCTGAAATAGAATTACTCTGCACAGAACCCGGATTCTGTAGCTCCTCTGTTGCGTCAGTTGTTATAGAATTACTGTCATCATTATCTGTATTTAAGTTTGAATCTCTCGCGGAGCTCTCGTTCTGGTACTTGTTGCTTTTTAAAAAGAATAATTGTTCATAATACTGCCACGTACTCTTACATATTTTATCAGCGCTATTTCCACTCTTTGGTTTATAAATTTTTCCACATTCTTTAAAAAAATACGCTCTCAGATTTTTCCATTTTGATTTTACTGTTTTCACTGAAACAAAAACCAGCAGTTATCATATTATTCAATAATTAACTACTTCCATTTCTATTTCAGATATTTAGCTACTGGAGAATCCTATAGATCACTTGCTTTTCATTTCCGCTTAGGTCGCACTACAGTTTCTGAGATTGTAAAGGAGACATGCAACATTTTGTGGAATACACTGAAAGACGAATACATGCCAATTCCAACAACAGAGAAATGGTACGAAATTGCTGATAAGTACCATAACAAGTGGAATTTTCCCAATTGCACTGGAGCAATAGGGAAGCAAAATCAAACAATACTTAATTATCATCTTTCAATATGATATCAAAATAACCAGGATCCTCAATCTCTTCGTCTTGCGTATATTCACCTGTGATTTCTTGGCCCAATGTATCATCATAGTCCAAGTGTCTTTTCTTGCTCGGCCCAGGTTCTTCGTCATCCATGTCCCCCTCTAACCATCTTTTGCCATAAGTTAGAAGTTGCCCCTGAGTGGTATATCTCTTCATTACTTCAGACAACTGCCTATTTATCGTTGAATCTCCGTGGTAATCTATTGTGGAATCTTTAACAGCTGTATATAGAGACCCATTCAAATATATATTTCTTTTCTCTCCTTCTGAGATGTTGTCGGTGTTTTCTTCTAATTTTCTTATATTGGTTAATGGTATTCCTTCAAGTGGAGGTGATATTAATCTATAGTTGGCCAATATTCCTGTAGCCATCACCCCCCTGCTTAGTTGAATTGATTCTTTATCTATCCTCATGCCGAACAATCGATAATTTTTAGCCTTTGGGTCAAAAGTCCAAATACCATTGTTCCCCTCTAAGTCAACTTCAAATCCACCTGGAATGACAAATTTCATGGGAGCCATTTCAGCTTGTTGGGGATCTCTATGAGAAAACAAATAGAGGAAACATATAACAGGAGTGTTATATGGTCTCTGATTCATTAAATTGGCCAACACAACCTTGAGATAGGTCTTCCCTGTTCTTTAATAAATTTGTTTAAATGACTATTTTTCCACTTAAAATCATTTTCCTTTATCTTTTCAATAACTTTTAAGATCTTGCGTTCCTAAACAAGAAATCAAATGAGAATTTTATCGTTCTTTTTAAGTTTTGTGACGGAATCGTATAGTGTGAATTGCACGTAACATCTTCTGGTAAGGGATAAGTATCTTTTCTTGTAAACCTCATTTCTATAACTTACAACTATATTATTGATGAAATCTGAAGTAAAATAGTAGGAGAAGAATTGAAACGGAGTTTCGAGTCTCATTATTTCAGGAGGAAGTTCGTTGGATCCTAGAAATCGTATGTTATCTTCTTCAAATGCAAGTGATCGCTTTCTCCACCTTAGCCTTTGCATATCAAAGGGTTGTTGTGTAGATCGGTGGGGGCTACTTGTACCTGGCTCATTACTTACAACCGGTAATGGGTCTTCGATCAACGGAGGATCATGCTCACTGGGTTCAGGTTCTTCATTATCCTGTTCATCTTCTAGTATTGCTTGCAGCTCTTCACGAGTCGGTAATTCTCCGAGATCATCTTCTTCCACCTCACAACCATCCTCTGATAGGTAACCATCTTCTAACTCCCTTAGGTAATCTTCGATATCCCTATCAACAATATTTTTTCGAGACATTCTATAACAAAAAACAAAAAAAGCTCACACCCACAACCCAGCGATAATGCATGTAAAACAAGTCACAAATGCATGTAGTCTCAATTTTGATACAAGCAAAAAAATACATATTTTATCTATTCCAGCCAATTTCATATAAAAATTATTATTCTACATTATAGAAAAAACACTTACCTTCGATAATTATATTTTTAGAACTCAATTCACCGCAAGATTTTTCTGATTTTACCGGATGAAAACTTTCAATTTCACTAATTACCTCAACTTCCGGCAATCAATGAACAATGACCTCCATTATTACAAATGGCGGCCAATGACGTCTGTTTTTTTTTTTTTTTTTTTTCGTTCAGGAACTATTCTGCCTTCTCCGTATGCACCCCGTTAGTCAGTAATCAAATAAATACTAATTCTGGAACGAGAGAAAGTTGTTGTTTCGTTTTTGATACAACATGCATTTAAGGGTTAACACTATCAGTAAAAATTTACCCTAGCATGTCAGTTCGTTTGTTCCTGGTGTACTACTACGACTTTAGTTACTACGATGTCTTATGACATTTAAGGCAAACTATGTCCTGAGCAATGCCTATCGGCTTTTTGGACAACCTAAGATGGTTTTCTTTACACAACTCTTTAAGGAATTTCAGTAACTCTTCTGGCTCTTTATACCTTGCTGACGAAGCGCTAGCTCTAATCACTCGATCATCAATGCCGTGTATTAAGCAATCTACGGCTTTTTTTGCCAACAATTTCACACACATTTAACAGAGTAATTTTGTCATAATAATATTCGTCTACTAATTCACCAGGCTTCAGTCGACGTTCAAGCATCTCAGATAATACTACCCCGTAATTGGTTTCAGATGGAAAGGCTTTTGTCAAGCGATCTTGCCATTCGGCCCATGTCGGAAGAATGGTCTGGAGTCCTTCATACTACTTTTTGGCATGACCTGATAACTTGGGCAAAGCAAAATGTGTTGTCTGTATGTCAGTCCACTTGTAAATCTCTGCACATTCGTTGACCTTGGCTATCCAGTTTTCTATTCTTTGATTTTGTTGCGAGGGATCAAAAGTAGGTATAATGTTCCTATCGTATTGTTACGCCGAGGCTGTTAAACAATGAGTAATTATCGAAATTTCTCGAACGCTTTTGTCTTGCTGTGTTATTGTTTTATTGTCTGCGGTTGCGCACAATGGGGATTGGTCGTTCTGTCGAAACACCGACCCCTTTCCTGGAACGACCGAGATCGTTCTCGAACAATCGAATTGTGTACGATATAAATAGGCCGGAGAGATGGCCGGACAGTCAGTCTCATTGAGTGAGTCTCAGCGAGGCCCTGGAGGACTGACGTGGAGAAGGGTCTCGCGTGAACAGTAGTTGCTCGTGAGTCAGTCTGTTATTATACTATACAATACTTTTTATTAGGGGCGTGCTCACGTCTATAGTGAGATACTGCGGGATTAAATGACATTATATGATCCGTAATTTTAATAGGATCGATTTTTTTAGGATTAGGGTTGCGTCCACGTCCATCAACAATAGGTTCTGGATATATTTCGGGCTTAGAATTACTGTCAAGAGCATTTCTTACTGCCTTACAGTTATTTTGGTTGTAGACAAGGGTAGCAAGGAAAAAAGTTTTGCAAACTGAAACTCTGTCACCGTTTTCATCTCTCAAAAAATATGTTATAGTCTTCGATCTTGTGTAATGTTTACCTTCATTGACATCATTTTCTCTGTTTTTCGGTCTATCTGTTTTTTTTTGTACTGGTATTATACAAAAAAAAAGTATTTCTGTTCCATCCATGACATTTTCCAAAAATTGTTATTAATTTTTTTGCGAAACTCTTCTGTAAAACTGCTTGAGCACTTCTTTTTACAGATGTTTTCATGACAACCAGGTTATACAAAATATTTGAAAATTAATTTTTCTTCAATCTTCAATTTCTTTCGATCTTTTAAGCTAATGTTATAAGTCTTCCGCTTCCTTATATTGCCTTTTTTTGTTATTTGTACTTGGTTTGTTTCTGTGTCTGATAATTCTTCCGGTGATTCTTCGATGGTTTTGTGCTGAATTATTTGTGAACATGGTATAAAGTCGGATTCTGAGTCACTGCTACTAATGTTTTGATGCGATTTTTCAGGTAGTTTGTAGTCTTTATGGATTACTGAATCATCAGAATCAAAATCAAGCCAATCTTCCTCACTTGATGCTTGTTTCTGCTTGTTTTGAAGCCCACTCGTGGATGGAACAGATACCTGTTCATCTAAACATTCTCTTTTGCGTAAAGCAGCATTTACTAATTTTGCGCTTCGTGATGACATATTGCTGAAAATAAATAATGATTATTTATTACAAGCTGAACTCAATGTTAATCTTGAGCCTTCCATTTTTTGTACAATCAAACACAAACTCTTCAGCTTTGTAATATTAGTATTATTTGTAAGTAGGTATAGCCAATATATAACACAGAGACAAACACACGGAACGTATGATTCATTCATTAATAATATTAGTAAGCAAAAATAACGGTCATTATTTACCCATCGAGCACGCACTTGTATTTCGCTATATTAACACTTCTAAGAATAATGAAACAAAGAAAATGAGAAGTTATTTAAATTACTAAGATCTTAGACTAATAATTCAGTATAGGCAATAGAAATAAGTGAAAGCCGGTTTACACTTTGCGAAGTGTGAAGTGATAAGTGTTAAGCGTTAACTTAACGCGATAAGTCTCAAGTGTTAAGTAGTCTTTTCCATCTCCGTTTACACAGTGTTTAGGAAGAAGCTCAAAGTAGTGGTACTGTCCGTTGTGCATAGTGTCTCTAGAAATGAAAGATGAACAGCGCTTAATATTGAGACAAATAATTAAAGAGATTGTGTGCACTCACGCCAAAAATAAAACTTCAGATAGTGTTGTATTTTCTTGCCACTGGTTGTAGTCTGCGTACTTTGTCACATTTATTCAGAGTATCTAAACCAACAATAAGTTTAATGATACCGATAGTCTGCGATGCTATATACAACGCCTTAAAAGATTATATAAAGTTTAGTAAAACACATTAAATAATATTTTATATCGGTTTTATTTTTAGAAATAATATTACAAACATAAAATTGTATTGGAATGTTGTAAATTCCTTATGCAGATTCCCAAGCTTGGGTTAACACATCATTTCTATCAACAACAGAAGTAAATGCATTTTCAGAATTTGACTGATTAGTCACAACAGTTGTATTTGTATTTTCAAGATTTCCATAACTCAATGTGTCATTTTCATTGTATGTATCATCGTTGCTCGAATAATAAGAATTTCTAGAAATGGTTGAAGTTGGAGGAGACGACATAAAATGTGGTTGTGTTTTTTCTACCATTTTATAAATGAAATTGGATGTTTGAGACTGACGGCGGATATGTTTCAAGCGCAAACCAGAAAGATAATTTAGAATATACTGTTGTGCTTCAATTGCTGACTCCATTGGTAAATTTTTCAATTGAACTGCAACCATTCGTCAAAATAAGTCGAATTCATTCTCTGATACAACAGAGCTGTTGACACTGTTGGCTACATTTTGGGCCTTTGTCAGTAAGTTATCATAGTCTCGTAGCATCGTCTTTTTCCGAGGATTTTTCCCTTTGAATGACTGGCCCGAGTCATTGCTTGAGGTTCCAACTCGTGAAGTATTTTCAACAGCCTTCTCGCCTTCAGTGTCTCTTGTCTCAACATTATCTTCATTGATTTTATCTTGAGACTCCAGGTTCTGTAAATACATAACATAGCATTAATAAATATATTTATTATTTGTTGCAGATTCCCAGATGTACAGAAGAATGGAAAAGTATTGAAGAAGGATTCAGTCAAAAATGGAACTTTCCCGGTTGCTGTGGTGCATTAGACGGTAAACACGTCGTACTGAATGCACCAGATGATTCTGGAAGTTATTATTACAATTACAAGAACCAGCACAGCATCGTTCTTATGGCATTAGTAGACCATGATTATTGTTTTATTTATTTTGACATTGGATGCAATGGACGAATCAGTGATGGAGGAGTTTTCCGAAACTGCAGCTTGAGCCACGCTCTAGAGAATAATTTTCTACCACCAAACCTTGTGATTGTTGCAGATAATGCTTTCCCATTGAAAACGTACCTTATGAAACCATACGGAGGAAATAATTTATCTCTTAAGCAAAAAGTGTTCAACTACAGATTATCACGGGCCAGACGGATAGTTGAAAATGCCTTCGGAATATTAGTGTGTAAATTTAGAATATTTCTGAAACCCCTCCCATATGCTCCCGCTAAAGCTGATAAAATAGTTAGAACATGTGTTGTCACAGTTTTAAAATAAAAAGGAAATGTATGTAACAGTTAAAATATAAAAGAGAAAGAAATAAAAGATAGATATGGTTTGATACATATATTGATTATAAAAGAAGGCGGTAGAGCGGGTAGGTTCTTACAATATTTTCTTATACTTGTGGCAAGGCAACAGAGGTTGACAATATTTCCTTGGTTTATCGATGGTAGGTAGTTAAAACTAGAGATTACAATAAAAGTGTATAAATACAGAGGTAGACAAAGGAATGTTCGCTGGAGGAGCACAGAATCTTGAGGCTTATGGCCTTACAGCATGACAACGTACACGTGGTAATTATAGAGGGTATAATTGTTATCGTTAAAATAATAAAATGGGCGCCATCTGACGAGAAGTGCGTCAGAAAATATAATAGGGTTCCTAGGGGTTCAACCCGGGTAAAAATATGGATTAAATACACCTATTATGATGTTCCGTCGACCGTTCCTGGCGCCAGTCCGGAGAGAGGATGTGGTGCAGAGCTAGCGACGGTAGGCTCGTAGAAAAGTCGAGGCTCCCGGAGTGTGGCGGTTTAGCTAGTCGTGCGGAGGAACCGTCAAGCCTCTTACGGGATAACACGAAGGTGATGATGAGAAGAGTAAGGTAAAACCCAAAGAAAGGGCATAAATGTATATAAAAAAAAACCGACTTCCTGCTTGGGAACAGAAAAAATACGAATTAATTTAAAGAGAACGGAATTAGACGGGGATTACACATGATAATTGAATAGGCGAGGCACTATTACTTACCAGATTTAGAAGCGTGTTGCACAGAATTTAAAAGAAAAGAGTAGATAAAACACACTGTCGCCGCAAACTGAGAGGTTAACTTTTGTATGTAGTAGAAAGAAGTTTCTGATGTGGTCTTCTGGTGAGGAAAAGGCTGAGGATAAACGGGCGTTGGCTTTTATAGTAAGCGCAGCCAACCCGCGATCTTTAGTAACCGCTGAATTCAATTATCACGTACTTTGATTGCATGACGCAACAAATAAATTAGTGATACCATCGACAAGAAACGAAATCACCATCCGTCAGTCAAAATAAAGCATTGTTTATGGCCACATTCTGTACAGTGTTTTACAACGCCATCTATCGCACACATGGCGAACTACGATAAGAGTACTAGAAAAAGATGTCTTGATGTGTGAGATCGTGATGTGATAATGCGCCGCCATGTCGCTAGATGTCGTGTTCTGTGGTATTTGCTTGTATGGTATGTAAAATGTTAATTAATTTAAAGAATGTAGCGTGTATTAAAATATACACGTTACAATACCTCCCTAGTTGAGAAAAAAAAATTTATCGAAAGAGTAAAGAGAGAGAAAAAAAAATTCTGAAGTGGTAGTGTGGTGGAGGTCATTGCACGGTGGAGGTCATTGCACTGACTGAGAGAGCAGACAGTACAATGCTCACCCCAACAGACACAAAAAAAACAAGTGAAGCTTGTGGCAGGAAAAAAACAAAAATTTCACAAATAGATTAGCAGGAAGGGAGAGGAAAAGTATGAAAGGGTGAGGTGATTATTTGTCAATATATATTACACATGTTACATGCCAAAGGTTTGGCCTACATAAATAACTATTATATAATAGGTTGTTTACATAAACATACATACTTTGGGATCGGTAGGTCTTACTTCCAGCCGATACTGTGCGCCTTTCCGAAATAAGAAGTAGTGTGCGTATACTAGATAACTATACAATACTAGCTGACCCGACAGACTTCGTCCTGTCAAAAAGATTTGTAATGTGGCAGTTTTTGTGCCTACGTATTTTAAAAAATTCTCCTGAACAGAACCGTCACCCTGGTGATAGGGCGTTGTGAATAAAAAAATAATTAAATAAAACATATATAAGGATTTAAAAGTAAGTAATCGCTTTATTGTTAATCATGTGAATCATAATTATTATTATTATCATTGTAGTGCTTTGTGGTATACGATGTTTTTTTGTTTGATTACCTGGCGCATAGATAAACAAATCTGATGGTTTTCCAACACGGGAACAGGCAACATACAATTGACCATGTGAGAAACATGGGTTTTCTAGATTAATACCACAAACACTTAATGATTGCCCCTGGGACTTGTTTATAGTCATAGCAAAAGCAAGCCGCACTGGAAACTGTAGTCGTTTAAACTCAAATGACACATCAGTCGGAATCATTGGGATGCGCGGTATGAGAACATCTTCTCCTTTATACTTTCCTTTGAGTATAGTTGCTTCTATCACATTGTTTAGTAATTTTTTTATCGCTAACCGTGTACCGTTGCAAAGACGCGGTTGGTTGATATTTCGCAACATTATAACCACCGATCCAACCTTTAATTGAAGATTGTGAGGTGGCAATCCTGGCAAATCCAGCGAGTTTAAAAATTCCGGTGGATAGTTGACTACATCATCTTGATTAGTAGCCGAATCAACTGATTTATATATCCTCAATTCGCCTGTAATTTGTTCTTGAATTTTGAAATTTAATTCATTTACATCTATGTTTTTTGCAGCCAGTATAGCTCGTTCGCTCAACCAATCATGGTTTCTGTAATTTTGAGAAACATCTGGAAACACCTTCTGAATAAGTTCATCTTTTGATCGAGTTAACTGACAAAAACTTTGAGGAAAGTTAATGCAGCCAGTCAACATGTCTATAGGAAATTTGCCATTACCAATGTCAATCAGTTGTTTAGAGAATATGTTTCCAGATTGGTCATTTTGCAACTCGACACGCATATTCTTGCTTAAATGAAGTACTTTGACATGTTTCCACAAATTGGAGGACTTTAGACATGCATTGAGTTCATCAGCTGGCGTTGATCGTGGAATCACTGGCAATGTTTGACGAAAATCTCCTGCTAATAAAATCATTGCACCACCAAATCGGTTATTATTGCTCCGTAGATCTTTTAAGGTTCTGTCTAAAGCCTCCAAAGATTTTTTATGTGCCATCGTGCATTCATCCCAAACAATCAATTTACATTGCTGCAAAACCTTTGCCATTGCAGAGTTCTTCGAAACGTTGCAGGTTGGAGTTTCATTGCTTTGCATATTTAATGGCAATTTTAGTGCTGAATGGGCTGTTCGACCACCTTCAAGCAAAGTTGCTGCGATTCCCGACGAAGCGAGTGCAAGTGCAATTTTATTTTGTGAGCGAATTGTTGCTAATATTAATGAAATCAAAAAAGTTTTTCCTGTACCACCAGGTGCATCTAAGAAGTAAATCCCTCCAGTTTCATCATTTGTTACTTTCATAAGAGTTTCAAATACATACTTCTGTTGTTCATTTAACAGTGGAAGATTTGTTTGAATTAATTCTTTCAAAGCGTTGAGATCATACAGTCTTTCTCGATGCAACTCTTGGTTAAAAGCGTCATACATTGGACGATTGGGCGCGGTCAGGCCTAATTGAATTAATAGTTTGTTTGACATTATCAAGCACATGTCCTCAATTGAAATCAATGCTTCATTGTAAATTTGTATTGTAAAATTGTAGATTTTGTAGGAAAATATTCATATTTTGGTAAATTAGTCTCAAAGTTATATTGGTTTACGCTTACAATACTAATAGTAACTCTGAAATCTTATAAGTACAAAAATCTCACTTATGTTTGAAACATAATAATTAGTTAAGTATCTGTAAAGTCTTCATAATAATCAATATTTAGCTTATTCAAAAATAGTGTTATACTTTTTTAAAACGTCAAAGATATCAATGTGGATTGATATATAAAATCTTTTATTGTTTTAGTTACTAGCCCTACTTACTTATTGTGGAAATTATAAAAGCAATTTCTTTTAGCCACTAAGCACAACCTCTGCTTGCATTTGGAACAATGTATGTTCGTTTTATTGTTCTTACAGAACTTGCAACGTCCATATGCCGTATATTCAGGCCAGTGGTTGTATCCATCATAGCGCACAGAAACTGGGGGCCTCGGTGCACTTGGGTTTTGGATCAGCGCTTTTTTCGGTACAGGATTTGGTGGTTCCGTTTCAATCGATCTTCCTTTTTGCCTCAATTCGACTGCCAACCTATGCCTAAACTTTTTCAGGCTTAGATTTTTCAGGCTTCTCATGTTGCATTTTCTCCTGTATTGCCAAGCATTGTTAACCGATATATGTAACATTTGGCCAAAGATGTTCATGTACCAACGACGGCTCTTGAAAGATGTTCTGTAGAGAGCTATCAACATGTCGCACAGGTCAACGCCTCCCATATGTTGATTATAGTGTCTAACTAACTGCGGACACGTGACACTAACTTTTCTTTTTTGTTCTTTGCTCCATCTCTTTATTTCTTCAACTGGATAAGCATCTGCATATGAACAGGCCAAAGTCACAACTTTATTGTCAAACCATTTGACAATGGCGATCTTTTTATCGTTATCTACGACTTGGCTAAAAGAACCCCTGCCTCTTTTCTTTAGTTCTTTGTCACTTAACAGTCCCTTGATACAACCTTTCAATCTATTTTGCCGTATGGTTCCGAGACTAAAAATCCCTCGGTGTTCACGTAGATACCAGATAAAGTCGAACGTTGTAAAATAACCATCGAAATAAACAGCACATCCTGCAGTCTGAATCGTCTTGCAAAGAGCTAATACCAATTTAGCACCTAGGGTCATCTGCTCTTCCTCCTCACTAAAATCGATATACCGGAAAGTGTCATCGCCGCCGTACAATAGAAAATCATAGACGATTCCAGATGCACCAGCGCGTACTGCGTTCTTGAATCCCCATTTGTTAGGTTTCATTGGGTTATACTGTCTCCGGTTACCTGCTTTAGTCCCTTTATACGGTATTGTCATCTCATCGATGCTAAATTTCGTCTCTTCTTCCGTTGCGAGGCAGTTTCTCCTTATTTTTTCAATGAATGGTCGTATCTTGCAATATCTGTCCTCATCCGAATAGGCGTTGTCCACAAACTGAATGTTGCGTCGAATCAGCTCGAATCGTTTCAATGGCATGACGTCAGCCACTTGAACATATCTGAACTCTCTAGACCAATAGTCTTAGATAGGAAGGCATGTTTACTATACCCATGATAAGAAGAATCATGAGAAAGTCTTTCAACTCCTCGATTGTCATTTGGATGCATTTGCCCGTTCTTTGGGTTGAGTACAAGTTCGTGTTGTCGACGATATCAACGAGTATATCTGGGGAGAAGAACCGGTAAAAAAAGTCGATCGGAGAGTCAGTATCCGGTAAATCAAATACAAAGTCGTCTGACGGAATGTCAGCATTATGTCTGAATTGCCCCTTTTTCCATTTATAGCTCACAATGAGTGTTTTCTTGCTCTTTTTTGCTCGGACATTTGGCACAGCTCGTATTGTTATTTTTCTTTTACGCCTGGTTGTTCTCGATGTTAATGGACTAGCAATAGACGAAGCATCTGATGACGGAACCGACAATAACGAAGCAAAACTTGGTATTGCATTGTAATTTACTTCGCCAGTAGGTTACGTACGTTGTTAATAATAGGGATCATTGGAGTTCGCTCATCGTTCAAGTTGTCTTCGACTTCTAACACAGGGTTGTTCTCACTGCTACTGACGCTAGGATGGTCCTCTGTTTGAAGATTTTCGTTTCCTGTGACCATGAAAGTATCATCTTCAACGTTAGTCTTATCACTATCAGTTGAAATATTGTCTTGTGTATCATTTTCAGAGCTGTCTAATATATTCATGCGCTCTAGGCATGAATCGATGGACGGGCAAGGTGAGGAGAACTCTTCAGTTCTGTTGACTGCAAATTCCTCTTCATTCTCAGGTTCAGAACATGTATCAATATCAGAAGGAGCATTTTCAGGCGGCACCAATGCTACTAAGCGTTGTCCTCTAGACTTGAAGTTCTGAAAAACGAAAAATAGTAAGGCACAAAACATTTTATTTGCGAATCCCTAAAATTATAAAAAAACAACAAAAGTTTTTTTTTATTTGAATACGGCAACGGGAAAAATACTAACCATGCTATTTTATATTTAGTTTTTGACTACTTTGGTAAGAGGAAGAATACTGGACATAGTATTTAACAGTTATATTAATAGCAAATCGACAAGGGGAAGAATGCTGGACATACTATTTAGCACTTATTTTACTAGTAATTCGACAACGGGAAGTATACTGGACATGCAAGTTGTAGGTATCGTAAAAACTAAACAAAACTCAGTAAGACAATCAAAACATCATAAGTAGCTTTCCATGTATATTATCTGTAGTTTTCAATGATATTACAATAAAATAAGCCAAAAAACAATGAATAAAATGAAACTTACCGAGAGCCCGCGCAGCGCGTCTCTTCTCCCAGCCATCTCGCCAGCAACTGCTCGCGTCCCGTGAATGGGTTACCCCACACACCCACACAGGGTTACCGATTGTTTGTAGTGTAGTATAATAGTTCACGGTGCAATTATACACCTTGAACTAGAGATATACGGTCTAATTTTTAATGTAGATTTTTTTTAATTCAACGGGAAGTATACTGCACGGCCTCGAATTAAGGGTTAATTATGAAGAATGGAATCAAACACAACTTAGAAATAACGAATAATTTATTCGAACAAAAGAGTCTAACGACATATTAAGTCTGATCTTATTTTACCAGTTCTAACTTCTTCTACCGCTTATTTTAATGTTTAAGATCGTATGTCGTTGTTGTTTTTATTTTGTAAGTCGCGCCATATTGATAAACCTAAAATAGAAATTCAGAATTAACGCAAATAAATAAATAAATGTTAAAAATAATAATAATAAATAATAAATATTGCAGGGCATTTCACACAGCGCTATCTAGCCCCAAACTAAGCAGAGCTTGTACTATGAGAACCAGATAACTGATAGAATACTTATATACTTTTTTTTTTGTAAATACATACTTATAATATATAGAAAAACATCCAGACCCGAAACAAATATATGTAGATAACGCAAACATTTGTTCCGCGGCGGGAATCGAACCCGCTACCTCCTGCGTCTCAGCTGGCTATTCGCCCACTGCGCCACGGAGGTCGTCGTTAAGAAAAGGTACGTATGTACATACTTATAGTAACAGATAGTAAAAAACTAATAAAAATACAAGTAACAATAAATACTAATAATAGTAGGATATATCTAGGTATTTACGCTTTGAGTTTATGATAAAGTCAACAGTAGGGATTCAGTGCAGTTATATGACACAGAAGCTAACCATTCGGTTATGATATATTTTGCGTTGTGGACGGAGCAGTTCTTGATATTACAACTTTTAACGACTTTATTGTACAGAAAGGTTGAAACAAAGGGACCAAACCGTTTAGCAAATCTGTGGGATCGCATTTTTTTATAAAGGTAATTCTTCAGTACTGTCTTGGTAACCTTTGTTTACAAAAATTATCTAGGTTTCTGAATCAACGGATAGCATCTTTACCTCCTATCAAAAGAACTCACATTTGTTTAGATTACATGTTAGTCCAGCCATTAATAGTTTATTTAAAACTATGTCCAAATGTTCCAAATGCTGCTGGAAGGTTCCTGTAGTTATTATTGCCAAATCATCCACGTAATTTACACAATAATCCCTTACTTCATGCCTTGGTATTATATCCATCGCCCGACTAAAACTACCTACTGAAGTTTTCAACCATCATGGGCTGAAAACTTTGTATTTACCGTTAAACGTGAATCCTGTATACTTCCTACTGGCTTCAGTACCTAGTAGGTATTTGAAAATACGCATTATTTAAGTCCACTACACTAATATAGTTTACCCCATGAAACGAGTTCATAACATCCATTTGTAATGGTGGCTTCTGTTTCTGCAACCATGTATTTATTAATCTCTCTAGCATCTAACAACACTCTTATAGTTGTCTCGTTTTGAAGTAAACGTTAACGGACTACAGTATGGAGTAGCTGCCCTACTGATAATTCCTTGATCTTCCATTTCTTTCATCTTCTCCTCAATCTTTCCTCTATACGCATACGGCACTGGATAACTTTTCCTAACTACTGGTATTTGGGTATTCATATTAATCTCATGCTCATAACAATTGGCTTTACCTAATTTTGACGCAAACAATTTTCTGTATTTCGCCAACATCCCCACTAACTTTGTGACAACACCAATAGAACAAACACACGCAGGAGACATAACAAAAATAACAAAGTAACAATAGCTTAACGAATAAAAGAATAAAAATTAAATATAAATACAAAATATTGCAGTGTGTGTCTCATTGTAATTACTGCATGTGTCACAAAAAGGCTCTAACTCAGCATGTGCTAGGTTGCACTGGCTACCCAGCGCTGGTCTTCCGTTAAAGCCTCTTTAAGTGGACGACGGATATCCGCCCACTTATTAAACAGTACCCAACTAAATACAATTAAATAAATTATATATACTAAGCACTAGAGGTTGCGTTGTGCGCGAGCTGCTCGCAGCTCGCGTGTTTTTCTTTTAGTCGAAGAGGTAATTAAAGAGGATATCGAGGTTGCGTTGTGCGCGAGCTGCTCGCAGCTCGCGAGGGTAATGTGTTGTTTGATAGAAATCCCCCCTTCGTAACTCTGACAAAACCAAATCATATAAGGCTAAAACATGTATTTTAAGAAGGAACCTTAAAAATAAGTAAGTTGATTTAAGGATACTTCTACTTACAATTTTATAACTTACATAAACAATCAATAGTTTTGTATCATAATCAGCAAATTCGTGAATACTTACTTAATATTTATTAATTCTTTAATGATGCAATTAGGTATGTAAGAATGGCGAGACGGGTTAGTTTAATAAATCCCACCAGCTTTAACCATTCCAAAGTCTACTGTGCCCGTATTAGCAGTAGGCCGTTAGGGTGTTTCCCGTAGAGGCGTACAAGGTCAGTTAATATCTATAAATTAAACAATTGAGAAGTTGGTACAGGGTGTCTCAAAAGAAAGTTCACATTTAAAAAATCGATTAAAAAAAAAGTAAGATGTTTATTGAAAAAATGTTTATTACATATTAAAATACACTGTTTGGGAATTTATTTTTTAAAAATGACATCGTCCAAATGTAAACCGTTGCGTTCACGGCATTCGTTTATTCGAGCACTAAAATTTGCTATGACGGCTCTGCAGGTATTCTCCGAGATGGCTGCGATTTCGTGACGGATATTTTCTTTTAATTGTGCCAGGGAAGTCGGTTTGTTGGCGTAAACTTTGGATTTGAGATAACCCCACAGGAAAAAGTCCATATGTGTTAAATCGGGACTGCGTGGAGGCCAACTTATGTCACCTCTCCTGGAGATCAATTTGCCAGGAAAAATTTCACGAACTCTTGGCAGAGACCTGTTGGACGTGTGTGAAGTGGCTCCGTCCTGCTGGAACCATGTTCTTTGGTTATAACAAGGAAAGTGCTGCAGCTCAGGCACGAAGAAAACGTCTAACATCTCCACATAACGCTCTGAATTCACTGTAACTGTGCGTCCCCTTCCATCTTCAAAAAAATAAGGGCCGATAATTCCTCGCGCCGACATTGCGGCCCATACGGTGACTTTAGGCGAATGTAGGGGTGTCTGATGTTTTTGTTTTGGATTGGTTGCACTCCAGTAGCGGCAATTTTGCTTGTTAACATATCCAGTAAGATGAAAATGGGCTTTATCCGAAAAGAAGATGTTGGTAAACGTTGGAAAGCACTCAATCATCTGGTTTACGTAGTCAAGCCTCTGACCAGCATCCTGAGGCTTTAATTCTTGCACCAACTGAATTTTGTACGGGTGCAGTTTTAAATCTTTATGCAAAATGCGGCATAATGACGATCTGTGCACGTTAAAGGCCACAGCACGCTTCCGAATTGAAAGGTTCGGATCGTCCCGAATAGACTGGGCGACACTGTCTACGTTTTCGACCGTTCTCGAAGATCTTGGACGCCCGGATTTTGGTTTTTCCAGTGTTGAACCGGTCTCTTCAAACTTCTCGACCCATTTTGCAATGAGTCGAGTGGTTGGCGCATCATTCAAGTGACGAATATGTCGAATGCTGCAGAATTTTCTACGCGCTACAGTCGCCGAATTACCGTTTTTATAAAACTCGCGTACGCACAACGCACGGTCCGCTCCCAAAAAACGCTCCATAGCGACTAAATTCCCAAGAGCCAGGCTACCGACTGACACTCCCCCCGCGCCCCTCAGAATAGTTGCGTTCACGCAATAACCAAAACAAATGTGAACTTTCTTTTGAGACACCCGTTATATATATTTTATTATTTTCTACATTGGGTATACCTTATAATCATCATCATATCAGCAGCCACAGGAAGTAGACTGCTGAACATAATATGTCAAGTAAAAAAGTAATATGAACGTATTTTAATAATCCTTCTCATATATCTCTAGAGCAACCAATCTCATCTCTCTCAACAAACTAATGCTAAAAAATTTGAATACTCATTGACAAATGAAATATGTAGTTAATAGATTTGAATCAGTTGATAATTTTCATATTATCTTTGCTTGACTCGGCGTTCGCCACCATCCTCAATGAGCTGTAATGAGATGCCAGTCGCAGTCGTTCCAGTTGTTGTCTGTTCGAAAACAAAAAATATATGAGATGTGGTTTTTAATAAAATATTTAACGCGAGATACTTATATCAATATATAGGTTTTTAAATTTTCTTAATTTTTTTTCATCTATGTACACACCTCGCTGTATCAACTTATACACCGTACTTCTGGCAAATAAATATCATTTCATTTCACCTTATATTCAATAAAGAACATGTAGAACTCAACAAAAATAGAAACATTTGGGATTTATGCGCATATTTTTTGTAATAATATTTAATAGTCACATTATCCACACAAACTGACGTGACGGCCCTCCTGAATACCATGATTTTACGAAGTTAGCGTCGCCTATCTGCTACTCAGTGCATACGCTTTATAAAAACATAACATAATATTATAAGTATGTTTCTATGTTTGTTTGTTCATCAAGGGTAGGTATATTAAAATAATTAAAATTGTCGTAAAGTGTAAACAGCATGCCTGCCTATTTAGATGCCTATTTAGATAGGAAAACATGGTTTGTCTTCCTGTTGCAATACTCAGGGGCAGGGTTCATATGTGAAACAAACTATATACTACTTGTAATTAGTCCATTGAAAAGTTACATTTGGGGTTGCGTTTTTTAGAGGACGCAATTTTATTTTTTTGATGTATAGGGGGGGTCAGTGTAAAGCTAAAACCAAGTTTGGGGGATCGCCACCCTTGTCCCACGGCCGCCATCTTGAAAATAGGGGTTGAAATGGTTTTTACGATACATCTCTTAAACTATTAATTTGGTAAAAAAAATTTGTTAACATTTTTTGTTGCAAATTAAATTCTCTACAACTTTGGTCCAGTAACTTTTTGTAGTAGAACTATAAATAAAAAAGTTATAAGCGAAAATGTTCAGAAATTCGAGAAAAAAATTATATTTTTCGATATAACTTTTTTTTTATCATTTTACGAAAAAATTATCTCAGACCATTTTTGTAGATCGTTTTTTGATGAACAACTTTTATTCACAATATTTTTTCATTAAGTCAATAGCTAAGGTTTTACAGCGCTCCGAAGTGAGTACTTGTTACGTGTTAAGTGAGTACACAACGCTAAACTCATTCCTACTATTTAATTAACTGTGTCATACTGGTCAATACAGAATATTGAATAGTTTGTACTGTCTCAACATACTTTCATAGTAACTATTTCGCGCTCGCTTCTATTCTGTGGTAGGCTTATTTATTTTATAACTTACCCAACTGCGCACCGCTAGGAAGATAGGTATTGTTTTCAACTTCGGTTCTATTATACTTTTTAAAGTTTTTTCTTATGATTTCGCATTTATACCTTTTGTTGGTTGATATTCACAATGAGTAAGAGAGATAAGGGACCGAGTTCTTCTCACTCAGAAGAAGGCTACAACGAGGATGAATGTCAGCAAGCCATGCTTGAATCTAAACGCGAGATTCTATTTGCCCGCATGCAAGGAATTTATGATCTTGCTAAGAAGGTGGATGCCGATTCTACCAACTTTAAGGCTTTGCTTCACAGTGCATATAATATTGATAATTTGCATAGAGACTTCGAAAAGGTATTAGATTCATATAACGCTATTTCGCTAAAAATTAACCCAAAACACGCTATCAGGTACCAAGAATGGACGAATTTTGATATTATGTATTGTCTTGTTAAACACGTCTTAGAAACAAATTCGCCATCTAAAACATCAGTTTCGCCCCCGTATTTAGAGAAATCACAACCTAAGCTTCCTCGAATAGAACTATTGTCATTCAATGGTGATGTCCGCTCATGGCCGCTATTCTACCAACAGTTTAAATGCACTGTCCATGAAAATACATCTTTGTCAGATAGTGACAAGGTGTATTATTTGGTCGGTAAGTTGTCTGGTTCCGCCGCGTCAGTTTGCGCCCGGCTACCCCCGACCGCAGAGAATTACCCTATTATTTGGGAGGCACTTGTGCAAAAATATGACGACCCCAGACTACTCGCTAGCTCATACCTTAATCAGTTGTTGAGTTTTAAACCGCTAGCCGCTAATGTTGCTTCCGGTCTAGAATCATTTTTAAATAATTTCGACACGTCTGTGGAAGCCTTAAGACAACTGAGTCTTGGCGACTTGACTGACTTTATGCTGTTACACCTCGCCCTCCAGAGACTAGACTCGGAGACTGTCAAGTTATTCGAAATTACGCATCGCAAAGATAAGCTTCCAACCTATTCTAATCTAATTGAATTTGTAAAGGAACAGAATAAAGTGTTATCTAGATCAGCTGTGCCTATCGTAAACCCGCAAACTCAGCACAAAGCTCGCAATGCGCACGCGCCCGTGCCTAGTACTAGACCAGGGCAAACCAAGTCATTTGTAAACACTGACCGCGTGTGTGGTGCAAGTAATGAGAATAAATGTATTTTGTGTGATCGCGATAAACACGATCACTTTTATCGCTGTTCAGCTTTTATGAAACTGACGCCACCTGATAGGTATAAATTCATTAAAGGCAATTTTTATTGTAACAACTGTTTGAGTGTGAGACATAAAACAAAGGAATGTGCTTCTAAGCACACTTGTTCTCATTGTTCGGCCAGACACCATTCGCTACTCCATTTTAATCCGCCCGTTATCTGCAACAAATCAGTCGAGAAACAACTCGTTAATAAAAAATCGCACGCTAACTCGCCCGCTACCGCTCATGACCAAAGCCACACTGCGCCTAGGCATGCAATTTCTTCAGAGTCTCGTACTCGAATTCACGCTAAAGACCTTGCGCCCCATGCGTATAAGGTCGATAATTCACTATCCGCACCCGATATCGATCCGAACAGTAACACATCTGTCTGTACTGTATCATATGATCACGCGTCGCAAACAATAACAACTGCGTTATTGGCAACTGCTAAAATAAAGGTTTTAGATAATTTTAATCGCCCTCACTTTTTGAGATGCTTGGTCGATCCCGGCTCTCAAAGTGAGTATATTTCCGCTGCATGTAGTAAGCGCTTATCGCTTCCTATTTCCACGCAAAGCCGCTTTTCTAAAGTCCAAGGTATAGGAGGGGCCTCTCAGAAAATTCTGGGAGTAACCTCACTTCGCTTCAGTTCTCGCTTTGAGGACGGACATGAGTACCACATCCAGCCCATGGTGGTGGATAGTATCACGTCGCAGCTGCCCGACTCGCGCGTCGACGTCAGCTCTCTTCACCACATACGTAATCTACCCATGGCTGATGATGACTTTTCCGAGCCTGGTCCTATTGACCTACTTTTAGGTGTGAACTTGTATTGTCAAATTCTCCTATTTAATAAAATTACCGCTGATAATAATTTACCCGCTGCCTTGGAAACAACTTTAGGTTACATCGTTATGGGAAACGCACCCGTTCTATCCCCGCGCTCCATTTCACATACCTTTTGTGCATGTACGAATGACCCGCTACACCAACTCGTGGAAAGGTTCTGGTCCACTGAGGAACCACCTTCCCAGTTGTTCTTAAGTCCTGACGATCAACGCTGTGAAGAAATTTACACTTCGACTACTACTCGAAATGACGATGGTAGTTATGTAGTCCAGCTTCCATTTAAAGATGACCCGCAAAAGCTAGGTAACTCCTACATTATCGCTAAGAAGAGGTTTTTATGCCTCGAGAGAAAGTTTTTACGATCACCGGACTTAAATAAAAAATATAATGAAATAATTTATGATTATCTAGACAAAGGTATTTTAACGCGCGTTTCTGTTGACGATTGTACTTCTCCAGGTTATTACCTACCGCACCATCCTGTAGTTCGGGACGACAAGTCTACGACTAAGGTTCGCATCGTCTTGGACGGCAGCGCCTCGAATGATTCAGGGCTGTCTCTTAACGATATTTTATATAAGGGCTGCAACTTGCAAGCCGATATATTTAACATTTTATTAAATGTTCGCATACATCGTATCGCCTTTTTCGCTGACGTGAAGATGATGTATTTATGTATTTATACGCACCCCTCGCACCGCTGTTATCAACGGATCTTATACCGGTTCTCACCGGACGTTCCGCTGGAAACGTTTCAATTCGAACGTGTTACTTTTGGCCTCCGGTCTTCTCCTATGTTGGCGCTGCGCACTTTACGTCAACTGGCTCAAGATGAAAGACAAAGATGGCCTCTTGCCGCTGACGTCATAACTCGTGATGTCTATATGGACGACTTAGCGTCTTCTGCTTCTTCTGTGAATCAAGCAGCCAAGATTGCACAAGAGTTGATTCAGATGTTTAAAGCTGGTGGATTCGACTTAGTAAAGTGGACTAGCAACTCATCTGAGCTGCTACAACACATACCCGTTTCTCACAGACAGTCTGAATCCATTTCGTTCGATGAAGATGACACGTTCAAGATATTAGGGCTACGTTGGCTCCCCGCATCCGATAATTTTATCTTTTTAACCTCGGTCCCGCCATCTGTTTTTACAAAACGCGCTATTTTATCTATGACCGCCCGTCTGTACGATGTCTTAGGCCGTGCGCTGCGTTAAGCGGGTGCACGGCGCGGGCATCCGACGCGGGCATCCGTCGCGGGCATCCGCGTCGTGCTCCGTCGCGGACAAATAGCCCGTCGCGGGTATCCGCAACGACCTCCCGCTAAACGCAGCGCCGCCAGTACAATTTTAGACGTGCGGGTGTACAGTCGATTCATAATGGATTATTTGTTGATATACTACCTAGCCAAAAGACGACGTAGACAACAGCGGCAGCCAATCAGCCCATATGTCTCGTCCAGATTGTTGTGTGGAGAATTTGTAACCAAGTTTACGCTATTAAGAGAAGATGAGAGGAGATTTTTTAAGTATTTTAAAATGTCAACGTCTACATTTGGTGAATTATTTTCGAAACTTGAACCATATTTGAAACATAGTGCTAAAACTCTAAAAGTAAGAAGTGTATCAATTATATTACCAATAGAGAGGTTGGCAATAACGGCAAGGTAAGTAAATAAAATGTTTTTCTTGATATAAAATATTTTTATTTTGTCAGTCAAGATCACGCATGTATACAACCAAATCAGTTATTGGACTTATCATAATCATAAGTAACAGTAAAATCACAGTGATTGGATTTATCACTTATTATAATTAACAATATTTTAATCTACAATTACTTTAATGAGAACTAAGTATAACAATTTGGTAGTGTAGGTACATACGTAAAGTAAATCAAAATCACAGTCATTGTAATTATCATAATTAACAATATTATAAGGCTACTTCCAATCTTTGTCTTTCTTCAAATAGAGTATAAATGCAGCAAATAATTGATAATAGGATTAATGTTCTGCTTGAGTGTCATTTGTCACTACGATGTTCGATAAATCCTCCAATGTAATAACATTGTCTCTTTCAATGTCAATTAATAAGTTTAATACCTTTGATCGAAACAATAATTTTTGATATGTAGACAATTTTTTTATGTTTGGCATAATAGATTTAAAAAATGACAAGTCTTCATCATTTTCTTCGTCCTTTTTGTGTTGTATGAATTGTAATAATTGTATTTCAAAAGGAGTCGGCGACGACGCCTTTTTACGCTTTGATTGTTTTTGCGTTTCTCTGCTTGCTGTGTCATTTTCATTTCCAGATGTACTGGTCTCAGGTATTAACACCTCACTAGTGTCAACTATTGGGTGTTGGGACAATTCAAGTGTACTTGTATGACCCGAAGAGTCGTCCTGAGAATTTTCCAAAGATTCTTGTCCTTCTACTCTTTTGTTAGAGTCCAGAAAAGTCATAATATTATAATAGCTGTACCCTTTTCCTTTTTTAGCACCAGAACCAGACTTAAGTTTCTTGTTACTAGCTTTGACTTTCGTATAGCAATCTCTCGCGGTTTTCCATCGCGCTTGTATTTTTTTTCTGACAAATGATAAATAATACATACTTAAAAATTAATTTTGTATTTTTCACAGGTACTTAGTAAGTGGACATACTTTCGTGGATATGCACTTGGCGTACCATGCGGGACAATCTACCATCCGAAAAATTGTTAATGATGTCTGTCAAATTATATGGCAAAGACTGAAAGAAGAATGTATACCAGTATTTACACGTATGCGATGGGAAGATATAGCAGAAGGCTTTTTAAGCAACACAAATTTTCCTAACTGTTTAGGTGCTGTAGATGGAAAACATATACGGATTATAAGACCACCTCACAGCGGATCACTTTACTACAATTACAAACATTACTATTCCATTGTCTTGCTTGCAATGTGTAACGCAAACTATGAATTCACCTACATAAATGTTGGAATACAAGGTAAAGAATCTGACTCTTCAGTTTTCACCAACAGCACTTTATTTCAACAGATGCAGGATGAGCTATTAGATATTCCTCCTCCAAAATCATTGCCAGTGCTACAAAATAATAAACCAACCAATACTGCAGCTACCACACCAGTGCCATACGTCATAGTTGGGGATGAAGCGTTTGGACTGTCTACACATCTTATGCGACCATATGCGCGGGCTATTGCAATGGATCATAGAAAGAAAATATTTAATTATAGATTGTCAAGAGCTAGACGTTACATTGAATCAACCTTTGGAATAATGGCCAATAAGTTTCGAATACTTCATCGTCCACTTAACGTTTCTAGAGAACATGCCATTTGTTTCATAAAAGCAATTTGTATAATGCATAATTTTGTACGAAAAAGAGACGGACTCGGTAATATCAGCGATGTTGTCATAACACCTCGCCATATCCGCGATATCACAAATGGATTTGGGCTAGTTCAAAGAAACTCGTATACAATACGAGATCAGTTCGCTGATTACTTTGCCACAAACGGTAAGGTATCGTGGCAAGATCGCTGTATTTATTGATTATTTACTTAAGTTAAAAAAAATTTGCTGGTGAAGAGGTCACAATACAATAGTTAAATAACAATTAACATAAGTAAATACAAAATGTTTACTAAGCCTAAAGGAGGGTACAGACTATGTAACATATTACATGTTATTTTAACATGTTTTATATCATTCAGTGTCCACATTATCTGACACTTGTTATATAGCAATGTCGTATAACATGTTATGTTATATAGTCTGTACCCACCTTAATAAATGAAAGAAGTAAATAATTATGTAGTAAATAAATTTATAAAGTCATAATAAAAAGTAAGAATTTACCTGTTGACTTTTTTTCTGTGTCACTGAAGTCCTCATAATTTTCGTATAATTCTTTACAAATCTCGAGCCATGCAGCTTGACGCGCATCCCTGTCTTTATACAAGTTGTTAGACAGATCCCATAAAGCGGGGCGACATTGCACTTCTAAAATAACACGTTCCGTATCAATATCACTCATGTTTATCAACTTGATTGTACAAGCACGGCGCGTGCGACACGGATAACGCAGCGGCTGCTCACTGATTTTCTAGAAACATCTCCGCTCGCGTGCTCCGTCGCACGGACACGCGAGCGTACCCCCGTCGCCCGCGACGCGTGTGACGGGCGTTCCGCCTTACGCAGCGCTGCTCTATGAATTTACATGAAACATCACGCCGCGCGGGTGCCCGCGCCGTGCACCCGCTTAACGCAGCGCACGGCCTTAGGACTCGTCGGACCCGTAATTCTTTACGCTAAACTGATAATCAGGGAACTATGGCTTGTGAACATCAATTGGGATGACAAGCTACCCTGTGATATCATCGCTCTATGGCAAAGATATTTATCTGAGCTACCACTAATCTCGCACCTCAAATTCCCTCGCCACGTAGGAATTGAGGAAACCGGTTCTAAAATCACGCTTATCGCATTTTCGGGCGCAAGTGAAAAGGCTTACGGCTGTGTATTATACCTACATGTCTCTAATGGTCACCAGCCACCTTTAATCTCGCTTTTGTGCTCGAAGTCCCGCGTCGCATCAGCCAAACCAACAATCACGCTGGCTAGGCTTGAGTTAAACGGCCTAGTGCTTCTCGCTAAGGTATTACGCGCTGTTTATGATTCGCTATCCGCTCGCTGTCATATAGATAACGTTTTTATATTTTCTGACTCGACCGTCGCTTTATGTTGGGTAACTTCCTCTCCGCATAAGTTTCAAACTTACGTCGCAAATCGCATATCAGACTTCCAATCTACTTCGCCATCGCAAAATGTATATCACGTCGCAGGCGTTGAGAACCCTGCTGACTTAGTTTCTCGCGGGCTCCTGCCCTCGCAGATTTCAAATAATGAACTTTGGTTCAAAGGACCTGCCTGGATGTCCTCGCCTCTCGCTGATTGGCCAGTTGAGATTTATTCCCCTTCCCAAAATCAATTGCCTGAAGAGAAAACTGTTTCTCATGTCACTGTGGCGAAGGAGGAGAATCTTCTCATAACGTTAGGTTCTAAGTTCTCCTCTTGGCTGAAATATATAAGATCCACCGCTATCGTACTTCGATTTTTGAAAGTACTTCCTCGCAATGAAACGATCACAGCTGAGGATTTAGAAATTGCTAAAAATAAAATTATTCAGGCTGTTCAGCAAAGTAATTTCGCTAGTGATATAAAAAACATTCAGAAAAATAAGTCTTGTTCTACCGCTTTAAGGAAGTTATCACCATTCATTTCTGATGGAGTTGTTCGAGTCGGAGGTCGCCTCTCATATTCAAGTCTGGACTTTGATCAGAAACACCCCGCTCTCATGCCTAAAAATGGGCATATCTCAGAACTGATTGTCGATTGGTACCATCGTGAAAATAGTCACGCTGGACCACAATTGCTGATGTCAGTATTGCGACAAAAATATTGGTTTTTATCAGCTAGGCGCTTAGTGCGCAACCGCATTCACAAATGTGTTAGTTGTTTTAGGCTTAACCCTAAACCTACTTTTCCCGCTATGTCAGATCTACCCAGCTGTCGCGTCGAATCATGCAAGGCTTTTACGCATACAGGTGTCGATTACGCTGGCCCGCTATATATAACGACGATTAGGAAACGAGGTGTACGTAGCCAGAAGGCTTATCTCTGTGTCTTTGTGTGTTTAGTCACCAAAGCTATACATATAGAACTAGCGTCAGATCTTACTTCTGCTACATTCTTGGACGCGTTCAAGCGCTTCTTATCTAGACGTGGTCCATGTAATTTTATATACAGCGATAACGGCACCAATTTCATCGCATCAGAATCCTACTTAAAGGAACTGTTTACATTTTTAAAATCTGACGAATATTATAAAACATTTAATAATGAACTCGCTAAACACAACATCATTTGGAAAAGGTCACCGCCCCTAGGAAGCCATTTTGGTGGAATTTGGGAAGCGAATATAAAGAGTATCAAGTCTCTTCTCTTTCGTGTGATCGGAAAGCAGATCCTCACCTATGAGGAAATGCTTACGGTGCTTAACCAGGTCGAAGCTGTACTAAACAGCCGACCTTTGTACGTTCTAAGCTCCGACCCTTCGGAGCCGACGGCATTAACACCGTCGCACTTTCTCTCAACTAAACCGCTAGCTTTTCTACCCGCAGCTGATATGAGTGGAGAACGAACAAATCTTTTGTCTCGACATTCTTTGATGGACTCTTTAGTCCAAACATTTTGGAAACGATTCAAGAATGAATACCTCCATAATTTGCAAATGCGCGAAAAGTGGAACACCGCTAGTAATCCACTCACAGTAGGAACTATTGTTCTTTTAAATAACGAAAACGCACCTCCATTATCTTGGAAAATCGGAAGAGTTTCAGAGGTTTTTCCCGGTAAGGACGGACGAATTCGTTGTGCGCGAGTAGAAACGTGTGATAGCGCGTATGTCAGGCCGACGACAAAATTGTCGCCGCTCCCTATACAGTAGGGTGACCATGCGCTTTCAACATTTTCGGATATTCTTATCCAACCCCGCTATTTTTTAATTTGTTTTTCCGCTATATATTTAAACCGCAAACCGCTATTCACATCGCTATTTTATATTTATCCCGCTACGCTATTTTATAATTCTTTCGCTTTCGAAGGAATCCTTCAAGGAGGGGGAGATGGTGGATATTCATCCAGTTATTTTGTATTACTCGCCAAGATGCATTTGTAACGACTTATCCTATCCCTTTTCTCCTTTCCGCATGCACGCACACCTTATAGGCCGTCCCACTCTGACGTCCGACCGCCAACGCCACTCTTCAAATTCATTGGCCGCTGCCAATGAGAGACGCCTTTGAACCTCCGTGAGAATCTCAACGATGCGCGCGCGTGCGACTCATTTTCTTATATTTTGGTGGAATCCTACAAATTTCCACTAGAACTCGCTATTTATGTGTTATTGAACTAAACGTGTGAACTTTCCGTGAAAAACAAGTGCTGGAAGTGTCGATACGACCTTCGCGGCTGCACGTGGCGCTAGGGTCACCCCGTTGACCTTGGCGTGGTGTCCCCAGGACACTGGCTCCTGGTATCCAGAGATCTACAGGTACGTGCATGTTCCGTTCCCCTAACGCTGCTGTATTCTATTCCTGTGATTCTTCCATTTGCAGCAGTGTGGTCGTCCTATCATTAGAAGAACGTTACAAATGCTATTGGTTTTGAGTATTCTAGGCATAGGTAAATTTCGGTCTAATTCGCAAACATACAGTCCACTTAAATCCAACCCTTGCCAGCTATCGACTCTCTAAAACAAACCCCAACGTGGAGTGAAAGATTTGAACCAGCTAGTAATTTCCTCCATATTCATTAGATGTCATCGAATATTACATTGAACAGTCAATTTTGTGTCTTGCATGATATTACAAACTGAAACAAAAAAAAAACAATATTAGCAAAAATTTTCACATTGGGTCAAGTGTAGAGGTAGGAGTAGGTACTTATGTGATTGATGGAAACAGAAAGTATTCAATGAAATATCATGGGAAATACAAAAACCAGCTTGCAGTTACCATTCAAAGTTTTATGAAATAATCAATCCGGGGAGATTGGCAGTATTTATCACAGGACCGAGACGAGTGGCAGGAAGAAGAAGAGGCCTTGCCCAGCAGCAGCGCACTTTACTAGGCTCATTAAAAAAAGATCAAAGTAGTACTTATCAAAGTATTCTGCTATCAAAAGTTTCTCTCTGGGTTATATATATATATAAGTTCTTCAACACCATTTTCGGTAGGGACATCATCTGCAACATTGATTTCCACCTCTGATGGTACTTCCTCCAAGTTCGTTAGTCTGCAGATGTTGTGGAGAACTGCTGTTGCAATTATAACATCATTAGCATGTACAAGACTTAACCGTAAACCCAACCCTATCACAGGAAAACGTCGTTTCCATACGCCAAAGCATCTAGAACCAAAATATGTACATAATTATAACTGTTTTTTGTTATATAAAACAATATGTTAGTCTGCCTAGATACTCAATAAAATAAATACTTCTAAGTAAAATTTATCAATACCTTTCAATGCAGTTTCTTGTGCGGATGTGAGCTTCATTATATAACTGTTGAGCTTGTGTTTGTGGGTTTAATGCCCGTTTTCACCATTAGCCCCTAAACAGTAACCTAAGTAAGGGTCCCTTATCTTAGGGGACCCTTCAAATCATCCCCTTACCTAAATTCTGTTTCACCATCCTAAGGGCTACTTATTTATGAGTCCCCTAGTTAGGTGACGTATAGTGCGGAGGTACTGCGGAAACGTTTATCGATACATTATTCGAGTAAACGATTTTAAAGATATTTAGCTGAAAAAACTAGATAAAACACGTAATTTTACTCAGTTTATTTGGAAAAAGTAAGGGTCCGAACCTTTTAAATAATCGATAAATAATAAAAAGTTAAAATTTTACTTTTTTGGCTGTATGGCGAAATGCCATTGCCTAATAAAGTCGCAGTGACATTTTGAAGTCACGTGACTTGACTTGGGTGACATGCCAGCTGGTGTATTTTCATTGTTTGTTGCGTTGCGTGCGTGCTTGTGTGTTCTTTTTCTTTAGTGTTTAAAGTATTTTGTTACTAACAAAGAATAATGGCAGAAAAGAGGAAACGTGGACAAAATTTTTCACTCGAAGATAAAGATAAGTTGATAAAGTTACTGCTCCATCACAAAGAAACTATTCTGAATAAAAAGACAGATGGGACCACAAATGAGGCGAAAAACAGTGCGTGGATAGCCATCACAAATTCTTTTAATTCTACATCAAACACACACAGGTATGAGAAATATACGTTCCCTATGTATATTGTTCCTTATGAACTAATTGCCTATAGTCCATTTGTTTAGGTACAAATAAAAATAAACAATCTTGATATGTCTTTTTGTCAAAAAATACATTGGCTATAAATTAATTTATAACTGTATTTTTCGACAAAAAGACGTATAAAGATTGTTTACCTTTATTTAAGTACCTAAACCAATAGACTATAGATTACCCTTTAAACGATTTATTTGATAAAAGTTACATACATACACTTAACCTTAAAATCTAGGTACTAACTATTAAATCTGTGTTTTTTAGAAACAAGGAATCTTTGATGAAAATATGGGAGAAATTAAAAAGCGAGAGCAAAAAATATTATGCTCAAATGAAAAATAACACCACACAAACCGGAGGTGGACCATTAATTTCAAAAATTGACCCTGTACTGGAACAGGTGTGTTCTATTCTTGGCCGAGGTTGCACAGGAATATTAGGGGTACCAGATTGTGACGCTGAGTCCGGACCGGAGACAGAAAAGGTAATTTGCACTCAAAATGATTTGATGCAAACTGTGGAAGAAGCAAATGTGCAAAGTGAAGCACCGAAAAACTTGGAGGTATATTTATGTTGCTCTCATAAACTTGTTCATCATATTAAAATTGTTGATTTTATTGCCTACATTTTATGGAAACATTTATTTTTCAGACACAAAGAGAAGAAATATCAGATAGGACCCAGCCGAAAATGTGTATCAATATTGATGACAACTTAGCCGAAGAACCTAAGGCTGATGTAAGTGGAAAATACTGTTTATGTATTCTAAATATGTTTTTTTTTCATAAATTGATCTATTAGGTACATACATTAAATCATAATTATTTTCATGTTATTTCTCAGAGCATACAAGAACTTCAGAAGTTTCCTATTAATAAAACAGCACTGTGGTCACGAAGGCGGCAACAGATATCAAGTAATAATGAGCGGAATGAGACAACTTCTTCAGTTTCCCATAGCATACAAAATGTGTATAAAAGGAAGGAAACTGTCGAGGACTTAAAAGAACAAATATTGAACGAGGAGTTGGAATTTAAAAGAAAATTGTATGATTTACAATTGCAAGCAGCAGCCAAAGAAGTAGAAATTAAAACTGCAATTTTAGATCAAATAAGAGGTAAGTGTTTATTTATTATATCATACTTAAACTTAAAATTACAGACTGTCAAAGTATTGAGTCATTTGACTTCTTTGGAAGCCATAGACAGGATCACTTATGGTAATCGGTGGACGGGGAATTTGACCGTTGTTAATTAATTCTTCTAAATTTGGAATAGAGCCGTCATTTATAGGTTCACATTCTTTACGAATTATACATATGTTATGTAAAACACAAATTGCCAGCATAACATGGATAGATGTTTCCAATCGCAGTCTGATACCCACTGCTAACACTGGAAATCGTCTTTTCAGGACTCCATATTGCCGTTCAACTACATTTCTTGTTTTGATGTGCGCTTCATTATATTTTTGCTGACCATGGGTTACAGGATTTAGATATGGAGTCAGGAGATGGCTCTGAAAATATAAATCATAACTTCATAAATTTATTATTTCACTGGCCGTTTGGCTCAGAGGTTTGGCCCCTGCCCGTTTTTGATTATGTAAATTTATCAGTTACTTTGAAATTTATCAGAAATTTTATTAATAAATCCTTTATTTGTTTCAGGTGGAGGCTTTTCTTTAAATAATTTATTTGGGGTTCAAAATGAAAAAAAGGATTAATAAAAGTAATAAATTTGACTTTCTTACTTAAATAAAATCATTAGTTTTATTTTTACCTTTAACGGATAACCACTGTCTCCTAACAAATAATTTCCTCTGTAGTCACCTCTTTCAAACTTAGAATATCTACGACTACTTTGGTAAATAGTAGCATCATGTGTTGATCCCGGCCAGCGTGCCACCACGTCAGTTATCAACAATTTTGCAGTACTTATTGTTTGCATATTAATAGACATGTAGCCTTTTCTGTTTCGGAATAGTTCGGCATCTTCGCCTCCTAAAATTTGCAACAGGTAGGTAAACAAATGTAATTAAGTTTCTAGTTCATACAACTAAATAAAACATAGAAAACGAAAAGATAACCCACCTGGCGATTGAATCTTAATGTGTGTACAGTCTATACATCCTAAAACATTCGGAAATTTAGCTATTCTGTAAAATTCTTCTTTTACTATTTGTTGATCTTCTTCAGTGTCTGGAAATTGTATAAATTCGCTTCGCAGACTCACAATAGCTTCAGGCACTCTCTTTATAATTCGGCTGCAAGTAGAAATACTGATGCCGTTCAGATCTGCTATAGATAATAATTGATTACCTGTCGCATAAAATCTAAGGGAACACAGTAGTTGGTTAATCGGTGCCACAGATTTATTTCTGTAAAATAAGATACAAGTAAGTAGGTACAAAGTTACATAAATACAAAATTAAACACGTAAGTAGTAGTGGGCACTTTACCCAATACACTATAAAGGTACCTAGGTACTTACCTGTCATCGTGGAATTCTAATAAATGTTCAATTTTTTTCAATATAAATAAAACACTCTCCTTAGATAACCTATATCTTATGAAAAAGTCTTTGTCATCATATTTGTTAAAATCCTTCGATCTTTCACGGTAAATACGAGGTCGTCTTAACAAACTTCGATTACTTAATAACTCTATATCTTCAATTGCTTCTAAAGCTTCATATAAATCGTGGTCATTATCCATTTTTATTTCGTTAAATAAGAGTACAATCTTGGTCAGTCACAAAATAACCTAAAAATATGTGTCACCTAAGTGTCACTTAGCCGTTGGTGAAATAAAATCTTGCGTTAGGTGGCCCTTATATTGGTTTAGGAGACACTTAAATTTTAGGGGCTGATGGTGAAAACGGGCGTAAGAATGGTGTTAGCAAGTATGGTTTTAAGGGATAGGCATCTCCAAGTAGCCATTTGTTTCTAAACATGCCACTTTCACACTGTGCTAAAAAAAAAGGAGGTAAATACAATACATATTTTGCCTACCTACTATAAAGTAGTGTATAAGATATACTTATGTATGCATAATTCATTTACCTCGCAGTTCTGAATGATTAAATATAGTGGCATCATGCGCTGAACCTGGCCAACGGGCTACCACATTCATAAACATCAATTGAGCATTGCATACTCCTTGGACATTTATAGAGAAGTAGCCTTTCCTGTTGCGGAACTCTTCCCGAGTCTGAGAACCTGAGTAATTTAAGGCGCATATTAGTAATTAGTGGCTGTGTAGCTGGCCATGCATAATCATTAGATAACTAGGTAAAGGAATTGATAATGCATGGAATTGATTGGAGGTGATCGACACACCTAGAGGGAACTGTGAGGATACAATTTTTCAACTTACACGGAGATTGTATTTTGATATGTGTTCCATCAACTGCACCAAGTACTTTTGGGAACCTTACTATGTCATAAAAATCTTGCTCCGTATTTGGGCGCATATAAATATATTTACTATATAGCCGAGCTATAGCACTGCTTACGTCGTGCACAATGCGACAGGCAGATGCTTTAGATACACCAATATAATCTGCCACTGCTATCAGCATTGTGCCCAAAGCATAGAACCTTAACGTAAGCAGCAACTGGTGCACCGGGGCTACGCCATAATTCCTAAAACAAAACCACAGTCATATTAAATATTCAGGATAGGATAGATTTCGATGGTTCATTGAGGTTATAGGTTACCTGGCTCCCGTTATCTTCAAATGAGGATAAATTTCCAGCAGTAAATGCTCCACAGCCTGCTTATTCAAACGAAAACTTATTTGAAACTCGTGTGCATCCAGTATTGTTAAATAATCGACCCTTTCTTTATAAATACGCACTCGCGCATCTTCTTCGTCCGAATCATCTTCACTGCTTCTTATTATTAAAAACATTTCCCTGTCTGATTCATCAGAACTACTAGAACTCGACATTTTTTCAATATTTTTTAAGAAACTTGGTTTTAAAATCTCCTACGAACAATCCACAATCGACAGAAATCGACCGGTAAGCAAATCAAATACGCCTCGTAGTTTTGACAGTCAGCTGACATCTTATAATTTTTATAGGAACGCTAGTAACACTCATTCTCATACATTTTGGCTACGAGTCGTAGCTAGGAGGCCCTCTCCTCTCATCCGTAAGTTTCAGATCGGTCGGTTACTGTCATCTGTCGGTTGATTTTAAATTTTATAGGAACGCTTTTGACGTACGCCCCGTTGATTTTTAACGAGTCGTAGCAAATACGAGGCGTATATTGGATATAGAAACCGGCCTTTACACTGATGCGTCACGTACCGGTTGGTGCGTTTTATAACGGTATGCGAGCTAACGGTCCTTGAAAAAGTTGTGAACTTCGTTTTCATATTAATTATTTACAATTAAACCCGGGTTTTTGGCCCTAAAATGTTTTGCTTGGGAAAAAACTAATTGCGGTATTTTACTCCGCGTAGACAACACCACGGCTATTAGTTACATAAATCGCATGGGCGGCATACAATATCGGCATTTAAATACACTTACCCGGGACATTTGGCAGTGGTGCGAGATGAGAAAATTATTGTTATTTGCCTCGTATATAAATACGAAGGAAAACACCGAAGCCGATGAGGAGTCACGCAGGGTTAACCCTGACGTGGAATGGGAGTTATCAGATGCTGCTTTTAACCCTAGAATCAAAAACATATGTACGAGTAACACTATTAATAAACAATCGTCTCACAGACGAACATATTCAGGAACGGTTATTTATGATTTTTTTTAATGAAAGAAAACAAATAAATAATTGTAATGTTTAACTTCTTTATTGAGTTATTTAAGACTTATATCATTAAACGAAAATATTTTTATTCTCAATATTCCAGACACATTAGGCCACGGTGGGTGGTCCATACACATGAACTTTTTAGTACATTAGAGTACATAGTGTACAAGTACATAGTGGTTACAGTGGAACCTTGTCATTCGACGCTTTTTGTAATCACAGTAGCTACAAATCTTTTTTGGGTACCACTTGGACCAGGCGTATGGCTGATAGGCATTTCATTCAAACTTCGGCTATCTTACTTTTTAGGCATCGCCTCAAAGTTGGCATTCCGTGACGATTACGTAACCACGGTTCGTTCATTTTCTCTGAAACATCGTCTGCTTGCTGGTTTTTTACATTTTTACCTTGTTTTACAATATTATGTACGTAAACAACATACGAATTTATGATTGTCATATTGAGCATGCCATAGAAGTAGCACAGTGGCCATCTTTGCGTTTTCTGCTACAAGACATACCACTACACATTTGATCGAAAGTATCCACAGCGCCTTTAGTCGAATTGTAGAACTCAATGATGTCTGGCTTACCAGAAAGTGCAACAGTACCATTGCCGTGAATGGTAGAAAGCAAGAGAACATTCTTGTTATTTTTAGGCTTATAAGATACCATTGTGCTTTCTTTAACATAACAGAACATAGACGAACCTATTGGTCTTTCTTTGATATCAAGCATTACAGGTGGTATTTCGCGTTTGTTTGCTCGAAGGGTTCCTACTATTGTAAGTTTGTATGGTTCCTTTAGTAATTGATGAGCCAAAGGGGCAGACGTGAACCAATTGTCCATGGTAATATTACGACTTCTGCCCCACAAAGTTTCAGATAAAGTCTTGACATAGTAAAATCAGAGTGAATCACCATTTGTTTCAACTTTTCTAACATACGGCATTGCATTTATCATATATTTGGTTTACGCATCGCATAGCATCAGGATTTTTATGCCATATTTATTAGATTTTGACGAAATGTACATTCTAAAGGTGCCACGTCCTCTAAAACTTAGTAATTGCTCATCGATCGTGACATAAGATCCAGCTTTTCAAATCTCAAACATTATTATTATTATTATAAGCCTGTTGTGTCCCACTGCAGGGCAAAGGCCTCCCTTCCCTCTTTCCACTCGTCTCTGTTAATTGTAAGTAGGGGCCAATCCTTGAGGTAGGAGTTTAGCTCATCCCGCCACCTTCGCCTGGGCTTTCCACGCGGGCGTCGTCCGTAGTTTGGGAGCCATTCTGTGGTGGTCTTCGCCCACATCGTGTCTGGCATACGGCAAACGTGTCCGGCCCAGTCCCACTTGAGTCTTCCAGCTTTTTGAGCGACGTCGGCCACCTGTGTTCGGGAGCGTATAACCGAGTTCCTGATTCGGTCCGTGAGTTTCACGCCCAGGATACTGCGCTCCATTGCACGTTGGCATACCCCAAGGGAGGACTTTTGACGATTGGTTAGCGACCAGGTTTGCGCACCATAGGTGAGGATGGGGAGAATGCATATGTCCATGAGTTTCCGCTTTAGAGAAAGTGGAAGCGGTCCTTTCATTAGGTCTTTCATAGACCAATAGCTTTTCCAGGTGTTTTCCGTGCGTCTTGCAATCTCTTGTTCTTGTCTTGCCTAGAAAGAAAAAAATTGGCCCAAGTATATGTACTCATGGACATATTCAATCCCCATACCCTCAACCTCTATTTTCCTCTGCGTGCCGTTCGTCATCACCTTCGTTTTCGTCATATTCATAGAAAGTCCTACCCCGAGGCTTGCTCTGCTCAGATCTTGGAGCATCGTCTCTAGTTCGGCTGCTGTTGTGGAGAAAAGGACAATGTCATCTGCAAATCGGAGATTAGTCAATCTCTTATCACCGACGACAATGTCCTTATCTTTCCATCTGGGTGATAAAGTTTGGAATACTTCCTCAAGGGTAGATGTAAACGTGAAGTTTGGGAGATAACGGGTCGCCTTGCTTGACTCCTTTTTGAATTTGGAAGGATGGACCGCTTGTATGGATATCAATGGATGCCGTACTATTGATGTAGATGTGTTGTAATAGTTGTACGTACGTGGATTCAATTCCTTGGTTCTCTAATGATTTGAATATTTCGGGGTGTTTGAGGCTGTCGAATGCCTTGGAGTAATCCACAAAGGCTAGGTATAACGGGACTTTATATTCTTGATGTTTTTCTATTATCTGATTGAGCGAGTGGAGATGGTCGGTGGTAGAAAGGCCTCGACGGAAGCCTGCCTGTTCGGGAGGTTTTTTTTTTTTTTTTTTTTTTTCCTGTCCGGACGCTGAGGTCCGGCCCGCGAGCTAGCCTACTTCTATCCTCCGACATACGGTCGGAGCCTTTATTTACTATTAACTTTTCCATTCTTATCTTATCTTTTATTATTTCTTCCATTCCTCATACTGTATCTTTCTTGTATTCATCATCTTTCATACTCCCATTGGTGGGATGCCAATGTTGGACTATTTTGTTATTATCTATTTCTCATTATATTCTAGGGATGGGATTTGTCGGGTACATTTTATTTACTTTTATCTCACAATTTGGTTTACAATATTTCTAATTCTATTTTACATTTGTTTACATTATGTTTTTACGTTAAGTACCTTCTTATTCTTACATTATTATTTTAACATTTAATCCTACGTAGGGTAACACTTAATTTCTATTCTTTATTTTAAAATGCCCTAATGGCAATATTCTATTCTATTTCTTAATTTTACTTTATAATCTAGTTTTTTCTTACATTTATTTGTCTACATACTAGTACATGGGCACTTATTATATAGTTTACATATATGTCAGTGGATCCCATTAAATACTATTTATTTTTATTCACTACCTTATTAACTACCAAATTACTATGCTTACTACAATATAAAATTACCTATCTTTATTTCTTAATATTACTTTAGTTGCTACATTTATACAAAATTCAATAAACTTGGTTCTAGATATTTCACTATTTATTAATTCGTGTGCATTTTCCATTTTTACTTCAGTGCCTAAGTTCTGCTCTAGCTCATATCTCCCAACGCCAAATACAGGACACTCAAACAATAGATGGCTTATAGTCTCCTTTTTTCCAGGCTCCCATTGACACGATGGGTCATCCTTACATTTGAACCGATTCAGATATTCGGAGAACCCACCGTGCCCCGTCAAGACCTGCGTAAGTACTCCAGTCGGCTCTATCTGTCTAACATTCTTATAGGCTCGGACAGCATCTGGGAAGAACAGCTTGGTAACCCCCGCCGTCTCCCCTAACTTATACCTACGATTCCATTCGTCAAGCGACCCCAATCGGATTTGCCGCTTGACGAAAGAAACCGGACATTTGTCGTATTCCGGTCTAGTTTTTTGCTTTTGAGCTGCTTCCTTCGCCAGTTCGTCGGCCCTCTCGTTGCCCTCTAGTCCTGCGTGAGCCTTTATCCAGTACAAAAACACTCTTTTGCACTGGTTTTTGCAGGCTCGTAAATTCTTACGAATTTCCACTACCAGAGGATGTACTGAGCTCTGATTCGTAACCGCTTCTAGTGAGGACCTTGAGTCACTATATACGCCATAGGTCACTTCTGGGCGCTTCAGGATCTCCCTGGTGGCCTTACATATTGCCAGTAGTTCGGCTTGATATACGGTACAATATGGCGGTAGCTTCAACTTATAGGCTTTGGTCTCGGCATCACTGTTCCATAAGGAGAGTGCTGCTCCGACCTTGCCCTCCATTTTACTACCGTCCGTAAATATGCGTATCTCATGATCGCTGTGGATGTTAACCTGCTCTTCGTCCTCTAGGCATGTGAACTGCAGAAGCATTTGTTCCGCTGGGTGTGGTGTGTCCGCATACGCTACCATGGTCTCTACCTCCCTGTCCCCCAGTATTTGCTGGGATACCCCTCTCTTGGACTCATACAGTGCGGCTGCTTCTCGTATTCTTATGTCAAGAGGGAGTATTCCAGCCAATAGCAGCGCTGAGTTCAGAGAGACCGTACGGTAGGCTTTGCAGAGCTTCTGAGCAAATGCTCGCTGAACCACATTTAGCTGTCTCTGTATGCCCAGTTTCACGGTTGCTGGTGCCCACGCGCTAGCTGCATACATTATCGTGGGCTCGATTACAGCAGTATAAATAATACGGACCACCTCAGGGTGAAGGCCCCAACTAATTTTTGCTGTTCTGGAGAGCTGCTTGTAAAGATTAAGCGCCTTTTTACAAACGTTCGCCACATGTGTGTTGAACGTCAACTTGTTGTCGACGGTCAAGCCCAGAATTTTAAAATCTGCCGACATGCAAATGTCGATCCCTCCCATGTTCAGGCGTGGCGTGTCGTATTTTAGCTTCCTCGTTAGGACCATCGCATTTGTCTTTTGTGGCGCGAACTTAAGTTTGTTTCGCACACCCCATTCCCGAACATAAGAAAGAGCGGCATTTGCCCTCGACTGAACCTCCATTGCCGTGTCTCCGTCGACAACAAGGACCACATCATCGGCAAACGCTTGGCAGTAATCGCCTCGCTGCTTCAGGCCCTTTAGTAGGGGGTCGAGGAGAAGGTTCCACAGGATTGGACCTCCGATGGAACCTTGAACGCATCCTTTTGTGGTCTTCCTGATGCATTGCTCCCCGGCGTATCTGACGCATACCCTTCTATTTTGGAAGTAGCTGTCCATTAACCGTCTAATATTTATGGGGCAGTTCTCCTCCGCCAGCCGGACTCTGATGGCAGGCCACCATGCGCTGTTGAAAGCTCCCTCTATGTCTAATGATATCATTGTTATTAGCTTTTTTCCGTTTAACTTGTCACGAATATGTTGCATTAAGACATAGAGGGAGTCCTCAGTGCTCCTTTGGGGCATGAACCCGTACTGGCGTTCACTTATTTTAGGGATAATATGCCATTTTATCCTTCCGATGACCATTTTTTCAAGTATTTTACCCAGGACTGGAAGCAACCCTATCGGCCTGTACGATTTAGGGTCTGTGTAGTTAGCCTTCCCTGGTTTCCTCAGTATTACCACTGTCGCTTCCTTCCAAATCCCAGGGAAGTGGCCTATCTCTAGGCATTTGTTTGCCATTGCCAAGTACACCTCGGGATCCTGGATTATGGCATGCTTACATATATCGGATGTTAACCCGTCTGACCCTGGGGCTTTTTTGGGGTTGAAGCTATTCACAGCTGCCTTCAGCTCCTCTAGAGTAAACGGTGGGTCATGGATACCATCATGCCCCCAACCGTTTACTTGGTCAGCTTCATACCTGATGCGCTGGTGATCAGCATTATCTTCTTCCGGTTTGTCCTCTGGGAAAAAAGTCTCCGCTATAACTTCCGTAGACTCCCTCCTATCCAAAACTCTACCCTCTACGACCAGTGGTAGGTCTTCCTCCCTTTTCATCGTCCTCCCCATTACCCTGTATATTCCTTCCCATACCCCTTCCTTTTCTTGTTTTCCGCAGAACTCCTTCCAACTGCTTATTTGTGCCTGCTTTGCCATTTCCTCATACCTTTCTTTTATTTCCAGGTATTGCCCAACTACCTTGGCTCTTCGGACCGGCGCTGCCCATCGGACTCTCCGCTTCCTGGTGGTGACCTCCTTTTTCAGCTTCGCGAGTTCCTCCGACCACCACGGCATGGTAATTTTATTGCATGCTTTCTTTTTTGGGATACTATTGTTGCTTGTTTGTTTTATTATGTCTGTGTATGTTTGTATTTTATGCTCTAATTCGCTTTCGCTTCCTATTTCATTAATTTCTGCCTTGCTAAATTTATTTTCTGCTTGTAATTGGGCCAATTTCTTATGAAATTTACCCCAATTTGCTTTCACACTGTTGTATATTCTTGTAGTTCTATTTATATCCTTACCTTTTATGCTTGTTTTCCTAATTTTAAAAGTTATCGCGTTGTGGTCGGAGCTCGTCATGCCCTCGTCTACCCTCCAGTCTTCCAGCAGGTTTAGCAACTCCGTCGTGCAGGCCGTCACGTCCACGTAGCTGGTATATAGCTTGTCTCCCCGTACTGTGTGAAAGGTAGGGGTATCACCCTCATTCAGCACCTGCATGCCCATCTCTTCTATAGTGCCGGCCATTTCTTCCCCCCTGTGGTCTATCTTTTCACCCCCCCACCACGTGCTCTTAGCGTTCGCGTCGCCACCCATTATAATCTTTCTTGACCCTACTTTTCGCTCTATGTTCCTTAGTTGCTCCAGGTATGGCTGAATTTCTTGGTCAGGTTCGAAGTAGAATGAGACTACTACGATCTCCCAGGAGCAAGTTCTTATATTCACCACCGCGATGTTGTTTGTGGTAAGATCCGGACACAGGATGACGTCCATCTCATCGTCGAAGACAGCTATTGCTGCTTTGATAGTACCGTCACCGTGGTTTATGCCCTGGAAGATCCTCGCCCCTCTGTAGTTGCATACTCTACCAATTCCCCCAACATATGGCTCCTGGAGCAGTGCGCAGGCTATCTTCTTTCCGCTTGCCTCAAGCATCATTTCTTGCGTTGCCAGTTTCTTCCGTTGCAAGTTTGCTTGGGCTATTAAGTAGGGTCTTTCGTTAATTGCTGACTTTGTTCCGACCGGGACCACCTTAGCAATACGCTACGGTGGCTCGAGCCAACGCTTCCCACTTTCTGCGTATTGGGCATTCTTGGCTAAACGCGTTGTGGTTGACCTTTTCCAACTTTGCACTCATGCAGTTACAGCAGGAAGGAGCTGTGCCGGCCTCCAGGTCCAGACAGTCCGACCTCATGTGGGGCCCCCCGCAGTGGCTGCACTTCTCTACGCTCTCCTTGCAGAAGCGTCTGCCATGTCCATACCCAAGGCACAGCGAGCACTGGATCAGTGGCGACTGGTCTGCCACCCTGACTCGCTGCATGTCCACATGTACGGACCCCACGTGTGTCATACGCTGCCAGATCTGGGGGGACACCCTCAACACGATGTGGCTTGTATGTGGGTTCCTTGCACGCTTCTTGAATGCAATCTCCATCTTATGCACCTTTTCGTCGAGATCTTTCAAGATGTCTTGATTCTGGTTCCTCAGGGATCTGATGACGTCTTCATCACTGTTTAGGTTAAACACATCCCTGAGGATTACCATCGGGTTTTTATTTTGGATCTCCTCGACGTTAAGATGTTCTTCAGCCCGTCTCAGTCTTTCTTTTATTTTCTGTCGTTCCTCCTCCGTTCTACAACCAACAATCACTTTCCTATCCTTCGCTTTCCTTACTCTCTCCACAGCTATCCCTCCTTCCTTAGCATTCACGACCTCTCTGATTCTTTGCAGGACTTCCTCCCCCGACTCTGTCTTATCTCTTGCTGTTACCACGATTGAATGTAGCGCGGTCTGTCCAGGGGGCTGCCTCCTGGACGTCGCTGCCACATCCGCGTAGGTCAGCTTTTCCTGTATTTCCTGTTGTCTTTCTATTGCCACCTTAAGCTTTTCCATCTTCTCATTATTCTCCAATATGAGTTTGGAGTGTTCCTCCATTCTCTTTATTATCTCCCTTTCTTCTTTTTTATCTTCCTTGGGAAGCTTCCCCAGTCCTGTCACCTCTACCAACTCTTTCGTTTGCTCCGGTTTCCCCCCTTCTTTCTTGCCCTTTACATTTTCTCCTTCCTTCACCAGTTGGTACAACCTTTCGATGGCCTTTGTGACTTCGGTTTTTATTTCGGTCTTTAGATTCCTTGCGTTACCAAGGTTCAATTTTGCCTTGGTTACACAGGCTCTCGCTTCCGTCAGTCGGTCGGTGTACTTGGACTTTGGTCCTTCTGATGTGAAGGTAAGATTCAGTCTAACCTTTTGGGGCCCTTCTTGCGCTGTACTCCCTGGGGAGGCCGAAGTGCCAGGGCGTGCATCTGGTTTACCAGACTCCCCCTCCCCAACACTTCCCCTCTCCACCGAAGTCTTCGTCACATGATCATCAGAATCGGGACTAGCTCCGTCTTTTTTCGGTTTTGGCGACGTCTCACCCGTTGTCCTGTCCTCTTTCGACTTCGGCCGCATGTCCGGAACCACCTTTTCTCCTTTCGACATTGGCCGCGTCTCCACGTTTTCCCTATCTTCCTTCAATTTCGGTCGCGTTTCCTCGGTCGTATGCCTTGTCGTCATCTTTCCTTGGGAGTCTTCTGTATTTTTGGCCGCTTTTACAGGCGTGCGCATGCCAAACATCTCGTGAACCTCCAATGGACACGTCAGACTTTAATAAAAACACACGAGTAAATTTGTAAAAGTTGTAAAAATAAAGTAATAAAATAAAAGAACTTAGCCTAACACTGTAAATATAAAATATAAAGATAGAGAGCAGCAATTTGTGAACTAAATTTTTGTCCTATGTTTAAAAGAGTTTGCCAACCTGGACCTGGAGCCAGTCTCTACATGTACGCAGATAGTCCAACTGGAGTACCTTCCCCCGCAAAAAACCGCGTCGAATTTGGTTAACTGGTTTAGGAGATACAAGCTATACAAATTTTCCAATATGGCCGCCAAGATGGCCGCCAAAAAACAAAAACCTGCACTGCAGCCTCAATTTTTGGCGTAGAAAGCTCGCGTTTGGACTCCCGTGGTGGTCTGGCCACAAGCTATCGTTTCCCGGTGTCAAAATGTTGTGCAAGTTTTTTGCTTTATGTAAAGCCTTTTTCTTGGTATTTGGATAGCGGCAGCCGAGACCACTATACCAAAGAAAACGCCGAATAAATCCGACCTCAAATACCAGAGTTATTCAACTTTTTCTTTTTCCAATATGGCCGCCAATATGGCCGATCCGGGTCCAAAATCGTCAGTTTTGGTCGTAAATGATTCGAGTTTGGGCTCGTTGGATAGGTCTTTTTATGTCCAGTCTTATTCTTATATTTTTGTGGCGAAATCTTTCGCCCAGTTTTTTAAAATTTTAAAAAACTATAAAATAATTATTACAAAAAATGGCCTATAAAATACAATTTTGAACGAAAAATTCTGAGTTTTAGAAAATACACTTTTAAAATTAACTTACTTATTTTACCTTACTCACTTTTACTCTAACTGAAGGGTACATGGAAATAACGTACAATGTCAATTTAGAAAGATTTTCACAATCACTTTTTTTAAGTTCAAAACTTCGTATAACTTTCTAATATTACTGTATCATCAATCAAATAGTTGGAACAAAACCAAAAAATATCTGTTTATAGATATTTGTCATTAAAATGGTTATAATATTGCTATTAGGAGGTATTTTTTTATAATCTGTAACATAAGACCCTTTTGAACACGGAAAAAACATGCGTTGTCATATTAATCACGTATAAAAACCTGCGTTATCACACAATACAGCGAGGAAACCTACACCTAGTTTATACTAAACGAACATAAGCCTAGTTTAGTACATAGAATACCTACCTGTGTGAAAGTATTGTAAAGTTCTGTAATAAAAGGTTTTTTAATGATTATTATTTATTAAAATAATTTACATTTTCGGCAAGTTAGTATAGTATTCTTGTGCAGGTTGCGAGCAAAACTTCTTTAAAGCCTGCAGGTCTTCATATTTCTCTTTTTTAAGTGGGATCAATTCTTTATACGAGTTTAATGGCAGCTCAAATTCTCCACGTGGCAAAGTAGGCACGAATGCGCGTGGACGAATGACTTTTTTTGCCCAACTGGTGTGATAATGCTCTCTGTATAGTACGCTCTGTGGTTCTTCGACTGTGACTTGAATTTCCTTTATTGTTTGAATAGGAAAAGGACATTTTTTCAAGTATCGGGATTTCGTAAAGTCAGCCCATGACTTCACCATGCCATTGTTTACTTCAATAACCTCGAATGGGCATGGCGTTTTTCTGGATATTCTGAGCAACTCATACCAATCGCTTGGCAGCTCCATTCGGGTTTTTAAGTTGATTAAGCCCATATTTTTGTCATTTTCTAGGTAAGAATGGCCTCTCACTGGGAAGGTTATAGTGATTGAATCTACAAGACGTACATCGTGTACGATGTAGTGAATGGCTTTGAAAACATTGTAATTTTTATTCTGCCCTCCACACGAATCGCAAAAGATGTGAAGGTGTCGCATCGTTTGAGGACCGCGGTTGGTTAAGAAGTCGAAAAGAAAGGTACACACTTCGTCGGATCCCTTCCTTGCGTGTGTTTCAGGATAAGCATAGAAGTAGGACTTCTTATCTGCCAAATTGTGTATATTGAAAGAGTTCATTGACAGTTGTCTCTTATAATAAACATCGTTGGTCGTTATGTTCGGCAGCGAAACATTCTTTTGGTAATCCATCGCTATAGCTACCAAGGAGCTATCTCTTATAGCGGTTTTTCGAGTAATGCGCTTCCGATCATAGAATACCTCGGACTTCTTCTTGTGTAACAGATCTTCCAATTTTATCTTTCGTAATTCAGCTTCATTATTACAGGCAGCAATTTTGACCCTGTTTTCGTCGCAAAAACTGCAAGTATCCATTCGAGGATAGCCGAATGAAATGTTAAATTGCGTGTTGAAAATGTTACGGTAGGTTTCGTAAGATGCATTCAAAATTTCATGTGCTTCCTTAAACATTGCATACATTTTTTTAATATTCAGGTCTTCTGGTAAATATTGCCTTCTGCTGTCTTTGAGGGCGTAATGGCTGGACCTGGTTTTAAAGCTGCCAATGTGGGCTTTTATGGCTTTAAGGGTATCTTCGTGTAGCCTTCGGTGATTGCCACTACTTTTGCCGCGCTTATCCTTGGGGGCTTCTCCAGTCGTGATCAAAGATTTTTTAAAATAATTAAGTTTTCCCCTTCCGATGCCGTGCATGGACATGAAAGCATTCGCACATACAGGGACATCTTTGAACTCTTCTTCCTTCTTCACTCGTACTCTGTAAGCATACGACGCGTCATGTCGTGTTCCGGGTGCTTCTATGTTTACAGGGCGACGTTGTTTTACACACATGGCTGTTATAAGTCCGCAGAGATATAAGTTTTGTGCATCGTGTGTCTGTAAGCTATTGAAATAATCAAGTAGATGTTTTCTTTCATCTGAACTTACGGCTTCAAAACATTTTAATCGCTTACAGCCACACGGCTCTCCACATTCGTGGGCTTGTATTCTGATTTTTTTCATTACCTCAGTAGTTCTCCCAGTTATTGGACGCTTCTTTGAGCCGCTTATTGGTTTTTCTGTTTCGTCACTATCACTCATTTTGAAGCAGAGCAGAGTAGATCAATAAACGCCAGGCCGGCGAAAACGCGCGCTCAAGCGTGAAAAAACTTATTTTAACAAGGAAAATCAAATTGCAAGCAGAAAAGCACATGCAAAACAAACAGAAATAAAGATTCAGAAACCGCCAAACCTTATAACAATGACTGTTTGATATGATGACAGTTCGAAAATTGCCAGACTAAAAAATAGCATCATTTTGTCTTTGGTTCAAAGTGACATTGCATGTTTATTTCCTGTTTGGGAAAACATTGCACGTTTCTTTATTGGAACCAGTTGATATGGCAGGTTTTTAACCTGTCCATATTATTTTTAGATACAAATAACGCCTGATTTAGCACGTTTTTTCCCCCTATCTCAAAACCATACCATACTTCATCACAAACTGAACAAATTGGCATCAAAATCTCAAAAGAAGAAAAAAATGACATCGCATGTTCTTTCCCTGTACCCTTCAACTATTGTTTTTAGGGTACCTCGTGGTCACCCTAAATTTTCAAAAATTTTTAATTAAAAAACCAGCTGATGAAGCTGCCCTGAAATTTTTTATGTAGGTAGAGGACCTTGAAAACTATAAGATAATTAATTAAAAATATATATATAACAGATCTATCTAACGAGTTATTAAATTTAGAAAAAATGCAAAAAATTTTAAAAGTCCATAACTCGGCGAAAAATAACTTTTTTGCAAAACTTGAAAAACCTCCTTGCTCAGCGCGATGGTGTCCTTCTAGCCCTGTAGTCCTTTTTTGTCCTGCAGCCCTGGATCAATGACCACGTGGCCACGTGGTTTCTATTTTTTTGGCTTTATTACCGCGCTCCTGCGCGGAAAAAATCCAAAAAAGGTACCGACGCGTAGAGTTCCCAGAGGGCCTTCTTGGGGTAATATAAAATATATGGGTCACCGCTGAAAAACGGGCAGCGTTTCACTTTTAAACTTTGAATTTTTTCAAAAAATCACTTTTTTGCGAATATCTTCGCCACAACTTCACTTTTCCAAAAACAAATTTCACAAACAGATGCGCCCTGTTATTCCGCAACTTTTGGTGTATCGCATTGTACTTAAAAACCACTTTTACTATTTTTAACGAATTTTCTTGCGTAAAGTCACACGTGCTTACGGCCGCTCCGGGGCGCGGTTGGAGCGGGAATGTTCGGGAGGTTGTTTCTTATCTAGTTGACCGGAAATTCTAGATTCTAATATTTTAATAAAAGTCTTGTAGATGTGGGAAACGAGGCTGATGGGGCGATAGTTGCCGATATCGGACTTATCTCCTTTTTTATGTAATAAAATTATATTAGAGTGACAAAAATTACGAGGGAAGGATCCGGTTTTTAGTATGATGTTAAATAGGTTGGTGATGTGTGGGTTTAAAACATGTTCGCCAATTTTCAGGGCCTCTGTAGTTATACTATCTTCTCCGGGACTTCTATTGTACTTCAAACTCGTTATTGCTCTGTGCACCTCGTACCCTGTTATTGGTTCAATTGTATCAGGGCAAGAGTATTCTTGAATGGTTTGATGAGGTGTGTCTTCGGAGTACAGATCCATGTAAAATTGGGTAGATATCTGAAGTATCTTATCTCTGTCACCTTGCTTCACCCCGTAACGGTCTTTTAAGCAGGTGATTGTGGATCTGCCAGGTTCTCTTCCTCGCATGGCTGACCTCAACGATTTTTTTTTATCTAGAGCAGATTGGACTAGATTGGTGTTGAATGCTCTTATGTCTCTTCGAATGCTCCTTTTAACTTTTTTATCAGACGCCCTGTGCTCACTAGAATTAGGAACAAACTTTTGTATCTCTTCAATTAATTTTAAGGTTTTGTTTGTAAGTTTCTTGGTTCTTAGTTTTAATAACTTGATTTGTTGACTAGCTTTCGTAATACTATCTCTAATATTTTTATATTGAGTGTCTACGTTATCACAACTTCTCATATCTAATTGACTAAAGCTATTCTTAAGTTCTAATTTAAACTGTTCTTTATTTGCAATAAGGGTAAATTTATCTAATTTTCTAATTGTGTCTTTAACCATTTTGTTCCGGTGAATTTTCATGTTAATTTTAATGGTGGTGCGTAGTGGGCGATGATCAGAGCTGAATTTTAAGCTATTGAGGGTTTCGACATTTTGAACAATATGTTTCTTTGAGGACAGACAGAAATCAATGTCATGGCGGGTAGCGCCATCCATGGAAAACCAGGTCCAACGGCGTTGTGGCTTTTTAGAAAAGAAACTGTTGCTTAAAGCCAAATTTTGGCCAAAAGCGAACTCTAAAAGGCGCCTGCCTCGTACATTTCTGTCTCCTAATCCGTATGGTCCCATGATATTAGGGTTGTCCTTGATGTTTCGTGGACCAACTTTGGCGTTGAAGTCACCAATGACCAAGGTCCATGTTCCCCAAGGAACTTATAGTAAAGCTGGAAACCAACACTCTGAAATAAAAAGTGAAGACAAATAATATGACCTTGAAATTTATCGTTAACGCTCTGTCTCTTTCTAAATAGGGTGGCCATATATTTTGTTTATGTGCGGGACTAAACAGGGCGAAACGGTAAGACGTGATCTCCTCGATGATTTCTTGACCATAAAAAATATGCTCCACAAGCTTTATCAAACGGAATCAATAATTATTTATAAAATAAACTAATCTATCCGAAAATTCAATGTTTTCAGCTCCGTCTTATACTTACAATGAAAACAAGGCACTCATTATATGATAATATCATCACAAGTTAATAGACATACCTACATGTACAATTAATAAAAAAACATATTAAATACCTTTTTCTATGAGTAAATGACTGACACTCGAAGTCAAAGTAAATATGAATAGACACATCGATTTTTTTACAAATATAGTGTCTGATATAACTTTTATTAAAGAGCTCGTGGAGCAGGATTCTGGATCAGTAATCAGTTTATTGTAGGTATAGTTAAATATGTAGTAACATCACTTAGTTTCCACCCTGTTGATTTGTATGTTAAGCTGATTTTCATTCCTAATTTTATGTTATAGATTATAACGTATAAATATAATAGACTATTGACATTCCAATCACATTTATTTACAACATTTTACATTGAAATCTTAAACATTTACATTTAAAACTTGCACATTCTGAATTTATGAATTGATTGATATATCATACCTACTCTTTTTACACGTGATTAAATATTATCGTTTTGTGGAGTTTTTGACGCCTACTTCGATTTGCACTTAACCTAGAGTCCATGACATTTTTTAAATGAGACCTAAGACGCATGGTCAAAAATGAATTTGCAATTAATTTAACAATTTTTGTTTCATGTAATTAATTCTGTACAATTTATACAGTCATTTGTGGGATGGCAAAACATTTTTGTTAATTTGGGTGTAAAATGTTGACAGACCAGATTTACCATTTTGTTTTTAACATTGAATGTATTTAATTTATCCATGTTTAATATATTTTTGTAAACTTTATCTGCATACACAAGGACTGAATACGCTTCAGCAGAGGGAAAACATAATTTCCCTCTGTTTATAAATACAGTAAAAGACTGGTACCTGTTAACATTCATGTTATAAAACTGATCAGATAATAAGTGTTCTGGTGCGATCATCATATTTTTACAGTCATCACAGTTTTGACGCTTTATAATATGTTTAACTACATAACCTGTTATATAATAAAGAACGTTACTTTGATATTCTGAGACTGTTGTCAAATCTAATTCTAAAGAATATAGTTGATCTTCCATTTCTTCTGTGTAATCACTGTCAATGTCAACTGTGGAGTCGAGAAGTGTCGATTTTTTTACGCCATAATCAAATATATGTGATGCCTCATATGTGTGATCAATGCTATTTGCATTTATTGATGGTTGGATTGAATTTTTAAACAGCAATTTTCTTAATCTGTATCTAAATTCTAAAGGGCTGGGGTTATCGTTAGTTCGACCACGTGCTCGAATGCAGGAAAAAAATATTTCTAAATTGTCCTGAGAACATTTAAAAGTTAAAAGATACTGTATTGCATTATCTTTACACAAATCATTCAAAAGCAGCGGAAAATTTTCTAATCCCATTAAAAATCCTAAAGCAAAGGTTTTGCGACCATGGGTTAAAAGGCTTTTACCATCAATGGAAAGTGAATTTAAATAATTTTTGCTATCTTCCACGATTGGTGTCCAGAAAGTTTTGTTCTTTTCAGACAATGGACTTTTAAATCCACGACCGAAAGGAGACCTTGAATTCATAATATCGAAAAGACGATCAATAATTTTTATAAATTCTACAGTTGCCTCGCTGCCCAAGAAACTTGTTTCCACTTTGTCTCAAGAAATCTATAGCATCAGCTACTGATGAACTTAAAACTTGGGCAGCGAGTTTCACATTCAGTTTTTTGTTTACATAATCAACATGTGTTGTAGTTAATTTATTACCAAATTTAAGGCCTTCCTCTTTTTGAACGTCATGAAGCTTACGTATATAATCAAAAGAAGTAGTTCCGGTAGCTGATTGAATACTAAATTCTGCAAGAGCATTACGAGCCAGTTTTAACATGTGTGCAGCGTCCAAGAAACAGTAAATATAATCACGACCATTTGGATGCGGGAAGCATGGTTTAAAATTATTTTGTTCTAAGGAACAACCCAAGATTTGGTATGCTTTAATATTTGTTGGAGCGCCATCACAAGTCATTGAACGAACAGTTATACCAATGTTATCTAGTAAAATAACTGCTGTTTTGAGCAATTCTGCTAATAAATCAGCCGATAAAGTATTTTTTATAAAAAAGTATGCGATGGGGCATTTGAAATATGTGGTGTATGACACAATTTAAAAAACTAAAGCTTCAGTGGCAAGTTCTTCTGCATCACTAACAGATATTTGGCCTAAGTCAACATAGCCAAAAACTTTATCCAATTTTTTATCATGGGCCAAATCTTGTTTTAATGCCATTCCATCAAATATTAAAGCAATATTCTTCAAAAAAGATTTTTCGTGTGTTTCTAACTGACATTTTAAATAATCAAGAACCTCCGTTAGAAACCCCACATTACAATTAAATGTTGAAAGAGAACGCCTTATGGTCTCTACATGAGGCAACGCTACATGTTTTCTTAAAAATTCATATGCTTTTGCAGAGTAGAAATGCAAAGTTAACGCAAATGATTTTACTTAGTCACTATACCTCATACTCTGCGGGAACTGTTTCGTTGGTTTTTTTAATTCTTTGCAAATATTTGAGAAATTTCCATGAAGTATATTTTCAATTTCACTATTACTAGCATATGATTTTAAAATTTTAATTAAAGATTTCATAGTATTCACAGACTTGCTCAGCCTCAACTCTTTGAGCCAAAAGTTTGTTTCTCTTTTCAAGAACGTCTTCTCGCGATGTTTTTATTCGAGCCTGTGTGCTTTTGTCCACGCAAAACTTGATAGGTGAGGTGCTTTGGTTGTTGACCTAAAACAAATATATATAAATAAACCAGAAAGTTTCAACCATATTAACTAAAATTGGATGAAATCATTTCTTCTATATACATATTACTAGCAGCCCGTCCCGGCTTCGCACGGGGTAGACAATTATTTATTTTTGGAAATTTGGATATAAAACACTTTTTTTCACAAATATTTTTATTTATTAAAAAATTATTATTATTATTTATTAATTATATATTAAAAAAAATCCCACAGTTATATTTGAATGTAAGTCTATTTATGTTCAATTTCTTTGATGGTTTAAGTGGCGGGCACTTAAATAAGTAATATTTACATAGGATATGATATACATTTTTACTATGGTTTTTTTAAGTAATTAGAATAAAAGCTGAGTCGAATAAAATATATACAGTCTAAATTAAACGTTGACAACTTTCAACTAAAAATGTATCTACCTATACATCTAGGTATTTCAAAGAAATTTTTGTTCGTGTCGATAGAAACTTGCCTATCATTATTTAGTATTTTCCTTACAAATTTTTTTTTGTTTGGTTTTTTGTTTTGTGCTTATGATTTTGTTTTTTTATATTTTTTGTGTTTTTTTTTGTTTTTTATTTTTTATTAAAAAAGGGTTTGTCATTAATCATTTTCATTCTTATTGTTAGCGCCAAGGAGCTTAAAAAAACAACTTAGCGCTTATACATCTTAGCGGGAATTGACCATAAAAGGGATGGCTGTTAAATTAATTTTCAGCCCGTCCAGACCTCTAAAGGCTTGGAGCGGTGACTCGGACACCGAGGTTATGCGAGTCTGCGTTTCGGCTTTATGGAAGTGTTTTATCTGAAAGGTTGGTTATGGATAACCCGGACAAAGGAAGGAAAACAAGGATGTTGTAGGAGTTGAAAATATGTGGGCAGCGTCCTACCTTTTTCCAATATTGCGGTGATGTAGGAGCACTTTCTGACGGTCCAATCCAGACGCCGAAGTCTTCAAGACTTCGTACCACGCGGTTTCTTCGACTTGGCCGGCCAGCCACTTTAACACCACAATCACACCTCGTTTTGAACTTCACTGTCCGTTGTCACAATCGACAGCACCTTTGTAGCCTTAAAACACCAACAGTTAAGCAATTGCAAATATTTTGTATTTTATGTCCTCTCACAACGCTGGCTCAATGTGATCTTAGTGGCGGATGCCTTTTGTATTGGCTATTTTACGACTTTCCGCCCATGTGGCTGGCAGACGCTGACAAGGGATTGGAGGGAGAAAGGAATTCAATATCCATAGACCGAATTGAAGGATAAAATAGCCTTTAAGCGGCAAGTTTAAATATGGCAGAAACATTCCTCCCGACCTTAAAGGGTTGCCTTTAACAAATTTAAAGATTTGCGGAAAAAACAAAACGAAAAGAAAAATATGAGCGATAGTCTGCTCTATGTAGAGTCAGAGCATGTATGTATATAAAAGTAAAACTAACTCGAAGTTAACTTCCTAATTTATAGCTAGAACTAACCTAAGATAAGAATAAGATAATAAGAATTTCTTATTGACTCGGTAAAAGGCACACACGGACAACTGGACGAACCAGCTTACCTCTACTTGTTCTTACAGTAAGAGAGCGCGTTGTGCCATCCTTCGAGGTATGAACAGCTTCTACTACCCCCAAAGGCCATGAAAACACTGGGGCGTTATCCACTATTATGACCACTACGCTTCCTAGTGGGATCGGTGTAGATGGTGTATTCCATTTGGCTCGGGATTGCAATTGATGCAAGTAATCGACACGCCACCGCTGCCAGAAGGATTGCACCATCTTATCTAAAAGCGAATGTCTTTCGAGCAGACTAACGTTTTCCACAAGCGGAGCCGGAAGAGACCGGAGCGGCGCGGTATTTAAGAAATGAGCCGGAGTTAGAGCGGTCGGCTCGGCGGGGTCGCTGCTCATAGCGGTAAGAGGACGCGAGTTTATAAGTGCCTCGATTTGCGTTAGCACCGTCAACAGCTCTTCATAGGAGAATATTTGCTGACCCATGACTTTAAACAAGTGAGATTTAACCACCTTCACCATACTCTCCCAGCAGCCTCCCATGTGAGGTGACTGGGGCGTAATACGCTTCATTTCTATGCGGCTTTCTGCGAGCTCATGTTCAAGATGCGGGCGATGCTCATCGAAGAACTTATAAAGATCGCGGAGGTAAGAATTACATCCGACAAAGTTTGTACCATTATCAGTGTAGATACACTGTACTGGTCCGCGGCGCGCTAAAAATCGCTTAAGAGCAGCTAGGAAGTTTACTGTACTCAACTCCGTAGCAATTTCTATGTGCAAACATCGTGTTGTCAGACACGTAAAAATGCAGAGCCACGCCTTACGGCTCCTGATGCCCCTACCACGTACAGGTGTATACTGCCGTCATAAGAAAAAAGGACGTTTCTACCAAAACTCAAAAACGGAGAAAAAAATTGTTTAGTATTTTTTAAACCAAAAAATTCGCTGTGACAAATAAATTAATGAAATAAAAAACTTGTTTTTGCTAAAGTGTGAATTAAAGTTTGATCTATTGAAATAAAGATGCAAAATTAAACAAAAACAATTGTATTAATTAAATAAATTACATTTTCTTTTTCTTTTTAGTAAAAAAAAATACTGAAAAATACTTAATACTGCAATGAAAAGACGTTTCTGGCCAGATGCTTCTATTCAACTTAGTAATTTATGAAACGTCTTTCTTTCTTAGTAATAATGAGTTATCAGGTTATCGTTACCTAAATAAAAGAATCATTTTTAACCATTAACTGCTTTCCAACTTAGTATAACTACCTAATTTCAGTGAACTTTAAATATTACCTCAAGAAATGCCCTTGTTGCATATTTTAAGGGTACATAATACCTTATCAATCCTTAACCATATTTAAAGGAAAATCATTTTTTTATAGATATTTATTCAAATAAAACCACAAAGTATGAGAATTAGACTTATATTTCTTATTGCTTATAATTTAAGAATGGCAATTCTAAATTACCTCAAACTTCTATGGCACATTTTTTCCACATTAAATAAACTCTTTCTGCAACATGTAATTTTTACCTTATAACTAACATAACACATAACTAGTATCAAAAATTGTACGTTATTATTCTTATTCTGAATAATCACAGCTTTGTAAACTATCTACTCACAATTTTACTTGGAAAAGTCAGGTCACTCTGTAACAAATCTCTCTGGTTTTTCCAACATAAAACGATGAACTTTTAGTACTTAATACAAAAAAAAAATTATTAATTCTAATTAGCGATAATTATCACAACTTTTTTCGGAATCAGTCTTCATAAACTTGAGTGAGATCAACACTATTTTTATCAGTAGGTAAATTATACCAAAACGATTTTCTGCTGTCTGGCATTAAAGGTGTCAGTTTTTGTATAATTGCTGACTTGCCTCTATATTCTTTGTTTGGCTTTGGAGGTGGTATCCCAGATTTAATATTTTTTAATCTCAGAAAGTCAAGTGAGTATTCCTCTCCATTACAGAAGCCAGTCTTGTAACGAATGACGTGGGTACCTCTGAGGAATTTTACTTCACACATATCTGCTAAATATGCTCGAGGAGACGAATTTTGTAGTTTATACGATGAGGAACAGTCTTCAAACTGACAAAAATCTTCCACATTCATTACTTTTACGGTAATATTTGTTCTGGTGCTCAATACTGCTTGGTGAAAGTCTTCAAAGTCATAAATGCGTTTCTTCCTCTTCATGGATAGCTCCACTTGGTGGTGGAATTCGTCTGCAGCCATATACGTGTGGCCTACCTCTAAATATTTTAATGTAATCGTTTCAAAATTGAGGGGTGCCAAACCATAACGTTACAAGTGCCAGAAAAATTAATTTTCAGTAGACACATAAAACAGTTTTATTTGAAAAATAAAAAACTAAATAATTATTACAATTTTTATTACAAAACTATCGTTTTAAACACATAAGCCAACACAATTTTTTTCAAATGTTAAATTAGAGAAAATAACATTAAAAAATATTAAAAAAAAATGAAAAGAACAAAACGTTTTAAGTGCCATCATTTTATGCAAGTCATAACGTTGTAAGTGGTTGTATTACTTGCACATAATAAACTTAATTCAAACCTTCTTGATCTTTATTGTAGAAGGTTTTCGTAAAACAATTTGCTTTCTCCTGCTAAATACGGTAACATGGCTTGAATGTCTTTCTTTTTCTCGGCAGATAAAGGTATAGGTGTTTCTGCCATTTCAATTTCTAAGTCCTTAAAATTAGCCACAGTAACTCCAGGTTTCAGCACTGAAGTTTTAATCCATGGAGAAAATTCGCCGTAACTTTTCTTTGTCTGAACTACACCAAAGTTTTCAGCTGTAACTCGAATCATCGTAGCCGAAGATATCTGCAGCTTTTTAGTGTTAATCATCGCTTTAGCTATATTCATCCAATTAAAAAACGTTTTATTATCCACTACTAAGAATGGTTTTTTTTGGCAGCATTTGCAATAAGCTCAATAAGGTCTTTTGGAATAAGTGGCTTTGCCCGCTTTTTTGCTTTTTCAATAATCGCAAAATCACGATCGCACGCGAGAAAGGTATGGCCCTTCACAGGAAATTTATGAGTAATTTCCGAAAAGAACCCTTTTGCAATTAAAACGAGTAACATAACAAGTACAGCCTGGTTCTTGTTTTGCCCGCCACAGTTATCTGACCACAGAATTAATTTCTCTTTATTTGTTTTGTCTTCTATTTCACTAAAAGTAAAAAACTTGTAAAGACAAGAAGCTATCTCGTTAGATCCCCTTTGCCCGACTGTTTCATTCCAGAGAAACATGAAACCCTTTCCTTCATCCTCTAAATGAATTCCCATATTGACGAAGGCAAGCTGACGACTATAGTACATCTGTGTATGAGTTAATGTTGGAAGATACATCTGTTGCTCGAGGTCAAATTGTACCACTCGAACATCTGAATTTGGGCACCTGGAGTCTGTTCCATCCTTACTCATTAGTTCTCTTGCCATCTTAGCTTGCTTATGGTGAAAGTCCAACTTTTGCTTAACAAGACTTTTTACTTCTTCTGTTGGTGCAGTATCTATTTCGATTTTATAAGAGTCACATGTTGGGCATGTGTCAACTCGTGGAGGCTTGAATGATAGATTGAACTCGGTCAAAAATATCTCATTAAACCATTGCCGAGACACAGGTGGCTGGGTGGATCCATCACGGTGCTTTTCTAAAAATCCTTTGTACAACTTAACCACACTAAGTTCTGTTGGGAGATATTTTCTATTAGGGGCGTAATTTCGACTATAATGGCTTTCTTGAGCTGGTATTGACTTTATGTATTCGATAATCTTTTCTTTCCACTGTGACTCCCGTCTTTGTCTTTTCCCACCCCGTTTATCTTTTACAGATTCGTCGTTGCTAATAATCTTTTCTGACAAAATCTGCACACGGCGTTGACTGACACCGAAAGTTTCGCAAAACGTCTTTTTACAAACCTGAAATAAAAAGGAACTTCAGACTACGGAAAACAAAATATTACACGAAACAATACCCTAACTGACAGACATCGAATTAAAACCCCCCAATAAATTATATTTAAGGGGTCCTAAGTTGCGTCCTCATCAGTAAAAAATTAATTGCATGCACCCATACACACGTCAAATTTATAACACCTCTCTGTTTGCGTCGGGGGTTAAAAACAATAAAAATAATATAATAGTGACGCATACCTGAACTTCGGACATGCCTCTAATTACAAGAAAATATTTGAATGTGCGTTGTCGTCGGCTTTCCATTGCATCATCATAATTACCGTGTCTTCTTCTGTTTATTAAACATATACGAATGAGATTTTTTAGATAAATTTGCTGTTCATTATAATCTCCCAGATTCCAGAAGCTACGGAATAGTTTTTTTCGGCATTCCAATGTTAAACAAGTGCACGAAAACTGGCATTTACAAGATACCTAGAACAAAGTAAGCCAAATCTATAAGTACTTGTATGAAATAATGCTTATAACAATAACGAAATAATGCAAATACCTATATACTCATGCATATTATGTCTCCTAAAATTGTTTAGGTAGGTATTTACATTAACTTACTAAGTAAACATGAATATTTTGTTTGACATACCTCATTAGGCTCGCTTTTTTCGCATACTTGTTGATTTTTCGTATTCACATACTTTAAACCCCTATTTTTACAATCTTTTCTTATAGTTTTTTCCATTTGTTTTGGTTTTTTACACGTTTTTTCGCAGATCCCGACGCAAACGCACATACTTCATCGGCCATTTTGAATGAACTGAATGTGCAGCTCATTTGGCACTTACAACGTTATGGCTTTCTATGTCCCATTATTAAGGGAAGAGGGAGCCACTGAGCTTTCATTTTTAAAGTGCAAGTAAATGCCGGCTCATACAACGCGTTACTGCAATAAAACGTATTTGAGTTCGTGGGGCACTTACAACGTTATGGTTTGGCACCCCTCAATTGACTTCGACTCAATTGACAAGATGTAGCAAATATGAATATAACGTCCAATTCTTGTTTTGGGCTGCACAGTTGTCTAACCAGATGACAACGTGTTTTAGGTCTCTATTTGCGTGCAGAAAAGCCCTGAAACAGCTCGTTAGATCATGCATTTTACGGCCGGATATCGCTTCGTGCCATATAGCTGCAAACGTTTGAGAAGCGTTGTTTTTTTTGTCACCCAGCGGCACAAAACTTTCATTGAATGCTATTATTCTAGGGCAGAACATAACAATTTTGAATTCTTCAATTCGTGGGAGCATAATTACTTTTTCTAAATCTGCTGCAAAGTGGGCAGTATCTGTGTTGATGGTACTGTTTTGTTTTTCAACATCATTTTTGTATGCTTGCCTGGCTTCTACATATTTTTCGCGGTGTCGTGCGTACTCTCTGCACTCTTTACAATTATTGTGGCTTTTTTCTTTGTACTCTGGATTGTGAATGTAATATTTTTCACAAAGCTCACACTCTTCGTGTCCCAGTTTTGTGAAAGATATGTTTAACTTCTTCACAATTTTTCTATAATGGTCATAAGAAACCTGTCCAGGAAGATCATTCATATTTTGTTTTTCACAAAAGTCTTCATACATTCTGGTCACTGTTACATCAGACGGAATGTATTTTCTATTAGGAGCGTGCTCCCGTCTGTAGTGGGATATAGATGGATTAAATGAGTTTATGTGTTCTACAATTTTTGTGTCATCCAATTTTTTTGGATTAGGATTGGTTCCTCGCTTGTCCACTGGGATGTCAGTTGGCATGGTGTTTAAGGCATTCCTTACAGATTTATCATTTTTTCGATTGTAACCCAGCGTTTCTAGAAAAAATATTTTGCAAACATTGACTTTTTTCCCTGTTTCATCTGCTAGAAAATATGATACGCTTACGTTTCTTGGTAGTTTTCGGTTTTCCCTAACGGTTTTTCTCTTAGGCTCTTCTTTGGATGTGTTATTTATAATGAAATATTGTTGTTCTTTCCAAGACATATTTCTAAAGTAATGGTTTAGATTTTTTCGTGCTTCTTCTGTAAACTGGGTATGACATTTTTTTTTACAGACATCCTTATTACACCCTGGCTTTAGTTTATATTTAGATTCATTATCTTTCAGTTTTTTCATTTCTTTCCTTTGTGCCGGTGGTAGTTCATCATGCTTCTTACGTTTTCTGATTTTCCCTTTTTTTGTAAGATTTTGCGGCGTATCTTCGTCATTTGAGACTTCAGGTGACTCGGGGATAGTAACGTTATAGTGTGGTGAGTTGGGAATACTATTCGTAGAAGAATATGAATCTAAGCTTGAAGGTATATAATCCTTATCAAAAACGGAGTCATCCGAATCAAAATCTAGGTTGCTGAGTGAGTTGTTATGAAGATCATTTTCATTTGTTTCACCAAAAACCAGCTCGTCACAATTTCTATCTGCTTGTTCCTGTTCCTGTGGTTGATTCTGACAAGAACTGGTTGATGGCACCAACGAAATTATTTTTGCGCATCGATTACGTCTCATTCTATCAACCTGAAACAAAAAAAAATTGAATTCAATAAAACGTGAAAGAAACCGTTAATATAGCATACATAAGTTAATATAGCGTTAAATATAGCAATTATATATAACTAGTTTACACGCACGCGTTCTTTAAGGTTATTTCTATCGCATGGGAACTGATTTAGGATAAAAAGAAGCCTATGCTTAGAACTAACTACCTGCATGCAAATTTCAGGGCGATCTGTTCAGTAGTTTTTGCATTTATAATATTAGTGTCATATGATAACGTTATTTTTATTTTCCATCGCATTTTTTACCTAAAATTTCAACTACTTGTGTAGAACGCGCCTCGCGAAACTCAAGGCAATATTCTTAATAGAAAACAAATAAATAGCCCCCGAAACCGAAAATAATTTATAGGTGTGTTTATGGTAATTAAATCAAAATTCATTAACCGCTACGACCCAGCACGGTGTAGGCTATTCGGACCTTTTTTACAAAGTAAAATAAAATTAAACATTTATAATTATTTAAAAAAAATCTTTTAAAATAAGCATTTATATTATCATTTAGGACCAAAGAGCTTGGGGAGACAAATCCAACGAGCCCAAACTCGATGAGGTTACATCTTTTCTTTTCGTAGTTCCTATGGCCTCACAGCGGCTCCATCACCAGGACCCTGATCATCACCTAGGACTAAACTGCTTAAGAAGACAAATACGACCAACCCAAACGCGACGGCGTTACGTCGTTTCGTTTAGGAGTTCCTACGGCCACCTTCTGACTCCATCATCAGACCAGCTAGATGGTATCATTACATTGCATTGTCACTGAATTTACATAAGTATGTCAAATTTCAGCTTAATCGGTTGAGAATAACTGGTCTAAAATTCAATCGCAATATTTTTACATTACACACTTACCTAATAAGGCAAGTAGCTATATAGAGCTTGTAAGGAATAACAAATTAGCACTTTTGCACTTTACTTATTTATACATTGTTCGTATGATATTATATTAGTCTATGTCACTAATGTGTATACATAAAGAAGCATAAAATAATTTTACGTACCTTACAATTTCGCCGCGGCTATATTTTGGAGAACCGCGCGCGCGTTCCCACGTTCTGACTGCCGGGGCGCAACTGATCGTACAGCTCCAACCGCGTCCCCCACCACACCCCGCACGACTAGCAATACTTCGTAGAAAAGACGCTACTGCCATTTGCGACTGGCTATTTTTTATAATACTAAAATGAAAAGGCTTTTCTACGCAGAACCGTTTTTTCTTCTTATTACCAAGCAGTAATGTCTTTTCAGCAGTGTGCACATTTGGCGTACCACAAGGTAGTACTCTAGGGCCTACGCTTTTCCTCGTCTACATTAATGACCTATGCAGTACTACCTTGCCTGGTCTCGACTTGCTGATGTTTGCAGATGACACTGTATTACTACTTCATGATAAAACTTGGAAAAAAACAGTAGCGCTAACCGAGAACTGCCTCTCAAAGGTGACGATATGGTTAGAGAATAGCCTCCTTACACTAAATACTAGTAAAACGAAATATATGTGCTACAGTATGACGGCCGCGGGAGACCCAGGAACCAATATTAATGTAAAGATACATACCTTTCCTTGTAATCGTAACAGTCGTGAATCATGTAATTGCTCTAATTTGACCCGTGTTAATACTATTAAATACCTTGGACTCGTTATAGATGACAAGCTTAACTGGAACGTGCACATAGAAACAATGACGTCTAGAATCAGAAAACTTATTTATGTGTTTCGAACTCTTCGAGTAGTTGCTGAGACCAAACTTGTTATACAAACATATAAGGCTTTATGTGAATGTATCCTAAGATATTGCATTTGTGCATGGGGTAGAGCGTCAAAATCTCACCTCACCACCGCTGAACGTGCACAACGTGCCGTTCTAAAGGTACTTTTATACCTACCCTACAGGCACCCTACTACAGACGTTTATGAGAAAACTAGTGTGCTTAGCATCAGAAAATTATTTATTTATGAAGGTTTACGTCGCTACCATAGAAAAATTGTTCCCTATCTACCTGATTTACAGAAAAGGGTTGACCGCTGTCCTGTTCCAATAGTTAGATCCCGATTTGCACAAAAACAATATAATGTCGTTGTTCCGCATCTGTATAATGTGCTTAATAGAGTGCTCAGGGTGAAGAAGAAGAGTAACGTTGAAATAAAAAAAATAATACTTACCTGGCTCAAAGAATTTGATTACGATGGTGTTGAAGCAATGTTAAATGGCTTTTATTGTTGATGTTTTCTTGTTGTATTCCTAAGTTCCTATCACTACACTACCTACATACGCGAATAACTTAAACACTAAATACATACATATATTTATAGATCCTGATAATTGTAAACAATGTATATAAATATATATTATAATCTAATTACTAAGCAAAACATGCACCTAAGTATAGCACCTACTACGTAACAGACTTGAATTTGAGAGAGCTTAGGCATTTCTTTTAAATGCTTACTTTTTTAGTCATATGATTTATTCTTTTTAATTAATGCTTAAACTTAACTATCCTATCTTTGCTAGACATAATTTAAAATAAACACATGATGGGAGAAGCCACTGGCACCTGAAATACAGTTTTTTTAACTAGTTCGGGAGCCTATGGATTCAAATTTGACTATGTCATACTTAATTATGTCAATAAATAAATTTTTACTTTTACTTTTTTTTACTTTTTATCTTATGATGAATTAAATATATTGTTAATAAATAAGACAGATCTACCCAAATGCGTTTTTTCAACTTAGTAAACGTCAGAAATGTCTTTTCTATTTCGCAAATATTATGACGTAGTTTCAAATGCGTCTTATTTAACAGTAAGATTTTTAGGGTTGTGTTTGTTTTAGCCAAAATATAAAAATACTGGTAGATGCGTCTTTTTTTACTGATTCCGATGACGTATTTAACTCAATTTTGAAAAAAATGTCAGAAGCGTCTATTTTCCTTATGACGGCAGTATACTGGAGAGGACCAGCATAATCGCATCCTGTATGAGTAAACGGCTTATCCACCTGGTTGACGCGGTACACAGGCAGGTCTGCCATGATGGGAAAGGATGGACGCGGTTTCGCTCTGAAACACGTGTTGCATTTGTGGATACGGTGACGAATAACTCGTCGCGCTGCCAGTATCCAGTACTGATTCCTTAGTAAGGACATCAACAATTCGGGGCCGGCGTGCAAATGTTTCCTATGATAGTAGTCAATTATTACGTCGATCACGTGATCATGCCGAGGTAATACACACGGATGTTTATGCGCGTAATCGATCGCAGCGCAAGTTAGCCGGCCGCCGACGCGGATTAAACCATTCATATCTAGAAATGGCTTTAATTTTTGTAAAGCGGGAGAACAATTTACATTATTTTTTATATTTTTTATATCATCACTGAAATGAACTTCTTGCAAAGCGTATAGAATTTTAACTTCAGCAAAATTTAAATCGGATTTATTCATGTACGTTCTGTGCGGTAATATTTTTGAAAAGCGGTAAATATAAACGATTATACGTAATAATTTCGACCAAGAAGAAATGCGTTGCGAGAGCTCATAGATAAGTGAACTAGGCTTGTCCACGAGTACAGCGTTCGCTAGCGGTTTGAGTTCCGGTATTTCACCTATTTTCTCATGATCGAATTCCGACATAGGCCACTCAGACGGAGGTCTTGATGCCCATGGAGGTCCAGAGAACCACAACGGGTGATTGTTGATCAGAGCGGGCGATAAGCCACGTGACAGACAATCAGCGGGATTTTCGACACCTGCTACATGATGGAAACAGTTAGCAGGGATGTTGTCAACAACATTCGTAACGCGATTTGCCACGAAAGTTTGCCAACGGTGCGGGGATGAATTGATCCAGCAAAGTACTATTTTTGAGTCAGTAAACGCATAGTAATTTGACAATTTATACTTCGGCTCAAAATTATCAAGAACCTTGCGCATCAGCTTGGACAATAAAACTGCAGCACACAACTCTAAGCGGGCGATTGATAAAGTCTTAAGCGGTGAGACCTTTGACTTCGAACACACCAGTCTAACAGTCGTATTTCCGTGACTGCTGACCTGTAAGTATACGACGCTGCCGTAAGCACGCTCACTCGCATCAGCAAACCCAAGGAGGTTAGCTACACAACCCTGCACTACTCCGAGATGCCGCGGAATGCGTACCTCATTGAGAGCGGGAAGTTCGCTACATAACTGTTTCCACAGGTTCGCGATACGTTGCGGGGGACTCTCATCCCAGTCACACTTTAATGTCCATAACTCCTGAATAAGGAGCTTGGCATATAGTATAACGGGAGCCACTAGTCCCAGATTATCCCATAAGCGTGCGACGACCGATAAGATACTGCGCTTGGTGCAGCCTGCCTCGGGTTCAGAGACCTTGAACTTAAAAACATCTTCAGACCTATCCCAGTGCGTACCTAGAATTTTATGAGGTACGTCTTTATCGATCTCGAGATCTGACGAAGCTCGATGCGAAGCTGGAATAGCGCGAAGGACAGTGTCCGAATTGCTCGTCCATTTTACGAGGTTCAATTGACCGCACTTAAATAATTTAATAAGTTCAGTACAAGCGGCAATTGCAACGGTGTCGTCATTCTGAGAAGAATCGTCTGCCATAATGCTATAGCAGACGTCATCCATGTACGTCGAAGTATATGCTATAGCAGCTGCGGTAGGGAATTTATGCCCCTCATCAGCGATCAGCTGATGGACCACTCTGATTGCGGGAAAGACGGAAGACTTAATGCCGAAGGCGACACGATTCAGTTCAAAAACTGATAACTTTTCGTTTGGGCGAAATCTAAAAAGAAATCTTTGATATTTGCGGTCAAGTTCGTTCATTCCCAGTTGAAGAAACATCTGCCGACAATCGGCAGATACAGCGATTTTAAATAGCCGAAAGTTCATTAGAATATTATTCAAATCTCCCTGTAAATTAGGGTCAGAATGAAGAACATCATTCAAAGACAATCCTGTGCTAGTTTTACAACTGGCATCTAAAACCATGCGGACCTTGGTCGAGGTCTTATCTAAGCGCTGTACACAATGATGCGGAATGAAATAGGATGCGGCAGAAATATCTTTATCAATAGGTCCTATTTCAGTTACATAACCTTTATCAACGTATTCGCGAATAATGTCGTCGTATGCAGTGCGTAGAAAACTAGACTTCTCTAACTTCCTTTCTAGACAAAGAAAGCGTCTATGAGCGGTGGAGAATGAATCTCCTAATTTATGAACATCATCACGAAAAGGGAGCGCGACGGTGTACCTACCACTAGCGTCACGCGTCGTGGTGGCGCGGAAATGAGTCTCACATTCAAGCTCGTCTTGATTGTGGGCGGGCGGAGCAGAAACCTCCTCAAGTTCCCAAAATCTTTTGAGAAGATGGTCCAATGAGTCTTGGACGATAGCGCAATAAGCGGAAGTCGATTTATAAGGAAAAAGCGCGGGCGCAGAACCCATTATAATATACCCTAAAACCGTTTCTATAGCGGGCGGAATTCCATGCACGTTGCTATGTACCATGCCAGGCATCAACAAGTGCGGAAATATAGATGCTCCAAGCAGAACATCCACAGCGGAGGGGGTGGCGAACGTACTGTCCGCAACCGGTAACGACTTGATGTGAGTAAACGCAGTCTCGTCCACGGGAACTGTGGGCAGGTCATCCGTGATGCGATCGACTACAAGTCCTGTCACATCGTAATGAATGTCTTTATTAAAGCGGGAAAATATTCTGAAGCTCGTGGAACCTTTAATTGTTTTTTCAGCACCACCGAAACCTCGAACAATCATTTGAGTATTTTTATTGCAGTTCAAACCCAAACGCGCGCAGCATTCAGAACTTATAAAATCGGATTGCGACCCGCTGTCTAGCAAACATTTTACTAAGTGCCCTTTTCCTTGTCCATCGTACATAAGAACTTTAGCGGTCGATAACAATATCGTTCTGGGTTGAATACATTGCGCGATACGGCCATTGGTGCATGCGTCTGGCTGTAACGGCGCAGCAATGGACGTATGTAATGATGCTACTTTCGGCTCGCTTGTCACCGAAGGCGTAGCGGGCACCGGTACCGCACTACACGACGGCAGCGGAGTACGCATGCTGGATGTCGCGGGTTCGAACCTCGTCGCGGAAACCGATCCACTGTTGTGAGATATCGGTGCGGTTTGATTATCAGCCTTATTGAAATGCAATAAGGTGTGATGTTTCTGTTGGCAAGTGCGGCATTTGAGATTTGAATTACAATCGCGAGATTTATGTTTAACACTTAAACAATTAATACAAGCACTATTTTCTTTAACACACTTGTAGCGGGCAGACGGTGTCATGCTATTAAATTTAGGACACTTAAAAAAGTGATCATGTACAAAATTGTCACATAGACATTTTTTGTTCGCAGCTGTGATAGCTACATAACTTTGCGGGTTTGGTACATGATTGCGGGATTTATTAGAATATTTACTGGCGCTACTGGCTGTGCTAGGCTGTGTATTTTGGTAAATTCTATGTTGACTCCTAACAAACTCAGTCAGCTGAACAAAGGTCGGTAACTGTACATCACGGTATTGTGACTCAAAAGCACGAATAGTTTCTCCGTCTAATTTCTTTAGTGCTATATGCAAGAATACAAAATCGGTTAAATCAGCAATATCAAGATTTTTAATTACATTTGCAGCTGTGACATACTGATCCATAAACAATTGAAAGTTTGACGAAGAAGCGGGCCCGTTTGTCTTCAGATTCATCATCTGATCTAGATATGTAGATGCAACAAGACATTTCATAATTATTTGATAGTTTTCAGGGCATGGCGTGATGCCTGAATATACCGCTTGTGCTTTAGTGGACAGCTTCCCTATTAAATAATATAACCTTTCAGCGTCTGTCAATGATGAATTTTCATGTATTGTGGACTTATAGCTCTCATAAAATAATGGCCAATTTCTAATGTCACCATCAAATGATACAATTTCAATTGGCGCCAATGTCGGCCTTTTAGTCCTAATGACTTTCTGATCTGCATGATCAACAGCATCAGCGTTCACCCTCGAAGGTGGAGGCTCAACCAGCTTTATGACACGTTTTATACGACAGTAAAGATCATCGAAGGAAATCAAAGCCTGAAAATTTGGCGTTGCGGCGGGATTTACTCTCAAAAGGAGTTTATTGTATTCGTTGACAAGATCCCTAAATTCAGTCCGAATCTCATCAATAGTCGCGACAGAACATAAAAAGTTTTCTAATTCATCCTTATCCGTTTGAGCCTTTTTTGAGCTTTCATACACAATTTGCAAATATTCAAAAAGCGTGTTTCTCTTTGCTTCTATGAGAAGTAACTCTGAGTTCATCTTACCTTCTTCTTTCGAAGAACCAGCCTTTTCATCAGCCACGGCACGCGGCATAATTAACTTTTGCGTAAACTCACTAATACAAGAAGTTTATATCGTAAAAGTAAAAGCTATATTCACTCGTGATAATGAATCTCTGAGCTCTGACTGTAGTGACATTTACAAGTCAAAGTTATACTCACGGGCTGTACACAGAGGATAAAGTACTTGTGCGTAAAGCGACAAAAAATGGGTCGACGAATGACGTTGTAAATTTTAGAGCCCAAATGCTTACAACAAGAATGCGTTATTTTTAAACTTCCTTTAAGGAGGCCTATCGGTCTACGTGCGGGTTTAAATATGAATAATAAAAGGCAATCCTTTATAGGCAGTTTGGAAATATTATGCGGGATTGTTGAACTGAACGAATTCAGCCAAGATAGCGGTAAGCGGGTGTGAAATCCCTAGGGATTTAAATGGAGATCAGATTGATAACAGGGTGAAAAGACAACAATATATGGATCAATAGCATCCGTTATCGAAGGAACATTAAATGTTAGCGCCAAGGAGCTTAAAAAACAACTTAGCGCTTATACATCTTAGCGGGAATTGACCATAAAAGGCATGGCTGTTAAATTAATTTTCAGCCCGTCCAGACCTCTAAAGGCTTGGAGCGGTGACTCGGACACCGAGGTTATGCGAGTCTGCGTTTCGGCTTTATGGAAGTGTTTTATCTGAAAGGTTGGTTATGGATAACCCGGACAAAGGAAGGAAAACAAGGATGTTGTAGGAGTTGAAAATATGTGGGCAGCGTCCTACCTTTTTCCAATATTGCGGTGATGTAGGAGCACTTTCTGACGGTCCAATCCAGACGCCGAAGTCTTCAAGACTTCGTACCACGCGGTTTCTTCGACTTGGGCGGCCAGCCACTTTAACACCACAATCACACCTCGTTTTGAACTTCACTGTCCGTTCTCACAATCGACAGCACCTTTGTACCCGTGAGAAGGCGCGCCTAATGTTGTTACACGGATAGGCGCGCGTGAGCAAATTGCTCACACTATTTTAAATGCTTATATTTCTACAAAAATAGTATATTTTGGCTATAAATGGGTTCGTAATGAATAAAACAACATTTATTTAATACGTAAACAAGAGTTTTAATTATATCTTTGAAACAAAAATGTAACTTCTACCTTAAATAACAAATTAACTAATTTTGGATCTACTATCTTTGGCAGTCTTCAAAAAAATCACGATAAAAAAACTAAGTAATAATAAACTTAAAAATTTCACTCTTCCATGAGTTCAGGACAAGTGTGCCTCTCGAAACACGTTGTACACATATATGTTATGTGCTCGGTGCAGAGTAATTTCTTGCATGAAGTGCATGCTTTTTTCGATCGTCTGTTCTTACGTCTAGGACATATCGCACAGAATCCGCTTAGCCTAGACTCTGCAGTAGCCGTAGGAATCGGCACAAATCGCTTCATAAGGAACTTTAGATCTGAAGATATGTTCTCCATGCAGATCCGTCGTAAAATATGTGGTTTTACCAGCCCTAATGCCACTTCTTTTAGGAATGTACGTCTTTGTATCAAATTGTTTGTATTCCCTTTGTATATTATTTGAGCATTGACCCCAGTTATATTCAAAATGGAAAAGAATAAACACATTGGCCACCTGCAAGTGATTCTCGCAACGGAATAATCCTCTTTCTTTTGGTCTACAACATCCACTCCTCCTTTAGTAGAATTATAAAATGTTACAATCTCGGCTTTAGCTTCATTTCCACTTTCTTGATCTATTTTATCGTCATCGTGGACAGATGATAACATCAGAACTATTTTCTTTGTTTTCTTTTTTGGCATATATGATAAGATCATCATATCTTCACCGAAACCAAATATGTTACTTGGCATTGGCCTTTCCTTCGTGGACACAAATAATGGCGGAATCTCTTTCTTATTTTTTCGAAGTGTTCCCACTGCTGTTGTTCTGTAGTTATTTTTCAATTCGTCAAACAATGGTATAGATGTAAAGTAATTGTCCATAGTTATATTTCTTCCCGTATTCAATATAGGACTTGCTATTCTTTTGACAACATCAGCAGCGGAATTGCTCAAATTGAAAGGCCCTGCAGGTTGTTTTCCAGCGTAAATCTCCAAATTGCTTGTGTAAAAGGTTTTGGCATCTACAAGCGCATAGATTTTGATTCCGTATTTTGCGGGTTTGTTGGCTATGTATACTCTAAACTTACAGCGTCCTCTGAATGATTCCAACATTTCATCGATGGTACAGTACTCTCCGGGTGTATAATTTTCATTACAATGAGCGATGAAGCTTTCAAATATTTCTCTGATTGGTGCAAGGTTATCAACTTCTTTTCTTTCATCGCGTGTATTGATATCATCAAAACGCAGTACCCGTAATAAAAACAAAAAGCGTTTTATTGACATCGTGGCTCTAAAGAAATCACATGCTGTACCATCATCAAGC